>OX382362.1:6122500-7372500 GCA_947508005.1 Amphipoea lucens | reverse complement strand
GGGATAAGAAAAATAGGAGCTATAAAATTTGCTGTTACTAAAAATAGGAGCCTATTTTGTGCATAAATATTTTGAAGGCATTTTCATATAGGTAGATACCTACAAAATACGCAGGAAGTAAATTCAGTAATACTTCAGGGTGCAAGTTGTTTTTGTTTAAATATGTATACAGGGTGAAATTGAAAACATGCGACAAATCGAAATGGGAGATTATACTCATCATTATGAACAACTTTTACTATGGGACCGAACCTGAAATCGCGAAAAAAAAATCAGCTGTTCCCTACATTTATGTTCGCATAACTCGTCAAAATGTAGGGAGCAGCTGATTTTTTTTTCGCAATTTCAGGTTTGGTCCCATAGTAAAAGTTGTTCATGATGATGAGTAGAATCTCCCATTTCGATTTGTCGCATGTTTTCAATTTCATCCTGTATATAACATTAAAACCGCAGCCTAATTGCGGAACGCCAAATCGTCAAATGATTCTGATCAGTTGGCTTCATTTCTATCACAATTGGCTTCATTTTACGATTTTCGAATTGCGAAACTCTAGTTTATTATGAAACCAATTATGAACGTTAAGGCCCTGCGCAGAAACTAGAGTTTCGCAATTCGAAAATCGTAAAATGAAGCCAATTGTGATAGAAATGAAGCCAACTGATCAGAATCATTTGACGATTTGGCGTTCCGCAATTAGGCTGCCGATGGTGTTTTTAGTTAAATATAACATAGCGAGCGGTGGTGGCCCGATGGTGTCAGCCCTGACATACGAAGTCGTGAACTCGAACCCAAGCAGGCGCTTTCCTTTGTGTAAATAATTTCATCACCACTCTCTCTAAAAACGGTAAAGGAAAACATGGTGAGGAAACCGGCATGTCCTAGATCCAAAAATTCGAAGACATGTGATATCCACCAACCCGCACTAGACCCGCATGGTGGAACACAACGCGCCGTCGACCCGGGCCTAGTCCTTACCGGATGGCGCCGGGCGGCCTCAAAGAGATGTCAGCACTAACTGACGGGGTCTACCAGGACCGAAGCCTGCCGGGATTGCGGGTTGTTCGAAAGAGGTACCGTGGCCCCTGGCACATGCAACTGAAGGAACACGGGTGGGTTTCAGTCAGTAAAAGTCTGCCCTCTCGCTCCGCCCAGAGCGGGAGAAGTTATTTGATAATTTCCCACCCAAAAAAAAGACCCGCATGGTGGATTATGGCCCTCGCTTAGAGAGGAGGCCTGTGTCCCAGCAGTGGGAACATTATGGGCTCATGTTATGATTATTTATTATAACACTACTTTTAGACATGTACTCAAAATATTCGCAATAAATTATTGTTCATTGGACCTTTATTTATTAACACAAAACAGCACAATTCTGTACTCAATGGATCCTTTAAAAATTCGTTATCACAAAGCAGAGCACATGGGTACTTAAGCACGTTCAATACTTTTGAGATCGACGATAAAAGATTGTGAATTAAGACAAGCTTAGTATGACGTTGACCTTCCTGTATCTACTAAGAACATTGAATATTTGTCGTAGTAAAAGGTATATTATAAGGGGCAGTTTCAGTCGGTATATCCAGGTTGCCTGGAAGAGATCGCAGAAAACGATAAGGCCGCCCCTTGTATCTTTTTGTTTTGTAGTATTAAATGTATGTTTTTGTTATTTATTGTCTGGTGTATAATAAAGTATAGGTACCTACCTACATATATAAATAACACATTATTTTCCTGTTTATATGTTCTTCATGGAATGTTATCATATTTACAACTAAGCACGCTCACTTTGCTTTAAATCTTAAGGCGCTAGGTAACGCTAATTGCAATTTTCCGATTTGAAAAAATAATAATAAAGCAGTGTTATAGATATGTAATAAATGTATGTTGTTCAGGATATACTGTATGTACTGACGCTTTCCCCGAATTTTATTTTTTTATTTTTCTTTGGTGCAAAAATCATTCCGAAATTACCTTGATTAAATTTTTCAGATTCGTTTTTCTCTTTAAACAAGCATCCGATTACATGTCGCGTTACCTAGTCCCTATCATGTCTCCTGTGTGTATCCTTAAGCTAACAAATAATTACCATTCTACATATTATAAATTCAAGAGGTAATATTAACAAGTAAATATACTGCACAAGGACGTACCTATCCCCGCTTAACCCAGAAAAGGCATGATAGCACTCCTACCAAAAGATTCGCCATTCGACCCTCAAGATGATAAACAAGTATGGCGGCCAGTCATAAAGCGAAAGTGACATTAGCGTGAATGAAAACGTTACACGTGATAGTGCGACCCACATGACTCGAGAATATATGACAGTTATTAGACAGATAAGAAGCAGAAGTACTTTAACCCTTTGTATGCTTAAACGTGGATCCACGCGAGACACAATGGCTTTTTAACTGTCTGTAATTACGGCATTCATCCGGTTAATGAAGATGTAAATTTTCCTGCCCACTCTTTCTGCTGGCATCGTAAAAGACCATAAAGGATTACACTAGAAGGATTAGATAGGATTCAGCAGTTTACTTACTAATCAAGATTAACTTTACTTCATATCTTGGTTGCTCTTGATAACATAGTGCATACTGCACCATTTTTTCATACGTGAAACTGTTATCATGCATAATCAGTCTATAATACTCCCACTGCCAGGACACAGGCCACCTTCCTCTCTTCCAGAGGGAGTAGACTATAATCTACCACGCGGACCCAATGCGGGTTGATAGATGTAACACGTCTTCAAATTTTTGGTTCTAGGTCAGGCCGGTTTCCTCACGATGTTTTCCGTCACCATTTTGAGAGCAGTGGTGATGAAATTATTTACACAAAGTAAAGCGCCTACCTGGGTTCGAACCCATGACTCGTAAGTGGGGCCGTTGCCACTGGGCTACCACTGCTGAACAGCTGTTATAATGCTTAAACTAAAATTATTATGCTTTATGCAGCTGATATTTTACATAATTAAATAATGTGTATAGAAAACATGGTGAAGTCATAGAATAAGTTCCCAACTGTCTAGCTTACAGCCATATTGGGGCTGCTTGTAATAAACTAATGCTGCGTTTCACTCGCACTAGGCGACACCTAAATGAATGCCTAAATAATATAATATAGCTATAAAGATTTTCGAGTTTAAGCCTACTGAGTGAAAACGGGTATGAGTGTTGCACGACCTGGACATACTTAGAAGACCACCGAGAAAGACAGCCACTTTCTGACTGATACTCGTAATTTCGGACTGATACTTTTTGACTGATACTTTCTGACTGATACTTTCTGACTGATACTTTCTCACTGATAATTTCTGACTGATATTTTCTGACTGATACTTTCTGACTGATACTTTCTCACTGATAATTTCTGACTGATACTTTCTGACTGATACTTTCTGACTGATACTTTCTGACGGATAATTTCTGACTGATAATTTCAGACTGATACTTTCTTATACTTATTTGTACAAAAATTGTTACTTTGTCGTGAGAATTTCACCTTCTGTGTACACCTGCAAGAAGTTATAAATAACAGGCGGCAATGTCGCGTGACAATTTTCAATTAAACATGTTCGTACGCCGCACCTAACACGTCACACTGCCATAAACACGTATATTAAATAGCGTGAGGGTTTTAATTATATTATTTAACTTAATAAAATTATGACCCCCCCATGTGTGCCTTGCCCTGATTTGAGTGACCTCGGTATATTGTTTTAAATAATGATGTGTGAGTTTCCGTGTCTCGGAAAGCACTTTAAGCCGTTGGTCCCGGCTGTCATTCGTGGATCTTTGACAATCGTTACGGGTAGTTAGAAGCCCGAAAGTCTGACAACCAGTCTTACCAAGGGGTATCGTATTACCCAGTAACTGGGTTGTGGAGATCAGATAGGCAGTCGCTCCATATAAAATACTGGTATTCAGCTGCATCTGGTTAGACTGGAAGCCGACCCCAACATAGTTGGGAAAAGGCTAGGTAGGTGATGATGAATGATGTGTGAGTTATGCAGCGACTTACTTTCTTCCACCTACAAGGCCAATTTCCGTAATTAAAAACGTTCAAAACCTAGTCGCAATCTGAGGGGCAATTCTCGTAATTTTAAGAACGTTCACAGTCTGATCTCAGTCTCAATCTATCAAAAATACCTCTAATTTCCCTACATTTTGACAAGTTTTTTATATTTGTTTGTCGCCGAGGTGAGACTGCGACTAGATTTTGAACGTTTTAAATTACGAAAATTGGCCTTCTTATCTCAGCGACAATCAATGTCAAAAACTTGTAAAAAATGTAGAGAAATTAGAAGTATTTTTGACAGATTGAGACTGAGATCAGACTGAGATCAGACTGTGAACGTTCTTAAAATTCCGAGAATTGCCCAGACTGGCCTGTAATTAGTTTACACAATTCCCCCAAAGCGAAAAGTAGCCCGAATTTTTAATTATTAAACCGTACCTGTTTTCAGGCAGAAATGAGTAAAACGTACAATAAAAACAATCCTATTACAAAAATCAAATACAAGTTATCAATTTGTGTTATACAAAAGCCGTGAATTGAATTCAATTATTTGAATATCATTATCAATATGAAAATATCATGAAAAATAATAACCATCGCTGTAAAAGACACTGTGTGCCTATTGAAGCAAACATTTTATAACGACACCCATCCAATCGGCGGAAAATATTTTTTTTCTCTGGCACCACCCTCGTTAAAGCTGTCGTTACGTTGTTTCTACGCACCCTAAAGATATTTCCGATTCAATGATTACAGAGAGTCAATTTTTAAACAACATCAGCAACCTTGCTTTGTACTGAAAAAGATACTTTTATTCTTATAAACGTATATAAAAGAGCATCATTTTGTATTTCATTGACAACTTTTTCTCCTTAGATTCCGGAAAATTGTATTTTTATGTGGGGATTTTGATTAGAAACGTCTGTGAAAAACGGTTACTGAAATATTTTATGTGTATTGGCTATGTAGTTTCCGTTTCGTCGCGGATGGTCAAAATCGCAATCGGTCAAATTCATGAAAATCGCAATCCGTCAAAATAGCAAAGCGTCTATGTAGCAAACCGTCAAAATAGCAAACCGTCAAAATAGCAAACCGTCAAAATAGCAAATCGTCAAAATAGCAAACAGACAAAATTGCAAATCATATACTAGCTAGATCTGTGTAATTTAGCTGCCTTACATTAGATTCCAAACTTTAGAATCCGTAAATAAATAAATAAGACGCCGCGCTGGTCGTAAACGTCAGTTCTACACTATGGCCTGTCAAAACGGTAGTTTCTTAAGAACCATTTCCATTGTTTTCCTCTTCAAAAGGCCCATTGAAGCAGTAAGCAATGGAGCGAAGGACGAAATTCGTGCACCAATATAGCCCAATGTGTACACCGTACATGCCACTTTTCTATAGCTAGGGTTGTTACATGTTGAACGTAATTTGTTCATTTAACTTTCAGGGAAATTGTTCCCATAATTTTTCCCTTTCAGTTCGTCCCTATTCAAGCGTCGAGATTAGGATCGCGGGATGCCCGGCTCACGTGAAACTACAACTTTAAGTTCCGGTGTAATATTAGCGGCGGCGACAAACTACCCCCATGTTTACTGATATGCTTAATATAAGGTTTTAATAAAACTTTATAAAAGGTACGCATACCTACCCGTTTAAAAACATTCATACCTTAATATAAGGAAGCAAAATTATTAAGTCAAAGCCTCAAATCATTTTACACCAGGCCACAAATTAGAATCTCGCTTAACGTCAAGAAAATCGATCCCTCTTCATAATTGTTTGACGTTGCGCTCAAGTTAAAAGGCTCTTTAATCTTCTTGCTGCAGCGCCACCGTCTAGGCCACGGCCTGGCCTTAATAATGGCCCACCTACCTATCTTTATGCCGTTGTGGAACATCACTACATGGGTCGTGTGAGTAATAAAAATCATACATAAAATATTTATCCTTTACGTGTTCTTATTGATAGCACGTTATAAAATTTATGAAGTTGTTAACTTTTATACGGTCGATATCGAGTAGTCGGTACTTGCGCGGACGTTTACCTTAATGGCCGCCATAAAAATGTTTCTTGAGAAATATGTGATTGCGTATAATAGTAGTAGGTGATATACATTGTAAAAAGGTGGTACCTACTTACGGCTTTATCGCAATTTCTTTTATAAAGTATGGAGGTCTGTTTGTCAGACTTTTTGATAAACACGATATAAAATCACAAAGAATAATACAGGCGGCAAGGACATCGACAGGCAAAAATAAAAACTTTTTTTTAGGGTTCCATACCTCAAAAGGGGAAAAAAAACCCCTTAAGATTACTTCGTTGTCCGTCTGCCTGTCCGTCGGTCAAGACCTTTTTTCTCAGGAATCTAGTTGAAATTAATATCAAGTACTCAAGGCTGTAATCCCATGAAGCAGTGAAAAAATCAAACTTCTAAGTTAACGCAATCATATTTAATTCTAATTTTTATAATTCTATGTTAATTATTGTAATTGAACCTGTGCCGTTTTAATTAATTATAAATAAATAAATACAATACGGTCGTTTATGTTCCGGAATCCAAACCTATGGGGTACTTTCCGTTGACCTAGAATCATGAAATTTGGCAAGAAGCAATGTCATGTAGCACAAGTAAAGAAAAAAATCCAAATACCGTAAATTTGTTGTTAAATTACAAAAAAAAAATCCTATGATAAACTATTTACATACCTACAAATTTATACGGAACCCTCGGTGCGTGAGTCCGACTCGCACTTGACCGGGTTTTTCCCATAAAAGTGCCAACGCGGTCAAAATGTACCTACGATCCGTTTTTAAATAACCGACGAAAAATTTCAATTCCAGTAAGATTGACTAAATCTATATTAACAGGTCGCGCGTCGAAAAACTGTATAAACAAAAAAAAAAAAGAAAAAAAAAAGTTTTGCTACACGCAGAACTTATCAACCGATATCATTGTAGCTTAAAATTTTCCTCATCACAAAACAATGAAAACACATAAATAAAATAAACCATAAAAACCGACCCTCCCGTTATCAGTAGGCGTATAAAATCTAATTTCCATTTTTCACAAATTAGATAGATACCATTATCTAGAAACGGTACATGTCCCTGGTATCGCACAGAAATCTTCTAACATAAATCAGTGGCCAGCCTTATCTAGCGGCCATGATTATTATTAGTTGGCGACTTTTACCTAACGACCCACGCGTTACAGTCATAACGAGTCTAATTTATCGTTTTTGTTTATTGCCCCATTTCACCTTATAAAGTGAGCCGTATGGACGACGCACCTGGACACTAATAACATCTTAATGAAACCTGGTCTCTCAAGTTTGTTGGCGGCATGTGCTTGAAGGAGCTTGAAACTTGCCATGTCATAGTTGAAAGATCTAGTTTGCGTTGGCTATTGCTTTTACCTCAGCGATGAAAATCTAGTTTCGTTCTCGGAACATTATCATAAAAGCACTCGTAAATATAGCACTTGAGCTGATATTCTCATTTCCGCAGTCCTACAAAACGAGCTGATCAAATCTGAGCCGGTTAGACTAGTGCAGGGATGGTGAAATTTATACATCGTCGTGCCATTTTTTCCAAATAAATATTAACTTTGGACATGCCTTGCCAACAAACAATCTTTTTTACTGGAAAAAAACTATATTATACTTTCACAATAATACTCTTTATTATCATATACAGTAATGTTAACATAATGAGCAGTTTTATAATAATTTATTTTTATACTAGCTGCGCCCCGCGGTTTTACCCGCATAAGTCTCGATCCCGTGGGAATATCGGGATAAAACGTACGCTATGTCCTTTTCCGGGACTCAAGCTATCTCTATACCAAATTTCATCAAAATTGGTCTAGCCGTTTGAGCGTGAAGAAGTAACAAACATATAAACACACACACTCACAAACTTTCGCCTTTATAATATTAGTGTGATGTGATAGTGTGATAACGGAGAAGGTATATGTGTCTCGTTATTATCAGCCATATTTTAACTAATGTGGGCGAACTATGGGTATAGTGTTGGTTGTTGTGTTGGCAAAACAGATTATAATTTCACGAACAATTTAATCGAACCAGCATATCACACACTATAGGTACACGATACAACCAGATACGGAACGCGGGACAGTTTCTGAGCGCATGTTGTTCGTATGATGTCCGATGTCCAAGAGGGCTGCTCCACCTCGCTGCACACTCTCTTGTACTCCCCACGAACTCAGGCTAGACTCTATCGAGCGCCGCCAGATGGCGCTGGCGTTCCGAATAGTCAAACGAATGACCGAATGCGACATTAAGATTCAAATTAAATAAACGAATTAGTACTTCTCCTGTTGCAAACTAGATGACTTGGGTGTCTACCTAAATTCCTGAAATGATGCCGTGCCCAAATTATTTTGTTACGTGCCACCAATGGTGCGCGTGTTATTGGTTCGCCATCCCTGGAATAGTGCATAAACACAATCATCCGAATGATAGGTACTGCTCACATTATTCAGTCTCTCCAATAAATTGCTGCTCATGCATTAAACATTCAGGTCCTCTTAAATAATAAGAGGCGCCCCACGAAGGTACTATTGTTTATTCTATTCTTTTTAGCGGCTCTGATTGGAAAGCTTTTTACACCCATCCCATTTGCTGGGTCTAGAGAACACGTTACATTCCCGTATTGGGATGGAAAAAAGTAGGAAAAACACTTTATCTTCAAATTCCCTGTTATTTTCTTGAAAGGTACTATAAAAAATGTACGTAAAACATTTACGCACCATAAATTTTAACATTGAATGTTATTTGTGGCCATTAATGAAATTACTGAAAGAAATATATTGGACGTTTGGTCCCAACTGTGGTCGATATATGTGGTCCCGGGCCGTTTACCAGGAAGTTGCGTGTGTAATTTCAATTGAAATAACACGAGGTAACATTTAGATTTGGCTACCGAGGCGCAGTGAACGTATAGAGTCAGGTGAGCTAAATATACCTACAAAGCCGCAAGTTTTATTAAGTATTTACCAAACTATATGTTTGCAGTTAAAAAGTTTATACAATAAGCTTCAACAGAAGTGATATGAAAAACAACAGGCCAAAAGCATGAAGGGTTCCGTACCATAAGGTAAAAAACGCCGAAAAACACACGTTTATTGTATGTCTTTAATTTTTAGCTTTGTTATAAGTAATAGCAATAGAAGTAATAATTATGTACTCTAATTCAACTGTCTACCTATTACGGTTCATGAGATACAGGCCGCTGACAGACACATGGACGGACAGATAGCGGAGGCTTAGTAATAGGGTCCCGTTAGCATATTTTGGATACGGAACTCTATATGTATCCTCATAAAGCCTGACGCACATTTCTGCGGGCCGCACTGCAACGCAAAAATCCTTCTACATCACTGTCATGCATTTTGTACGAACCCTCGCACGCTACAGGCGGGCCGCACCGCACTTTTTTGTATTGGAATGCGATGAGTAACGGCCCGATATGGCTGTAGTGTGCGCTTGCCGTATATGTTACTCAAGATTAATATATACCAACCTATTATTGAGGGACCCGTGGCTAAATAATAACAGGTTATCAGGTTAAGCCACGCTTGCCGCGGTTGGTCTGTGGATGGGTGACCATCTTTACATACCGAGACCACTCCGTGCCTCAGAAAGCACGTTAAGCCGTTGGTTCTGGCTGTCATTCGCGGATCTTTGACAATCGTTACGGGTAGTCAGAAGCCCTAAAGTCTGACAGCCAATCTTTCCAATGGGTATCGTATTACCCAGTAACTGGGTTGTGCAGGTCCGGTAAGCTGTCGCTCCATGTAAAATACTGGTATTCAGCTGCATCCGGTTAGACTGGAAGCCGACCCCAATATAGGAAAAGGCTAATCAGATGATGACCAACCTATTACTGTCCCACTGCACGGCAAAAGCCTCCCCTCGTGCGTAGAAGGCACGAATATTGATCACTACGCTTGCTCAAGATGGGTTGGCGATTCCAGACTTATTAACTACAAGTCCAGATTTCCTCCCGATGTTTTTCCTTCACCGATGTCAGTAGGAGATAAACTCAGAAAGTACATATGAATCGAAAAAGTCACATTGGTACTTGCAAGGATTTGAATCCACAACCTCGTGCATGAAAGGTGAGGCCTTAATCACTGGGCCACCATGACTTACAATATTAATACCATTTCGTAATAATAATGAAAAAATATAAATAACCACAACAGGTAAACAAAGAAATAAAATATAAACAAGAAAACAAAGAAATCTGTTGGTTTATTACAGAGGTAATAAACATTAATGAGATTCCGGAAGTGGTAATTAGAACACCAATCAAACGAAAGAACATAAAATACTGTGATCGCGATTTCTAATTTTATGGAAGACTAGAATCGAATGACTTCTTGAGTCAATCGAAAAATATATCTGTTAAGAGAATTATTGACTGATGAGTTACTCGTACATACATGAATACAAAGCCTATAGGCCGACCGCTTAACTGAGACGTTGCCTGAGGTGGCGCGGAGAGGGAGGGGTGTGGTGACGTGATGCGAGAGCTAGTGTTGCAAAGAACTCGAGTCTTCGAGTCCTATATAAACGGACTCGGGTGAAGAATTACAAGACTCGACTCATTACAATAGGCCTCCAAGACTAGAGAACTAAATTCTCTACGAGTTCTTGAATGTTACATGAGAGCTCGAGTCTCTTTGTGGGCTCGAGTCCTTTTTATGCGGTGAGTCGCACTCAAGTCCTCTTCGTATATGAGTCTAGCAATAAAATTGTTACATTTACAGGACCGGGAGAAAGGCTCAGATAAAAAAATAACAGTATTGAATAAGGATATTTTTATTTAAGTCATTTATAAATGTAAAATTCAAAGTCCTGACTAACTGACTGATATATCAACGCACAGCCTAAACCTGGTCCTAGGGACATGAAATTTGGAGAATGAGTTCTTTGTGAAGAGTAGGTATCCACTAAGAAAGGGTTTTTCGAAATTCCACCCCTAAGGGGGTGAATGGGAGGAGGGTGAAATTTCACGTGGACAAAGTCGCGGGCAGAAGCTAGCCATTTATAAACATAACAATTTTTTTTTTAATGGTTATGAGTTACATCATAACCACTAATTTAAACTTATCACCAATTCCGAGTCTTTTCGAATGATGAGCTTCAAGTCTCATCTTCATGCTCAGAGTTTTTCTTGAAGACTCGAGTTCATTTTAAGACTCGAGTCCTTTGTTAGACTCAAATGGTTGTTAAATGACTCGGGCTCGGCTTGACTCTAGACTCCGAGCCTTTTTAGCACACTGAGTCTTGCATAATTGAGTCGAGTCTCTAAAATTACGACTCGAGGACTCGAGTCCTTTGCAACACTAGCGAGAGCTCAGTGATTCTTCAACTTGTGACAGCTATCACCCCTCCCACACCGCGCAGCTACCTTATGCAACGTTTCAGTTTAGCGGTCGGCCTATAGATGGTTTTACTTTTGCATTTCTTGAAATTCTATTTATTTCAAGATACCTGATGGAATGCAGAGGTAGAATGGAGAGGTGTGTACCTAATTAGCAGTGGTGGTCCAGTAGTATCGGCCCCGACTTTCGAGTTGTAGGTCGTAGGTTCGAACTCAGACAGGCGCTTTACTTTGTGTTAATAATTTCATCACCACTGCTCTCAAAACGGTGAAGGAAAACATTGTGAGGAAACCGGCATGTCTTAGAACCAAAAATTCAAAGACATGTGACATCTACCAAACCGTACTGGGCCCGTGTGGTAGATCACAGCCCCACTCCTTTTTGAAGAGAGGAGACCTGTGTAACAGCAGTGGGAACATTATAGGCGATTCCATATATTTTTTACTGTCTCGTTTGAATAGTGGTTCCAAGCCCGACTGCTTACGTCAAAGATCACAATTTTTGTGTGTGTGTGTGTTATTTTATAGAAATGTTCGTAATAAATTTTTGTAGGACTAGTGCTGCGGGCTATTTTTGTAGACTACCCTAATTTGAAAAACAGAAAAATATGTTCAATTTTTTGCGTTTTCGACTTGTACAATAACCTAATAAAGCAAACCAAATTTGCCTCAGGCTCTCACTGAAAACCCTGAACAAAGAGTGGTTTAGATAACGAATACACAAAAACAAATAAAACTCCCTTCTTTGTGGCCATTGTTCGTTAGCTATGTTTTTATACTGTGACCCTATGTGACGTCCAATAAGCTTTTTTTTACTGTTTAAGGTAGAAATACACTAACGTTATCGTGGCGTTTCATGTCGTATGCTGTCGTGACGGAGAGTGAGCACACTAATCTGTCGTTTTCTGGCTTTGGCTTTGGAATGCTTGTAAAAAACTATTGAGCTTGCTTAGCTTTTTCAAGGGTTATGCACTAAAACTACATCATCATCATTATTTCAGCCGAAGGACGTCCACGGCTGGACATAGGCCTCAAGCACCTCCACTTCAACCGTTTCTATGCTTCTCACATCCAACGGATTCCTGCGGCCTTCACAAGGTCGTCGGTCCACCTTGTGGGAGGCCTTCCAACGCTACGTCTTCCAATACGCGGTCGCCACTCCCGAACCTTTCGGCCCCATCGGCCATCTGGAAAACTACATAATTTCATAGAAACATATTTTTTGTGTTGTATCGCGTCATAGCCCCCTCTATTGTCTCGTGCGATAGGCGGCGAGCAGGTAGCACAACAGAACGTGGCATGACACGACACTCCGTATGCTTCTGGCGCGCTACGACACCCTAGTATGTTTCTACCTTTACCGTTTTTAACTGTATTTATAAGCGTATTAATTTGGGTCGCAACGTAATGATATGTTTCCGGTGTTTTGGTTTTTATTTTCAAATTGTTCCGAAGATAAGGGCTGTTATTTGTAACTGTCTGTTTCTGTGGGGGTTCAATCACATAAAAGCGGTATAAAAGCTCCTTTGTTCAAAAACCTACTTCAATTTTAATTGTTTGGATTTTTTTCAATCATAACTTATATTTATTTCTTTTTATGTTTCGGCCGTATACATTTATTCCTTTATATAAATTCAACCCAAACTTGAAAAAAATATTTTCTCAAAGATTATTTATTTTAATTTTATTAATATAACATTGGAACAGAAATTGCCTTGTTGATTTAGCAAATTGAATTCGTAACTGGAGCATCAAATGCTTGCTGCTGTCAAACACCGAGAAACCGTATTATTCAGAGCCCTAATTCAATAATCATAATGTTCCACCCCTAGCTCTTGTCTTGAACTGTTTGTAAAGCTCACAAATTAAACTACGAATTTAATAATATAATTTATGCCTATTTGTTTTGAAGATTCTTTGAATTATTCTGATTTGGTTGTGATTTTTAGTTACGTAATTTTTATAACCCATATTTGTTAGGCACCTATAAGTTGAAGGTTTGAGATCTTCATTGTTTATCGGACAAAATATTATATGTACAGACGCCAGCACATCAAGCTACCCGAAACTATAAAATTTTCCCAATCAACTTTGAACAAATCTAGTCTAGTAAGTCTATTAAAGAAATTTGACAGATTGTAGTAGCTTGACGTGCCAGCGACGCGACGTCTGTACTTCATGTTCTGGAACCGATCTATTGAAAAAAAAAAAAAGTTTTTATTGTTTCTCATACAATTGTTCTACAGCACAAAATTGAGGCAGCCCCGGTAAGTTATAAGGATACTTGTGATGGGGTTACCTCGCAACTTCCCATGGGGTATGATCTACAATGTTGAGACATATTTAAAAGAAAAAGAAAAGAAAAAGTTTAGTTTTTGGGATGTTGTTGTAGCATGTTCAGGTATGTGTAGTGTTTGAGTATGTGTGTGTTGGGTGTGTGAGTGTGAGTAGGGGTGTGTGTGTGTGTGTATTAATGATTGATTATCTGATGTGTGTTATGTTTGGGTACAGGTTAATCATTAGCATATTCTGGTTAATATACGTTCAATTTCGTCGTACGTTTGTGATTTTAACCATTCCGTTAGACTGTTTTTACATTCGTACCGCAACATGGGGTAAATAAAGTATGCGGTTCAGTTTATTATAAATATATGTTGATTGAGTAATATATTGGCGCCTAGCAAAGACCGTACGGACCCGTGTGGAATGGGCCACAAAATCTTTACGTCTTTTATTAAGATTAGATGGATCAAATGAGAGGGTCTTTTGAAGTAGGTAACTAGGCATGATGTGTGTTTAGTTACCAAAAAAAAAAAGTTTCTAATTGTTTATTCCTACTAAAAATGTAAACCGTTAATTTCATAACTAGTTTCCACCTAATGAAAATACTGGATAAATTCGAGCTTTAATTACACCTGTCCACAAATTGATAGGGCTGGTGGAAGAAATTATGTATCGAAATTCATTTGAAATTGGGTCATTTTCGATAGCTATTTGTGCTGTTGTATTATTAGTGTCCTATAACACGATATGTTCTAATTATACAGGGTGTCCCTAAAAGTATGGATCAAATCGAATAGGGGCGTGGGCAAGTTCATTTCCAAACGTTTAAAAAAAAGGAGTAGAGAAATCGAATCGTTTTATAAAAATCGTAACAAAAAAGTATCGGGGCTATCAATTTAATTTTTTTAGATAGCCCTGATAGTACTTTTTTATGATTATTTTTTTGAGCACTATGCGAAGTGATTGAAAATAAAATAAAAATTGGTCATTACTTTTGAATCGTAAAAAAAATTCACCGACATTCTCAGGGTTAAAAAAGTTGAAAATGACCTTGCCTTCGATTTGATCCATACTTCCAGGGACATCCTGTATATTTTTGACGAGCAGTGGTGGCCCAGTGGTAAAGGCCGCGCCTTACGAGTTCTATTCTCTTTCTGTGAGATAATGGGTCAAAATCTACCACGCGGGCTTTTTTTATGACATACCGGTTTTCTCTCGATGTCTTCCTTCACCGTTTTGAGAGCCTTGGTGATAAAATAAATTACACAAAGAAAAGTGCCTACTTAGGTTCAAACCCACGTCCTACAACTCGTAAGTCGCGGCCGTTATCACTGGGCCAGCCTGCTCTTGCCTTCTTTACATGGGCTTTGTTACATAACTGGTGAGATCTGGATTCACCCTCTGTCGGAACACATTCAAGACTAGTATTACACTAAGCTTGTTTATGACATTGGCGCCGATTCCCTTGTTCACAAACTAAACTAAATTTAAGTTCAGTGCATCCTATTCTTTCTATTTCATTAAGAAAAGGATAGAACATAAATATTAGTTTAGACCTGTCAAATTAGTCAGCGTCTGACATAAATTGACGAATTTTTAGTAGCCAATTTTTTTTTTTAATCACGTCTAAAGTTGTCTATGGAGTATCTTGATTTGACAGGATTAAACTAATATTTATGTTCTGTCCTTTTCTTAATGGAATAGAAAGAAAAAGATGCACTGAACTTAAATTTAGTTTAGTTTGTAAACAAGGACATTGGCGCCATTATCTCACTAAAACAAATTATTGAACCTATAGTGTTCAGAATGGCAAACCTCTACAATTTTTAAACTGCACCAACTCTGTCTCATGACTACTTTTTCACCAAAAAACTCTGTTTTAACACTACTAGGTACTCTTTTGTTTCACTCAATAGTTTCAAAATATACTCAAGCCGCAAACACCTGTTAGTTCTAAAACCCTAATACGGATTGACACGTGAATTTCAAAGTTCATGCATAAACAATACGAAGGGCTTCAATTAAGGAACTTAAGGCATGAGTAAAATGTTTATATTATGTAGATGGGGACCAGCTTACGTCTTCACGGATGTCGAGTTTGTTTTCATTACTTTAAGATTTGGAACGGTTCGATGGTTTTCGATACATACATAAGTATTCTATGAAGCTCGAGTTCTAAGTCTTACAATCATAAGACTTGAGGTCTTTTTGAAGACTAGACTTTTGTCTAAAAGAACTCCAGACTTGAGTCTCTTCAAAAGAACTCGGGACTGAGTCATCCGAGTCATTAACCGGGGTTAGTAGTAAATAAATAGAAAATTAAAAAAAATGTACGTAGCTACTCTTTATTCTGTTAAATTTATCATCAAATTATTTTAAGTAAAAGTTGATTAAATAAACATAGGGTTTTTTATGACTGTAGGTATTCAATTCGAATGTTACTAAATTAGTTTATAATTTAGAGCTTATTTTATAATTTAATACCTTAAAAATTTATGGCATAATTTACTAACTTTAACCGGTCAAGCGTCGCGGTTCGCCGATCGGCGACGAAACAATAGAAAATAAATTGCGGCGCTTGAAAGATTAAAGCTGATGAAAACTTAGTTCAGCTCAAAGAACTCATAGGACTCAAAAGACTCACAAGGACTCGAAAGACTTAAA
This sequence comes from Amphipoea lucens, assembly GCA_947508005.1. Taxonomy (NCBI): domain Eukaryota; kingdom Metazoa; phylum Arthropoda; class Insecta; order Lepidoptera; family Noctuidae; genus Amphipoea; species Amphipoea lucens. Next base: position 7,356,116 of record OX382362.1, on the reverse strand, counting down.
GAACTCGTGACTCTTGAGACTATTAGTCCCAAGTCTTGAAAAAAGACTTGAACCTCGAAATGAAGACTAAAAGACTCAGTCACACTCACACTCTTTCACTCACAGTCTTATGTAAAGATGGTCGCCCATCCACGGACCAACCTCGGCAAGCGGAGCTTAACCTGATCGATCGACCCGTGAGGCTGTTATTAATTATAGCGACAAGCCTCTCATAGATTTGAGTCGAGATAAGATTCATATTTTCAAATCGAATTTCATGACTGAAAATTAGCCTAAATTACGAGCCCCGAAATAATTTTAACATTGCGTAAAACTTTTTCTTATCATCTTATTTCAGAAACCAAATTATAATTATTTTCTAGTTTACACTTGAAGAATTACGTAGACTTTAAAATTCAAAGTTCGTAATGTGTAGCTAATGAACACCCTTTTACATAAAATTTTAACTGAAACTAAAGTAGGTACACGTCATAAATATGTAAAACTAAATTAAACACAAGTTAAATATTTACTTTAGAAAGTTAATATTAAAGAGCTTATTAATATAATAAAGACTTCTAATGAGTAGGTATATAAATTATTTGAAGTAGTATCTTTAATCTTTTCAATGGCTTTAAAGAAAAAAAGAAAAAATCAATGTGAAAAGATGCAACTCAAACATTTGTTTAGAAAAAAATAATTAATAAAATTAAATGATTGGGAAAGGGCTTGATTCAGAAAGCGGTACTTCTGGACACGGCTCGCATTGTCAGGAGGTTCCTCTCTCTGGAGCCCTGACCGCCGGTAGCTTGGACCCTGTTCCCGACACCGGCGGACTACTATTTTTTATATTTTTAAATGTTTTTATATCATAATATTTAAAAATATAATTTATATGTAAATTATAAAATAAAGGAATTAATAATAATATTATGATGAACATAATAAAGTGTAGTAATTGTTCTATTATATTCTACAGTGTAGCGATTAGGCGACCAATTCAAAATTTGACTTGGTCGACTCGACCCGCGGTTCCAGTTCGAGTGGGTCCAGTTGACCAAAGACTCTTAATTAAAACCACATATCCTACATAACGTATTTTGAACATACACAATTAAAATAATTAATAACAATTATCATTCTTGACGTGGGACCTTTTTTCGTTTTAGTATTTTAATATTATAAAACTTAATTTGTGATTATTTGGTAACATACGAGGTTTGGCCAAGTTACACGCTATTTCTTTTGTTTGAAAAATTCCGTTTAGTATTTTTAGTAAAATTGATTTATTATTTTAACAGTCTGATAACAACTTGTAATAAACAGTGTGCTATTTAACTTTTGAACGCCATAGTATAAACGTATCGCCGTACCCCTGACGCCAGGCCACTTGAACAAAACAACACACACTTAAAACAACAAATTTCTCGATATTGGTGGTTTATTTATATTAGCTTCATGCAATACAATATAGACGGAAGCTTAAACTTTTAAATTATATAAATAAAAACAAACAAAAGTAATGATTAAATTGTTTATTTCATAATATGGTGCGACCCGTGCGACGTGTATTTTGTCATATATTTGTGACGTTGGCGTTCAGGGTAAGATTTCGTTTGTCACATATATGTGACAATGGCGTTCAAAAGGTTAAGGTATAGTATATATATATAGGTAGCACACGTATCGGATCGGAAAGGGATCATTACCGTATCAACTCGAGCCTTTCAGTATTCTTTGTATGAAACTCCCTACTGCAACGCACACTAATCGGAATCGTAACGTAATCGCCTCGCCTCGAGACAAGCCCACGAACCGCGGTGCGGTGCGTTACGGCTCGTCATCCCCGCGTATACGTCTCGCCGTACCCGAGATTACGTCTCTTCGTCCACCGTTGCCCCTTTCCCACCTCCCGCGGCCTGCCTGCACCATCAACCAGCGGTCGGCGAGCCGTAAGCGCGGTCGGTAGCCGAGTCGACGTATCGGAGCTTCTGATCCGCTTTGGTTACGTGCTTACATTAGGTTGACGCCTGTTTGATGCCGAGGAGAAGGCGATACGGTGCCGATCCCTTTCCGAGTTGATATGTGTGCTATGACCTTTAATGTTTTTACTTAACCACCATTCTGTATTTTTATAAAAAAAGAATGTACAAAATGTAGCGAACATGACTTAAGTACAGTTTCCTATCAACAATCGGCACTGAAGCCATTAAAATTATTGTCTCCTCCAGTAAAACAGTCCATTTATAAATTGCTTGAAACTTTTGTCTCAAAAATAAGCTTTTGATGTCTTTATCTCGCGTCTGGTTAGTCTTGGCTTTCGTTCGAGTCCCCTCCGCGATAGAAGCAAGTTTAAAGATAAACCATAATTGAAATGTCAAGAGCATTCTTTCTGTAACTGCTCAGTATTACTGGGAGTTGCCAAGTTACGATACTATACCGTCCTCGGCTCTTGTTACAACGTTTCCAAATAATCAATACGGTCTATTTTACGATAACAAGATTAAAAAATTGAGACAGAATTCATAAAAAGTTGGCTCAAATTACGCTTTTTAAATATCAGGATGCTATGGGAATATGAATTGGGAGCCAAATTTATTTGTGGAATAGATCGAAAGAGGTTCTGCTTGAATGACTTTGCAATCAACCTCCAAGAATATTTTAAAAGTTAATGTTTTGTTATGAGATAAAGATAAATACTGTGTCTTAAGTAGAATAGAAAAAATTAGACAGTCAATCCCAATGGCTGATAGTGGCGTAATTTAAAGATAGCGATTTTCTTCAATATGATTATGACCAACGATTGAAAGTCTATACGCGTTTTTTTTTACGTAGTATAATAGTGTCCCTATCCTAACAGTAGCTACAACAGTATATGATATAATATAGAAAGCCGAGAAAGACAAACAAATCAAGTATCTTGACTCGGCTCGCGAGGTTGTTGACATGTGGGATGGGGACTCAGCGATCATTGTGCCGATAGTCGTAAAAGCCAATGGCTTAATAGCCAAGAGCCTCGACCAACACCTGAAGAGGTTCTCGTTGGGAAGTTGGAGCTTGTTACAGAAAGCTGTACTTCTGGACACGACTTGCATTGCTAGAAGGTTCCTCTCTCTGGAGCCCAGACTTGGACCCTGTTTCGGATACCAGAGGGCTACTATTTTTTATATTTTAAATTGTTATGTATTTTTTTATAATATTTAAAAATATCACACTAATATTATAAAGGCAAAAGTTTGTGAGCGTCTGTGTGTTTATGTGTATACTTCACGCTCAAACGGCAGAACCAATTTTGATAACATTTTGTATGGAGGTAGCTGACACCCTGGATTAGCATATAGGCGACTTTTTATCCCGATATTCCCACAGGATCGAAATTTACGCGGGTGAAACCGCGGGGCACAGCTAGTAATTTATATTATATTTATTATGATACAAAGGAAATACGTAGTAATAGTATACCTAATTGTATTCATGAAATCCAGTCTGTACCAGAAACGACATTAATTTAAAACCTAATAATAAATATAAATGAAAGTTACAGATAAACATGTCACATTTTTTTTGTTCTCTTAATGGAAAATAACAGAGCTGTACAATGGTTTTCTCCTGCAATTTCCTGTTTATCTGAAGAGTGAAACGAAATATGATCAACCGAAGGCCGCCCGGACCGTGCCAACCGTATTTATTTGTCTTGTTAGTGCAAATCTATTGGAAAAACGACAAGAGCACAACACAGAAAACTACATAAACAACTGACAGACAAAGATTTATACTTTTACGTTTTATTTGTAGCAATTTCTTGCTGGCAGTAGAAGCAAGCAATAACTTTATTGGATGATAAGTTTCTATTACATAAAAAGTTATGTCTAACAGTTTCTTTTTGTTTCCTTTTCCTTGTATGTTTTCAAGAAAATTAAGGGCTCGTGGCTCAATAATGTCAGCCGCACGGGCCGTGGTCGCTCCGTGGATGGGTGACCATTCATATCATAACGAGACCCCTCCGTGGCTCGCAGACAATTTAAGTTGCTAGTCGTTTGATAAACAATTTATTTCCCTAAACTGTCGCTACAAAGTTCATTAATTTATAAGAAACATCGGATAGGAATGGGACAACATTCCATTAGATTTACACCAAACAGTCGGTCGACACTGCTGTGATCCTTAAATATAAAACTAACAGCTCATTACAGTAGATATAGGAAGGTATTCAATAGTTATATCATAATTTTTTTTTATATCATTTTTGGTCAACTTTTTAGTATTACACTCTGACCTGTTTTTTAACCTTTGGATGAGTTCTAGCTATCTTATCTCTCAGATATACCTAATTACAGCAATTATTGTTATTTTTAGGGTTCCGTAACTCAAAAGAAAAAAACGGAATCCTTATAGGATCACTTTATTGTTCGTCTGTCTGTCTGTCAAGACCTTTTATCTCGGGAACGCGTGGAGGCATCGAGTTGAAATTAAAACCATATACTCAAATCTACAGTCCTTTGAAGCTGCGAAAAATCAAACTTCTAAATTAACGTAAAAAAAGATACGGCCGTTTATGCCGCAAAAAACGTATATTTCGACTCTCTCAAAGGAATCAAAATTAATAGGGTACTTCCCGTTGACCTAGAATCATGAAATTTGGCAAGAAGCAAGGTCATGTAGCATAAGTAAAGGAAAACTTCTGAAAACCGTAAATTTGTAGTAACATTAAAAAAAAGCCCGTGATAAACTATTTACATACCTATAACAAATTTGTACGAGTACGGAACCCTTGGTGCGCGAGTCCGACTCGCACTTGACTGTTTTTTTTTTGTATAGTGCCTTTCTAGATGTTGTAAAACAGCCGATGATGGAAGTGAGTTCTCATTCCACGTGATGCTAGGAATTGACAGCTCACTTCATTTAAGTTTTTATGTTGAGTTTTTTACATATTTCTGACTGGCCAACTCCTTAACAATTCAAAAGAGTCCATGTGTTTGAATTTACAGGCCCTAGTAAAAGGAAACCAAGATTGTTTTCCATTGGTTGAAAAATGCTTCGGTTTGTACAATAAATAAAATCCAAAATATCGCCGCTTGACATCGCATAATGCCGTAACCGATTTCTCAAGCGCGTCACGTGCCGATAGCGGCCTGTCCGGTCCCGTGTAACCACACACGGTACAAATCTCCGACATTTACTGCCGTCATTCGAACGTGGAGAAGAAAATCCTATTTCTACTTTCTAAAACTTAAAGTGCATTCTCACTATTGAACAAATTCTGTGGCCTTTCTGCGGGTTATTGATTTATTAGTTGGCATGTGGGGCACAGGTTTTATAGGTCATGTCTTATTCTAGGAGAGATCACTTTTAAATCTATACTGATATTATAAGAATACTAGCTTCTGCCCGCGACTTCGTCCGCGTGAAACTTCTTGTTTACCCTAAGGCCAATTCTCGTAATTTTAAACGTTCAAAATCTAGTCGCAGACAGTCGCAGTCTTATCTCGGCGACAAAAAATTGTCAAAATGTTGGGGAAATCAGAGGAATTTTTGACAGACTGAGATCGTCTGATCCCCGTAAGTCAACAAGACAACGGGAATATTTTTTTTTTTTTATTTAGTTCCGTTGTCCCCATTAACAGGAAATCGTCAATGGCGACAACGGGAATACATTTTAATTATTTTTATCGAGTTCCGCTGTCCCCATTCAATGGGGACACCCGTTAATGGGGACAACGGGAATAGACGGAATCGCCTACCCGCGCTGTTACTTCATTTTCGTTTAGCGTTCTTTCTGACTTTTCCCTTTTTGCTCGATTCCTAAGGGCCCTAGTGTGATGTTAAATAGCCTATAGCCTTCCTCATGAATTGGGCTATCAATATACAAAAATATTTCATCAAAGCCGACTGGAGTTTCAGAGATTAGCGCGTTCAAACAAACAAAAAAAACTCTTCAGCTTTATTCTTCTTCTTGGTCGCGTACTTCATTACTGAAGGTCATGTCCCTGAAAGGCCTTCGTGGCTTTATGCACGATGTTCTTCCACTTCTTTCGGTTCAAAGCTTCTCTCAGGGCGGTCCTAACAGAGACTCCAGTGAGGGCGGTTACTTGGTCTGACCTGCGGTAAGGTGACCGTCCGCGAGGTCTTTTCTCATCTACCTTGCCCATCACCATCAACTTTTCTAGATTATCTGATTCCCGACGGGTAATGTGACCAAAGTAACCATAAATCCTTTGGTAACAGATCTTGGATCTATCTTTTATGAATCAGCTTTATTATTAGTATAGATATAAACAAAATTTTGTTTCTGGTTCTTGTTCTTGTTAATAAAGGATATAAAAAAGAAGTAATTACTAAATGAATCCAGTAAATAAGCTCTTAAGGTGAATGCGCAGTTGTAGCCCGCGAAATTCAATTTTTCTTACGTTTTTTGCAATTTTCAGGTCAGTGTCAGGTTGGATCTTGATCAAAATATGATTCGCGACTATAACAGTTACGTATTTACAGAATTTTAATCATTAGAAATATTAATACATCTTTCTAAGTTAGATTTCTACCGTTAAGAACAAATCTCGTATGGAAAAGTGTTTATGTTAGAAATCTAACTTAAAGAGATATATTAATGATTCTAATGACTATGATTCTGTAAATACGTAAGCGTCAGAACCAAACACAGATAATCCAGCAATAAGTCCCGATACACATTGAATAAAGCCAGCTCAAAGGCAGCATGATTAACTCTCAAATACCGCCAGTGTACGCACACCATCCGGTTCTCCACGCTATAAATCAATCCAGCACGGCTTTCAACCTCAATACAACTGCTTTTGATAATTAATAGACCCCGTTATTTAACGAAACCCGCTGAATAAGAAACTGTTTCATTGAAATCAACTTGGAATTGATGAAGCCGTCCTGGGTTCCTCAGTTCGGCCCGCACTTCACTTTACTTTGTAAATAATGTTAAATAAGATGGCTTTGCTTCTGAATTAAATTGCTGGGTGTTACTGATTGCTTTCTCTAGTGGTATGTGACAAAGATGGAAGAGATTAGAAAGAATTAAAAAGTTCTTTACACAAACATAAACACGTGTAACAAAATGTTACATCAAACTTGTAATTCCCAAAGGGCTAGGCCGTTTGTCCACCTCCACCGTCAACAGGACGTAAACGAGAAACGAGATTATTCAAACCGAACGTGACGTCCCGGCGGTGGTGTGCGGTGGACACGCGGCCATACTAAATGTATGTATCGCCACTTAGGCGCCGTCATTTTGTTCTCGTTGACGTCCCGTTGACGGTGGCGGTGGAAAAACGGTCTTAAGCAGAGGTATACCTATAGGACACCCACATTTTACCATTTCTATCCTATTACCATCAAAATGCCTCAATAAAGAACCGCAAAACAAACACATAACACATATAAAACCATTTGTGCTATGGAAGAACTTTGCGAGGCCAATGCTAACGCTGTGGAAGTGGCCGAATTCTGGTCGAAGCGATAAAATAATAAAAGAGAATCATCGATACAACGAAGAAAAAGACCATTTATAAAACAATACAGCACCCCTTAAAATTATATTTGTTAGGTCACAAAATATGGTGAAACATGAAACCGTAAATATACGAAAATATACTCCCTAATTTAATGTGGCGCCTTGAAAACATATCTCAATAAATATGGAGGGTTCAAACCGCAATACTACGGAGTAGGTCGTAAAAACGTATAGGTGACAACACATCCCGAGGCATAAAGCATCGAATTTATTCCCGATATAAATGTCGTGACGCGAAACAAAAACAAAGAGCTTCCGAACACGCTCTGCGTTATAGCTGGAAGGACATCTTCATAAAATTGTCCGCTAATACGGACATCAACGAAAGTAAATGTTCACTTCAGACTTTTTTAATCATAATTATTGAGTACAATATATACAAAAATTTAAACAAATGTAAAATTACGTTCTTCTTTGCGATTTAGAGCTGACTTTACCAAAGTTGATATTTGATTCGTGGAATCAAATTATCGTCTGACAGTTCTAGTATGGAAAAACTGTCAACAATTCAAAGAAATTCTAAAGTTTGATGAAATTCGTCCTCAAAGACCTAATCAAATTTTGTCCAGTAAAATTAATTCCAGTTAATAATCGTCACTGGAAAGGAGAAAATGCTAAAGCGCCATTTGGGCCAAAATGTTATATATAATAAATCGTTGGATTTTTTTTTTCTGCGTCGATCTGTTTAAGTTTCAAGACAATCAGAGACAGAGAAAAAAAATTGTTGAAAATTGTTTAAAAAATATCTAATCCAACGATAATTATATACCTAACTCATTTTGGCCCAAATGGCGCTTTAGCATTTTCTCCTTTCCAGTGACGATATGAACTCTTATCCACATAAAATACTGAGAGTAATGCACCTGTCGAATTATTTTGTGTGTATTTTACTATAAATATAATACAGTAAGTAATATAGTGTTAATAGACTTCAACAAAAGTCAATTAACACTATATTACTTACTATAGTACACTATATTACTTACCATAGTACTACGGATGTTATCTAACGTATGTACAGTCACTGAAAACCGTATCTTGTCTAATATGCACAGAGCTGGAAAGAACCAATTCCATTAGAGAATGATCCCTTTTCTGCTAGCCCGATCCAAAGGTATTTTGATCCGCTAAAGCATATTGTGCTGAAATGCATCGAAAATTCTTTGACGTTGCAATTCTTATCGCAGCACCGGTTCGCTTTTAATTTGCGAGAATCTTTTTCGTTATTTTGTGATGTCGATTTTGCTAAAGTATGAACTATGTAACTAAGTATGAAGTATGAACGTCAAAGAAGCACTTTTAGCATTTTGTTGGAATTTTATGATCATTAATCCGATATTCGCTTAGTAGAAACCTTTGTGAACTATTAATACATTGGCAATTATGCATTTTAGTGGAAGTCATACATTGGTTTGCTTTAAAATATATTATATTGTAGAGTATTTAGAACGTGTTATTCTTTTCATTTGTCACAGTGAAAATATTATCAGATCTTTTTGAGGCTGTGATATCACAGAAATAATTTCTTCATCGTCTACCTATAGCTAAACCAACCATTTTTAGGGTTCAATCAACTCAGCCTATCGCAGTCCACTGCTGGACATAGGCCTCTCCCAGACTGCGCCACAGCACTCTGTCCTCCGCCTCCCGCATCCAGTCTACCCCAGCCACCTCCTTTAGGTCGTCCGTCCATCTAGCTGGGGGACGTCCCACACTACGCTTGCCGGTACGCGGTCTCCACTCCAGGACTCGTCTGCTCCACCGGCCATCGGTCCTTCGACAGACATGGCCAGCCCACTGCCACTTCAGTTTGCTCACTCTGCAATTTTAGGGTTCCGTAGCTCAAAAGAAAAAACGGAACCCTTATCATCATCACTTCGTTGTCGGTCTGTCTGTCCATCTGTTAAGTCCCTTTATCACAGGAACGCGTAGAGTTATCACTTATCAAGTTGAAATTAATATCAAACAAATACTCAGGGCAGCAATCCCTTGAAGCAGTGAAAACATCAACGCAATCAAAAGATACGGGCGTTTATATTCCGAAATCAGAACCTATAGGGTAATTCCCGTTGACCTAAAATCATGAAATTTGACGAGAAGCAATGTCATGTAGCACAAGTAAAGGAAAAAAATCCGGAAACCGTACATTTGTAGTTACATTACAAAAAAATGTATTCCAAAACTATTTACATACCTACAAATTTCTGCGGAACCCTCCGTGCGCGAGTCTGACTCGCATTTGACCGGTTTTGTAAATTAAACAGTCATAATTATGCAAGTTTCAAGTAACGTACAAAATTACACAAATAAACAAACCCTCACTCAAAAAGCCACAGAAAGGCAACACCGTTTGATTGGTTGTTTATTACTTTGGGCTTAGCGAAAGGCATTCGCTGCAAACACTGCCGGATCCGTAGACACCAGTATTGGGTTTTAGTTTCTAGTCAACGGCTTCGACAACAATGGCCGACTTCAATCCATTTCCGGACACAAATCTCGCACCGTCGACGTTGACTTTACTCGAATATCGAACTGGATCTACGAATCGTGTTCATGGTATTATTTCTGGACCGTGTCCGTTGCGGTTGGAACTGACACTTGGTTCTGTTTTTAATGTTTGCTTTTTGAAAGTGGTTTTGATACTCATGGGTTGTTTTGTTAGATAGTTGTCTAAAATATATCACCTATCTGTTGTTACTGAGTGGTCAGAAACCATAAAATCATATGCATATACGTATTTTCTTTCCTTTTTTTCTTTCATTACGATTACCTACATCTTCAACTAATATGTATCTTTAGGTTGTCCATGATTTCTTTATCCTTATGTTGTACATTGCAGCATTTCCTTCACTTTCTAACCAAAGTGACATGTCTTTAAAGGTATGAGGAAAAGGGTGTAAAGTTCATTCATACTCTATAGAAAAGGGAGGATCCTCCGACCAGACGGGTGTTGTGTCTGGTGGGCAACTGCCAATTGCGCGGTTGTATATATGCTAATTGCGCGGTAAATTCTGTTTGCGAGATGCAGGATTTTGCGTGACGTCAGTATGACGCGTTGTTCGCATGTGGCGTTGTAGATACCGCTACTAACATGTCTTTGGAACTACCACATGTCTACGAAACCTAATCTAATCACAAAACAATTACATAATTAAACACAATTAGAGCACAACACTAAAACGATACTGGACAGTGAGAACAAAACATCCGCCATTGTGCTTACGAAAAACTGTCCGTCTAATGAAATTGGACTGGACACGGGACGAACGGCCCTAAATAGATAACATCTCGAGTAAGTTCGGAGACTCAGACGAGGATAATTAGTTTAATGACCACCCCGTATTCGGAATAAAAGGAGATTGTTTCTTTTACTCGGGATTTATCGTCAGATACCGTTGAAAAACAAACGTGATTCTATTTTAGTTGATTGTGATTTTATCTGTAGTTGTGTTATGTAATTTCTTGAAGGGTATCGGTGGATCTGTTTTTGTGTAACATAAAGGTTATATTCACAAACTCAAAGCATTTATTTCAATTAAACCATTTACAGGCCCTTTGAATTGTCAAGAAGTCAGTCAGTCAGAAAATATGAAGCTAGTTGCCCATTCCAAAGCGTAGGTACCTATGGAGAAAAACGGGCAAGAAACTCCATGGACACTCTTTTAAATTATATTTTTACATAAATATTAGTTACATCATTTATGTTGAATTTATAATTATATGTGAGAACGATGTAGAAATAAAACGACGTCCGCGTTAAAAGCGTCCAGAGTACAGAAAATTGTAAAAAAAAAACAACTATCCAAAAATAATATAGTTAAAAATAAGCCGAGGCAGCTAAGTGATGACCAGCCCCAGCTGACGGCGCCCGTTCACGAACATGACGCATAGATCAGCACCATTCAGCTCAACAATTTTGAAGGCATAAGGTGACTCTTCAAAACTATAGATTAAATGGTATATGAAGTACACTCAAGCTCAAATTTAAAGCATTTATTTCAAACCATTTAGGTACAGGCACTTTTGAATTTTCAAGGGGTCAGTCAGTTAGAAAGATGAAACTCCACGGACACTCTTTTAAATCAAAATGATAATATGGTTACACAATATTGGTTACATTTTTCATGTTAAAATTATGCATGTGAGAACGATGCAGCACGTTAAAAGCGTCCGTAATGAAAATATTAAAAAACATGGTATTATATGAAGTAAACTCAAACTTAAAGCATTTATTTCAAAACATTTACAGGCACGTTTGAATGGTCAAGGAGTCTGTCAGTCAAAATTATGAAACTACTTGCTCATTCCAAAGCAAGGAACAGTTAAGTAGGGTACCTATGAAAAAGATCAGGCAAGACTCTCAGATTGAGTGCCTAACTCAGATTGGCAAAGGATAGGATAAACAAGCTTTGCGCATGACTTCACTGGCGTGGTATGTTTATATGTCTAAATAAATATGTCGCAGTTACACGTACTCATTTATTTTCTTAAATTTTCAGCTTGTCACTTACCAACATAGACACACAGTTGGCTCTGATTAATAGCAATCATAAATACTTAATGACTAGCTTCTACTCGCGACTTCATCCGCGTGAAATTTCGGCCCCCGACCCATCGCGTCGCATCCTATTGCTCACTCACGCTGTTACTTCGTTTTCTGGTACTTTTTAGGGTTCCGTAGTCAACTAGGAACCCTTATAGTTTCGCCACGTCTGTCTGTCCGTCCGTCCGTCTGTCCGTCCTCGCTTAATCTCTGTGACCGTTAGCACTAGAAAGCTGAAATTTGGTACCAATATGTATATCAATCACGCCGACAAAGTGGTAAAATAAAAATTGGAAAAAAATGTTTTATTAGGGTAGCCCCCCTATATGTAAAGTGGGAAGTGATTTTTTTTTTTTATTTCAACCCTAACGTGTGATATATTGTTGGAAAGGTATTTAAAAATGAATATGGGTTTACTAAAATCATTTTTTGATAATGTCATTAATTTCGGAAATAATCGCTCCAAAAGTAAAAAACAATGTGTCCCCCCCCTCTAACTTTTGAACCATAAGTTTAGAAAATATGAAAAAAATCTGAAAAGTAGAACTTTATAAGGACTTTCTAGGAAAATTATTTTGAACTTGATAGAAACAACAGTTTTTGTACAAAAAAGACAAAAAGTTGTACAAAATCATTTCTGGACTAAGTTCGTAGTATAATCGTATATGCAAGCATTTTTTTTTAACTTCGTTTACATATTTTATTATCCTGAACGTATCTTTTTTCAAACAAAAAAAGAATTATTAAAATCGGTTCTCGCAATCCAAAATTACCACCGAAAACTTCTGACACGACTATGTATTAATTAGTAACCCAATTCCCCGAGAGATGGCGCTGTAGGTACTTATTACATTGGGTCGGGTATTATCGAATTGTACGTGGGAACACTTATTGTGACGGACGGGAAACTACGGAACCCTACACTGAGCGTGGCCCGACACGCTCTTGGCCGGTTTTTTAATAATAATAATCTTTATAATCAAAGAGCCAAATACAATTTGTTCATCTCAATAAAACATTAATACAATGAAGTATAACGCTACTTATGCATTATTTGAAACAGAGTGAACGTCTTTGTCTGTGCTTTTTAGGGTTCCGTACCTCAAAAGGAAAAACGGAACCCTTATCATCATCACTTCGTTGTCCGTCTGTCTGTCCGTCTGTCAAGACCCTGTTTCTCAGGAACGGATGGAGTTATTAAGTTGAAATTAATATAAAATACTCAAGACTGCAATCCCTTGAAGCAGTGAAAAAATTAAACTTCTAAGTCGACGCAATCAAAAGATACGGGCGTTTATGTTCAGTTTATGCCGCATAATTTGACACTCGCAAGGGAATCAAAACCTATAGGGTACTTCCCGTTGACCTAGAATCATGAAATTCAGCAAGAAATAATGTCATGTAGCACAAGTAAAGGAAAAAATCCGAAAATACAGGAAAAATATTTGAGACACGATTTCCGTGATAAACTATTTACATACTTACCTACGGGTCCATCGGTGCGCGAGTCCGACTCGCACTTGGCCGGTTTTTTATATTGGTTCGGATCCTAAGAGTCGTAGTCGTGCGTGATAACCTTCCTCAACAATTAGGCTATCAAATGCATAGTTTTTTTTTTCAATCTGTTTGGTTGTTCCAAGGATTACCGCGTTCAAACAAACTCTTCGGCTTTATTATTAGTATAGACTAGCTTCTGCCCGCGACTTCGTCCGCGTGAAATTTCACCCTCCCTTCATTCACCCTCTTAGGGTTGGAATTTCGAAAAACACTTTCTTAGTGGATACCTACTCTTCACAAAGAACACACCCTCCACGTAACCTACGACAAACTTATTATTTGCGGTTGGTACAGTAATCGGTTCTAGTGATCGAACCGCAAAATTAAGTTTGTTTTTCATTGTATATACTTTTCCGGGATAAAAAGTACCCAGTGTGGTGCCCAGGATATTAAAGAATAATTATACCAAGTTTCATTGTAATCGAACCGGTCGTGATGCCTGAACAAACAGAAAAAAAGTTTTTTAATCACATTTTTGGGTTCGGTGTCGGTCTAGTAACATCCCCATTGCCATTTATTTTTTTGATATTTTCAATGTACAGAATTTTCACTTCTACAGATTTATTATAAGTATAGATTATCCAATAGGTGACTTAAAGGACTCTTCTACCAGATACTTTCATTTAAAATACTTATCGATTCCCATTCCGTTCTGTCAAGCCTAAGTAATTACCGAATCATGATGTGTGTTTACTAATGAATTCACTTTGAACCTCCAACTTTGATGTCGCAAAAATAAACATTTAACGGATCAGACTTATTTGTAATCGTTTCGTCTCAAAAATTATGTAAATGAAGATGTCAATGTAAGAGACTGGATCGGTTTTTTCACAGGATGTAATTATCTTTCTCTACCGTTCTGGATTTTAATTAATTTGGACTAAATACAATGCTAAATTAAATGGTATGCTATACTAAATTCTTTAGTAAGTTATAAAGTCCAAATATAATGAGAAACTATACAATACCAGCTTTTGTAGATAAGTGACTTCGCTCCATTAATAAAAATATTAAAAAAAATCTTAAATAAAAATAATAAATAAATCCATGGCACCCCTGTACAGAAGGCCAATTCCCGTAACTAAAAACGTTCAAAACGCAAACCCACCTCAGCGACAATCAATGTCAAAAAACATTCGATTGTCGCTGAAAATATAAATTTTTGACAGAGACATGTAAAAGTTTGAACTGCCACTCAGGCTTCATGCTTCATTTAATGCAAGCGAAACTCTAAACATTTTAAAATAATTACAATTTATTCCCCATTGAAAGAGATGACGTACTCTATTGCCAAATAAGCCCATGGAAAAAAAAAACAAAATTTCACATCAGACTTTCGACCCCCTAAAATACGAATTAAAATTGTTATTTCGTCGCACCTCCCCTACATTATCGGATTATCTAGGTACCTTTTAGGCCACAGCTGTTATGCTCCACGCTAAAATTACGGGTGCTCTTAACTGGGAAGCTTATTACCCGACTTAGGCGAGGAAGGTGCTGTGTTAACAGCGTGCTTGTGATTTGTTTGTACAACTCTACGACAGAGCCTAGTCTGCATAAATGGGTCACTGTATCAGAGAAGGGATTTCAAATCCGGGAATACAAATGGTTACCATAATCTTCCTACAGTTGGGCAGTTTTTCCACGATAAAGTGACTATTTGGTTAAACTCGGAATCAAACCATGACAAGAAAGACTGAAGCTGTGGCGAGACAGTGCTTCCTTGGATATGACCGTTACCTTGGGTAACCTGGAAGTCTTTAAACAGACTCCGGACCCAGGTTGGCCTAAGCAATGAAAACCTGTTCAAGTGGAGAATCATAGACGACTCCACCTTGGAGTGTAAATGTGGTGCTGTTCCACAAACGATGGGACACTTAATATCGTGTGCTGCGTGTCCTGTCAGCTGCACGTTACAAGAACTGGTGGACGCTGGTGATAGCGCCAAAAAGTAGCCGAATTCTGGGCCGAGTATATTTAGATTGCTATCGACACGCCTTAGCGTTCTTCGTCTTAACGAAGAAGCTCGGAATACCGAAAATCACTAGTTTAATAAAACCAGCCTTTTATTGTCCCACTGCATGTTAAAGGCCTCATGTTTCTTCTTTTTTTTGGGTGGGAAATTATCAAATAACTTCTCCCGCTCTGGGCGGAGCGGGAGGGCGTGTCAGACTTTTGCTGACTAAAACCCACCCGTGTTCCTTCATTTGCCTGTGCCAGGAGCCACGGTATCTCTTTCGAACAACCCGCGACCCTGGCAAGCATCGGCCCTAGGAGGCGTGCGTGGAACACAACGCGTCGTCGACCCGGGCCTGGTCCTTACCGGACGGCGAGCTGCCCATTGCTCGCCATCCGCAAGCCCGCGCCTACGGTAGCCGGGAACTGGCTGTCGATTGCCAACGCCCAGGGCGTCTCCTGCGGCGACTAGGGGCGTGGCGTGACGTGAGGGCGCAAAGATTGCCTCTCCCTCACGCGCTCCGCCTCCTCCTTCGCGAGCATTACTGCTTCGCAGAAGGAGGCGACGGCTTCCCATGCAGGCCTCATTTTGCTTACGTGACGACTTCTACCAATCAACTCCTACAACAAGCCGCGTTTCGGAACTTCGTTCCAAAAAAATACTGCTATACCTACTGATATTTTGACTTGATAGTCATCAATCTAACTGCTATCTGAAACAGTAATTTGCGGAAGACATCGTACGACCGCACTGCACTAAGAATCAATTCGGTGATGTTTTTGCGCCCGTTCGTACTCTTCGTTGAAGACGGCCGGTGGGAACGTGGATTAACTCGTCGCATGACGTAGTCTTGTGATAAAGCTTGTCAACCTGGAGGTAATTGCGTAATACACAATGATAATGCCTTTAATTTTGACAGTTCAACAACATTCATTGCGCTGTTTACTTTGCTGAGCAGAAAAGTTTTGCAAACGTGAAGCAAAGGATTCGCAATTTCCTTCAAAATCTTTCGGATTGTGATTGAAAGTGTGTAACACAACAAGAGTGCTAGAATAATAATTAATTGGTAAGGGGGCAGGATGTTTCTACAGAAAACATTTATAGACCTCTTTTTATTATCAACTAAATGCTGATCTACAGAAAAGAGGAGAGACGTGTTTTTTAAAATAACTTCACAAGAAACAAAGGAATAAAGGACTGTGGATTTGAAGTACATTGCTTGTTACCTCAAGCACTCTTCCAAACTGGAACAAGTAGTGACAGAAATGTAGCATTTTATCAGTACTCAGTACTCACCACATTTTCACGTTTTCGTTATTAGGGGCAATCTGCAAGTTAAGGATACATTTTTCTTTTGGTTAAATTCAAAGGTGCTACAGAACTACACTTATAATTAGGCTATAACGTTCCCACTGCTGGGACACCGGCCCTTGGTGAGAGAGAGTGGGCCGTAATCCAACACGCGAGCCGGGGTATTCCTCGAAACGCACCAACTTTGAAACGCACAAAATAAAACGTCTATCGATATCATTTATTAAGAGTCCTTCGTGCTCTTCTCTATGTTTCATCTTTGGTGCATTTCGAAGAATAAAATTATAATATTTTTATTTTTTATTGAATACTTACTCAATTTTTTTCTTCGAGGAATACTTTTGGTGCGTTTCAAAGTTGGTGCGTTTCGAGGAATACTCCCGCGAGCCCAGTGCAAGTTGGTAGATGTCACATGTCTCCGAATATCTGGTTCTAAGACCTGTTTCCTCACGATGTTTTCCTTCACCATTATGATGTAGATGAAATCATTTTTGTGTATAC
Source organism: Amphipoea lucens (assembly GCA_947508005.1). Classification (NCBI taxonomy): domain Eukaryota; kingdom Metazoa; phylum Arthropoda; class Insecta; order Lepidoptera; family Noctuidae; genus Amphipoea; species Amphipoea lucens. Next base: position 7,338,731 of record OX382362.1, on the reverse strand, counting down.
TTCACACAAGAATCCATATCTAAACACTATAAAACCAAAGGAACCAGATTTTCTCAACTCATACTTCAAGTTGCAACACTCCCAGCGGTTGTTGACCCCTCAAAAATAACCATCAAATATAAATATCACATCACACTAATATTATAAATGCGAAAGTTTGTGAGTGTGTGTGTTTATATGTTTGTTACTTCTTCACGCTCAAACCGCTGAACCGATTTAGATGAAATTTGGTATAGAGATAGTTTGAGTCCCGGAAAAGGACATAGGATAGTTTTTATCCCGATATTCCCACGGGATCGACATTTACGCGGGTAAAACCGCGGGGCGTAGCTAGTATATTAATAAAAATATTAGGTAACTACCTAATACTCGTATAAAAAAATTTAAAAAATATTTTTATATTAAATATTAATATAAATATTATCATAATTTAATATATATTTTCACATTTTCGTGCATAGAATATATCGATACCCATTACGTCTACAGCTTCGCTAGCTAATTTAATTTAACCCCATATTGTACCTAGAAAAAAAACGGCTATAACTAAAGAATTTTTGTTACAACCGAAGGCCAGAATGGTGTCCCGTGAATGGCTATACGGCCGTCCATGTGAAGAGGATCACAAGGGAAAATTGACATCGGCCAAGTCGATTCGCAGTAAAGGTAAGAATATGAAGGAAATTCTTTTATGATACGTTCACTCAATGATTAGGGGTGTGTCGTTTATTAAAATACTATGCGTGCAGACGTGTTATGTAGGACACAGTACATAATTAAAGTATAAGCGAATGGTAAGGAAATTGCAGTAAGCACTCGGTAAACGGTTCGTAGAAATTAAAATCGATGAAGTTAGCCGACAGGAAAATTGTTTACGTTTAGTTTTATGTACTGGCTGTGAATTATGAAAGTAATGTATTTTTTTAGTTTTACTTCATTATAACGTTTCTTTTTGGTTAAAAAGTATTCAGTTCTTGCAAAACTAAATTATCTGCTGAAGTTTACTTATGTATCCTTTGTAAAGTCAGAGAAATTAATTGATTATCAATTTTACTACCAACTTAAGTTGTCCGTGTACTCAAATCATAACCATCATTCTTTGACAGTTGTATAACACGGCAAATTGACGAAGTGTGTCAATTTGACAAACAAATAATTTCCCTGACTGTACAACAGCATAGAGAAACTTGGTTAAGCACGTAAAAAAATAATCCAGAACACCTGCATTCTTTACCCCATCCCAGAATGTAACACAATAAAAAACAAACAAGTAAATAGTGCAAAGTGTGAAAACTAACAACACGGGCCCAAAAGCACGTATTCCAAATTCCACCTGAAAGAGAATTTTTTGGGGAAAAATTAAGAAAAATGCGGACAATGCCACGGGACGGAGTGGCCTTAAATAATAAAACAGCAGCGAAATAAAGCACTATAAACTATTCAAAACCATTTCAGCTACTCACGTGTCTGTTACGGTTTGTCGGCCTTCCCTGTGCCTGTTGTGCGGGATAAAAAGCTCTATCCCTCTTATATATTAGGGCTAAGGTCCCATGGGTCCGATTTGCATTCCGCAATCAGGTAAGCGACGAGGGTCTAAGATTCACACATCTCTACAATTCAGAGTTTGTTGTTGACTGATTTTGTACGACGGAGCAAAATGTTATTTTACAACACCAATAAAAGCGTTATAAGGAAAAGTTTTCTACCTTTTGTTTATACTTGAAGCGGAAAACAATGTGTTTGTTGTACAGACGCCAGTATATCAAGCTACCCGAAACTGTAAAATTTTCCCAATCAACTTTGAACCTTATAATTGAGCGATAAAGTCGAAAATATATTAATGAAATTTGACAGATTGCAGTAGTTTGATGTGCTGGCGTCTGTACTTAGGAACTATAAGTTGGTTTATTACCTGTGCGGCTTCGCCCGCGTGGAGGTCGGTAATTATCCCACGGAAACTTATTACCGGGATAAAAAGTATCCTACGTAGTATCCAGGTTATAATAAACTATGTGTGTGCCTTTCATCCAAATCCTATTAAAAGCATAATACTAATGATTGAAATAGGTACTATCGTGAATTCATGCAAGCCTAGTACTTTTTGTTAGAATACTGCTTAGACAGTCGGGTCATATTTCAATCAAGATTCGAAAGACACGTAGCGCCGTCTAGCGTCCTAAAGAAATTGGGACCGTCGAAAGTTATTGTTCTTTTCCTCGAGAACAGCATTTTTTTCCTGGATGAATGGTACCTAATCTATATATCCTTTTCTATACCCCTGACAATGTTACGCAAAATTTCATGATGATCGGTTCAGTGTACAAACTTACTCTCCCATTTATAATATTAGTTAGTAAGTTATATAGGATAACGAAGTAAAATGCTTTTGATATAAAAGTAAAATACTTTTTGATACATTTGACTTCATCAACAATGGAATGAGTCATAAGCAAGACAAGTAGCCTGACTCCGGAAAAATCTTTTAAAGCTAAGTCCTGAACTGCTGACACAGTCACTGCCGAAATCCTTGTCACCAAATAAGCAGTCGCCTGCAACTTGCAAGACTATAAAACTGATCCAAGTTTTAAGACTCTCAACGTTATTTGTGCAAAGTTTGCGTTTTCATTCCCAGACATTTCGGAAAAATAATCTCAAGCACACGTTAAAATTTTATTATGAGTGCCCGTGCTGAAATTTTGAGATAAGCCATTCTGCTCATGCTGACCAAATATCTAAAAATATACTGTAGAAGAACTGCAATAGTAATAAACCTCAAGTTTATATTGCTTATGGAGAGCAGTGGTGGCCCAGTGTTAACGGCCGCGACTTACGAGTTGTAGGTCGTAGGTTCGAACCCAGATAGGCGCTTTACTTTGTATACATTATTTCATTATAATCATTAGAATCAACTTGTTAAGTTAGTATAATCCTTAAAATGTCAAGATTTCATGAAATAGTCATTCAGTAGTAATATTTGGTCTTAGAGTTGTGTTGATGACTTTATTGATTATAATTCTGTAAATAAATATATGTTACGGTCGCGAATCAAATTTTAATCAACGTACAACTTGATACTGTCCAGCAAATTGCAAAAAACGTAAAAAAAAAAATTTCGCGGGCTACCGTAGCGCTTTCGCCTTAATAAATGTATTTCGCTTTCTTTCGTCTCTTTCTTTCATGGGAATTGTTGACAAAAGTTGTACAACAATTATGAAGTCGACTATACATACGATGCTTTAAATTCCAGATTATTTTCCGCAGCGAATGACGTCAGAAGAAAAGACGCAGCGATCCTATTTTGTTTTCGCCAAACCTGAATAATGTACTCTACAAATAGATCACCCCATTTCTCACATTCTGTATGTTTTACTGCCAAGCTGCAACCGCGAGTAGGCTGCTAATGTCGATACTTTTCCCGCACCATTTGTAAAGGTTTTTAGACGAACATAGCTGTATTCTGGCGTAATGATGATAATCAAGAGTATTTACACTGTTCATGTATGTTCTTGAAATGCATAATCAGCCTATAATGTTCCCAGTGCTGGGAACAGGCCTCCTGTCGGTAAGAGGGAGTGGGCCGTAATCCACCACGCGGGCCCAGTGCGGGTTTTTAGATGTCACATGTCTTCGAATTTTCGGTTGTAGGACATACCGGTTTCCTCACGATGTTTTCCTTCACCGTTTTGCGAGCTTTGGTGATTAAATTAGTTTACACAAAGTAAAGTGCCTGTCTGGGTTGGAACCTACGACCTACAACTCATAAGTCGTAGCCGTTATTACTGGGCCACCCCTGCTCTCTCTGCTATCTTGTTGTAATGCTAGATATTAATTTCTCAAAAGAACTTCTTATTTCACACAATATCTACTGTAAAGTTTTTGATTGTGTACGTAACTTGTTCATGTGTGACAAGTAGTCGTATTTTTGATCGAAGTTGTGATCGAAACCCTTGTATTTACTACGATTTTGTTTTTGCGACTTTCTATTTTTGCAACCTCAGCTAATTCCTGTCCACTGGTGGACATAGGCCTCTTCTAGGCTGCGCCACAACACCATGTCCACTGCCTTCCGCATCCAGGCTGTCCTAACCACCTTTCTAAGGCTGTCGGTCCATCTATCTGGGTTTGTCTTAAGACACCAATTCTAAGTACTACTCATATTACTTCCTCCAATAATGTCTCTGATGCCTCCACCAATACGTACCGACTTTATTTTGTATCCAAACACCATTGTAATGTCTCGTATGTTTTCGTGTGCCTTTAGCTAAGATCCGCCGAAGGGCATATTGATAAACGGCCGCTTAGCCTTCGCGACATGCGTGCGAATATATCGCTGGAAATATTTCATGTTTAACGCCAGCCGGCTTCCCACAATGTTTAGTACGAGATGATTCCAGATTCTTTGTTGTGTCTGTAAATAGAGCTTGACGAGTAAATTCAAACAAATGTGGTCGTTGTGTTCTTCATTTGTTATGTTTTTAGATTTTTGTTTCGTTCAGTGGTCAACCGTTTAAATTATGTGTGCTATCAAAATATGCTTATCGTCGTCTTCGTATAGCTAATCAGTACCTAATTATCTATCTGGGATCGATAAAAATGGTTGTTTTGTTGATACTTATGGTTGTTCTAGACAACCGTGTTGACAAGCTTGCTTCACACTTAGTTTCTGGGTCTTGTTCTTCTGAAGTATCGATTTATTTGTGATTACTTTTCACGCTATTAACTATACATAATATATGTTTTAATATCTACTGAGGAGGAACGCAGACCATGGCATTCTTAACTTCACCATAGTCAGTTTCCTCTTAAGTACAATCTTAGCTTCGAATTGCTATTGCTCTCGCTAACCTCTATACAAAAAAAATACAATACTCAACCGCTCGAGTTACTAGCTGCGCTTACCCGAGCACAATTGAATCGATTAATGTAGGTAATCCAAAGTTACTCTGCAACGCTTAAATGCATAACTAATGCGAAACAGGGTTCCTTGCGTGTCTCATACTCCATATTAAGCCATTGGAGGTAAATATTTAAGTTACATTCGTGACTGGTCCTGTTAAGGTTTATTTAAACTTTATACACAAGTAAAAAAATACTGTACAAAGGCGGACTTAATCCCTGAGGCAATTAAATGCAATTTGTAGTATTGAAGATAGTGACACGAGTTTGACTACGTTAAAATCGATCGGTAGTAATGAGTGTAGAATTAGTGAGTAACATTGCTAAGGATTCATATATAATTTATTAGTAAGCCCTATTTAATGTCCATAAACCCACCCGATCGTATAAGCTAGACAAATTATTGTACTGCATGGAGACCTCAAGGGAAAAAAACCTTCCTGTAACGATGATTTTTACTAATTGGTGGTACTTTAGTGTGAGAAACTTGGGTTAACGCGTTACGTTTGCCCGCCTACCTGTCGAAACACCCCACGCGTCAGAGTAGTTGTATGGACGACAACACACACAATATATTATATACAATGACAATAGCTGTGTACACTTGGTGTACCGTTGACGTTTCGAGCACTTTCTCTTATGTACACTTGGTGTACAGTTGACGCTTGAGGGGTTAAATGATTTAGATTGAGGATTCTATAGAATTGTAATGAACATTCTAGCACACCGCCCTTGTAAAGTCTTTGATCAGTTCTGACGGAATATTTACCACATTGTCTTAAATACAAGGTGTTACAGAAAGTGTATATCAATACAAACGGGTTGAAGAGTGTATCTGGTCTAGAATCTCTGTACAAAATTTCAGCTCAAAAGCATTAACTTTGAAAATGCTTAATATTTTTTTATTTCGACATCACGGCGCTGCACTGGCGCGCGGCGGCGTGATGTGCGTGTACTAGGCGCACAAATACACTACAGATAATAGATAATGACCCTCGTAGTGCGGTGACACGTTTGTTATGATTTTAATTTAATAAACTATCGAAATAAAAAAATATTAAGCATTTTCAAAGTTACTGCTTTTGAGCTGAAATTTTGTGCAGAGATTCTAGACCAGATACACTCTTCAACCCGTTTGTATTGATATACCCTTTCTGTAACATCCTATATACACATACATAAACTCACGCTTTCTTCCCTTGAAGGTAGGCAAACACAACAGAACGCCACCTGCTATGATCCTTACATACTCTTTTGCTTCTTTTACGTTCATACATCTGAAGGACAATTCTCTAAATTTTAAGAACATTCACAGTCTGATCTCAGTCGCAATCTGCCAAAATTATGTCTAATTCCCCAACATTTTTGACAAGTTTTTGACATTGATTGTCGCTGAGATGAGATTGCGACTAGATTTTGAACGGTTTTAATTACGGGAATCGACTTTCTGGTCATACACGCACGACACTTGCGCGTATTACGCACCAGATCTTTCTGAAAAACATCACCTATAAAGTCAGGTACATGTATGTCCTTCTAGGCCGTCCAATCCCGCCTTAAATACTATAATATAGATGGCAGGATGAGATGGACTCCTTCAACAAGAACTGGTCCTTAGCAGCCTTTCCTCTGCAGTGGAAAATCACAGGCTTTTAATAAAAATAATAATTAGGTATACAAATTGGTGATTGGTGTTTCAACCATCTCTCACGACACCTTTAAGAAGAGAGGCGTTGACTTGATCCCCACCGGGAATTACACAGCTAAGTAATTTGCCATAGCAATTACAGATAATATATCAAAGTACATCTAAATTCACAGCATACTTATCTCTAACGACCGAAATAATGCAAAATATTATTAAAGGGAGCGTCGCGAAACCTCGCGGGAGTTCCGTGGAGCGATAATGTTCGATTTAAGAAGGTTGTAAAATATTTTACGATGGCTGCCACCTACCCTGAGCCATTGAGACGCACTCCCTTGCCAATTATAACCGCATACTGCAGATGTTGAGGTATTTATTTATAATTTTAGGTATCAAAATGGCGCTGGGTATGAAAACAATAACATGATACCTAATTATGTTTTTGTAAGGTCGTCGTTCGTCGTCCAACGATCCCTTTGGTTTAAAAGAGAGTGTAAAGTCAGTCCGGTTAAAGGCGTCTAGAAGCCCCAAAAAAATGCAACCTAGTTACACTTGGTGAACAGTCAGGCTGTGTGAGAGGGGATCGTGACTAAATGATAACAGCCGTATGCCTCGGAAAGCACGTTAAGCCTTTGGTCCCGGCTGTCATAGTTTTTCATTAATAACAATAGCCGACCGTTTTCTAAGAAAAAAAAGACGGGTTGCACTCCGAGAGTGCCGGCAGAAGTGAAAACTTGAATATTAACGTTGAAATAAATCAATTATTAATTGAATTAATATAACTCATTTTATTTCACTATTTCTGCGTCCCTTTTTTCATTAATAGATGCACTTTGTTCAATTTCCATATTTTAAACACTTTATATACACGAATGTTACGAATACACAGCAGTGTGTCCACGTCCACGTCCACGTCCACGTCCACTTCCACTTCCACTTCCACGTCCACGTCCACTTCCACTTCGACTTCCACTTCGACTTCCACTTCGACTTCCACTTCGACTTCCACTTCGACTTCCACTTCGACTTCGACTTCCACTTCAACTTCAACTTCAACTTCGACTTCCACTTAGACTTCCACTTAGACTTCCACTTCGACTTCCACTTCGACTTCGACTTCCACTTCGACTTTGACTTCGACTTCCACTTCGACTTCCACTACGACTTCCACTTCGACTTCCACTTCGACTGCCACTTCCACTTCGACTTCCACTTCCATTTCGACTTCCACTTCGACTTCCACTTCGACTTCCACTTCGACTACCACTTCGACTTCGACTTCCACTTCAACTTCTACTTCGACTTCCACTTCGACTTCCACTTCCACTTCCACTTAGACTTCCACTTCCACTTCGACTTCCACTTCGACTTCCACTTCCACTTCCACTTCCACTCCATCCATCCATCCATCCATCCATCCATCCATCCATCCATCCATTGTCGTGTGTCACTTGGTTCACTTCGGTTGGCGCCGCCGTAGAGAGGGGAGGGGGGGGGGAAATCTCTCCTGACGGTCACGTGTCCTGACGCGATGTCCTGACGCGAGTTTAACATTTTTTACCCATTACAAAAAAGTGTGCAACGCCGCTAAAGAAGTTTTCACTTCAAAAATACAATTTGGATTTACCCACACAGGAAGGCAATTTCTTAACATTAACATAACTAATCTTTGTTTTTATATTTAACTCGTTTTCAACAAAACTGTTTCTAATGGCAAATGATAGATTTTATTTAGCTTTGTAAACGACGGATTTTTTTTTCTCTTGAAAGATTCTTTTGATCATATTGAAACGGAGTTTTTAATTACCTTAAAAGTATACGTAATTTATAATGTCAAAGAAATTGTTTTTAATATTAATAATATCATCAAAGACTTTTTTGAATATTTAATCTTAATATTGATATTATCAGTAAATGACATCATCTTCTTGCAGATGACATAAAAAATAATGGAAAAATTAATGAAACGTAATTTCTATGGCGCTTCTAAAAAAGAGATCTCGTGTAGGTACTAATTTTATAATTACTTTAAGAATCTTAGCGGATCCGTCCACTACTTTTTGTGAATATCTATTGTTATCATGAAATTATAATGAGAATCAACACATATGGTGTTACACAATTCCTGGATCTGATAAACAGATGAATGTAGTTTATAAATATTTGTTGATTGTTGCTCATCGTCATCATCATTTCAGCTGAAAGAAGTCCACTGCTGGACATAGGCCTCCCCCAAGCACCTTCACTTCGACCGGTTTTGTGCTTCTCGCATCCAACGAGTTCCAACGGCCTTCACAAGGTCCTCGGTTCACCTTGGCCTTCCAACGCATTGTTGCTCATTTAAATAATATTTTTAATTGAAGTAAAACATAATAACTAATTATTTTTTATATTACTAAGGGCCGATTTTTCAATCATTGGATTACTTTCACCTGAAGAATAAATGTAACGTTTTGACAGATTGTCCATACAAAAACCATTGAGGTTATTGACAAAATCTGTCATAATGACAAACTTATTCGTCGGATTAAAGTTAACGGCCGATTGAAAAAAAGGCCCTTAGACCATTTCTCATTTTACCAAGTAGGTAGTAAAAATACTTCCCTCATGCGGGTGGTCGTTTCTCCATAGAAACGCTCTCGCCTGTTTTCATTCTGGTTAACGACCATAAAGCAATGATATTTTACAGAATAATAAATACTAACTACTTGTATGTCCCTATGTTTTCCTTTTTGATGATAAATTATTTTTATAAGTACTAGAACCCTCATAAAATGCCATTTTAAACCGCTGTCAACAGAGGCCTAGAGTAATAATTTGACAACTATTTATGAAAAAAAAAAAAAACATAGGGACACAGCATATTATATATCCTTCTTATTCAGTTTATGAAATATCTTTTAAATTGGTAATGTTGGAGGAGGAAATACTCTGAAAAAAATACACTCCAATCAAGTGACTTTTAGCTTGATTGACGATATCTTGTTTAAATTAATCAAAATCTTAGTTAAGTTAATCATCACGACATGATTGCAGCAATACTAGTTCAAATGATTGCACGCTCAAACAAGTTTCTTGATTACCCTTAACATGACATCATTGTAGAAGAGTTAGAAAAGAGACAAGTAAAAAAAAATTTCGTAGTCGTAATTCGAGGTTCGCCTATAGGCAAGAGCCAAACCACGAATTACGACTTTTTACTTAGGATTTTTCAAAAGTGTCTCCGACCGCATTTCCTCCACTAGTTTCGGTACCAAAATAAGCGTTTGCAATAATTTCATAGCTGTCAGGTACAAGCCTCCAGAGCGACATTCATTCCATTTATCTTCGCTAGTTCGCACAATCCCAGTAGATGTAACATTTACTCGCTGCTTAATACTAAATATACATTTATCAAATAATTGTAGTTTAGTAAGCTGTTTTAGTATGTTATTTTGATTTAGATTAGCTTAGTATATTTTTGCATTCAATTAGACTAACAAATCATTAATGGTGGTATCTAATAGGTAGATCTAACATCATTTAGTTTTGATCTGGATTCAGATTTCTGACCTTTGCATAATGTTCCCACTGCTGGGACACAGGTCTCCTCCCTGTAAGAGAGAGTGGGCCGGGATCCACTACGTTGGCCCAGTGCGGGTTAGTAGATGTCGCATGTTTTCGAATTTTCGGTTCTAGGACATGCTGGTTTGCTCAAGATGTTTTCCGTGACCGTTTTGAAAGCAGTGGTAATTAAATTATTTACAGAAAGTAAAGCGCCTGTCTGGGTTCGAACCTACGACCTACAAGTCGTAAGACTCTGAGAAGAAACACCGAAACAATCTCAAGAGTGTAATTACGACTTTTATTTCGGTACATAATTCTAGCCCAACTGTCCAAGATCAGACGACACTGTTTTAAAAGCTAAGACGGCTTACAATATTTAAAAAGCACACAGAATTATCAATAATACCAATTACTCTTTTTATCCGACTGCGCGACGCAAAGGAGTGGTAATGTGTTTATCAGGCTATGTTTGTATGTATGTTTTTGTATTGCGGAATGGGCCTGGTCTTGATCACGCCTGATGGAAAGCGATGGATGAGGTAGGTACATGATGAAACGAGCGTACCTGGAAGATGCCTTTTCACTCTTGCTTTGTAGGTCGACAGGTTAAATATGGAAGGGTACACAGAGGCTGGCAGAGAGTTCCACACTTTGGATGTGCACATAGTTATTGTGGAGGAGAAGCGCTGAGTACGACTGGTCAAGATATCAACCGAGTATGTTATAATCAAACTGCAAGTAAAAAAAACCGGCCAAGTGCGAGTCGGACTTGCGCACCGAGGGTTCCGTACAAACCTGTTTAAAATATTTTTATTATATGATGTAACTAAAAATTTACGGTTTTGGCAATTTTTCCTTTATCTGTGCTATAAGACGTTGCTTCGTAGCAAATTTCAAGATTCTGAGTTGACGGAAAGTACCCTGTAGGTTTTGATTCCCTTGCGAGTGTCGAAAATTTGCGGAAATTTTCCTCATAAACGGCTGTATCTTTTGATTACGTTGGCTTAGAAGTTTTATTTTTTCACAGCTCGAAGGGACAGTAGACTTGAGTATTTGATATAAATTCCAGCTTGATACTTCCACGCATTCTTGAGAAAAAGGGTCTTGACAGACAGACAGACGGACGGACAACAAAGTGATCCTATAAGGGTTCCGTTTTTTTCCTTTCGAGGTACGGAACCCTAAAAAAGCCACAGCTGCTTATCATGCATTTCAGGACTATCATTCGATTTAACACTTACTCACTGCATGTTGGCGATTTCAGAAACGAGTGGGTAATAACAAATACAAACATTTAAATTCTTACGTCAATCAAACTCCCAAATCCATTATGAAATCGTATTTCCCATTTCGCCCATCAGATCAATAAATAGGCGATGATTATAAATCTAAAGGATTATAATTACAAAGTCAGTAAATAGGTTTATGAGTGAAATGCGCCACAGCGGCATCGCTTGAATAAACATGAATCATGAACGGTTTACGGCGTTGGAATTCGACCGATATCTGCCAATGGTAGGGTTGGCATATTTAAATATTGAGATATCTACGTTCAGGATTAAAACAATGGCGGATTTTGAAGAGAATGTCGCCAGCATTTTGAAAATGGGCAACATCGCAAACAGCTATCAAACTTTACATTGTTTTGATTACATTATCAACTAGCTGTGTCCCGCGGTTTCACCCGCGTAGATGTCGATCCGTGGGAATACCGGGATAAAAAGTAGCCTATATGTTAATCCAGGGTGTCAGCTACCTTCATACAATATTTTATCAAAATTGATCCAGCTGTTTGAGCGTGAAGAAGTAACAAACATATAAACACAAACACACACACACACCCTCTCACAAACTTTCGCCTTTATAATATTACCTATAGTGTGATATTACTAAGGGCGAATTTTACTAATGAAACTGATCTCAATTAGCACATCTAAATCGCGTTCAAAGAGAAGCATTACACCCCTGTCAGCTTCATTATTGTTAGAGAATATTGACAGCTCTTAAAGGCATTTTAGACGTGCTGATCATGTTCAGTTTCATCGGTGAAATTCGCCTTAAATGAAATGATGAACCATAGCTTTGTCGTCTAGTACTAAAATGTTGAATCTATTGCAATAATTAATATCGTAACACTGAGTTTTAAGTTTTATGTGTAAAAAAAGATTTTGGAAACTTTTCACATGATTTTTTACATCTAACACCTAATTCAGTGTTATTATGAAAGAGAATTGAAATAGTTTATGTGATATGAACCCTAAGTGCGCGAGTAACTATGATTCGTACTTGGCCGGTTTTAAAAATCCTGATTAAAGCAGAACTGGCGTTGTCAAACGACAAACTTCAAATGATAAAATCATTAATTTTTAATAAAAAATATCATTTGAAGTTTTTTTAATTACTTAGGCCGAGATTGTAGATCTTAGCCTAAGTTAAGGTTACTTAGCACACACAATGGTCAATCTACAAGTGCAAGATAGCACATAGCACAATATACTAAGTAGTAGCATATTGTGATGTGAGATGTAACCATCTAGTAGTTTATATATCTCAATCTTAGTTACTACCTTTGTTTTTCGGGGGGAGACCTTCAAAAGGCACCCGACCTTCGGGGATGGAGGTCGGGGAGTGTAGGATTTTCACCTCACTAAAACCACCCCAGTGATCATCATCAACACATAGGGGTGGCCCCGGTTCCTCTTAAAAGAGGTCTGTTCCGGAACCCCCCCTGTGCAATGCCTGAACCTTAGTTACTACCAAGGGTACTGATTCAAGTTTCATACTAAAGTTATGTTTGTCTACAAAAAAGAAGGTTTTAAAGGTATTCGAACTGTTTATGTGTCAATTGCCAACCCTAACAAGCTACGGGAGAATATTCATCCTTGGAAAATACCTTTACATTTAGCGGTTCACTTGTTAATTTCATTTTGGGATGGGTTTGAATGATGTGGTAACAAATGTGTTACGATTGATAGCGTAATTCACGAATCAATAAAATCAAATTGCTTCAGGTAGGTATCAATTATTTTCATTTATTGGTGTAGGTTCTTTTTTACCTGCACCACCAGAGAGTACTTGGCAAAGGAAAACGTTCGGGTATTGCCGCGGCATCAATCCCATCGAGCACTCATGGTATGATGATGATGATGATGATGATGGGCTCCCTTTTCCGCACTAAGACTCCCATTTGGTCCGTTATGCGTGGGGATTCTGGCTAACAGAGCCAGCCTAGCTCCGCAAATCCCATTGAGCACGCATGGTACCCGGACATTAAAAAAAAAATAATAATAATTTTGTAAAACATGAAACGTTTATTTTCTCTTGACTGTACTTTCCTGTCAAAAAGAGTAACCTAACATAAAATGGATAAGCCAGAGAGTAAAACAGAAGAAGAATTAGTAGGGGATCGAGGAGGAGGGAGGGGGGGGGGCTAAGGGGATCTGTCAGTAAGAGAGATAATAAGAAATAGTTGTACGTCTTTGATATCGCAGCAATTTTATGTACAAAATCGCACATTCATAGGAATTGAACTAATGCAGCTTTGGAGTACCCACTCTATACAGGTATCATTAATTCGTCATACTGTGTTCGATCTCACGAAAATCTTAGTAAAGTCTGTTCAAATCCTTGTTTCCAATTGATGTCATTTCCACTTAATTGATATTAAAATAACTAGCAGGTACTATTATAATCAGCCTATAATATTTCCATTGCTGAGACACAGGCCTGCTCTCTGTGAGAGGGAGTAGGCTGTAATTCACCACGCGGGCCCAGTGCGGGTTGGTAGATGTCACATGTCTACGAATGTTTGGTTCTAAGACATGCTGGTTTCCTCAAGATGTTTTCCTTCACCGTTTTGAGAGCAGTGGTGATGAAATTATTTAGGTACACAAAGTAAAGCGCCTGTCTGGGTTCAAACCTACGACCAGCAACTCGAAGTCGGGGGCCGTTACCAGTGGGCCACCAATGCTCTTGAAACCTCGGTTCTAGGACATGCAGGTAGGTAGACCATGAGGAATTGAATGAGGAGAAAATTGAGCGGCTCGTGTCTAAATGATAACAGACGCACAGTTCGATCGAAGCTACGTTTGCCGCGGTTGGTTCGTGGATGGGTGACCATCCATTACATATCGAGATCTCTCCGTATCTCGGTAAGCCCAAAAGTTTGAATACCAGTCTTACCAAGAGTTATCGTGTTACCTAGTAATCGGGTTATGGATGTCAGTTAGGCAATCACTTGAAGTAAAATAGACTGGAAGACGACCCCAACATAGTTTGAATAAGGCTTGGTAGATTGATTATTTGACAATTCCTTTCCCGGTTTTATTCAGGAAAAAATTCAAAATTTCAATGACGTTTCGGAAAGATTGTTAGAAATTAATATGCATTCGGCCATAACTTTAATCCGCTACTGCTGTTTCGGCCCTAAATTGACATATTTTCTTCGCGCTTCACATTTATGGAAGCACACTCACCTTTTAGACCAAATGGACCAAATTATCAGGCATACATTAACATCTATTTTAAATGTGGCCATGGACGGCCGAGCTTGGGCACAAGCTACTCTTCCCATTCGTATGGGGGGCCTCGGCGTCCGCAAAATTTCTAGTATTAGTTTACCGGCTTTCATATCCTCGGTCCACGGCACTGATAAATTAATCAGGAAAATCTTAGCCTCCACACTGATTAATTCTGATGTGCCGTGTTTCACCGAGGCTATGGATGCCTGGAGACTCGCTTGCCCGAATACAGATCCACCTGACAATCCATCTTCCCAGAGACGGTGGGATGAGCCGCTCTGCAGAGTAGTACAGAACAATTTACTTGACTCGTCTGCTACTTCTGCGGAACGTGCGCGCCTGCTGGCTGTGGGTAGATGGGAGTCGGGACTTTGGCTTCATGCACTCCTTCGTCGAACATAGGCACTTTGTTCGACGACACTACTTTTCGCCTCGCTGCTTCCCTGCGACTAGGCACTCCTTGCTGTTCCCCTCATCGCTGTCACTGTGGCGAAGATGTCAATAGCCTCGGACACCGCGGCCTGTCTTGCAGCCGAAGTGCGGGTCGCTTAGCGCGCCACGCGAACATTAATGACATCATCCGACGAGCTCTTGTTACCGTCGGCGTTCCAGCTGTATTAGAACCCAATGGCTTGGTACGCGACGACGGCAAGAGACGGGACGGTATGTCTCTATTTCCTTGGAAGGTGGGTAGGCCTTTAGTGTGGGACGCAACTTGTGTCGATACTCTTGCGCCATCCCACCTTCCTGGATCGGCATGCTGTGCTGGCGCTGCTGCTGCGGCTGCGGAAAACCTCAAGCGGTGAAAATATAATAACCTTATCGGAAATTATATTTTCGAGCCGTTTGGGGTTGAAACCCTCGGGCCGTGGGGTCCGAGTGCTCATGGTCTTTTTACAGAAATTTCAAAACGGCTGGTTGACACTTCCCGTGACCCAAGGGCTGGCTTTTACCTTGGCCAAAGGCTAAGCATTGCCATACAACGTGGCAATGCCGCCAGTCTCTTGGGTACATTACCAGTCGACAGCGATGCGGATGAATTTTTCGACGCTATATTTTAGTTTTTGTATAGTTTTAGTTAAGTTAGTTTTTAATCTTGTTATTTCCTTTAATTGTTTTTATTTAATGAAATTGACTTAAAGGTAGGTATCTTCCTTCCTGGTTTTCACAGAAGTCAGTTATCCAATTCAAGAAGCTCAAATGTTGTACTATTTGAAAAGTCATAAAAGAAAAACAAGTTTTTAGCGCAAACTGAACTTTATGTACAGGTATTAAGGTTATTTTTCCTTTGAAACTAAATTGCAAACACAGACTAGACTTGCGCATTACAATACCCACTTAAACGTTAAGTTTAGTTGTATTTAGGCAATAGCAATTAGGCTGTTTCTTATAATTTTAATGTTATTCATTTACCACTATATTACATTGACCTAAGGCTAAAATGTCCTTCAGGATCGTAACTCGAAATGAAAGCATCAGCATAAAAAATAAAAGAGCCTTGTAATGGCTCCCTGCTCAATGGGCATAATAAAATGTCCTTTGCTTTACTTTTATGAGAAATTAGCTATCACATATTTTGTTAGCATTTCCATTCATGTTTTTGTTACACTGGTAACAAAAACGGTAAAAAAAAACAAAAAAATGGTAAAAAATGGTTTCTCTTATAATGAAGGACAGAAACCGTGTACTGGGACCGTCCTTCATTATAAGGGAAACCATTTTTTGAAGTTATTATAATTGCCGTATCCATGTAGGTACCTTATTTTTTAATATGAGGTGTAAAAGTGATTCCATTATTCAAATTTTTACAGAATAATCAATTTCATTTCATGGTATTTACAAAAAAAAAAAACTATATTTAGGACGCGTAAGTATCGATTAAAGAACATCTTCAACAGTTGAATTTTTTGAGTTTCATGCGCTTTTGAGCTTCGACCTGACGCGAAGAGGCTTCAAACGTTATCAAATTCCTCGTATCGACACAATTAGCACGCTGCCATTTGCATATAAAAAGAATACGTTAAGATAAGCAGCATTTACAGCCAGAACTGTCTTCTGTCGCATAAACAATTCCCCCCACCCATTCCGACACAAATCAGGACAATCTACCAACAAACGAACAAACAATGGCTGTTTAAATCACACCGTCATGTTTAACGTTGATAATATAGCCAATCACGAGTTTCGATATCCATGATATTCGCGGTTCGCGAGACGAGGAGGCGCGTGATCCGAATTCGGGAACCGCGCGATAACGCCTGTCGAATCAGATTTGAATATGAATAGAATATTAATGAAAAACTTGTTCCCGACTATCAGACTCGTTGGTGATTTGTTTTGCTTGCGTATCCCGCGTTTCTAGATAAGAGTTAAACCCGTGTGAATAGATTCCTTACGAAACGGGAGACTAGGATTGTCTCTGCGTGGGTGTTGGTGAAAATTTGTAGTTTGTGTAAGTAAATAATTTAAGTTTACCACGTTAGATCTACGTGCGCTATAAATTTTCGTTTACGCAAACTTAAATAAGCTATGTAGAAGACAAGTAGTACCTAGTTAGACAAGCGGTAGTGGTAGTTGTGCTGTTTATGTATAAGATGACGCTCGCTTCAAGGATTTTATTGTTGTTTTATAAGGATTAGGAAGTAATTGTGTTCCACGGAAACGGTGTAATTAATAGTTCTTTCCTGATTGTTTCATAAACAAGTTACCATCAACAACAAGAAAATTATATGAGCTCAATAAGAAAATGAGTTTACGTTAATATTACACACGAAAATTACATTATTTTGTTTCAGATTTGCTGAAAAGGTAGGGTATGATGCGTTCAAAAAGCTCCCAAAAGTGAAGATATTAACATGCCTATGTCGGGTATAGCTTTTAGATTCACTATTTCTTTCACGGATAGGTAGTTTCATTAAAAAGTCGTGTTGACACGATTCATTTATCTTTCTTAAAATGTCAAAAGTCATAAAGGTCGTTAACCCCATCGCCTGATAGGCAAGCTTAGGTATTAAGTTCCGTAATAATTGAAAAAGTAATTGTGTCTCATTCGTTACAGTTGAGCTATAGAAGACACATCGTTTCGACCCTGCGGTATGCTGGACAAAAATGCCTTCTCCATAGCTAGTATCCTTATCTGATGTATATCTGAAAAACGTACGTCCATCCAAGTCATCATGCCAGCTTTTCTCAGCATGGCATTTTCATAAACCGCCCGAGCCCCTCGCCCTGTCCCTTTGCCAGTGTCTGCAGCCCTAGCGAAACCCCTTCAAAAGGAATCTACTAGCGTCACCGCGAGTGCCCCAGTTGGTCCCAGTATGGAGCCTATGCCAGAAAAGGCACCGAATGGGGCTGATGATGAGAGTTTCGTGACGGTGCAACGGAAGAAGCGCCGATCGCGAACTAACAAGAAACGCTGCGGCAAAGTTCTTACGGAGCCCGAAGTCAGCTTGCGTGCCGCAAAGCCGAACACACCGGTGTACATCTCCCGCCTACACTATACCACTAAGGCGGAGGACATCGTGGAGTACGTGCGCCAGAAGACGAAGTAAACGCCGAGGGTGCAGTTACTGGAGTCGTACCGCAACGTCAACTTCAAGGCGTTCGCGGTGCACGTACCGAATTCATAGCTGCCCGTCGTCATGGAAGAAGACTTCTGGCCGCAAGACGTGGTGTTCCGTCGCTTCCGCGGATAAGTACCACAGAACTGCACAAGAGTTACCTAGTGAAGTTCTATTTTATAGTCAAAATATGTATTTTTAGGTTAAGGTATAGGTATACAGGGTGTCCCTGGAAGTATGGATCAAATCGAATAGAGACGTGGGCAAGGTCATTTCCAACAACAACTTTTACTATGGGACCAAACCTGAAATCGCGAAAAAAAATCAGCTGTTCCCTACATTTTGACGAATTATGTGAACATTTGCAACAAATGCAAGGAACAGCTGATTTTTATTCGCGATTTTAGGTTTAGTCTCATAGTAAAAGTTGTTCATATTGATGAGTACAATGACCCCTTAAAAGGATGCCCATGAATTCAATTTCACCCTGTATATGGGCCTGCACCGCCTGAAACAAATAAATAACAAAATTCAAAATCAATTAAAGATTCAATACTGGTTACATTATGTCATCATACCGTAGTCTTCAGAAACTCTATTAAAAACGGTTTTCCGTTTACTTTAAATAGTCCACAGCTCAGTTACTGAGGACTATCTATCCAAACAGTCCCCTCACTAAACTGTTAAGTACAATTTTATAACTTTTCCTTCAATTTCATTCGCTCTCAAAGCAATCGAGTCATTTGAAAGTTCTCTGAGTATTTAGTGAATGCTTCTCTAAGAAAATAAAATTCATAGTAGGGTAATTAAGTAGTGAGAACTTTTCGGGGCGAAATAAATTTTCAAAAGTCGAGCGGTCGACATTGAGCAATTGCCGTACTTTATGCTAAGCTACGTTTTTAATTACTACTGAGCACTTTTAAGTTAACCGCTGTTACTTAAAAGGCGTGCAAGATTTTTCATGTTCAAAATTATACGGTTCTAAATAGCTAGTGTTTTTTTTTTATTCTTCCAACGAATTTAGGCATTATTTTAAATAAATTATGTGTAATAAAACATTAAGAAGTAAGTATAATTAGATTTATGTGTTATTTTTGAATAAATAATGTAATTTATGTTATGAAAAGTTAAAGAGATTTAGTACCTACTTGAGAGCAAGCCCTAACTGCACTGCAATTATTTTATTATGATTTTTTATGGTTGTATTGTTTGGGTGCAATGTGACTAAATGTGTTATTTTTTTACTTTATTTTGTAATCCAATCTTAAATATTATGTATAAATATGTTTTGATAATATTGAATTGTTAACCTTTTAATGTGAATGTTGTGCATGCCTATAAGTGATGTATTTACACAGAATTGAAAACCCGTGATTACCTGTTGTTACTACCCTTGTAAATATATCGTTGGTGTGCCTTGCTTTATAAATGAATAAGCTCGCGTCTTCTTCCTATGGGGATAGACAGAAACTACTGAACCACTTGCTACGATCCTGTCATACTCCTTTTACCTCGTTTACGTTCATACATATACACGTACACCGGTTGCGAGTACTCCGCACCTGTTCTGAAGAACATCACTAAGAAGGTCACAATATGTCCTCCTAGTGTCCGAAGGGGTTACCGCTGCCCCGGAACATAAAGGGCTAAGGAAGGAACACGGGTGGACTTTAGTCAGTAAGAGTCTGACACTCTGAGCGGGAGGGGTCATTTGATGATTTCCCAAACACAAAAAAAAAACGGCCGTCCCCACCCGGTGTTTTCACTTCTGCCTTGTAAATAACTCCTCTCAACATGACCAAACCATCTTAGCATACTCTTTTAAATTTTTTGTCACTACATCTTTCAAACCGCACCATAGTGTTAGCATATCATTCCTCATTCATCCCTATTAATTCATTTATTTTTTCTGAATACGTCCGTTTTCTTATTTCTTTTAAAATCGATATGATTCCGTGGACAATAGTGTGGGTTGTGCGTTTGTTTACTATTATACCTTAGCTAACTATTAATGTTATAGGTAACGCATAACTGTTTTTTGTTCCAAATAAATAAAATAAAATAAATAAATTCCTCAGCGTCATCATTCATAGTCGCACCACACGTGCTTCGCAAGGAACGCATTTCCACAGAATTGATTCTACTTTCATGCTTCTTTTGCCACACCGAACATTCACTTCCATACATAGGCACATAGGTACCAGCGGTGCTACTCTGTAAAAAGATCACCGTGATAACTTAGGTGAAGTGAGTTTAAAGTGACCTGCCATTCCACCTAATGCTTGGGATTGACACTATTGACGGCTCACTTTAAGCTCACTTCACCTTAGTTTTCACTGCGAGATTTTTACAGAATAGCACTACAGTACACCATTGTGAAGAGCCAAATGATTGAAATTCTCAATAATATACAGACAATTGTTTTGAACCTCTAAAAACTATTCTCTTTCCACCAAAATGTAGGCTTATTTTATTTGCTGATGAAAAATGCATAAGTTTCGGTCCTCCCTTCTGCTACAAGGAAATTGTGAAGTGTCAGGCATCCCTTCGGTACTCGGAACCATTGGCAAATGGAACATGTGGGTAGACAAGTGCTTCGGAAACGTCTTCGTTTTTTCTACTCGAATTATTCGGAAATGTTACATATTTATACGTTTTATATTTATTGGAAGTTTCCTATGGGGCGTATTACTATGTTGAGCTAGGATCAGGTACTTTGCAGTGTTGTCGGTGTCAATGTACAGACGCCAGCACATCAAGCTACCCGAAACTGTCAAATTTTCTCAATCAACTTTGAACCTTATATATTAGCAATAAAGTTGAAAATCTAATAAATAAATTTGACAGATTGTAGTAGCTTGATGTGCTGGCGTCTGTACTTAGCGGTTGTTTCTAAATACAATGGAATGTTGGCTCTGCAAAAATCAGGCTTACTCAAAACGGTGAAGGGAAACATCGTGAGGAAACCGGTATGTCCTAGAACCAAAAATTCAAAAACATGTGACATCTACCAACCCGCACTGGGACCGCGTGGTGGATTACGGCCCACTCCCTCTCACAGGGAACGTTACAGGCTGATTATGACGTCGTTATTTTTTGCAAGAATGAAAAGAGACACTTTGCTGTTTAATATTTGTTTAAAAATAGCTCATACATTAAACTTATGCTAGAAACAATCTCAACAACTAAAGGACTTTGAGACACATGTAAGCATTAAGTGCTACATAACGTTATTTACCTTCTATTTTATTGGTAGCTATCAATAATGCGAATGATTTCATTAATCCGGTGTTGCGTAGCATCGTAGACGGCGTAGCACTCGTAGCACTAACAGTTGCTACGTAACGTGCTACGATAATGTGAATTGAACCTTAACGTCTTAAGCAATGACCAGTTACTAACTGTTACTGCTCAAGCGTATTGCCATAGAATAAGAAATCTTGAATGAATGAATGTTTACTAAGCGTTTGGGGTGATAATTGGATTCAATCACTTAAAAGGTTTCTAAATGACTTCTATTTCAACTTAATAGCTAGTTTTAAGAGTTAGAGCGGTTCTATCCGATCCGAATCCGAGAAATCCCGGTACGAAGTGACCAATGAACATAGTCCTATTTGTATGAGGAGTTGCGCAGTAGATCCGAATTCTATCCGTCCGAATTTGGAACGTTCCCAATTCGAAATGAAGTTGGATCTTCAATTCGGATTCGGATCGGATGTAGTGCAGAACCGCTCTTACGATCCCGTTTTTGGTTACAATCACAGAAAAAACTTTGTCAGTCATCGTTTCTCGAGAAATACTACTATTCAAAAAACGTTTGCATTTTCGGTCAATAAAATCAATACCATGCATTTGTAAATATTTATCCCAACTACAGAACCCTTCACTGTGCGTGGCCCGACACGCACTTGTCCGGTTTTAAGTAAACGCCTACCGCTTTCCACTATTTCGCTACGAACTGTGCTCGTCCATCAAAATAGGCTAGGCTGTCAATTTTCTCGATGATCAAGCGTGGAGCGCGTAAAGTTGCTATACAGGGTGTATAATAAAGGTGTGTACAGACCATCAAACTGAACAACTTTCTCCATGGGGCCATCATCGTAAGAGTCTTTGGTCAACTGGACCTACTCGAACTGGACCCGCGGGTCCAGTCGACCACACGAGAAAAAAAAAAACAGCTACCCCGTACAAAACTTCAGTACCTACTCGACCCAAATGTATGGGACGGCTGATATTTTTTTCTCGATTACGATGTTGGTCCCGTGGAGAAAGTTGTTCTATTTGATGGTCCGTACCACAACCCTTAAGTTTGACCATACGACCACGACGTGAATGTGTGCGTAAAGACGAGTAGCGTCAGCACATAAAACACACACACATACACACTTCTGACTTCGCCATTGTCTCGGACGGTACCGAGAGCTCCTGCGCTTACGCACACATTCACAGCGTGTTTTTACACTTGGTAAACACAAGTAAAGCGCGCGTCGCTGCGTGAGATAAAGTTACTATACAAGCGACGGCACAATCCTGATTGTGTTGAACGTTTCATACACCCCAAAACTGTAGGCCTTCAGAATGTTTTCAGGCGAGAGGCTCACTTCTATAATGTGTTTATTCTATGGTCCTGCAGTACTTGTATCGAACACTATGGCTATACGAAGGTCGTGCATGCATGTTCGATACGGTTGTTCATGCATGCTTCTTCGGAGCCACTTATATATATATATGCGTGGTTATGTGACTGACTTGAGATGTTACCTAATATGGCGAACAAATTAATTTAAGTTACCTACTACCTACTGTAATTACCAAGTGTTCCTACACTTTTATCTATACAAATAAATATGTTTCTGTTTGCAATGCCAACATAACAGCTTTTTACTAAATGCATATGAAAGTATAATATGTATACGGTACTTATAACAAAAAAAACAATTTTTATTTTTTTGTCTGTCTTTTTGTTACGTACAAAAATTTAAAACCCTTAAAAACCAATATGCATGCGAACGAAGTCGCGAGCAAAACTGTTACTAGTACTGAATTAACTTCCTTTAAAACTTGAAAACGAAACCTTATTGTTCCTTTGATTTTAATAATACTGTGCATATAAAAATCCTCCATTTCAATAAAATTCATCACATCATATACATTTATATAAATAAAACAATTTAGTGTTAGTTACATCATGTATAACTCAAGAACGGCTCGACCGATTTTTATGACCTTTGATTAGTTGGATTTGTCTCCGCCCCGAATAGCAGAATATCTAGTTAACATCGGAAAAATTCACGAAAAAAGAAAAGATAATTAATTTTCTCAAACATTCGTTCTTCTTGAGTTTGAGGCGGTACGAAGTTTGCGAGTCAGCTAGTCCATACTATCCATACTATATACTATAATAATATTATAAATTCGAAAGTAACTCTGTCTGTCTGTGTGTTACGTTTTCACGCCTAAACCAATGAAGCGATTTAGATGAAATTTGGTATAGAGGTAGTTTGAGTCCTGGGAAAAGACATAGGATAGTTTTTATCCCAATATTCCCACGGAATCGAAGCTTATGCGGGTGAAACCGCGGGACGAAGCTAGTTACCTATAAATTATATTGTTGTCCGTCTTTGAAATGCTCATTGCTATTCAGCGATCCGTAACGTACCTTGGGGTATTTGGGCAAACAGCCCCGGCAAACCTTCACGCTGTTTTGGCTACCGTCAACAATCAGGGACACAGTTACAATACTCAAAATAACATGTATTATTCACTGTCTTTAGGGCACATATTCAAACAAAGGAATTGTTTGATGTGTGGGCGAAGATTTTGTTTTGTGAGTGGGGTTTTTCGTATGACGTGCGTAAGTGATAGGCTAGTAACAACAGACGCATTATTAAAATAAATATTTTTAGGTTTGCGTAACTAGGACGTGTGCACCATTGTGTGCACAGACACAAGCCAGCAACGACCAGTGTCTGTAATAATTTTCATACACAATAGAGGAAAGTGAGAAAACATTCTTTTTCCTCACTTTCCTCTATACTGTATCGAATGTATATCCACCCGGGCCCGTGTATTAAATTATGGAAAGAAAGAAAAAGTATTTATTGCGACTCGTACAGGAAGATCACACACTAAATTAAATATAGTCAAAATTTTTTTTTTTTTTTTAAGTGACATATAGAAAAATTAAATAGAAAGTCCTGTAAGAGGCCAAAAGGCTCCTATCTCAGCATGATGCTGCGATATTTAAAAAATAACCGCGCCCACATGACTCACTCCCTCTGACAGAGAGGAGACCTGCTGTGACGTTTGTTTTCTCTTGACTGTACTTACCTGTCAAAAAGAGTAACCTAGATTAAGTGGATAAGACAGAGATTAAAACAGAAGAAGAACTAGCAGGGGGTAGAGGGGGGGTGGAACCCCTCTCGGTTCAGGGGTTCAGACCGGAATAACTCGTTCCAACAGTGAGAACGTTATAGCCTGAATATACTCTGCTTAATGCTAGATTGCATTAAGTATGTATGACTATGTGATGACTGTATGTTCACTTGTCTTATTATATAGGTTTGAGGATGCTTTGCAACGGCTAAAGTGCCACGGTACATTGTTTCCTACTTTTATTTAAAACCACAATGTCAACTAAATTACGGCACTCCACACCCTAAGTATTAATTATTATGTTCGACCCGCGAATTCGTCCGCATAGAAGTCCACTTTACCGTAAAACATTCCTTATGCAGTAGCAATAGTATTGCTTTCTATCGGTGAAATTATTATTGAAATCGGAACTGTATTTCCACAGACTTCCTCTCAAAAACAAATAATTTTACCTCTTCATAATGCTTCAGATCTACTTAATTCAAACACAAAATATTTAATCGTTCATGTAACGAGCTCCATGATAGTAGGTAATTTCACCTGTTTGTATTGTATTAACTTAATTACAGAATATCAGTTGATATTATCGCTGTTTTAGCATAATGCTTTTAAACTGCATTAGACTTTAAGCCACACCATTAACATAACTCCATTAGTTTTCAGTGTTAACGATTTAAAATTAACATACAATTATGTAGATAGCAAGTTCATATGATTAACAGGATTAAACATAATTTTGATAAAAACCATATTCTGAATAAATAAGTTACATACATTTTAATATAGCTGTAATTACAAAACATGAATTATACAATAACTGCACACTAATTGCGTAACAAACTGATAACAAACAAATTAATAATTTTGAAGGTTATTGCTTATCCATTGCTTCATATTTTAGAAAAAAAAAAACTCTGCTCAACAACGTTAATGACGCAATGAATGTTGCTGAACTGTCAAAATGAATGCTACCTACTGATAATGTGCTACACATTTACCCCGTAGTATATAAAAAAGAGGGTGTGCTTATAACAGAAGTGAAAACTTACGACTGTAGCCGAGTATACGCAACTCAGCACCGAGTATACACGACTCTGCGTCACCGACCGACGGGGACTCAGTATACCCGATTCAGCATCAAAGTCACGAGCGTAACGGTTCAATTTCGATCACTGTTCAGAAAAAGCGCAATGTACGCCTAAAAAAGTATACACCTCAAAAGTAAAACAAATTCTTATAATTCAATATTATTCCAGAGCAGTCTCTACCTCAACTTCCTATAAACTAATTACAGTTCATAAACAAAATAACAAAAACACTGAAAATAAAGCTAACAGGATTAAAAAGCTGTTTTTCATGTTATGTTTCTCAGACTTTTCTTTTATCCACCTCAGCAGTTGAAAGGGGTTCGTTGAAAAAGGCAAGCGTTATACACAAAAGAAAAATACACTCGGAGCGTATTTGTGTTAGCCTTTTTAATAAACAACGCGAGCTTACGAATAACAACAGAAATGTAATGGGAAACAAGAATGTATAAGATTGAAAGAATTGTTGTATTAATAGAATATGGGCGAGCCATGAAAAACGCGAGTGAATTTTATTTTGAGCGTTTCACAGAACTAGACATAGTGGATTTAGGGCCGGTTCTTTCAAACGGTTGCTTAACGTAACATACGTACGTCAAATAATAACGATTACGTAATCATTATTATTTGACGTACGTCAAGGCCACAATTTTGTGAAACTTGATTTGCGTTATTAGCAACCTGAAACTCCAGCGCGCTCTGGACAGTCAGCCTCACGCTCATCCTTGCTGATTGGCTTATCTTTTTACCACAATATAAGCAAATGCAGTTGATAGAAGTAGAAGACGTCACACAAGAACATATTTTTACCTACTACATAC
This sequence comes from Amphipoea lucens, assembly GCA_947508005.1. NCBI lineage: Eukaryota > Metazoa > Arthropoda > Insecta > Lepidoptera > Noctuidae > Amphipoea > Amphipoea lucens. The sequence continues at coordinate 7,312,283 of OX382362.1, read as the reverse complement.
TATTTCAGAAAGTAGGTAAAATCATTTTCTTTCTTAAACTTAAAGAACCACACTATTTTTAAACGAAACAATACCAAAGTTTAAGCAAGAAATAAAGCTATCTACTTCAAAAAGATGCACTGCACCCATTAAGTTGGTGTCAACTTAAGTAAACACCCTTAATACCTCCAACGACGTGGCCGCAGACCAAAGTCTAAATATTTGGTCGGAGGCGACTCGCTTATTACATTTCCTCGGAGTCCAGCCCCTACCTGCAAAATTTAATTGTACTCTCCACATACGTCCCGATTCCTAAAGCCAATGCTCCATGGATAGCAAAGCGAGATGAGGTGCTTGCCGTACCATAGTCCGCGCGGAACTAGTTGGCCGCTGAGGTGGGGACAGGGGAGAGGCGGCGGTTCGCAACGTACTTACTGAGTAATGCGCCCCCGCCCCTCCGTCCCACCGCCCACATACCTAAGGCGCGACCAACTAGTTCCGCGCGGGCTATAACACAACCTTTTCAAAAGCCGTAACTAGCAAACACCCTATCTGTTCAGGGGGTCTAATCCCTAAGCACGAAATCCATAGTTTTGGCCGAAGCTACGAACGTATCCTACTCCGTATAATTTATGGACATATGATTAGTTCGGGGCCCGAACTAAGAATTATTGATACCATGATTTGACAGTTGTCGCTACTCCCTATATGTATTTACCCCTCCCTAAAATAGAATTTGACACTTCGGCTGTGCAATTTCAAAACCTAGCAACTGACAACAAAAAAAATCTTCGTTTTGGCATTTGACTTGCTAGATAATCTAGCAACTCAAATATGCAAAAACACAGTTCTTTTTGGCAGTTGCTAGGTTTTCAAATTGCACAGTCGACTTTTTTGACGTATCAACTACTTTCAGACGGTATCTTCGTTGACTGTCTTAGAGAGTAGAACTCCTGAACCATTGTCACACGCATAGATAGTTTCAAAAGCTTAGCTTGGAATGGATACAAAGCCTTTGCATCCGTAGAGTTATTTCTTCAAACCAACATTCATTTTAACTGATGAGAATATTTTGTGTGCGCTTTTTCGCTCTGTGATTATTCGGTTTGTTCGCTCTGCGATTCTATTATTTTAGAAAGGGTAAACAAAGCTTTGTATATTAGTCTTTTGTCTGTTTGTTTAGATCCTCAACAAAGAACTAGCGGGTTTAATAACCTTTCATTACATTAATTATTTATTTATAAACAACTAATTTCAATGCGGACTACGCTTGTGTATTATTGGTAATGTTTATTGTCGTGATAAACATGTTGTTTCGAAATAAATGAACGGCAGAAAAACAGGTACAAAACTATTGAGAGAGAAATGTCAACATTCGATTGTATAGTGAAACACCTTTTCCAATCCCGAAATAATTTGTGACGTCAATACGAAAGTTCAAAACGTTAGTACATAAACTAGTCTCCAAAGCAATCTACTGAACTAACATTTGCAAAACAAACTGCGAAAGCGATGTTGCAATCAATAATACAATCGTGTCAAATATAGTTACCAATTCTCGATAAACTCTCGTTTTTCGATACAGATCGAGCTCGGAGCGAGATCTCGAATCGAGAATCGCGACTCGTGCAAACTTACCTGAATTCGTATTAAGCTGCATTTCTGAAAATATAACGGGAAATCAATTTGGATTTCGAGTAATATCACGACGGTTCCAATTGCGAGAACTTGAAGGTATTGTGAGAGCTTGTCGACTGTCAAAAAGGAGGTGACTTTAATATTTTTGTCGAGGTCGAGACGACAACTCCGTCGCTTTGCAAGACGGTGCACGGTAATCAGGAAAATTATTTACTCATGTCTACGAGCCTCGTTGGAAATACACGTAGGGTTCACAGTTCGCTCGGATGTTGCTGGTTATCCTGGCAAATGTTTATTTTAAATCTTAATCCTGTTATCTGAATGATAATATAATTATAACTTCTATGATTAGTTTGCTAGGTTTAAAAGTAAAAGAATTAAATTGGTAATTCTCCTCATCTTTTGTTGTACACACCTAGTAGTAAAAACTTGAATACTTAACAGATGTTGACATCATTCTTACAAGCACATCATCATCTTTATCTAAGCTCTGATTTTTAATTAGCTAGACTAAAATGACAGCTGGGATGGAACTTTTTTGTCAACATGACATCATTTTGTATATATTAGCTGTAATTTTGGTTTAGCAAATTAAAAAACTAATCGTGATCTTACATAAAATAAAAATAAAAAATATACGCGTCGACTTGAGAACCTCCTCCGTTTTTCCGTCGGTTAAAATCAGAGTTTACCTATGTTATCTGGCTAGTAAATAAAACAGACTACATAAACTACTTTCTTTCTGAATGAAATAATATCTTTTGTACAATAAAGCCTTATTTATAGCAGCAATTATTAAGTTTCAGTTATATTTTCAGCCTAACTTTAAAAATCAGTAAGAAAAATAAATAAAAAATGTCAGTCCAACTTTTTTCCCGAGTTCGGCATCGCCAACCCTGCGACATTGCAAGCAGAATGAAGAGCCAAGGGAAATACGCTCCGGGGACGCTTTGTAAATAGTCACCGCAATGGCTTCTTGCAGATTAATTTCAAGTGAGAGTGCATCGTGAGACCGTATTGAAAGCGAGAGACTCCGTGTGTGTCGCGAGACTTATATCAACTACACACGTATAGTAGGAATATTAATTTATTATTATAGAGAGAGGGAGATTGCAGTGCAGCTGCGTTTAGAACTAAATTTGTTTACTTGTTTTGATAGAGAACGTTATTAGAGAGAATGTTCATTAGGAATTGTTTATTATTAAAAACAGATTGTTTTCTTTACTTTGAAGGCAGCTTGCTTTAAGAAATAATAAATACTTTTTCCATAAACTATAGTAGTATAACAGGTGTAAAAATACCCTTACCTAAGACCAGAGTCCTTGATCTTTCCCTTGTTATTTTTTTTTTGTTTGGACCATAGGTGGCTGGAAATTTTTTGAATCTCTGAAATCTGATTATGGATAGATTGTCACTTTTTTTTACGAAAATAAGTTTTAAATATAATCCCTGCGCCGCGTAGCATGCACAATGTTTTGCGTGCGTTACCTACATAGCGCACTATTGTAAACAGTGAATTTTACCACAATACAACATTTTTGTTCGCAATAGCATGCATCTTGTTATTTTCAAGATTATTGCAGCTAACATTCAACATTCTCTACCAATTTCTCTGACATGAATTTGATGGACATTCTCTTTGTGTATCGTGTTTTCATACAACATCCGAATCCGAAATGAATACAAAAGCATTTCCACCGAATTACCGTTCATCAACGCTGCCTTTCATATAAGTTTCAAGGCGTAACGCCTTAGGCTAGATTTGCACTGATAGTCTGGATTTCTCACAATGCATTCAGTTTTGCCAATAGCTCCGTATTGAGCTTTGTGCGATGTGACTGCTAGATATCAGGATTATGTCCTTGCAATACCAACCCGTCTATGAACTAAGCGTCTAATCACTGATTCGTAATATGCTTTGTGAGTTATTGAAGTGCATTACGTTATACATGGTGAAATTTTAATCACCGTTTTCCTCTTAAGGGGTCACCTCTTAATAAAATTGATGAGTACATTGACCCCATTGTACTCATCATTATGAACAACTTTTACTATGGGACAAAACATGAAATCGCGAAAAAAAAATCAGCTGTTCCGTACATTTTGACGAGTATGCGAACATACATGTAGGGAACAGCTGATTTTTTTTTAAGTGAAAACTTCTTTAGCGGCGTTGCACACTTTTTGTATTGGGTTATAAATGTTAAACTCGCGTCAGGACACGTGACCGTCAGGAGAGATTCCCCCCCCCCCCCCTCTTTCTACGGCGGCGCCAACCGAAGTGAACCAAGTGACACACGACAATGAATGGATAGATGGATGGACGTGGACGTGGTGCATCTATTAATGAAAAAAGGGACGCAGAAATAGTGAAAAAAAATGAGTTATATTAATTAAATTAATAATTGATTTATTTCAACGTTAATATTCAAGTTTTCACTTCTGCCGGCACTCCCGGAGTGCAACCCGTCTTTTTTTACAAAAAAAAAACAATTCAAGATTATGATTAAAAATAAAGCCCTGACAGTTAAGAGATGACCAGTTTCAACCGACAGCGCCCGTTCACGAACATGATGCGTGGATCAGCACCATCCAGCTCAACCATTTTGTAGGGAACCGAATGATCCAACACACACGCTTTCTTATGTACACCATAAAATTACAGATAGATAGATAGATAAACCATTTATTTGGCGCACACAAAAGACAGCACAACACACAAAAGTACAACATTAGATGATAACCAATTACCCACATGAACATAATATAAAAACAAGGTGGCGATACAAAAACAAAAAAAAAGGAAAAACATACATATTATCTTAATAAAAGTGACACTATGAGTCTATGACGAATACTTAAAATAAAATTAACAACGAAACATTCACAGTGCGGTGTGCATCTCAAGGTTGCACCAAACGGGAGTCCAGCTCAGCATGTGTCAGGCAATATAAGATATAAGAGTAGAAGTAGCAGTGGAAGCAGAGGTGGGTAGTAAGTCTACTACCACATACTAACCTACAAACACTTTATATTACTATATTTATACTTTGTACAAGAAACACACAAACAAGATTATGCTAATCAAAATAGTTCAGAAAACACATCTTCCTTATCGCCGTCTTAAGTGATGTCTCGACACAGCAAGCTTAAAAGTTTCCACCACTTCTGTATTCGAAGCATTGTTTCATAAACTACTTAGAGATAAAACAACCAAAACGCCGACATCTGGGTAACAACATAATCGCAACGCTTTAAATTATATCTCGGTGTTTAAACTTGAAACAGAAACTTTTGGGACCAAACAACTTCTTCATCCTATCGTTTTCCCGTTCTCAGATCCGCTTTGAATTAAATAATTTCCGTGTGTGATCATATTATTATATAACAGCTAGTGCATTACCTACACAAACACACGCCTTATTGTCATGAGGGTAGGCAGTAACTATATACAGAACGCCACCTTCCTTTTGCTTCGTTTACGTTTATACATCTGCGGGGCAATTGCGTAACACCTTATCAATCAGAATCGGTTTAATTTTGACAGTTCAACAACATTCATTACGTTATTTACGTGTTGAGCAGACAAATTTTTCGAACTTATGAAGCAATGGATTAGCAATTGGCTTCAAAATGATTCCAATTCCGATTGGTAGTGTGTTACGCAATTATGGTGCTGGTCATATACGCACACTGTTTGCGAATGTATTCTGTCAACAAAAACCGCATTCACAGTTCTAGACACTTCTATCTTATTCCATTTGCACCTTTAAAGGCATAACATTGTTCAAAACACAAATGATCGCAGTAGCACTCACCAATATTTCACTTAAGTTTTCAAAGAGTGATATTACAGAATAACACTGCTGGTTCTTTAGGATTAAGTACCTACTACAAAAGGATGACGATATAATTTTTGCTAATAACAACTAACCTGAGAAGTTTAATCCGTCTGCCAACAGATAAAGGCAATTTCTCTGTATCGTTTATCTAAGGTATAGATCGCGCTATCCGTATGCTGTAAAGTTAAATAAATTGTTAAGCAAATTGTATACCTACCTACTTAAATCTTGAAGAGACAAAATTAAAACTTTCGGGCAAAACCGTCAAAGAGAAACAAGAAAATTTCTATAGAAGATAGCTAGAAAATTAAAATACCGGGAAAATCATCCACACGTGCTGTAAGTTCTAGTGCGATAGAAAATTCCACAAGTAAAAATGATTTCTAACAAAAATATGTCGGAGACAGTTGTCAATTAAATTTGAGGGATAGTCAACAGAATTTGCTATGATTTGTTTTCTTATTAAGATTTTGCTATCAATTATTGTCTAATAAATCGGAACATAATTTATTAAGTATTCAGTGTACGCGCTAATTGATTTTAGCAACTTATTTTGATAATTGTAACCGATGGTTTTGTTCAAACCAATTGATGACATGTTACTTTGATTTTAAAACGATTTACTTTGTGAAATCACTATTGTTTATTTAAGACAATTATTCTTGTTGTATTATTCGATTTATAATGCGAGTTATAATGTGAATCTATTTGATTTAGCACATTTTAATATTTTGTATCAAGTAAACACGATGACGTATTTCCGTACGCCATTTGGACAGAGTTGTTGTGGGGCGAGTGCGTGGTGGGGACAAACCTTTATAACTGAGCGCACTCGTTTGTGCTAGACAGTCTATAACAGTCAGTGACAGTCAATAACAGTCAGTGTCGGACAGTCAGACAGTCAGTGACAGTTAGTGAGGGTGAGTCGGTGTTTGGACTCGACTCCTGACAGAGCACTAGCTCCCGACAAACCTGTCGGTTTACTTGGGTGGCTCTGTCACTATACGAACAGTAATCGATCCTACGATTTGTTCGCAATTACTTTGTTACTGTACATAATTATTTTACTGTGTATCTAGTTGTGTCGTGTACCTACAGTGTGTGATTTGCTAGTGTGATTAATTTGTTCGTGATATTATAATTTGATTTGAACTGCAAACGGTTTTTCTATTGCGCAATAACCAACACTACCCACAGTATGCCCACAGTAATTAATCAAATATGCCTGATGATAACGAGATGCCAGTAACCTGCTCCTGATCCGACATCAGAAGCGGGATATAATTTGTGTTGGTTCATGCGCAAAACGAGAACGCTAAAAGTGAAAGTGACCGTTGACATTTGGAAAACAAAGTGCAAACATGCGAACGCTTATTAAATAATCGTGTGGATCTGTGCAAGTTCGACCCAGACAAAGCAAATACGGATGTGCGATCATAGTGCATGTTGTTTTCGGCGTAGGCTGTATGCAGTAATACCTTTGCCGAATGACACGCCAGTGGCTACTACCGCCATGTTTGAAAAAAAAAAACTGTGTTTCTAACCAGCGTTTGAGTTCGTCGGATCCCGTTCCCGTAATTAGAATATGCGGAAGGACGCATGTGCAAACGTAACATCACACATCACGACAGCTGATTTGCGTTTTGCTGAAAATTCACTGCAAGGTGGACAAAGGATCAGCATCAACGTGGCTACCGTAAATAGCAAATAAAGGACGTGGCGTGAAGCTACTAGTGACGTGGAGTGACTGAATCGAGCCAAGCAGCCACGCAAGCTGTCAGCGAAGCCCTTCATTTGCTGCTAGTGAGGGATTCCAGGACATATCGCAGCCCGGTGCACGAGCTGTTCCAGTGCTAGCGGATGGTGGAGCATGTGCTGGAAGCAGCAATGGCGAGTAGATGTTTGCGTCTTACACCTACCCTCGGACATGTTAGAAAATAAAGGTGAGCTGTATTGTTTTTTTTTAACGATTCTGGTTCTCGATGCTCGTTAGTAAAAGCGAGTTGTGCAGCCAAATTAATTAAGTGGCAAAACAGTTCAAAATGTTAGAGTACGGTTGGCAACCGTACAATTAAATGTCATTTCAATTTGTGACTTTCGGAATAAAGTTTTTCGTATTAATGTAGTGTACCCGTCACTAGCTGCTGCAGCAGCCGGGCCATGAGCGTTGTATGTGATCTACTAGTAAGTTGATACAGTTTCTGATCAATTATTACTAAGGCTTAGAGGAATCTTTTGTTATCGATGATTGTTATTGTTTTTATCCATGTGGTCAGAATTGGCCGAGTGGAACAGGCACTGCTGTTGATTTTTCGGTTACAGGTTAACACACAAGAACGTCTTCAAGCAAGATGGCAGTGTCGGACAGCGCTGCACTCTTTGGATCTCCTGTACGAGAAGTCGCTGATCAAGGACGGTGCTGTTCGAGCAGGGAGTTTAGCGACTTCTGCCAGGGAAGCGGTGGCAGCGAGTGGATGTCTGTGCCATTGGGCAAGCTGCAGATCTATTGTCTACCGAATCTGGTGAGCCGTTTTCATTTTGTTTTGACTCTGGTACTGAGTACTTTCCTGGTAAACAATAGCAAAAATGGTTATATTGTTAGTTATAGCCTAATCTGGTTTAATGATAAGTTAAGAATGATGCCAGTAGGTCATGTACCAGTCAAAGTAGATGGTGATCACAGTGGTGATGAGCAAGCCTAAGTAGTGGTAACCACGCGAGTAAGGGTTCTCTATCGGCCGTAGTAAAGTTGTGTGTAGTCACAGGGTGATGCATACGGATCCATGCTCTGGATGAGTGACAGCAATGTGATTGCTGGTTGGCTGGAGAGCCGTGGCGTTAGAGTGGTTTACTCGTGTGTGGGTTCCCAGGTGTCTAAGGCTCTTAGTGAAAAAAGATGGTTGTTAATGTGGACAACGATGGTACATGGCTCTGGTTGATGATTTTCGCTTTGATTAGATAATCAAAGTTTGTTTACATGGCTCTTGTAGATGATTTTTGATAGCAAAAATTTATTATTAAAATTCTGTTTACATGGCTCTGTTTGAATTAAGTACTCGCATGGTTGTGTACAAAAAAAATGCCTGAATGTCTAGTTACTGTTAATGATGATGTCAATTATGACACTAATGATGATGATTCATCTGGTACTGGCATACTATAGCTGGATTGACAAGTTGTCTATGTTGACTCTTGTTTGGTTGTCTATGTTGACGCCTGGATTTGGTTGACTCCAAATTATTTGTCGAATCCCATGGTGTGATTTCGGCTGGGAGACTATGTCTCTACTTTAATTGAGCTATGTATTGTCTGCAACAGTATGGTCATTTTTGAATGGTTGCGATGCAACTGCTTTTGATGATAATTTTATTTGACTAATTCAGGATTTTATTTTGAGCATACCTTTTGTTGGTCAGAAAGGCCGATCGATATTCACCTAGACATTTTTTTATCCCAAGGTTACACGAGGACGTGTAGAACGTCAGTTCTGGCCGTGTCGGAGACAGTTGTCAATTAAATTTGAGGGATAGTCAACAGAATTTGCTATGATTTGTTTTCTTATTAAGATTTTGCTATCAATTATTGTCTAATAAATCGGAACATAATTTATTAAGTATTCAGTGTACGCGCTAATTGATTTTAGCAACTTATTTTGATAATTGTAACCGATGGTTTTGTTCAAACCAATTGATGACATGTTACTTTGATTTTAAAACGATTTACTTTGTGAAATCACTATTGTTTATTTAAGACAATTATTCTTGTTGTATTATTCGATTTATAATGCGAGTTATAATGTGAATCTATTTGATTTAGCACATTTTAATATTTTGTATCAAGTAAACACGATGACGTATTTCCGTACGCCATTTGGACAGAGTTGTTGTGGGGCGAGTGCGTGGTGGGGACAAACCTTTATAACTGAGCGCACTCGTTTGTGCTAGACAGTCTATAACAGTCAGTGACAGTCAATAACAGTCAGTGTCGGACAGTCAGACAGTCAGTGACAGTTAGTGAGGGTGAGTCGGTGTTTGGACTCGACTCCTGACAGAGCACTAGCTCCCGACAAACCTGTCGGTTTACTTGGGTGGCTCTGTCACTATACGAACAGTAATCGATCCTACGATTTGTTCGCAATTACTTTGTTACTGTACATAATTATTTTACTGTGTATCTAGTTGTGTCGTGTACCTACAGTGTGTGATTTGCTAGTGTGATTAATTTGTTCGTGATATTATAATTTGATTTGAACTGCAAACGGTTTTTCTATTGCGCAATAACCAACACTACCCACAGTATGCCCACAGTAATTAATCAAATATGCCTGATGATAACGAGATGCCAGTAACCTGACACACTATCAGAAAAAAAGAACCACTTTCTGAATGAAACTGTTTTTTTATCTACACATAATGGAAACTTTCAAGCAAAACCACCAAACATGTAAGTCTATATAAAAAAGTTACCTAGAAAATTAAAGCGCAGAGAAAGTAATCCATGTGTCGCATTGTACTTTTAGTGAAGTAGAAATTTTCATTAGGTACTAAAAATAATTTCTAACAAAAATTTGGCAAACAGAAATATGGAAACACCGCAATCGATACAATTTCATCTATCGAAGAGCTCTAAACAAACAAAACGAAGATTCGTTTCATGTTATTTCAAAAGTTTAATTTAATCAACGTAAAATGTTTGAGGAACCAGCAAGGTAGCTTGTTGCAAGTACTTGCGAGCTTTCTATAACTTTGAACAGGGCTACAGTACAGAGAGCCACTTCAAAACTTAGAGTATTCAACCTGATGATGAACTATGCAGACGTTAAAGGAGAATGGGCAAATATGCGCTTAAGTCCAATAACGTTAAGACATATACCAATGGAAAGATCTCACCAAGGAGAGTATTTCTTATTAAAACGATTTCTCTCGATTGTTAGTACGTATGGAGGTACAGAGCTCTAAATGTGAGTAATCAAGTAGTTTTGTAATTCTGGTATTTCGACAATTGACAACATTTCAAACCTGACACGACCTTAAAACAAAAATACTATTTCTTTATTTTCGTATCCTGAGTTCAAATATATTTTTATTTTATTTTTTTATTTCTAAATTTCTGAGAAAAAAAATAAAAATCAAAAAACAAGTGATGACGTCACATAAACGGCGGAATGAGGTAGTTACCTTTGCGCATTCCAATGTCTTTGATTGAAAACATTATATCAAACAAGACATGTCAATGTCACCTAAGAAGTGTAACTAGAAAACAACTAAAAAACTGAATTGAATTCAACAATATTTTCTCCTATCAACTCGACACGCTGCTTACTGTTAATATTATCAATTTTTGATTGATATTTCGCCAATAAAATGGATCCCTATGAAAAATATATGCCAATGACGGAACCAAAACAACGACTGAGACAAGTGACATCTAACAGTTTTTTTGACAGGTCACAATAAAGCAAAGGTAATATCGCCATTCTACCGTCATGTGTCACTTACGTCTTTTTAGAATACACCGAATTTCAAAGTTAAAATTATGAATGAAAAGTACATAATTTCGAAAAACGAAAAAATATGGGTGCCCTAGATTTGAATTTACTTTTATATAACGTAATAATACATGCAGGTTAAAAATATGAAATGTCAATTAATTAACTTTCATTAATTCTGTGTCTTGCAAACATCATCTTTTAACACCCTCAGCGCCAGACCCTAAGTGGCCGTTCTTTAAATTTTTGACTAATTTGTTTTTGTAACGATTCTCAGAATAATTATATCGAAAAAATGCGGCAGGCCAGGGCTTTCATTTTTGCGTAATAAATGTATAGAAAACGAGTTCCTAAAGGATACGCAGCGCATTTACTAAGTAGAAAGATGTGTATACTTCTGGATACACAATGTTCCAGACACTGTATGACAAAAAGATGCACATGGCGCCGAAGGTGTTAAGCCTATAAACAGACATTTTAAAACATTGGCCTCCAAGATGCCGTTTTAAGAACGATGTTTATTATATGAGTTGGTGAGTCGTTCCCCAACTCGTCCCACATGCCTACGGCCCATTTTGGGACGAGTTGATGAAAACAAAATACATTTTATTTTCGTTCTGCAAGTCGTCCCACATTTTTTTTGTATGGAACTTTAAACTTTATCGACGTTTAGTACAGTTAGCAAGACAAGACATAACAATATATTTTTAAGTATTTTTAGTTTTTACTTTCGTTTTGTTCATAGATTATTTAATATTAAAAAAGTCAGTACAGACCTACCTACTAAATAATATTTTTCTAGAACAACAGTTTATTGTTTCATTTTACAAGTAAACGTACAAGTTCGAAGTGTTATCAGAAATTAATAAGAATAGTAGACATGTATGACTTTCGGTTATTATCAGGTAATAAACAATGGTTACGGTGGTTACTTTTGAAGTAAACGATGACAGGACAGACCTATGAATAAAATAAAGATACAAAAATACTTATATTTTGTTTCAGAATCAATAAATCAATAAAACTACTTAGAGATAAGTAGTTAAGATTAGTATTTCATAGAATTTATTGTTGCTAAAACGAGTTAGTATGGTTTATACTTTCCGAAAGAAAAGGTAAAGACATTATTTGAGACGGCTTATGCATGGGGTACGCATTACGTATTATACAACCTCCTACTAACTTCTGTTACCCTAGTACTTTTCAAATAAAACTAAACTAAATGAATGTGGAACAAATTTTTACAAATTTATTGTTGGTTTCATTTTGAACTCCGATGAATCTGTGACTCTGGCTGTGCATAAATTAATTCTTCCTGTTTAAAACCTTTGCCTATCGTTCTAGTGCTGGTGACTCTTTCCTATTTGTGCCTTCTGACTGTATTCTGTGCTTGTGAACTGTTCTTGTAAATTTGTCATGATTTAATATTTTCTGTTTATATGTGACAATGTTGTGATTATTAAATATTTTGTAACCAATTCTTTTTTTGTATATTTCCACATTAACACTTTTGCTGCTGATTGTACATTTTCTCATTTTAAGAGTAACGTGGGACGACTTGCAGAACGAAAATAAAATTTATTTAGATTTTCGTCAAGTCGTCCCAAATGGGCCGTAGGCATGTAGGACGACTTACTGAACGACTCGAGTTGGTCGGCCGGACAGAACGTTAAGCCTGCTGCATTCCCAAATAGTGTTAATATAGGTATATGCCAATGGAATGAGCTTTCAAGGAGAACCTTTGCTACTAACATGATTTTTGCCAATTGTTAGTCAATACGGAGTGAATGACCTAAAAAGGTGACAACTTTGGTACCGAAGTTAATGCGAAATTAACTTGGCGCCCAATAGCCATAAAATATACACCATTGAAAAGAGCTTTTCAAGGGGAACCTTTGCTACACACACTTACAACACAACTTTATTTATTTTCGATCTCCAACACAAGATATACACATAAATAATGGGCAACATTCGGTATTAAGTAGGTGTACCGTGTACCTTTTCATTTATAAGACCAAACCAAACCATGCACAGTAAAGTTATCAACTATGATAACAAAGTTAAAATATTGAAATGTCTAAAGAGAAATTGAATTAAAGTTTTTTTTTTCAATAATGTTTTTCAGCCAAAAACAACATACCAGCCTATAATCCCACTGCTGGGTCACAGGCCTCCGGTCTTTCAGACGGAGTGGACTACAATATGTCTACCACATTTTTCAGCCAAGCACATTTAAATGTCAAACCCAATCGCCTGATTCAGTTTGATTAAATATTAATAATATACTATATTGAAATATCCCAGCAATATTAAATAAACAAATTAAAATTCCCACAAAGAAAAACAAGATAATGGCCGTAAAAATACTCTTTATTAAAACCAACTGTTACACAAAATTACAATCTAAGTTTACCTAACTTAAACACGGTGGATGGTTTCAAACAATAATTTCGTTTTCTATCGGATTTGTAGTTATATAATATAAAAATAAAGCTATTATTAAAATAATAGAAGTAACTTAATCATTAATAATGTTAATATGTATTATTAATAGTTATAATCTATTTGTACATTGTCGATTCCTCCTCTTCTTTCTTCACTGCTTGGATAAGGACCATTGACATGACGGCATTCACAACCTGAGAATAATTAAGAGGTTAGAATCCATACTAATATTATAAATTCGAAAGTAACTCTGTCTGTTTGTCTGTATGTTACCTTTTCACGCCTAAACCGCTAAACCGATTTAGATAAAATTTGGTATAGAGATAGCTTGAATCCCGGGAAAGGACATAGGATAGTTTTTATCCCGATATTCCCACGTGATCGAGACTTATGCGGGTGAAACCGCGGGGCGCAGCTAGTTTATCAATAAACATAACAACACCGTCTATTTTCCCTGAAAGGTTCAGTGTAGGTGTAGTCACACCACACACACACCCACCCCACATTTCGCCAGTTATGTTGAAGTCCCATGTAATTATAGGGGGATAGAATCATCCGGGCACGAATGCATACTCCGGACCGCTACTGAGAATTTCCTGACAGAAAGCCCAATAACACATTGCCTGACCTGGAAATCGAACCCAAGACGTCACGCTCAGCAGTCGCACTACTGGTCTGTTATCAATAAAATCTACATAATTAACATTTTAAATTGGTCGCAGCCAGCTGTGACTATGATGAAATCGGAATATTTTAGATGAACTAGAACCAGAATTTAATTTAGGGCTGACAAATCAGCCCTATATTAAATTCAACGCCAGATAATTTTATCGGAGGAATAATTTTGAATTTTTGACAGTTCTTTCATACAATAACTGTCAGACGTAAAATTTATTCCTCGAACAAAAATTATCTGTCGATTTTAAAATCAGCCCTTATGGCTAGTTTACACAGTGCGCGCTAGCGTACGAGTCAGCCTGCCGAGTAACTGCACTGCAGTAACTCGCACTGTTTGTACGTAACTCGTAGGTGCGAGTTGGACAGTAGCTCGCATCCGAGTTACTTCAACATTTTTTGTTTTCACTCGCCTGTTCACCCTGCAGCAACTCGCATACCAGCAGCTCGGTCATCACTCGCTTCGTTTGGACGCGTTTAGCTCGCCAATGCCAGCCGGACAGTTGTGAGCGGAACCTGTGTTTTTTGTGTGCCCTTTCGCTCTTTTTTAAAGTTTTTTATAGGCATTTTCCAATTCTTAACATAATATTGTTGCCATAGACCTTTAATTACCGTTTTTTTTAATGAAATACGTTCACTCGACATTGCGACAACTCGCAAGACTGGTCAGCAACTACTATGTGTCGTGTAGACAGCGAGCCGAGCTACTGGCGTACACGCAGCTGTCTACTAGCTAGGCAGCAGCTCGCACTGTGTAAACTAGCCATTAGTCTCAAATATTATTACAACTGAATAGTTACTACAGAAACCGACAATTTCATAACACTGAAACCTCCCAAATCCTACATCAATATTGATCAAGACACTGTTCGTTTATCTAGCAATGAATACCCAACAAATACCTAGCTAGAGCTTCCATCGAACTTTACCATTCACGCGCAGACGCGCTAATCATGACACTTTATTATAGTGAATGCCACAATTTCCCTAAGAATCTTCGAAGTTATTTACCTAACTTTATGAATAATCTACTATAATAACAATACAGAACTTTCTGAAAACTGTTATCCATACTATACGAGTATAATAATATTGTAAATTCGAAAGTAACCCTGTCTGTCTATATGTTACCTTTTCACGCCGATAAAATTTGACAGTGACACGTGGCATCTTGAGGATGGACATAGGCTACTTTTTGACTCAAAAATCATTCTAATGGACTGATTAAGGGCGTTCGCTACGCGACATGAAAATACAAATTTATGGTTTTGGTAAAAAATAATCCAGAAATATTATGTTTCAGCGTCAAAATCACTCCAAGGAGCATATTGATTTTTTTGTCTACAAGAGGTACACAAAAATTTAAGAGATTTCTGTGATTGGAAATATAGTCTGTTTGTTACCTTTTCATACCTTAACGGCTGAAAGGCAAACGGATAGGCCCCACAAGGCGACCCGCACCTTAATTGCGTAACACACTATCAATCGGAATCAGAATCATTTTGATCCATTGCTTCATATTGAACTGTCAAAATGAAACCGATTCCGATTGATAATGTGTTACGCAATTGCCCCGCTGGGTCATATAATACTTTTGTATCCCGGTAAAAAATTCCCGTGGGATCGACAATCACGCGGATGAAGTCGCGGGCAAAAGCTAGTGTTAATATAATTTATATAATGTCAACATAGTCTACCTCGCGTAGTTAAGATCCTCGGAACTCATTAAGATATAACGACCAACGTGTCCTGGAAATTCTAGTTTTACGAGGACATATTTAAGACTGCTGGATGTCAGCACACTGGTTGAGTTTTATAGGGACTGAATTAAAACATTATGGTTGTAGTCTCCTGTAGGTACCGTTCGGTGCCTTTGGCTCATCTCTTAGTTGTCTTGCCATGTAGCCTCATTATGCTTTTAGGCACTAGCAGCCAAAATTATGTAAGGTATTTTTTCGACTGCCTCGTTGGTCTGTAATTTATATGGTGTACATAATAAAGAGTATTCTATTCGTCGCAAGCGTTACTGTTGAGCAAGCAAGCAAGCTAACCCGTCTTTTTAATATGCACGTGTTTGTGTGACAAAATAATATTTTATTTATTTCTTTCTTTTCATATTTCTATTAGGTTCAAGGGTGAATGCCCAGGTCGGGTAGTGTTTCCCATCAGGAAATTCTCAGTAACAGCCCGAAGTTTAGCTTTGTGCGCGGTTGAAGTGCTTGGCTAGACTGGCAACGCGGGGCGGGGAGCGGCGCGGGTGCGGGAACGCGCGCGATCTGCCTGTCCGCAGTCGAGCGTGGCTGCGTTCTGCGTGTTTTCAACATATAATATGAATGAAGAAGACTTATTTTTCCTAGAAAAAAGCTCGAACTAAAAAACCCTTTCAGGAAAAACAGAACTACGTATTCTTTTTTTTTATTATTTTTTCTATTATCATGATTATATTGTGTTTAGTCCTAACAATGCAACTTTACCAAAGCTTTTGTAAACGCGAGCATAGGTATTCTGGTTTGCTGGAATTGCTGGTATGTTCAAATAGATTATGCAACGTGCTTTTATTTTGCTCACGGCTTTCTCCCACGAGACAAGATAAGTATGCGGGTAACTGCATCATTAGAGTCGTATACAAAACTATTTCCAGAGAAATAATATTATCTTTTCTTTTGCATCTTATATTTTCTTTTTTTATATAGTTTGCACGTTTTCAGCCTTACGCCTTTTTTACAGATAACCTTTTCACCTTTTTTCTATATTATTTAAAAAGTAGATATTTATGAGTATTCGAAAAGGGCCGAGAGCCTTGTGGCTAAGTAAAAATAGCCACACGGGTCGGTCGATCAGGTTAATCTGCGATTGCTGGGGTTGACCCGTGGATGGGTGACCAACAGTTGCATATCAAGACCTCTCCATGCCTCGGAAAGCACGTTATGCCGCTGGTGCCGGCTGTCATTCTTGGATCTTTGACAGTTTTTACGGGTCGCCAGAAGCCAGACAGCCTGACAACCAGTCTTACCAAGGGCTATCATATAGGAGATCAGATATGCAATCGCTCCATGTAGAGTGTCAAGATTAGGTATAACTAGCTTCTGCCCGCGACTTCGTCCGCGTGAAATTTCACCCTCCCCCCATTCACCCTCTTAGGGGTGGAATTTCGAAAAACCCTTTCTTAGTGGACACCTACCCTTCACAAAGAACGCACCCTCCAAATTTTATGTCTCTAGGACCAGCGGTTTAGGCTGTGCGGTGATATATCAGTCAGACAGTCAGGACTTTGTATTTTATATATATAGATAAGAATGTATAATTATAATTATTTTCGTGTGCAAAATACGCGCATTGACGTGGAGTTGCGGACACCAGCCCGTATTACGTATTACCTATATAATATTATAGCTTGTTAGACTGTACCTACACACACTCAATGCTACTTACCGAAATCATGCAGGAAGCTAGCACTATGCCTGCCAACCAGCCGGTCTTGCCTTCCAAATACCAGGTGAGCTCATCAATACAGCCGTGGAAGTATGCGTTGCCGGTGACGGAGTCCCGGCATTCGGCGGGAAGAGGTTTGTTCAGGTTGATGTAGTCCATAGGACCGTCGGCACCGCAGCATCCGATCTGAGGTTAATTAGCAAACATACTTAGAAATGTAGTAAGGAATATTTAACACTGGCTGTGGAAGTACAGTCAACAAAAGAGATATGTATGCAGGATCGTCAAATATAGTTGAAGCTTAGTAAGAAACCGATGGATGTTGTTGACTGAAATTTAATTTGATAAATGAATGAGCTGTTTGTTTTCTATTAATAAAATTCGAGAACGTCCATATCGGTTTCTTACTAAACATCAACTAGATATATCCGACGATTCTGAATACTTATCTCTTTTGTTGACTGTACAACAAGAGTCGGACTGCCGCACGAAGGGTTCCGTATCACCGTACTAATATTTTTGACATTATTAAAAAAAAATTGTTATAGTTGTTGACACTCTGCCAACATTTTAAGTGTCTACGGCGCTTCACACATTATGCCGTAGCTGCGGCTGCGGTGGCGGTGCCGCTGCAGCTGCGGCATAATGTGTATTAAACGGCCATATTACGGTTCAAAAGATACAGCCCTGTGACAGACAGACGGGTGGACAGCGGAGCCTTAGGAAAAAACAAAAGAAAGAAAACATTGCACGATCATGACGTGAGATTTCGTGGGGAGACATCTAAAATATTCCTAAAACATTCTTCTTCCCGTCAGATAACCATAGTATACAGTGCTGTAAGGATCATTTAACGCTTGAATGACGTTTCTGGGGGCGCTGTTGGTAAACATTTTTGCAAAATTGTTTTGTGAAATGTATTGAAAAATGGCGGCGTTAGTTCCGATTTGGTCCAGGCGCCAAAAGATCTATGAACAGCTATACCAAACAGTAAATTGGTTAGACTAATATTATGCCACTTTATTGACAGTTAGTTTACAACAATTAGCTTTATTTGTAAACATTAAATCAAAATTGGTACAAAGGAGGAAATCCTATGATTAATCCAGTTCAATTTATAAATAAATCACTACTACTAATTCATCACGTAAACACCATTTTCATAGAAACTAGATTCTAAAAATAGTATCCAATCAACAACATTTAGCGCTAACTCCATAAGTCCTTAAAAGAGTTCCCTTTTCCAATAACCAATCAATCGACCATGTCAATTTCACACCTAAACAGTTTTACTGAGCTCTCAAAGGAAACTTGACGAAAATAAAGCGGGATCGGACAAAAACACAAAAATCTCGACAATTGTGCGTATTACAGGCATCGTTCGCGATCGGAATCGATTCAAAATTAAGCCAAAAGGCGGGAGAGAGTTTATGATTGGAGCAGTGTGCAATCGGGCGCGGAACGTGCCACACAGGCCTATTTGATTAGCGCCAGTATCCCGGACACGCCGCTTTGAGGCCTACTAGGGAAAAAGTTGAGTGTTCTTTTCACAATGTTATTTTTCAATACCCTGTAAAAAAATAAGTTTTTCTTTTGTCATCCCCATTCAAATAAATTTAAGCGATACTTTTCAAGGTGAATCTTGCTATCTACATATGTAAACAATTTAATTATTAAGTATTCTATTTACTTTTGGTAAAGCATAATTTTAATAAACAAACACAAATATTTGGTTAGTAGGTTTTTGAATGCTAACAAGGCAAACACTGAATAAATATGAAAATGTGTTTAATAAAAACGAATTATTTTCTTAATTTTCACAATCTTTTTAATTTGTTATTGCAAATTTTTGTTCAAATTAGACGCCATTCAATCTTTTTTCAAGCGACTCCAATAGTAGACCCCACATGGGTGTCCTTGCTGCGCTACAGTTTCGTCAACTGCCCATTTAGCAAATGCGTTTTGGTGTTTGCTTCGTTAGATGTTACGGTTTTGTTACACTTTTTTGTAGCCATAGTTTGACGAGAGAAAAATCACGACCGATATTCGTTTTTTGCGACAAACTCGGGCCCATATGTAAATTTTTTTGGTCCGCCTGCTTTTTCAGTGCGAGGAGCAGTGCAATGCTGAACGATGATCTGAGTGAGATATGAAATTGGAAAAGCCGGTTCAAAGGATATCGGACTATAATTATAGCTTTTTGATTCGGCTGGTTTTATTTCCGTACGCGCGTGCAAAGAAAAATACGGCTTCATTTAAAATTTCCGATACATTCGTATCTTGATTTTCGCCAGTATGCCTACTCTTATTTCCCATAGTGAACCACTATCCTACCATTATTCCAGGGTAGCCAATGTAATTGTTCTCGTGATACATTAACCAAAACATAAAAATGAGATAACATTGAATAATATACGAATTTCATGGGTATTTTCTTCTGTATGCCGTCTAAGGCTCAGATAAATATATTTTTTACATGAAAAGTATTTATAAGTATCTACTTACTCCTTCTTGCACCATCCTAAGGATCTCCCGACTGCCTTCGTGCTGAGGGTTGTTCATCAGCCTCATTATGACGTCCTTGATCAGAGGCTGGATGCTGGAATCGTAAGTGGAGAAGTCTAGAACCACGCATGCTCCTACCAGGCCGAACACAAACAGAGCTATTTGTGTCGCTATATACTGTAAAAAAAATTAAATAAAAAATTAGACAAAGTTTTCAGATCAAAATTAAAGTGCTGCATTTAAAAGATACATTTATCGTGCCTGTCGAACGCTTCCAGGTGTAAATAACAATAAGTATAAAACATGATATAGCCACATCCAGTTCCTAGATGGTTTCATCAAAAAAAAAAAATTGCTAACCTGTTGCAAAGGCCTAAAGGGAGAAATAAAACCAGAACCGTGGATGAAGGCAAAAATGCTGTACACGAGGCAATTAAAAAAAACGTTTCCCTGGGCTTTTCACATGCTGACAACAGGCAAATAAAAGTACAGAATAGATAAAAAAGAAGATAAATATAAATTGCGTAAATGTTCTGTGGAGCTTTCGTTCAAGTAATACATGTCTTGACAAGATAAAAGATATTCATAATCAAAACTTGGCAGACATTGGGATAGCCAGACTTAGATTTGTTACTGAGCTTATAGGTATAAGCTAATATTGAGACGACTCGAATTTGTCTAAATCCAAAGCAATTGTTCCTAACCCAGATAAGATCAGAATTTATACGTAGAAATTGCGTCAGTTGTTTTTCGTTCTAGCAAATCTAATATGGTGCCAAGAATTTAAGGCTAGATTAAATAACAAACTGAACGGAATTATGCTATTGTGCTGGCTTGTAAGATAACATTTAAATTGGTCAAGTTTATTTCAGAAACTGGGGGAAATTATTATTATTTCTTCGCTAAAATGATAAAACTAACGAGAGGACATCTCGAAGGGTTACGCATAGGTCTGTATGTAAGCTACCCTATTATGCACTAGTGAGCAAAAGTTAGTAAAGTATGAGAGCATCACTCCACAAGACATCTAGTTTGACTGTGAAACTTTGTACGATCAGGATTAAATGTTACTACTTCATATAATTTTATTACACTAAACTATTTACTGGCAACTGCTGTAGGTACTATTTAATAAAGATAACACTATTTTTTCTTCTTTTCGAATCGATGATACAACATTCATCTTTTAATTAGAAAATCTTCGATACTAATCGAGTAATTCCAGTCATAGAATTCGACATCAGACGTTTCAGATCTTCGATTTTGACGACCCCGTTGTCGCTGGCAAAAGCAACCGGATCCGCGTACGAAGTCGCGGGCAGAAGCTAGTCGAGTAATAAAAGATATCAATATTATGTTTATATAAATACTTAGAACTGGCTGGTATTGTGTATTTATTTATTTCTTATTTTATTATTTTTATCTTATCGTATGCTGCACCGAGTGACGTCATCACGTCAACGAATGCTGCCGCCGTAAACCAGTGCTAGGACTCTGTCTCGCATAGGGTTGTAGCGGTATCTACAACGCCACATGCAAACAACGCGTTACACTGACATCACGCAAAATCCTGCATCTCGCAAGCAGAGTTTACCGTACAACTAGCAACGCAGCTATATACTTGTACAACGGCCCGACATGAATCATTTAGCAGTTGCCTGCCAGACACAACACCCGTCTGGTCGGAGGATCCTCCCTTTTCTATGGAGGTTGAGTGAACTTACACCCTTTTCCTCATACCTCTATGGTCGTAGCATTATGCTGAGCGATGGCCGTTTTGCGCGGATGTGACGTATATTTTCCCCCAACTCGTTCTTTTTGTGTTTGTGTTCTTTCTCGGTGTCTTGTTTACCGCACTTAAACGTATTTTCTTGCTTTTTTTCCTTCAATAACATACTAAAATACAGAACCTCCTTTTTTAAAGTCGGTTAAAAAGGAACTCTTTTCCTTAAACTAGTTTTCAAAAAGAGTCTTTGGAAGGTTTTGAGGGAGGCCTTTGCTGAGCAGTGGAACAGAATAGGCTAAAAAAAAGCATAAAAAAAAAACTTACAGCATATAGAAGCTTCACATTTTCCATCAAAGCAGACCCGCATCCAAGGAAGGCGACGACCATAATACCAAGAGACCCAATGAGGATTATGTAGACACCGATGAAGTACTTCTGAAGCTCCAGTATACGCATCCATTCGTTGAACCCTGGCTCGATGCAGATCCATAGACAGAGGGCGAAAATAGACACGCCGAACAACTGAAAAAGAGGAAATATTTTAAGGTTCAGTGGTTAAGCAATCATATTGGCTTTACACTCCGTGCGTCCAATGATATGTTCTTCTTCTCTTATTCCTCTTATTGAGTCATTATTGAGAATGGCTTTTTGTAAAGGGATTTATTACTGGGCTTTTGATTTCTGGTGGTAATTATAACAGTTAATTATAAAAGTCTTTTATAGTCTACAGTGGTAATCAGAAGACCTGGATGCACGAATAATATTATTTTAACTACATATTCTTTTTCAGAGCAGTGGTGGCCCAGTGGTAACTGCCGCGACTTACGAGACGTAGGCTCAAGCCCAGATAGGCGCTTTACTTTGTGTAAATTATTCCATCGCTACTGTTCTCAAAACGTTGAAGGAAAACATCGTGAAAAACATCACCAGTCGGTATGCATTTAAGCGGAAATTGCAGAGTTATTTTCAAAACAAATAGTGTAGAGTCATCTCAACATCTCTCTCTCCTTGAATTTGTATGTATATATATATATTACAAGTATTTATCATAGTAAATAGTATGTGTGTGTATATAACTTATTTATGTATTTATATATAACTTATTTATGTATTTGTGTACCTCATTTTAAAAGGACATAGGCTACTTTTTATCCCGATTCGATTCCGTGGGAATCGGAATCGAAACTTATCCGATTGAAACCGCGGGGCGCAGCTAGTGTGATATAAATACCAACCCGCACTGGACCCGCGTGGTGAATTAATGATTACTGTGTCACTGAGAAGTGGCTTCTGTCCAAGCAGTGAAAATAAAAAAACAAAATACAACAACAGTGATAAATAAAAACATTATAGGCTGATTATGTATATTCTTTTACCAGCGTCACTTTTGAATGCGATTTTGTCGTTTTTTTTTTATATTTAATACCTAACAACAATGATTGCAAAGCTTAAAACTCAAATTATGGCACCCTAGCATTTGAACCCCAGTTAAACTGACCAAGAGACATTCAAGTCAAGCAAGTTTGCAAGCAATGGTCCACTAACATTTCTTTGTCATTTACTATTGTGGTTCTAAATCTGAACCCGTTACTTCTGTACTTCCAAACAATTTAAAGACACATTTACTTTAAACTGACTAGTTAGTTTAATCATGCCATTAAAACAATGTGACTGAAAGATATTTTGAAAATAACCTCTCAGTAATGTCCTGATTTTCACGTAGATGTAATTTGACGTCCAAGTGGGGAATCATGTGTGTACAGTCAACAAAAGAGATAAGTAACTAGGGTCGTCGGATATAGTTGAAGTTTAGTAAGAAACCGATGGATGTTTTTGAATGAAATTCAATTTAATAAATGAACTGTTTGTTTTCTATTAATTAAATTCAACGTTATTTGAAAACATCCAACGGTTTCTTACTAAACTTCAACTATATCCGACGACCCTAGTTACTTATCTCATTTGGTGGCCGTACATGGGGTTGATTACATGAGGGTGTGTGTCTTACAAAACTTATCTAATACACATCCTAATATACTAATAAAAGTAAGATATAACAAACAATAGATAAGTTGAGTTCTAAAAGTTTTATAATCTCATTAATGCTGTGAGTGAGTCGTCAAGTTTTATACCAGAGATCTTCAGATAGCAGGATTTCTTATAATGGCTTTGTTTTTGTGTTCCGAATAGCCAGAGATAAAGCTAGGGGCTATTGTCTGTGTAATATTTACTCCACCTACATATATTTGTATACAGGATGGAGATGTTGTTTGCGCACGACAAGAGATCGATGTTATCGGAGTTATCCAGACGTTTTATGGTTTTTACTTTGTATTCTTAGCTTAGATTGTTGTTTTGTTACCTCATTATTTTATTAATGTTGGTTTTGTGATGTCATAATAAAGTTATATTACAAAATATTTTGATCCAAACGAAATTATAACTTACTACAAAGCTAGATGACAATAATGTTATATTTCAGAAAAAGTTGTCTATTAGTCATAATTATGGGAATGATCGACATTTAGAATGATCGTGTAAATAAGTATAATTAAGTTTCATCTTCGACCAATTTGTATTCATTTCAATCTTAGTAAGAATTTTCCGTCCCTTGCAGTATCTATACTAATATGTTTGTATGTAGGAGTTAATCTCCGGAACTACCAAGTCGGATTAAAAAAAAAACCGAGTGTGCTTATGACCACACGACTGAAGTGAAACTTCAAACGTATTTGGCTATGAGAGGAAGAGAGAAAGAAAATGTGCGCGCGCACTGCTTTCTCTTGCTTATATCCTCCACTCAACTCCCGTTCGCCTCGCCCGATCACACTATTCGTAACGCTTACGTCACGCGTTCGCCAGCTTACTCCCCAAGTCAAGTGTGTGTAAAGAAGTTTTACTTCAAAAACTTTTTGCATTTGATAATCCAATTCTTGAGAAAGGCTATAGGCTATATAACATCACGCTAGGGCCCTAAGAAGCCGAACAACATGAAAAAAGTCATAAAGAACGCTAAGAGAAAACGAATTACTAGCGCGAACGGGCGACGCGATGGCACGGGGTTGGGAGAACAACAATTCACGCAGACAAAGTTGTGGGCAAAAGTTAGTATTCTATCATTGTGCGAATCAAGCAAAGTGACAGCATACTGCTGTAATCAAACGTAATATTCACACTTAAGCCGATGGAGAACAGGACGAAAAGGAAACAGAGGGTGTGTTCAATGGACTGAAAGCAAACGTTTACAGTAGTTTTGTCTCTCTGGACAAAACTCGTCTCGATTTCGTCCCATCTACATTTCCCCTACGTTCCATATTATGTAAGGTTTCCATCACCCTGTATGTTAAACATTTAGGCACATCTTTTTCGTGCCAAACTTCGTTCAAACTTTAACAATATTTAACCTTTTTACATTGCTTCTTTGTTATTTTGTTTCTCTTTGCTCCGGGGACATGATGAAATTGGTCGGATACCCAAATGAAACAAGTTGGTAGTTACTCGAATAAGTAAGGCAAAATTATTATGAATATTCAAACAGAAAAATGTTGACGATGTTGTGGACCTAAAGTAATTGACTGTCTATTTTCGCGGGCATTCTCATTCACCTTTTTGCGCAAACAGAATAAGTTCCGGAATAACTCTAAGTAACAACTGTTGATATTTGCAAACTGAGTGCTTTTGTGAAGAATCGTACAGAGTATAATTCACCCATGCAAAAGGATTCCAATATAAAATATTACTGAAGTAAAAGTACTTACCTACTCCTACAATACAATAATTCAGGTCTAGGAACAGATGATTAATGAACGTGTGTGTATATAAGAAGCACTATTGCAAAGTAACGGAGTATGTTCGAGTAAAAATCTTATCTACAGAATCTGTAGGAATGAGAAATAGAGAACCAGAGCATAACCGCGCGTCATTATACTTTGTCTGCAAAAAGCGCTGTCGAGACAACAGCCCTGTTCGCAATCCATTAGTATCCCGTACCAAATGATGCGGAAAGTTGACTTGTACGTCTGTTGGAAAAATCATTACAATAGTGAGGCCAATGTGAGCACCATTAGCGCAGTGATACACGCCTGTGATGATAAATTAACATTGTTAATTAAATAACTAATGAATTTACACATAATGTTATGAATAAAATAAAAATTTTGCTTGCATCGTCCATTTTCTGGAATTTACTGAGGTTATATACTTCTTTGAAAAAACTACTTACCAACCATATTAGGTTGGTAAGTAGTTTTCGTGTCTATAACTAGAGTACTTGTAGCGGTATCTACAACGCCACATGCGAACAACGCGTCATACTGATGTTACGCAAAATCCTGCATCTCGCAAGCAGAGTTTACCGCGCAACTAGCATAGATACAACGGCCCGACATGAATCATCGGGCAATTGCCCGCCAGACACAACACCCATCTGGTCGGAGGATCCTCCCTTTTCTATGGAGGATGAGTGAACTTTACACACTGTTCCTCATACCTCTATATACTTATCACTTTTGTCGTTTTTTGTCTTACTTTCCTAAATTATTTAATTTTGACCGTTAAGTAGCGAATCTTGGTCAAAATCACTGCTTACCAACCTACTATAGTGTCTAGCTAGAGTACTTTTGTCGCTTTTTTTAGCTTACTTTCTAAAGTCATTTGACTGTCAAGCGGCGAATCTTGGTCGAGACCAAGTCTTGGTCAAAGATCTACCTTCTATAATGTGCTACTGTCTATTTTCTAAATCATCTTCACTTTAAACTACTCTTTTCTTTGCGTATCGTAATTAGTTCAAAAGCTAGCAAGGGAAGCTTCGTAAATAATTTTAATAGCTTCAAAAAAACTAATTAAAGTAACAACTAAAAGAATGCTTGTTCTCATAAACTCGAAGCAACTGCCGCATGAAGCAGAAATTTCAAAAATAGATAAAGAGTCAAGAAAGCTTCTTGATTGTGAAAAGTTTCCCAACGGATAGTATCAGCTACCCCTTTTCTTACGAAAACAAAATTGTTTCTTTATTTTCCGAGCTCGAGTTCTAAATATTACGGATAATCTTTAAAATTTATCCAAGAGAGGCGATAGAAAGTGATATGGGAAATATACTGTATAAATACATAAAGTTATCTAGCGTCAAGGTCCATCATCAGACCACCTCGATGGTACCATATTATTTTATTATCTTTAGAATGCATATATTTGCAAATATTCAAACTAACACCACCAGAAGTAATTAGAAGGTTCCGTACAGGTCAGTCCTACGAAACATCGCCGCAACTTTTTTCACACAGCCATTTCAAAGGAGCCGCCATAGTAGTTATTGCTGTATAATAAAATGCTTATCTAATGATAATGTTGTATGGTTATTGATATGTTGTATGTGTGGTTGTTGATCCAAAGTTTAGGATTGAGTCATCAAGTGTTAGGTATTGAGTGTTTCTTATAATTGTGGTTTTAATCTTTACCAGCTCACCCGACAGACTCTGTCCTGTCCAAATTTAAACAATTCATGCCAAAATCCCATGGAAAAAAGAACGTTTTTCCTAGATTTTCTAATTTACCGGGCAACTTTTCCAATTTTTCTTTCCCTAAAAACATTAGCCGAAATATATTACAAACATGTTAAAAAACAAAAAATTGCCAAATCGGTTTAGCCGTTTTCAAGTGATGCGCTTACAAACGAACAACATTTAAATTTTCAAATAGGTCTTTTAGATTTTTGTAGGTTGATATTATTTTACAGAATCATTTTGATACTTCATAAGTAGGTACAAAAAGTTTCAGGATTTCTTAGGCCCTTTATACACGGCACGATTTCTTTACGGTACGTCGTCGTATAAACCACACCGTAGAAATAACGTGTCTGTGACCAAGCTTCCATAGTAATCCATACAACACTGACGACAGTGCCTACTCAAGGCGAAAAAACCGAAGTTTTTCACAGCAAGAAAAACGTGTGTACAAAGGGCCTTAAAAATAATCCACTTTCTTAATGATAGCTTAGACAAGGTTATTAGAGTAGTAAAATCTATAGACTTTACTACTCTAAGCTAGAACAGACATCTCTAAACTTCTCTCCATCGATGTCAATTGACTCCCACAACTTCCGAATAAATTGACTACATAGAAGTTTCTGTAAGTATTACAAAGTTAGAAATCATAATAACAAAGGCATATATAGTTGGAAAGCAATTCTTTCTCTAGTACTTCGAATCTCGAAGGTTTATTGAATTAATTCGGTCCTTGGACACTAGTGAGCGGTGTTATGAATCTAGAAGTAATGTTATAAAGCTTCTTTATGAGGAAACTTTGAGAATGTTAGTACTACAAAAATGTATGCGACGGAGTAATAAAAGTCAGATAAAAATTACATTGTACTGAAATGACTCGGTGTTCCTACTATCTGTATTATAAAAGCATTTTGATAAGTATGATGCTGAATTTTCTTGTTGAAACTATGTACCTTATATAATTATGTACTTTCATGTACCCTCGTAACTACCAATATTACGCGAATAAATTATTTGATTTGATACCCAAGTATATTCTAAAGGACTGCCACATTGGTCTAGTGGTCGCAAGCGCTGTTGTTGAGCATGAGGTCATGGGTTTGATTCCTAGTCCAGACAAAGTGTTATTGAGTTTCTCAGTATCAGCCCGGAGTCTGGATTCGTGCCCGGATGACGGCAATAGGCTACATTACATGGAATCCATACTAATATTATAAATGCGAAAGTGTGTCTGTCTGTTACCTCTTCCTGCTTAAACCGCTGACCCGATTTAGAAAATATTTGGTATAGAGATAGTTTGAGTCCGGGGAAAGGACATAGGATAGCATATTTTTATCCCGATATTCCCACGGGAAGTTTTTGCGAGTGAAACCGCGGGGCGCTGCTAGTTTAAATATAACTGGCGAAATGTGGGTATACTAGGTGTACCTCTGCCAGCTGCCTAACTCTTCGAAGATTGCAAGCGTGACGTTATGTTAATGTATGTAAATTATAAAGCTTTACACATTAAGTTAACGTCTCGCTGCTAATTTCTTTAACACGCGGACTCGAAGGAAAATTCATTAGTTTTAATTAATATTTCCACTACCTAATTGAATATTTAGGAACCCAAAAGTAAGGATGATTTTCCAAACTCCACCCCTGACTGTGTCGAACGGAAAGTTAAAGTTTGAACGCAAACGAAATAGCATACAACAGTTAGTTGTTTCATTTAAAACAAAAATAAAAACAAAACATTTCGACTGAAAAATCTATTTTCAGACAGCTGATTTTCATCGAAACATGTTTCAGATTTTTTACTACACGCAACATTCTCAAATTTCCTGTCCGATTCAAAACAGCAAAACTCAGGAAAGTCGGTGAAGGTACACTGCAGCAAATCCGTTCACAGTTATTTACCTCTGACAGCAGCAACCGAATAGTAACCATATAGCAATGAAAATAAAGATCATTATGATTTTGACAGACTTGGCAATGGCAGCAACCCAATAGTAACCTTATTACCATGACAATAAAGATCAATGATTTTGACAGTAATGTAAAATCAGAGGTAAAATAACTGTGAACGGACTGTATTAGGATCTTTTGGCGCTCAAATGACGTTGACAGGGGCGCAGTTGGAGAATATTGGTTAAATTATTGTTTTGTGACATGTATTGAAGTGAAAACTTGAACAATTACTTACGTGTGTATTTTTTTAATCGTCATAATATTATAAACAAAACACCAACAGAATACTTTGGCATCATCACTGACATATAGGAAATAGATTAAAACCGAGTACATCCCGAGGACAGCCGAACACATGCGAAGCGGTGTCGGTTACGGTAACAGTGGCGCGAATTCAATGGTTTTTTTCCCATCTCAAAAAATTCCCAACGCACCTGAAGAAGTTTTCACTTCAACAAGATGGCGGCGTTAGCTCCGATTTCAGCTACGCGCCAAAGGAACCTTGTGGCGCTATAGATACGATCAGGAAAATCACCTTCAGAATTATAAGTGTTACATATAGAATTGATAACAGAATCCAATATGTAACACTTCTATTTGTGTTTTTTAATGTGTTAACCCAAAACAGTTACAAAAGTGTAACCGTATTATATCTGTAACAGATATGAATGTGTTACCAGTATTAGGTAATAAGTGTAACCGGTAAACGCGGCGTTGCCAAAATAGCCGCAATCCCGACTGGATTGAGGCTATTTTGCCATCGCCGTGTCTGTCTGTCCGCCGCACGTTTTTGCTGTACCGTGCTATTATACCTACAAATGCTTAGGTATTTCTGTTACACGTAAATTACACATATACAGGGTGTTACGGAAAGGGTATATCAATACAAACGGGTTGAAGAGTGTATCTGGTCTAGAATCTCTGTACAAAATTTCAGCTCAAAAGCATTAACATTGAAAATGCTTATTTTTTTATTTCGACATCACGGCGCTGCACTGGCGCGCGGCGGCGTGATGTGCGTGTACCTACTAGGCGCACAGACACACTGCAGATAATGGATAATGACCCTCGTAGTGCGGTGACACGTTTGTTATGATTTCAATTTAATAAACTATCGAAATAAAAAAATATTAAGCATTTTCAAAGTTACTGCTTTTGAGCTGAAATTTTGTACAGAGATTCTAGACCAGATACACTCTTCAACCCGTTTGTATTGATATACCCTTTCCGTAACACCCTGTATAAAAGGCTCCACTTTGATTCTGTAACATTACTGTATCTGTTAGGTACATTTAGAAGTGTTTTTCTTTTAAAACAGTTTAAAAAAACAGTGTTAAAAACACTTATTACGTCATCATAATCGTATCCAGGGACTCAAACAGTAACCTAGATACGATTATGATGACGTCATGCGTCCGCCATGTTGGGTGTAAGCGTCCACTAGAAACGGAGGTAATGAAGTACTTGATGATAAACCATTACGACCGATAAGTTTAGAAAGTGTTTCTGAATAGAAATATAATTTACTTTGGCTAGAAAAGTTTTTTGTTAGTTTTGGAAAGAGAGTCTTAAACTGTCGATCAATCTTCACAAGTTCCTCTCAAAAACTAAAAGAGCTATTTAGCAAATTGCTTAAAACTGTTAGATTGTTACTAAAACATTTATAAGCAACCTCCTAAACGGCCTTCCAAAAAAACACCTGAAATATTACTTTTACAGAAGTAAAAACATAAAAAAACAGTGTTGTATTTCTGAAAATGTTACCACAGTCAACCGCGATTGTGGCATGGCAATAAACTTGGAAATGATGTAAATTTCGCATTATTTATATTCATTTAGCTACAAACGAATTCAGTTATACATTTTGTAATCGCGCCCGAACTGCGTCTGGTTTTTACTCTTTTTAGAGAGTAAAAAGCTGTTTTTTGGAACGTTAAAAATTTATAGGGTCGTAAAAACTCATGCGGTACTCGTTTCCATGCCAGAAGTGGGATCTAGGTACGAATATGACGTTACAGTGTAACTTATCTGAGGACCTAAGTGATGTACTGAGAATTATGACGCTGTTACTATCAATTTGTGTAGGCTGTGTGCCAATAACTGTGTGCTGTGTTAGTTTGAAAACGAAGGAGTTTACAGATTCGTTCGTAGCTAATAGGTAGGTAATAGGTAATACGGGCTGGTGTCCGTAACTCCACGTCAATGCGCGTATTTTCGTATTTTATTTTTGTTGGTAGCTAATAGGTAGCATATTATGTGTCAATTTCTGAGAAGTTTTTTCCGTATAAATAGGTAGGTATCGGTTGCTTATCATGTATGAATCAACTACTTCAATAAACGCTGGCATCTATTTTATCCGCCTGTGTATTCTTGAGCTCTATCGGTTACAGATACAAACACACCAGAGCTGAGGGGCAATTCTCGTAATTTTAAGAACGTTCACAGTCTGATCTCAGTCTCAATCTGTAATAAAAATACCTCTAATTTTCCTATATTTATGACAAGTTTTTGACATTTGTTTGTCGCCTACGGCTAGATTTGAACGTTTTAAAATACTTTAGAATATAGAACCACTTTAGGATTGGCCGTCTGGTTGCTTGTTACACTAAAAATAAATTATTTGTCTATCTATCTTGAAAAAACGAATGTTATCAGTACCTACTATTCTTCAACACAACAGTTAAAAAATACAGCACAGAAAATCTGAATCTACTCCACAAATTCATCTTCGGAAAAGCAAACATGAAAAATATAGCCCGTCGCGTTTCCGTTCCCAGTGAATATTACGTCTCCAATTTTTCGTCTACGCTTAACTACAACCCAGCTCAAACCTTTTTAGAGCGAAAAAACTATTATTTCGGTCGCAGTGTCCCGGTTTTCCACGGTAACAGCCGTCAGTCCCGGTTCCCATTGTATCTCCTTCGAGACACCTGCAAAGCTGGAATAATAAAGAGTTTTACAACGTTTCAAAATGGGACTTTTTCTCGCAATTCAACCGCAACGTGCACTTAAGGGATTTGAATATCTTATATGGTACGTTTTATCTGTTCCACGCAACTCCCCGCTGAATGAATTCGTCTCAGCTTTTTAAGTTCTTAAACAATTCCGTTAAAGTTTGGGTAAGTCAAATCGGCTATAGTATTCATTCATAGTTTAGTCCACGTAAATACTTGATGCTTCTAAAACGAAATGAAACGTTTATCGAGAAAAGAATGTGCAATACTGCTGCTACAACAATAACATGGAAAAAAAAAAAACGAAAAATATAATAAACGTGAACATTATTTCGAACAGTCAAAGCATTGTTCTAGCTGTTTCTGCCCCCATAGTTTTTAAACTAATAAAACGAAAATTCGGAACGAGTTTTATTGGTTTATCTATCTATCAAAACAATAAAAACTATTTCACTGGTATACATATATTAAAATGTAGGAACTCGCAAAATGGAAATTTTGTTGAACTGGTTTGTAGATTTTTATTGCGTTCCTGAATAAAGTGACCATTTGCTGCTGCTGCGATTGTATCTCATTTAAGAATGAAGTAAAACATTGTAAATAAGATTCTTGGAAAAATGTGTATTAAGTTTTTTTCCCAAAGAATAATTTTATTTTACTCTGGGATAGGCATTATGTTGGAAAAGCCGTAGCCCCTTCCCATAGGACCTAAACTGTCACAAGCAAAATATGGGTAGGCTAGAAAACCTGCTCCATAGAGAAAAGCTGCATCACAGTTTTGTTATACCTAATCTGTGCTTTTGAATTGCATAACAATAAGTTGAGTTTTAATCAAGTATCTTGACTTAGCTCGCGAGGTTGTCGACATGTGGGATGTGGACTTGGCGATCATTGTGCCGATAGTCGTGACAGCTAATGGCTTAATAGCCAAGAGCCTCGACCAACATCTGAGGAGGCTCTCGTTGGGCAGCTGGATCAAGGGCTTGATCCAGAAAGCTGTACTTCTGGACACGGCCCGCATTGTTAGGAAGTTCCTCTCTCTGGAGCCCTGACCACCGGTAGCTTGGACCCTGTTCCCGATACCGGTGGGTTACTATTTTTTATTTTCTTATATTTAAAAATATAATTTATATGTATTTAGTTAAATAAAGGAATTCATAAGTTGAGTTTCACCTACCATTCGTACCTACATATTATTTAGTTTATTTTTACTCTATGCGTAACAAGGAAAATGGTAGTACCTTTATAAAGGCAGTGCATAAAGTTTCGCTTACATCAGAAGATATTAAAGGAATGTAATATCTATTTAGAAAACATTTCGAAATTGAAGTTTCCTACAAATTAGTGAAATAAGAATGCAGCAAAGAACTTGTACCTTTTTAGGGTTCCGTAGCCAAATGGCAAAAAACGGAACCCTTATGGATTCGTCATGTCTGTCTGTCTGTCTGTCTGTCCGTCCGTCCGTATGTCACAGCCACTTTTTTCCGAAACTATAAGAACTATACTGTTGAAACTTGGTAAGTAGATGTATTCTGTAACCCGCAGTAAGATTTTCACACAAAAATAGAAAAAAACAATAAATTTTGGGGTTCCCCATACTTACAACTGAAACTTCAAAAATTTTTTTTCATCAAACCTGTACGTGTGGGATATCTATGGATAGGTCTTCAAAAATGATATTGAGGTTTCTAATAACATTTTTTTCTGAACTGAATAGTTTGCGCGAGAGACACTTCCAAAGTAGTAAAATGTGTGTCCCCCCCCCTCTAACTTCTAAAATAAGAGAATGATAAAATTAAAAAAATATATATAATGTACATTACCATGTAAACTTCCACCGAAAATTGGTTTGAACGAGATCTAGTAAGTAGTTTTTTTTTAATACGTCATAAATCGAAAACCGCAATTTACCTTTCGCAAAGTTACAACGAACTACAAGAACTTTTATATTACTTACTGCTACGGAACCCTTCATGGGCGAGTCCGACTCGCACTTGGCCGGTTTTTGTAGTACTGAAATAAGTTGAGTAGAAAATTCTAGGAGCAAGTTCTGCTTTCCGTCTCCCGGTTCGTGTACGGCTTTTAATTTGTCTGTCGTTACGGTAACTTTTATTGCATGCTTACCTATTAGTTGGAACATTTCGTACTCGGAAATATAATAAACTAGCTGCGCCCCGCGGTTTCACCCGCATATGTGTCGATCCCGTGGGAATATCGGGATTAAAGTAGGCTATATTTTAATCCAGGGTGTCAGCTACCTCCATACAAAATTTTATCAAAATTGGTGCAGCCGTTTGAGCGTGAAGACGTAACAAACATACAAACACATACACGCACACTCACAAACTTTCGCCTTTATAATATTAGTGTTATTCATACTTGACAGACACACTATGATTAAACGAAACGGGATCTCCATTCCGTTTAATCATAGTGTGTCTGTCTGATATGTCTCTAGCAAAGACATTTAAATGTACCTACGACTAGCTTCTGCCGATGACTCCGTCCGCGTGATTTTTTTTGTTCCCTCGACCACTGCGACGAATGGCATCGCCAACCAGTATTACTACTTTCGCTTAATATTCTTTCTGATTTTTTTTTCCTTTTTGCTCGGCTCCTAAGGATCGTAACGTGATCTTTAATCTAATGTAAACCTATAGCCTTCCTCGAGAATCGGGCTATCAAATACAAAAAGAGTTTTTCAAATCCAACTAATAGTGCCAGAAATTAGCGAGTTCAAATAAACAAACAGTCTTTAGCATTATTATTAGTAATATTAGCATAATTATTAATAACAAAGCTAAAGATATATTGACAGATGTAGATATTATGTATAATAGACATGATACCTTTATGGAACAAAGCGAACAAAATCAAAATCTTCTTCGTATTACCGGTCACACTTCGCTCAGTTTAGTCTATGTCTCGTGTCATACGCCCGCCATGACAGGTCGCATTGTGGTCCAAAGAAAATACGCCGCGTTTATTATACATTGTGGTATTGCCGATCTCGTAGTGATAAAATGACTGGACTTAAGTAATCACGGGCTTTTTATTAGTATTTTATCATTTACTGAGTATTACGTCAAATTAAACAAATTCATTGATATGCCAAACTATTTGACGGTTTGTTTTGTAATCAAGGGTTAGTTAGTGGTCATAATATACACCGGTGACACGCGTCAAACGGACGGACACGGTGAACCGAAACGCGTGGTCGCGCTAAGGGTCTAAACAGACGGACTGCATTTCAGCTGAAACGTAGTTTGGATGCAGTTGCAAGTGTTGCAACTGCTTCGAAACCTAGTTATGTCAACTGCATCCATACTGCAGTGTTGCAGCTGGCATACAGTTCAAATGCAGTCCGTCTGTTCAGACCCTTACAGAGGGCAACTTCGTTTTTCGAACAAAAAGTGACAAATGAACGCTTTGAAGATGAAGATGGCTTTCTATTGAGCAAATTTCGAATATCCGTGTCGTATACCGCACGGGATTCGGGATTCGGAGTATTCCCGTTTGAGCACCTATTTTCAGAGCACCTTTTTTTAGAGCACCAAAGGTATTCCCATTAGAGCACCAATCAATATTTTACCGTGGTGCTCAAAGGGGAACAATAAAAAATATTCAACTTTGTTCCCTTTTGAGCACCTACAGTAGCTTCTAGTCATGGGGTGTATAATAAAACATATCGATAATTAGTAGTCGGTTAAAAATTGGCAGTTTCATTGCAGAATGTTATCATTTAATAAAAACATAATATCATCATTAACATAGAAGTTTACTCAATCTTTTATTGTTAATATTACAATAAGTTTCCTCAACTTTAATTTTATCTATCCCCAAACCAACCAACCAACTAATTGTAGGATGTAACACTAACAAAAGAAATCGGTGTTTTCATAGAATAGATTAGAATGGCTTATGGCTAACTTATCACCAGATAAAGTTACCTAAATATAACAGAAAAAAAGTAATTGAAAAAATTTAAAAAAACCCGACTGCAACCTTATACTAAAACTAACTAAA
Source organism: Amphipoea lucens (assembly GCA_947508005.1). NCBI lineage: Eukaryota > Metazoa > Arthropoda > Insecta > Lepidoptera > Noctuidae > Amphipoea > Amphipoea lucens. Next base: position 7,276,119 of record OX382362.1, on the reverse strand, counting down.
AAGCTAAAAACAAGCCCATTTTAAATTAAATAAAATTTGGAAGCAGGCGGCACCCATTTGAGTTTGAAACTATAGTAATGGTATAGGCCCCGCTTGCTTCCAACTTTTATTTAATTTAAAATGGGCTTGTTTTTAGCGTTTCAGTTAGTTTTAGTATAAGGTTGCAGTCGGATTTTTTAATTTTTTTAATTACTTTTTTTATTTCCAGCTTTTTAGTTTACAAATGTGAAAGATTTCGCAGACCATTTAGTTCTTGGTACGTGTTTTTTACGATTTGTCACTTTGAATTACTTAATTATTAAGTTAGATCATATCTAGTGTGTATTGCGAATTTCATAATGGACAAAAACATCGAACAAAGAGTTTGTCTTATATTTTGCAACGCCAATGGAATTTCGTGTTTGAAGTCACTGAAAATGTTACAGAAGGCTGACGGTGAATCGACTTTATCAAAACACGTGCTTATGAGTGGTATAAAGCGTTCAAAAGCGATCGAGATATGCTGGAAGATTTGCCTCGCCCTGATTTGCAACGTCTTCAACTGAAGTTAACACCGCAAAAGTGTAAGAAATAGTGACTAAAAATCCTCATTCAAGTTTGAGAGGGATAGCCGCTGAACTTTCTGTGTCTCACGAGTCGAAGAAGAAGCTCTGTCTTGCTTTTTAGAAGTTGTCTAGGAGAAGGATAACTCCAAAATTCAATTTACAATTTTTTACTTGACAAGCAACGATGGGCAAAAACATGATTTGTCATGTCATCATTATACAATAACATGTTTGCCAAATAATTCACTTAAAAAAATAATTACCCGATAAACTTTTTTTTTATAACGTATTATTTGACAAACATTTTTTTTTATTGTATCTCATAATACAACGTTTGGAATAAAAACGTTATATTGACTTATTATTACGCAATTCCCAAAAATGAAACTCATTAAATAGGCATTAAGTTAGAAAGTCATTTAATTTAGTACCTAATGTAAATAGTTGTGTTAAATATTGTAAAAGTTAACAACGCAAGGCATAAATAACGTTCGATAAAATGCATTGCTTGATAATTACTTACGTAATTTATTTGAGACATTTTTCTAAGTGTCGGTTTCGGCGAGCTCGGGACTTATTATAAATACTGTATTTACTAGTTTCATGTGGCTATAATTTAATAAGCATAGCGTTATTAATCTATTTTCGAGTTAAATGGTGTAATAAATTTAAATTTTAGAAAAATATATATTTTTTTTTTAACATATTATTATTACTACTTCCAAAAGTTTCTATAACTGATATAACGTTCATATTTTTCGTTTCTAAAACAACTAAAAACTTTACTTGTATAATACATAAATATGTAAGTATTATTAAGAAATATTATTTAACTAAAAATAATAAGCGTAAAGACTATTGATGTTACGAGGAACCTGATTTCTTTTATTTATTTGTCTTAAGTGAGGTACCTAGAAAATAACATATAAAATCTTTACTTGTGTAATCCATATAATGTAAGTATTATTATTTAACTACTGATGTTACGAGGAATTTGATTTCTTTTATTTTATTTGTCTTAAGTAAGTCAGGTACCTAGAAAATAACATAAGGCTGATTGTGATATTAATAATAATTACTTAGTTTCCTAAAATTAATATGATAATAAAAGTACTGCCAATTTTTATCGATATGTATTATTATACACCCCATCACTAGAAGCTACCGCATCGTAGGTGCTCAAAAGGAAACAAAGTAGAATATTTTTTATTGTTCCCCTTTGAGCACCACGGTAAAATATTGATTGGTGCTCTAATGGGAATACCTTTGGTGCTCTAAAAAAAGGTGCTCTGAAAATAGGTGCTCAAACGGGAATACTCCCGGGATTCACCTCAGTTTGAGTAACAGAGACATTATTTATTAAACAAAGATACAAAGTATTGCAATGCTATATTCTTTGTGTCCGTTAAATAAATCATTCGCCCTTTCTTTTGGCTTCGTCCCGTAAACCGTTGTTCGTAGTCAGATGTAGTGAGTACCTCGACACTGACTGATGTGTTTTTAGTTAACCAAAACTGCAATTTGTAACTGTTTCAAAACTTAAACGTTAAGATTTTATTTTTTGTGGTTGTTAACTGCGATTTAGTTCGCGTTATGGTTTAAATCATTTTATTCTGATTTTAGTTGCGAACATTTAAACTAGTTTTTGCTGGCAAAAAATTAATTTTGTTAAGTTAAAACAGTTCTGACTGCTCGTACGAGAAACTCGTTAGATAAAAAATATGTAGGTAGATTATATGTCGAGGCCGAATAGCCAACTTTCGGCTATTAATTTACGTGTTATTTGTATTATTTACTTACGTGCTTTATTTATGTGGTATGTGTATTTTTATGCGTGAATATTACTGAATTTAAACTAAAATAAAAGACTAATAAAAATACACCAGCATTGTATCACTCGGTAAAGGTCTACTCTTAAAGATAGGATCGCTCTCTGGAGCGAACAGTCCTGATTTACTAATAGCATCGCACAGCAATCAGATGTGCTATTTGCGATACCAATCTGTCTGCCAAGAGGAGCCGGATATTACAAAACAGAACATCTATGTATCTACCTAGTCCGATATTCGTTGCTTTTTACAGGGGCTAAATACGGTGCAAGAAGGGACCATGATATTTGGAAGGCCATTCACTTAATAAGTACCAAATATTTTTCAATCAGAAATAAAGATATCCGGAAAAGAACTGGAGTTACCGACATAGCTTGCAGAGTAAGCAAGTTGAAGTGGCGGTGGGCTGGCTATGTTTATCCAAGGACTGATGGCCGGTAGAGCAGACGAGTCCTGGAGTTGAGTAGAGTTGGTAAGCGTAGTATGGGACGCCCCCCAGCTAGATGAACCGATGACCTTAAGAAGGTGGCTGCCAGAGACTGGATGCGGAAGGCGGTACAGGGTGTTGTGGTGCAGCGTGGGAGAGGTCTATGTCTAGCAGTGGACTGTAATAGGCTAAGTTGATTGATTGATTGAAATATTTTTGGAAGAAACCTGACATTTAAGGTAAGTACTGGTCCCTAACAATTTAGAATTTAATTTCATGTGCATTAAGTAACTGTAAGTTAAATTATCAAAAAACAGCGAAAGGATCCTTTAGGTAACTTGGTAGTATTCCAGTAGCCACATCGTGGGCAGTCAATTCAACAACCAGCCCGGCTGACATAATACAAAAAAAATTACAATTTATTCTCGATCGTAACAATACTTTACAGAAATAATAAAAGCATTGTGACAAGCAGAACCGCAGAAGCAACTAAGTAACAATATCTTACATTCTTGCAATATCTAGGGCGAACTTTAATAGCTTATTCCGCTGTATTTAACGCAGATAGATGCATTCAGCAATCACGTATGTTAATAGACACTATTACATACTACGTAAGTGCTGAACAATTGGGTTAAACTGAAGCCGTTTACGTAATTCACAATCTTCGTCTTCATTCTAGCTTTTACTATTCACCGCTTTTGGTTGGAAGACTTGGTAGATTTTAGTTCTGTATTCGCACATGTTTTTCTTTGAACATATGCTTCCCTGGGTTACTAAGGGCCTATACAAGACCATCGTTATCAAAACATTTTGTATTTCTACAACGACTTTCAGCATTTTGTTAGCTTATGTCTCTTTACATAATCAGCCTATAACGTTCCCACTGCTGGGACACAGGCCTCCTCTCTGTGAGAGGGAGTGGGCCGTAATCCACCACGCGGGCCCAGTGCGGGTTGGTGGATGTCACATGTCTTCGAATTTTTGGTTCTAGGACATGCCGGTTTCCTCACGATGTTTTCCTTCACCGTTTTGAGAGCAGTGGTGATGAAATAATTTACACAAAGTAAAGCGCCTGTCGGGGTTCGAACCTACGACCTACAACTTGTATGTCGCGGCTGATACCACTGGGCCACCACTGTCTCTTTGCTTAGCGATGATTCCGGCTATAAATGGCTGCCCAGCACTCAGCACTTTGTCCACTACTCAGTTTTTCTCGTTTAATTTGTGTCATACGAAACGAAGATAAAAAAGAGTCCTAAATAATTCAGTCAAGGTAATAATGACACCAAAGACTCCTCAGACATTGTAATATTATATTCAAACTGACCTATCACGACCAAGAGCAGGACCAAGTTTCAGAAAATTAATTGGGAATGTTCCAAATTGCACAAGTTTGCATCAAGAATTTGAAAGTAACTAAAGTCATAAATGTGACATGATATAGTTTGCCTTGCACGTTTACCTTAGAACATAGGTACATTTGAGAACTACTTATAGGATTATTAAATCAACGCAATTGCTATTAGTTGTAATTGCAATAACTGAGAACCCGAAAAGAGGTCACTGACCTTATCATTATAAAAAACTTTAACGATGGAACCAACCATGAAATCGCGAAAAAAGAAAAGATCTTGTAAGTGGGCTCTGCAATTGCATAGTTGGTCTTGTGGTCGCGACTGTTAAGTGTAGGGTCCTGGGTTGAATTCCCAGATCGGGCAAAGTGTTATTGAGTTTTTCATTAGGAGTTTCTTAGTAGGTAACAGCCCCGATTTTGAAAGTGGGCGGTATGATACCCCCTCGGAAAGCACTTTAAGCCGTTGGTCCTGCGCCTGATCTCTCTCCGGTCGTATCAGATTACCGTCCCATCGGACTATGAGAGTGAGGGAAGAGATAGTGCAACTGTGTCTGCGCACGTGCATCTCCAGCGCCGAAGGCTGAGACACTGAGCCCTTCTAAATATCTTAATGGAGACTCCGTCGAGATATTTAGATGAGCTCAGTGTCTGAATGATTTAGGTACGTCTATCACTCGCTCAATTAACTGGTCCAATTAAGACTTAACGTAATTAGTGCTCCACTCTTAAATTGGCAAAAAGGAACACCGTTTACCGAATGCCTACAGAGTGCTGCTTCAGCTAAACAAAGAACAAATCAAGCTACATGAACAAAATTCACCACCAATCAAAAACCAGGACCAAATCACGCCTGCATTCGTCTTGGCTCAAATCCAGAAGTCAATTATTCGATACGAAGTGAGTAACTTCGGCAATTATTTCTCATTGCAAGAACACCTTAACGAGTGCTCAGGTGCGATTCGAGTGACTCTTGAAGCCGCGACCCCGCAGTTTTTGGCGCTGGTTCCCGGTTCCACTCCAATTTATAGTGAACAGCTCGGGTGATTAACGTGGAGCTGAAGTGATGCAGATGTTTATTGTTTTATGTAAGGGCTGTTTTCATCGAATACGGAAAAGGGAGAAAAATGGGAATTTTTCATAAATTCGTATGTTTTGTTCTGGCTGGATTTATTTTCTGATTATGCCTTCGCTGGGTTTACTTGAATAGTTCTGCAAATCCCTTGAGGTGCACAATGTTTGGTTCTTCTTTGGACTCTTGTTTTTTAGCTTGTAATGAATAGTTTATTGCTTTATCTAAGGGTTTTGTGTCAAGCCGCTTTGTAAGACTCAAAACTCTAGTTTAAAACAAAACATACTTGAAACATATTACCAACCAGTCCGCCAAACCACAAACTAGTCTTGGTCTGTCTTGATAACCAGTCTTACCAAGGGGTATAGTATTACCCAGGTAGTGGAGGTCATATAGGCAGTTGCTTCATGTTAAAATACTGGTATTCAGCTGTATCTATGTATATTATATGGGGAGTTCTTTTCTATAGTGCGCACCGAATTCAATAACACTTTTAAAAAGAAAACTAAAACTATTTGCAAAAATTTTTTGTTCAGTGACTGGGCAACTAAGGGTATTAGAAAAAGTAGGGAAAAATTGTTTGAGCTGTATGGCCTTAAGCCTTATATTAACTCTGAAACTTTTAATAAATATGTTGCTACCTACTCTAAAACTTTTAAAAATACCTGCAAGATAGCTAAAGCCTTGTATATTAGCAACAAGATCAAATCAGCCGATAATAAAATAAAGACGGTTTGGAAAATTATTAATGACGAGACTAACCGGAATAAAAGACATAATAATGATTTCACACTAGAGACTTCGCGTGGTCTCATAAGCACTAACAAAGAAGTTGCTCAAGAATTTGTAAATTTCTTTACCAGTATCCCACATAAAACTACTGAAGTCTTAAATTCCTCGCCCTTGCGTTCTATTGATTTATTAAGAGCAAACGTTTCATCCTGCCAGATTGAATTTAAATTCAAACATATAAACCCCATAATAGTAATAAAAGCTTTCAAGCAAATCAAGATCAAACTAACCGAAGATCTATGGGGAATGTCTATCAAAGTTTGTACCTCCATTATTGAGACTATAGCGCCGTACTTAGCCTTAATATTTAATTTGTGTGTAGATCAAGGAGTCTTCCCGGATCTAATGAAATACAGTAAGGTAATACCACTTTTCAAATCGGGGGACAGTAAAGATACCAATAATTATAGACCCGTATCCGTGTTACCGGTTTTCAGCAAGGTCTTTGAAAAGGTGATGCTGAACCAAATGCTCAATCATTTTACCACCAATAAAATACTACACGACAAACAGTATGGTTTCACCAAGAGACGTTGTACGACTGATGCCGGTGTCACCTTATTAAAACACATATTTACGGCGTGGGAAGAGTCTCAAGACGCCATAGGAATTTTTTGTGACCTCTCCAAGGCTTTTGATTGCGTCGACCACGAAACCTTACTCTTAAAACTTGAACATTACGGACTTGGAAAACTTGCGCTCAGTTTAGTAAAATCTTATTTAAATGATAGACAACAGCAAGTTCAAATAAATGGTGTCAATTCACTCGGTTTAAAAGTAAAAATGGGTGTACCACAAGGCTCGATATTAGGTCCTTTCCTCTTTTTAGTATATATTAATGACCTACCCCATTTGTTAAAAACCCACCCTCAAATGGTGTTATTTGCTGATGATACTTCCTTGATTTTTAAAATTAATAGACGTGCATCAAATCTTGACGACGTAAATAACGCCCTACAGCAGATCCAAAATTGGTTCACTGCTAATAATTTAGTGTTAAATGGGAAAAAAACCAAGTGCATAAGATTTTCTTTACCAAATGTCAAAAGTAGTAAATGTGAGATAGTACTGAATCAAGAGAAACTCGAATTCGTCGATGAAACTGTTTTCCTGGGGATCACGCTCGACTTAAGGCTTCAATGGGGTCCTCATTTAACATCCCTTGCAGGACGGCTAAGTTCAGCAGCATATGCTGTGAGAAAAATCCGTCAATTTACTGATGTTGATACCGCGAGACTAGTCTATTTTAGTTACTTTCATAGTATAATGTCGTACGGTATTTTACTATGGGGACGGGCTGCAGACATCGAGTCTATTTTTATTCTGCAGAAAAGAGCCATCAGAGCCATATATAATCTCCGCCGGCGTGACTCTCTAAGGAAACTGTTTAAAGATATTAACATCATGACGGTACCTTGTCAATATATCTATGAAAATATCATGTACGTAAGGAAAAACCTACATCTTTTTAGTAAAAGAGGTGAAAGACACAATTATATCACTAGAAATAGGGACCAATTAGTTCAACCAGGTTTCAGGCTGGCTAAAGTAGACTCATCTTTCATGGGCTACTGTTTAAAATGTTACAATAAAATACCTACCCACATACTTGAACTGAATGAAACGAAATTTAAATCTTGTATAAAACGCACACTATGCAGCCAGGCATATTATAAATTGGGGGATTACATCACTGATAGAAATGCGTGGCTAAATGCTGGTCCTGCTCCATAAGGACGCACAAATAAATTGATTAGCATTCGAAAATACTGTTGGAGCTGCTGAAGATTGTAAAATACTACTTTTGCATTATATAAATTCAATCTCTTAGTATTGTATAATTGCATAGCACATGTGTGAGTACTATGTACAGACTATAAAGCTACCATTTACTGGGTACGTCTTTCATTGACTTGAATGTGCTCTGGCGGCTGAGAGTATGTCATGCTCACTCAAATGTCTCGCTGATGGTGGCGCATGTGTTGGATCATTTAGCTCCCTTCAAAATGGTTGAGCTGAATGGTGCTAATACATGCGTCATGTTCGTGAACGGGCGCCGTCAGTAGGGACTGGTCATCTCTTTGCTGCCACGGCTTATTTTAATTTAATTTTTGAATTGTTTTTTTTTTTCTCATCTTTTCACTATGGACGCTTTTAACGTTCTGCATCGTTCTCTCATGTATAATTTTTAGCATGAATGATGTAACCAAGACTTTGTAACCATATTATTCTGATTTAAAAGAGTGTCCATGGAGTTTCTTGCCCGTTCTTCTCCATAGGTACCTACGCTTTGGAATGGGCAACTAGCTTCATCTTTCTGACTGACCGACCCCTTGACAATTCAAAAGTGCCTGTAATTGGTTTAATTGAAATAAATGCTTTGAGTTTGAGTTTGAGTTTATCCGCTTAGACTGGAAGCCGACCCCAACATAGTTGTGAAAAGACTTGGCAGATAATGATGACTTGATACATATTGTTTTTATATATGATTTTGTATTATTCCAGATAACTTAAAAAAATACGTCTTTTACCATATTATTGGCGTTTTAACCCACTTATTCAATTAAGTCCAGTGTTTTTTTTTTCCATACTAGGACATCAAAAGGGTTCTCATAATAACGAACTTGTCATTATCTTTGTCTATATTCAGACATTAAACTAGAACCCAGACTAAATAAATCCTAGACATTACATTATTTACTTGACCTACTCCGGCTTAATGGTAAATGTCGAATGTCAAAAGAAGGAATCAGACTGAATAACAAGATTAACGTTTTCTTTCATTATTTTGTTGTTGTTAGCCTTTACTTTCCACCCTAAAGGAGCTACAATTTAGGGTCTAGAGGTCACAAGGTCTACTGCTGAGCATTACGTATAGAAGCAAGTTTTTTTAACTGAACAGACAGCTGTGCTGCTGCCGAGGTTGTTGCGCCAATTCTTCTTCCCAGCGAACGCAGGGCACAAGAAGTGGACGAAGAGTAATGGGCAGCTCACCGTCCGATCAGGACCAAGCCTGTGCCGGACGGCGCTTACGTGTTCCACGCGCGCCTCAAAGAGATGTCAGCATAAAGGAAGGGGCTTGCCAGGGCCGAAGCCTGCCGGGGGTGCGGGATTGTCCGAAAGGGTTACCGCTACCCCGGAACATAAATGGCTAAGGAAGGAACACGGATGGGTTTTAGTCAGTAAGAGTCTGACACTCCTTTCCGCTCCACCCAGAGCGGGGGGGGGGGGGTTTGACTTTTCCATCCAAAAAAAAAAGGGCACTAGGAAGTGGTGAAGGGCGGGCGTTTTGGAGGACTGTCTTATGTAATTTTGACGTTCGAAACGTGCTGATTCTCAGCCTTATTTAAATAGATGACTTTTGATTTGATTGATTATATCCTAGGTTCGATCGCCAGGTCCAGTCCGGAGTCTGTATTTGTACTGGGTTGATGACAATAGGCTCGTCCCCTATGACTTGGGACTTAAACATGACTGGTGAAACGTGGGTGTACTATAAGTACACCTCAACCCAACCTTTTGGAGAAACAAACATGATATTATGTCAAACATTACAAATAGAAACAAATAATAACCATAAAATCTTTCTACATAACAATGTATAAAGAAATGTAATGTATAAAGATTTTATGGTTATTATTTCTTAGCTCTTATGTCGACCCACATACATCCTCTGACTTTAGAAAACAAGACAAAACAACTTCTACCCACACTCGTCATCCCCTAACTAATTATCGACAAGTTTATTAATAGGTCCCCAAGAACATGGTACAGTATCAATACATTGAAAACAAATCAATTCGTCCTATTCAGACCCTTAGGGCTACACATCTACGCAATATTATTTGATCTCATTAATTAAGTGGGCTCAAAGCCCCTTGTGTCAAGAGCAAGTTGTGGATTGCTAAGTTGCAAGTACCATAGACTAGGAAATCTATGTAGAAAAGAAATTCTTGTACAGTATTTTTATCTCACACAGGGACGCGTGCTTTACTTGTGTTTACAAACACTTTCTAAATGTGTGTGTAAGCGCAGGAGTTCTCGGTAACGTCTAAGATAGTGGCGAAGTCGAAAGTGTGTAATTACGCGAGATAAACTATATATCTACTATCCTTTCCGTTGAGAATGTGTCAATGCCACTAAAAAAAGACACAACAAATCACCACAGTTCTCGTAATTTTAAGAGTTTTCAATTGTTAATTTTAAGTTTTGTTAATTTTAAGGAAATTGGAGGTATTTTTGACAGAATGAGACTGAGATCAGACTGTCAAAGTTCTTAAAATTACGAGAATTTCCCCTCTGATCTCAGTCTCATTCTGTCAAAATAACCTCTAATTTCCCTGAATTTGAGACATTTACATTATACTAAAATGTTAGTCTTCAGAAGACGAACATTTTGGTATATTGAACACACTTTAGACTTTTTTTGAGGTACGCCTGTATGTGCCGTCAGCGGCGATTTGTTTGTCGCCGAGATGAGACTGCAACTAGATTTTAAATAACTTGAATTACGGGAATTGGCCTTCAGGAATCTCGCTTCTACCAATTCTTATTCTTTGCAAGTATGTACTTGCAAGTCCAAGATTTAGTGCGGACGCCCTCGCCACGTGTCGCTAATGTCTGTAACTTGCCACTAACTTTACTACTTGTGTAAATTATAAACACGATGAGCTTGTGGTCTGATTTTGACAGTTTTGTGGTGGTGGGAAATAGTTTTAAGTCTAGGGAGGATTTACTGCAACAACTTCCAATGTTGCTGGATGTCGGATGTTCCGGATGCCTGGTTTGTAAAGTGTGGTGTCACATTTTTTGGGAGTTGTAATTAAAATATTTTGTCAAGTTGATTACATTGTAGCAACTATAGCTACCAGTCTAGTTATGACTACAACTTAACAGAACCATTTTGAGGTAGCTATATTTTCTACAATGTAGTAACTTTATGCAAATTAATTAGTTTATTGTTTCACTACAAAAGTAATACCTCATCGTCCGCCAAGCCTTTTCCCAACTATGTTGGGGTCGGCTTCCAGTCTAACCGGATGCAGCTGAATACCAGAATTTTACATGGAGGGACTGCCTATCTGACCTCCACAACAACCATTCATAATAACCATATACCTCAACATACCATATTTATTTATCTATTATATTATTAAACTGCTTATAGAAAAACATTTTAATCGTCTACAAATTAGTGGAAATTAAACATTAATCATCCTCCACCAAGATAAAATGCCAACCAGGAACTTTCAAAACGGAAGCGAATCTATTGCAAAAACATCACTCATACACAATTTATTTCAACCTATGAATCATTAGGTATGTATGACTGCATACCGTGTATCTACTCGTATACTTGGAAAACAGGACAGGCCGCTTATCAGGAGCTGATAACGCATTCTTTGTACAGGCCCTTTATTTTAGGTTAGCTGTTGATATCGCGCTGTAATCAATATCGTGAATTAAAAATGTTGTGTATTTGGAACATGGAAATTTGAAAATTTAAGCGCCAGACTTTTGAGATATCAACAAAATTAATGTTTACTCAGATTAGACTTATTTTCAAATGAAAATGTTATTGGGATATCACATTGAAGTAAATTTCAGTGAATTGCAAAACATGGTTCGATAATAGAGTACCTACTCCGAGAACTCTATGAAAAATAATTCCTGGAAAAAATAGTTATAAAATTATATCCATAATTAGAGCACCTGTTTTCAACAAAAGATTACTTTCCCGTCTCTATTGTAAAAACATATTATTTATAAACCTCATAGTTAGATATTATTAGTATACTCGACGACATCCATATATAGGTACATTTCTAGTTTAAGTTGACCTCGCATTGTATAGGCTTTTCATACAATGAGAAATCAGCTTATACAGGAAATGTATATCTTGACTAGCTTCTGCCCGCGACTTCGTCCGCGTAAAATTTCACCATGCCCCCATTCACCCTCTTAGGGGTGGAATTTCAAAGAGCCCTTTCTTAGTTACCTACTCTTCACAAAGAACACACCCTCCAAATTTCATGTCTCTAGGACCAGCGGTTTAGGCTGTGTTGTTGATATATCAGTCAGCCAGGACTTTGAATTTTGTATATTTAGATATATCGTCGTGCGTAGCTACCTACAAACGCTAGTGTCAAAAATTATGCCTCCTATAAGTACAATATGACGGACATTTTTATGTCACTAATCTGTATTAAATTAATTTTCAGGCGACCTTCATCTATTTTGTTGTTGAAATACTAAATATAGAGAAATTAGAAACGGAAAGTGTATGTGTAGGTAGATAAATAAAATGATATTACAGATCAAAATAGGTACTCACTCTATAGTAAGTGAAAACAAAAGAACAGATAGGTATAATTTTGTGTGTAAGTATGTAGGTACATAATCTGGACAAATCGGCAAAAATAAACGTGCCTTGGGTCGGTCGTTGGTCTGAAGTCAATTAAATACGCTGAAACTATCTTCGGCAATATTACAGAATTCTAAATTAAACGATTTAATAAGTAAAATTATAATTTTGAACCTAGAAAGCACATGACGAGTTCAAAAACAGTGCTATGATCTTTGATTAATATTTCATAGTTTAGTAACTACATAGCTATTAAATACATTGCTTACAAACTGTCCTATTCATAAATAATAAAAAACAAATGACTGTTCATAATTAAAACGTATCGCGTGTAGTCTAAAATGTATGAGTCATAAAGCCCTGTTTACACATGACTAAACGGTGCATGAAAAATGTCATGGACTGGCTATACTGAACGGGTTGCTCGCGTGCTAATCGGTGGCCATCGCAGTGACTGAAATACATAATTGAAAGATAACCGAATATGGAACTTTAATTATCTATTAATAACCGCTATATTTGTCCTAATCACGTATGGTACAAGCTTCGTACAACAGTTGAAAAACAGGTAATTCAAAATAGATTCGCATTTCAAATTCTCCGTATTTGAATTCCCATTAGCGGATTCACATTGTGAGTCATACGAGTATATCAAAGCACGCTCACACACGAAACAAACGTGACATGAAATAAAAGAACCTAATTCCATTACACTCGTAACGAACTATTAACATAACGTTCACAAATCGACACCTAAAGTAATTTCCAAGCACGATTCGAGAATGAAACGGAAAGTCAAACAACGTTTTCAATTTGCGCAATACTCACCCACAATACGACGTTGAAGCAAAACAATGTGTACTTGATACAATAGATCTGGGACTCCAGTTTGCCCACCGCTGGGCCCTTGCCCTCACCCCTACCAGCTCCGGCCATCTCACTTCAAAAGCACTTAACACCACAAACAAATATATATTCAGACACGAAACCAGTGTTGTCCACTCACTGTCTCGATCGAATCGTAACTGCTAACTTATCAGACCAGATAAGCGTTAGCTAGGTTATCTATGTTTGCTAAGATAAAAACGTACGAAAAGATAATACGGTATGAATTGCCACACCTGTATTGTTAGGCACGCAAGCGTTCGTCATTGCCAGTAGGCTAAGCAAACTTGTACTTTGTAGTCATAGCACATCGTAGAATCTACCATTCTTTTTTTCATTTCTTCAACTTCAATTTTCTCTCAAGTAGCAATATATAGTCAAAATCTAGTAGATGAATAGACGTTTTTTCTCGAATAAATAAGCGTCTTCTATATTCATATGAGAGAACGATCTCGGCCATTTGAATATTCTTATTGTATCCTCATTCGTAGCGATTCTTTCCTCAGCGGTAATTTTATAAGGGTACCCGACCACGCTTATATATCAAGTCCACCGATATGGGATTCGACCGAAACGTGTTCGAAATCCGATAAACGGATTCAAACTATATACGAAATGGAAGCGGCCGGTATAAGCTGTAAACATAAATAAGGAAGATCTACTACGTTTTAGAAAACCCCCACGCACGGAACGTTCTCCGTAAATCTTACACTTGCAATGATAATATAAATTTAAGCATTCGCGTACTGTAGGTATTCTACAAGTACGACTTTCTAAAATACTTTTCGAGACATTCACTTGGAAAGGTTGACAAAAGTGAAAATTCTGCAGTAGCCTGGTGAACGAAGCAAAGATGGAATTTCTTTGTTTAAGAAATATCGCAAAATAAATTTTAAATAAGACACAAAAAGCAAAATCCGGTTTGGCATGTTATTTGGCTTGGAGACAAAACTAAAATTGAGAAAACATTTTCGTTTTCATTTATTTCGCAAGACCTCTTCGTCTATCTTATTTATGTAGGAATGTAGAACAATAACGTTTGTCTTTAAAATACTTAATAAATAAAAAACTTTTTAGTTCTCATAAAATGAAGCCATACCGCACTAAAGAATCGCGTCTATAAATAATAAAAATGATACTGCCAAATCTTAAAAATCCGGAAAATATAAAACGAAATCGGAGAAGAAAATGAACAATTCTTTCGCAGCACTCAGCGTGTCTATAAAACTTGAGTTAGCAAAATTCGGAATCGCTCGTAAAAACAAGTTTGAAAGACAGCGAAATTACGAAACATTTTATCGCGTTTCCAACAACAAACACATTTACCGCTGACTGTTTCCACCGTGTAAACACCGCGATGATATTGCACAAACAGACAAATGCACGATCACTTTTTCAACGCCGCCACCCCTAATACACAAACCAAAAAAACGAAAAAGTCTGCGGTTAGTTACATTTAGTTTCGCGGTAACATTACTTTCACTAATTTCATCCTTTGTCGTCTAAGCTTTACCATTAGCTCAACCTTCTTAATCTTTATCAAGATAAAAGCGAACCCCAACACCTACACGTATTTTTCAAAATAAGTTTTCACCGCACTGTGATGAATATTGAAAATCGTCGGATCCTAGGTAACTTGAGCCAAATCGGTTTTGAATGAGAGCTGTACTTTTTTCTTACCAATACTTGGCACAGAAAACGCTTTTGGAAATGGGGTAATAACATAAAGGCGATATTATAAAAATACCCGTCTTAATCGTAATGATCATTTGTCTGTTCGTTGTTTACACAACCGCGAGGAAATACGGAATACTCACTTTTCCGTTCGAGACTGGGGTCCATTTCCTTACCATAACAACGAACGCCGCGGCGGAAGGCGCCCGTAGCTTACCTATATGAATTCTCCTACAACGACATAATGTACAACGCCCAACATAACTAAGTCTTCCCCACCCTCCTCGTTATCAAGATTTACAGACGACAAAGGAAAATTATCACCATCGTCAAAGCTCTAGTTAAAATTGACGTCTTTTTACCCGACTGCGCGACGCAAAGGAGTGGTAATGTGTTTATCAGCCTATGTATGTATGTATGTTTGTATGTTCCTTTGAAGCACTATACAGACCAAACGCCTGGGCCGATTTTTATGATTCACACGTCAATCGATTTCTCTTAGTCCGGCGAGTGTCACTAAAGACATGACGTTAATGAAAATTCAATATGGCGACTACTGGACGCCATATTGTGAAAATGAAAAAAATGAAAGTCAACAAACTATGTCAAGTGGGGTATCGTTGAATAGGTCTTTCAAAAATATTAGTGGTTTGGAAAGACCGTTTTTTGATTAAGTAAACTGTTCGTGACTTATCAAGCTTTAAAGTACCAATTTTCGTTAGAATCAAGTGTCCCCCCCGGGCGCGTCTCATATCGTAGGTATAGAGTTATTTGGTATTTTTTCATTTCAATAACGTTCACAAGATATAATAAACGTGAGATATACCAAACCAACTGTTGATATAATTTCATTACATATAACATTTATATACCTACTCTAAAACTTACTTCGTATAATGTTATTGGATATAACGTTTATTTAATCGAAAATCATCACGTTTAAAATATATATTGATACCGTCATTATGGTTAACACCCCGATTCAGAGCGATCCGACTCGGACAGCTTAGGTTAGAAAGCCTTCGTGGCTTCGTGGCTTCCGAATTATTTCCGTTACCGCACCCGAACTCAACGAACGCAATAGACGACGAAGGATGCAAGAGCGGGCGAAGGGCACCCCGAGGTTCGGTTTGGTTAGGTTACTTTAAACCCTTTTCACAAAAATAGAGGCCCCGCGAAGCGGGGCTCCGTCGACATAGGATGCAAGGGCGAGCGAAGGGCACCCCGAGGTTCGGTTTGGTTAGGTTACTTTAAACCCTTTACACAGAAATAGGGGCCCCGCGAAGCGGGGCTCCGTCGACATAGGATGACATAGGATGAAAAAAAAAGTTTTTATCATATTAGACTAAATAGGTTTTATGTCTATTGAGTGGTATATCAAATGATTTTATATTAATTGTCTGTTATTCTTATAGAAATTAGTTACATTAAAATTATATCAATCGTTTATTATATTAACTGATCATTATCTATACTAATATTATAAAGAGGTAAAATTTGTTTGTAAGTTTGTATGTAGGGGTTAATTTCTGGAACTACTAGTCGGATTTGAAAAATTCTTCTTGCATTTGATAGCTCAATTCTTGAGGAAGGCTATAGGCTATTTAACGTCACACTATGGCCCTTAGGAGCCGAGCAAAAGCGCTATGGGGAAACGAAGTGATAGAGCAGGAGACGCGGGCAAGTGATGCAATACGACGAGATGGGTCGAGGGAATAAGAAAGTTCACGCGAACGAAGTCGCGGGCAGAAGCTAGTATCAAATAAAATTATAGGTTCAGTTGTTATATCTTGTAAATATTAGAGGTTTTGTAATCATATCATATATTACTTACCTGTCCCCTCCTCTACCAACTAAACGGTTGTAGTTAGAAATTTAAATGTTACGGCAGTAGTACCTATATATTACGAAGTTTAAAGGAAAACTATCACACTTAAGTGGGATTTATAACTCATAACTAAAAAGAATAAAATAAAAAAATTAAATTTAAAAAATCAAAAAACCCGACTGCGGTAAAAAACATAAGTTAAAAAAAACTGAAAAGCTAAAAACAAGCCCATTTTAAATTAAATAAAAGTTGGAAGCAAGCGGGACCGATACCATTTTTATATTTCAAAACCCAAATGGGTCCCGCCTGCTTCCAACTTTTATTTAATTTAAAATGGGCTTGTTTTTAGCTTTTCAGTTTTTTTTAAAGAAACATATATATAAGACTGTACTGTTATCGTTTCATTTGTTACCGTAATAAGTTGTGATCCTCAGACGTTTGATAGGTTTCTTATTGAAGGAAATGTCAATATCTGACGTGAATATATTCCTGCGACTTTGTCACACAAATCTGTATCAAATGAAACAATAAAATGTCTCGTATACTTTCCTGTATATTCGCAGTAGCGAGATCATGTTACATTTTGTGACAAGGTCCAGTAAAACGTAATGTACTTCTGACACTTGGCTAATGAAGATTAAACCTTTCCTGTGTTTAGGATTTTGCTTTAATGAGGGTATAAAAGAATTAAATACATAATTATGAATTGGGGCGATCAGGGGAAGTGTCCGAATAAATGTAATTAATATTAATATGTGTTTCGTATCCTTTTAAACGTAAACTGACACTCAAATTTTGGGCTTCTTTAATCACCATAGCTAAGCAGATTACTGTTTTAAAGCGCTTCTGTTTTTATATTTATAAAAAAAGCGGATCAATTTTGACTAACGGAGATTTTTACCACACACCCTTTAGACTAACATCTTTGGAATTGTTATAACAGCCAATTTGATGCAGACTATTAAAATAGTTTGCTCAAACGTTGGAAATTGCCCGTATTTGATCCAGCTGAACCTCGGAGAAGTGTGTCAAAGAACTAATAGACATTGAATCGAGCACATTCTTCCACACGTTCGGACAAGGGCTAATATCCGGGAGGAATGTTTATAGTCAACAAACATGGACTTGGTGCAAACAGATCCGACCCGTGAGCCCTCAGCGTAACTTCGCCTAATTGTTTGCTAGCCGCCAACTTTGTTACAACTGGTTGCTGATATTCGCTTTACGAGTAATCTACGTTGAACGCGAGAGCTAAATTAAATTATATTAGGTCCTTACATATGAAATTGGCGTTTTGTATGGAAGGAACAAAAAGTCGAATATTTTTTAATATAATATATTTAATTAATCAAAGTATGAACCATTGTTTTCAATGCACTTTTGCCATCTTATAGGTAGTTCATTGATCCCTTTACTAAAAAAACCAGTCGGACGGGAATCAATAAAATCTTTGAAGGCGATTTGGACTGCCCCATCGGAGTTGAATTTTTTCCCTTGCAAAAAGTTATCCAAATTGCGAAAAAAATGGTAATCTGTTGGAGCAAGGTCCGGGGAGTACGGAGGATGTCTAAGACATTCCAATTCAAGCTCTTCTAATTTGGTAGCCGTCTGTTGCACAGTGTGTGGTCTGGCGTTGTCGTGAAGCAGCAGTGGCGTGGAGCGATTGACCAGCCTTGGTTGTTTAGCCGCTAGCTTTTCCATCATGGTTTGTAATTGCTGACAATAGACATCAGCTGTAATAGTCTGACCAGATTTGAGAAAACTGTAATGAACAATACCGGCACTAGTCCACCAAACGCTTACAAGTAACTTTTTTGGGGTTAATTTTCGCTTGGGGCAGGATTTGGCTGGCTGGCCAGGATCCAACCATTGCGCTGAGCGCTTCCGATTATCGTAAAGAATCCATTTTTCATCACAGGTAATGATTCGGTTTAAAATACCTTCATTGTTGTGCCGGTTCAGTAATGTAACGCAGCAGTCGACGCGCGTTTGCCGGTTTGCTTCAGTCAATTCGTTAGGTACCCACCTTTCAAGCTTTTTAATCTTCCCAATTTGCTTCAAGTGAATTAAAACAGTTTTATCACTAACATCGAAGCCTGCAGCTAACTCGGACGTGGTTTGCGATGGGTCCGCTTCCACAATAGCCTTCAATTCTCCATTATCAACTTGGGTCTCAGGCCGTCCACGGGGCTTGTTCTGCAGGTCGAAATTTCCAGAACGAAAACGTTGGAACCAAAAACGAACTGTGTTTTCTTTTGCAACATGACCGCCATACACATCATTCACCCTTCGAGTCGTTTCCGCAGCACTAGTGCCACGGCGGAACTCGTACTCGTAAATAATGCGATATTTTAAATTTTCCATTTTGTAAAATGAGTGACGCAAACAGAAAAAACAGAAGAAAAAAAACAAATGAATGACGGTCATCGAAGCACAAATACATGAGTAAATAGCTGTACAAATTTGAATTTGGAATTCCTTACCAAAGAGGAGAAATTCGTGATTAAAGTGGCCAGTACGAAAAACGCCAATTTCATATGTAAGGACCTAATATTTCTGTCTACAAACAGAATAAAATATTAGGGGTGATTGTAACTGAGTTTAGTAAA
The DNA here is from genome assembly GCA_947508005.1 of Amphipoea lucens. NCBI lineage: Eukaryota > Metazoa > Arthropoda > Insecta > Lepidoptera > Noctuidae > Amphipoea > Amphipoea lucens. Next base: position 7,256,740 of record OX382362.1, on the reverse strand, counting down.
GCTTTGTATGAAAGGTACTGTCACACTATTTAACCAAATTGTAATTTTGCTGACTTAAGTTTTTCATGGAATTTTCAAGTGGTGAATTCTTTAAAGTTTCATTCTCAGAACCACCTCAATTGAATCACAGTAGTTGTGTGCACAACTAAGCACCTTAAACAAAGAAAAGGTACAGTTGAAGGAACTCAATCCGATCGTTGTATAAGAAAAGTAAACTTAAAACTGGAAGACCATAAACTTTCGGAATACATTACACCTCGACCCGGAGACTGCGACTAGGAATTGATTCGCAGATTTTATTCAAACTAATCGGATTCGTATTACGAACGATTTTGCAAATTCTGAAGAAACGAATTCAAAGCCACCACGGACCCGGCCATTGAAATTAATACTTCGGTTAAACAGATTACCATTTTCTACGTACTTTCTGTAAGGAATTTCTCCAGTTGAAAATGGTGAACCGTCTTAAATTTCAATTTCGCTTAGTAAATTGTGCCACAGCAAAACGTTGATATCTACATAAATAATCTTGCTCATCTTATTTTGTGGAACACTCGATTGTTCAACACGCTGCGTTCTCAGGTAAGAAAAACTTGAATTCATTATAAGCTAAACAAAATTCCTCTCACCTAGAGGAGGCCTGTGTCCCAGCAGTGGGAACATTATAAGCTGATTATGTAAACAAAATCTGTGAATTTTGCTGTGACATCTGTATTTATTAATTTGCCGTCGCTTGTGGTCCCAATATAATGCCTTATGTTTAAAAAAAAGTGCCTTATGTTTTTTCAGCGTCCTGTATTTAATTAGTTTAGGAGCAAACATAGCAATCCATAATGATTTGACCTTTTAAAGTTATATGCAGAAAACCAACCATTATCGCGAATTTTGAATTTACCAGTGACCATATCACAAACGTTGTCCGTTCAATCGGCATCATCCATTCACATCTTGCCACACAAAATATGATTTTCATCAATATTGTTCACTGCATCTGTCAATTGAGTCGTATTTGCAATAACAACAAGCCAGTTTATCATGGGAAGCTTATTGGAATGTCGACGATCATAATTACTGGATGCATCCGCATTGCACCGGTAGCTCATATCCGTCGTAACAGCAGGCGCTGCCTGTCACCGGTTGCCATTAGATTTGTTATTAATAACATTTCCTTTAGTTTTATTTCAGCCTTTGAAACTCATAACATGTGAGCGTTTATGAAGAAGAGGGGTGGCAATAAAAATGATATAACTTTTTTTACTCATCCTATTTTTTTCAATAGTTACCAAAAGTAATTTTGTTTCCATATTTCTTATAAGGCACTTAGTAACCGCGAAATCAAGATTATTTGTAGTACTAATCAGCTCAACTAAATTCAGATTCAATCAAACGTAACGAGAAAAAGATTTCTTATTGAATACTCAGTCGGCTTCCATTTTATTGGTTCGTACGTCATGAAGTGGGCTCATATAAAACCGAATGCGCCATCCAATTAGCCTAGAACATCGAATGCTCAGACCCAGCTCACTAGTACCAATATCCGGCATTGAATGATCCAAGGATTGCCAAGAGGTCTACTATGTAAATACTAGTGAATGATTGAAACCCGAAGCATTATACTAAATAAAATATACCCTTTTCTACGGGAGAATTCTTTTAAATGGAATCGAATTATAGCTTTGGGAGTTTTTGCGGGCATTATTTGAAAAAAGTGTGCTATGGTTTTCCTGTTATTACTGAGATTTGGTTACGGTTTACCTGCTTCTTAAAATAGACAACAACGTGTAAATAAATCCATATAAACAGGATTTATTTTGACGTTTCTATATATCAATAAATTCAATAGTTTAGAGACATATTCATATTACGGTTATGATGTGATAGAATTCGATTATTTACATGCATACATTCCTACTATATTAATGAGAAACAATGAAGATATAAATATAAATAAACGTAGTGCTGAAGGGTTCAAAAAAGGAAATAATGGAGGATATTATGATAGAGTAACTTGTCGACTATGAGCGGTAGTAATTAATTTCCTCGACAGACTTACAGTTGAACGGGAAGACAAACACAATTTAGTTCGTTGCGATTTTATTGCAATTCAACTTGGTTATGAAATGAAGCTAAAATGAGAATAGTATTCTGCTTTTCTGGTTTAATTAGTACTGAAACACGAACTTTAACATCTATTTTTGAATTTGTAGTTTTGGTATCAATGTTAGATTCTATTTAATTTTAGGTATCGTTCATATCTTTCACATATTTAATATATTTACTTTTATAGATAATTACTTTCAAATAGAATTACAAGCCCCCATGTGTAGGTACGTAATCCTAAACACGCATTTAAATCACTATTAGCCGGAGTTCCGTAATCGCCTGGGAGTTAGTTTCCTAAGTGGAGATCAATTAGGCCAATCGAATACGGCGTGAAATGGCGGGTTTGCGGGCAAAGCTTTGGTAATAGACTTATGGGAGGGACCCTGCACGTTCATGTGTACTGGCAAACAACCGCTGTTAATAGCAAAGTTAGTCATTAAGGAACATTTTGATTGATGTACAAACTTGGCGCTGGGAATTCTTGAACGGTTTTATCTTTGACAATTATTTTTAGATGTGTTCAAGGATTTCCGAAGTAACAAAATTAAAAAGTTTTTAGACTCTGATTTCATACTCCTTATTTCGGATTTCATCCTTATTAAAACAGCGGGGTGATTGCGTAACACACTATCAGTAGCAATTGGTTTCATTTTGACAGTCCAACAACATTCATTGCGTTGTTGACGTTGTTGAGAAGACAAATTTTTCGAACTTATGAAGCAATGGATTAACAATATCCTTCAAAATGATTCAGATTGAGACTGATAGTGTGTTATGCAATGTGCAGATTTGTTACTATTTCTGGAATTAAAATATTTCGCTTTCACGTCCTTTAAATTAAAGCATTATAATTATGTCGTGATAGATTTATTAAATTCTGCCCGGGGCTTCGCTCGCGTGGTTGTCGGAAATTGACTAACCTAACTTAAGAAATGCTATGTTTCCCATACAAATTTTTGTCCCTTTAGGATTATTTCTGAGTCAAAAAGTAGCCTATGTCCTTCCACAGGATACCATCAATCTCCTTGCCAAATTTTGTGTAAATCTGTTCAGTAGTTTAGGTGTAAAAATGTAATATACGAACAGAAAGACAGAGTTACTTTCGAATTTAAATTATTACTAGCTGCGCCCCGCGGTTTCACCCGCATAAGTCCCGATACCTTGGGAATATCGGGATAAAAAGTATCCTATGTCCCGGGACTCAAACTATCTATATACCAAATCTCATCTAAATCGGTTCAGCGGTTTAGGCGTGATAAGGTAACATACAGACAGACAGACAAACAGAGTTACTTTCGAATTTATAATATTAAGAATGGAAGTATGGATTAGTATAGATAACCTAAATTATGTATTCAGTCCTACCTCTAAAAAGAAGCCTGAACGACAAAAATTGTTTTAATAAATTGCCCTCCGGCCATAATTACTTCCAAGTTCTAATGAAATACTCCATCGATCTAGCAGGTCCCCAACTTTAATTAGTTGCCCTTTCAATTCTCTAACATAGAACCCAAAAACTTGCAGTGGCCACAGATGGTGGAATACACAAATCTTAATCTACTTCAGACCTTCTAAGGAGTGCTGTTTGGAAACTCTGAAGCAAAGTTCTGTGACCTTTTCACGCGATTCCTGTTGAAATATTAATTTGAATAATGATTATTCGTTTCTGTGTTAAGGTGAATGGGTAGTTGTAGCCCGCGAAATTCAATTTTTCTTACGTTTTTTGCAATTTTCAGGTCAGTGTCAGGTTGTATCTTGATCAAAATATGATTCGCGACAATAACAGGTACGTATTTACAGAATTATAATAATTAGAATCATTAATACATCTTTCTAAGTTAGATTTCTACCGTTAAGAACAAATCTCGTATGGAAAAGTGTTGGTGGTAGAAATCTAACTTAAACAGATGTATTAATGATTCTGATGATTATAATTCTGTGAATACGTACCTGTTATAGTCGCGAATCAAATTTTCATCAAGATACAACCTGACACTGACCTGAAAATTGCAAAAAACGTAAGAAAAATTGAATTTCGCGGGCTACAACTACCCATTCGCCTTAAGAGTTCGTCTGTTCTTCAAATAAGTTGGTTTTATTATTTGTTTGGAATTCATTAAATTTGAAGTTTATTACTCTGTATTTTCGATTTATTTTCGTTGGATCCTAATTTTGAATCTCAGTTTAATATTTTTAGCGTTGGATCCCACAAAACCTAGTATTTTGTATAGTCTTGATTACATTAGGTAGGTAAGTAGATTTGTGAATAGGTATGGCTTTTGTAAATATCGAGCACGCGTTATGTGACTGGTCATAAAAGACTTTATTCACAAAAGATTTAAATTACAATTATTGCCTGGCAATGTGCGCTTTTATCATCTTTATAGTGACTATATTATCGTGGACATGAACGTCCATAAACATTAAAACAGGAAACGTTCAAAAGACAGAAATAAAACCCTTTTCATATTTTTCTGTACATTTTCCTTCAATGTGTTATCGTGATGCTGTGTCGTGAACGTGGCCGTTCACGATAATATCGTCACGGAAGAAATGATAAAGCGCACAATAGATACAACAACTTCACTAAACGTCCGTTTTCACACAAATTGTAAACTTCATTATAACACACGGGTTCAAAAACACGATCTTTGGTTAGCCGCGGATCACATGCGGCATGTGTGATCCGCGGCTAGCCTCGACTGTTCCTCTGGGTATCGTTAAGGGTTACAAAAGATTTTCTTCCATTCCTTGCAGGGGTTTATCCTTTGATGCTTAGCGCGACTAGCCAAGCGCTTAACCGTTCCATGGATTATCCTTGGTCAAAATACAAAAATTGTAAATTAAATATGTAAATTAATGTTTTTGTATTTTCATAAATATACCCATATAATATTGGCTTTAATATTGATTATGTAATTCATCATCATCAGCCTATAATGTTCCCACTGCTGGGACACAGGCCTCCTCTCTGTGTTGATTATGTAATTACCTACGTATATTTACATAATTTATAAGTTGGAAGTCTTAAAATAATAATAAGTGTATCAAAAAGGGGGGATGAAATATAAAGAGGGGATGGAATGGAATATAAATAGGGCATTGAAAAATTCATCCGCATCGCTGTCAACAGGAAAAGTATTATAGCCCAAAAGGTATCTTATTATTTTCTAAATGAATGCAAAACACAGTATGATGAATAATTACAGTTACACAACATTATTTGTCATTCTTAAGGTTCCGTACGTCCGAATAAAAAAACGGAATACTTATTTAATCACTCGTGTGTCTGTCTGTCCGTCTGTCACAGCCAATTTGCTTCGAATCTAACGGACCGACTTTTTATTTTTTTTTTAAATTGCTGAATGGGCACGCTCTTGACCTCGATCACGCCTGATGGAAAGCATTGGATGAGGTCTATGATTGAACGAGGGTGCCCAGAAGATGCTTAAGGCACTGGAACTCCCACGCATCGACGAAACACAGCAGGCTGCTTGACGCCGGACTCTAGTGGAAGGGTGGTCGCAAACCAAGCTAGTCCTACCACAGCAAGGGAAGAATTGGCCAGTCAAATAAGGTGTTGGGTGTGACTGTCCAGGATGCGCCAAGCGCTCGGTTCAGTTGAGTAACTGGCGGAACAAACTGCGCTACACGAGGAAGCTTCTTCATGCTTCCCCAAAACGGACCGATAAAGTTGAAAATTGATACACATTTATAAATTTCTGTGACCCAAACACGGACTTGTAACGTAAATAAATGAATTTAGATTATGGCGACATAAAATGCAGCGTGCAACAACAAAACACAACTTTTACATATTTAATAACATCACTCCCGACTCTGAAACAGAAACTAAATAAAAGCGAGGTAAAACCGTTATTTATTGTGAACTAAACTCAGTGGAAATACGATAGAACCAATAGAACTTCATTAGTTTGAAAGGCGCCGGTTATAAATCTCAATCGCGCCGAATCGGTTCAATATAAGCATTAGGTTTAGGATCAACGTCTACAGTACGATTCTGTTTATTTGTTGTTCGAACATTTGTTTTAACCGACTACGGTGGAAGTAAAAGGGGTTGTGAGTTTAGGCGTAAATTTAAAATATCAATCGTGTATTATTCCTTTCACAGAACTGGGTATGTATGCTACAGCTTAGTATTGGCTTATGTTTGACTTATCACCAGATAAAGTAAAATATAACATCAAAAAAACACTTTTTACTGCCAAAAATAGTAAATGATCACCAAAATTAAAACTCCATTTTATTGTAAAATACCTAGATTTGCTCTCTTTTGCATCCTATGTCGACGGAGCCCCGCTTTGCGGGGCTCCTATTTCTGTGTAAAGGGTTTATAGTAACCTAACCAAACCTAACCTCGGGGTACCCAGCTAGAACTATTGTAATTTTAGACATCATTTTTTGGTGTTCAATATATTTTGTTCGTGATCATTATATTTAATCCCTTTAGTATTTCTTCAGAGTGCCATTGTAGTTTGCAATTTTTTATTACTACTAAACCTGCCAATTACATTGCTACAGAATTCTTATATTATCTTACTGATATGTAGCATAATCATCATACTCTGCCTATAATGTTTCCACAGCTGGCACACAGGCCTCCTCTCGGTAAGAGTGAGCGGAGCCGCATCTACCACACGGGCCCAGTGCGGGTTGGTAAATATCACGTCATGTCTTCTAAATTTTGGTTCTAGGACATACCGGTTTCCTCACGATGTTTTCCCTTACCATCTTAAGAGCAGTGTTGATGAAATAATTAACAGAAAGTAAAGCGCCTGTCTGGGTTAGAACCTACGACCTCGTAAGTCGCGACCGTTATCAATAGACCACCATCCATCACTACTGATGTGTACTGTTGTGTATATACAAGTTGCATATCCTACAATCTTACTTTTATTATAAACTAGCTTCTGCCCGCGACTTCGTCCGCGTGAAATTCGTACTTACCTCTAAAAATTTCGAAAATGTATGTAGGTATGATCTTTATCATTTATTTAGATAAATAAGTATTCGGGCCAATTTTTATAGACCAAAGGAATCAGATTTTTCAAATAAACTGTAGCCCCACTTTCCACCCCCAAAGGGGTGGAATTTTGAAAAATCGTTCGTGATCATAACTTGAATCAAAGGCCCATACCCATTTTCGAGTTAATTGAAGCAAGCAGTAATATCCGCCCCTTAAACTTTACTTGCCCTTTTCCACCTTGGTAGGAGTCGATTTTTGAAAAACCCTAAAACAGATAAGTACTTGTTTTATTTTTTGTTTTGGTAGTACCTAGTTTCGAGTTAATCCGATAGCGAGTTACATATTCTTCTAACCTATCAACTTTGTCACCCCCAAAATCCTCTGTAAGGGGTGTTTTTTTAACTAAAACTGATAATCGTTATTATTTACTGACCCAAATATTGCCAAGTTTCATGTTTATTAACCAAATAAATAAGATTTTTCATGTAAAATGTATCCCCGCTTTTCACCCCCACAGGGTTGGAATTCATTACTTGACTCAAAGATTTTATTATTATTATCAGCCATTTCTGTCCCACTGCAGGGCAAAGGCCTCCCTTCCCTTCTTCCACTTATCCCTATCCAGTGCTGTTACACGCCAATCTTTGTCAAAAGAGTCGAGTTCGTCCCGCCATCTCATTCTGGGCCTGCCGCGTTGCCGTTTGCTGCTGTTTGGGACCCATTGTGTGATTATTTTAGCCCATAGCTCCTCCGGCATGCGACAGATGTGACCAGCCCAGTTCCATTTTAGCTTGGCAGCCGTGTGACCTATATCGGCAATTTTCGAGTTAATCAAACCACACAGTAAAATCCTACCCTGTAAAATTAACTACCCCTTTTCACACCGTTAAGGGTAGATTTTCGAAAAACCCTGATACACGTTATTCTTTATTTATGGTCTTAAGTATAAATACCGAGTTTCGAGTTAATCGGACTTCGCGTTAAAATTCTTCAATACAAATTTTGACGCCCCCAATCCCCCTCTAAGGGGTAGTTTAGAGAAACAAAAAATGACAAACTTCATAATTTACTTAAGTATTCGTGGCAAGTTTCATGTTTATTAACCAAATGAGTTAGATTTTTCATATACTCTGTACTCCCGCTTTTCACCCCCATATGGGTGGAATTTCAAAAAATTGTTTGAGATGTGTTCATTACTTGACTCAAAGATTATTTATACGAATTGTTGAATTAATCAAGCCACGCATTAAAATCCTCACCTGTATAATTAACTACCCCTTTTCACCCCGTTAAGGGTAGATTTTTGGAAAACCCTGATAGACGTTATTCTTTATTTTTGGTCTTAAGTATAAATACCGAGTTTCGAGGTAATCGGACCATGCGTTAAAATTCTTCCATACAAATTTTGACACACCCCGACTCAATCCTCCTTTAGGGGGTAGTTTGTGAAAACAAAAAATGCCAACCTTCATAATTTACTTAGATAAATATTCGTGCCATGTTTCAAGTTTATTAACCAAATGATTAAGATTTTTCATACAAACTTTTATCCCGCTTTTCACCCCTACATGGGTAGAATTATGAAAAATCGTTTAAGATGTGTTCATAACTTGACTCAAAGATTATATATGCCAATTTTCGAACTAATCAAGCCACGCAGTGAAATCCTCCCCTGTAAAATTAATTACCCCTTTTCACACAGTTAGGGGTAGATTTTCGAAAAACCCTGATACACGTTATTCTTTATTTTTAGTCCTTAGTATAAATACTGAGTTTTGAGTTAATAGGACAGCGCGTTAAAATTCTTCCATACAAATTTTGACACCCCCCAATACCTCTTTAGGGGGTAGATTAGAAAAACGAAAAATGCCAAACTTCATAATTTACTTAGGTAAGTATTCGTGCCAAGTTTCAAGGTTATTAACTCAAGGAATAAGATTTTTCATACAAACAAAATCCCCCCTTTTCACCCTCTTAAAGGCTGAATTTCCAAAAACCCCTTCTTACTGGATACTTACTCTTCACAAAGAACACACCCTCCAAAATTCATGTCCCTAGGACCAGCGGTTTAGGCTGTGCGTCGATATCTCAGTTAGGTCGTTCATCCCCCTTTAGGGGTAAAATTATCAAAAACGCTGAGACACGTATAAATTAATTTTCAATCGTTAGCCTCAATACAAAATTTGAAGATCCTAACTTTTAAACTGGCGGACTATCATACAAAACTTCATCCCCCTTTTTAACCCTTTGGGGGTGGAATCATCAGAAACGCTGAGACACGTATAAATTAATTTTCAATCGTCAGCCTAAACACAAAATTTGAAGATCCTAACTTTAAAACTGACGGACTTTCATACAAACTTTCATCCCCTATTTAACTCCCTTAGGGGTTGAATTTCAAAAAATCCTTCCTTATTCCTTGTCTACATTATAAAGGAAACCATTGTGTAAAATTTCAGCTTTCTAGGTCCATGGGTTTGGGCTGGGCGTTGATGAGTCAGTCAGTCAGTCAGTCAGTCAGGCCTTTTGTGTTTATTTATATAGATATAAACTTCCACAGTTTGGATGTTTGTTACTCAATCACGCAAAAACGGCTGAACGGATTTAGATGTTTGGCACGCAGATAGTTTATAGCCTGGATTAAGATATAAAATATGGTTTATCCCGTTATTCCCCTGGAATTGAGACTTATGCGGGTGAAACCGTGAGTCGCTGCCAGTTACAAAATAGAACTGCCATATACCTACTGAATTTGTTCTAAACACCATCACAGGACAATATGCTAAGCATTTCATATAATCACCTAGTGAACTCTTTTATGTGACGCTAATGTTATGTGAAGAAATAATACATTCTATGACTTTCTTTTATATCCAGACTATACAGTAGAAACTTATTTGCAAGACAAAGTCTTATTCTATAGAATTTCCTTTTTATAAGGCTTTGTTCATCGTAATAGTATGTCATTTGGTTCTGGTTTCTTAGTCGCAAGGGCTGTTTCTATTTTGTAAGCTTAAAGCGATTTTCACCAATGCAGCGCTGCGGTATTTGGGGGGCACAGGCCTTGTTTTTATCAATTATCGTCAACTTAAAAAAAAATGTTCAGTTTGTTAGTTTTAAATCCCCTCCTGTGTGTGTCCCAAATAAAATATATTTCTTTCTTTCTTTTAATAAAACTGAACGCAATCTGCTGATCACGTCTAGTTTCATTGGTGAACTTCGCCCATAATTGTGTACAATAAAGCCCACGGAATTACCTAAAACATGCAACAACAAATTAATGTAAAAAGTGCTATTTCATTTAAACAATAATTGGGATGTCTATTGTCTACATTGACTACTTTTCCCTATATCCCATAGTTTCCATTTTCGCCTTGCAGTCCCATCGCAAAAGCTCATTTAGTGCGCATGCAATATTTCACCTACATCGTAATAATGCATTTAATAAGACAGGCTCTCCGTACATAGTGCCTAAGTAATAAGTTTCTAGACTAGACCCAGGGACCTCTATTTGGCATCTTGCCCAGCCTCAGTGTATGTAACCTGCCTCGGTCTCCATCAATTCTGATGGCAACGGCTTGCTATCATTATCCGGTATATGCATTGCTAATTTCTAAATTACAGATTTGGAACTGGTGTGTGATAGGAATGTCTTTCTTTGGTAATTAATCTTTGATTGAACACTGTTTTTTTGGTTTAATTTGCCTTTTCTATATTTACTGCGGTTTGGTATACCTACTTTATTGCAATTTGTTTACGGGTTTACCCATGGATTTGTATTGGAGCTTTCGATATTTTTTTTTAATATTATGATTTTTGCTTTGACAGTTTAAGCACCAATTACGCAAGATATGCAAATAGTGCATGTAATTTAGTTATTTACCGCTAATCTACTATAGGTAATCATGAAAACTCCACTCTACGCACACTTATGAAAGAAATTATGCAAACAGAATTTGCAAGTCCCAAAAGCCAAAATAAAATTAAAGTTTCTACCTTCTACAAAATTATCCGTTATTTTACACTTTATTAAGTAGGTACCAATTAAACGTTAACCGGATTACCGATCCGTTAATAATTGATTAATTATTCAATTAGGTTTTCGGTTCGTACCTAATTGAATATTAATGTTAGCATTTAGACTTATCAGAGATTAGTAATAGATCCAGTACACGCAATAAACGTGTAGGGAGATACCTACATGCATAATACATTATATATAATTGGTATGAGTCTGATGTGTTAACATATCGGCTTAATTCATAAGCAACTGAATAATAAATGAAGCAAAAACTGCTTTTGCTTGAAATCTACACATGATTCTGAACGCGTTCTGCGTTGAAATGTTCAGTAGGTTATGAAAAAAAAAAAAGATTTTTTCTTTAATAACAGATGAAAAATATCTTTGCAAGGGGGTCTAGAATCATGTGCTGAATCCATGGTAACAGGTTGGGCGTCGATGACCCTGTCACCCTGCACAAATATAAATGAATGAACTCCGAATTAGGGTTTTTAGGGAAAGAAAAATTCGAAGTTTACTGACTGGTAGAAAATGCCTAAGGCATTAAGTCCGCCTTTGTACAGTTTTTACTTGTGCATAAAGTTTTAATAAATAAATAAATAAATAAGTTTGCCGGCTAAATTCGGGAAAAACTAAACGTCTTTTTTGTATAAACGTTTTAACAGTTAGCGTCTATCGGGACAGCATTTTTTTTTAATACTTTTAATAATATGCTGGTAAGTCTCATAAATAATTTAATGAATACTCAATGAAAAAATTTCTTTGGAAATTTGGTTTTCCTTTCTTTTGTTGTAAAGCCAATTATGTCAAAAAAAATCTGTGTGAATCTTCAATTTAGAGAACATATTTCTCACAACAATTGTTCTCGAAATAAAATTTTCGCGGAATGTGGCAGAATTTCGTTTGATAAAAAATGTGACTTGGAGGAATAACAGTCAATCTACATAATTGCTACTTACAGGTTGATTCAGAAAAAACTCATAAGCTGTAACTACATTCAAGAATAGCAGGAAACGCAATCCAATCAAGGGGTTCGAATCGAATCCATTGCATTCGAATCAGAAGGGTATTAGCCTCGCTATAGTTATAATGAAGCTATGTATGCTAGAAATTAAAGCAATTACGTTCACCCGAGGAAATTGTTCAATATCCGTGCAGTGTTTCTGCACCGCAAGTGACGGTAAATCTAGTTGATAGACACACACACAGCGAGGCGGACAATGAGGCTGTAATTACTGAGCATAGGTACTCAGTATATGCCGTGGTAATGCCTACGTTCACATCTGCAACGGATGTGGACGCTATTATTGGTTTATAATGGCGCGATCCATCCAGCCCATGGAGATAAGGGATAAACGGCCTTAATAGGTTTTCCCGTAAATGGGAAAAGTTGGCAAGCTTGGAAAATTGAGCAGTTTGTACCTATTGTGGATTTAGATAAGAGTGTTTATTAATTTAAAAGTGTGTTTAGTTCTGTCTGGAGTGTAATATTGAACATAATTTTGGTAGTTGTTTTTTGTGTGAACATTTTTAAATAGAGAACTTGTACAGGGTGAAATTTTAATCACCGTTTTCCTCTTAAGGGGTCATTGTACTCATCATTATGAACAACTTTTATCATGGGACCATTTCTGAATTGGTCCCATAGTAAAAGTTGTTCATAATGATGAGTAAAATCTCCTATTTGGATTTGTCGCATGTTTTCAATTTCACCCTGTATAGGAATATTTTGAAACAATGAAATATCCTAGCGTCAGAATTAAAAAAGTGATTTTTTTTTTTAAGTAAATAGTAGTGATTTTCCGACTATGGGTTTTGCCAATCTTTGAATAGCAATAGTGACTAAACTATTGGATATATTTGATTGAATTTTTGTATGCTGACTGGGAACGTCATTAGATATACGAAGTTTAATTTATTGTCGTATAGTCGTCTCCAACTTGTATAACTATAGTTTTGTGCTAAAAGGCGGAAACACACACCACGTTACGCGACATCAATGAAGCTTACTCATTGGCCACATTTTTCGTCTCGTTGAGCTATTTTCGTCATTTGGCCAATAAGTAAGCGTGGATGGCGTTGGGTGTTACAAGTGTGCAACGGCCTTTTATTATCTATTCTATTGTTAAGAGGTGTGTGCCAATATATTATGTACGTACTAATGTATAATGTAACTACATCTTCATAAAACTCACTGTTTTCACTAGGTATGAATTATGTGTGCTAATTTATCATAAATCGAAAAACACGGTTTTGACGGGGAAACGAATAACCTAAAGTCTATTCTTTGTTTCAAATTGGTGTTATTTCAAACAAATATAAACTTTATTTTAATGGGCATTAAGTTGATTTCAGAGTGACTAGCATTACAAAAATGTTTGAAGTTGTAGCGTAAACTGAACTTTATTATGTAGGAATTAAAGTAATTTTTCCATAAACTCATATTGTTCACATTTTTGGCAAATAGATCGCGAATGCAGATTACATAACTTTGCTGAAATATATTTCTAATGCCCAATTGCTTCTCCCTAAATTATTTAAATAAGAAGAACTTCCCTGGTATCTAACTGTTTAGCAGCTGACTCATCAAAAGTTTCCTATCGCAAATAACCTTTTTATTTACCATCGAGATTCGGTATCAGCAAATCTAGAACACTAGACAATCATCGCAGCTTTATCTGAAGAACTTTTTATTAAGAAAAGTAAGCAAAAACTCGGCAGAAACTCTTGAAGCTCGAAAAGGATTCCGGCTGATTATTCAAATTTGACAGTCCTTCGCAACACAAACAATTGAAACAATTCCAGTGAAAGATACACAATTAGGGACAAGTCCAACTGTAGAATAAATATTCTGTCTTTTGGGAATATTTTCATCGGCAACTAAAACATTTTCCCTTTAACTTCTGAGGAGTTTTTATTACGGTTTTATTTCGCACGGTTCTTTCTCGTGTTTTACTGACACACAATTAAATTGTTCCGTGTGAGTTGTCAAGCACACGGAAGTGTTGCGTCTGCACGGCTGTTATTATGTCAATAATTTTATGCGAAGTGGTACCTGTGTGATAATGATTTAGATTTATCGTGATATTTTGTTCTTGTTTAAGAATCACAAACATCTACATATATATAATATACTAGCTTCTGTCCGCGACTTCATCCGCGTGAAATTCGGACTTTCCTCTAAAAATTTCGAAAATGTATGTAGGTAGGTATACATAATCAGCCTATAACGTTCCCACTGCTGGGACACAGGCCTCCTCTCTGTGAGAGGGAGTGGGCCGTAATCCACCACGCGGGCCCTGTGCGGGTTGGTGGATGTCACATGTCTTCGAATTTTTGGTACTAGGACATGCCGGTTTCCTCACGATGTTTTCCTTCACCGTTTTGAGAGCAGTGGTGATTAAATAATTTACACAAAGTAAAGCGCCTGTCGGGGTTCGAACCTACGACCTACAACTTGTAAGTCGCGGCTGATACCACTGGGCCACCACTGCTCTAGGTAGGTAGGTATGATCTTTATCATTTATTTAGATTTAGATAAATAAGTATTCGGGCCAATTTTTAAGTTTATAGATCAAAGGAATCAGATAAATAAAACAAAGTCGGGTTAGTTACACCATTTATAACTCAAAAACGACTGGACCAATTATTATGATCTTTGATTTGTTGGATTTGTCTCCACCCCGAATAGCAGAAAAACTATTAAAAAATTTGGATAATTCACAAAAAAAAAGTAGATACAACATTTTATTCACTCTGATGCGGTACGAAGTTTGCTGGGTCAGCTAGTTTTTGTTAAAAAATTACTAATAATACTGGTGCTCAGACTTAACAATAAGTCGGTCAAAGCTACTTCATAAATCATATACCTACAAAATCTGCGTAAATCTGCTAAATGCTTCAAAAAAACATTTCGTAAATAAACCACAAACCATCTAAATACGCGAACCCGCCAAACGCTTTTTTTACTTAAAAATAAACGAAGGCCACCTGAGAGCGATTTCCCAAACATATTGATCCCTATTACACTTAAGGAGTTAAAGATAACCACCCTTGATTTCCAAATATTTACGCAGGGCCCTCGGGGCCCGATATAATTGCATTCCGTCTCAATCGGGGTCTTCTTGTGCTGTATTACATGAACCATTACTCGGAGTATTTCGGAGACCATGATCGACTAGTCTATACAGGATGCTTTATTTGGCGAGAGATTCTTCCAACACGTGATTGTTAGTATCAAATTAAGAAAAACTCAGTGTTGAATAGGTACCTGCTTAATGAGCAGTAAAATTCTAATTTTTTACTATGTACCCCCTAATGTCAAAAGACCAAATTTGGATTTGTTTGTCATCAGAGAGATCACGAAAGGAAAAAAATTAGTCCGGGTCGCTTTCGCCAGATACGGTGGAGAGGATTATACAAATAGTAGTTGAAGACTGTTTGTATGGACTTCAGGCCGTGTTTTCCCGCATTCGGATCGGATGCAGCACACCACAGTTAAAAAGGTACGATTCCGTTGAATTCTCTTAGAAGCGACAACCTCATGCATTTCGTCGAATACCTTACGTCATTGCAAAGTTTGTGAAAGCTCTTTCTGTGAAATTCTGGTACCATATAAGTTTTCATATCGATATCTCCACTGGAAATAATAACTAACCAGCCTAACCAATCTGCCTAGCCTTTTCCCAACTATGTTGGGCTCGGCTGCCAGTCTAACCGGATGAAATGAATTCCAGTTTTACATTGAGTGACTCCCTATCTGACCTCCACAACCCGATCGGGGTATCGTAACGATTACTGGGTAATACGATACCCCTTTGTTAAACTGGTTATCAGACTTTCGGGCTTCTGACGACCCAAATTCTGTCAAAGACCCACGAATGACAGCCAGGAATATGACAAAAAAGTATTTAAGACAAAAAAAACAACCGACTTCAAAAAAAACACTACAAAGTGAAAAATAACTTTAATTTCGGAAGTCGGTGTCGTTGGTTCTGCATTTTCGTTTTTTGACACCGACTTCCGAAATTAAAGTTATTTTTCCCTTTGTAGTGTTTTTTTTGAAGTCGGTTGTTTTTTTTGTAAAAAAGTTTTTATTTTTTACTTTTTAGTTGTACCTACCCCACATAAATTCAATCAACACTAGTGCATTGAAGAATTGAAGACACGACTCGAAGAATCATCAAAATTCCCATAGAAATGCCGGAGATGCAGTACATTTATGCATATAACTTCGTACATAAGAACAATTACCTAATGCATTATATACTAAAACCTTCCTGAAAGTATGTAGATCACACTAATGAAAGAATTATCAAAATCGGTTCGGCAGTTTTTGAGATAATCGCGGACATACAAACATACATACATACATACATACGGGTCGAATACAGAACCTCCTTTTTTAAAGTCGGTTAAAAAAGACATGTCATCTCAACCTGATTATCCCGGGCTGTTTTTGGCAAATTGGGATAAAGCAAGAAAAATGATGATACATAACATAATCAGCCTAAAACTTATAATTTTCCCACTGCTGGGAGGAAGTGGACCGTAATTCATCACGCGGGCCCAGTGCGGGTTGGTAGAAGGTGTCACGTCTGTATGAATTCTTGGTCTCCTCACGATGTTTTCCTTTACCGTTTTGAAAACAGTGGTGATGAAATAATTAACACAAAGTAAAGCGCCTGTCTGGGTTCGAACCTACGTCCTACAACTCGGAAGTCGTGACAGTTACCACGGGGGGCCACCACTGCTCCCGAATGATGATGATCTCCAATAAGATTTTTTTGTTTCTCCATGTTATTTTTCGCTGCAATAATTCTCTCGTCAAAAAGTCATCCTGTATACAGGTTTTCAATTGGTTGCCTTTGTAAATGTTGGTCCTGTATTGGGAAACCATTGACTAAATATGTTGTACCTATGTATGTATGTCGGATGTAGGTACATTATGTTGAGCTCCTGTTTTCCGATATAATTACTTAAGTAATCCACATCAAAGGTCTGTGTCTTGAAGACAAGTCTACATTGTCTATTCTAATAGTTAACAGGGCGATATAACTTCATCTTAAGTGAGTAGGTAACTCAACGATTATTTACAAAAACAGCACTTGTTCTTTGTTGTTTTGTTTGTTTTTTAGAGAGGCTTGTGGCTAAGTAATAACAGCCGCTCGGATCGATCCGTGCGATAAGATTAATCTACGCTTGCCGCGGTTGGTCCGTGGATGGGTCAGCATCTTTACATACCAAGACCCCTCCGTGCCTCGAAAATCATGTTAAGCCGTTCATGGATCTTTGAATTACCCAGTAACTGGGTTGTGGAGGTCAGATAGGCAGTCGCTCCATTTAAAATACTGGTACTCAGCTGCATCCGTTTAGACTGGAAGCCAACCCCAAAATAGTTGAGAAAAGGTTCGGCAGATGATGATGAGCACTTGTTTTACATAAATATTCTGGACCAAGTAAGCTAAAACAGACAACCTTAAAATAATTTTGCAACTGGTGAACTTCGTAGAAACCAAGTCTTAATTAAAATTTGTAGGTACCTTTAGTCCAAAATGGCTTTGACCTACAAACTTAATAAAACGAACCTATTTTGTTTTAAAAGGTTAGTTATTACTTACTTTGTATTTCTCCCTACAGGCGGAATAGAATTTTTCTTTGCCTACCTAATGAAACTGACTTTTACCAAATTTCCTAAATAATAAACTCGGTTATATTTTGCTTCCTTAAGGCTTTTTGTGAATGAGTACTTCCGGTCAAGCACCGCGCGTCGCCTATTGGCGACGAAACAATAGAAAATCAATTGTGTCTCATTAGTGGAGCTCGACAGATTAAATATTATTCCCTGACGCAAATTTAGGATTTTACAAAAATAAAAGTACTGAGAAAAAATAAACTTAGGTAGGTACCAAGTGTTATTTTATCTTCGCCAGGTAGGTAACTGATCTATTTTAATTTGAGTAATAATTTTTACAGCTGTTATTTAAGCAGTTGTAAAAATTATTATATAATATTATTATAATGTCGTGGATTGAAATAATTCTATACTAGCTGCGCCCCGCGGTTTCACCCGCATAAGTTTCGATCCCGTGGGAATATCGGGATAAAAACTATCCTATGTCCTTTCCCGGGACTCAAACTATATCTATACCAAAATTTCATCCAAATCGGTTCAGTGGTTTAGGTGTGAAAAGGTAACATACAAACAGACAGACAGAGTTACTTTCGAATTTATAATATTATATAGTATGGATTTAAAATCCAGCCTGTCCCTTACTGCCCTCTCCCAGCGACGCCCTAAGCCGAGGTCCGTTCCCCATAGAGGGTGCCCTTAGCGTGTAGTCGCTTAGTTTTTAAATTGAAGCCCTGGCTAGAGGCCTTAATTTATTGAGGCATCTACAGGCAAACCCGCAAGCAAACAACACGACGGCCGGTAAGCAGACGACAACCTCATAGGTTGAAATGCAAGATGCAATTAAAAATATATATATTATACGTAGGTACATATTATGTTAGCCTAAGGCATTAAGTCCGCCTTTGTACCTTTTTGTGCGAAAAGTTTAAATAAATAAATAAATAAACTGTGACCAACGGCGCGCGAGCCGAGCGAGCGCAACGAGTGGCGCCTCGGCAGCGGCTGGCGAGCGCTACTTCCAAATTAGATTTCTTACAGTTACCGGCACGTAAGTTGGCAAGATATTTCGTAGTGGGGGAAGTTCGCGCATGTAAAAATGTATGAAATTGTGCATGCGCGAACTTCCCCCACTACAAAATATCTTGCCAACTTACGTGCCGGGTATTATACTGACTAATTCCGATTTGTTAACTGCCCAGACGTAACTGTCCGTCTGCTCAATTATTTACATAATTACCCATTAAAATATTTTTTATGATTCATTTTTATTTAATTTACCTACTGCTCAGTTTAAAAATTAATGCCGAAACTTGTTAATAAACATGCATTTTGTAATTTTTAATTTACCGAAGCTACAATTAATAACTGCCTTTAAATCAGTGCCTTTTAATAAGTATACTGCTCTTCTTTTATTCTAAATTATCCCACTGCAGGGCAAAGGCTTCATAAATAATATATTTTTTCAGTATTTAGAAAAGCCTCGTTTATTGTTTATGATCACAAAAAATGCTACATAACATACATCACTAACACAGAAAGCAATAAAATTTTACTGAAGACCACATCTTCTCGCAATTTCGAACAATGTCTGAAAATAATAACATGCAATAAAACTCTTTGGGGCATACAAGCTACATAAAGGGCCGAACAAAAGGACCGGTGGCTTAATTAAATACAACGCCAGAACATTTCAGCGGCCATTTTAATGTTATTAAAATGTTCGACGGCTACTTACCTTGCTATTTTACGATGTACTCGAAAACAAGCGAGATTTAAATTACCTACCTGTATAATCAAATGTGTTTTGATCGTGGCCGCGAACATTTTTATTTTTCAATTTCGCTTTTAAGAATTCCTTTTAGGGTAAGAGCAGATACGATAGGTATATCTTTGTATCGGTCACCAGATCGTGAGGAAAGTTTTAAGTATGAATGTGTAGGGCTATAAAAGTATTGGAAGACTAAAGAAAACGATGGATGGGACTGTGTGAAAGATTATATAGCTAGAAAGGGGTTGACTACTGAGATGACAACTAATAGAGAATTATGGAAGAAGACCTGCTGCGCAGACTCCAAATAAATTGGGATAACGGCAAGTGAATAATGAGCAGACACGATAACTTTTGTTGTATCAGCGACCGTCGATTTGGCGAACTGCATTGCGTTTAGTCTCGATAATTTTTTTTTGGAAAATCCAAAAGTGCACGACTCATAATGCTCATTTAGAAACAATAGATATAGATATTATATTAGTTAGTTCTTTATTAATATAATGAAACTACCCATTTTCAATAGGTTTCCACCTATGGGTGATAGACAGATCGTTGTGGTTGTGGGTGTGGTTCGTGGGATCGGTCCCTTAGCGTCCGCAGTCGGCGATTCGATGCTCAATTGCACTTAAGAGCATTAGAGAGTGCTTTACGATCGAAAATTTTTTTTTGCCTCCTTTCTGCAACTGTTTCTATTGTTATGATCCTGCTAGTACTTACACAGGACCTACTTCATTTATATACCATTGCATAGATAATTGAATGGAGATTAAATCTGTACTTTTCAAAAATTACCGCCCCTAAGACGACCCACTGACCGGGCCCTTTCAAACGTACAACAACCAAACATCGTAACGAAACCGGCATGGCCTAAAAGCAACCCGCACTGGGCCCGCGTGGTACATTACAGCCCCCTCTTTCTCACCGAAAGGAGGCCTGTGTCCCAGAAGTGTGTTAAGAAATTATGTCTGGCCCTTAATTATTATCTTTGATTTAATTTGTTTAATTTTGTATTATGCCTGCAATCAAAAGGTTCGTTGTGATATTTGCTAATTTTATACCTAGTTCAAACATTAAATTGTTATCATTGGAAAACTAGTTTTCATTTTCAGCAAGCTACCCAATTGAAAGGTCAACAATTAAATACCTACATAAACAAGCCTAAACAAAGCTATGAAATGTCAAAAGTAATACAAGCTTCTGGGAAAACATTAATTTCAATTTACAAAATACACCTTACTGCTGACAAAATAAGACCTAATATGCCTTAATCCATAATATTGCGTAGGTAGCTTATTTCCAGTTAAGAAGTTATAAACAAACAACAGACAACAAGACGGTGAAGGAAAACATCGTGAGGAAACCGGCATATCCTTTTTTTTTTTTTTTTTTTCTCGCGGTGGATATCCTTATGGACTTCCTCTATCGTGGGGGTGACAGAGGGGCATGCCGGACTCTTTCCGGCTAAAACCACCGCGGTTTTCCACCTCTACCAATGGCCGGGGGTGCGGGATTCGCATAAGCATTCACCGCTCTCCCGACAGGCCCGCTCCCCCGACAGGCAAAACCGGCATGTCCTAGAACCAAAAAAAAAAAAAAAAAAAATTCGAGGACGTGAAATCTACTAATCTGCACTGAGCCCGCATAGTGGAATACGGCCCACTCCCTCTCACAGAGAGGAATCATGTGTCCCAGCAGTGGGAAATTATAGGCTGATTATGCTTATAGGTAGACATCTGTGCTATATCGATAGCAAGTCAGTATTTATATGACATTTTTGATTCTACAAAATATAACTCGAATACACTACAAAAGGTACGATTCTTATCGCGCCGTAAGTAGCTAACGATAAGGAATTTATTCGAAGTGAATAAACTAGATACCAATTTATAAGCAGCCGAGCGAGCAATATCAAGATGTTGCGAGGAGTGTCCAAGGGACACGCGAAAAATACTCACTACACGCCCTGACACACGTGTCGGGACATAAAGAATGTTGCAGACACGAAAATAAAATACAATTTGTGGAGCATGCGGTGACATCGTACACAATGTCTCGATTCGACTCGAGCCGTGTGTACAAAGCCCAAGGTACACCTACCGCCACCTTGCGGCATAAAACAAAATGTAGACCCGACTTCTGTTTGAGATATGGCGCAATTAGCCTTCAGAACGACATAATTTGTTAAATTCTATTAAGCGCTCTTTATTTAATGAAGCAACGCTACAACTCCCGAATTTGTCAAATAAAAACGTGTATGTACAGATATGATGGCCGCCGTCGAAAGTAATACCACCGAGCTACGAATATAAAGCCAGATATTGGCAATATCAGCAAATTTAAGATTAGGAGCGTCATAAATTCAAACGTCATGAATAGAGCTAGTTGGTAATACTTCATATATTTTATGAGTCCCGTAGACGTGTCTATCTGGATGGTAATAAAATGCAGGGAGCGACCTGCGACGGAAAGCAGTAATATCGAGTAAAATAGTAGCTAATACTATGACATCGGAGTGAGCTGACAGTAATTTCAATGTTTATATTATAGGTACAGTCACTGACACTGGTAGTCCCTATGCTGTGTTGTATATGTGGCCAAAAGTGGTGTCCAGTGAATCCCGTCGTAACTTTGGCTTGACCGTGTCCTTTTTTCGGATTGTACGCCTCGCTAAAAACGCATATAGAGGTTTTATTTTCTCACAAACTATTAGGAACACATAACTATAGGACGCGTGTAGGTATGTATGCGACAAACAGACTTATTTACGTCATAGTAAGTAATAGAAACCAGCTGTTGCCCGCGACTTTGTCTGCGATCCAGGATGAAAAGTATGTCCGCCTTTATCCGAGTCATAGTCTTGTGCCAAATTTCATCCAAATCCGTTCAGCCGTTTTAGCGTGAAAGCGTATCAAACAAACAAAGAAACTCATATTCACGTTTATAATATTACGAATATTAAGTAATATTGATGAATATAATATTATTATATACAGGCTGAAATTTTAATTACCATTTTCCTTTTAAGGGGTCATGGTACTCATCATTATGAACAACTTTTACTATGGGACCAAACATGAAATCGCGAAAAAAAATCAGCTGTTCCCTACATTTTGACGAGTTATGCGAACATAAATGTAGGAAACAGCTGATTTTATTTTAACGATTTCAGGTTTGCTTTGAATACGGTGATTAAAATTTCACCCTGTATAGTTAGGATAAGGCCATGGTTTCTAGAAAAAAAAACTACTATATTGCGTACAAATAACCCACTATTATTGCCAATTTAATTCGCGAAATATATGAAACGTTTATTTAACAACGTTTTTTGGTCCATCATTTTTACTGTTCGCAGAATTCATTACGTATTTCAAATCACGTTCGTGTTACGTGCATGTATAAGTTTGACCAATTTTTTGCGATGTTTTTTTTTTTTTTTTGTTGACGCGGCGGTGTTTTATTTTTAGGCACAGTAAAGTCCGAATATTAAAATTTGGCTGATTTATGTACCTATTAGTTCACCCTCTCTCTCTGTGGTAAAGCGTCAAAATTACCTAAATTATACTTACGTTTATATATAATTATGGATTTCAGAAATATATCAGATACACTTAACAGGATAAAGTTTTGACAAAATTAAATGAGTTGACTTGATTTTTTAACGGACAATGAGTTCTTTGCCCTTTTTTAATACTTGATCAGAATATAGAACTGTAAGCCTTTGTGTAAATATAAATTGACGTACCGTAAATAAATATGTAATGGATTGGTCGACTGTAGTTTTCGGTCTCATAAAAGATTTCTCTTTGAACCTTTGTAGCCTCCACGGCTCCTGAATGTGACACACAAAAATGTCACACAGAATTCAGTCTTAAGGTAACCTTTCTCACACCTTCCTGTTCCTTATCTTACATCTAAGTACCTAACAGACATCCCATATTTCTACTTCATTCATAAATCAAAATGAAAAGTATTATTCTGAAAGCAGCTGCAAACGTTCACATAGGACAGGCTCCCAGGTCACACGCTATTTTGTCCGTTAAACTGGTATGAAATCCAATAACTATTAGGTGTTAAGGTGGCTCTATCGTAAGGTGTTATAAAATGGATCTAAATTATATACTTATTTGGAAATTCAAACCAGTTCTAAGTACGTAGTTACTTACTCGTCTTTATTAAAAGACGAGTTTTAACTTTAGACCTAGCCTAAACATTCAAGCCAGTCATTGTATTTTGAACTTTATTTCACCAAACGTAAAGTTTTTAATGCAAAATTAACAACTTAGACTCGGGTTTGACGTCATTTTTTTTTTGTAATAACTAACTTTTTCGGTGTATAGTTCGAAATTTAAAAATGGCTCGATGGTTTAAACCTGCGTCTGAAGATAAACCTTGTTTTGCAATAATGCCGACTGTATTTCAATGAAGGTTAAATGATGTGTCTGGTGACTTATGCTGTGTAAATGATATTTATTTCTATAAACTGGTTAAAAAAAAAACTCTTTTACACGTCAAAAGTAAATTATGTTTTAAAACTAGATGAGTTCGATGTTTCCTTACCGACTACTCTGAGACGAAAGACCGAAACCTCAGGGACATAGTCCAGAAATAATCTTGGTTAGGCCATATGAGGACCACGCAGATTATTGTCTGAGATGGTCGTTTGAGGAAAGAACCACACAGATTTGAGTGGACCTGTGTAGAAAAAACACATTAACTCTGTCATTTGAAGGCTATCATACATAGACGACAGACGCTTTGTGTGTAGTCAGTTAACATAAATATCAAGTCGCATCTCTTGCAGTTAGATTGAAAACCAACTCCAAACTTTTGAAAAAAGCCCTTTTTTCTAGTAACAACAACTTGTCTATTATTTTTTTACTAACTTGCAGTACCTAAATATACCGTAGAAAATAAAAGTACCTATCCTTATGGATTATCCTTTATCACCCTACATGCTGTAGGTTATATAAAAATCATATTTTGAATTAACCTACAGAAGAATCTGCAGGCGTATCTTTAAAATTGAATAAACAACGAAAAAGTCAAACTCAGTAGAACACTTAATCGATACAAACATACAGAACCCACTGGGAACACGAGAGTATTGTAACCGTCTTCCATACATATCGAAATCACAGCGTTCCATTTTATTCCTTCGGGACGGTGATGTAATCATAGACCGATCTTCCGCTATGTTATTTATCTTTTTCCTTCTTCCATGCATCGGTGGCAGCACATATACTCCATAGGATTAGGTAGTTAAATAAAGGTAAACAAAAAAACCACGTGACTTAGTTAACCGACTAAACGTAATACCAGTCTATTCAGTTGTTATGCTACGTCACAGTTGTATTCTTCAATTTAGCAACGTTATAATTTATTAAAAAAGTTGCTAAATTGAATAGTACAACTGTGACGTAGCATGACAACTGATTAGACTAGTATTATGTTTAGTCGGTTAACTATGTCACGTGGTTTTTTTGTTTACCTTTATTTAACTACCTAAACCTATGGAGTATAGGTGTTTGTCTCATAGATTTAATATGAAACATGTTGGAGATGGAGATTGAATGATGTGACCCGAATCCTATTATCCTACTAAGGGCTGATTTTACCAAAGTCAGATATATTTTATCCGTAGAATATACTTCTGACAGTTCTCAAATTCAAAGTTCAGATAAGACTTATTCTAGGTGTGAAAGCTTGGTGAAGTTCGACCTTTGTAATGTGTATGTGAAAGTTTGTGTGTCTGTTACTCAATCACGCAAGAACGACTGAACGGAATTGGATGGGCTCACAGATAGTTTATAACCTGGATTAACACAAAGCGTACTTTTTATTCTGAAGTCCACGCAGACGAAGTCGCGGCCTAAAGCTAATACTTGTTTAAATGCAAATACTTTGGGAATTAAGGTAATGTGGAGTGAATCTGCGATGATTTCTTGAACAGCAGTGTGCAGTCACTTGTGCTTCAAGTCGATTTGACATAATTGGTAGCAGTAGACCTACCTACGTACTGAAGGTTAATTTAATAAACTTCTTATTAATTCGGTATGTCACCATAATTTGAAAATTAATAAACAGCTGATGTTATGTCGAGGGTTTTTAAATTTTTTACTTACCTACTTTCTTCTTACCCGACTACAGCGAAGCAAAAAGGAGGGTTATGATTTTCTAAACTACTTGTCATAATTGGACAAATGAGATATCGTTGGAAGCGTCTTGATCGTCCGCTGGATAAAGGCTATGTGACGTCACATTGAATTGAATATGGCGCCCTCTAGCGGACATAAAGACACAATCTAATTTTTTTTTATTCTTGCCGATTTGGGTATCAAATGAAAGGGCTTAATTAGTACATTTCAAAAATATAAATATTACTGAAATAAGCACCAAAATAAGTAAATAAAAAATAAGTTTAAAAACTACGTAAAACCCGACTACCTACTGAAAAGGATGAAACAAGAAAGTACGTTCCCGTGGACGCATGCTACCATATATGTTAGTACAGCAGTATGCGACTACGGGAAGGTACTTTTTTGTTTCATCCTTTTCAGTAGTCGGGTTTTAGTTTTTACACTGACGTACTATTTTATTTTTTTATTGTAAGAGCCGTACTTTTTCCATAGTAAAATGAAATTGTTTATTCTGTAAATAAAATATCGGAATCACTTGGCATAGTATTAAAAAAATAAGCTAGATGAGGTGCCGTTTCTTATCTGACTACTCTGAGAAGAAAGGCCGAAACAAACTCACAGTCACAGACTCTTTTAAAGTCCAGATATAATCTTGGCCAGATCATGTAAAGACCTTGTAGATTGATGACTGAAATCGTCTTTTGAGGAAAGTTCCTACCACACAGATTTGAGTGCACCAGTCCAGTCAGTACAAGCATTTGTCAGTAATCGTATAACTCAGCTCAGAACTTGCGGAGCTCAACGACTCGACGAACAGTACCAAAGAGAGGACATTTGGGTAGGCCCTATAAAGTACCTACTTAAACTGCCAAAGCAATATTAAAACTAACAGAGAAAGGAAATAAAATTATAGAGAAATAGAGCATAATACTCCAGCATCACTTAAAATTATTTCTCAGTTATTCGATGTACAGATATATCTTATTCATTTTCATTTATTTGTAACGTGATAGTGGGCAGGACTTATACCTAACGGATTTTCTTCGAATTAATTTCGTTTATATTTCCGTCTGAAATCATCTGATAATTTGTGAACAATAATTCGGTAAAAATCATTTTTGCCGCAGCATTTAGTTCTTAGGCATGCGAAAACAGCATTATAATTCTAAATTCAACAGCATGTTTATTTTGTTAAATCAAACACCAATTTTGCTCGATCCCACTCCAGACGCCATTAAAACTAGCATATATCGTAACAGCAACATATACAGTATGTCCCCACTTCCTGAAGAACCCTTAATCGCCCTAACACTCCACCCCACATCGCAGAACTCAAGTGAACCGAGAGTTAACTTTCAAGAGACATACTTTTTTCTAACTTGACAAATGTAGCGGTTGTATTCTGATAATCCTTACTGATATTGCATGGTAAAGCGAGTTTATCATGACCAGGGTTTAAGGGATTTTAGGTGTCCTGGAACCGTTAAATTTTGGTCGAAAAACAGAGTTACCTGTAGGATTGTTTTACAGCTGTAGCTGTAAAAATATCTACCGGAGTTGGTATTTCGAGTCCAGAAAAATTACATTGTAGTGAGTCTAATGCTCGTTTTCACTAACACTTAGTAAGTATTAAATGAAAGTCTAGGTAAAAGCGCGCCGTTGGATTTTCAACGCTCAGCCCAGCGCCTAAAGTTGAAAATACAAAAGCACGCATTTAAACAGATTCGTATGAACAAACGTCATTGTTATTGATTGTTATACTAAATTGCCTATAGATTTTCTCATTTTTTACCGATTGACGTTTGTGTATATAGATCTGATTAATACGGAGTTGAGATACACAGGCATATAATTATGTATTATATAGGTACTAGCTGCGCCCCGCGGTTTCACTCGCATAAGTTTCGGTTCCAAAAAAAATCTGGAGAGGGCCACCCTTATCACCTAGGGGTATAAAAAATAGCCTACGGCCTATTCTCAGACCTACGAAATACACACAAAAATTTCATAAAAATCGGTCAAACCGTTTCGGAGGAGTTCAATAACAAACACTGTGACACGAGATTTTTATATTAAGATATAGATATTACAGCTACTATGTGTTAATATGTTATTATAAATGTCAGGTAACAGCAGCCTTGTTTTTCAAAATGTCTACCAATTACTTATTTTATATTTTTAATTTACTAGATATATGCCCGATAAGTAGGTATATATGTGTTGTTTCTGTGTTATTATGAGAACTGCTTCAAACATTCTGATTGGCTTATAGCTGTATGCTCACCAAATGAATCCCAGAATCACAGTTCGCAGAAAATAGGTTGTCGTTGTAAAGCGCTTTTAGCAATAACCGAGAGTGAATCGGGGTGAGTATTTTATCGAATTACCTTTTTGCAATATTCTTTTTTAATAAAACTATCACAACATTGTTATAGCCGGCAACATACTAAATGTTTCCAACTTGACTTTCTTTTGCCACGTCACGTGTTACGTTTTAAAACCAAATATTACCAGCAAAAAAAACGTGCTACAAAAATTATTAAATTTAACTTTTGTTTACCATGAATACAGCTAACTTTTGTACTAGTAGAAATATATAGCTACAACAATATAGACAGTGCAAAGACCTCACTTAAAATCTCTCTAACCAAAACCATCTAAAGCGCAATTAATAGCACAGTTAGCGATAAAAGCGCTTAATTCCCAAATCGTTACAGTTTGCACCTTAGATCTGCTAACTTGTGTTATCTCAGATCAGACACTGCATCATTTGTAGAAACGGAGCCATTTAGACGAAGGTATTATGTTTCTAAGTAAATGTTAGGCTGTGTTTGTACTACATACAGGTAAATTATGTAGTTCCAGGATTCAGTAAGTAATAAACTTAAACTCAAAGAATTTGTTTCAATTAAACCATGTACAGGTACTTTTGAATTGTCAAAATTAAATAGTCAGTCAGTTAGACAGAAAGTTGAAGCTAGTTGTCCATTCCAAAACGTAGATCTCTATGGAGAAGAACGGGCAAGGAACTCCACGGACACTCTTTTAAATCAAGATATTACAAAATCCTGGGTACAATATTCTTGTTGCTTTTATATGTGAGAACAATGTAAAAAATAAAACACAAATGAAGAAACAATTCAAAATATAAGTTTAAAAATAAGCCTTGGCAGTTAAGAGATGACCAGTCTCAACCGACTGCGAACATGACGCGTGGATCAGCACCATCCAGCTCAACCATTTTGTAGGGAACCGAATGATCCAACACACGCGCCACCATCAGTGCTCAGACTAAGGAAAAAAGCAGTGAGACATTTAAGTGATTTACGTAGTCCAGGCCAAATGCAAATTGACAGACAGATTTTCATTCCATCGCATTCCTTATTTACTACACCAAAATAGGCTAATAAAGCAGTGGCGTTAACATACAGTAAAACATTAGAATGTGAAATCGGCAAAATAGGGATAGACTTCTATGTATTAGATTTGATCATTTTGTTGCAATTCTTGATAAGCAGCCTCAACATGACATAATATTGCAACGCGTTGATTGCTCAGTAATTCATGTAATGAATGAACTCAAGGCATTTATTTTAAATAAACAAATTACAGGAACTTCTGAATTGTCAAGGTTTCGGTCAGTTAGAAAGATGAAGTTCGTTGCCCATTCTAAAGCGTAGTATGTAGTACCTATGAAGAACTTTTTAATCAAACAAATTACAGCCCAAGCCTTAATCTAGCACGTATTAGATATAGCAATACAATAAATCGATGGTCCCTATTAAAAAGTTTATAGGGATCATCGAAACGATCGTAATACGTGTTTGGCAAACCAAGTGATGATCACCGTGCGCCACCGTGGCGCCACCGGCGCTGTTTTTTCATTCAAAGTCATTTTTAGTAATTCTTTAGTCATACTAAGTTACCATGAATGTGTTGTAAAATCAAATTCTTACTCCATTATTATGTTTAACAAGTGCTTACAAAAGACCATTTAAATGCATATATAATATAAAATATATAGAACAAGTCTCAGAACAACCAACTTTCTGCTCTAGTACCTACTTTTAAGTACTTAGTTAATTGTATTTTAAATAGCCAGTACTATTCGCAGTCTGCACTGGAGTGAGATAAAAACTTCGCAAGAGAAAATCGCTTTCACAATATTGCCAAAAGTTTTGTACTTTAAATAAAGCTTTATAAGTTGGTAGCTCTACGACAAGCGCCGAGTCAATAGTATCTCGTTAAAACTTACCCGTAGCTGCAATGTGTCCAAAACTTGAGAGATGAAACAGCAAAATATAGGACTTTACTCCGAAATAAAACTTATCATAATAGTCACTAACCTCCATTTTGCTAATACCAGTTTGCCTATAAACATTTAAAGACAAATTTTACTGAAAAAATTATCTAAAAGTTTTGTAAGAACGTTGCATCCAAAATGGCGACCTACTTTGTCACAAAAACTTACCTACTTTGGCACTCCGGGAGTGCCGATAGAAGTGAAAACTTGAACGATTACGTGTTTATTTTTTGAATTGTCATAATTATAAACGAAACACAAACATAATAATTTGCCATCACTCACTGACATATCGGAAATACATTAAAACCGAGTACATCCCTAGGACAGCTGAACACATCCGAATGTAGCGCGGTGTCCGTAACAGTGTCGCGAGTTCAATGGTTTTTTTCCCATCTCAATAAATGCTAAACGCGCCTAAAAAGTTTTCACTTCAAAAACTTAAAACATGAGACTCCAGAAAAACTTAGTGTCATTTAACTTGAAAGCACACTTTACTTTTAAGCATGCCTTGTTGCTTGCTGAAAAGCATTTTGTTCAAAAACTCTGAATTTAAAATACAACATCTTTAACATTTTTACTCGGCTAAAAGTATGAAGAAGAAGGTTGTCTTTATTCCTATAGATATTTGGCTAAGTTTACCATTCTTTGATTGATCGCTCAACTAATATTATTTGTCACTACCTTTTGCCTGCGGCTTCACCCGCGTTGAGGTCGGCAATTATCCCTCAGGAACGTAATACCAGGATAAAAAAATCTAAGTTCTAACCCAGGCACCCAAATTTCTCCGAAATCGAAATCGAAAGAGTTACTTTAGCGTTTTATCATTAGGTATTAGTATGGTTATGTTGGAATAAGACGTTCTTACATTTTTAATAGTAATTCTTTTTCGTGCCCAAAATGATCGTCGAAATATTTATATTTAAAACAAAGTAAGAGTACCTGTTCCTGATGACTATTCTCGATCCAAAACTTCCGTATTCCATTTACGTCGCGACAAACTTTTGATTCATTATAGTGAGAGTGCGCCGGCGTCAACCCCGCACTGCCTAATGGCCCGGTGTCACTTTCAAGTTTTCCCATTTTGTTATTGTTACACATTTTTCAAGTTGATCCCATTTGTTCCTGTTCCTCTTTGCACTTTCGGCGGAAATAAAAGTTAATAATAAAGTGGAACTACACAGAAGTTTCGGAGACTTTGTAACTACATATTTGTTTGCCGGTTAAAGTGATGTGAGCCAACCAACGATAACCACCAACCACGTACCAACATGTAGTGTGGCATCCATCAACTGACACTTTTTTCTAGTTTTCACTCGGTTTTTCCTCAAGGGTATTCTTTGTAACATTCTGAACTTTTTATATCCTTTGTGAACTAACTTTATTCTCTGCTGGATTAACCACTCTTTGTAATGACACCTTCACGTAACGGGCTTACCATTAGACAAAGCTTTGCCAATATAATTTGATAATGATTTGCAAAACTTGTTAGTAAATTACCTTCATATTGCTTTGTTATCTGATATTTATTAAAGAAGATAAAAATATATACTCTGGATAAACTTCTTATACTGAATTAACTAACAAACTGTTAAATTTTAAAGATATAATAACTTATTCTAACTATAAAGCCAGCCCCTGGGTCACGGGAAGTGTCAACCGGCCGTTTGGAGATTTCGTTGAACAAACCATGAGCACTCGGATCCCACGGTTAGCTGGTTTTTTAAATTTATTGTGCATGCTGTGGTCTCCTAAAAATAATAAATAATAATGTATTGTGTATTACCCTTTATTGGAGTTCCGAAATAAATACTATACATGTACCGAAATATATACTACGTCATTTCAACGTCCCCATTTTCATAAATGTATCACCAACAAAATGGTCAAGAAAAATCCATAAAACATATAATTCAGAGGTCGAGACACTAAATAATGCAACAACAGAACCAATCTATTCTTGAAAACTAACCCAGATATCTTTCTATCTTTATACTGCCTCTGCATTGTTCATCATCATCAGCCTATAATGTTCCCACTGCTGGGACACAGGCCTCCTCTCTGTGAGAGGGAGTGGGCCGTAATCCACCACGCGGGCCCAGTGCGGGTTGGTAGATGTCACATGTCTTTGAATTTTTGGTTCTAGGACATGCCGGTTTCCTCACGATGTTTTCCTTCACCGTTTTGAGAGCAGTGGTGATGAAATAATTTACACAAAGTAAAGCGCCTGTCTGGGTTCGAACCTACGACCTACAACTCGTAAGTCGCGGCCGATACCACTGGGCCACCACTGCTCTCACTCTGCATCACTCTGCATTGTTATTTATATGAAACCAGCAGAAGATCGAAGGTCAAAGGTGATACATGATGGATAGGGTTGGCAATGATACTAACCGTTTTCTCCAAACATATGAAAGCTGAACTTTTTGGCAAGATTCTCAATAAAAAAAAAAGAAATATATAGCATGGAAGTAGGTACCAATATTATTTCATACAGAACAGTCTTCAGATAATCTATACTTATAATAAATCTGTAGAAGTGAAAATTCTGTACATTGAAAATATCAAGAAAATAAATGGCAGGGGGTGTTACTAGACCGACACCGAACCCAAAAATGTGATTAAAAAATTTTTTGTCTGTCTGCCTGTGTGTTTGTTCAGGCATCACGCAAAAACTACCGATTCGATTACGATGAAACTTGGTATAATTATTCTTTAATATCCTGGGCACCACACTGGGTACTTTTTATCCCAGAAAAGTATATACAATAAAAAACAAACTTAATTTTGCGGTTCGATCCCTAGACCCGATTACTGTACCAACCGCAAATAATAAGTTTGTCGTAGGTTACGTGGAGGGTGTGTTCTTTGTGAAGAGTAGGTATCCACTAAAAAGTGTTTTTCGAAATTCCAACCCTAAGAGGGTGAATGGAGGGAGGGTGAAATTTCACGCGAACGAAGTCGCGGGCAGAAGCTAGTCGAGAATAATCCAAGAGTAATTTATCAAAAAATGTAATAGGTTTCTAAAATACCCTTTCTACACGGCACGGTTTCGTTACGGTACGGCGGCGTATAAATCGCGCCGTAGAAGAAACATGTCGGTCAACAAAACAAGCCTCCATAGTGATCCATACAACACTGACGACCGTGCCGACACACGGTGCATAAACCGTGCCTACACACGTCGAAAATACCGCGCCGTAGACAAACGTGGCTGTCAATAAGCCTTCATAATGATCCATACAACACTGACGATCGTGCCTACACACGGCGAATAAACTGTAGTTTTTCACGGCAAGAAAAGCGTGTGTGTACAAAGGTTCTAAGACTGTTACAATTTCAAAACAATCCAATAGATCCAGACTAACAACAAAAACAAAAGAAGTAGCTCCCTAACACCAGAAATAAGCTGATTCAGTTCCTCAAAGTTTATAATATTCATTCGATGGTCACATTAGATTTTATGTCGCAGAGCGCTCTAGCAATTGAGTCGGTGGCTCCATACATTTCTATAATGCTTTACCGAACCCGGTATGAATGCTTGAGCACGAGCATTGTTCCAACAGTTTTATTCTATTACACGACTAAAACTTTAAAGAGGGCTCTCCGACTGGGACAGCTATAAGCACTAAATCAAAACTTTACCGTTAGGGGGCGCTCCTCGACTAGTTCGAGTGAATACGTTCGGGGATGGGTCGGCTTACCGAATTGTCCGTTTTCCATACAAACTCTTTGAAGAACAAGCGACGATGGGAATTGCTTCCGGGTAAGTTCAGGGTAATATTTTATCTTGATTTTACTAGCCTAAGATGATACATGATATGAAAGTACGAACTCACAAAGTCGTTTACCGAAACCAATTGCTCTTTAATTACTTCTTATTGTTATTCCTATATCTGATAGACGATATTGAGTTCCGAAACATTTTCCAAATATGAACTAATAATTGTCAGAATAGTTCTGACCTGAGCGAATAACTTAGTTGGAATGGAACATTAGACACAGTAGCTATTTATCAAACTTAGATTCGATTACCTAATCTGAATTCGAGACCCAATACTGAAACTAAGCAATATGATTAAGTAGAAAGTTCTACTCTACAATAAATCGGGAGATTGGATTAATTTCGTTGGAGCAATAAGTCGTGTAACTAATAGGTACACTATCATGGTTTCCTGAACGCGACCGGGAGCTATTAATAAATGTCACACACATAACGAAACCCTTCGTCAATTAATAGTTGTGTCGGAGACAGGATTCCTTTCGTGGTCACGCGTCATTAGCAAATGACATTTAGAGGTAGCTCTTGCCCTATTTTCTAAGAACTATAGGTATAATGAACAGCTAAGTAAGTTTTAATGATAGCAGGGTTATTTTCGTCTAACATGATATTTTGCGCTTAGTGATAATGGATCTGAGACGTAGCCTGCTTCCACTTGAAGTGTCTTTTCTTCTGTTTTTCCTTTCGTTTTAAGGGGTCGTTCATTGACCTGACGACGGCCAGCGATAACGTGATCCGGGCCCTAGGGTTTGGCGTGGTCTCAAAGTTGTGGAGGTGCTGTAAATCAGTCAGCCACCAAATTAATGGCTATATCAACTAACTACTATTTAACACGCATATAAACCGCTGCTGATTGAGAAGAGCTGGTGCCTTAATTAGTACCTATATGTAATGTAATGATTAATGTTTTGTGTAAGAGTAAATATAATTATCCAGTGTGAGTAGGAATATTAAGACCATTCTTAAATGAAACAATGCTTCTCTACCCCATCCTCTGCATGTTCTCTGAAAACCAGAATTTCACAGTCTAATTAAAACTTAAACTTAATCCCCCTAACTAATAAACGTTGTACAGCGTCTGTATAGTTACACAACGCTTTGTCTTCTTCTTTTGAAAGTCAAATTACTGACGACTGAAATAGAGAAATCGGTGTGTAATTATTCATCTGATATAATACGTTTATTAGTAAGGGGGATATTCCGTAAAAACTTGTAATAAACATTAAATAAACGATGAATTCACTAATTACTTATAGGAACGCAAGTCAATTTCCCGATAGCGAGTCGTAACTCGTAAGTTTGTTTCAATGAACATAACGCTCCGTAATGAGTGATGGAGGCAATCAATCAATTGATTAAAAGCTCGTATCTGCTGATAACCATCCGCCATTGAACATTACAGTCGTCTGCTGTAGCGGGTACTAATGTACAGACGCCAGCACATCAAGCTTCTGTCAAAACTTCTTTAATAGATTTTCAACTTTATCGTTAAAGCATAAGGTTGAAGGTTGATTGGGAAAATTTGACAGTTTCGGGTAGCTTGATGTGCTGGCGTCTGTACAAATAAGTAATGTCAGATGGATTGGTGCTCAACTGATGGAAAATGGCGAAATTTAAAATAATTATTGTGGTTAAAGTTAATAACTTTATTATAAAAGGCAATTCAGAAGTGTACAATTTATAACGGAATATTAATTACAGTTAAATTAATTTCATTTAAAGTAAAGAGTTAATTATTGATTTTCAATAAAAGTTTTAAGCAGCAACAGTAAGTATTGATGGTATCCATATCTGCTTGGTTATTATTTTATGGAATGTTAGGGCTTTATCACACTAGCGCGAGCGGTTTGCGAGCGGCAGCGAATGCGTCGCGAGCTCGCCGCGGCTGCACAGCGAAGACGTCGCGGACGCGTGGCAAATTCGCAACGTTTTCGTTGTGTGTTTGTAGCAAGTTAACTAAGTACAATACACTCAGTAACAATGGCGTCCACACACACACGCACAGTAACATTCGCGGCGATCTTGTTGCACGTCCGCAACGAATTCGCTGCGCTTGCGACGCGTGTTCGTTGCGCGCCCGCTCCGCGTGAGGACGCTCGCAATCTGCCAAACATCGTAATCGCGTAAAAGTTATCAACTGTCCCATTCAAGACTATTTGCATTGAAAAAATTATTAGCTGGTCCATAGGACAGCTGATAATTTTTTCGCGATGACGATGTTGTTCTCATGGAGGAAATTGTTCAGATTCATGGTCATACAGAACACCACACTCTTAAATTTTACCACACATTTCTAATACTTGTTGTATTAATATTTTTAATGGCAGTTCATATCCATTACACCGCTAACTTAGAAACTCTAGGCTGTTACTAAGAAATTCCTAATGGAAAAACTTAATAACACTTTGTCCGACCCGGGAATGGAACCCAGGACCCCATGATCAGCAGTCGTGCCCCCGTGTCTCGGAAAGCACGTTAAGCCGTTGGTCCTGCGCCTGATCTCTCTCCGGTCGTGTCGGATTGCCGTCCCATCGGACTATTAGAGTGAGGGAAGAGGGAGTGCACCTGTGTCTGTGCGCACACTTGTGCACCATAATATCTCCCGCGCCGAAGACTAGTCTCTGTTGAGATTGGCCGCCGTGGCCGTAATACGGTCTGGAGGACTTTTTTATATCCATCAGAATACACCTTTCGAAATTTCTATGATTAGCGCTCAAAAGAACAACCCTTCAAGGCTGCAGATCTTCTATACATTGCGATTTATGGCATACACAAGGAGAAGCGATTAGTTTGTGGGCATAACCACGACCAATAAATAGTTATGGCCTGAAAATTCAAAATCCTGCTAAGACAGGTAAACCTATTTACCGAAAATAAAAATACTAGAATGCAACAGTAAAACTTGGTACCTGTACTTTCTATTCTAAACAAAATGTATTTCTTTGGTGTACAAAGTTGTATAGATCTCAAGAACTCACCGACTGCAAGTTTCACACTGATTCAGACTCGATGCGTGTTACTTGTTCCAAGTTCTTCGTTGTTATATTCATGTTAAAGCTTTTCTCTTTGTTTACTTTACCACTTTGTTTTTAATAGCTTCCGATTGGCTAGATTTTTTTTACTGTCGAGGATGAGATCTTCTGATTGGCTAGTATTCTTTTTTTACGTTGACTGCTCTATGGAGGCAAAATGTCTTTGCATACGGGTGTCACCTCACTGCAATCCATACTAATATTATAGGAATGCGAAAGTGTGTCTGTCTGTTACCTCTTCACGCTTAAACGATTTAGATGAAATTTTGTAAATTTGAGTCCCGGGTCCCGGTCTGTAAGACTGGTTGCCAGACTTTCGGACTTCTAACGACCCGTAGCGACTGTTAAAGATCCACGGATGACAGCCGGGACCAACGGCTTACCCTTCTTTCCGAGGCGCGGAGGGGTCTTGGTATGTAAAGATGGTCACCCATCCACGGACTAACCGTGGTTTAACCTGATCGATCCACCCATGCGGCTGTTATGACTTATCCACAAAACTAAAATACGGTAATTGTATAAATTATGAATTTGTAACCTACAAAATCATTTCAGATATTATGATACAACATTTAATAAATATCGGTGACGAGGCAAAGGCATTTAATAAGAAGCAAACAGTTTCACAGAGACACGGCGAAGCTGACTCATATCACATGTTGCTCGCCGATCTGTCTCCGACCTACTAGATATACACCGTCTGCCCGTGATTGATGGACGGTATATTAAATAAACCGCACCGATATTACATTTCAAACATATCGGTTCCTTCAGCCAAGATTGATCGCCCCCCGTTTATGAAGACACGAACAAAACTTTCATTCGACCTTGACAACTAAAGAACGCTCCCCGCAAGAAATTAAACACCCAGCTCTATTTCCAAGGAAAGCCTCCGTTGTCATCAATCAAACGTTATAAAACCATTACAATTAAAGTGATGAATGTGTTAAGAACGTATTTAGGGGGATCCCGCGGTGATCCCGCCGCCGCGCGTAGCGGTAATGGTAAACTTCTGATTTGTACGGTCGCCTCCTCCCAAGCTGAAGTCAGAAAACAAAGAAATATTTCACTCGTGTAATGGATTGAAGTGAGCTTCAAACTTTTCACATTCAGCAAGTTTTCGAACAAATTTATCTCTAGAGGGGCGGCGCAAATACATCAAACTTGAAGCAATTTCAAACACTTGTTTCATGAGAACGTTTACAAGCAGACCAAATTAATCCTCTTGTATTGTAGTTAGGGCACATTTGCGATAGTTAGCTATTAGTCGTAATGTCAGATAATACCAGGCTCGCTGTCATTATCTAAAATACCACTTTCCAAAGTATCTATCTACGTAGTTAACCACAGAGTTTAATTAATAGCATTTCAAATTCAGTAAGTACTAGATATCTACCCTAACTAAATTCAACTGTGTTTCTCTTAGCTCACTAAAAGGTACATCTATCATGAAAAGTGCTAAAAGTCTTAATCTATGGACTGAGTTGGCAAATATTTTCGACGGTTTTAATGTGTGGCTTTGAGATTTATAGTCCCTAAAAGTTATTGTTGAAAATCATAACACAGTGAAATTAAATAAAATTTTGCACGATTCATAATGCGAAGCATTAGGTAGAGAGTGCATTACGATCGAAAAAATTGTTTTGCCTCTTTTCTGCTACTGTTTCTATTGTTATATTCCTGCTAGTACACAGAACCTACTTATTTTTATATATCATTGTATAAATAATTGAATGGAGATTAATTCTGTACTTTAAAAAAATTTATTGAATGCAGTAGAAACAAAAAAAAAAACATCAAAATGTTTCTAAAAATTTTCCCGTCAATCAAGTGTGAAACCTGAAAACATTGTAGCTTGCGAAAAAAATCAATTAATTGAGTCATTTTTTTTTTTATAATAGATTATTTTCACACATAGGCAGAACCCTATTGAAAATGGCTCTTTTATTCAAAGTAGTTTAATTATAATTAATAAAAACAGGAAAAGGTAGAATGTATTCTAAAATCTACTCTTTTTTATCCGAGTTCTTTATTATAGTTTTTTTTACAATCAAATGAGCAGTCTTTTTTTGATTTTCCATTTTTTTTATTCTGTAAGTTGAATATCGGAATCACTTTTACAAGTTATATAATAAAACAGTTGTCTACATCTCTTTATCTACTTTTCTATCGCAGGTTTGCTGGAAAAGATTTCTTTAGAAATAAGCATCACCTAAGCAGTACCGATTTTTCTGTTCTTTTTTTTCTTGTCTGTTTATATCACACTAATATAATATAATATATAATCACACTATATCATCACACTAATCACACTATCACACTAATATTGTAAAGGCGAAAGTTTGTGAGTGTGTGTGTTTATATGTTTGTTACTTATTCACGCTCAAATGGCTGAACGGATTTGGATAAAATTTGTCATGGAGGTACCTAGCTGACACCCTAGATTAACATATAGGCTACTTTTTATCCCGATATTCCCACGGGATCGAAATTTACGCGGGTGAAACCGCGGACCGCAGCTAGTATAATATAAAAATAAAATAAAAATTTCTAGATGAAGTCAACATTTCCTGTCTGACTACCCCTGAAAAGAAATGGCGAAACAAACTCAGATAATAAGAGAACAAAAATAAATCGTAAAAAGAAACATAAATTCAAAGTAAACATTCAGCCTGAAAGTGGCACCGGTAACTGAAAAGCTGTGTGGAAATCAGTTGTCCTGGTATGGACATCTGATACGGAGTAATAAGGAAAATGTCGTGAGGAAAGTTTTGAGTATGAATTTTGATAGCCATAGGAGTAGGGGAAGACCAAAGAAAAGATGGATGAACTGTGTGAACGATGATATGGTTAGAAAGGGAGTGACTACCGAGATGACGACTAATAGAGAAGTATGGAAGAAAAAAACATGTTGCGCCGACCACAATTAAACCGGGATAAGGGCAGGATAATGGTGATTCGAAGTAAACATTCAGAATAAAAAGATTATATTATTATGTTTGATATCATTAAGATCGTGGGGCGAAACAATAGCGGCACGTAGGAGGTCTCATTTTCCGAAATAGAGTATGAAAATCTGCCTACGCTGGAAAATAATTATTCTCTCAAATACGTAAATCTAATAACAAGATGAGCATAATGATGCTTAAGTATGATTTCAAGTAGGTACAGGAAATCATTATTACAGAATTAAATGTTATGCCCTGATAAAAGTAGGCTGTATTTTATATCCTGTGGGCGTTGTGACTAAAGAACACGTAGCTATGTACAGGTGCACTTATCAGCTGAAACTAGGTGGTACTAACTACTAATAATAGAGGCTTACTCACGCGACGTATTTCTCACGCGCTCTCGACTCGCGTATCTGTCTTTATAGTAATACTAGCTGCACCCCGCGGTTTCACCCGCGTAAATGTCGATCCTGTGGGAATATCGGGATAAAAAGTAGGTAGCATATATGTTAATCCAGGGTGTCAGATACCTCCATAAAAAATTTTATCAAAAATTGGTCTAGCCGTTTCAGCGTGAAGAAGTAACAAACATATAAACACACACACGCTCACAAACTTTCGCCTTTATAATATTAGTGTGATGTGATTAAAGCTGCTTGATTTTTGTTTTGTTGTTTTTTTTATTGAGCGCGTTAATCTCTGGAACTTCTAGTCGGATTTCAAAATTCTTCTTGTATTTGATAGCCCAATTCTTTACGAAGGCTATAGGCTATTTAACATTACGCTACAACCCTAAGAAGCTGAGCAAAACGAGAAAGTACGCTGGGCGAAAACGAAGTAAAAGCGCGGGCGGGCGAAAGAATGCAACGCGGGCCGAAAGTCGCGAGCCAAAGCTAGTAGGGACCTTAGTAAAAAAGCACTGAAAACGCAAATAGTGCTGCTTTTTCAAGTTCAGCGCTTTACACGAAACGGAGCAGTGTGTAAAAAATCGTGTGAGTAAAATAAAAATAAAAACGACAGAATGCGATCCGTAGCGTAGGACGTATCTTTTACCTATATGTGTTACGGCTAATAGCCGAAGTGTGGCTACACCTAGTTTTAGCCAGATACAACTAGGTGCAGCCGGCCACATGCGGTTCGTGTGTACTTCGTGTGACATCGGTTGCATGGTTGCGGTCGGTCGATAGGCGACGTAGGATGCAAGAGCGAGCGAAGGGCACCCCGAGGTTAGGTTTGGTTAGGTTATTTTAAACCGTTTACACAGAAATAGGAGTCCCGCTAGCGGAGCGTCGCTCCATCGACGTTGTACCCGGCTAAAACTAGGTATAGCCGCACTTTGGCTATTAGCCGGAACATATAAACAAAATATGCGCGGAAAATGGACAGTTACCTACATAGCCTTTGATCCCCCACTTTTTACCTTAAAGCACAGACACGAAGTGCCATATTAATAATGTAGCAAGAAATGAGCAAGTATATCGCAGTCAGCAAGTTCAGGTCAAGTAAAGTACAACAAGTTACGTATGGCAAGGGTTGGAGAGTCATAAAACTTTCAGACAATAAAGTTGGTTGAAGAAGTAAAGTTAGGATAGTTGATCCCGATGTGTCGCGGTCCCGCGTTTGTTTTAATGGTTAAGTTGTGATTTATCGTTCTACCCAGGTTCAAGTTGCGGCCACACGTTCTTAGAAGCTTTTAATCAAATTAAGTATTCATCTGAGCAACTTTGTGTTTTGATGAAATAATTTAGAAGGTCATTATTGGATGGGAGTGTTATTATTTTTGGTTGTTTAATTTGGAGTTTGGCATGTTTAGCTTTTTAACAAGGTCTAAATTAATCATGGAAATGAACTGACATAATTTTTAAAACATTTTTTAAATCCTTAATTTTTTTTAATAGAAAAGTTCTTTTCGAATGTCAACCTACCTTTTAAAAATAGTTGCGACATACAGTTTTAAAGGACTCATTTATTTTTTTTTTTATTTTGGACAAAACCAGCGAACTATTATTATACACATATACCTAAAATAAATTAAACCCACATGGAACTCAAACATAACTGGCAAAATGTAGGTGTAAGTACACACCTCAACCTACTCTTCGGGCAAAATACTAGCTTGATGATATTTTATGTACCTTGGTGTCGAATGAAACAAGCACAAAGAGCCTGCAAAACCAGTTAGGTACTTATATGATATACATGCTGCGCCCCGCGGTTTCACCCGCATAAGTTTCGATCCCGTGGGAATATCGGGATAAAAAGTAGCCTATATGTTAATCCAGGGTGTCAGCTACCTCCATACAAAATTGTATCAAAATTGGTCCAGCCGTTTGAGCATGAAGAAGTAACACACATATAAACACACACACGCACTCACAAACTTTCGTCTTTAGGATATTAGTGTGACAAATAAAAACGTCACAGGTACTAAGTTTCCCAGTCTCTAAGTGAAGATCTAACCCAATTTTCCAAAGACAAGTTGAAACAAATACATCCGTACATACACTTACTCCCTGCAAGTTAAAACAAAAGGGGTCAGTCGACGTGGGTTGTGTTTATTCAGTACTTACAAAGGAATCTCCATCAATCATTGGGGATCCAGTTTTAAGCCAAACCTACAAAAATCAAAAAGCCTGCTAAACTAGTTAGGTACGAAAGCATCAAGCTAAAATTACATCCTAACACAAACTCTTCAACTCACTAATAAAACAAAATCCGACCCAATTTTCCAAAGATACGTCGAAATAAATAGCATCCCTAGCGAGTTAAAACAAAAAATCTTGTAAAAACAAAAAAAACAA
This sequence comes from Amphipoea lucens, assembly GCA_947508005.1. Classification (NCBI taxonomy): domain Eukaryota; kingdom Metazoa; phylum Arthropoda; class Insecta; order Lepidoptera; family Noctuidae; genus Amphipoea; species Amphipoea lucens. The sequence continues at coordinate 7,214,219 of OX382362.1, read as the reverse complement.
GAGCACCTGAGGGCGATTGCAGAGGACGTGGGGTGTGTTTATTCGGTGCTTACACAGGACTCTCCATCAATCACTAGTGGGCCAGTTTTTAGGGGCCATAGCTCCCAACGGACTGGACTTGCAGTCGACGTGCCCTGACATGCCTACTGGCCAAAAAACTTGTGGGTCCGCCATTGGGATATGAATTAACGTGTTTTTCTTTTGGTTTAACTTTTTTAGCTTAATCCTTAAATGTTTTGGTAAGCTTAGGTTGTTGAAAAAATAAGGTTTTTTGTTAGTTGTTAGTGAGTTTTGAATATACGCATAATTGTTAGAGATCGATGTAGAATCCGAAAAGGTTCTTAGTTATGTTAGAAAATGGCCGCGACTTACGAGTTGTAAGTCGTAGATTCGAACCCAGACAGGCGCTTTAATTTGTGTAAATTATTTAATCACCACTGTTCTCAAAACGGTGAAGGAAAACATCTTGAGGAAACCGGCATGTCCTAGAACCAAAAAATCAAAGACATGTGACATTTACCAACTCGCACTGGGCCCGCGTGGTAGGTTACGGCCCACTCCCTCTCACAGAGAGGAGACCTGTGTCCCAGCAGTGGAAACGTTATAGGCTGATTATTATATATACTGTTATAAAATGCAAATTCGAAGGCTGTTAGCATTTTAAGCTTTGGCTAAAAAGAAACAGTTCAGATTTTAAACTATTCAATAGAATTATAAAACACTGCGCTTTTAACTTCTAACTTCGTTATATTAACGAGAAACGTCAAATGTCATTGCGCTAAAATTAACTTTTAAAGGGATTACGTTTGACAGCCGATTGGTTTGAATAATTATTAGGTTTCTTCTAAAAAGTTGTAACAAAAAAGTACAAAAATTACTTTCTTCCAAGAAAAAATCGAGATTCAAATAAGAGTCTTCTGAATTCCTTAAATAAAAAGTCTTCTGATATGGTTTAGCCATAGTCTTCTGCAAAACAAAGGCACTACCAAAATGCATTACAAGTACCTATAGCGCTTAAAACTCCAGCTTACCCATTCCATAAACTTACTAATGGCCAAATATCGGTAATTATCAGCCGGAATTAACCTATAAAGGTAATCCGGATTACATAATTGTCTATTTAATAACTCCGGTGAACTTATTTAGGTCCGGCGGACCTCGCCGGAAGCGGCGCACATTAACAAAACATTATCCCTAAGTTTACCTCTTTTAAAAGACACCTAAATTAATTGTCCGCCCTTTTAGGTACCGCTGTATTACAGTTAAACATTTTGCTATTATCTTTTTGCTATCGGATGATAATATTTTGCTTTTAGGCTTCCGTACCTCAAAAGGAAAAATCGTTATCCGTCTGTCTGTCCCTCAGTCAAGACCCTTTTCTCAGGAGCGCGTGGGAGTTATCAAGTTGAAATTAATATCAAATACTCAGGGCTGAATTATACCTTGAAGCAGTGGAAAAATCAAACTTCTACGTTATCAAAAGATACGGGTGTTTATGTTCCGAAATCAAAACCTTTAGTGGCTTTTCACACGTCCCGGCAACCGGGTAGCCGGTGCCGACCATTTGCCAGGCAAACTACGCCAGTACCTACGTGTGAAAGCTACCCGAAACTGTCAAATTTTCCCAATCAACTTTGAACCTTATGCTATAGCGATAAAGTTGAAAATCTATTAAAGAAATTTGACAGATTGTAGTAGCTTGATGTGCTGGCGTTTGTACACGCACGTTTTTCTTGCCGTGAAAAATAACGATGTACTCGCCGTGTGTAGGCACGGTCGTCAGTGTGTTGGATCACTATGGAAGCTTGTACACGGACACGTTTTTTCTGCGGCAAGGTTTATTTACCGTGCCTTACCGTATTATAATAATATAATAATAATAACAATTTATTTAGGTCCTTTTACAAAGTAATACATTTATAAACTTAAAAATACTTAGTGGTACCAAGTTCTTAACAGATGGTCTTAAATACTTATATAAAATCTAGTTTAATTTACATGTTTTTTAACTTACCTATGAAAAGTGCGCTGGTACTGACATAATAACTTGTGGCGACCTGCCTGAGCTAGGTTAATAAAAACCTGTGTTTCAGGCCATCCCCATACTAAGCGATTAGCTGATAATTTGTCCATGGTTAGTAATTTTTTTTTAAATAATACTATCCTATTAATAGTAGGTACTAAATACAATAAAAATAAAATACCAATTTAATAACTACATCATTATTGAAGTACTTCTAGAAGTCTTTCTGTGTCTGTGTAATCAAGTGTACCCAAATATTCGCGTATCTTCAGACTACAATGTTTGTAACTGGCGATGGCGCTATAAATATTAAGTATTCTATTGAGCTTATTATATAAATCGGGTCCTAAATAGATATAGAATCGTTTTACAAAGGCATGTCTAGTTTGAGACTTTATGCATTGAAACCGTGCCGTGTACAAAGTGCCTTACGGTTACTCACGTGTTCGTGTCCGGTTCGCCATACTAGTTCAATGTTACGTAACCTCGTATCCAGAAAGTCTCTAATTAGTTATGTAATCTATTGAGTCCCACAAGATGTCAATAATCTCTGTAGGCGGTCGAAGTCTTGCTCTAGGGAAACCTAGATCGATTACACGACAGGAGAACCGTTAGTATTTTGCCTGAAGCGTTGGAGTGCCTTTACAAACATAAATAAATCGCAGACGCAAAAACACCCACATTCAATTTGTACAACTTGTGTCAATATTTCCTTGTCTGTTTATTTTAGTCGTGGCCTAGACTTATCTTCAATCTATGTAGGCTGCTCTATAGTCATACACATAAAAAAACACTTTACCTAAATGTGAGTGGTAACAGTCCCGACTTACGATTCGTAGGTCGTGGGTTCGAACCTAGATGGGCGCTTGCCTATTTGTAAACAATTTCATCACCACTGCTCTCAAAACGATTAAGGTCGTGAGGAAACCGGCATGTCCTAGAACCAAAAATTCGAAGACATGTGACATCTCTCAACCCGCACTGGGTGTGGGAAACACCCACGTGGTAGATTACAGCCCACACTCTCTCTCTCGAAGAGAGGAGGTTTGTGTCCCAGCAGTGGGAACATTATAGGCTGATTATGATATTACAACGCTGAAAAAGAAGTTTTTCATATTCGTGACACTCTTCGTGTTCGTTCGTGTCGTGTCGATGGCACACGACAGTGTATTAAATTTAGTTGCCCCAAAACTTCGCCACTCCCACGGTATCGTCAGTGGCAGCGCAGAGGTCGCAATGGCTGCATTTTTTGGGTAGCAGTAGGTAGCAGAGGGCATGATAGTAGGTGAAGTTTTGCAGACGGGTTAGTGATCGCAGTATGGTATTATTAAGAATCCGGTGGAGGCAACTGCTAGAATTTACCTCTTGACCCGGGCGATACACATTAATATAGACTCTGTGAGTGGTAATTGCACTCTGTGCTGTCAACCCCTCGGCCACCTGGCTGACCGAAAGGAAAGAAAGAAAATGTGTTTATTTGGCACATGTCAAAGTACAGTCACGTCTAAAAGTATGAATACACTTGGCAATTTTCAATTGCGATTTTTTCGTGAAATAACGAATGCAACGTTGAAATACGACACTTAACATAAACCTATGGGTTCGAAAATACTATTTTCGTAATAACATAAAATTTCATTCAAAAATAAAGGAGAAAATCGCCTTTGAATAAAGCCAAGTGTATACATACTTTTAGACGTGACTGTACACACACAATATAAAAACAAAGTAAAAACTTAAAAGTTACAAAAAAGTATTGACGAGCTAATAATCGTAACCATGATTATATGAGCTAGTCTCATAACGTTCATATCTACCATAATGATCAGAAAATCACTTAGCCGCTTTTTACGCCTTTGCGTAAGTATAGTGGTCTATATTATTTTTGCTAGGCCTCGCACGAAACACGTCACAGGTCGATCCATAAAATATACAGCTACCTAACATCAAGAACTTCATCACATTTGCTAGTTCCACCAATTTACTTCATTTCATATTCGATCGCAAACTAACTTCAAGCAAAGCTCTTTCCACAGTTCACTTGACGACTTTTGACTTTTGGACCAGTTGCCACAGAGCATCACTATATGAGCCCGATCACACGTACCACAACACACGTCAACGACAACACGTGGACAGGCGCTAATTTGCATGAAAATGAATAATGTGTTCACACGGACCATATTTGACCGTAAAAATCAACTGTGTGGACGATACCGACCACATCAAGGCCACGTCGCAGCTACAACGCAACCACCAGCGAGACCACACACTAGCGGCTGACCACATCGAAAACAACGGTGTCTTTCTGCAAATACTAGCCACAACGTAACAACATTGCAGTGACAACGAAACCGCAAGAAGTTGTAGTGGTACTATTCACATGTAACCACTGCTTGCCAATATTTTTTGTCGCTGCGGTGTGGTGTGGTTGTGATCGGGCCCTAACACTGGCCAGTTACGATATGAATGTATCCGTTCTAATCCAAGATGGCGGCTTCTGAAACAAAGCTTGTTTTCGGATCACTATCGTTTGTTAGAATGTTGTGTAGGTACTCACTAATGAAATGTTTTCAAGTAAGCTACGGTTTTGTATTGATTTTCTATGATGCCTTTACAGTATAAAGTTACTATGGCTGTTTTGGTTCTTTTTTAATTAATTAAAACTGTTTTTAAGAACCCTTATAACCTGGATCAAGGTCCTTCAATGTCGGTTCAATTAAAATTATAGAAATTGGTTGAGAAACTGTAATTTAGTTAACCGTCCTCGATGTATGCCAACAGAAATTACAGTGGTTAAACGTTTTCTTTCTATTCCAACCTAGTAATTATTCTTAGTAGTTAAATACTATTTTATAACTGGGCTCTGTATTTCTTTTCTTCTAGGTACATTCGCTTATATTAACTACTTGCTTCTGCCCGCGACTTCGTCCGCGTGAAATTTCACCCTCCCCCCATTCACCCTCTTAGGGGTGGAATTCGAAAAACCCTTTCTTAGAGGATACCTACTATTCACAAAGAACACACCCTCCAAACTTCATGTCTCTAGGACCAGCGGTTTAGGCTGTGTGTTGATATATCAGTCAGTCAGGACTTTTAATTTTATATAACGGAGAAGGCATGTGTGTCTCGTTATTATCAGCCATATTTTAACTAATGTGGGTGAATACTGTGGGTATAGTGTTGGTTATTGCGCAATAGAAAAGGGTAGTTCTTCAGGGACAAAATTTTCGATGTCTATGCGTTTATTTCTGTAACCAACTAACAAAACGGCATGTAATTTTTTTTTGTACAGTTTAGCTTTATGCCTTACTAGGACAAATGACATTTTTTAAATAATTGCTGTCTAGGTATAAAATAAAAATATTTGAAGTTGGTTCTTCTGATTCATATAACGCGTCCGTTTACCATTTTCCGGAACAAAATGGTCGATGTCGCATTTTCCCTTTGATACATCAATATAAATTATAATTATATCGAAAGCAAATGAGTTGTCCTCTTACAAAAAAAATGTGTATTGGTTATAACTACGTTAGTTTGCTTATAAATAAGTAAATAAGGAGTGTCCGGCGTAGAAGACTGATTAATGTGGCGTAAGCTTCACTTGACCGTACTTGGTCGGGTAATAATAATGAGAGCCTGGTTTCCCGCGTGGGGGGAAGCCAGTCGTGCAACGGACGAGTTAGAAGGTGGACCTGCGGCTGGTTGGCTTAGATCCCGGTGTTACAAAGGAAAATATCTGATTCACCTGTGTTTGGTTCAGGTGGCATTATGATTACAATGCCTACTTTATAAAATTTATTTTATTGTTTTAAAACTTCAATCTGTGTTTCGTGTGATGCTTTTGGGTTATGGAATCGTGTAGAAAAATAACAATAATGAAGTCTGTATGTATGATGAGTTATGCATGATTGTAGGCAAAATTCTGATTCGACTGTGCCTGATTCGTATGGTCAAAACCCCCATATGACTAATGAAATAAATTAGATTTCCCCTCTCCAGCACGAAAGGAGTGCTTTTGTTACATTATAATGTCCAATGTTTGACCGTGTACCTGTATAAGTCAGTAGTTCTAGTCTTATTTATTATTATTTTCTTAGCTATAACCTTTTGAATAATTAAAAAGTGACAGGAGTATAAAACTGTTCTAAATATGACACTTTTGATATGTTTTAGTCTTAGTTAAGAATTAATAATTATTGTTTAAAATTATCAATCATGACTAACGGTGTATTTATTACTTTTTATTTCTGTTTCTGATTCATCTGGGCACAAAATATTCGAACGTCAATATCTTGAAAACTACTTTATAAAAACGAGTCCCTCAAACAAACATATGTTATTTGGTATGTCTATTTTCATATGAACATGTGTTACAGAGCTGAATGTGAAAATAAAATTTGGCCATATGGATCAGTCGAAGAATCAAATTTCGAAGAACTACCCAAAAACGGTTTGCAGTTCCAATCAGATTATAATTTCAAGAACAAATTAATCACACTAGCAAATCACACGCTATAGGTACACGATACGACCAGATACGGAACGCGGGACAGTTCCTGAGCACATGTTGTTCGTATGATGTCCAATCTCCAACAGGGGCCGCTCCACCTCGCTGCAATCTCTTGTACTCCCCACGAACTCAGGCTCTGTCAAGCGCCGTCAGATAGCGCTGGCGTTCCGAATAGTCATACAAATGACAGGATGCGACATATATACATGTAGATAGATCAAGAGTTTTAAGCAAATTACGAAGTTTTTAATTCTAACTTTAAGTACTACTAGCTTCTACCCGCGACATCGTCTTCGTGAAATTTCTTATTGCCAAAACCACCCCATCGCATCGCATCGCCTGTCTGTGTTGTTACTTCGTTTTCTCTTAGCGTTCCTTCTGACTTTTTTTTCTTTTTGCTGGGCTCCTAAAGGTCCTAGTGTCATGTATCCTTCCTCAAGAATTAGGCTAACAAACGCGAAACTATTTTTTCAAATCCGACTGGTAGTTTCAGAGATTAGAACGTTCAAACAAACAAACTCTTCAGCTTTATTATCAGTAAGTATATAGATATAGCGTAAAACTTCCAACCAACTTAATTCAAAGTAATTATTATAACAAAACATTTTAGAAGCGAACAGTTGACGTTACAAGTCACCCACATAATCCGAGAAATCACGAAGTAGCACGAAGCAGAGATCTTTCGTTCGTATTTCAAAGTTCACTAAACTAATTCAGAGTTGACGAATCCCCATCCAGGGCGACACTCTTCCAAATTCGTATTCATTTACCGTCGTACACAATTGAAGTGGCCATTTTAATCTTGTCGCGAGGTTACTTAACAATTTCAAAAGCCCTCTCCACAATACCTGTATAGAAAAGTTCTAGTCCCCTAACTCCCCTTCGGAAATGCCCCTAAGAAAATAATTAACATGATTGAATGAAAGTTCTCAGCGGCGAGGATACCACAAAGGGCCTAAAAGGTCCAGTGAATCGTTACTGTAATTGAAAAAGATTGAAGTGAGGGGAAGTGGACATTGTTCGCTTTAGAACTAAATAGTATAGCGATGTTCGCAATTCAATAAATGTTAGGCTGAGGCTACATTAGGCCGCGATGCGACCTGCAACACATGAGCGATTAAAACAAATAAATGAATGCTCACGTATATGGCTACACCGAATATCAAATATTACTAGCGATCTTTGATTTCTTTGTGCGATAGGAACAACATTACTGTAATCACGGCATCGGCTACATCAACATATCAGCAAAATTATTAGAAAATTTCTCATTTGCACGACTAGTTCAATAGAGCTACTAAATATGTGTGTGGCTACATTATGCGTATAGTAAACCGCGAAGAATGATTTGATAGCATGTGTACTGTTAGTAGCCACGTCATCGCCGAATATACACCGGATTTTCGCTTATAATGTAGCCATATCATATTTATCTCGTTTCGCTCTTCCAGTCGCATCGCAAATCGCTGCCTACTGTAGCCTCAGCCTAAGGAATGAGTGAGATACATGTCTGTGCCTACAGGCGTCTTTGCGTTCGCGCCTGAAAATGGCCACTATCTTTTATGCAGAGTCAAATTTAATTAGCTAGCGAAACTCCACAGTCGACATGGGTATCGGTATCTAAACCCTATAAAACAAAAAAAAAGACGGGTTGCACTCCGGGAGTGCCGGCAGAAGTGAAAACTTGAATATTAACGTTGAAATAAATCAATTATGAATTGAATTAATATAACTAATTTTTTTTCACTAGTTCTGCGTCACTTTTTTCATTAATAGATGCACTTTGTTCAATTTCCATAATTATTTTAAACACTTTATATACACGAATTTTACGAATATACAGCAGTGTGGCTACTACACAGACGGTCGAGCCATCAGCTGTCCATCCATCCATCCACATCCACGTCCACCATCACCGTCACCGTCACCGTCACCGTCACCGTCACCGTCACCGTCACCGTCACCGTCACCGTCACCGTCACCGTCACCGTCAACGTCACCGTCACCGTCACCGTCACCGTCACCGTCACCGTCACCGTCACCGTCACCGTCACCGTCACCGTCACCGTCACCGTCACCGTCACCGTCACCGTCACCGTCACCGTCACCGTCACCGTCACCGTCTGTCCGTCCGTCTGTCCGTTCGTCCGTCCGTCCGTCCAGCCATCCATCCATCCATTATCGTGTCTCACTTGGTTCACTTCGGTTGGAGCCGCCGCCGTAGAAAGAGGGGGGGGGGGGGGGGAATCTCTCCTGACGGTCACGTGTCCTGACGCGAGTTTAACATTTTTTCCCCATACAAAAAGTGTGCAACGCCGCTAAAGAAGTTTTCACTTCAAAAAACGGATTTTCTAAACTCATATTTTAAGTAACCATTTTCACTAGAAAATCATCAAAACATTCATTCTGTAATTATTTTTTTTTCTTAGTTTTTAGTGTAATTATAATGTTGTATGTATTTAAAATATTTTTAAGTTATGTTAATATGTATTGTATTGTATGTGTGACGCAAAAGATGGATACCTATCACATCTGCGGAGTTTTGCTTTGTAACTTAATTTGATTAGTATATTTTTTGTCAAGCGAATAATAATATATTAGTAATTAAATTTTTGTAATAATATGTTACATGTAGTGCTTTCACGATTGGTGGTTTAACATAACATCATACACTCAACTGAATCCAGTTTAATGTCCAAGCTAATTTGTTTACAATATTTTAACACTGTAACAGCTTTTTAGAGTATTACTCCAACATTATTTTAGTAATAGGGTCGTTAGTGTTTTCTAGAGCAACAAAACAAAGTATACCAACAATCGTGATACCTAACACGATATAACTGTGGGAAAGTATTTTTATATTGTTTACAACTAGCTTCTGCTCGCGACTTTGTCCGCGTGAAATTTCTTATTCCCGCTCTCCACTCCGTCGCATCGCATCGCCTACCCGCGCTATTACATCGTTTTCGCTTAACATACTTTCTGACTTTTTTTCTTTTTGATCGGCTCCCAAGGGTCCTAGTGTGATGCTAATACGTATAAATAGACGATAGCATTCCTCGAGAATTGAGCAATCAAATGCAAAAATATTTTTTTCAAATCAATAGTGCTAGATATTAGCGCGTTTTAAAACAAACAAACAAACTACAGCTTTATTATATTAGTATAGATGACAACTAAAAGTCAAGCAGAGAAGCAAGTCGAGCAGAGAAATTGCAAGTTAAAATATTAAAAAAAACTTGCTATTAGGTATACAGTGTCTGTGTCAGTGTTAAAAAATCCCAACTACATGGATAATGACTGACATGTCAGATTTCCAACAACGGAAGTAAAAATGTAAACGAATAAATAACATGTTCCAGTGTTCCACTATAGCTGAGTGTAAGGGCCTGACCCACCGCCAGCGATGAACGAGAAGCGAGTTAAGCTACCAACTAAAAATGAGTTGGTGAGCAATGCGCATCTAACCGGATGAACAGCGAGTGCGCGACGTCGACGACCAAGTGTACAATGCGCGCCACGAAAGATGAGATTTACGCGGTGTCCTACGTGAGCGACGAATACGACGCGACGCGACGCTGCGAACGCGACGAACGCGATCAACTCAACGGCATACCCTGCTTACGTCCTATATGACAGTCTGCGCCGAGACGCGACGTAACGCGTACTTGTTTTAAGAGCGACCAGACGCGACACCACGAATTACATATGAACTTTCCGTCTGTTCCCGTTGTCCCCATTCGGAACTCAATAAAAATAATTAAAATGTGTTCCCGTTGTCCCCATTGACGGTTTCCTGTTAAAATTGTACTGTACTTCTCCATGACTCGAGAAGTAATGACCAAAATCACGTAGGACATTTGTCGCGTGTAGCATCGCGTCGCATTACGTCGCGTCGTGTTGCGTCGCGTCGCGTCGCGTCGTATTCGTCGCTCACGCAGGACACCGCCTTAACCCCGCTTCCCGCGCGCTTTCCGCCGTCCCTATGACGACCGGTCCCGTCCCGCGCTCAGACCTCATACCACCAAAGAGACCTAAAATCGTGTACTGCGCAAGTCAAACCACGTGGTGTGTCAAGTATCATCTTTCGTGGCACGCATTACGAGCTTCGCGAGTACAGCCAGTACCCTAATTGCGTAACACACTATAAACCACAAACTGAATCATTTTGATGGATATTGCTAAACCATTGCATCTTATGTTCAAAAAATTTGTGTGCTCAAAAACATAAATAACGCAATGAATGTTGTTGAACTGTCAAAATGAAAGCCATTGCTACAATTACCCCGCTGATTCAAACTCCGAAGTTGCCCTACTCGCTGCGCAGTACCTCACCCCTCACCCCCACTGACACGTGATTTTGTGACTGCGCAGCGACTCGCCTCATGTTCATTCATGCCATTTTTGAATCGGGCTGTACTCTCTTTGATAGCTCATGTTGCGACAAACGAGTACTCGCCGGCGGTGCTAACATTCAGCGATCAACTATTAATATATCGACGGTGTAGTATCAATATCTAATAACTACAAAATCATGATTTTACAGGAGGCGAAAAAACGTTTCATTTCTATAGTTTTTTTTATATTTTAATAAAAAAAGTTACTTATATTAAACAAATAGTAGGAAACGTCGTCGTCGATTCAAGATCTTATGTCTTTGCTAATATGAGCTATTTCATAATTTTACCTACGAATATGCAATAAAGTGAAAATCGCTAAAATGTTAGTTCTTAGATATTGGCACTTCACCGTCGATATATGTGCATCTTTAATTTACACGGGACTTTAAATTGTTAAATCGTACGTTTCTTGAGCGAGAAAATCATTGATAGCTAGTCGCTACCTCATGCGCTAGGACAGGTGCCTCACGTAGAAAAGCTCGAGCCATTTATTTGCAAAATTTTCATTACAGGCCGCTGTAAACCAGACCATGTCCCCATCCTTTATGAAAGCCTTAAATGATCGCACAATGATATTTAATTAAACATGTTTAAAATCTATTTTAATAAACATGCTGAAATTATTACTTCGCTTTGTGTTCTCCTTTTCAAAAGCTTTTGCGAAAGTCCTTGATAATTAATTTAATATAACATAGCATCACGCTTGTAATCTCCAAAGGGTTGGGCAGAGGTGTATCTATAGTACACCCACATTTCGCCAGTTATATTTAAGTCTCATGTAATAGCGTGCGAGCCTATTGCCATCTGTCAACCGTGCACAATTTCAGACTCCGGGCTGCTTCTGAGAAATTGGTAATGAAAAAACCCAATAACACTTTGCCCGACCTGGGAATCGATCCCAGGGCATTCATGGCAGTGGCGTGCATTGGTTTTCAGAATAGGTAGGCACTAGGACTAGGCCGGGTCTAGTCTAGGCAAACGCGGTCACTAATCAGAAAAAAAAATGTGAGATCAAAAGTGTGGTTATTTGAGTAGGCATGCCTACTTAAGGGTGATAAATTGCGAAGGTCGAACGTCATGGTATTACGCATGAGACGTACGTATTTTTAATTTTGTCGTATTAACTTGAAAGAGTAAAGACCAATGACAATGTGCGAATAGTACGGGAGCCGAGTAGGCCGTCCGGCGACTGCCTACTGCCGCGCGTGTTTATATGAAAATTTTGTTTTTTGTTAGGTATGATAATTTAGTGAGTTTTTTAATTGTGGGGCATACACTAAAAAGTAATTGACAGGCTTATATTGATATATCGAGGTAGGCACTGCTTATATGCCTATATGCAATGCACGCCACTGATTTATGGTCAGCAGTAGTGCTTGCGACCACTAGATCAACGAGGCAGTCGTCATAAGTAATTTATGTTGTGTAATTTTAGTTATGTGCAATTAGCAAAAGAGAAAAATATGCAGGTAGCATTCTCTAATTAAAAGGGAATGTAGGTATACTTGGTCAATGATAAATTATATTCATTAAATTGTTTCAATTAATTGATCGACACTTCACGTGATCAGAGAGCAGGGTCGTTCTATGGCCAAAGAATTAGCATTGCCATTCAACGTGGCAATGCTGCCAGTCTTCAGGGCACGTTTCAGGATGACAGCGATGCGGACAAGTACTTCGACTAAATAGGCTTTTATTTTTGTATTTATTTATATAGTACCTAGTGTAAATAGTTAAGAGATTATGAAAATAAAATTGAATTTCAAAAAAACACTTCTACAATGTCAAAAATAAATGATATAAGATGAGGTGAATTTAAATGAAACGAAATTGTTTTTTCTTTAAATAGGATATTGGCATCACTGTTACAGGACTAATTATTTAAAAAAAATAAGCTAGCTGAGGCCGGCGTTTCCTATCTGACTACTCTGAGAAGAAAGGCCGAAAAAAACTCAGAGGTCAGACGTCAGAGTTAGCACTTGGCCCGCGTGGTGGATTATGGCCCACCCCCTCTTATAGAGAGGAGGCCTGTGTCCCAGTAGTGGGAAAATTATATGCTGATTATGCGGTCTAACATTACCATCCTTTGTCTAAGTGTTGTCTAGAGCTTAATATAGTAAGATCCAACAATCCTGTTGTCTGAAAAATGCTTAGTTGATCATATTGTTTTCCTGCATACTTACCTACATATTTTACACCCTTCGTCAATATTATTTTAGGAAGTAATTCAATATGTAGATTCTCAGGGAAGAAGATTCAATTTAGGGTACAAAAATAGGGAAAACAAAGCCCACGTGTCTTAACTTTTTACAAGTTCGTGTCAAGGGTCATCGAAAATGAAGCCACGGTTTTACCAAAATGGAGTCCCTTGAGCTTAACTTTCGGATATTGTTTCTTATCCGGATAAAAATAGGTGAGTAACCGTAGGAACCTTTTAATAATTTAATGATAACCACTAAGGTAAGGCTCCATGAATATTACATTGACAAAACATTATTTTCCTTGTGAGTTAGTCGGGTTATAATGGAAGAAGTGAGAGAGAACGTTGCAGAAGTAGAAACCTTTGTTCCCTTCCACATATAACCCAGGTATAAGGCTGGATTTAGTGCTCGACCGAAGGTCAGTGCTGACATGCATCGGTCGCGTACAGATTTATATGGACTCGCGCTCGCTGACCGTCGGTGCTATAGTAAACACCTCCATTTATCGTCAGCGTCTTGGTACGTGTGTCCGACGGTACGCGATCGACGCGCGACGTCAGCGTAAGAGGATTTCAGGCCTTTTTTATGGATGGGAAATCATCAAATGACCCCTCCCGCTCTGGGTAGAGCGGAAGGGAGTGTCAGACTCTTACTGACTAAAACCCATCAGGCCTAAAGGTCTATTCAAACCTAAGCAGTATTCGCTGCCGCTTTGGATAGAGGTACCTATATACCGCGCGGGTTTCGCTCAGGTATTTAGTATCAAGTTCCGTGGCTAGGGCGACCTGAGCGGTATTTACTGCCGCTGTGAGTAGCAAAACTCGGACGCGGTATTCTACCCACAGGGATAGATATTACCGCATACCCACTCAGTTTTCTATACCGCAGACGGTAGCGAATTCCCCTTAGGTTTGAATAGACCTTAAGGCTTGCTCGTTCCATCATAGACCTCATCCGTCGTTCTCCACCAGGCGAGAGATCTCGTCATCGTTCCCCACCAGGTTTAAGAGCTGGTCCATTTCGCAATCATCATCAACATCATTTCAGCCAGGAATCACCCACTGCTGGGTATAGGGCTCTATTTTCTTTATTTTGCAAAAAAGGAAACCTCATCCGTCATACATGAAGATACTGACTGGTCCATTGATTTTCTAATGTTTGGTACCTATGTTAGGTTAGGTTTTTTTACTATTTATTCCTGTTCGAATTGAATATTCATAGTTAAGATAGGACAACGTCTGTCGGGTCAGCTAGTTAATTAATATAAATAACAAAATCAAACCCTAACTTAACTAAAACTATACACAAACTAAAATATAGCATCGAAAAATTCATCCGCATCGCTGTCGACTGGTAATGTACCCAAGAGACTGGCGACATTACCACGTTGTATGGCAATGCTTAGCCTCTGGCCAAGGTAAAAGCCAGCCCTTGGGTCACGGGAAGTGTCAACCAACCGTTTCGAAATTTCCTTGAAACGACCATAAGCACTCGGATCCCACGGCCCGAGGGTTTCAACTTTCAACTCCAAACGGCTCGAAAATATAATTTTCAATAAGGTTATTATATTAGCTTAGGTTATATTATAAGATACTTCTACCTATAGAGAATTAATCCTTTTGAAAACTTGTCCTACTTATAATCAGCTGAAAAGCAACAAACCGTGGCAAAACAGCAATCGTCAAAAAGACATCATTAAAACTAGGTATGTATTCAATAAATAGTAATTAGCCGCTTAGCAAAACATTTTATCTAGTCGAAGTAAATGCTCAAGTTTCCTCTCGACTGTCTTTTCGTTCCCTAATGAATTTCCAGAAATTCAGAGTCTACACAAAGACATATTTCTACAATACCGGTTCATTGATTTATGACAAAAAATAATATTCCATTTCATATTTCCATTTCGAAAAAAATATTCCATTTCATATTGCCATTTCGAAAAAGTCACGGAGAGATCGCCTAACTTTACTCTTAAAAGGCGACCAAACTCCGCGACATGAAAAACCTTTTATTTATTAACACAGTTCATCATTCGGTACAGTTGATGCAAAAGAAATAAGAACGGGTGACAAACAGCTTTAACATGTTCGCACAAAAACGTACACAATAAGGAAATAATATATTCCAGAAATAAAACGTTGAACCATCGTAATATTTTATAATGATTTCGATCGGAACGAAAATTCGAAGTGTGCGTCTAATATTCAAAATTTGAATTTCGAAATTTCGGATAATACAGAGGCGCGTATTCCGATCCGTGAGCGCTCTCATCTCAGTCTCCCGAACCCGACCAAATGTCGTCATCAACATTTACTCCGACCCCTCCCGTCCGCTGCCAACCTCCGGGCATGCGCCCATAATACCGTAGGGTAATCAAATTGCGATAATATGCCACTGCACTTGAATCATCTGTGGTGAAAATATTTTTTTATTACTTTTGATATGCATTTTCTTTGAATAAATGAACAAATAGTGCACTTAAGTGGAGATAAAACATTAAGTCATCTTAAAATATTTTTTATGTTTAGAATAACAAATAGGTAATATTATTTTTATACTCATACTGTATTATTACATATTTACTGTATTATAAACACAAAATGTTTTGCCGCCAGCCCATGGCACGGGGCGCATGCGCCAGTTCAAAACGACCCGCAGTAAAACGACGGGTCACGTGACTTGACGCGGCATTCGCTCGTCGCTCTTCGGCAGTTGTCGGCGAATCTGCCCGGTGAGCGGGCGTGTCCACGCGCGTCGGAACGAAACTATCACATAAATGTCAAATGAAATTATTTCGAAAAAACATAGTGACATGTGCTTCGTTATTACCTAAACATTAACAATAACGTTCTGTTTATAGTGTTCGGTAGTGTTATTCTACGTATTAGTCGTTTGTAATCTCTGATTTTGTGTAGCGAAATGTATTACCCCGACTCTATTCGTGATTGTGTTTTCGCTAGCTCCTAAACATTTCTGGCGGCTCGGTTTTGCTTTTACGTAAATGACTGTACTTATTAGGAACTGTTCAAAATAGTGTTTCGTGTTGATTAGTAAATAATAATTGTTTGCCGATGTGATACATACATGATGGACCGCGTGAGTGGCGTGTGTAGGTTCGGAGGAGTGATGTCGGCAGTAAGAACCAGAACTGGTCGTAGTAAACGGCGCCTGACGGGTCAAAATCAGATGCCTGAAGATTTGCCCGAGCCCCCGCGTCGTGGTCTAGGTGCTATTCTGGTTCTCGCCTGCATACTCGTCTACCACAACTGTTTGTACTGCGGTTTCGTCTTCGATGACATAAGTGCCATAAAAGAGAACAGAGACTTAAGACCACAGACTCCAATATCAAACATTTTCCTCAACGACTTTTGGGGGACTCCTATACATAAGGTAAGGACATCGCCCTAGTTACGCTTTTGTACATAATCCCGAAGTGTTATTGCTTGTTTTATTTTTATTTTTCGTTAATAATCCTGCAAAATAATATATATATATCTTTTCCAGTCAGATCTCCAATTACTCCTACTCGAAAATTGTACTGCGAACGAACTCTGAAACATGTTTTAATAAAGATATAACAGAATAATAAACGAAGCCTCTTTTCGTACTTTCATCATTTCCTTCCTTAATTACAATTTTACGGTAATTAAATAATATGGAGTTACCTGTTTCTCGTTTTATCTTTGGAAATTAATCAAAACTGTCTGAGAGGCATCAATATTAATGTTTAGATTAACCAACTGCTTATTTCTATACATTATTCAACTGTGATGGTATTTTAGGCTACTTAGTGAACCCACTACTTTTATAATCGGATGTCAACGATGATTTGCAATTTACAATAAACCAACAACAATGGAACGGAAACTCTATAATAAAAAAATGAGTATCGAAGTCCAGAGCAGGTTCTTGTTCTGTTGCATTGTTACACAAATTTTATAATATTATGCAGGCATTGCATTAATTACATCGTCAATTTTATTGATGCATGAGGTTGGTGACCGGACTTCTTCTGCTTTTACACCTTATTTCTTTCTTATATTAATACTTACCTTTATTACAACAACGGTAAGGTAAATGACCTTATTGACTCTGACAAATACAAACTGCGAATTTTGAAGTTCTCACAAATTGACAAAATTCTTAAGCGAAGTACAAATTTTCGTGCATCCTACCTC
Source organism: Amphipoea lucens (assembly GCA_947508005.1). NCBI lineage: Eukaryota > Metazoa > Arthropoda > Insecta > Lepidoptera > Noctuidae > Amphipoea > Amphipoea lucens. The sequence goes on along the minus strand of OX382362.1, from coordinate 7,196,904 downwards.
TTTTCTGCACGGGAATCACATTGACATGAAATATTCTTCAAAACTAACAAAGAGTGTGTTTTGTGTCGAAAGGAGGAATTGATTTCACATTGCATTCCACGTCGCAATTCCCGATGCGGATTTAGAGATACCTTTCTCTAATTAGATAAGATTCCTATATCTTTCCAATTAGAAACGTTCTTAGTGGATAATCGTATTTTGGTATGTACCTCCTATATAATATCCTGGACCAAATGTCCATGCTTACAATGTAAACTGTTATTAAAAACAAATTCTGCTTTGTAACTACTTCCCTTAGATGACTTGATCAATGATTAACTCTGCCTAAACTATGATCAATTCTTTTGGGATTGTTGTGGATCAAATCAGAATCATGTTAATCTTAGTAGTTACTTACTTACAAGAAATATTTACTGATTGGAAACTATAACATTAAAAAGTTATAAGAAAATGGCTTTAACAATAACAATGTGTCTATTTACTATGTTACAAATTGCATCAGCATTTTTATCTTAATGAACAAACTTACCACGTAGAAGAAATTCTTAGTAGAACGTTTTAGAAATAAAAATAATCCGCTTTTCTCTCCGATCATTGGAAATATACAATCTGGAGTAACAAAAATAAAAACCAAATATTCCAATGGAGTATAAACGATGTTATTTTATTTCGTCCTGACTGTCATTTATCACGCTCTCACGACTAATGTATTTGCACGAACATGCAAATATAATTGGTGACCCGAAACACTGCGACACATTACTTCTGTACGAGAGTGATAAATCAACCATTTGCGCGCAGGTAACTGGGAAATTTATGGATGTAATCATCATGAATGTTTCAACCTTGTGCATTATCCCTCTCACCGATTTACTATCCACTATGCTGTTTCAACTGCAAAATGATATTACATTTATCAAACTTGATTTCGTTGTTCCCGAGCGAGATTTTGGAGGGATGTAAATTCTGGGCAAACAAAACAAATTACAATCGCTGTATTGTATAATAATACGGTACCGTACAATGTACCCTCGAATGATCCTGAATACATAGCAGCACTTTAAACAAATAAGTTGCGGTTCCCTAAACGTTTCGCACCCCGAAGAGTTTAATGAACCTTGGCAGCGTTACTCCCACTGAGAATTTCAACTGCCAGTCGCATTGTATCGGATGTTGTATGGATCCATCTTAACAAAATTGTTATTTTTGAAAACCTCTTAATGCCTATTAAAGAACAATATAAACGTGCTTCGGCTGGGGTATTGTAAACGGAAAGTACAATCAAAGTAATAGCTCCTCTTTCCGTTTGAATATATTCTGCGTGACACGTTGAATGGAATCTCAGGGGAATGGGTGGAGTACACAAATTACTTTGCGCGACTCTGGCACAACAGTTTGCGTGATTTGTAAATAAAAACAAGAAAATCTTAACAACACTTCTGTTTGCGTGTGTTTATGAAAAGCATTTCTTAGAAAAGAAGATTAGAAAGACTAAAACAATTGAAAGATCTAGGAGACAACATGACAAAAAAGATTTGAAAGCACTCGTATAGCTTATCTATATTTTACAAACCATGGAGCGGGTTACTTAGCATCAATATAAATTATGTAGATACCGTTTAAGAACTTGCATCAAATAAAATACTTACGTCGTGATGATAATTTACTGGAATCTGTTTAAAAATCCAAAACCTGTTAATAGCCAATGCATTGCTTTAAAAAAACCGATATCGTAATCGGGCTCTTAATTTATTCATCAACAGATCCGGTTTATTTAAATGAGGTGAATGAAACAGGACCGTGGTGACACTTTCAAGGGCAGGATTAAACGAATGACACCCATAAAAAATGCCTTGTGATGTTAATTTTGAACTCCTTAACGAAGACGGACAAAATAATACAAAATGCACATCTTTCGACGTTCTCGAACCCTTCGAAGAAAAAAACATGTCATGTATTATGCAGGAACAACAATCGTGTGATTTTACTGTCTCAATGTTTTAAAGCTTTAAATATTTATCGTAAACCCAGTCCCAGATAAAATTGAGTAGCTTGTGAAGAAAAGATTTCTTCATTCAAGACTATTTCTTTTACAAGTTTTCATTTAGAATTCCAGTCACAGGAATGTAGTTTGATTAAATCGCTTTACTACAACTTGCAGTGCGGATAAAGTAATTGAATGTCAAATAAAAGGTCACTCGAAGATGCATGGTTGGCTCCTGCAATAAGAGCTAAAACAAGTTAACCAAAAGTCGATCGACTTTAAAAGCCTTAGAACGTAATTACAACTTGGGCGAGGTAGAGAAAATTGCTGTAAACCGCGACACTGTTTTTGCCTTTAACGTGAACAACAATTTCGAACCTCAAATTATTTAAATCTGGTATCAATGAACATTGGATGGCAAATAGAAATTAGATCAGTCCGAAATATAATTTAGAAAATTATATTTCGGACTGATCTAATTTCTATTTGCCATCCAATGTTTAATCGAAAATTGTGGTTAAACCAATTCATCAAACTTTTGTTCATATTCAATATCCCGTGAATGCTGTGTTATACCAGTATACATAAAAGTTTGTGTGTGGTTTCTCTCATAATGTATGAAAACTTATTTTATCATTTATGTAACCTATGTAGTGGCCATCGAAAACTATTTAGGTAACTATTGCTCAACTTATATTTTGATTTTTATGTTATTCCCTTCATCATATTATCATCATCATCATAATCAGCCTATAATGTTCCCACTGCTGGGACACAGGCCTCCTCTCTGTGAGAGGGGGTGGACCTTAATCCACCACGCGGGCCCAGTGCGGGTTGGTAGATGTCACATATCTTCGAATTTTTGGTTCTAGGACATGCCGGTTTCCTCACGATGTTTTCCTTCACCATTTTGAGAGCAGTGATGATGAAATAATTTACACAAAGTAAAGCGCCTGTCTGGGTTCGAACCTACGACCTACAACTCGGAAGTTGCGGCCGATACCACTGGGCCACCACTGCTCTCAATATTATTTATTCTCTGCACATTTACTACTGATTATGTTTACACATACCTTGTTGTGGGACCCTGGTGATCTGCTATACAGGTATTCTTAGTTTAGACACCAGTCTCTCACAAACTAGTCTCACATAGTTTTTAAACAGGTCTAAAATGATATAATCCCATTGTTTGTGAAGAGAAAATAAATTATTTGAATTTATGTTATAAACAAATTCTACGGATAACTAAAATTCATTTTTTGGTATAGATCACCTCTAATATTGAATAATCCTTTATTTTCGTAAACATCTTGTTTAAAATGAGGAAAAAACAGATTGTTTTCCTCGATTCTTAGCTTTCTTTTGATCGTTGCTGATACTGTTTTCAGTAACAGTGATATTTTTAACCGACTTCAAAAAAGGAGGTTCTGTATTCGACCCGTATGTATGTTTGTATGTCCGCAATTTTCTCAAAAACTAATGAATCAATTTTGATAATTCTTTCACTAATGTGATCTACGTACTTTCAGAAAGGTTTTAATATATAATCCATTAGGTAATTATTCTTATGTACGAAGTTATATGCATAAATGTACTGCATCTCCGGCATTTGTATGCGAATTTTGATGCTTCTTCTAGTCGGTGTCTTCAATTCATCAATGCACTAGTGTTAACTGAATTTGTGTGGGGGAGGTACAACTAAAAAGCGAAAAATAAAAACTTTTTTACCAAAAAATAACCGACTTAAGTTAACTTCGGAAGTCGGTGTCAAAAAACGAAAATGCGGAACTAACGACACCGACTTCCGAAATTAAAGTTATTTATCTCTTTGTAGTGTTTTTTTTTAAGTCGGTTATTTTTTTATTAAAAAGTCCATCTTATCTGTATAAGTACCTACATTAGATAATTATATACTAAGTACTACATAAGCAAAATAAATTACTTCTATTTCTAACGACGCTTTTATTGGTTTATGTTAATCCTCTAAAAAGTACCCAACATAACATTAATTATTAGGTATAACACTTTTGATCATTACTTCCCTAAGTAATGAGCTTACGCCTAAAAGCGTCACGTTTGATTTCAGCGTGACGACGTAAAATCTATTCGAATGTTCCATAATCCGGTACAATCGAGCAAACACAATGGACGGGGTATTACTAAGTATTTAAATAAGAGATTAACGCCATTTTACACGTCAGCTTAACGAAATCCTGAGTTACGTCATTCCGAAAATGCAAATAAGCTATCAAGAGGTAGGTACACTCGCGAGCACATTGAATTATGAACGAAAAATAAAGTTTATAAAAGGGACTATTATTTTAATTAGCGATGTCACTGTGTCATTCTCATCTTTGTTTCCAAAAGCTTTTCCTGTAAGTAATAAAACGATAAGCATACTTGTAAATTAAATTACTGCTGCGTAAATTTTACTGTTACCGAATTACAAATAAGTATAGGTATAAAGAGGGTACCTTTAGTAAAATGGTCGGCGGCGTTAGCGCGTTTGCCGGCCACATCAATCAATGTCAACAGAGCAAGTTTTTCGTTTGGTTCCGTCGAAGCGTCCGCGCTGTTTTTGTTTACAAACTTTCAGCCTGTATCACTTTAAATATTAACTTTCTTAAGATTTGATTAATACTACGAGTTTCGGGGAACTAGTGAGCAAAAAATGGAATGAATTATAATGATCTTTATTCTTAACGCGTACGCTATTCATCAATTCATGGCATTAAAACATTTTGGTTTTGTTTTTAGCAGCTCACATTAGAGGAACTGCAGCATATTTGGGATACTGCAGGTAACTTGGAATACTTCGGTATCTAAATAACTAATAACGCCATCTATGTTTTTTCAACGTAAAGATTACGTCGTAAGACACACTACGACATCTAGCATTAAAAACAGGACGCAATTTTGACATTCCGGCTACCAGCTCCGACGGAACAAGACGACATATTTCAAAACTTTTTTGGTAAGTATGCAAACAGTGATAATTATTTACTCTCATACGTAAAATATTTAGTGTAATCATTCAAACTATTATGTGATCTTTTTAGTTAGTGATTTTACTTTGATTTTGTGAATATTTCTAGAATTGAAAATGCTACTTGCTGTTTTAGGTTAGGGTGGTATGTTTTTAATTTGGGATACTACACATAATAAGATTATTTTTGATATTTTGTTTTAAAATATTGATTAGTTAGAGAAGTCAAGACTATAAGACTGTTACAAAGATTAGAAATTTATTACTTTTTAAGATAAAGTGTTAACAGTATGTTAATGAAAAATGTGAATATAATTTGGAATACTATATTCCAAATTACCTGCCCTCTAAGTCAATTCACATAATTTTTAATTTGTTGTTCTTTTTGTTTTTTGATAAGGTTCCTGACTTTTGTTCCATATGATAGTTATTAATATTAAAGTTTAATAGTTTTTCAAGTAATAAACGTATTTTTTATTGAGCTATCCCTTTTTTCTTTAAATTTATTCTCAAAAAACAAACTGGTATTCCAAATATGCTGCAGTTCCTCTACCTTGTAAATTATGATAATTTCTTGGAACTTTATAAATGGATAATTGCATACCAACGCAAACTAAATCAACGAACTCAGCCCAAACGGTTCAACAAATGATACAATTAGCGCCAAATAGGAGCTTTTTGGCCTTACACGAGGAAAATGACAGGGTATTTTCCTATAAGAATCTCTCCTCTTTTATTAACGGGGGAAAAAAAAACCGAAACAGGATCGATTTCAAAATCATTTTATTTCCTACATTTTTCATTTCACAAAATAATATGAAAATTGCAAGTACCATGAATTATCGTATTTTATAGGGAGTTTTACGGTTGGATTTTGAGTTTAATGTACCCCACCGTTTAGCTACATAAAAAGTGCATCACGATAATCTTAAAACATGATAGAGATCAATCAGTATCGTAATCTGAAACGTGTAATTGTTTGATCGAACACCTGGTGAACAAAGTTCGGTTTCGATTTCGACAAGGGTGACAATCGAGAATAAATTATTCACCAGAACAGAATAACATTTTATATTGCTTATGCATGGAATATCAGGGATCGAGCGCTTTGTCACTCGATTATTTTATTCCACGCCCGCCGATGCCGATTTATGAGAGGTACGCGTTCGATGATCCTCATTTTTTTGCTATTCGATTTTCATGTTCCCTGACAGTCGTTTGTTAATTATAAGCTATGGACTGGCACTTTCACGTGTTCCATTTTACAACACAAGACCAAGACGACCACAGATCGCTTTTTTTTTAAACCGAGTAGAATTGCTTCCCGAGTTAATCTTTTAAGCCCCTCTTCCTGTTGCGAGATAAATGTGTTTTTCTACGTGAGGTTTTTCTCAAGGCTGCACCTAATTCACTTTTACAGAGCAAAGGTTGTTTGACCTAATGAAATGGAGGAAAAGGTTGCTGTGCACCTATTCTGCGTAGCAATGAGTTTACGGCCAAAACATTCGAGATCACCAAAAGGTTTCACTCAATGATAAAATGAAGGTCCCTCTGAAACAAAGCTGCAACTATTAACCACGTAGTACACAGCTAAACACTCAAAACGGCGCGTGTTTGTCCCTATTTCTGTCATAAAAGTTTCAGCCCCGGCACTTATATGGGTGGTTCCGTATAACATAGGCAGTTATTATTTAGGGAGCGAGTAGTGAATTACAACTTAGTTATAACCACCGTGGTTAAATAATACAACAGGTAAATATGTACAAAGAGTTTCGGGCTTGCGTGACCGGACACTGACGTGAACTTCTAATTTCTACGACCTTTTCAAGAAATTCATTTGTATGTAAGGCACTCGAGTAATTTATGAGATCGCGTGGACTCGGTTACACGAAGCGATTAAACCGTTAAAATTGTTTATTAAAGTAACGTTATGTGTAACGTGGTAACGTTATCAGTTGAATACATTACTGTCATTTAAATATTTAAATTTCTATGTTTTCAGTCATTTTAATTCCCTTTGATCATGGTGTAAGATAGTACAATTTGTATGGCTGTGTTCACTGACTGATCATTTCGTGCAAGTGAATCAAAGAGTTTCTTATGTTAAACTAAGAGAGCATCGGATAACCAACTTAAACATTATGCAATTCAATTAGATTTAAAATTCAGTTTAATAGCTTAGATATTATCAAGATCTTTTGTGCCATGCATATAATCACGGATATCGACATATAATGCATGTTTAATGTAAATCATGTCGCCGATGATTTTTTTTTTAGCACGGGTCCAATAAAAATAGCTTTTTAATAAAACCCAAACTGTCTAAGCCTTGTGGAGCATAAACTCCAGAAAATATCATCAATAGGTCATCGCTACTTTTCCTCATAAGAACTTACACTCACCCATGGTACAGATAAAATGAAAATTACAGGGACGTTACATAAGTTTAATTAAAACACGCATCAGCGAATAACAACAGCGTAATAACGAGTTATTGAAATATTTTCAATAACGAACAGCCGCGAGCGTTCAACGAAGTAATAATTTTATCCTTGTAAATATTTGGCGGGAGCATTTAAAATGCTCGCCAGTGTTTAAGTGAGACCTGAATGTAACCACAATTTATGTAGCTTAACAAGACTATCTACCAATTTAAGCTGGACGTCCCTTCCAGCGATTTACATACGCATTTATTTATTTTTGTTTCGTTGGGCTGTTTCGTACCGTAGGCTGATAATATTTTGTTGTGGCATCATGACCAAGGGTCATCTTTAAGTCCAGTATACAAACAGTTTTTGCTGTAGTAAAGCAGCCGCTTTGTAAACGAGTTTTTCGTGTTAGTAGGTAATGCCTCTATACTTTTTCCTGCCACCAAGAATCCTTCATTTGTGCTCCAATGGGAAGGGATCTATGGTATATGATTCTATTAAGGTGGGTTTAGACCAAAGATAGAACCAGAACAAGAGCAAGAAGTTTATCTGTTGGTATTCTTGATATTTCAGTAGAGAGAGACCAACGAAAGAATGTTCTGTCCCATGTGTAAACAGGCACAAAAAGAATTAGGTAGTGTGGGGATAGAATGTGCATTCGCTTGTTTGGTCTAACCCGACCTTTACATGACTGCATTAAGAGGACTACATGATCTAAAGCGCGTTTACTGTCGGACTGCAAAGAATAGAAAGAGAAGCGCGATGACACAACCCTGGTAATTTATTGCAAAATATGAGACAATTATCTATTTACAAAAAATCAATTGTTTGTACTAAAAAAATAAAACACTAGTGCTTTAGTATATTGCTTGTAGAATAATCTGACAAAAAATCATAATGATTGTATTTAGTATGGCTTTTATTGTAAAAAGAAAGTTTTTAGAGGTATCTTCATGATTTTTATCTATCGGATCAAATTAGTTGTATTATGTTTTCAACACACTATCTACCTAGCATATTATATCCTGAAGAATATCATATTTTTTTTTTATTTTGTTTACTGTATTCCATCATATATATTTTTTTGTTTCTAAAACTTGCGTTTTTTGCGTTTAAGTCATGTAAGCCCCTTAAATGCACATGGGTCTTTATAACATTGTCTGCCTTAAGTCCACATAAAACAGACTTCGATCTGCACATGGACAAAAAGAGAGATCATCATTCTCCTGCCCTCGTCCCAATTTATTTGGGGTCGGCGCAACATGTCTTTTTCTTCCATACTTCTCTATTATGTTGGTCTTCCCCTATTCTTATAGCCATCGACATTCATAAAAAAGGAAACGATTCATTTAAAAAGCTAATAGTGGCGAGTAGCAACCCCAGTACTCACCGTTAACAAGCATAATAAAGCCAAACAAACTCGAATATTTTTCTTTTTATTATTTTACAGCACGAACCTGGTTGTGATATTCATGTCTTATTGTATTTTCAGCCCTTTGCGATGGTCCGACCAGATAAGCTCTTCTCTTGACACGAAATTTCATGATGCACTTCACTTGGCCAAGGATAGACAGAGATGGCGAAACATCGTCAGGGAAAAGATGTTTTCAAGGGAGGATCACGACCCTCAGTAATAAGGAGTACGACTTGAGGAGGAGAGATTGTATTTTAAAAGGCATCCATTAAAACAAATATTCTTTTCGTTCCGTATTCGTTTTAGCAAAAAGGTTATTCGCATGTAGGTGTGTTTTAACTACGCTCAGCCATTAAACTTCACGTAGAAAAGCGCAATACATTTTTCAGGAGTTGTTTTTGTGTTGAAGATAAACGCGCAGCGAGCAATGTCGTACGGAATTGTACGTGAAATAAATTACTTTAGCTAACAAAAAATCAAACTGTGTGTAGAATATGTATAAGGCTTGGATATGGGATATTTTTTCAGGTGATGTAAAGCTATAAAACCTTTTTATACCTAGGGGTTACTGAAAACTTACAAGTCATCGGCCTTGAGCGATATGCTACAAATATTTTTTGCTAATACCCCATCATCGCTGTAATAAAAGGTAGCACAAAACGTATATTACCATAACTATGACGTGCGTGCTTAGTCTATAAGAATTTGATCGCAGAACCTGATATTTTACCTATATTAAGGACGATTCTGCTTCATCATCATTAGCATTGCAGCCCAGAATCACCCGCTATAGGGCATAGGCCACCTCTTTTACTGCCATACTTCCCGGTTCCATGAGTGCCTTATCTAGGTTCCTTGGTTTCCTGCGACTTGGGCGATATCATCAACCTAACGCGCTTTTGGACGGCCCTGGTTTCTTTAGCCTAACCTTGGCCACCATTCGGTCACAGCTTTATTACATCGACCATCTCCACGACTAACTAGATTCTACTTAGGTATTCCCATCCATACTAATATTATTCGTAGAAATTCGAAAGCAACTTTGTCTGTGTGTTACCTTTCATGCCTAAACCCCTAAACGGATTTTGATAAAATTTGGCACGAAAAGATAGCATCCTGGAAGGACTGAGGCTTTTTTTTGTCTCGGTAGCATGTTCCCGTAGGATAATTTCCGACATCCACGCGGGTGAAGCCACAAGCTACACTACAGGTTGATACTGAGATATTCCCAAATTGGAAACCTCAACACTGCCCCATTTGGGGATAGACCTCAGGCCTATGTGTTATTATTTGGAAATAGACTGCTGAGGATGGTCTCAGCAGTCGATTTCCAAATAATAACATAATATGTAGAAACATAGAATTCCAGGAACATATATTGTGCTTGCCAGGGAAACGCAATAACCAGAATTGTATAGTGTTCACAAGTGCTAATGCTGAGCTTGCCCCCTATTACATGAGATTTAAACATAACTGGCGAAATGTGCGTGAAGGCACAATAGGTACACCTCTGCCTGACCCTTCCGGGTATACAGGCATATTATTTTATATTGTAAATCAACAGTCCCGGCTGCTACTCAAAAACCAGATCGAACCCAGGACCTATGCAAGTCGCTGTTGATTTTTTACTGACACACAATACATAAACACATGATTGTGTTTCACAAGGATACACGATAACCACAAAATGTCCGGAGCATTAAAAACATGGCGAGCAGATCTCGCTTGGAGTGGTTAGTGAACTGTGGACACGCGTGACCCGACATGCACTGCCCTGTCAGCGCCGATGACAACTTTTTATGTTTCATTAACTCGTGTACCATTTCCATAGCGGTTATTTATGACATCGAATGTGAGTGTGAGTTAACCGTTGTGGTTATATTGGCTTGGAAATAATGCGTCATCCTATTTTTTCCCAAGTTTGTTGAGAACAGTTTTGCTGAAAAATGGGTAAGCCACTCTTAATCTTATATTATCATTATGTTTTTAAACAATATTCATCTAAACTTTTTATGTTCCTTTAGGCACAAAACGCCCCTTTCTTTCCTAAAATTTCCTCTGTTCCCCGCATAATTTTTTCGCTTCAGGGACCAATTTGTCATAACGCCAATATTATAAACAGCCTAAATATAAATATATTGTGTTTCCCCCCAAAATGTATTTCATTGTACTTCAAAACTTCAAGTCATCTCTCGCCGGCGAATTTTGCTTCCTCGTTTCCATTAGACTCATGCACAGAAATGAAAACTTTATCACTTCCAGTTAGAGATTATTATCGCATCGCAGCGAGACGGGATAATCAACTCCGCTTATAAGGTAAGATAGTCCCCCAGACGAATTAGCAAACGCCCCGTCCCCCGTATATGCGTAAACAGCAATTTCGTCCAGTAATTTGTAGTATGCATTAGAGGCGTCTTATCTTAACCGGTATTCCGGGATGAACCGGGACTTGGGAGCCGGCTGTCTCCGGGACAAACAAACGGAGACATAAATCAACGTCAGCACAGCAAGTTTATCGCGCCTTCGAGCCTCGCCCCAGGACGTGGACGCGCGATCCTTTAATGTGTTTGTTCTGCTGTGGAAAAAGTTCCCCTTCCAACTTCTATGCAGATAACACCAGAACTTCGTTATTTAAAAGCTAATAAAGTTCGCTGTGACTGGCTCTAGTGGGGCGTCTAATAACGTTATTACTTGAACGGTTTGTGATCAGTGGCAAGCCGATTCACGTCGTGATTTTAAAATGAATTACCTTTATCTTCCTTTCTCAAACAGTTTCCATGATATCTCTTCTTCCACGAATTCATTGTGTACGTAGTCTAAGACGGCATTGCAGTGTGCAGACGGCAAGGCGCTCCTGACCAAACAATTTGCTTCTCCCTAATAGTGAGAGGGTGAGATAAACAAGGAGAGAACACGTCAACAAGTTAACCCATACTCACAAGGCCATACATACGACGTACGTTGTTCAACATACTGAGAAACATTCCCAAGAGGCGGTCAGTATTATTGCATGAGAGAATATATACTTCACATACCGTTTCTAAGTGAATACTCCGACTGGATTCCATATTCATGAGAAAAGAGTAAATTCTAAAATGTGAACTGAAACACGAAGGTATCTAATGAGCAAAATTTCTACTATTTCATACAAACTAGATTATTTGGACGAGCAAATCCAATCATCTAAAAGTATTATCGAATTTGCTCATCCGGATCTCTTCCCCATTTTATAATTTGATATTGAACGAATGGCTTTGTTCTCATACTGGTAGTACCTAACCTATTTTGAGACCAGAACGAATGGTACGTGCCTGTCTGGAAATTATCAAGGCTCCAGGTAGACGTACTTCCGTGCAAATAAATGTTAGATATTTTCACGAACGGGTTTGGTCCCTAAGGAGACGAACGAAACTCTTAAGCGATATCGACATTAATTGTTTATAAGTAAGAAGTAATTGAAACCTAAGGGAGCAATTCTCGTAATTTTAAAAACATTCACAGTCAGATCTCGGTCTCAATCTGTCAAAAATACCACTAATTTCCCAACATTTTTGACATTGATTGTCACGATTAGATTGCGACTAGATTTTGAACGTTTTTAATTCCGTGCTTATAATATACGTACTTATAAGTATCGCAATGGCAGAACAGACTTCATAATCATACCTAAAATTCATCAATTACTGCCAACAAACCCCGGTGGACAAAAAAAAAGGGTTGGCTAATTATATTAAGATTGCAAAAAAAAATTGGGGGTTATTTTTAGAAATACCTATAGGTAAATGAAGAGCCGCAAAAAGGGTTTTTAACAAATTATGAACACTCAAGTAATAAATTAAATTAAGTACATTAGCAAATAGATTAAAAGTTAGAAATAAAAATGTGTAAGGAAACCAGCTCGAAATAATTGAGTTTGAGTAAAATAAAATCGGAAGCATATTAATAAAATCTTCTCAGAAATGTCGGGAGTATACAAATTAAGATTATTAATTAGCAGGCCCTAGAGTTTTTAACAACTTAGAAGTTACCTTATTCGTTTCTGTGCCTAAACTTTTATCATTGTAATGATTATTTTCTTTTATAATCTGAATCTTCTACCTACAGGATAACTTTTTAATCAGTGCGCAAATGGTATCCACGAATTCAGCACATAATTCTAGACTAGCGTAGATATTTTTTGTAGTTTATTTTAAAAAAAAATCTGCATGAAATTATGATATAAAACATCATAAGCTATTTTTTTTTTTTCAATAACCGATGAAAATTGCAACGCAAGATCAGAATCATGTACTGAATTCATGGTTATAGTTTGCACACTGTTTAAAAAATTATCCTCTATAATCGATGGTGGAAGGAGGGAAGGGAGGGCTTTGCCCTGCAGTGGGACAGAAATGGCTGATAATAATAATAATCTATCTATCTTCTTGGCACTCTCATTTCATCATAGACCTCATCCATCGGTTTCCATCAGGTGTGATCGAGATCAAGAGCTATTCAGCAATAAAAAAAAAAAAATAATCGATGGTATAAAAGGACGAACCCTTAATAATTATCTTACCTAACTTCATGAAAATGTTCTCATCGTTACGTTGTAGTTAGTTATAAATTAACCCCTTTATTCATAAACCTAGTGATTAACGACTGTTCAATTCAACCATACATTTTTAACGTTTGTACGTCACTCAACTTAAATCGTCGCTTATAAATAAAACCCCTAAATGTTTGGACTTGAACAATTTGCAAACAATTATTAAAGAAACTCATCATCTGCCTATCCTTTTCCCAACTATATTGGGGTCGGCTTCCAGTCTAACCGGATACAGCTAAATACCAATATTTAACATGGAGCGATTGCCTATCTGACCTGCACAACCCAGTTACTGGTTAATACAATACAAACTGTTCGGTCGTCAAACTTTCGGGTTTCTGACGACCTGTAAAGACTGCCAAAAGTCCACGAATGACAGCCGGAACCAACGGTTTAACGTGCTTTCTTAAGACACGGAGGTGTCTTGACATGCAAAGATGGTCACCCATCTACGGACCAACCGCCACAAGCGTAGCTTAACCTAATCGATCGAACCGTGTGGCTGTTATTACTTAGCCACTAGCCCCTATTAAAACTAACGTTCTATTAAATCTTTTATTGTAAAAAAAAAAAACACAAAGAAATCTTTATCAATACTTGAAATCGTAGTTCCTTTTGTGTTTGAACACAATAGTGGGGAGTTGAACAAAATATATTCAATTGCTAACTTTACGTAAGACAAGGCTGGTGAAGCGAGCATTGTGAACGAAAAACCTACTGAGATACTTCGCGTTATACAGAACTTTGGAAGTTTTCCTGTTCGGCTCGAAACATTTTTATCCAACAAGTAACTCGAAAGTTAATTCACTATCCCATGTTACTTTATGGTGTTGTTCGAAACATCTTTCTTTTTCACTTAAGTTTGAAATAGTCTAATATCTCTTCTTGTTTTTTATCAATACATGAATCATTTTTATTGATTTTAAATTGAGTATGCAAACCATTTGAAGAATGGCATTTGGTGCTCTTAAAAATGTTATTGAACACTCTCATGTAATGATTGCGCTTCTTTTTGAGAACCTCAAATAATAGCCAAGTAACACAAGTAGTTATAACTTAACCCATTTGGCCCTAGCTTAGTTACTGGGACCAATTCTGCTCCCGCGTGGTTGGTCAAATTTCCAACCTAACCTAACCCGTTTGAACGCAGTACCTTAGCTTACTTAGTTACGGCGAACAACTGTGAGAAACATTGCTCGCAGAACAGAAGGCCGATGGGGCCGAAAGGTTCTGGACTGGTGACCGCGCACCGAAAGACAGCGTTGGAAGGCCTCCCACAAGGTGGACCTTCTGAAGGCCGCAGGGACCCGTTGGATGCGAGAAGCACAAAATCGGCCTAAGTGGAGGTACTTGGGGGAGGCCTATGTCCAGCAGTGGACGTCTTTCGGCTAAAATTATGATGATGACTGTGAGACATGGCCAGAGAGTTAAAAAGCGGCTCAAGTACTTATTAAAAAATTGTTCATCATTAGAAATGTATAAAGTTTTTAGAAGATTAGTTAAATATTTCCCTTAAATATTGCTGTGGGAGCAAACACAATCCCCTTTCATCGTCGTTCATCATTCAATCATTTTAAATCCGAAATATTCCTTCTGAATTCCAATTTGGTACGGAATTCTGAACTAACATCGCTATTTCCAAATGCCATAAATTCACGTTCTGAACAAATAGAAAACGCCGGCGGAAAAATGACATTAGAAATCCTGTCAAACGACAATATTCTGACAAATGATGTATGGAACGATGGAACGAGACACAGTAATCCCAGATGTGTCATTGGCTAAATAATTATGCAGGGGCGCAGTTGTGTTGTGGGAAAAAAACGACGTTTGTTTTCATTTAAACATCGACATGAACATGATTATGGATAAAAGGAGGACGATAAAGATAAATGTGATGCAAGAGCGGGAGAAAGGAATAATGGAAAGAATAAGATAGACGAAGATTAACGTAAGTATCAAAATGCGGAATTTTAAAACTCGAAATAAATGTGGAGATTACAATACGAGAAGATAAAAGATGTTTGTTTTGACAGCTAGATGATGATTTGTTTATATAAAATATTATAGTATTTTTAATTTTCAATATTTCTCAACATTTTAGGGAAAATCGTTAAATATTCCGCTGAAACAAGTTAGAAATAACTAATTTCGTTTCTTGAAAGTCAAATTAAATTAAAAGTAGCCACTTAAATCAAAGTGAAATGGCTGAATTCTAGAAGCGAAACTTTGCTTACTGCTAAATATAACACTTATTTTGCTTCTGATACAGCTGGAACTTACAGCAATCTAATTAATGTGGCTATAGAACTCAGTAGAAAACATTGAGACTGCATTTCTACATACATCTGTTGATATATCTATTGTTTGCATTGTCACACTCCTACACCCAAGAGTTACTGACAAACAGTAGTTGATGTTTACAAATAATTTGCGCCTGCTACTGAGATAAGTCAAATAATACCGTCATTTGTCATAAGCGGATCAGGAAGGGAGAATGACAACATTTCACCAGTAGGTACGGATACATCTATCCCTGCCGCCTGCCGTTTATTTAGTTTATCTTTTTTCTTTTTATTTTCATAAAAAGCTATAAATAATTACTCTCTCTCAAAAATAACGAGGGCTGTATTTAAAATGTATTTTCTGAAAAGCGAAGGAGGATAAATTGAAGATGCTAAATGTGGAAGCAAAACCAAACCGGGACCATTATGTGGCTTAACTGCTCCAAGTCTAGCGCGGTCCAAACCGAGGAAGAAATAGATCTCCTTATTTATTTGCGAGTCGAGTATCCTGAACTTTTAGCTCGTTATCTGCACTATTTCAACGGAGCACTAGGAACCATTAGTTGGAACTCGGTCGAACAGTAATTTCGTGTGTTTGACCATTATTCACAATTTCAAGCGACAATGTTAGCATTTCTAGTGTACATAACTGGTGTTTGAATCCGCTGATATTGTTTGCCGTTTTTATTTTGGACACATTATTTTTCCTTTTTTCTGTTTGCATAATCTAAATAAAACGCTATGGACCGAATAGGTACATTTATCGATTCGTGTTTTTTCATCGTTATTATTGATTTACCTTTTTATTTCCGTATTCGTTTGAATTTCTCGCATTATTTTATTGACTTAATTGCCAATTAATCAATCTTCAACACAAGTTAGTGGATTTGTTATTAAGAATTTTGTATTAGGTACGCGTAATTCTTTATTGCTGTACCTACTTGTGTCCTTTGATTTCACATCACTTAGTTTATTTGTCAAGTAACTTGTTTGCTAGATAAGAATAGAAATATACTTTACCTTTGTTAGTTAAGGTGAATGCGTAGTTGTAGCCCGCGAAATTCAATTTTTCTTACGTTTTTTGCAATTTTTAGGTCAATGTCAGGTTGTATCTTGATCAAATTATGATTCGCGACTATAACCGGTACATATTTACACAATTATAATAATTAGAATCAATAATACATCTGAGTTAGATTTCTACCGTTAAGAACAAATCTCGTATGGAAAAGTGTTTGTGGTAGAAATCTAACTTAAAGAGATATATTAATGATTCTAATGACTATAATTCTGTAAATACATATCTATTATAGTCGCGAATCATATTTTGATCAAGATACAACCTGACAGTGATCTGCAAATTGAAAAAAACGTAAGAAAATTTAAATTTCGCGGTCTACCACTTCACATTCACCTTAATGAATTTTATAACTATTTAAATCAGGCATATAAATTCACATTCACATAACCTTCACAGAACAGAGTTAGACCAATTCTAAAGACGTACAAATCCTACAATTCAGACCTCTACAGTCTACACCTACAAGTTCATAACTCACAGTAGTTAGCGTAAATTTAATACGAAACTACGTCGTAGTGCGTAATTACCAAGTTAGTACGAACTGTATGTCTTACTTACATTCTCTTTTCCCTGAGGGGCTCAAAGTTGTGTTCTCTAATATATGAGCATCGATCAAAGTGATGATACCGGGGGCTTATTGTGTTAATTCGTCGGTAATCAAGGGATTAAAGATGGCATTTGTGCATAAGCAATGACTAGTAGCATGCCAATCGTCCCAGCTTATTGATTATTGATTGCTGTTAACTCCTGAACTAAGCTTATGGTAAATGGCTTTAGTAGAATGTCAATTAGGTAAATAGGTCTAACTAAGGCATGCTATCCCATAACATAAACAATTGTAATGTGAATGCTGTTTAATATCAATCTTAACATGTTATTTCTTTTTGTTTTTCTCAAATTAAACCAATTATTTTCTCTGTTTTTATTTTGTAATATGAATGTAATGTAATCTTGACATGTACCTTTTTGTCTTTTCCTCAAACATTATTTATTTTTACCATTCATCATTTATTTTCCCTATTTTTATTTTTATCGTGTTTACGTATACGAGTATGTGCATGCTGCGATCTCCTGTAATTGAAAGAGCACACGTAAAAGAACCTATGTATTTTATTATTATCATTTAGATTCTATGTCTAGTGTATTGTTTGTTGAAGATCCCAAATAAATATGAAATCTTTCAAACTCAAACAAAAAGGCTTACTTAATTCTTGTATAGGTTCACAGTACCTTATAGTAAAAACGTGACGGGAAACGTATATCGAAAATCACTAAAACATTCGTAACTAGAAAATGCAATATCCCACTCGCAACATGCATCACACCACACAATAATGACAAAATATTGACGTTCAGCACAAAACCATGTTACAAGCATCGCCACCATAAATATGGAACGTGTCATCACGATCTTCAGCTTAGCGAACAGAAGTGCACGAGACGTCGATATAACGCGACATACTGCACTGTACTATCACACTAGAACATGCTGTGTGCACAAAATAGATACGTACAAAATGTCGGCTTTATAAAACGAGCGAAAATAGGCGCACACACATTGGCGCGTACGGAGATCTCAAACTATCTAAAGATTGGTTTAGACCAAACAAGCGAATGCGCAAATTCTATCCCCACTCTACCAAATTGTTGTTTTGTAAACAGGGACAAAGCATTCCTTCGTTGATCTATCCATACAAAAATATGAAGAACATGTCGAAAAGAATACTCTCATTCTAGTTCGACTTCTATGTTTGTTTTATCAAAACCCACCTTTAAACGAATGCCGGTCGCGAGTGCGCTTGCACTGGCTGTACGTGAGCCGTGTATGTGCGTGCATTTTCGCTCATTATAATATATGGAGCCGACCTTCTGTACCAATATCCATCTATTTTATGTTGTGTGCCTGTACCTAGTCCGACCCCGTTACAAAAAAGGGGGGACCATAATAATATACACGGTCCATGGCTCGCTTCGCACGCGTGCATGGTTTCACAACGTCATTGACACATGGATGGTTGGAGATAAACTTGTTATAGTTGCGAAAAGTGGCTCTTACCCACAAAGGTGACTTTGGAATGCGGAATGATCATATAGCTGGAACCTGAATTATACATAGATCATGTATCTACAACTTTGATCATTATAGATGTGATAAATGTATTGATGAATACCTCTCTTCGTTTCTTTTCTTTCCTTTTTCTTCTCTTCCTTTCTTCCTTTCTCTACCATTTTTTTATTTTATTTTTTGTGTTTATGTTTTTTTTTTGCGTCATGTTCACCGCAACTAAACGTATTTTCTTTCTTGTTTTTATAACTGCCTTTTAACTTAATTGGGAACAGAAGTAAACAGTCTTGATGGTTCCGTCATTTCATTAGCGCATGGATCGCTTGAATGTTATTCTGCATTTGACAAGTAAACATGCACAGGCGTGGTCCTAAGAAAACAGTATAGTCTCAGACCCACGACTAGAACAGTCACGAAATCCGCTAACAAAATAAAGGGTTACCATGATTGCAGCTGTCAATAGCACACCCTCAAAAAATAAATCGACAACAGCCCACGAGGGCAAGTCCTGAACGTCGAGTGGCTTAAAGCTACGTATCGAAACAAAGCAAAAGAAGAATTATTACAGGTTCTGGAAACATTTCTGTGCAATATAACCGTTAACAGCCGACTTGTAAAGAATAATAAACAACAAGCATATATACCGAAATGCATCATTTCACTCCACAAACATCAGAATAATAGCTTACATTCGCAGCGACCATTAGTTTAACCCGGGTTCAGCCAAAATGATTCCAGATTTATCAAAATCATGATTCGCCCATTAACCACCAGAAACATTATACGACCACAACATTGGTAGCTATTAATAAACGAGGCAAGCTATTACAGATGGGGTAAATCTCCCAGTTGTTGGCGCCGAGTCACAATAAAACAGGCAGCTGTGCCAAGGCGCACTGCCAAGCAAGTTTAGCGGGGTCCCTCCCTCTAGACATCGTATGCGCGAGCGTCATTACGTATGCGTCTTTTAGGTGACTTGTGCGCCAAAACAAGGATTACAGAGTACCTCATAGTTATTCGCAAAATCGCAACGAGTTAGAATTAGTAGCTTGAAAAGATGTTTAGCATATGCATGTACAGGAAAACTAAGCGATCGTTGGTATGTTGCCATCCCTCCGTTTGGGGCACTTTGTTTGGGGACTTCAGCTTACTAATTTAAGTAACTTAAACTGTCTATAAAACAAAACATGCTGTACTGATCCTGTCCCAAGGATGTGTAAAGGCTTCTCATCAGAAAGATTAATTAATAATTCAGTTTACACTGCTCACTTAAATTATCCGATTGGATATTACTTATGTATGAAGTTACTAATACCATCCTACGAACCGAACCAGTATTTATTTCGATCCTTCCACTCCGATACACAACAATTTACTATCCTCAGGGTCAGGGTTTATGCATCATTCATGTTTTTATCGCTCTGCAAGTACCATTCATAACTTTATCATACACACGTACCAGGAAAGGGGTTCTAAAGTTTGCTGTGAAACACTATCTTGCTATTTATCGTTTCTTGTTATTGCCGTGTAACTTGCTGAAGTCTGCAACGCTTTGTAAACAGCTGATGTAAGATTGGTTCTTATGTTCTTCTTATTTTTTGTATTTTATTGGTACATGTAAGTGGTCTGTCTATAAAGTCGTTAGTGTCAATACCTTCGTACCTTTGCATATAGATGAATCTTGTGTTCTATTTGAAGGGCTATATCGAAGCCAGTAATTAGAATGTCTCATGTGCCTGCTACATAAGATCGTAGAGGTATGAGGTGTAATCTTCACTCATCCTCCATAGAAAAGGGAGGATTCTGTGACCAGACGGTTGTCGTGTCTGGTCAGACTGCAACCAACCACCCAACCACCTCCAATCAACTGCTTGATGATTTTTGTCGGGCCGTCATATATATTTTAGTCGCGCGGTAAACTGCTTGCGCGATGCAAGGTTTTGTGTGACGTCAGTGTGATATGTAGTTTGCATGTGGCGATGTAGACAAAGACATTTTCTTTTTCTGAATTTTTCAAAATTTCTTCTCTGGTACCCAGAGGCGGCGGTGACTTACCATCAGGTGGGACGGATTGTATGTCATCTAATAACAAAAGATAAAGTAAATAAAGTCCCTGAAATGCCTTAATAGCATCGTTACCCAAACCTATATTCCAAAGTAGACATAAAACGCTTTTCAACCTCAAAAACGGATAAAAATGTGATTGTTATACTTTCCCAAATAACTGCGAGGCTTTATTTCTACAGTCTACCGAAAAAATCAACATTAAGGAAGCAGGTGACCTGTTTATTCCCCTAAGTCCCTTTACCAAAAAGGAATTCTGTCCGCTTCACAGTTAAGATCCGAGATTTCCTGTCCAAAAAAGATATATTGAGCTACATTTTTACGATATTTTACTTGCTTCTCTTTTCGACTGAATATTGGATTAGGCAAAAAGGGATATAGTGAGGTTCTAGTTCATCTAATCCTATTTGTTTGAGTGCTTGTTCTTCTTGACATTACACTAGGTACATTTTATGACTGGGTATTTTAAAAAGTATTTTTTATTCGGTATGTGGAAGTGATGTGTTACATACGGTGATGAAGGTACGCTACCTGCTTTAAAATTCAACCTTTCGTCGTTATCAAACCAAAATCTGCTATGTGCCGTTTTTTGAGATTTCAAGATTTTGACAAAATTGATTGATTCATTAATTTTTGATTTTGGTCAAAATCTTGAAATCTCAAAAAACGGCACATAGCAGATTTTGGTTTGACAACGTCGCTTTGTTGTTTTGTTTTTTAGTTCTGCCATTTGAGACCTAGGTACCTATGAGCTAACTGACTAACACAGAACAAGTGAATTACAAATCACTGACCTGTATTATTTTATTAGAGGTCAATGATTCAAATTCAAGTTCAGATATTTTTATTTGCAGAACACAGGTAAACAAAAATGTACAGATGTCCATATTAATCAAATGAACACAATGTCTCGCCGTCAACGGCGCAGAAATATTCGAGACTGTGAATAACAATGGTATCATTGTTGAGACGAGACTCAATTCATAATCAAATTACATCTGTAGCGTAAGGTTTTCCCAAAAAAATCTGGTTATTTTGGTAGAGAGGTTATACTCATAAAAAGCTTTTTTATTAGCTGCAGACGAATCAATAAACTGTCAATTGCAGCAATCACGCCCATTTACTTGCTCTACTGTTTACTAGCTTAAGTAAAGTTTAAGAAAGAGGAAACATGGTTAAGAGAGTAGAGTTAATTAAATGTTCCACAAATTGTATTCACTTCCACTAAAACAGATTGATCGACACACTTTTATCAAACATGAGTTGAAGGGTGACAAATCTTGTTTGAGAAAAGAGGTTCTGTCAATGTTTCTTCCATTGTTGCTTCTAACATCCCAGAATATCTCCATAATAAAACCACCATCTAGAGAAATAATATGGAAATATTAACGTATATGTGTTCGGGGACCCATCCCCTGCAATTAGAGGCCCGGCCTTCCGCAACTTTCTGAACATGAGGGCTGTCAAAATGTTTACGATTACCGTTGTAAGTTGTGGAAACCACGTAACGAGCCTGCCGACCCTAATGTACAAACTACCCACATTATATTCAAGTTGAAGATTCCTGGCATTGTCAAGAGTGGCGAGCTGCTGTAACTACTTACCAACTGGGTTAGAATGAGCCGCGCGTAATGCGATTCTGAAAGGATTATTTTGTTGCTATCTAGACTAGAGATTATCTCTTGAACGGCTCGGCTGCACATTTATGTAACTGGAAAAATATTTTGTAATAAATGTACAGCTACATTTGATGATATATTTAATTTTTCGAGAAATATACTGAATTAATATTAGAAAAGGCTACATTCAGAGATGAATAATAATATACTTAATGTTATTGTCAAAAAAATTCTACATTAGTTTTTGTATTTTTTGTTTCACGACACGGACTGTGTCCAAATAAACGTTATTCTTTATTTCATTCTTTACATGCCCTTGTTTCAAACTGAATAACCCTAGTCAAATATTTATTGTTTCAGGTAAAAACAAACGCTGTTTCTGCTAAACCAACACTAAATGTTAGTTTTGTTTCACTTTATTTAATGGACGCCAATAAGGTCAGTATACACAGTTATGTAGGTATTGAACCGAAACGCATTGTCCGACGAAAAACTAGAAAAACGTCACAATGAAGAATCTTCTTAGTTTGTAACTCATATCAAAATAAGTCCCAAGTTAAAGTGGGTCGCGCGCAACATTGTGTCACCGTCTCAAAATTGAGTTACAATACTGAGAAAGGGGAAACTTTAGTCCTTTTCAGTGGCACGTTCGAAAATTGCACATTTGGCGCGGATGTACCGACCAGGGCCGAATCGGGCACTCGCCGCATCACTCATTGTCAACAAAGTTTATCGCCCCTCCTCTGCAAGCGAATGGAATCGCCCAAATGTGTTTGTTGTGGTCTCAAAACGAACTCGCAGCGTCGCAAAATACGGATAAATTGTATTTGCAACTGCTAAGTTGTGCATTTCTTGTTAAATGTCAGCTATACAACATTTGCTCGACTTTCGAACCTCTCGAGTATTAACTTCTTAAAGAATTGCAGCGACCACAATGTTGCTCCATTTACATTTGGAGGAGGAGGAAGAGATTTGTTGAGTTACGTTTTAAAATGCTTTTCGATGGACAAAGCTGTAAAGTCAGAGTATCTACATATACCTACAGATCTGAATATTTTTATGGGACATTTGTTCAACTTTCAAACGACCTTAGTTTTCTAGAAATTATAAAAACGAAGTAGTTTCCAGAAAAAATTCAAAAATAATAAAATTAATTTCATTTAAGTATTCTTCTCAGAACGGCGCCGTCTACGCCGTATTTCATTAATATAGATAACGTTTCACGCGTTAAAAAATCAATTACTTTTAATGACTATTCTAGAATTTATAGCCAACGTTAAAGATTATTCTTAAAAAATATACCAGCAGGTTTCACAAAAAGCGAGCGAAGTGGAGTGTATTATTCACATATTCACAGTGCAAATGACTTTACCGAGTCTGATTGATCGAGAACATTAGCGAGACTGAGAGACGAGACAAAAACTAGTCATAAGCCATCTTCTGTTTTGCATGAAAAAAAGGCAGAAGCGAATCATGTGACGGCAGAGAACCAATCATGGCTGTTACCGAAACATGCTCGTAAAAGCGGGCCCTAATATAAGATAAAACATCGTTTGACGGGCTCGCATGTAAGGCACAACAAACTACGGATATCGATAAAGCTTACTTGAGTAATGGAAAGTTGAGGAAGCAAGCGGACGTAACAGTCCTGACCGACTTCTCGGGGGGACTTCATTAAGTTGGGCTCAAGCTGACGGAGGATCAGCGCCGGCTTATTGATTGCGACGCGACTCACGGGGCTCATCCGTACGGTCCGTGACCGCATAATCTATGGATTACGGAGGGACAGTGAACTGTGTGTCAGTGTGTAAAACGAAAATTAATAGGAGCGGGAGGCGACTTGATGCAGAAGAATTTGTTGTATTATAAGATTTGTTGGAATTGCTGCTCGCTTTATTTAGATTTAGCTGCTGACTTACATCTTACTGATGCAGTAACTGTTGAATTAATTCTTGTTGTGATGGCATGAAATAACTATTTTACCTATTGAGATGCACATTTACGTGCATAACCCCAGGTCCCAGGTCGGGCAAAGTGTTAATGGATTTTCTATTAGGAATTTCTTAGTAATAATCCGCAGATTGGAAATTGGCGTTGTGATACCCCCGTGTCTCGGAAAGCATGTTAAGCCGTTGGTCTTGCGCCTGATCTCCCTCCGGTCGTGTCGGATTACGTGCCGTCCCATCGGACTATGAGAGTGAGGGAAGAGAGAGTGCACCTGTGTCTGCGCACGCAGTTGTGCACTATAATATCTCCCCCGCCGAAGGTTAGTTTCCTTTGAGATTGGCCGCCATGGCTGAAATAGGTACGGCCTGGAGGACTATTATTGCATGCATAAAAACTTGACTGTCATGAACGCTCAAATTGCAATGATAAACCTTATCTATAATGAGATAAGCACGAAAATTGCTACGACTCGTTTGACTTTTAATACACCTCAATAAAACTACATATTATACAACTGGCTTGAAACGCCACAAAATCTCATATAATAAGCCCAACTTAGTATACAACAGACGTCATAACAAGGTTAGTGATGTTCCACTATTATTATATAAGTTGATGTACCTACAAAGTTATACGATTCACAAAAGCCCCGCCGCGCCGTAATCCGTAGACTCGATATTTGAAAACGCAATTTCAAAACTTCACCTAACGTTTGAGTTGATGCTTTGTTAAAATGATGATATATGTTGAGTTGGAACGCCAGTATGCATGTCCGGATTCAGGAAAGCATTTTGTTGAAAATAGTTATACATACTTCATCATCTGCGTAGCTTTTTCCCAACTATGTTAGGGTCGGCTTCCAGTCTAAACGGATACAGCTTTACACCAGACCACCAGACCCCTCCGTGCCTCGGAAAGCACGTCCCGGCTGCCATTCGTGGATCTTTGACAGTCGTCGTTAGTCAGAAGCCCGAAAGTCTGACAACCAGTCTTACCAAGGGGTATCGTATTACCCAGCTGGGTTGTGGAGGTCAGATACGCAGTCGCTCCATGTAAAATACTGGTGTTCAGCTGCATCCGGTTAGACTGGAAGCCAACTCCAACATAATTGGGAAAAGGCTAGCCAGATGATGATCTTACACACAACACAGAAATCTCCATATTTTGTTAAGCCGAAAAAACCGTGCAAAGCAGGGCCGAGTCGCTAGTTATCACATAAATAGAAGAAAACAAACACGAAGCGTTTCTCCGTTGTTAAAGGCACTGCAGATTACGCAGTTAACTAGTGACAGTTAATCGAAAGTTCAGTCACGTACTAGATGACCCATCGAACTGTCCTCGATAAATGGTTAAATGTTCCGAACCCCATTTAAGATTGCTTATCAATGCAAAGCTGTCCTAATCTCGTAAACCAATGATTAACAAATGTACCGAAATAGGTATATGAGGAAAAGGACGGCTCTAAAATGATTCCTAAGGCCGCGTTCACACTAAACGGAAAGACGGCTGCCGGTTGTGAGCATCAAGTTAAAAATTTATAAAAAAAGCGACCAAGTGTGAGACGGACTCACACTCAAAGGGTTCCGTACAATATTTAACACTACATACGAGGCATGCCTTTTAAGTTTTGTCGTTTGAAGAAAAAAACACAACTAGAACCTTATAGTACTTTTTATTGTTTTTCAAAGTATTCACCACGTAGCTTAATACACTTTTCCATTCGCTCAAACCAGTTATTATAACATTTATTCCACTCTACAGTGGGGGTGTTCAAAATGGCTGATTTGAAAGCGTCGACTGCTTCTTCACCGGACTGGAACCTTTGACCACGGAGACTTTTCTTAATTTTAGGAAATGTAAAGAAATCGTTAGGGCTTAGGTCAGGACTGTATGGAGGATGGTCAAGAATTTCTACTTTTTCCTACTTCAAATACTCAATCGTTTGACGAGCTCTGTGTGAGCTTGCGTTGTCGTGGTGCAGGATGATGCGTCGCTTTGAGTTAGATTTTCGAAGTTCGGCGATGACTTGTGGTAAACAAACTGTGGTATACCACTCTGCGTTAACCGTTCTACGATCTTCAAGTGCAATTATCGCAACATGGCCAGTTTTTCCAACGAACGTGGCCACCATCTTCTTTGAAGTGCTTCGAGAACGAACAACTTTAGTCGGCTTTGGCTCGTCTTGAAAGACCCAGATTGTAGATTGTTGTTTGGAATCAGGATCGTAGGCTTAGATCCAAGATTCGTCACGACTGATGATGTTGTAGACGTGATTTGATTCTCCTCGGTTGAACCTTTGCAGAGTTTTCTTACACCATCTGACGCGGGCCGCCTTGTGATCGTCGGAAAGCAGATGCGGTATCCAACGGCATACTAGCTTTCTCACACCAAGCGCT
Source organism: Amphipoea lucens (assembly GCA_947508005.1). Lineage (NCBI taxonomy): Eukaryota > Metazoa > Arthropoda > Insecta > Lepidoptera > Noctuidae > Amphipoea > Amphipoea lucens. Next base: position 7,170,046 of record OX382362.1, on the reverse strand, counting down.
TCATGCAAGATCTTCTGAATGGTTGTCCCTGAGATGCCTAATAGAGCCTCTATCTCTCGATACGTCACATGACGATCTTCGAGAATTAGTTGTCTCACAGCAATGATGTTATCTTCAGTGAAGGCGGATTTTGGGCGTCCTTCGCGAGATTTGTCACTAACACTAGTATGTCCACGCTGGAATTCTAAATACCAGCGTTCGACAGTCCGCAGACATGGGGCTTCATCACTGAACACAGATGTTAGCTCTTCAAAACACTGAAGCCGTGTCAGGCCTCTTCCAAAGTTGTAGAAAATTATTGCACGAACATTTTCCTTAGAAAGATTCATTTTCGTACGTAACCTGACAGATTCCAATCGACGCTGTGACTAAACAATAGCATTAATCCTAATACTTTCAACTGTTTTGGGATTCAAAATTTAAACACATTCGAATATAGAACAGTTCCAAATTCAAAATTGCCGGGAAATATGGAAACGTCAGAACTTAAAAGGCATGCCTAGTAAGATATATTTTTTTAATACTTTACTAAGAACGCGTATCTTGTTAATAGATATCCCGACCCTTTTTAATATTTAACTATATTATTTTTTTATTATGTTCAAATGATACAACCGTGACAAACGGACGGACGGAGCCTTTGTAATAGAGTCCTGTTGGCGCCCTTTGGATACGGAACCTTAAAACAACACCAACAGCCGACTGACTGTCAGTGTTTTTCATAAAATCTCACAGTTGGCGGGCGAGTATACGTTTGGTGTGAACGCGGCCTAAGGCCCTTCGTACACACATGTTTTTCTTGCCGTGAAAAACTACGGTTTATTTGCCGTGTGTAGGCATGGTCAACACCAACGGTGTTGTATGGATCACTATGGTAGCTTGTTGACAGACACGTTTTTTCTACAGCGCGGTTTCTACGCCGTACCATAAAGAATCCGTGTCGTGTTCAAAGGGCCCGACACTTCGTATAAACGCGTCGAAGCAGCGATTATAGTAAAGATCGGACTCTAAATTTAAATGCCGCAAGAATCCTTGTTGCGCTCTAATCCCGAAGATGGAGCGTTTGGCGGCGCTCTGACTTGCTCTCTCCGAGGCTTTATTGATAGCGAGAGCCCCGGGCTCGGTAGCAAGGAACCCCCTCCTAGAAATAATAATTATTCACATCTAAAAGCGTACTTACTAATGTTCTCAGGATCCCCTTCCTCACAAAAATACGATTGGGTGTTTTTATCTCCACTTTTATTTCTTTCATGCAGATGAAAGGTAATATATACATAGCGAATACTGTGTTTAAGTATAGAACCGTGTTCGTATAAGAGATATAAAAAAATATTACTTCTGGTTATTGCAGTTTGGTATAATAAAGCGACAATACGTCTTGTTTTAATAGACGGAAAGATGTTCGCATAAATTGAATGGAATACGGAGTTGGGTGAAACATAGTGCCCAATTCTGCTTTATTGTAACAAGTAAGAGATCCTTCAATTACTGGGACTAAAGGCCCAGCTGGATTGTTTACTGGAAGCCAGATAAATGATGAGCAAAACGTTACTAACGTTGTGTTAGGGGACCGGGAATGTACTACCAGGGATTAATTTAATGTAGACCTATTTGGGACATGTGTATGTGCGTTACTAGGGACTATTTTCTTAGGCATGTTACAGATATCTACATTAATAATTAGGACAGCGTATTTTGGCTATGTTTTTTTTTTTGCTGATCTTGTTCGTGAATTTATGTTATATTAATCTGCCCTTTATTTTTTTAATTAATATATCTTTTAATTAATTTAATTAATTCTGCCCGCGACACCGTCCGCGTGAAATTTCTTGGTCGACCTACCCCGTCGCATCGCACTGCCTGCATTTCCTTTTCGCTTCGCTTTCTTTCTCACTTTTTTTTTCTTTTTCGCGGCTCCTTAGAGTCCCAGCGTGATGTTAAATAGCCTCCCTCAAGAACTGGGCTATCAAATGCAAATAATTTTTCAAATCCGACTGGTAGTTCCAGAGATTAGCGCGTATGAACAAAAAAAAAATCAGCATTAATTATAATAAATAATAATAATTTATTTCAAGTATCAAGACTCATAGTATTAGTAACAGTATACTTACAAACTATGTTAGTCATACACTCACAAAAAAAAACCACAAACAGAAAAAACAGATTGCGACATCACTGCTGCACGGTGACAGGCCCAGCCGAAACCCTGCAGCAGCGGTCCACAAACGCACAATCAAGCCTGCTCGCTATCATAGACAGGATGCTGTTGGCACTGCCCCGCACCCTACGGACTAAGGATGCGCACCGCTTCCGCATCACGGTGTATATAGATATTTACGTACATATAGTATACATACAGATATATTTACATACAACAGATTAGGTACTGATTCAACCTCCGTCCATAGCGGTTACATTATTACTTACATTGATGATTGAAACTTATCATTTTGTTTAGAAGGTAAGGACACAAGTTTCTCAGCTCATCGTAATAAGACAAGGCTTTAATTACGTGAAGCGTCGGATGGTTGGCTAACGAGCACATATTAAGACCTAGAAAAAAATCTAACATTTCCGTAATATACATATGTAAAGCCGCCTATTTTTGAGTCGACTACCAAGTCAAAGACCCCCCCATCTTGTGTCCCCAAATCAACATAAATAAATCTACGTAATCAACGCCGTTTCGTACCTAATCTTAACAAACATCTAAAGCAAACGAAAAATTAAATCTTATATCCAAATCTCTCGTCTGTACTGCGACACATAAAAACGTCCTTATTCCGTACGAGTTGCTAAAAATATTCGCCCTCCTTTCTTCCTAATAAGGGGCGTTCGCCTTTAGAAGTCCCAGATCCACCATTTGCGAAGACAAAATAGATTACGTAATAACCTCCTATTACACCGTAGGCGCCCTGTAGACTAAGTAATACTTTCTTCTTTATTTTTACAATGTTTCTTTGCTTAGTATAATCAGCCTACAACGTTCCCACTGCTGGGACAAAAGCCTCCTCGCTGTGAGAGGGAGTGGGCCGTAATCCACCACGCGGGCCCAGTGCGGGTTAGTAGATGTCAAATGTCTTCGAATTTTTGGGTCTAGGACATGCCGGTTTCCTCACGATGTTTTCCTTCACCGTTTTGAGTGTAGTGACAAAGTTAAAGCGTCTGCCTGGGTTCGTACCCACGACCTTCAACTCGTAAGTCGGGGTCGTTATCACTCGGGCACCACTGCTTCTACTCCTCCTACTTTGCTTATTAAAATTAATTATTCGGTGTGATAGGCGCCGAGACGTGGAAATAGTACAGACGCCAGCACATCAAGCTACCCGAAACTGCAAAATTTTCCCAATCAACATTGAACCTTATAATTTAGTATTAAAGTTGAAAATCTATTAAAGAAATTTGACAGATTGTAGTACTTAGCTTGATGTGCTGGCGTCTGTACATAGATACAGAACTTTGTCATTCTATAAATAATTAAACGCGAATATCAAGTAGCTCCAATGAAATAATAATTATTCTCTTTGATGTCCATATTTACGAACTTCTGAATAAAAATAACTAGATATTTTTTCATGTAGACCGTACATGAAAAAACTCAGTTCTAGATATTTTTATTCGAATCACACGTTTCAATGAACGGAGAAAAAACAAGTTAGTCGTTTAATTAATTGACGATTTAATTGAGCTTACTCTAAGTTATTAATCAATTAATTAAAACAGCTATTTCTGATGCTACTCAAGTTATTATGCCCTTTCTTTGAATACTATGCAGCACTTTTTAGAAGAGAAAACTAGGCATGGAAAGCGCAAAACCGGTTGAAGCACAACTTAGGAGCTGCCTATATCTAGCTTGTGCTTATAAGCCATCCATATATACTATTATAAATTCGAAGGTAACTCTGTCTGTCTATCTGTCTGTCTGTTACCTTTTCACGCCTAAACCACTGAACCGATTTGGATGAAATTTGGTATAGACATAGTTTGAGTCCCGGGGAAGGACATAGGATAGTTTTTATCCCGATATTCCCACGGGATCGATACTTATGCGGGTGAAACCGCAGGGCGCAGCTAGTAGATATATATGTTATAAGCTGATTGAATTGAGACGCTAAGCCAAAGCCAGGGAAGATTAATTTCAATATACCTTTAGTCAACCTTTTCTCCAACCGCGACCTACTATTGATTTGGAATCAACACAGAGCACGGAATCGTTTAGAGACGGCACTAGTAATAAAATTCGTGGCGCCGAAAGTGCGTAGAGCGCACAACTTCTGTCACGGATCGCCTTCAAAACCGTATGTTTCTATACATCATTGTGTTGTAGTGCGAGTCAACGGTGTCACAAATGGTTTATACATATATGTCGCAGGGAAATGAGGATGTCAGGGATTTCACGAAATCCCGGTAGATATCGAATATTCCTGTTTATTCTCTATTCTAATTCTAAGTTTATTACTTTATTCATCAACAGTATTCTTTATATCACTACATTTAGTTTAGTGAAATGACATATCACTAACGATAAATTGGTATTTTGTCATATCACTAGATACTTTTAGTAAGAAGACGTAATAAACAAGAATATTCGACATCTACCGGGATTTCGTGATATTCCTAGGGCTATCGTGAAATCCCTAATATCCTGATTTCCCTGCGACATATACAAAGTGTTGACAATGCCGCCTCTAACAGTGGCTGCGTCTCCTTGCTCTTTGGGTATCAAGTACCAACCTAAGTATGTAAAGTTCTGAACTAGCCAACAACGCTGCCGAGGAATCAATAGGAATTCCAGCTATTTGATAAGCGAGTTCTAAAGCAGAGACTAGGTCAAAGCGTTCATACGCTGAATCGTCTCATATTTTATAGGAATGTAAGCTAATAATAGTGAATGATAGATTGATGTATGATTTTCTAAGTAAAGGATTTTATTTATTTAATGAAGTTTATAAGAAATAAGGTTGAAAAGTGAACAGTGGCAATTAACACAAAAATGTTCTCCAATTTCACATTCTGAAAATTACAAGTGGCCAATTATACAGATTAATATTAAAACCGAAATAATAGATGCTCCTTTAATTAAAACCCCCATGCTAGCATAATATGGTGCGCAGACTTAGTCTTTGACAAAAAAGAAGCTGAAGTGTCAAAGACCAAGCGGGATCGAGGTTTGCTAGAGAGCCATGGAGCACAGAATCCTGGGAGTTGGAATTTCAAACCGAATAGGAAACAACTAAGATCATGGAACCAGAAAGCCGCTACGCTTAAGTGTGACTTGGCCGGACATGTCTGGCGCATGATGAATGAGAATTGGGCTAAAAAATCCATCGATTGGGTCCCAATAAAGGCACAACGACATCGGCGTGGCGAGACGAACTTGACTCCTACCAAAAGGTCTGGCCGTTACAAGCAAAAGAAATAATTGTGTGGAAAAGGGAGTGGGAGGCCGTTGCCCAGCAGTGGGACAATACAGGCTAGTTAGATTATATTTAAAAAAATATCAATTTATACGTCTATTGACAAATTAATATGCCTACGACTTTCAGCAAAATGACTTCTTATTAAAATGACTTCTTCTTACTCGAAAATGGTTAAGTTTTACTTTAGTCCTTCAAAAATTTCTCATTATAAGCCTTATTTGAATAAACGATAAGTATATAATTTTGTTTGTTTTGTTTTTTTTTTTGTTTGTTTTGTTTTTTTATGGTCCCGTAGTATTGGTACCTTACAACAATGAACGTTGAACTTCTCGTACAAACACATTACAACGAAAATTCTATTACATATCTTAAACTATACGCAACACGTAAATAGTTTACGAACTTGACTATAATTACACGATGCATTATTAATGACTAGCGAAATACTATGACACTGTAATGAAGTTAAATTGACTTAATTTTGTTGGCAACTTCAATTAGCGAGCGGGACGTTGTTTACGTCGAACGTAGGCTTTATTTAATGCACAATCATTTTTAAATTGAATAAAAACACCATGTAGGTAGAGTGGGATGTGGAATGCACTTTCGTGCAGTTAAAACACATTGGCCGAATAAAAGCCTGTTTTTGGCTTTGGTATAGTTTTAATAGAGAAGATTGAAAAGGATTTCAATACTCGCTATCAGTATTTTGTAGGAAATCAATGCTCACATAATAATTATTTTCAGTAATCCGGCTCGAAGGACCAATGTTTGTTACCGAACTGGTTGTACTAGTGAACTTATGTGAACGTTAATAGGGTTGAAAATTATAAATAAGTATTTTTAATAATAATTATGTGAGTAAAAACTCAACTTTTATGATAAATGCAGCAGGTTATAAATAAAACATAAAAGCTCTGCTGTGAGGTTTCAGTCGGCAAAATAAATTGTTCCTCCCTTTATAGTCCCTTACAATAACAACCATAACAACATCATAATAAAGGGGCGGGTAGCATATACGCCATTTCAAAGCCGTCAAACAACGAAAACAACTCGCAACATTTTTCAATAAACGTAAAGTAATTATGGCATTGTAAAACGCACAAAACCCAATTACGAACGGTTAATAGTCGGATAAGTTAATGTTCCCACAACATGCAAATAGCATTAAAATATCGGTGGAAAGCCAATTAAAGTCGTAAACTTTAATTGATATTCATGAACTCATAATGGGAAATGTAGCTGAAAACGCTGTCGAAAACTTCCACTTCGCGGAGCCTCTAATTATGCTTAAAACGGGCACCTGAGCCACGAGCCACGTTCTACGCTTCGTTATCTTCCTCGCTTACTGACTATATTTTTTTATTCCCACACAAATTATGAAAATAAGCAAGATAGTTGCGTTAAGAATTAGCTCTCAAAAACACTATCTAAGGATCTAATTAGGTAGTCTGTAAGAAAAATCAGCAGTTAATATCTTTAAAACTCTTTGCCTTTTAACGCTAATCTAAAAGGGGAAAATAAATCACTTTACTAACAGAATTCACGGCAGTCCACGAAATCAGTTCTGAGAGAAAATCCGTAATATTATCTCTAGGAAGAGTCCTATCATCCTTGATCCTTCAATTAAGGCTTACATCGGAAAAGTTCATCACATTAGTGAATCGAGGTCGATTTTTGAACCCCTGAACTGAAAATCGAAGGAAAAAACTCAGGATACAGAGGTTGTATTACACTGTGCTTAATACAGAATCCCGACGAAATACTGAAATGGACTATTGAAGCTCTTATTACTTTGATACATTCCACATTATGAACGAATACCTACATTTATGTTCATTTCTATTTCACATACTTATTGCATGCTTAAAGTTTATTGTTTCTTTTGTACCCAAAGGAGCGAAGGCGTTACTACATCAATACCGATTCGACTGATTTTACGGAAAATCGAAGGTTCACATGGCTTACGTTCCAATTACCCACTGCCTCTCCCTTCAAGTTGTTGACCTACATACCCTCGGTTTGTTTCCAGAGCCAAAACTCTCAGATCACGAACCTCTTAAGCAAATCAAATCGATCCTTATTCATATTCGGGTAAGGTTGTTATTAGAAGAACTAACGGTCGCGCTTGAAACGATTAATATTCAGTAGCTTTTTACTGTTCGTACCTATCAATTTGTTTAATAAATGATACTTCACACTTCTGATCTTTTGTAGGTTTCTACAATCCGTCTGTCATCGGTGATGCTTTTTCATTTGCATATTTTACGAAGGAATAGACGTCTTTGGATGCGTTTAAGTACGAATTTGATTCTTATGAACACTAACAAAAATCACGATCCATCTCGACCCTATACTGTGTGTTACACCTCGCACACTAGATGCGACCTAGTCATGCATCATCATCATCATCATCATCATCAGCCTATAATGTTCCCACTGCTGGGACACAGGCCTCCTCTCTGTGAGAGGGAGTGGGCCGTAATCTACCACGCGGGCCCAGTGCGGGTTGGTAGATGTCACATGTCTTTGAATTTTTGGTTCTAGGACATGCCGGTTTCCTCACGATGTTTTCCTTCACCGTTTTGAGAGCAGTGGTGATGAAATAATTTACACAAAGTAAAGCGCCGGTCTGGGTTCGAACCTACGACCTACAACTCGTAAGTCGCGGCCGATACCACTGGGCCACCACTGCTCTCACCTAGTCATGCGTTTACGCACAATTCGTACAACCATAGTATGTTTACGTACAATACAAATTCGTATTTAATGTGCGGCCGACCTAAGCCTCTTTGTGATTCTGTTAGAACAAATCACATAGCTTACAATAACAAACGAAAGGCTCCTTGTAAATGTAAATTGTGTCTGTTTTGGGTAGAAGCCGACTATTATGATTGACACTGAAGGAAGGTTTCTCTGCCTTCCTTTTATATGTTGAAGAGCAAACAATGTAGCCGCCCCGAAGCGAATATTCACGGAAATAATTACATCCTTATAGTATTACACAGTCGCCGGTTTTACTGTGAAATCCTTGTTAGTTTAGAGCTACATTTGGTTTGTTTTTTTTTTGCTGTTACCGCTAAGGATTTTTAGAGGGAATTTTAATTAACATTTTTAGGAAACAGCTCTCTTTGTTAAGCTCTAGGGCCCTGCTGGTGGGCTATAGAATCCCACATAGCTTCCCACATCTCGCTTTGTTCTTCCCTTTAGGTTAGTACTTTAGTAGGTACCTATTACTCAGCCAAAAAGGATTATTTTTGCCTACGTCGATGTACAAATTGTGTCCGCATTCTCATTGACCGCATGTCAATGATTTTTTTGCAATAATAGCAGTAGATATTATTGCAAAAATGTAGCTAGCAGCTAGCATTAGCTCGCTGTAGCCCGCGACTTTGCCTGTGATCAAGGATAAAAGTAACCTGTGTCCTTCTCTAGGTCATGGTCTATCCATGTGCGTAATTTCATCCAAATCAGTTCAGCCGTTTTAGCGTGAAAGCGTAACGTACAAAAAATAAAATCTTTTCTCTTTATAATATTAGTTTAGATGATTGCATCTGTAAAAATCTAAGCTGATTGTGTCAAATAACAATGATGCCACTTTTTCAAGACCTGCCCTAATAACATCTATGTAATAAATGTTTTTATTTTTATTTTTTTTCAAAAATAAAATCGAATTCGATAAATAAACTTTCGTGTTTATTCATCGAATTCGACTTTTTTGCACGTCAAAAATAAAATCATTTTTATCATGTCATTTCATTTTCGAATTTACCACTATGATTTTCCAACTAATCACTTGGTATATGTATGACATTACGATGTATGTATATGTACATTACGATGTTATACACGCAAAGCGTTATTAAATCAGTGGTATACATAATAGCATTAGGTGCTTAGAACGGCTCGTCAACTCGTTAACTGTCATTACCAAAACGTCGTTAGTCAATAATTTATTTAAATTGACGCGTAAAAGCGTCTAATAAAGTCTATTTTATGAGTGATTTATTACTTTGTGTTGTTTTAATGCCTTTAAAGTTTCGAGCACCAAGATTTTTCAAGATTGTTTTCAAACAGTTTGAGATCCCATCAAATGAAAGAAGAATATATCAGCTTTTGATGGAATAGAGCAGATGGTGGCCCAGTGGTAACGGCCGCGACTTATGTGTTTTAGGTCGTGGGTTCAAATCCAAGCAGGCACTTTACTTTGTGTAAATTATTTCATCACCACTGCTTTTAAAAACGGTAAAGGAAAATATCGTCAGGAAACCGGCATGGCCTAGAATCAAAAAATCAAAGACACGTAAACATCAGTCTGTCTACCCGCACTGGGCCCGCGTAGTGAGAGAGGGAAGAGGAGGCCTGTGTCCCAGCAGTGGGAACATTATAGACTAATTATGCTATGCTTATACTGTATCAGCTTTGTACCTAAAGATCGTCATTAGTAGAACTCAACTAATTACCTACTTCATTATTCGTAAGCTCACATTCTATCCGGTTAGTACAGAAAAACTACCAACAATATATTCGACGTTAATGAGCTAAAATCCTCTCATACACAATAACAATTTATTAATATACGTGATCTCCAGAAATAAGATCCTAAAATATATCCATAGCGTAAAAGAAAACAGCGAAATAAAAACACATTATACCTACGTATTTCTAAGGAGATCTCCAATCCGATCGTTAAGCCCTTTGTACACGACACGGTTTCTTTATAGTACGGCGTGTAAACCGCGCCGTAGAAAAAACGTGTCTGTCAACAAGCTTTCATAGTTATCCATGCAATACTGACGACCGTGACCGACAAGGCGAATAAACAGTAGCTTTTTTTTATCTAGCCTGCGCTGTCCCACTCCTGGGCAAAGGCCTCCCTCTACTCCTTCCATTTTTCGCGAGCCCGCGCGTCCTCCCTCCAGTGTGTCTGTCAGTGGTCTGCCGCGACCCCGCCTCACTGTCTCAGGGCACTAATTCTGCGCTATTTGGGCCCACAGTTTGTCCGGCATGCAGCAGACATGTCCTGCCCAGTCCCATTTAAGTTGAGCAGCCTTTTGAGCCACGTCAACTATCTTTGTTTTGGAGCGCAGTATTGTGTTTCGAACACAATCCGTTAATTTAACGCCTAGTATACTGCGCTCCATTGTTCGTTGGCAGACCTTGACTTTGGACTTCTGGATGTTAGTCAAAGACCAAGTTTGTGCACCATAGGTTAAGACGGCTTTTTACGGCAAGAAAAACGTGTGTGTACAAAGGGCCTTATGGCTCTTAGCTAGCCTCATGAAAATACATTTGTATATTTCTAAATCGTGTAATATTTACACATGGTTGGATATCATATGGTCCCTTGGGCGACCCTTAGTCTCAAAATCCGTTGTTCCCGCTCCCTTGTAACTAAATAATTTCACAATCCACAAGGGGAGAATGGGGTCATACTACTCGGTTGATTAGTTATCCCCGTGACCGTTGATAAAAATTAAATGAACATGTCGTGCGTGCTGGTTCAGAAGTGACAAGTTATGAACTTATGAAGGACATTTTGGGGTGGGTTATAATGATTTTTGAGAGGACGGGGAGTGTTATTATGACTAACAGTTGAATTTCCAGGCCAACAGATTAATGAATGATACGTAGACAGAAAATTATTGTGGATGACATAATTATATTAATCTAAGTATACATAATTATAATAAAAAATTACTTAGAATTTTTGTCCGTTTGTCTGTAAGTATGTAGGTATGTTCCGGATTGGCGCCAAAACGGCTGAACGGAGTTGGTTGAAATTAGGCACACAGATGGCTTACACTTAGGGTACTTTTAAACCCGGTAGTACGTTCCCATGGGTAACTTTCCGACTTCCACGCGGGTAAAGCCGTGGGCAAAAGCTAGTTTATAATATAAATAGAAAAAATGCAACTTAGGTTCAGTTAGTATATTTATAAAAGGCCTTGTTGTATGCTCAAACACATCAATTTTCCATTTAGTTTCCAAATTGACAAAAAGGTAAACTAAGCCTATAAACAAAGTTCCTAATAACTTTTAATATTTTTTTCACGAATCAGGTGGGCCAAAATGGAATCACCATTAGAGGTGAAAGCGCTTCAGCATTTTATCGGAAATAGACTTAACGATGACTTTTCGGGCTTCAAACTGAATTGAATATTTATGAGGCACCCTTCTTTTGACGCTCCACAGACAATACTTAGCTACGCAATCCCATTTCATATTATTTTCAAATATTACGAAAGTATCTTAATTCTGAAGTAGAATTTAAGCCAGGAATACATATGCGAGTAACTTGAATGAAATTATGCAAGTGGCTTGGTATGTCATTCATGTGACCATCAGGCCTAAGTTAAGTTAAATATCATTTAAAACTACGTTTGGCGAAACAAACTTAAATAAACTTTTAACTTTGACCTTCAATATGTTCGTACTCAGAAAGTTCCTATACTCCATAAGCTTAGGTAGTTAAATAAAGGTAAACAAAAAAAACACGTGACTTAGTTAACCGACTAAATATAATACCAGTCTATTCAGTTGTCATGCTACGTTACAGCTGTACTCTTCAATTTAGCAACGTTATTAACGTAACGTTTTTAAAAAAAAACGTTTCGTTTGGTTACGTTACAAAAAATAATCATCATAACGGGTGACTCTCGGTTTCGTTAAGGCTATTTTTACACGCGTTATGTATTTCCTTCCACTTCAGTTTTCGTTCAAAAGGACAAACAATTATATATTTATACATGCTCAACTATTTCGTTCTAGTAGGAAAACTCCACTTATTTAGTAAATAAATTATGAATTTAACGGTATCGTTACAGTTTCTTTACTGTAAACTTTTCCTGGCTACTGTTTCAATTTAACACACTAACGTTGACTTTTTTTTCACTTCACTGAGTTATATGTATATGAGGTACCCTACTGTTCGAGGTGCAATGATAATATTTCATTTCGGTTCTTTTCCATAGCTACAGACAAGCCTTTGTGATTTATTGAATGAAACCACACTCCATTAAACCCTATAGCTAATAGAACTTCAGGCCAATCATACGTAGCACCCGATGACATCCAAACAAATTCCTTAATCCATACTTATAATACTTATTAATATTATAAATTCGAAAGTAACTCTGTCTGTCTGTATGCTACCTTTTCACGCCTAAAGCACTGAACCGATTTGATGAAATTTGCTATAGAGATAGTTTGAGTCCCAGGAAAGGACATAGGATAGTTTTTATCCCGATATTCCCACGGGATCGAAACTTATGCGGGTGAAACTGTGGGGAGCAGCTAGTCTTTTATATTTGACACGACTAATCAACTGGTCACCGCTTTGGGGGTTAACCCGTAGCACTTTGACACTGACCGACGTTGATCCTGTAGGCTGAGAATGTGATGGACAGATCAAAGAATACTGATAATGTAACATCTAAGATGCTGTCTGCTTCGTGACGGCATAGTGAAAAGAAGAGTGATATGACAAGAGGCTTGATACTAAGATAAAATTAATTGAATTGTGGACTGGAATTTGTTTGCTAAAGGTTCGTGTTAAGAACGAATTTAATTATGAAACGTAACTTAAGGTAACTAGGTAGGTAACCCAATAAGGTCCCATTAAAATACATGAACAAACTTTTAGAAATCATTTACACCACCAAAATAAGGACGATGGTAAAAAATATATAAGAAAAACGCATTAGACTTACAAGAAAAATAATCAGCTAATGAAAATACACTAATGTGGCGGCAATTTATTATTTTCCTTGATATGCAATGGTCACTGTAGCACCATGAACATGAGGCTACAGGAGCTAGTGCGAATCTTGGGGCTCATTCGATTAATCGAGTCTGGTTTAACACTGCTGGGATCGGTGCAATTCATTCATTCAATAGGTCAAAATAAAATCACTTTAATCAGTGTTTTTTTTTTTTTGCTTGGATATCTTTGGGTAGACGTACTGAGAAAATTTGTCCATCTATTTTGATAGGACCCTGTATATCCGGTCGCATCGCGTCGCTTTCCCGCTACTTATTACTTCGTTTTCGCTAAGCGTTTTCTCTGACATTTTTTGTTTGGTCTTTGCTTGTTTTCCCTAAGGGCCCTAGCATGATATTAAGTAGCCTATAGCCTTCCTCAAGAATTGGGCTATCAAACGCATCAGCTTCAATATTAGGTATAGATTTTAAGGGTGCTAAGTCTTCGTTTTTCTAAATGTTAATATTCGATGCTATTTCAGCTCTTGCGTTTTTTTCTTTTTTTTTTTGTTGCGTGAACAGATTTAACTATATCTGATTCACCTGCCTATAGGTAATTTAACCAGGATCGGATCGAATAAAAATGGTTAAAATAAATCCTAAAATCTACCAGAATTCCGAACGTAACTTGTCTGTCGGTATATAAATTGATAGGCCCGCGGCATTACACTGCCAATTATTTCATATTTTTACGGGATTCAATTTATAGGCAATATTTTTTTAAATTTGTTTATCCAACATTTCAGTTCGCTGATTTTAATAATTCCTTCGGGCCATATTTCCTCCTTTATCATAGGTATTATTTCGTAACTAAAAAGAATATTATTTTCTCGCGGAATTGTTTCTAAATCTTATACCTACCTATTAGAAACGTTGTTTTAATAAAATTTATGTTTCCAAGAAAAAAAGTACTACGTAGGTTTAACAAAATCCCTTTTGTTCCAATTCCTAAAAAGGAAAATATAATTTTCATGTTAAATTTTTCTAACTGATATTTTATAAAATTTCTTAGTAGGTAGGAACTTAATTAATAAAACGCAAGTAGGTAGGTCATTTGTAATTTCCTATTTTATAAATACAAATTGTTAAAGTTATAGTGTAAGACATTTTGACCGTCTGTTCCCGTTGTCCCCATTGACGGTATCCTGTACATTTACATGTACATTTTGACACTATACAGGGTGTTACGGAAAGGGTATAACAATACAAACGGGTTGACTAGTGTATCTGGTCTAGAATCTCTGTACAAAATTTGAGCTCAAAAGCATTAACTTTGAAAATGCTTAATATTTTTTTATTTCGACATCACGGCGCTGCACTGGCGCGCGGCGGCGTGATTTGCGTGTACTAGGCGCGCAGACACACTACAGATAATGGATAATGACCCTCGTAGTGCGGTGACACGTTTGTTATGATTTCAATTTAATAAACTATCGAAATAAAACAATATTAAGCATTTTCAAAGTTACTGCTTTTGAGCTGAAATTTTGTACAGAGATTCTAGACCAGATACACTCTTCAACACGTTTGTATTGATATACCCTTTGCGTAACACCCTGTATAAAAATTGATGATGAAATAAATGAAATGAAATGAATGAAGGATCAGTTCCACATAACAACGAGAGAAAAAGTTCATGTCAAACAATAAATAAATTTAAACAAAAATAAACACGAAAGTTTGTGAGGATGGATGGATGTTTGTTACTCTTTCACGCAAAAACTACTGAACGGAGCACAAATAGTTTATAACCAGAATTAACACCTAATAAACTTTTATCCCGATATTCCCACGGGATCGAAACTTATGCGGGTGAAACCGCGGGGCGCTGCTAGTACATTTCCACACAGTTAAAGTCGCTTTTTGTGTTGCTGACACACCTCGCTGTTCTTCTCTTCGCATCGAATTTTGATGCGGTTTTCACCATAATTTAGAGAATTTATTCCGGATCGTTTGTTTATAATACATACTAGCTTCTGCTCGCGACTTTGTCCGCGTGAAATTTCACCCTCTTACTCCTACTCTTCACAAAGAACACCTTCCAAATCTCATGTCTCTAGGACCAGCGGTATAGGCTGTACGTTGATATATATCAACGCACAGCCTAAAAAAGGGAAAATTCAAAGTCCTGACTGACTGATATCAGTCAGCCAGGACTTTAAATTTTCCCTTAAAACATAAGTGGCACTACACAAAAATGACATTTTTATGTTGTATGCCACACACATAATTTTATTGTATGCCACTGGATACTGAAACAGCGTTAGTTAAATTGTTATTTTAAGCCGATCACAAAGATTTATTTAAATTTATTTAGTTCCATATCACCCATACAATACTTAAAAAAAACTTAAAACGGCCATACCGTAAAATGAACATTTTCGTATAGTGCTATTTATGTTCTAAGAGTGCGATATATATAGATTAACTAACATAATTATAATAAAGAAATGGCCATGCTTTGTCAAGTCTTAAAAACCGTGGGAGGCAGGGCAGTGAAAATATATATGCGTCTTCCAACTTTGCTCTTTAGCCTTACACACACAGCCATGTTTGACAAGGCTAATTTACTACAATATTGAGTTGGTGCCTGTTTGATATTTGATATGAATGAAATTGAAACTGTTTATGCTGTAATATTAATTAGCTTACACATGCTCAAAGCATGTAACAGGCTTCTAATACCACATAAATTACAGTAATGTAATTTCCAGAGTGGTACCTACAGCTCTTTGTAATGGAGGTTGTCGGGGGAAGTACCTACTACCATCGTACCCATTTCTACCATCAAGCGGCTTTGTTGTGTTGTACTTCAGCTGACATTAAGTGACATTTCAGTTGTCGCTATAGTTCCTCGGATAGTCCAGATCCTCAATGAATATGCGGCGTCTCCCCGCAGACCTTGGCCGACCTTCCATCTTGTGCCGCATGCCCATGTAGACGTGCGAACCTAATGTCTGCATCAGCGAATGGTGCTACCGTTACTGATATCTGGGATAACAAGAAACTTAACATCGACACGCTAAGAAAATGGAAACGCACCTGCAATACTTCTGGTTTTGCAGATGTCCATTCTGCCTTATCATCACACCATGACATACTCGTAGGTTGCAGAGTTAGCAAGCTCAAGTGGCAGTGGGCTGGCCATGTTTGTTGAATGACCGATGGCCGGTAGAGTAGACGAGTCCTGGAGTGAAGACCACGTTTGTGTGGCAGGCTTAGTATGGGACGCTCCTCAGCTAGATAGACCGACGACCCTAAAAAAAGTGGCTAGTTCATACCAGATGCGGATGGCGGAGGACAGTGTTGTGGCCTAGGAAAGGCCTATATCCAGTAGTGGACAGCGATATACTGAGTTGATTGATTGATCAGATACACGGCCATATGTGTGCGCACCGGGCTGTATGGTCGTTGAATAACATACAAAAATGTATACCTATATTTGTATATTCACCGATCGTGCTCATAGTCACAAGCAACCGATATATGTATCGAGTATGAAAGGTAATGTGGTATAATGAAAAGTGCGTCGTTTCTCCCCCAGTTCCTCGCAATGTTTGCTCATACAAATAAACAAGCATTTTACTTGGGGAGCATTTGGGTTGCGTTGACAACGTAAAAGAATTGCCCGCGAAAACATTTTCATTTCGTAGTAGGTAATCTGGTGCATTGCCAAAAGGTAAATTTCCACTCGTCCGGAAATTACTATAATAATTTGTTCTGCTTTAATAGTTACTAAGCGAGAAATAATGTTATTTTGACCAGTCTGAATAAAGTTTTCACTTAAATTCTGTATACTGAGAAGGAGAGAGAACGACTAAAAGCGAAAGAAAAATACCTCAAAAGCCTTAAATATAAATTGCAAACATTAACAAAATACAGTGCGCAAACCCAATTTGGGGCACAATGTGATTGTTTTAGTTCCATTTCCCCATTAAGAACTTATTAGGGTCCCTGTTATAGCAAAAAGGTCTTGCATCCAAGCGGGCATTTGTTAAGATGTAAATTTATTCAGGAATACAAAGCTCGCTCACTGTAACAAAAACTGTATGAGGGTAATGTAGGGGAGACATGACCTCGCTGGATTACCTACCGCGAATTTTGAAACACCCAGCTAATTTCACGGCATTCGTCTTTTTTGTGCATTCACGGTTAGGGGAGTTTAGGACAAATTGGCTCACTTACTTTTGTCTTTTGATTTTAGTTTTTGTAACTCGGAATTAATAATGGGTATTTGTAACCGGGTAAGAGGTCCTTGTTAATTTTGTAGCGGAAAAAATGCAAATCTCGTTTTTGTTGTGAAAGGAAGCTGGAATGCGTTTAGGAGGAGTTACAATGTGATGGAGGGATGGGTAAATTAAATTCTTAGCGAGTTGATAAATGGCTCACCTTAGTTACAATCGACTTCATTTAAACATGTTTATAAAGTTATCTGAGGGTTTACGAATTCAAAATTGAAATATTGTGTTATAAATTGTCGCCTTAGTATAATGTAAATTGGGGTTTTCATGTTCGTAACTAATTATTGTTCAAACTGTTAATTTTACTTTTGGACTAAAGAATTAAGTCTTTATTTGGCACAACCGTGAAGCACACAATACTTAGTGTAAGTTTGTCTAAGTTTTTTTCTTTTATTTATTGTGTGGTTTATTTATTATATTATATTTTGAGCCTATTTGGCGCAGCCGCGAGGCACGTTTTCTTGCTAAATTAATTTAAGAC
Organism: Amphipoea lucens; assembly: GCA_947508005.1. Taxonomy (NCBI): domain Eukaryota; kingdom Metazoa; phylum Arthropoda; class Insecta; order Lepidoptera; family Noctuidae; genus Amphipoea; species Amphipoea lucens. The sequence continues at coordinate 7,152,143 of OX382362.1, read as the reverse complement.
ACTTCGGTACTAGCATTGTCCGAATCTAGACTTACAAATTATTGAGTTTATATTGTAACATTTACGTAATTAAAACTTTTGTTATATTTTTTTCAGTTTTTTTTAAGTCCTCCGGCTGTCACCTTCGTAATTTGTGCCTTTTAGTCTGTGCTAAATAAATTATGTATTTTTTTTCTTTATTCTTTAACCGTCATGCACACTGTAACTTTCGCTGTCAGATATTATAACAGACAAACGAGCAAAAACAATTCATAACAATAATTTACCAAGTCCAACTATTAAATTCAAGTCGGTCAGTAAGAAGATCAAAGCGAAACGGCAACAACAAAGCACCCGCTCAATTCTGACCGCGCGCCCAAACTTATGTTCAAACATTTGTTTATGGTTACAAATCAATTCCCGTTTCCCGCTCACTATTGTTTCATCCCAAGTAACATAACGCTTAAAATATTTGCGGACGCCGGAGGCGCGGTCTGCGGATGACAGCATAATAATAACCTCTCCGCTCTCCGCTATTTCCTAATCGGTATTGATCCGCCGAACCTAGTTTTTATACGGAACGATGTGCGGGACACGGACTCTTTACCTGTTGGTACTCGTAGAACACAAAGGAAATTCATATGCGTGATGAAATTGTAGATTAAAACCTTATCAAAGGTTTCAGATCAATCAATCAAGTAATGCTGTAATACCCACCAAGGCCGAGCTTACGTTAAACCGTATTACCAAACTCGTTAAAAAACCTTTTAGACAAAGGCCAAATTACAAAGCTTGAAAAGCTCCCTTTGTTTATTATCTAAATGTTCTACCAATATGTGAGGGGCTGTAGATTAGGGTGCGCGGAACTTTCGATTTACGCAGTTAAGCCTATAGTTTGTCCAATGGCCGGGAATTTAGTTGAATAGTCAATCGATTTACGACATCCGATCTTGGCGCCCCAAATATATTTTAGACATTCTTCGCCGACTAATGCTGGAGTGTGCCGAATACCAGACGATTTTAAGTGCTTGGAAATGTATACTGGCAAAGTGAGTCTACACAAATTTGGGTCTCGTACAACTATAGAATAGTAATGTAAAAAAGTAGAGGATCTCGCTCAAGGAGTTCGGTTACCTATAAAAATACATTACGCACTCCAAACAAAAAGCTTTTTACGCGTAAAAGGCGAATTACGAAGAGCTCACTTTGCTCATTATCTAAATATTCATAACGTTCGGCGAACTACACAGAGTGTTCTAAAACGAGCGAACCCCTTGGCGTTCCATCTTGGTGTTTCCATTTGCAATGTTTTCTCTTTTGTTTCTTATGAGAACTTCATCCGCTTTGTCTAAGCCGGGCCGTTTGTGGAACATGCAAATATTTACCTAGCCGTGGTTTCTACTTTGACGTTCCTACATAATTTTCTGACATCGCAACCCCAATAGCGGGTGGTTTGGCCGACTTTACTTTCAAAAATGTTCTGACTTTCGTTGTCGTAGTTTAACAAATTAGTGTCTGTCTACATTTCCTCTTTATTAGATTACAGTATTTATGTTTTAGGAATGTGCGCTTTAATTTCTCTTTAGGGAATAGGATTGGATCGCTGCTGATACATCGGTATCAGTAAAGTTGGGAACTTAGTAAATTATTCATTCCGGCGGACCTGCATGTGAGTTATGTCCACCTGACGCATTGGAATTTTCCAATCTCACTTTATAGACGGTGGGGCGATCTAGAACATGAAAATATGTAGGAACCTGCAGGTTTACGATCGATCTCTCTTATGGAAGGAGCACTTAGAGGTTATGTGGGAAGATGAGATGGCCAATAATGATCATTATTTCCTACACAGTAGGACTACAAAGTCGTGTTTAACAGTCTTAGATGAAACATAAACTACCATTATCAAAATGACATTTGACATGATTTCCACAAAATTGCCTATCATCGCTTGTTCTTGTAAATAGAAGACATAGGTAATTATAAACTTTATTTATCCTGGTTAAGTAAGTACCTACGTGCCGTGAGTTAACTATTTATAATATCTATAACCATATGTTAATAGTTTCATCATGATATTGTTGTTTATAAAGCTGTTTATATTTTCTAACGAAGTTCTAGCTTCACACTGTGCACATAAAGTTAAAAGTAATAATCGTTGAATGTTTTCTATACATACCTAATGTAATTTAAAAAAAAAACTGCAACAAAATAATCGTTGATAAAATATTGTATGTTTAAAGTACATTCGAATAACAATAACTACTCGTATGTACTCATTTAATACTATTATTTGTAGACAATATTTGGGTATATTGTGAACAGCCTTTCTAGTCAAAACGCCGAAAAAAACACGTTTCTTGTATAGTGACCCCCTTAAGTTCGTTTTATTTTTATATTGTTATAGCAGCCATAATACACACTCTGTGAAAATTTCAACTGTCTACCTATTACTGTTCAAGAGAAGCAGCCCTGTGACAGACGGACGGACAGCGGAGCCTTTCTAATAGGGCCCCGTTGGCCCCCATTGGGTACGGAACCAACCCTAAAAATACGTGTAACTACGCTCCAATAAATAATAAAAGCCATATATATCATTCAACTCCAAATATCCCCCGCACAACTCCGAGTCAATTTCTCAGCTATAAGAAATCGAACAAGCTAAAATAAATGGCGCATAGTTGGAACCTCTCAGAGAGATGAAATTCCGGGTCATCTCAACCCCTCGCCGATATGATCAAATATCTGAGTTTGCTTACACGACAACGTACACTGACATACCTAAAACCCTATAAGACATATAACCCATTCTCCTTAAAATAGCAGGGACCTTTTGGGATATTTCCATATTTTCTATAAGCGAGAAAGATGGGGAACACAAACAAAAAGTGGACGGAAGCTTGACAATTCACCTTTGGGAAATGGAAGTCAATTTAAGGAAATGTGTTATGTTATATCGTGTGTCCTTTGATTAGGTGACAACATCCCATCTGCCAAGTCTTGTCCCAATTATGTTGGGGTCGGCTTCCAGTCTAACCGGATGCAGCTAAATATTATTATTTTAGCAGTATTTGACATGGAGCGACTGCCTATCTGACCTCCATAACCCAGTTACTGGGTAACACCACCCATGGTTGACTGGTAGAGAATGCCTAAGGCATTAAGTCCGCCTTTGTACCTTTTTGTGCGAAAAGTTTAAATAAATAAATAACACGATACCCTTTGTTAAGACTGGTTTTCAGACTTTTGGATTTCTGACTACACGTAACGACTGTCAAAGTTCTACGAATGACAGCAGCCTGGACCAACAGCATAACGTGCTTTCCGAGGCACGGGGAGGTCTCGATATGTAATGGATGGTCCCCCATCCTGGAACCAACCGCGACAAGCGTAGCTTAACCTTCGACCGACTCGTGTTGCTGTTATTATTGAGGCAGGCAGTCAAAGTAAGCCATTCCATTATTGGATTGCAGGCTAACCAGACGTTTTCTGGGCCCGTCACCAGGCTTAGGCCGTTCCTGTCCAGGGACAGAAACGGCCTAAGCCTGGTGACGTGGAGTATCACGGAACACTGCTCGCTAAACTAACAATTCCGCACAACAGGCATTACGGACAGTCCTCTATGCAGGGCTTGCATTGAGCCTGATTCATGAAACCGTTGCTCTTTGAATGCACAGGCGTCACCCAGATTAGTACAGAAACCATCGGGACACCCAGATTTACACAGATATTCTTAACAGACCAGGAGATTTAATCAACTTCTCGTGCCGACAGAAGTGAAAATAAAACACAAATAGAATACTTTGCCATCACTCACTGACATATCGGATATACATTAAAACTGAGTACATCCCAAGGACAGCCGAATACATCCGAAGCGGTGTCGATTACGGTAACAGTGGCGCGAGTTCAATAGCTTTTTCCCATCTCAAAAATGCCCAGCGCCCCTAAAGAAGTTTTCACTTAAAAAAAAAGTTTATTAGAATTCCTAAGTAATCGGGTTGTTTAGTTTAAAATACTGTTGTATTAGAAGCCAAAAGCAAATATTTATTTACCTAGAAGGCGTAGACCGGCTGAGACGTTTGTGCTGAAACCTGAAGATCTGGCAACTGGTTGTATAGTGTTAGGATACCAGTAATTCAATATTCGTCAGTAATTGGGTTTCAGAGGTGACATGGCAGTTGCTCTGTGTGAAATATTCCACCGAATCATCCATAATTCCGCATTCATACTCAAAGCGACATTCCCCTATTTGTTTAGTACTAGCTTTTGGCCGCGGCTTCAGCAGATAGGTACTATTGTGCAACTCAAAAGCTATGTAAGAAATCTTTAAAAAAAATAATTTATATACCAGACAAACAACATTAAACAAAACTTAATTTTACATAATTAGTGCACACACACAAAACATCATACATAAATCATTAGCGTTACCCTAAATTAATAATAATGTGAAATTTTACTCCGAACACAAATAATGATATCATTAAAAACCGTACAATTAGGATGGTTAGCCGGATTTACACAAACAACATTATTTAACCACAGAAACGAACACAATCTCTATGTCTCGCTGCAACAGAATTAGTTATTTAATATCAACATTACAAAGTGGACTAGCCAATAGCCCTTAGTGCTTACATCATAAAGTCTAGTTGTAAAGAAATGAATTGATAAAAGATCGTCTGCAAATTAAGTGTTTATAAAGCTACAAAATCAAATAGTTGTAATTATTCAATCTGCCTAGCGTTTTCCCAACTATGTTGGGGTCCGCTTTCCTGTCTACCTGGATAAAATAAAATAAAAGAAAGAAAGAAAAAAAACAGAAACAGATACAGCAAATACAGCTACATACCAGTATTTTACTGACTTATCTGACCTCCACAACCCAGTTACTGGGTAAGACGATACCCTTTGACTTACCAAGGGGTGTAAAAAGTGTGACAACCAGTCTTAACTGGTTGTTAGATTTTTTGAGCTTCTGACTACCCGTAACGACTGTATACGAATGACAGCCAACTGAGACCAACTGCTTAACGCGCTTTCCGAGGCACGGAGCGGTCTCGATATGTAATCGACGGTCACCCATTTACGAACCGACCGCGGTAAGCATTATTTTAGCCACAAACCTCTTTAAATAGTTGTGAATATGTAGGATATAACTATTATCTAGGGTAGTAATTTGATAAATATGATCACAATAATATAAAATGAAATAGTTGTAATTATTGTGATTATTATCAAATTACCCTACATAATAGTGTTTTTTGTTGTGAAAACTTCTGTAGCGGCGTTGCACACTTTTTTGTAATGGGTAAAAAATGTTATACTCGCGTCAGGACATCGCGTCAGGACACGTGACCGTCAGGACAAAATTCGTAAAACGGATGGAGTACTACTACTACTAAGTATCCCCCTCTCTTTCTACGGCGGCGCCAAATGGATGGATGGATGGATGGATGGATTTCGTAAATTTCGTGTCTATAAAGTGTTTAAAATATGGAAATTGAACAAAGTGCATCTATTAATGAAAAAAGTGACGAAGAAATAGCGAAAAAAATGAGTTATATTAATTCAATTAATAGTTGATTTATTTCAACGTTAATATTCAAGTTTTCACTTTTGCCGGCACTCCCGGAGTGCAACCCGTCTTTTTTTTTTTATTTACAATTTTCACTAATGCATCCTGTTCATGAATTAGTCATTGTCACTGTATTCATGTAGATTTTTGCGCTGCTCTTGTTTAATTGACGTGATTCACTCATGCATCAACTTGTACTACTACTGTAAAATATATCCAGTAGATTTCTAAACAAAATATTCATACCCATTTGTTTAATGTAAAACCCATACTATACTTCGTACACAACGCGTTATCCGAAAAAAACAGCAGTTACTAAAAGGTGTCATCACACCACAGACAAAGTGCGACGCAAAGAGTTCCGTGCCCTATCAACACCGTTCTTTTTGTGCTCTATGATTGATGACCTGCCGCCTTCCTGCCGTTGACGTCGCCGTGTCGGCTCGGATGACGATATTGACGCAAGATTCCTTCGAGTTCCAGTTTCACAGAAAATGATCTGCGGCGTCATTGTGAGATGTGAAAGTCGTTGTTTTTCTTTTGTTTTATTTTGGAGATATGTTGTTGGTGGTTAGTGATTTGTCTGTTTCTGGTGGTGTTGATGTGTAGACGAGCTTTTGTTTTCTAACCTTATAATAATACCGACGATGAAATGCATGGCATCTATAAATTCAACCGTATACGTTGAATGTGTGAACAGAAATTTTGCTGCAAATATGCCGTTATTTATTTATTACCATGTTCAGTAACAATAAAGCTGTACGTTATTTCAAATATAAAAAACTAACCAAGATAAGTAATAAGGATTTTTATTAACCATTTATTGACCCTTTGTTGACCAAAGTACTCCCTTGAACCTTGCACCCCTCTTCATTATTGGCTGCAAACTTCCCCTTCTATTTACGTCACCACACATACATTCTTCTATTTGAATACAAGTGACGTCGTTTACTTAAACATGAGTTCACTGTAAAAGCCTCTTACAATATTAGAAAAGGTTTAGACAACAAAATATGAAACACAAAATACATTCCTGACACGCGACATAAAAAGATAACATTCATTCATTCATTCATTAATTGCAACTCTAGCACTGAATGAAAATGTTTTCAAATATTCAAGCGAGAAACATCAACCGACATACACCATGTAATTCGTATACTTCGATTGACTTCTTCCCACCAAACCGTACAGTACATAGAAATGCTTCCACTCTGATATATTTACGCTCTCCCAATGAGATTACTCACAAATTCACTCGATTCCATCACATCAGATCCTTCAGGATTTGGGAGTGTGCGCAAATTAAGCCTATACACATACTTATAAGTAGTTCTATTCCTTACATTACCTACACGAGTATAATATTGAAATAAAAAATTCCTTTCACTTTACGAAGAAGGGAGATAATAAAAACTTATTACACACTGTACGCACTCTTATTTTCGCAGTATTACGTACTCTCCGAGACTGTAACAAAAGACGTAAAGTATTATTGAGGCAAAAAGCTCTTTATATCTTCAATGAAAGCTAAAACAGTATTCGTGGCTTGAAATCTGTCGTCAAGCGAACGTAACCCTATATTGTACCGTAGATATGATTTATAATGCTTTTATATACAGAACCCGTTCGATGTCGCCGACCTTTCAGTTTGATCGATGTCTTTGTCTTTCTTCTCCGTTATCTCTGCCGAGACAATACAACCGCCCTCTACACCGAACTTCCACTATCCTTTGTTGAAATAAAAGCATCGCTTAATTGATTTCTTCATCCGTTTCTTCGCTTTCGAATTTCCCGACAAGTGAAAACTGTTAACTTTTCTATAACAATGGAGATCTGACGTTTTGGCAGGCCCGGAGCACGGACGTGCCAAACTACCGATGTGCTTTGTGTAGCGCAAAATAGACCACACGAGCCCAGCCTGCCGAATCGGGCTTGCAAATGAAATCACACGGAAAATCCCAAAGGTTTTCCTATTTTCTTTCACGTTTTAGGGCACGTTTTACGAAGTGAGAATTATGATTTATAACCGTTAGAAAATAGAACACAACACCGCCTTTGAATATCAAACATAATCATTATAGTCTATGTATACCTCACATCATTACGACCCTTCATTCATTAATACATATTGGGTGCCATGACACGACAATACACTTTAATAGACTATAAATACAGGCTGTTTGTAAACTCTAACACTCGAAAATGGAATAGCCGAATTGAAATTAAAACCACATGGCGTATTCTCATAACAATTTCACGCAGTATGAACACTGGCCCGCCAGATTATCTCTGCCAAATCTGACAAAGCACATAAATTGTGCAAATTCAACAGAGTATAAACAATGCATCCGCATTTAAACGACAAAACACAAATAAAATGTTGTAGTAGGTCGGCATTGCGCAAAAACTTTTCCTATTAACGACCTATATACGACGAACAAGTAGTGCATAATGCGTATGTTATAGCTGCACTTAATGTTTATCGCCGACATTGATGTAGAATTTATTATAAGTTATGAGCCATAAAACCTTGAATTTAAGTTTTCAATACACTCTTATTTATAGACTGTCTTGTTCCAGGTTCCGCAGGCTATCGATTGTTCCTGTCAGGCTCCGTAGTAGTTCTGTATGAGTAATAGATACATACATTTTCATATAATTCGACCATTTCCTGGAGTGCCGAAGGACGAATATCATGTTCTGTTAATCCCATCTCGACGCAGTGCTGTAATCGAAGCCAACTCGCTATAAGTAATGCGTACCGGAGGCGTAGTAAAACAAGGACGGGGGACTTGGCAAGAGACCGTCCCCCATCTATGCTAGAAAAACTTTTTCTATCAGCGACACGGAAAATTTATTGCGACAATTTTACTAGCACAGCATAATATCGTGACCGCTGCGTCTGCCGTCTATATAGAGGTTATTTTACTCATGCAAATTCGCCATATTGTTTGTTTTGAATAACATCCGCTGGATTTTGCGGTCGTGGTTCGAACGCCGCGCCGCGGGAAGGTCAATGATCGCTCGTTATATCGTGAAAGCGAATACACGGTATTATGTGTTAATCACGTGGATTATACACATTTTCGGATATTCTATTACGTGTAATGGCAACACCGATGCTCTGGTGTGTCGTTTACCTAAACAGGGGCTTTAACATCAATTAAGCTGCAGCGCAGGAAACGGACGTAAATTCTACAGATTTTATTTTTAAACGAAAACAATGAGCACCAGCTGTGCACATAATTAGATTAGAGAAATTCTGCAGTATGGACACTGAGACGTTAGAGGTACTTGTTTTTCATTAAACTTCGCTAAAGGCGTTGCCAACAACAGAACGCGCAAGATATTTTTCTTTTAATTTTATTTCTTCATACTGTGAACCGACTGCCGGGGACTGCTTTGACGAGATATTTCCACATTTGTTAACCGCGAATGTAATAAACGTAGAAGCGAGTATATGAACGCATCAAAAGACGTCTAAATGATTTACGAGTGACGAATACATATTTTACTTTGATTGTGACTGGAGTAGGTATGTACTCCGACTACTGTAGAGTCCTTGTGCGTCCTCCGCTTTTGTTTGGGCTTTCATAAATTACAATTTACTTTACACAACTCAGTTACTTGAGATGTCGCGACCAATTTAATGTACATTATACAGGGTTTGGGTGTTATGACGCGACCCTTCGGCGCGCAGGGTCACTTATGAAATACACCCTTCGCCAGCCGTAGTTCACTAATTCGTCCGCGGGCCGGAGTGAAATGTACCACTGCTAAAGGTCCCTATTAGATTTTATATAGCTATCATCGTCGCCATTACGTAACTCCTTCGAGGGAGCCCTCCCACGTTCATTAAGGTTAGTGTTGAGCTCGTGCCCTTTATTCATTATTCCTAAGTATAGCATTACGAGGGAAAAATGCTCGACAGTTAAGTCGACTGCTGTTTTCCATATAAATAGTAGGTAATTGCACACCCTTCTTATTTGGAACTATTCATGTCTATGCATATTTAGTTTCATTACGAAACAATCGATCGGAATCCGGTCTACGTTATAATAAAAGTGTATGGGGAAAATACTGAAGCATATTATACGTCTTGATACTGTTATTACGTAACTAGCTTTGACCCTCGGCTCCGCCCACGTGGAAGTAGGGGCGTACTTACGTCGGCTTGTTACCCTATTTTTCAAATTGTTGACGTCTTATGAATGGAACATTCTGAAGTCAAAATGCTTAGTAACGCGAGTTTTGAGTCGCTTTTATTAAGCTCTATATAAATGGGAATTTGTGTATAAATTACGTCATTTTTTATATATGTTGTGCTTTTGTCAACGTTTTTCTATTATAAATGTTTATACAGCCAGCATTATAGCCCTTATTCAGCTTTTATTAAATACAGATCATCAGCTGCTTGGTTTTCTAAGCACGTTGCAATAGAAAGGAAACGGGTTTTTACGGTGCCTCACTTCAGAAGTAGCTCTCGCTAATCAATTCTTAAAACACGCTGTATATGGTCTCAGGTATACAGGGTGAAATTAAACACATGCGACAAATCGAAATGGGAGATTGTACTCGTCATTATGAACAACTTTTACTATGGGACCAAACCTGAAATTGGGAAAAAAAAATCAGTTGTTCCTTACATTTTGACGAGTTATGCGAACATAAATATAGGGAACAGCTGATTTTTTTTTCGCGATATCAGGTTTGGTCCCATAGTAAAAGTTGTTTATAATGATGAGTATAATCTCCCATTTCGATTTGTCGCATGTGTTCAATTTCATCCTGTATACAGGTTGAGTTATTTATTTACTGCTGTTTGGTGCCACCGTAGCCCAAGTGACTTGAATTAAGTTTATCGGAAACATGAGCTCGGTTGAATTTCGTTACTGATAGCCTTTAGGTCTGTAGACCATTTTTTATTGTATTAAGTACATATTGTATAAAGTACGGACCCAGTCAAGCGGTCCACTGTACACCCACCAACTCGTACTAGACAAGCGCGGTGGGTTAATTTGTCTAAACCCCTACTCTCTCATGAGAGAGTATGGAGGCCTTTGCCCTGCAGTGGGACGTCACAGGCTAATAAGAAATAAGAAGAAGTACCTACTAAAAACATTTCTTTAAATATCTTTTTCATCTTTTACTACTATCACAGAATACTTAAAGTACTGCGTACAGAAAGGCCACTCCCTTCCTCGCACTAACATCAGTTACCGCACCTCACCCCGCACTTCGATGTGTTCGTCGCCTGCTCTTTAACAATGGCGCTCGCATACACAAGAACCGCAGCGCTGTACCTACCTACTGCTGACACGAACACATTATTTTTTTAAAGTTTTATATTTTGTGTTAATCACAATGGTTGTATATTGTGCATTATTTGGATGCTTATCTTCATCGAGGAACAATAAAGACAGGAGTTTCTTTCGGTTCCCGTAACATGAAAGAAGGTAAGGAACAGCAACTCAAATATCCTTTAAACCCATAAAAAATAAAAGCTAGTATATTACAGACAAACAAGTTAAGCCAGTGTTGTGATAATTTATTTTCATAATTTTCTCTATTATTCATTTATTTTCCAAGTTTTCTTCGTTTTAGAACAATTAAAACTTCCGTAATATTAACATACCGAAATGCTCTCTCTCTCTTTATTGTCTTAGTTATGTCTCTTTCTTTCACGTTCTATTCGTTCTTCGACTTGAAAAGTAGTACAATAGAAATGTTATTAATTAGATTTCTGTGAGTACCTAGTGTCGCGGCGCGCGGCGCCCCATTGTTGCATACGTTCGGGCAGCGCCGCCGCCTACGCAATACTGCGCCAGCCAGCCCTACTAGATTTCACGCACACATTTACACGTATACAAACGTCATTTGTCAATGTAGTGGTAGTAGGTAATTATTTTGCGAGCGTTGTATGGAGTGTCCGGGGTGTGCTACTATTCCAAAAAAAAAAAACAACAAAATTGGACAGAGCAACAAAAACCATTATCAACCATTATGGTAAGTGTAGCCGTAATCACTTTCATACTTTGATTTCAAACCCTTAAAATATTAATGACTACAACGTTCACCTTAGGAGCAATTACAGAGCAATTGATTTCTTCGTAAATTATTTATAGCATCATTATCCACGCAAGACTTTTAATTGCTCAAGTAAGTAATTATTTCTAGATACTCATGCATGTAAAACTTTGTCTAGATCCATAATAGAATAAACTATGAGAATATAGAAATAATTTACTCGATCCACATTCAGGTTACTTAGTAAGTTGTGGCGTCTATTACAAAGAGGCGTTTGTAGTTAGTTAATTAGTTGCTCAACTAATTATTCCTAGATTCTCATGTAAAATTTAGTCTAGTCTAAGTATGGATCGAACTAAATTAGGTTAGTTAATATGTTATGTTGTCTATTACAGAGACGCGTTTGTAGGCAGAAATGTTATTGAATTTTTCTATATGCAATTTCGCAGTAGCAACCCAGAGTCTGGATTTGGGTATTTATTTATATTGAATTAAAACGGTATAACCCCAATTAACATAGAGACAATAATTACGTTGACAATAATATAATAAATAATTTCAAACTAACATGGTACAGTGCATACTTTATCTCACAAAACACCAGTCATATCGATGGTCCCTATTAACAATGTCGGTTCCGCAAAAAGACTAATGTTCAGTAGAGCAGTTCAAAGTTTGTTTTGGCAATTCTACAAAGTGTAAAAAAAATGAGCTGTTTCATACATTTTGGCCGAGTAGGTATTGAACTTTTGTATGAAACAGCTCATTTTTTTTTCGTGATTTCAGAGTTGGTCCCATAGTGAAAGTTGTTCAGTTCGATGGTCTAAAGCACCTCTTAAAGTTTTTAAGGTTAATTTTTTTACACCTTATATATTTTGTCAATGTCAGTACATAGTAAACAATACATAAAACAATCAGTGCACAGCATGAACTTATTATATTACTAGGTATAATATAATAAGTCCATGGTGCACAGTCCTATTTTTTTTTTATTGCCAAAACAAACTTTGAACTGCTCTACTGAACAGTAGTCTTTTTGCGGAACCGACATTGTTAATAGAGACCATCGATATAAAATACACATAATTTTAATCCATTCATCCGCAAACACTTCACATTCAGGGTTGGCAGCCAGAAGGGCATTCAGCACCTTTAGAGTACGACTGACTGGGGATTCGGCTCTGGCTACAGTTTTGGCTGGCAGTTGCGCAAACAGATTGTACTCTGACGATGTCCGATATGTTTGTCGGACACAAATAGTCGGCAGAAAAGACCATGGAGTTCTGGGCAATCGATACGTCCCCGTAAGGTCTTACAGGCTACAGTGAGTTGATCAAGGCCACTTCTCACCTCCAATGAGTTAAAGCCCTAGTCCATCATCATCTGCCTAGCCTTTTCCCAACTATGTTGGGGTCGGCTTCCAGTTTAACCGGGTGCAGCTGAATATCAGCCAAAAAGCCCAAGCCCAAGAGAAAAAAGCCCAAGTTCATATTGATGGCAATAGGCTCGACCTTTTTACGTGGGACTTAAACATAACTGGCGAAATGTGGGTGTATTTAAGGTACCCCTCTGCCCAACCCTTTGGGGAAGGAAACAAGGCGTGATGTTAAGTTAATATTTATGTTTGCTTATTAATACACAGAGAAAAAAGGGAAAACCATTCAGAAGATAGGAAGACGACGTGGTTAAAACTGCTGGAAAAACCTGGACTAGACTGGCGCGAGAGAGAGAGGATTGGAAAGTGTTGGAGGAGGCCTTTGCCAAAGGGCACACAGAATAAAAAAAAAAAAAAAAAAAAAAAAAATATGTCTGATAAAGGCTATAAATAAATAAATAAAATAATTAATACACTGTTACAGGTTTTTTACATATCGAGCTTTAGAAAACGAATGCCTCCACACCATTAAAAAACTCACAGTTTAACTAACCTATCTAAGGACACTGCTATATGTATAGGTCAGTGGTAACGGCCACGAATTACTTGTTGTAGGTCGTAGGTTCGAGCCCAAGCAGGCACTTTACTTTGTGTAAATTATTTCATCACCACTGCTCTCAAAACGGTGAAGGAAAACATCGTGAGGAAACCGGCATGTCCTAGAACCAAAAATTCGATGACCTGTGTTATCTACCAACCCTCAGTGGGCCCGTGTGGTAGATTACGGCCCACTCCCTCTCACAGAGAGGAGGCCTGACCCAGCAGTGGGAACATTATAGGCTGATTATGATATATGGACACCACGCTTACGTTTCTAACAAAATCGAAGCCGTAAAGGTAGCTAAAGGTAAAAAAAAAAAACAAACAAAACAAAACACACACATTTGAGCATGATTGCCACAAATGTGAAAAAGTTTCCTTCCATTTTCCCGCTTATTGACAAGAAAACAAGAAACCTTCAATGAACGCGAAATTCCCTGCTTGGCTCCCACCCACACCTATTGATATTTCTACTAAAGGACAATTTCCCCTGCGGAGTTTTTCGTAAATCACTAAAATAACACTCTCGACCAACAAAACGGAGTAACTAACGGAAACGACTCTTGAGTTGTGAGAGGAAATTACTTAAACCCGGAGAGTTGGCAAACAATCTCTTTTTGCTCCGAATGCGTCCGCGGCTGATTCGAGGAATGTCAACATCACTAGTTTAGGTTCATACTGGATTTAACTTGGCATTGGAGACGAGGAAGAGGAAATTTATGGAGTACGTACTCGTAATAGGTGGGAAATAGTCTGAGTGGTTTCTGGTAACTTAAGATTTTCCACCATTTTTCTACCTGTTATATCTTGAAAATGTATCTAAATATATAAAAATCTCGTGCCACAGTATTTGTTATTGAAATTTGTGTAGGCATATTTGGTAGGTCGTAGGCTATTTTTTATACCTCTAGATGATAAGGGGTCACACCCTTTCCACCCTCTCCAGATTTTTTTTGGAATCTTAACTTACGCGGGTGAAACCGCGGGGAGCAGCTAGTTTTGTTATATTTATCCGGATTATCAAACCTAAGCTGACATAATTTGCGACAACTATCCGGCAAAACCAAAATATTATTTTGTGCAAGTCACTGCGGCCATTGCAGCACAAGGTGGTTGAGTAAGGTATTAGTTAGAATAGCTTACAGGAAAACTAGCAATACGGTACATTAAAAGACCCGGTAGAATGACAGCTCATTTCAAGCTTCACCTAAGTTTTCTATAACAAAATATTGATGAAATTAAACACAAAATAAATAAGTACCTATATACAAATGATCATTGAAGCAATAACAAAAGCCCACAACGAAGAACCGCCTATGACATATTTAGGCTTAAATAAATAAAACTTCTATGTACAGTCAACAAAAGGGATAGATATGCAGAATCATCGGATATAGTTGAAGTTTAGTAAGAAACCGATGGATGTTCTCGAATAAAATTTAATTTTATTAATAGAAAACAAACAGCTCATTTATCAAATTAAATTTCAGTCGACAACATCCATTGGTTTCTTACTAAACTTCAACTATATCCGACGATCCCGCAAACTTATCTCTTTTGTTGACTGTACCTACAGCATGTAATAAATTTATCACAAGTTTGGTTGTCACAGCCTAACAAAAATGACGCATAATTACATTAGAAAGAAAGAAAATACGTTTATTTGCGGTAAACATGTAGAGAAAAAACACAATCACAAAAAAGGACAAGTTGGGGGAAAATGAAATATTACTATAATATTACCTAAAAAACAGCAGTTAGGTCAGCAGTAGAATCCTACGAGTGAATTTTGGACCAAAATTCACGGAAAATATTCATCCGTTTGGGTTTCATGGCAGAAAACACTTTTGCATTACAGTATTAGTTCGCGAACATTTTGAAAGTCTTCTCGTATGTATTGTACGAGCTAACCTTGCCAAGTTTCAAAGTTTTGGTTGCGCTAAACAGAATCTAGATTTAATTCCATTAGGCACCAAAGATACGCCACCTAATTTTAAACTACTTTGCATTCATTCAACTATACAATATAAATAAGAAATTGCGACTTGACAAATTGATCGTAACTTCCTCATTTTGTTTAATATTATTCAACTGGAGTTTTTAGTCTGTGTAAAGGAATATAGCAAAACGGTGAAGGAAAACATCGCGAGGAAACCAGCATTTCCTAGAACCAAAAATTCGAAGACATGTGTCATCTACCAACCCGCACTTTGCACGCGTGGTAGATTACAGCCACTCCCTCCCACTCCCTCTCAAAAAGGAGGAAGTATGTGTCCCAGTAGTGGGAACATTATAGCCTGATTATGCAAAGTTTTATAGGGCAGTAAACATTCTTTAATTAAAGAATTTTAGTACTGACAAGACGTGTAAAATGTCTAATTACTTTTCATATAATATTTCTAGAATCTTATTCAGCTCTTGCCTCTTTGATTGCGCGAAGCATCCATGCGTTCAAGCTCGTTTTTAATAGAGTTGTTAGTTGTAAATTTGTTCCATTTATTTTCTATGCAGAGCAATACATATCTATACTAATAATAATGCTGAAGAATTTGTTTGAACGCGCTAGTACTAGGTACTAGTCGGATTTGAAAAAATCTTTAAAGTGTAACGTTTATTTTCTCTTGACTGTACTTACCTGTCAAAAAGAGTAACCTAGATAAAGTGGATAAGACAGAGATTAAAACAGAAGAAGAACTAGCAGGGGGTCCATTGGGTTCAGGGGATCAGACCGGAATGAATCGTGTTAACAAACTCAAACTCAACTCAAACTCAAAGCATTTATTTCAATTAAACCATTTACAGGCACTTTTGAATTGTCAAGAAGTCAGTCAGTCAGAAAAAATGAAGCTAGTTGCCCATTCCAAAGCGTAGGTACCTATGGAGAAGAACGGGCAAGAAACTCCATGGACACTCTTTCACTCACAACACGCTAATAATAATAATAATAACCCCATCGCCGTATCTCTACGTTGACGTCGTGGTGGGGCTTGCGCGCTCCGAACTCTAGGCCTGAGCCGGAAGAGTTTACTTTGCTGGAACTGGTCTAGGGTGAGGAGCCAGACCAAGAGAGATACAGAAACCCGCAGGGCAGCATGTGGCGAGCTGTTGGGCAGTAGCGACCCCACGGACCCTATCTCCCGGGGGAAGTCTTGTTTCTCACCTCCGGCTTGCCTTTATTGGCCGGCTGGAGTGAACAATGACGAGGAACAGAGCTCCCACCTCATTCTTGCCTTTGTTGGGCGGCTTGAGTGGAGATTCGCAAGAGCAAACGTGCTCGGAGGAAGGAAGTATTTCAGTAAGATGCTGGTAGGGATCTTGACCGTACTTCCGGGATTGTCCTGATAGCCGTGGAATACCTCTCCACTCCTCATAAGCACTTCAGGACATGTTGCTCCCTTGTCGCTACGTCACTATGTGCTAGCGACCGTTTCCGGGGGCCCATTTTTGAGTGTGCAAGTCACCCCCTGCTATTTTATCCGTGTATATATAAAACATTGATTAGGCAGGGGTCATAGTTCTTCCATAGTTATTGGTAACCAGTCCACTTTAACCACCCAAACCCATAGTCCAACTTCTTATTTTCCCATATCCTGCAATAGTCCTACACCAACCGGGGGTTGTCCTTGGGTGCACTTGCATAGTGCATACAGGGATAATCGTCGGTTGGTGCCACATTTCATTAAAATTTCCTAAGGGACCTCTGCGGGTTGGCTTCGGCCCCTCGTACGCCTTCCAAAGGACCGGGACCCCATGGTCCCGAGATATGTAAAATCAAACAAAAATTATAATAATAATATTCCACAACTATCACACAACGCCATCTAGTCCCAAGCTAAGCAGAGCTTGTGTTATGGGTACTAGACAACTGATAAACATACTTATATATTTTTAAATACATACATATTATAGATAAATTACACCCAGACACAGAACAAATGATCGTGCTCATCACACAAACATTTGTCCTGGGTGGGAATCGAACCCACGACCTCCGGCATAGCAGTCAGGGTCACTAACCACTAGACCATCAGGCCTGCTTAAGACTCTTAGGAGCTGGACAAAAAGTAAGAAAGTTCACTAAGCAAAAATGAAGTAGGTAATAGTTGAAGGGCAGGCGATGCGATGCGACGGGGTTTAACGGGGGAACAAGGAATTTTACGCGGAAACAAAGACGCGGACAGAAACTAGTATTACATACATTTTTTTTCCCTTCCTATCAGATGCAGAAAGAAACTACATAGACTACTTTTTCTATTGGATTTTAGATCGCCCTGCAGCTAGAACATGCTTTACAAAGCGTCTTGTTTATTTTTGCTCGGAAATTAAACATCTTCGAGAAAGAAAACTGTGCTGTGCAAAGCAATTTCTTGTATTTATTCATTTAAAGGCTGTTGAGACTACAAACAAATGCAACTGTAGCAAGAAAACCCCGGAATAAAAAGAATTATTCCCAATAGTCCCCTCTAGCCCTGTCCTCCGGGGTGACAACTGGGAAGACAATTCCCAGCAGTCACCCCGGAGGACAGGGCTAGAGGGGACTATTGGGAATAATTCAATAAATATCGAAGGCTCGGCTGAAAAACCTTTTTATTAAAAGAGCACACTGTAGGTAAACGTCTCAGGACTTACCTGGCTGCAACGCGTTTTACTTGGCGTGTCCGTTAATTGACCGGGCAGGGCACTGTTTGCTTTGACGCCGCACCTACTGTGTTTGATGTAGAACCCTAAAAAGCCAGTAGACAGAATAAACACCTTATCAAAACACCGTCACCCATTGGCCTCCTCTAGGTACCGATCAGAATTTGAGACTTTGACCTTTGATATCTCCATTGCTCTTTGGTTAATTGCGTAACACACTATCAGTTGCAATGGATTTCATTTTGACAGTTTGACAACATTCATTGCGTTATTTAAGTTGTTGAACAGACAAATTTTTCGAACATATGAAGCAATGAATTGGCAATATCCTTCAAAATTATTCAGATTTAGATTGATTGTGTGTTACGCAATTAGGTGCGTATGGTCTAGCAGTACAATAAAGTTTCAATGACGGGAAAACACTGTGACTCTCGATTAGTTGATGGGCATGGACTTATTATATTACGTATATAGTAAGTCCATGTTGATGGGTCTTTAGTACACCCGTTATATACAGGGTGTCACTGGAAGTATGGATCAAATCGAATAGGGGCGTGGGCAAGGTCATTTCCAAACGTTTTAGCAAAAAAAAAAATACCAAAAAAAAAACTAAAAAAAGAGAAGAAAGATCGAATTCGTGAAAACTATCAGGGCTATCAATTTATTTTTTTTAGATAGCCATAAAAGTATTTTTTTATGATTATTTTCTTTGAACACTAAGCGAAGTGATTGAAAAAAAAATTTAAATCGGTCATAACTTTTGAACCGTAAAAAAATTCACTGAAATTCTCAGGGTTAAAAAGTTTGGAAATGACCTTGCCCACGCCCCTATTCGATTTGATCCATACTTCCAGGGACACCCTGTATATAAGGTATTCCATCTGACCATCATGCTAAAGCATTTGGAGAACCTGATATAGAGAAGGAAAAAGAAAACATAGTTTCCAACAAATGGAAAAAAAAATGGTGGCTGAAAAATTGCACCCATAGAGATTGCACCCAATGGACGTCTCAGGACGCTCCTGGGTGCAACGCGCTTTGCTTGGCGAGTCGGTTAATTGTCCGGGTAGGGTGATGTTTGCGTTGGCGCCGCGCCTGACTGTTTACCGACTCCGGACTGATTGTCGCACACATTGTCTACACGCTGTAGATAAGTTCCAAGTGTGGACGCTTCTTGGTGTTCTTGTTCTCGATTTGTAGGTCGTTTTTATATAGTGGATGGGTATTTGCAGTGGTTAGTGTATTACCATAAACGGTTTTATTGACGCGATAAGCTTGATCAGCCGATGCCATCATAATAATTTCGCTTATCGTCTTTTTAAAAAATGTAATACTACTTTAGCACGCGGCTTCGCTCATGAGGAGGTCGGAAATTATGCCATGTGTTAACATAAAGGCAATTTCTTCGATCCGTTCTGCCGTTAAGGCGTCAAAAAAGTTACAGACAGACGGACAGTTACTTTCGCGTTAATAATAAATAAGTATAGTTTCACAATTTCATTCAAGATCTTGATAAATTAAAATACTCATTGCCCAACCCAGATATCAAATCTCCAATATCCTTCAGACCGAAGTATTGCAAGACAGTGTAGTACTTAATTATCTAGCCTTCAAAGAGACTTTACCAAAATGAAAACGAAGAACTTCAATTTACCAAAAGCTACTCGAAATATTCACCTAAAAACGATACTTTTCGCAGAATTGTTAACTTATTAATCTACAATGACAGACTTCTAAGAAATAAATTATCCGAGCGACACAAGGTAGATATTTTAAGGTTTTCCATTTCGCCTCTATTTTCTGGGATACAAAATAAGATCCGAATGAAATTACTTGACTGCCTAATGTAGATGACTAAGAAATATCTCCTTTGTATATGAACGTAACTCAAGACATCTGACTGAATATTTTCGGGGCTTTACATGCGGGCTCGAATTTCAGTGGACCGAGAAACTCTGAAACGAACTTAAAAGTATTTGAAAATTTTCTCCAAACTGATACGTAACTATGCTCTTTCCTTTTAACCTACTCTAACCCTGAGGAAATTGTTGAGAGTTCAATGAACTGAGATATATGATTGGCTAGACGTGGTGATGGTAGGTGGAGCAAAACCCTAACGGAATAATTGCTGAGAAACGGTAGAAGGAACGTCGGCAGACCAATATTCAAGTGAGTTGATGACCTACAGAAGATCGCGGGTAAGACCTGAATGTGACTCGCACAGCTCAGGGAAGCATAGCACAAAAGGGTATAGGCCTTTACTTAGCAGTGGGTAGGTATGATGATGACAAAAATTTCATTAGTCATCATGTGCCTAGCCTTTTCCCAACTATGTTGGGGTCGGCTTACAGTCTAACCGGATGCAGCTGAATACCAGTATTTTACATGGAGCGACTGCCTATCTGACCTCCACAACCCAGTAATACGATACCCCTTAGTAAGACGATACCCCTGAGTAAGACTGGTTGTCAAAATTTCATTAGTATCTTGAACAATTTAGACACAATCGTGAAATTTCCTTTTATTGTATAAATCATTTATTACAAAATAAAATCAGTTAACTTAAAAACTTACTTTAATATTTGTAGTACATTTCAATTCGTAACAGAGACATCCAATCTTCTAAGAACTAATTTTGTTACATTGGAAAACTTTGTTTTATATTTTACAAATTATAATCGTTTTTACGAATTTTTACGAGGGGCCCGTGGCTAAATAATAACAGCCGTACAAGTCGATCGATCAGGTTAAGCTACGCTTGTCTTACCAGTCTTACCAAGGGGTATCGTATTACCCAGTAACTGGGTTGTGGAAGTCAGATAGGCAGTCGCTCCATGTAAAATACAGGTATTCAGCTACGTCAGGTTAAACTGGAAGCTGACCCCGACATAGTTGGGATATGGCTAGACAGATACTCGTTTATTTATACAAATCATTTGTGTCTTCGTCGAAAAATATTCATCAAAGCCTCTCAATGCTGGCGGGGAACCCTAAAAACAATGGGGCCGGCTGCACAATGAAAATAAAATAAAAGCGTCTGTGATACAAAAAACTTTGCAGAGAACTGATAACAATACCAAAATGTTTTTTAATGCCGAATTTTAATTTATTTTGCTTAAAAATTGTATTATCCTAAATGTTGTTTCTCGTCTGAAAATAATTTTTGTTTTGTTGTATTTTAAAAAGGCGAAATCCTTAATTTTATGCCGCAGCTCAAACACACCTGAGGTTGTTCTTCATCCAGCCCCCTTATTCACAAACACTCGAACATCGTAAACGTATCGAACATTAATCATTGTTATCGTACGAGTCTTCTCAACGCTGTTCACAAGTCCAAAACCCGAAAATTTTGTCAGTTTAAATCAAATAGACGCCCGCTATTCTTCCAACAGCTATTTGCTGTTGAGGGGAAGTCAAATCAGGTTATCGAAATGTCAGGTTTTCGATACGATAGCCTATCGTATGGTTGTGAATCAGGGCTCTAGTATCCTTTGCACCACGCATACAAATCTACTTCGATTATTATCATACCATATCATCATTATGATACTATTTAGTACTTACTACTTAGTCATACTACCTATTAAAATTAAAAATCCTATAGTAACTTATTTACGAAACTTAGGTAATAATTATGTTTCTAATTGGGAATACCCAATTAGAAACAAAATTACAAAAATAATTACAGAGCTCCCCTCTTATCGACCGGTGTCTGCCCATTAAAAATGCTGAAAGAATTATATACATATATATTTTCCCACGCAACGAAACACGAGAATGTCACAATTTGGACAGGTAAAGCGAAACTCCCTCAAACACATTAAACCGAGTATTACTCCCCAGCGTGTTAGGCAATGTAGATAAAACATTAATATGTATGAGTCCCGTAGCTTGTTTGTGGTAACAGCTTAGATTTTCAGACGGTCTCAATGAATAAAGAACGTTGGGTGTGCCTTACAGAGTTACAGCGAATATACTGGGCCCAATGTTGGGGCGAACAGTAAAACCGATAATTTGTGAAATCATCCACCTAGTATTTACTCAACTAGAATAACATTAGGTGTGGCTTACAGCCAACATATTGGGCCCAATGTTGGGGCCAACACTGCTGTCCTTAAAATAAGTGCAATAACTTGGGTTTTGGACTTTAAAAAGTTACATACATCATAATCTATTCTGTAATAATCTTATGCACCATGCAAAAACATAGGTGAATTGTGCTGCCGTCCTTACATAAAGTCAGAAATCAGAATTTTTTGCTGATTACGGATATGTATGTAAATTTCTAAAGCCCGATCCGAATCCGAGTTAACACTTTTTGTAAGGACGGCAGAACAGTAAAACCGACATAAATATTGAGATTCATCAGCAGTGATCGGAATAGGCTGAGTATATTTGCCTAAACTTCGTTCGGAGAACAGAGACAGAAAGTGGAGACTTCCTTACGAAGACATTTTTTTTTCCCGGAATTCGGGAAACATCTTAAATAAGTTGAAAATGAGCTTTATTTAAGATGGTTAAGGGCTATTTTTTTAAACTAAACTTGCAATTACCAAATTTTCGGGATTTTCACGTAAACACCCGAAATAAATAGTCAAACTTTAATTCATGTATTCCAATTATATCTAATGTATGATACAACGGTTAGTTTAAGGATCGTAAATATAATTCGAATACTTGAAATAAAGTTAGACTATTTACCTATTTCAGGATTTTACGTGAAAATCCCGAAAATTTGGTAATTGCAAGTTTAGTTAAAAATAGCCTTTACGCATCTTAAATAAAGCTTATTTAAGATTTTTCCCGAATTCCGGGAAAAAAAAATGTCGTCGTAAGGAAGTCTCCACTTTCTGTCTCTGTCCTCCGAAGTTTAGGTAAATATACTCAGCCTATTCCGATCACTGTTCATCAGCCACCTAGTATTTTCCCAACAAGATTGAGTCGGTTTCTGTTGTAACCAGATGCGGCAGAATATTATATCAATATTCTACATGAAACTACTGCCACTGGACCACTGTAACCCAATTGTGGAATATTGTGAACCAGGAATTTGCAAAACATTCGAATTAGGTACTTTGCGCCAGAACATGATTTATGATCTCGCTTAAAAAATATTCTGCAAACGTAATGTTCGATAATACTGGTGCGAAAACGCGAATGGTGTTGTTACGTTACGTTAGATCGTGTGAAGCCAGCTTAGGGTTATAGATTACAGAATCTGTGTTTACGTCAACCGGCCACCATTGGAATCAACGTTGGCGTTTGTTGGGCCACTGTGTAAAGCCTGGTTTACGGATTGCGTGACTAAGACGCGATGCTATCAAGCCAAGGGCCCCGTTATCAGCGCTCGGACCTGAGCCAGGAAATAAAACATCCACCGCAGTAGTGATTACCGAATACCTTTAGATATAGTGGAAAAAGATAGGTATAAAATGGCTTAATGAAAAAAAAAACATTCTAAATAACCTCCTTTTTTTGAAGTCTGTAATAAACGGGTATTTATTTTAATGTGTCAATCTACCTACGTGGAAGTAGTTATAAGTACTCAAAAACATACTAAAATATTTATTGCCAACAGAAACTTTTCATCATCATCAGCCTATAATGTTCCCACTGCTGGGACACAGGCCACAGAAACTTTTACTTGAAACTAAATTGACGTCCATTAAAACTGTTGTAGCCCATTTGTTACGATTTTATTGCTACGATTTTGCACATTCGTAGCTTTACCTCAATATGTCGTCTATATATTTAGACATATTATAAATTAAAGTCATGGCAGGGTTGTTCTTCTAAACTACGCTACGGATTTTAATGTGGTTTACAACATCATTTAGAGAATTTATTCCGAAAGGTTTATGTGTACCTATAATACATTAATATTGACCTTACATATAATAAAGAAATCTCGATGAAGAAAGCGGGTCGCTAGTACATGATAAAATCAATCTATATCTAATTTGACAACGATGCGGACGAATTTTTTGATGCCCTATGATTTTTTACCCCTTTCATTTTTTTATATACATATTATTATTTATTATTTTAAGTCTATTAGCTCATCTAATTATATCAAATTCAAAGTCCTGACTGACTGATATATCAACGCGCACGGCCTAAACCGCTGGTCCTGGAGACATGAAATTCGGAGGGTGTGTTCTTTGTGAAGAGATAGGTATCCAGTAAGAAAGGGTTTTTCGAAATTCCACCCCCAAGAGGGTGAATGGCGGAGGGTGAAATTTCACGCGGACGAAGTCGCGGGCAGAAGCTAGTAGGTATTTTGTAAATATCACCTTTAATTTGTTCAAATATTTCCTTGCATACAAAAAAGAAAAATTTTTTTTTGACACAGTACCTACCTATTGTAGGTACTGTGTCAAATAAAAGTTTTTCTTTCTTTCTAACTGTCCCAAAAGTATAGATAAACTATTTTCTTCATTTGATTTTGATTCAACGCCTAAAAACTTGGAAATGTGTTTGTATTGTTATGAAGGGACAGATAGAACTCAGAATAGGATACCAAATGAGGCCTAACGTCCATTTTGACGGTAAATTGAATACGAATAGCGGAGAATGCCGTAAGGCTCCGGTAAATAGCGACTTGTAAATAGATAGGGACGTCGAAAACATTTAGGGATCTCCATCCACCCTTTTGCCTTTTCTGCAAATTAAATGTGAGGATCCATAGTTTGTTATAATTTGCATTTAGTTTGACTGCGAATTCAGCTTTGAGTGCTATTGCACTATTAAGAGGGTTGGATTTTAAAGTTCTCTTTTTGAGATGCCTTAGAATTCCTTCAAAATAATAAATTACATTGCAAATGTTGTTGGTAGTTAATTATTAGTAGTTTTAGTTATTTTCTAGATATTAGTATAGCTTAGTTATTTTGTTAGATACGAACCCCTCCTCGGGTGAAGGCCTCCTCCAACTTCTTCCATGTGGCTCTATCTTTGCTCATAGTCTGCCAGTTTTGCCAGGCTATTTCTAATATGTCATCAATCCACCTTCTTTTCGGCTCGACTTTTTGATCTAAGAGGTTTTCTTCGATGATAAAAAAACAAATAATTAAAAAAGTCAAATGTCCAGACTTTTTTGAAAATGTCTGGCTTTCTGTGTAGACTTTTTGACAATTGAGGTATCGTAAACCAAGTCGCGTGTTGACACTCTTATGGGGAAATAACCAATTCACTCATGACTTGAAGACTCCCAGGTTTCCCGGCCACAGGTAGAGGTGGAACACCGCGGTGGTTTTAGCCGGTAAGAGTCCGGCATGTCCCTCTGTCACCCCCCCACGATGAAGGAAGTCTATGAGAATTTCCACCACGCACCAAAAAAAAAAAAGTTTTCAGGACCATGACCAGGGCCAGGGTTTAAAATATAAGTATTCAATAAATTCCGGTTCTGGGGTTCTGGAGTGGTAACCACGTACCGGAAGACGTAGCGTTGGAAGGCTTCCCACAAAGTGAACTGATGACCTTCTGAAAGCCGTAGGAATCCGCTGGATGCTGGAAGTACAGAACCGGCCGAAGTGACGGTGCTTGGGGGTCTATATCCAGCAGTGGACGTCTTTCGGCTGAAATAATGATGATAATTCAATAAACAGGTATTAAAATCAAAAGCTATAAATACGTTTATTAGTCTCACTAAAACTCGAGAAGGGCTGAACCGATTTGACTAATTTTGGTTTTGAAATATTTGTAAAAGTCCAAGGTAGGTTTAAAAGGTGAGAAAATATGATGTAGTTGTAAGGAAAATAGTAAAAGCAACAATTTTATTATCCCATACAAACTGTTCGTACATGTCAACCAGGGTGCGTTCAGAAATTAAATAATACGGAGGTAATAACCTCACGTGCAAACCGCACTGATGACAGCAGCGAAACATAGGTAATGATAATAGCCGTATTGGTTTTTTTTTTCTGCAATTTTTTTGCTATTGAACTTTGTCACAATAGTTAATTCTGAGGCGGTACCGTCAAACGGGGTGAATAGGGATGCAGGGGTGAATAGGGACACAACTTTAAAAGGGTTTTTAACATTAAAATAATATAGTTTGTGGCGAAAAAGGACCCTAATGTGTTTACTGTAATTTAATTAACGATTACGTGCCCTTATTGACAACAAACTATATTATTTCAACGTTAAAATCCATTTTAAAGTTTCGTCCCGATTCACCCCTGCATCCCTATTCACCCCGTTTGAGGGTCAGCTTGTAATTAATAAAATATTGCCATATACTTCTGTGTTTTAAATACTTGGTTGAAAGTAAATATTAATATAGTGAACCTCATAGCTACGGATATTGTGATCCATTTATCACAATTGACTCTAACATAAAACTCGGAGATAGCGAGTGATACATCACACGTCGGATTTTTGTTCACAAAAGCACTATTTTGTAGCGGAACTATTTAAATTGCAGGTGTTTAAGAAAAAACAAAAAACAATAGTAGGCCGGAAATGATATTTTTTGTGAAAAATTTTATGTGTCCAGTAAATGGCGTTGTCACTACGCAATTTCACAGGTGAAGCCCCGCGCGTTACCGATCGGTGACGAAACAATAGAAAATCAATTGTGTCTCATTAGCGGAGCTTGACAGATTAAGCAATGCTTTTCAATGTTTGAGATAACGTATACCTAAATGAGTACACAGATATTTTCCCGTTTAGACATAAGAAACCTTTTCAAACTTCGATTGATCGTAATTTTAGCTCACAAAACGGGTTTAGTTGCCTGTCGGGCCATAGTAACGAAGTTACCAGGCACCTGTAGATATAAAGAATCTATTTTTACCACAAACCACACGGCAAGGTCCCAAGGCTATGAGGTTACAATACAAAATTCTATAAAAACTCGCGCAAATCCTCTTTTTGCGGAGGGGGGTTTTAGGGGACAAAGACTTTGAAAGCTTATAATTCCTTCCTGTTTTGGGAATTCAATTTATTTTCCCTGAACTTTTCTTTTTAAGGAAGCCTCAAATACTTAACCTTTTAAAAATTGGTTAAATTGACAAGCAAAGTTAAATAGATGGCTTATTCAGTCTTAATCTGTGTCATCTTTGAACAGAGCAGAGGGCTGGCCTATTTTACTGCCAAATAATCAGCATTGCCATTGAACGTGGCAATGCTGCCTGCCTTTTAGGCACTTTCTTGATTATTAGTTCCCCCCTATTTTTTTACATTTACATATAATAATTATTATATTTTTTGTATAAAATCTATCGGGTCTCTGGGTTCCCGAGATATGTCAAACACAGTTTAAAAATGGAAGGTGTACGAGGGCCCAACTCGCAGAGGCCCCTCAGACAATTTAAAATGAAATGAGGCACTAACCGATGATTATCCCTGTATCACTATGCATGTGCACCCAATTATTATTGTAAAACTGATATGTAATTGAAATTGAGGGAGGCTTATGTCCAGTAGTGGATGTCTTTCAGCTGAAATGATGATGATGATGAACACTGTTAATTTACATTATGAACAGTCAGCAACAAAAGTCAATTAACACTGTCATTTTTACATGTTATTAAATTGACAACATTTTTTTCAATAAACTGCTTTTTATCTTTTCACATAATAGCAGTGTTTATATTCTAAAAAAATTTCTTCTGCTGCAATTTTGAACAAATATTTTGCTCAATAAATAAGATTAAAAAAACTGAAGAGTTAATCGACTTTTGTTGCTAACCGTACCTACCTATATGTTTCACTCCTACCTAAATATTGACCATCTTTGAACATAATATTTTTTTTTTTTTTTATTATTGCTGAATGGGCCCGCTCTTGACCTCGATCACGCCTGATGGAAAGCGTTGGATGAGGTCTATGATCGAACGAGCGTGCCCAGAAGATGCCTAAGGCACTGGAACTCCCACGCATCGACGAAACACAGCAGGCTGCTTGACGCCGAACTCCGGTGGGAGGGTGGTCGCAAACCAGGCGGGCGTTAGCCCTACCACCGCAAGGGAAGAATTGGCCAGTCAAATAAGATGTTGGGTGTGACTGCCCAGGATGCGCCGAGCGCTCGGTTCAGTTGAGTAACTGGTGGAACAAACTGCGCTACACGGGGAGGCTTCTTCATGCATCCCAAAAATATAATATTATTATTCGTGATATTAAACATGTTAATAAACCTTAGCTGCCATCAAAACTTATAGCATCAAATTCAGATAGTTATAACATAAATTAACAGCGATGTTTCAAAGTAATTAAAATACCTGTTAACGGTCACAACACGGACTAATGACAAAAGTTTTTAGTTTTACGTATTTCGGGCCGGATTTTAAGCCTAGCTAAGCTATGTGCTGAACTAAATGTGCCTGTCTGGATAGTTAGCTAGTTCAAATTAAATAGCAGCCGAGAAACTCAGGTACCTGCTTACCTGTATTGCAGCCAACTTTTCAGTTTGACCATCAACAAGTTTTCGCAGTAATGATGTAAGTTTTTGTGTGAAAAATGTATTTTTTTGGGTACCTATGTCAGTATTCTACAGCCAAAGTTTGTGTGAAATAAAATATTTCCAATTTTGATATCCTTACATGAGGCCGTCTCAATTTTGGTGTTTACACGTACCTACCGTAGGTTTTCATGTCAACCGGGATCGATGACTTAACTAACATTGTCTCCGAGATATATAAAGGTCACTGATTGATAAAAAGATCCATTTTATAATGAAGCCAAGTTGCGAATAAAAAACACAAAGAAATCAATTTATGAGAAACCATAGAATAGAGCCAACATATAGAAATAAACACCAAACATTCTTCAAAAACATATTCTTTTTACCAATTTTTCTTTTTATTTCTATTTTGTCCTTTTCACTTACCTATTAGACCATCATTTTAGCCCAAAATCTAATATAAATCCAAATTCTGACCATCCGACAGTTGATTTACCATTTCCATCGATGCAATAAATATGCGCCGAATCCTATGTCAACTTAAATTCAATTCGGTGCATTTGCGAGCGCTGCAGCGCTTCGGACTCAAGACGCGCTGGCTCTATACAAGTAAATAGAATTGTTCCAATAGGAAATAGCAGCGCTCTGCTCGCTGTATTACGCGGAGTCAACCTAGTTTGCATGTCGCGTATTTATTGCGTCGCGTAAGCTGTGATGTTATTTTGTAACGATAAATGAGTTTTGAGAGGTTTCAAAGTTGTGTAAAGTTTTGTTTGCATTTGCAATTACGTATTTTGCCATTTAAGTCGTTTTTTCATTGCAGAGAGTAGTATTAGGAGGAGTCCATAAAATCAGGAGTGTTTGAGCAATTAGAGAAATCACTTTTAGTGTAGGTTAATAATATCACACATTAAATGTGTGATAATAAGGTTTTTTGAAATAGCGTTTTGGCGTAAGATGCTGTTTTATCTCAATAAAACAGCATCTTACGCCAAAACTCACAAAAGAGAATAGTTTATTATAAGGCCTTATGAGTCCTAAGTTCATAACCAAAATAAATTGGACCATTCCTAGCAGTACCGTGGGTATAATAAAGACCTAAAGTTTTCTTTATAAAGTCTCAAAATATCTCAAAGCTCATTACTCTTTTAAATATTTCAAGCAAAGTATCAAGAGTTACGTTAGAATTTTATATTTCTTTTGCGAAACATGTTATAAAGTTTCATAACTTCCGAGTCTTGTTAAAAGCACGAGCTCTCATGAGTCTCAAACAGAACGCCGTTAAATGAAGCGATTGTTCCCAGAAATGGGTTCCCATGCAGAGCAAAGTTAAGATTATGCAAAGTACCAACTTCGGATCTAAAAATAGACCACAATTCCGAACTCGTAAATGAACTAAATCGTCCAGGTAAGGAAAACGTAAAACTCTTTTAATGGCCTCATAAAATGAAAAACCTTACGATTCAGATTCAGAAAGGATATTGGAATATCCAACATTCAATTGTCCAAAGGCTATTGTTCACATTGAAAGCCTTCAAAAATATTAGCTCACGAAGATTTGCCTTTATCGACAGAACGGAGCCTCGAGTGGGCCCGTCAATGTCATTCCCGAACCTTCCAATATAGAGATATTAATTGCAAATGAGATTAAAATGTACGTACTGATCAAACCCTTTTGTGTAAGCTTAATTAGTTCATGTTAGCTCGATTGCCTTCAGGAGAAAAGAAACAAAGACCCTTTTGTAATTAAAATATCCGTTTTGACGATATATTCATTTGTATTACACACGCACATAACAGAATGTAGTTAGAATTATGAAGGAATTTATAAAAAATAAAGGATATAAAATTGTTTCTATAAACTCAAACTCAAAGCATTTATTTCAATTAAACCATGTTAGTAGGCACTTTTGAATTGTCAAAATTAAAGAGTCGGTCAGTTAGTCAGAAAGTTGAAGCTAGATGCCCATTCCAAAACGTAGATCTCTAAGGAGAAGAACGGGCAAGAAACTCCATGGATATAGATTTTAATAGCGGCATGATTTCAAAAGCAATTGAGGATACAACAAAAGAAAGTAAAGGACAACTAGGACAGGCCGTTCGCTGTCAGAACAATGACTAAAACTAACACGAACAGACAAATGGAACACACAATATTGCACATTTTACCTCAACAAATTCACTTTATTTCACTCGTGACTGCGACTGTTCATAACCAGTGCAAATGTGCTAGTCATTTCACACAAACGCTGCACAATATCGCGTCTCCATTGACTGAAATCCAACTTGAAGCACATAAAGGGCATCGACGACAAAGGAGTCCCGCTCAAGAAAGAAATGAGCTCGAAATCATAGAAATTAAATTTTGTATCTCGGAAGAAGTTCGCCCTCGCGCGGATGCCCCGCCGGCCGCTTTGTCCTACCACACAATACCCACCGAATAGAGACTCCACTCATATTTCATCCAAATAACAATGACGGGTCTTTTGCCTTATCCAATCTCCAATACTAGATTGAAAAATAACAACGTTCCAAATTTACATACAAATGAAATGGGAATAGTTAATACAAACAGCTTTCAGGCAACATTCCGCCCACATACTACCGATTTCTTTGAGTGTCCTGCGGTCGAAACAATTGCGCTGCACAATTTATTACCCAAATTAAACGACATAGGAAACCTTTCTGTACGCCGTCATTAATAACGTCTAATTTACAATGTTTAAACAAAGGATCTCACATTGAAAACCCACGAGTGCGGCCCGAACGTCATTATCCGTTCGTCACTTGACAACAAAGGTCGGCTCGTCAGATTGCAAATTAAATTAGAACATCCAGCCGATCCTGTTTATGTACCCTCTTAAATGTGGAATTTTAAGGGGATGCTTAATTCATGAATCTTTGCTGAGTTTGACCATTCAATTTACATTTTCAAACCGGTACTCTGGACGACGATTTGCATTTCCTCACCATGTATGTTGCATTTATTCACGGACTACGTGAATATTATGCAACTTTAAGAGGAGAGGCGCGCAGCAACGATTAGAAGAGTGTTGTTATTTATAGGTCTGAACTCGATCCATTGGTGTTTACCAGCAGCGCCCATTGCCCCTCGTAAATCGTTTAAAGGTTGGGCGTTCTCCATCCTCAAGATGGATGCCCTTGTCAGACTGATATATTTACTGTCCGCCACATGGTCTCCCACCCCCTATCTACTGTTACATGTAACTGCTGTTGCTTTAATAAATAGCCTTCATGAATAAATGTTTAAAAAAGGGAATCCTTTTAGGCAGTTAATTTTCTCCGCGGCCAACAAACCCTCAAATGCACAACGAGGGTGAACTTGTGAGTGACATGTAAATCTACTGGGCTGAGTCAAAGGGACATAAAATGTTTGTACTTGATAAGGGAATTGCAGAATAATAAACACATTAAATGATTAGCACACATTTTAAGACACACATAAATGTGTTAAAGGATTAACGAAAGGCGCAGATTGTGGTGGAAGCATTTACGTTGCTCTTGAACATCAAAGCGAACAAGAGGATAAACGAATAAGTAATAGCCAGTATGTGTTGCCTCCGCGCCCGGCGTAACATACGTACCTAAAGTGCGGTATGGCCATATTACCCATTTCTCATCTAAATCGTGTGACTTTTGCCCCTTACGCGCGTGTAATGTAGCGCACTTTATCGTCGGTAATCCTGCCGCTAAGCCGCTCCTTTACTTTTCGGGAACTCTGTAGAAAGAAATCAGTCGATCATAATACAATGTTTCGTGTATAAAACAATAAAGGCAAACTGAGGCAGCCGTAAACCGGCTTTAAAATATTGAACCACTTCATTTTCTCGTGGCGATAGCTATTATGGACTCAGCTCATAAAATCAAACGTGTTAGTATACATAATAGTACTCGGCTTATAAAGCCCCCGTCACGTAAAGTTTTTATTAGTTTGGAGCCTAATGGATTTCCTTACCTTTTTATTATTCAATAAACACGACAGGCGCACGGTTGATTTGAAGGATCTCTTTGAAGCCGGGAGCTTGTCGCAGTTAGACTGTGCTTATATTGCTCAGCCATAACAAGGTCCTGAACCTAAACCCTCGTTGAATTTGGCGGAATAAGCCGCAAACTTTTGTTATTTCTTTAACCTTTTCTTTAGAAAAACCCTTTTAAGTGTACACGTCCTGCGACTGTACTTATCCATTTAGAACTTGCTTCACGGTTTCCTGATCCGGTAAATCAGATTCATACCCTCTAACACCCTTGTCGTTAAATATTTTCTTACTCTGATTTATATTCCATTTGACGAAGTGCTCCGAACGAATTCGGATCGAATACATTTGATA
Source organism: Amphipoea lucens (assembly GCA_947508005.1). Taxonomy (NCBI): domain Eukaryota; kingdom Metazoa; phylum Arthropoda; class Insecta; order Lepidoptera; family Noctuidae; genus Amphipoea; species Amphipoea lucens. Next base: position 7,119,189 of record OX382362.1, on the reverse strand, counting down.
TATGTGGGTCATGTATGAGTATTCTAAATTGATGAGGACAAATTCTGTCTCGTACTATATTAGTAGATATACAGACGGTTCGAGAAATATCTTCAGATGTTCGCAATCAGAGTCAATATCCTTCGGAGGAGATATTTTCATTATTGATGAGCGCGAGTGTATCGAGAGATTGCTTTGGCAAGACTAGCTACATGTTATTATTTGTTTTTTTTCGGTTTTGTACAAGAACTTTCGAGATTTTAGTTTCTGGTCCGAAAAAGGGTTCGAAAATAGGTATTATGATCAGAGATAATAACAGAATAATCACTTTAAATAAGGTGGTCATAGGAAAGATTTGAAAAATGGTTTCTAGCGACGAATAAAGTTAATTGAGCCATGTTTTATATCAGAATTCTCACACCTACACATTTCGTTCGGCGACATTTTCTGGTTTCGTGTGTTTTTCGGCGCGTTGTAAATAAGCCTGTATTTCAGTTTTATCAGCATTAATAAGTTCAGCATACGAAGATAAAGTGATATATATACATGTAAAAATGTTTTCACAGTATAAGCTATGGCAGGGTTGGGACGTTGGGGTACGGAGACAGTGTCCCTTTACCCCAGTCGACCCTTGTCACCATGTCGCATATCTGTCCAACTTAATTTTAACACCCGCCCTTCATAGGGAACCTCTGAAACGTCCTCCGGCTTAGAGTAAACTCCTTCCGTTTGCTTTATCGTAAGAAATCTGTTCTTACAAAGACGTTTTGTTTTCGTAGCGATTGTTATAAAATACCGTTCATAAAGAACCTATCATATAAAAGTTATTTTATCTACACCCATCCTATAAATCCTCTATAAAAGTTTCTGAAACAGCTTATTGCCAACATTAAAACAACCAGTGTCATAGTAACCATAATAACATCCGAACGAGTGTTATAATGTTGTACTAAATTTCATTATGCAACTCCTCTTCAAAAAAAGAATATTGTCATGTACATGACAATATTGCGAAATGCGTGTACACGGATTTCACTACCACAGCGCCGTAATTATAAAAATAAATATTAAAGGTGTCTACGTAAAAGTGTCGCAGAAAGATATGTTTCTTGTCTTATAAACGTTACTTTCAATAGTGTTGTGATAAGCAAGATATCTCGAGATGTCTAGTGGTCGCAAGCGCTACTGCTGAAAATATCCCGGATATCCTATATGGATCCTGGTTCGATTCCCAGATCGGGCGTAGTGTTACTGGGTTCTTCTACCTGGAACTTCTCAGAATCAGCCCGGAGTCTGGAATTGTGCCCGGTTGATGACAATAGGCTCGCTATGATACTTAAACATAACCAGCAAAGGGTGAGTGTACTATAGGTACAGTCAACAAAAGAGATAAGTATTCAGGATCGTCGGATATAGTTGAAGTTTAGTATGAAATCGATGGATGTTGTCCATTGAAATTTAATTTGATAAAAGAGCTGTTTGTTTTCTATTAACAAAATTAAATTTTATTCGAGAATATCCCTCGGTTTCTTACTAAACTTCAACTATATCCGACGATCTTGCATACTTATCTCTTTTGTTGACTGTACACCTCTGCCTTACTCTTCGTGGAATAGATTCGTGATGATGTTATTATGTTATACTAAGCAAGATGTCAATCTCCCATCCGATAAAAACTCTTAAGGCAAGAAACAATAGAGCACACTATCGATAGGCAACGCTCGATATCGGAACTATTCAAATTTTGTTCAATTGAATTCGCAAGTGAAATGAACACGGCGATAAATTGGCGCTGAATGATGCTTATCTGTTTTCCTGACAACACTACCGTACTCGATGCAGAGTTACACGCTTTTACACCCAGACTTTTTGTTTGAACACTTGACAGAAAACGTGTTTCCACTAAACAAGTGATGTAATCGAATCGATAGGAACTATCTAGGTAGTTCCAAATAAAGGTGTTGGAAAAGCTGAATGAGCCACGGATTTTTTGTAAACATTAATGTACACACATATACACAGACAAGAGAAAATAACAGACACATACGTACAAAGGTGATGCTTATTTCTAAAGAAATGTCTTCCAGCATACCTTCGATAGGAGAGTAGGTACTGTCGAACAAGCTATTTGGTATACAGGCAAAAATATTCATCTTTCCACTACACTGCCAATATTTAGTTTTATTTTGTGCGTTATAACTTTTTCAGCTTATGGCATCCTTAATTAAATAGAGTGGTATAAAAGAATTGACTAACTCAGCACACCATTGTTTAAAAGCAAAGCAAAGCTGCCTGTATACCAAATAGCTAAATATTGTTCGACCGCACATAAAAATATACAGGCTTATTTTTTTATCACCATCCAAATTTTTACAGGAAGTTCTACCCATGAATATGAACAACTTTCACTATGGGACCAACTCTGAAATCACGAAAAAAAAAAATCTGCTGTTTCATACATTTTGGTCAAGTAGGTATTGAACTTTTGTATGAAACAACTGATTTTTTTATATAAGAATACTTACATACATACTTCTAAAATGAATATCACAAAAAATATATAAATCACACTATCACACTAATATTATAAAGGCGAATGTTTGTGAGTGTGTGTGTTTATATGTTTGTTACTTCTTCACGCTCAAACCGCTGAACCGATTTAGATGAAATTTGGTATAGAGATAGTTTGTGTCCCGGGAAAGGACATAGGCTTCTTTTTATCCCGATATTCCCACGGGATCAACACTTACGCGGGCGAAACCGCGGGGCACAGCTAGTAAAATGTAATTTATTTATTTATTGTTAACGCAATGACCTTTACTACTAGATAATCCTCACAAATATGAACCGAAAGCCTCGACTATTATGCCCGTTAAAATAAATTCATGTAGGTACAATGTTGACCAAAACGTATTGGAATAAATTCCGACGACGTATTCGCTGCGTACAGAATATGGCACTGCCTACCGCTGCGCTGTCAAATCGATTCAATTCGCAACAGACAGGAGCAGAGACCTCCCGACTGTAAGTGATTGCACGATCCACTGCATTGAGACCAATTTTCCCAGCCGCAGTCATACAACCGAGTACGGACTATTTGAATCGCTTACCTTAGGGATTTCATTCCAATCCTGAGCTAGAATTCCCAACACCGACTGAGCTTGATCAATATTATCTTTCGCCTTCATAAGTATTTGTTAGAATTTTTTGCTTCCTCGACACCGGCTATAGATTTAATAACTGTCATCTTTACGACCTAATATTCAACATTTTTTTTTATATATCGAGCAACATCTGCCAACCCTCATTTCCTTTTAGCTTGCAACATTGTGGGAGGAATTTAGTCGAATGACGATGTAATAAATTTCCTCCTTCGTATGATCCATAAAGCTACGGACTACGGAGAGACCCTCTCGAATAACGTCCGATATGACGTAATAAAAGCGTCTCGATGAATTAACTGATTATTTGCATACGGTACGTGTGTGAGCATTGTTGCTAGAATTTATATTGAAATTTTGGGTGTCGTGAAGTACTGTTAGAAGATGATTGTTGATTGTATTCTAAAAATGTTTGCTCGAATTTGTACATAACATACATAATCAGCCTATAATGTTCCCACTACTGGGACACAGGCCTCCTCTCGATGAGAGGGAAGGGGCCGTAATCTACCACGCGGGTCCAGTGTGGGTTGATAAATATCACGTCTTCGAATTTTTGGTTCTAGGACATGCTGGTTTCCTCACGATGTTTTCCTTCACTGTTTTGAGGGCAGTGGTGATGAAATAATGTACACAAAGCGCCTGCCAGGGTTCGACTCTACGACCTGCAACTCGTATGTCGTTGGCCACCACTGCTTCTCGGATATATGCCGCCTACAAAAAAAAAAACAATATCAAAATATGCAAGCAAATGTTAGTCGCAATACATAATAAAAAATATTTTAAAAGCCAAATGCACTTTACTCAGTCATTCATATTGTCGCTTTGAATAAACTGAGAATATTGAAATAAATGGCAACCTCGCAAATATAAATGAAACCACACACGAAACTCCTATGAAATGTTGACGGACAGTATCAGCTTTTAGCTAAATTGGATTGTGTGATACCAATTGCAAGCGTGTGCATTGTGAAGCGCTTGATTATAGCGGCAATGTAAATTGTATTACAATTTAGGATTTATGCGAACCCCGCTTTATTCAGCGCTCACTTTGGCTCGACAGCGCTGCGAATTTATTAATTTGATTACTTTCCCATCCCTATTTTCCTGTCACCACTTTTTACGATTGCTATTATCCATATTAATAATACCTGAGTATTATAGGATGGATTGCTGAGTAACTGGCAATATACTCATATTGCCAGTGTTGGTAGCTTAGTCCTTTTCAGCGGTAATCCGCTGTGACAGACAAATGGATTGACGGACAAACGTGGATCTGAATTATTTATTGCCAATTTCGCTTCACTAATACTGTTCAGAAAAGGTATTTTGTATATACGTGAGATGCCCTTGCTACCTTCGCCGTAGGACGATGCTAAGAATAGGTGACAAAGGGATTAGGTACCTACTCTTATAGCTGGTTGATTTTCCTTTACCGTGCATATGGTATGTATGTGTGTAACTGTTAAGGTAGATATTCTATAAACTTTGAAGTTACTCGGAGTTATGTATATGTTCCGAACGCGCTGTAAAGATTGGCAGCATATAGATTCATGAAGTGAGTTGCGAATTTAATAGGCAGAACTTACACTGACAAGGTGACAGGCAAAAAATATACTCGTCGTATTATAGAAAAAACTTAGGTATTTTCTATCCCTTCCACCGTTTACCTCCACTTCCATATTTCTCCGATAATCACGGCGATATTGCAATCTTCCATCCACTTTACCGAAGTATACTTTATTTGATAACCCAAAAAACGTTATTAAATATCGCAAGAAAGGCTACGATAGTAATTCAGGAATCCTCAATAACAAATTGTTGGACTTATTTCTAGTGGGTAGGGAGGGGTCTGCGGCAATTTATTTTTCGGTCGCGATCCAATTATTTTTGGGCATGTTAGTGGCGCATAAATCTGTGGACTGGCCCTTGTGCACGCACCTACGCCACCTTGTAATAGTTCGGACGTGGAGGGGAGCAGGGGGGCTAATGCGATAAGCTCCTAGATTAATTATTTACCAAAAACCGACGGGCGCGGTGTTTACGTTATAGAAAAGTAAAAAATGGCGGCGCGCCTGTCTTTGTTTTGTTGCGGTTTTTTTTTTTGCGGTAAATTCTATCGTACAGTCCTTGCCTCCTTACTCGTATATCTGCAGTTGGAACTTTCAGAAAGTAAACTTTAAGACATCGCAAAGAAGTGCCGTAAATTAAAGAAAGTATTAAAGAAGGTGATTCTTCTTCTAGTCTCGTGTCGGCGCGATCTATACGAGAACAATGTAAAACGTGCCAAATATATTTCACAGTCGGCAAGATTGTTAGTTGACTTAACTGCCATAGGGCAAGTTTCTCCAATGAATCTGAACGCGACATCTAAACTGCGTTCAAGAGTTGTCACTGTCATTCATCATCATGGTAATTTCAGCCGAAAGACGTCCACTGATGTGCATTGGCAGGGTTAGGGGGCAACTCGTCCACTTCGAAACTGGGACCAGGGACCAATTCAAATTTGATTAGGGGGCAACTCGTCAACCCCCAAGCACCTCCACTTCGACCGGTTCTGTACTTCCCGCATCCAGCAGATTCCTGGGGCCTGGGACTGCAAGGTCATCGGTCCATCTTGTGGAAGGCCTTCCAATGCTACGTCACTGTCATTATTTTTATGGAATACTAACAGCGCCCCGCGGTTTCACCCGCATAAGTGTCGATCCAGTGGGAATATCGGAATAAAAAGTATCCTATATGTTATTCTGATGTATAAGCTATATTACTGTAAAGTTTCATCAAAATCCGTTTAGTAGTTTTTGCCTGAAAGTGTAACAAACATCCATCCATGCTCACAAACTTTCGCGTTTATAATATTAGTAGGAAGGAAGATTAAGTAGTATTGACACTAACTTCTCTTGAACGTGGTTTACATGTGCTGATCGCGGTCGGTTTCATTGGTGAAATTCGCCCTAAGTGGTTTGCCATAATGATTTTTAACGCTTTCACAAAAAGTAAAAACATTAGTAATGTATTAAGCAAGAAAAATCGTGACTTTCAATCAATATGTCAATTTGGGCATCGAGACCTTTCTCAAATGAAGGTCTTACAAAAATACTATATTCTATATTAAGCCTTACCTTTATAACGAAAATAGGTAAGTATTGAACAAATGAAATAATAAAACCCTACCCAACTCACACAGACAAGGGCATAGAGGTTACATTTCATCTGATACTACGAATTACTTTATTCATAGGGACATCAGAGAAGATCAGAAGGCATTCTGTCTACCCTGTTTAGGCAATGTGTTAACATTTTCTTCGTAGGCAAACCTAACCTAACCTAACCTGCCTTCGCGATAATATTTGCAAAAAAATGTAAACAAATATGAGTTTATGGAAAAAATAACTTAAAATCCTACACAATAAAGTTCACTTTACGCTACAAATTCAAAAAGAAAAAACTTTTTCAATCTAGTGCTAGTCACTCTGAAATCAACTTAATTGCCTTTAAAATAAAGTTGATATTTGTTTAAATTGAAATAAAATTAATTTGAAACATAAGTTTGAATAGACTGTAGGTAAGGCATACAAGATAGAATTCAATAGAGTAATGGATCTGTAATGATATTGGGTACAGTCAACCGCACATATAAGTGGTAACCGTTTGATATTAACAGCGCCTTTATGTCGATGTCGATGTCGTAGCAGGACCTAAAGGTGATTTTCGTATTAACTGATGTGGAGGGTGACTGTACCAGTAATCACAGTAGCAAATTAGCAATGATACAATAGTACCAAAAGTTTTAGATGAAAGAGGTTTCAGTCAAATACCTATGGATTGGTATAGTCTGAGAAATTAATTTTTAAGCAAATTGACTACCAACTTAAATTTTCCGTATATTCAAATCACAATTTTCATTCTTTAACAGTTCTATACAATGGCAATGGCAGTTGTAACACGGCTTAAATCAGGTTCAAATAAAATAAGCTAGCGAAATTCCACGGACTTGATGCGTATCAATATCTAAAACGATAAAACAAAAAAAAATATCAATTTGTCTATTTTATTGTGGGGTCACTAACCGCAGTTAGTGTAGTCACTTAAGTTATCAGTTTAAAAATTAGCTTTTTACTATGTAAACTTCATTGACGTGATGGGTATCGATATCTCAACACGAAAAAACTAAAGCAAACAGATTTTCCCAACTCGTAGTAACAAGACATCTAGAGGTCTACATTAAAACCGAGTACATCCCGAGGACAGCCGAACACATCCAAAGCGGTGTCGATTACGGTAACAGTGGCGTGAGTTAGGGCTTGCACACAAAAATGCGAATCGGCGCGATGCGAATTCGCAACGCAGAATGGTTATATAGGTTAGAACTAGAAAGGACTCGCATATTTTTACGATGCGACGTCGCATCGCAGTTTTGTGTACAAGCCCTTAATAGTTAATAATAATAGCTTTTTCCCATCTCAAAAAATGCCCAACGTGCCTAAAGAAAGTTTTACTTCAAAAACATCAAATCTTTTTTGTTTTTTTGAGTGTTTAGGTATCGACGATACCACATCTGCACACACCTGCAGAGTCTTGCTAGCTAATTTCATTTGACCCTGTATACAGTAACCGGCATGAGTCGTGAGCACAAACTGACACCTGCGCAGTAGTGAATTTTTCGGTCTCTTTGGCGGAATGAAGAAGGCAGGGGGCGCCGAGGTTGCACGCGATTGGTTCGTCAGTCGATGCTCGTCGTCTATTGGTCCCTCGCGTGTCATTCGGCTACTATACACTTTCGTGCAATTTTAGTGACTAACTTTTGAGATTTTGAAATAGTTTATTTTTGTTATTTCGTATCTGTTATGTGTTTTTGTTTTAATATACTTAGTTTATTTTTGTTATCTCGTTTTATAAAATTGTTGTTTTTAATTTTTTGGTTTTAAAATCGTAGTCACACGAACTCTTAAAATATGCCGAGGAGAAAAAAAAGCAAAAGCGGTACTAAATAAATTTGGCCAAAAGTGTACATGCGCGAGCTTGCCCCCACTACTGCCCATCTGTGCTCACGACTCGTGCCGGTCATTATACCTGACTGTACCAATTACAAGGTGTGAATAAAAAATACCCTGTATACCCTTCTTTGGGTTCTACCCGCCCGTAAATAATATATTTCTTAATGTATTGTAGCACGTTGAAGCAAAGATCGTACCTTCAAGACGAAGACGACAAGCTTTTTAGGTGTAAACCCACAGATATAGATATACCTAGATAACGCAAGTATCACGTCACGTCGTCAGTATCACGAACTGTATGAAAACTAAGCGTGCCACTTTTTGACTACCTACTATGACGTCACAAGCTCGCGCTCTCTCGCTCACGCTCACCCAGCCAGCAGTACGCAGGACTGAGCGCGAAAGTGGCGGCTTATGATTTTCGATCGTAAACTGGTGCGATTTTTGGCACGCGAAGTAGGTGTTCTTGCGTTATCTAGGTGTATCTATATCTGTGTGTAAACCTAAACATTTTTGTACAAATTTTCTTTCAGTCACTTTTCTACTTACTTCATTTATACTGAAAAAGGTAATTTTATTTGTTTCAGGTAATGATAGCAGCTATTTAGTTCGGAGTGCTCGAGTCATAGACATAATATGACGCTCAAGTCCAAATGTGAAGTACATACATATTCATAGCCTACAAGCTTGGAACAGGTAATTTTATTATTTTCAGTACAATTAACAGCCGCACGGATCGATCGCAGTGGTAGACCGCGAAATTCGAATTTTCTTACGTTTTTTGCAATTTGCAGGTTAGTGTTAGATTGTATCTTGATCAAAATTTGATTCGCGACTATAATAGGTACGTATTTATAGAATTATAATCATTAGAATCATTAATACCTATCTAACTTAGAAAGATGTATTAATGATTCTGATGATTATAATTCTGTAAATACGTACCTGTTATAGTCGCGAATCAAATCTTGATCAAGTCAGATAAAACCTGACACTGACCTGAAAATTACAAAAAAACGTAAGAAAATTTGAATTTCGCTGTCTACAACTGCGCATTCACGTTAAGCCACGCTCGCCGCGGTCGGTTCGTGTATGAGTGAGCGTTCATTACATAATAAGACCTCGCCGGGACCAACCGAATTCGGAAGAGGTCTCAATATGTCACCACAAAACACTCGCCTAAGTTTCTAAGGTGAAATTTTTACAGAAAAGATCCGCTGAACACACTAGATATACCTACCACAACACTCCAAAACTTCAGTGATAAAATGTTTCAGGCGAAAAATTAATGATTTCCCTGAGCGCTTGGCGAAATTTTATCAATTTAACTTAATTACAGAATAGGTAATGGAGTTTATAGCACCATTATTAATCTCTTGATGTTCTCTCTTCTTTGGAAGCTCCAAATATAATAAGTTTAAATAGCTCTTATAAGTTATCCGCTGTATCTTTGAGAGCTCCCGGATGTCTGTAAATATTGCGTTAACTTAAGGCGGCGCCGACCGCACAGTGGCGCCCTCATCGTTTTTTTGGCTATTCCTTTTATTTGCTAGTGGCCACTTTTATCCATTTTAGTGACTATAATAAAACTAAACAATGTAAAACTACCGTTTGTAATAGTATTAACGTTTATACGAAGTTTAGCGAATGGCTTGTGGAGCACAACTTAACGTGCTTATTTTCTGCATTTTCATTCTAAAATAAAAGAAATAGCCAAAAAAAACGATGAAGGCGCCACTGTGCAGTCGGCGTATGGTCGGCGCCGTCTTAAAGTTCTATGATTATACAAATAACTAGAACTTTCTTTACAATATGTTCATTTAGAAATATTCTAATGAGGTGATTCAGAAATGTATAGCTTTTTTTAAGTTTTTTTTAAATTTCAACCTTAGTACCTGTTGACGAGATACTAACGGGAAACTAACATTATTATAATAAAGACAAAAAAATGTTTTTTGTATGTTTGATTATTCCGCATTCACGCTAAAACGGCTGAACGAATTAGGATAAAATTTATCACATGGGTAGTACGATACTTTTTATTCCGATATTCTCACGGGATCGAGACTCATGCGGGTGAAACCGCGGGACGTAACTAGTTATTAATAAACATTCACATAATCATTATAAGTAAACAATATCCTTGTCCGTAACTGAACTTATTGAATACAGAAAGTATTAAAAGTCCAGTCAAATCAAGAAAAACCTTGGCGGTTTACCAATAAAAAGGACTAACTCCACTCTACAGGCCAATAAGTTTTAAAACATCAACCTTTATAAACCATTTTACCGGAATCTTCAGCATCAATTACCTTCCGACCTCAAAAAATCGACCCGTAAACATAATTTGGGATGTTATGAGGCTAGAGTTATAAATCTAGTGGAAACGGCAACCAATGGGCCCAAGCCGCGTCGTCGGTCAAGGATCGTCATTAATTCTCCAGGCATCTTATTACGCCAGTAATTACCTATTTATCCGCATTTTCTTACGAGTTTTCTGAAAGTGAGTAATAAGTCGGGTTGCTGACGGAAGCCATTTCTTTTTTGGTTTGCCAAAGGCAGCTTTAGTACGATCGTTTATTACCGTTGGATCCCGTTTTTTGATCCCGTTTTTTAGGTATTACCGATGGATCCCGTTTGCTATTTCCGTTGAATCCCATATTATAACAACATGTGTACATTTCAGAAGAAAAGTGATTTACCTTTATCAAACACTAAAAAGAGATTATTTTTAGTGAGTTACCCGGAACCGAACTAGTTAGATTAGGTTAATTATTAAAAAAAAAAACAATGTTAGGTTAGGTTAGGTTAAAACTGTGACCCCTACGCACGAGCCGAGCGAGCGAAGCGAGCGGTGCCGCGGCAGCGGCCGGCGAGTGCCAGAAACGACTAGATTATATAGAAAATGAGTTGTTTGTGAAATAAATAGTATACGAAACGTTGGTTGTAAACTAAAAATTTGTCAATGGAGTTTTGGTGAAACATTAGTGAACCCCTCATTTTATTATAAACAATTTTGTTGTTGAAAGTACCCGCATTCATATTTTTTTAAGCATTCGGGATTCAACGGAAATACTTTTCGGGATTCAACGACAATAAAACGTAATTATCTTGCATTTTTTAAATTCGGGATCCAACGGAAATACATAATAATGTTTTGCGGGATCCAACGCCAAAAATATTAAAATGGGATTCAAAAACGGTATCCAACGGTAATAAATCCTGTGAATTTGTCTCGCTGTGAGTAAATCTACTTTTAGAAACCACGTTTTCTATCTTTATTTTATTAGTCTACTGGAAATACATGAATCTATGCGACTTATCACGTAACTTAATTATACTTCCTTTAACTTTATATCCCACAAAATACGAAATAAAATTACAACTTAGTAAGAAACTGTTTTGCAATGAACAATTTAATTTTACGCCAGTACGTAGGTACATTGTATCAGCATCGTATAAAGCCTCTGCTCTCCGGAGATCTTCTTATAAACGTTTAAACTGCTTATTTGCATGATAAACAAAATCCTTTCTCTTCAAGGACGCTTCAGACAATACATGCTCATGACATACTCTCTAAGTTATACGGCCCTGAAAGACGGAAGGGCTCAGCTCATTAAATCTTATGCGCTGAAACAAACGAAATCATTGTCTTTTACAAATGAAGGAATTGGGAGGCAAAAATTTCAGTTACATAAAGAGCCTTCTAAATCCTCGGGAATCATTAGTAGTTTCGGCACTAGAATGCGATATTAAAATTAATAAGCAATCACAATTAAAATTCGGAAACAACCACAGTGCAGAGTATATCCTGAACTATAATATAATTATTATATGTATTATTTTCTCAAAACGGCTAAGGCTCTCAAAACGGTGAAGGAAAACATCATGAGGAAACCGACATGTCCTAGAACCAAAAACTCGAAGACATGTGACATCTGCCAACCCACACTGAGCCCGCGTGATGGACTACCACGAGAGGAGGCCAGTGTCCCAACAGTGGGAACATTATAGTCTGGTTATGTATGTATGTATTATTTTCTCCGTATTTTCAAACGCGACGGTTAAAGAGAAAACCAAATCGGTAAATTGGAATTGGGGTTACCAGTTTACCTAGAGCCTTCAAACCAAGTTTCAATTACTTTTCTCCCACTATATTCTTCGACTAATACCTTTATCTACAACACAATTACTTGTTCAAATCTAATTTCGCACTTAATTTAGGCCTCTGTGTCCTTCGTAACTTAATATTTATTGACTTCATTTTGAATAGAAATCAAGTTATTTGTTCATCTTAACGCCAACTCGGGACCTTAATGGACGCATTTTAATTACTAGCTAACGTTTGATGTAGCACTTCCTTTTTATTCGCTTTTGGTGCGTGGGTAATTAAAAAATGTCGAGGAAGTGTTTTATAATTTTGTAGTATTTTCTGACTGCCTCCTTACTGTGTAGCATTTCAGATATTTTTTATTCCAAGTCTAGATCGCAGACAATATACATTTAGCTGAAAACATTTTTCGTCAGTCTTATCTTCTTTGAAGTTATGGCTTTGATAACTATGTTGAGAGCATCCCAGCGACCAAGAAGACCTAAAGTATGGATATATTCCCCATCCGATATGGAATTATTCACCGAGACCAAAATCCGCTTCCCATCTAATCCTACAGTAGAATACGTAAATGTATTTATTATTAACTAGTTATCCGAATCTACTATTTTAATGAAATACAGATTTATGTAAATTCCCGAGCACCGCTATGAATCGTGACGTAACTACCAGATACAAAATGTTTACTTAATTATTGAAACCAAAACCTCCAACTACTAACTTCATATCGCTACTATGTGTGTCTGAGATAACTTCGTGCGAGAAAATAAATATTTAAGCAATATTTCACGTTAACTCACAGACTCAAAGAAAACATGACATCAAACAATTTGGCAAACATTGCGAAAATCTCTACACGGCCATGTAAATGTTTTCTAGTCAAAAATGATTATGGATCGTCGTTGCTTTATTATTAGGAGGCGGGGACTGATTTCAATGACATACTAGTGCGGCGTATCTCGGAGACCGTCCCCATAATCCGACATTTCCCGTACCGTCCGTAGGCCAGTGCTACTACAATTTTTATGAGTCAGTCGCGCTACACTCGCTTTTATTTCTTTTTCCTTCACAAAACGCTGTGTGGGAAGCGGCGAGATCCCATTTTCGGCCAGCCGGCATTTTTGCAAATTTCGATTCGCGGCGAGTTAGAAAAATAAAGATTTCACACGTGCCTTTCGTCGAGTTCCAGTTTGCTTTTATTTTTTACATCCTATCGTAACTTCAAATAATCCCCGAAAGCTTTTTGTTCCGAACGAAACATTTATAGCACTATATATTCTTCTTTACTCCTAATCACATAAATGTAATAAAAAAATACGTAAATATTTGTGTAGGGCTTCCTTTTCTGTAAATAGCTGGGAAGCCGAACAATTTCCAAAACCTTTCCGATCCGTTGTAACGTGATACTAAACTTGGTCAAGTCCTATAATGCGATGGAAATCATTTCTAAACCAGTGTTAATCCATTGAAACGGGGCAGCTGTTATTCTGAACCTCAAAATAGTTCACATTAACAAGGTATTGTGTACGATAAGGAGGGGAATTACGGAACATTAGTGTAGATTACCGGGCTGTAATATAACGGAAGCCCTTATTATGCATTCCGTGATTGGTGTTCTCTCGTTACCTCACGGCTTTGTCAATTTCTTTCACCTCTTTGATTTGAGATCTAAATTTTATACTCGGCCCTTGCCGAGAGAGAGAGAGAGAGTGCGTGTGTGTTGAGTGTGACACAACGCTGGTAATTTATTACAAAATATGAAGCAATTATCTATTTACGAAAAATCTATTGCTTGGACTAAAAAATTAAAACACTAGAGTTTTATTATGTTGCTTGTAGAATAATCTAACAAAAAATCATAATGCTTGTATGTATATTAGTATGGTTTTTATTGTAAAAAGAAAGTTTTTAGAGATATCTTCATGTTTTTTTTTCTATCGTACCAAATAAGTTGTATTATATTTTCAATACACTATCTACCTAGCATATATCCTGAAGAATATCATATATTTTTCTGAACTTGTTTACTGTAGTCGATCATATACTTTTATTGTTTCTAAAATTTGCGTTTTTTGCGTTTAGGTCCTGTATGCCCCTTAAGCGCGTTATTATCGGTCGATAATATCGCATGCGTTATTACGATATCTGTTTTATTAGGACAGTCACGAAGATACACCCATATACGTATACGATACGACGCATTAGAAGTAGAACGCCTGCGTTTCTCCGTCCCACGATATTCTGATATAAGTTCTTAGAACATTTTGCATTAGGACGCAAGCGATCTTACACACACCTGCGTTATTAATAACGTAGTAATGTCTAGTGCTTCTGTAGTGTAGGTTACACGCACACGTTAGAAGTATCGGATGATAAAAACGCAGCTGTGTGGTAAGGAATCGGGACGTATTATCGCAATAACTCATCCGATATTATCGACCGATTATAACGCGCCTGTCGGGAGAGAGCCTTAGGATTCGCGAGTGTATCGCAACGTCCGCCTCTTAGAGCGTATTACTATATTCTCAGTTTGATATAAACGTCTTCCCCTTTGTTGTTTTTATAAAAACGTCTTGTTGGTGTTGAGAAACGACTTGTTGAGAATAGATACGAGTATGCCTTATTGCCTAAATAGAGTACGTTTTTGGTGAAGTGGAAAATACAATAAAAGACTTGTGGAAGTAGTGAATAATATTATTTGGCTGCTCTAGTTACACATGTATCACTAACAACGGAAATGATACGACAATATCATTTTGTTTATTTTCTACCTTTTTTCGATCATCACACTAATATTATAAAGGCGAAAGTTTGTGAGTGTGTGTGTTTATATGTTTGTTACTTCTTCACGCTCAAACGACTGGGCCAATTTTTATAAAATTTTGTATGGAGGTAGCTGACACCGTGCATTAACATATAGGCTATTTTTTATCCCGATGTTCCTACGAGATCGACACTTACGCGGGTGTAACCACGGGGCGCAGCTAGTGTAATATACAGGGTGGCAAGGATATCGACGCCCAACCTGTTACCATGGATTCAGTACATTATTCTGAACCTCCATGTGTTGAACAATCCGTCAGTTAGTTTGCTCTACATTATGACCGCGTAGGTGTTGCACTTTTTTATGAAACAGCTGATTTTTTTTTTTGAGAAATGTATATTCTATGGGGTCTAGAACCATGTGTTGAATTCACGGTTTCAGTGTGAGAGTCGATGTCCATACCACCCTGTATTTTAATATAAAATAAGATCTATTGAAACAACCGGAACTGCGCCTGCAGTGAATGAAAGCATATCAAAATAGTTATTTAAATGTATGTGTGTTTGTAGTAGTTTATTGAAATTGATTCAAAAAATTCCGTCTATTTTTATCTCATCGCGCAAAAACAATGACGATACCATCTCATTCAACGCAACAATATTTTATCTCAAAACATTGCGCTCCACTATCATCACAATTCAATACATTTAAGGCCCATTCACACGCCACAAAACCTGATCGGCGAAGGACAATGCAACGGAAAATGAGCCTTACGTCAACTTCATTATGGTCGCGTATTTCCATCTGTTCCAATTTATCGCACAATAAAAGTGTTTGAATCCGTTGTTTTCAGAAATGAGAGATGTGGTCTCCATTGTGTACGGTATGGAACAGCACGGCGGCCATTGTGGGCCAGCACTCCCGCGCTTTCATCTCGATCACAATAGGAATCTTATCTCAGCCAAGTTTTATATCGCTACGTTGATTTAATCTTAGTGGACGCTGTAATGAACACTTTTTATCTTGGAGACATTTTTAATGTTAGCTGGCTTTGTATGGGTTTCGTTTCATTTCATTTTTAATTCGAGGGAATTTTTATTTATATTGGCAGACTACCCTATCTATACTCAATATTTTATTCACATTCCACAATATGACCACATATCTTATGGATTTTCTCGCGATAGTTTTTGGTATGCATGAAGAAGCCTCCTCGTGTAGCGCAGTTTTTTCCGCCAGTTACTCAACTGAACCGAGCGCTCGGCGCATCCTGAACAGTCACACCCAACACCTTATTTGACTAATCAATTCTTGCCTTGCGGTGGTAGGGCTAACGCCCGCTTGGTTTGCGGCCACCCTCCCTCCGGAGTCCGGCGTCAAGCAGCCTGCTGTGTTTCGTCGATGCGTGAGAGTTCCAGTGACTTAGGCATCTTCTGGGCACGCTCGTTCCATCATAGACCTCATCCATCGCTTTCTATCAGGCGTTATCGAGGTCAAAAGCGGGCCCATTCAGCAATAAAAAAAAAGACGGGTTGCACTCCGGGAGTGCCGGCAGAAGTGAAAACTTGAATATTAACGTTGAAATAAATCAATTATTAATTGAATTAATATAACTAAGTTTTTTTCACTATTTCTGCGTCACGTTTTTCATTAATCGATGCACTTTGTTCAATTTCCATTTTTTGAAACACTTTATATACCTACACGAATTTTACGAATACACAGCAGTGTGGCTACTACACAGACGGTCGAGCCATCAGCTGTCCATCCATCCATCCATCCACGTCCACGTCCACGTCCACCATCACCATCACATCACATCACCATCACCATCACCATCACCGTCACCATCACCATCACCATCACCATCCATCCATCCATCCATCCATTATCGTGTCTCACTTGGTTCACTTCTGTTGGCGCCGCCGTAGAAAGAGAGGGGGGGGGAATCTCTCCTGATGGTCACGTGTCCTGACGCGATGCCCTGACGCGAGTTTAACATTTTTTACCCATTACAAAAAATGTGCAACGCCGCTAAAGAAGTTTTCACTTCAAAAACAATTACTATGTCGGAATGACTAGATTTTTTCCATGTCATTGTACTCGGTTCAGTCCTTTTCTATCCCTATCCAGTTTCTAGCCAGTTGAACTAAAGGCACTATGTGATTATAGCCCACATACCTATCCTCTTTCTTTTCTTTACCAACCTTTTTCAGTAGTTACCCTTTGATGTTTTGTTGCCAAAATCAATAGCTTTGTTCCCTCTGTAACTAGCAGTTCTTTTAGCAACCTTTACTTACAAATCTTCCTTTCAACGTTGTTACGGTTTGAAATTCAGGATAACATATTCCGCCTTTGGCCATCCGAGCTTCAAAGAATACCTTAATTACGGTTCTTGTAAGAACAAATGTAAATGGGTTGGTAGGAACATTTTTTGGGTTCCCTATCAAAGTTGTAAAAATGGAACCCTAAGGCTGCCTTTCCACCCGAGATGATCAGGGATGTAGGTAAAACTAACTAAATAAAATAAATAAAAACCAATAACAACGCTAACTTAGTTGAAGCTATAAAAATGAAGCGATGTTCTTGGTTGGTTTCACACACATCCCTCGCTACGCATCCTCGCTCATCTCTGGTGGAAAAGCAGCCTTATGGTGTGACCTTGTCTGTCTGTCACAGGTATCTTATCATCATCATCATCATCATTTCAGCCTTCGACTTCTTCGTGTCGCTGACACGACTTTCTCAGATCTTGTTGGCCCAAAACTTTGCCACTTCCAGGGCGTCGTCGGTGGCAGTGCAGAGGTCACTGACTGCAAGTTTTGGGACACAGAGGGCAGGATAGGAGGTGGAGTATAGTTTGCAACATAGCTGCACGTGCACCGCCACTTCGACCGGTTCTGTGCTTCTCGCATCCAGTGAATTCCTGCGACCAGGTCTTCGGTCCACCTTGTTCCGGGAAGCCTTCCAACACTACGGCTTCCGTACGCTTTCGGCTTATGAAAGGGCTTTATTTGCACAACACCAGATATGTTTTATACAGGGTGTTACGGAAAGGGTATATCAATACAAACGGGTTGAAGAATGTATCTGGTCTAGAATCTCTGTACAAAATTTCAGCTAAAAAGCAGTAAGTTTGAAAATGCTTAATATTTTTTTATTTCGATAGTTTATTAAATTGAAATCATAACAAACGTGTCACCGCACTACGAGGGTCATTATCCATTATCTGTAGTGTGTCTGTGCGCCTAGTACACGCACATCACGCCGCCGCGCGCCAGTGCAGCGCGGCAGCGCCGTGATGTCGAAATAAAAAAATATTAAGCATTTTCAAAGTTAATGCTTTTGAGCTGAAATTTTGTACAGAGATTCTAGACCAGATACACTCTTCGACCCGTTTGTATTGATATACCCTTTCTGTAACACCCTGTATATGGGGAGATGACTATAAAATACCACTCCCATGAAAATCTTAAAAAGGAGTAATATGTTTCCTTCAAAAGTTCGGAACCCTCGGTGCGCGAACCCAGGTTTTTTACCTGACTAGGTACTGAGGAATCTCAGAGCATTCGAAATTATAACTGATAGGGAAAATACTGAACGCCTAATTAAGGGAAGTTGAGTTAAGCCGCCCCTGATATCTTAAAATTACTTTTTTATACTTTCTTTTTACAAAAGATTTTGGGCCGGGTTGCAATCAACGGGAAGCTAAGTATTATTTTTAATGTCTTTGTTACTTGATATTGATAATACATTAATTAAGGTATTATAAAAGGAGAATGCCATTAAATATAGGGCTCCCTGTACCGAACGATGTCACAACTAAACCTATAGTGTATTTGGAGGAGAATTGAATGCCCTTCCTATATTGCTAACTGTTTTTAAATGGATTCCCGCAATTCGTTATTTTATTTGCCATTTACTTACTTAATATTTTGAGGTTACATTCGAGAAAATGACGAATGAACGATGACGATGAATGATGGAGGCATCACTAAGGATTATCACACAAAGACTAAGTTATGGAAAAGCACCTGAAAGTTTTCGTTAATAAGGATTTTAATTATATTGAAATAGTTCAAATGAAACCAATATTGAAAGTAACATCATCCGTGACGGCGAAACAAAACAAAAGTCACAATAAAAACTATTTTTTTTTAATCGGTCATCTTTTCTTTAAATGTATAAAATGTATTCCAAAATAATAATTTAAATTAATAAGTACGCAACGCGTGACCTATAAATTTTAATTGTGATACATATAAAATATACCTAATATAGTAAATAGGTTTCGGTAGGTACTTACAAATTATCTTCTTCATTTAAATGTTTGTGGTACCTATATTTTTTTTTACGTAGTAGCAACATTTGGAAATGAAGTGCAATGGCAGTGATATAAGAGAAAATACGTACAAAAGTAAATAAAAATACTTTTATTTTTGATGTCCGAAATCCGTACAACAATAGAATTTTCTTTAGTAGGTATTTATTATTCTTTAGTATTTATTTATAATTTTCATGTCAACCGGGATCGATGACTTAACTAACATTCTCTCCGAAATTTATAAAGGTCACTAATTGATAAAATGATCCATAAACTTAAATATGAAAATATTAATTGAAATATTTTCCAGCTTTTGGAACAATTTTTCCTATTTAAAAGTTAATTTAGTTGCCATTCCGTTGTTAATGTAAAAAGTTAGTTCAATCACGCCTCTCAGTCCCAACGGATTAAATGTGTATTTACATCGTATATGTTGAAATATTAAATGTATAATGTAGTAGCTAGTATATTTAATGTAAAACGCATGAAAATTGTAAAGGATTGCATAATATATGTATTATAAATGCTGTTGAATGATTAAGCAATCGGCTTAATCATACAATAGCATTTATGCAAAATCCTACTATCACACTAATATTATAAAGGCGGAAAGTTTGTGAGGATGGATGAATGGATGTTTGTTACCCTTTGACGCAAAAACTACTAAACGGATTTGTATGAAATTTGGCACACAGATAGTTTATAAGCAGGATTAACGCATAGGATAATTTTTATCTCGATATTCGCACGGTATCGAAACTTGTGCGGGTAAAACCGCGGGGCCCTGCAAGAGAATTATAAATCTGGGCATTTTTTTCTCTTTTACTCACAAAACAAAATAGAGTAAGTAGGTACGCTAATGACTTATCCAAATTGCGATAACTTTTTCACAAACAAACGAAAAAAAAAATATTCATCATGATTACACGACTTTATCCCCCTCTGCCCTCAAGGTAGTTACTTTATCCCGTTTTTCTTCCTCAATTATGTTACGGTAACATGTTTTGTAGTATTAATCGGTAGGTAGATACGAACTTGAGCCGCTTTCATTAAACAGTTTTGGGATTTACAAAACGGAAGCATGGAAATTACGTTCACAAGGATCTATTGAACGCCGGAAAGTACATTGTTACCCCGGACAGGTTTATAATATTACCGGATTCGATCAATCAAAACAAAAGCTCAGAGTGCGAAAATCAATTCAGCTGTATTAGCATTTCGACAACGGGAGGAGATTAAGAATTTCAGCGTAAACGAAAAACGAAGCAATTACCGATCCGCGCCGAGAACAAACTTTGTTTTACTTGAAAGGAATTAATATTCATTAAAAAATCTTTCTCGGCATCATTCTGTTGAAACTTTGTAATCAGGCTGTCAGGGTGTGCGCGCCCGGGAGCACCCACCGCGCGCCTCGTCAGCGAATTTAAGACTTTTCCGACTGCAACCGGATTTTTTCAGCTCTCCAATTCCAACAATCTGCTTTTAACTTTTTCACATTGAACTCTCATATCCGTCAATTTTAAATTGGAGTGGTTGCTCTAGACATTTTAACCGGGTATTTTAATTACAAAAGTAATTTCAAATTCAAACGAGTGATTGCGTATAATATTTCAGTGAACTAAAAGCAAAGCGTTGGGGCCAACCGTAATTTGAAACTTTCCGAGCGGGACCGATCATTTGTCGGAAAATTCCGGAACACATCCTGCCGACCTCACGTTTTAGTTGTATTTTCCTACACCTACGCTCTATGAATTACTTTATTTTGTATGGGTAAATAACATTAGATTACATATATAATTTTCAAGTAATAACTGCTGAATGAATCAATCTTCAAGGTTAAGCAACGCTTGCCGAGGTCGATCCGTGGATGGGTGACCATCCATTACATTCAAAGACCCCTCCATGCCTCAGAAAGCACGGTAAGTCGTTGGTTCCGGCTGTCATTTGTAGGTCCTTGACAGTTGCTACGGACAGTCAGAAACCCGAAGGTCGTCGGTTCGAAGGTCGAAAAGCTTTCCAGTTGACCAATAAAAATATAGAAAATTTTTCCTTTGGTCAACTGGACCCGCGGGTCCAGTTCGAGTGGGTCCAGTTGACCAAAGACTCTTCTGACTACCCGTAAAAAATTCAGTCAGTCTTACCAAGGGGTATTGTGTTACCCAGTATCTAGGTTGTGGAGGTCAGATAGGCAGTCGCTCCGTGTAAAATACTGGTATGCACCTACATACGGTTAGACTCGAAGCCGACCCTAACGTAGTTTAGAAAAAGGCTAGGCAGATGATGCTTAGAAAAGTTTCGCTACATCGTAGCTCGAGCGCGTTTTATGAAAAACAACGTTTCGCAGCTAATTTCAGTTTCAAGTTGTCAAAACGTCAGGAACAGCGGTCAAGTTGCGGTTGACTACCAACTCGTAATGTTAATTATGTGGCAGTTTAATCGCAACATAAACGGTTTAACTGTCTGCTTTTAACGCAAAATTCAGCTTATGTCCGTGTAAATCCCTCAGGTACACAAATAGATTGCGTATAACCAAAGCTCTGATTTTCAGCATTGAACACCGCGTTCCTTTCAATTTGGGAATGTGCTTACAAAAGGGAATGGTAGACCGTTATTCCCTTTTGTGATGGTATCAATCTAGGAGAGACAAAAGCAAGGCAGCCGCCGTTTCACAATAAATTAAATTGTCGATACCAAACGTAAGTAATGATCATGATTCGATTTAGGGCGCTTACACACGAGCGCGATTATTCGCGCGCGCGTCGTTTACGCATCGCTCCCTCTTTAGAAATATTGGAATTAAATGCTTCTCTTTTGAGGGAGCGATGCGTACGAGACGCGCGCTCGTGTGAACGCGCTCTTAGGGTCAATTCCCACTGAAAGAGCAGCGGCCGGCAACGGCCATTATCCATTTGTAGTCAAAGGAGGGGCAGCGCGAGGCTGCAAGAGCCTTCTAGCGACTAGTCTAAAGAGTCATTTGCTCTTACGGCTGCTGCGCGCCGCTGCTTTTTCTGTGGGGATTGACCCTTACGCACCGTTTGCCACAAAATTCCTTTATTAGCTATCCGAAATGATGACAACGTTCATCAAATTAATTCATCACGATGTAGGTACCTACTGATACTAATTTAGTTTACCTCTATTCATGTTTTACTGATGGCCCAGTGGTTTCGGCCCCGATTTACGAATCGTCGATCGTGAGTTCGAACCCAGACAGACACTCAGTGCATTTAATTTCATCACCACTGCTCTCAAAACAATGAAGGAAAACATCGTGAGGAAACGAAAGTCCTAGAACCTAAATTCGAAGACATGTGTCATCTACCTATCCGGCACCCGCACTGGGCCCGCGTGGTGGATTATGGCCCACTCCTTTCAATGAAAGAAGGCCTTTGTCCCAGCAGTGGGAACATTATAGGAAAGAAAAAGAAAGAAAAAAGTTTATTTGGACACAGTTCGTGAAACACAAAATACAAAATTAATAAAAAATTAAAAATAATGTTTCTGACAACAATAGTGTGTGCCTCACGGCTCCGCCAAAAAGGTTCATTTCAGCATTAATGCCAGACAGATGCTGTCTGACGCTGGTTTTCTAATAGGCTGATCATGCATATTTCATTATTTTTCCATTTATTAATCTTAGGGCTGATTTTTCAATATTCAGATAATTTTTATCTGAGGAATAAATATTGTGGTTTGACAGCTGTTGTATAGAAAATAATATGTCAAACTATAATATTTATACTTCAGATACAAGTTATCTGAAAAATGAAATGTCAGAATGATTTGAGTCTCACACGAGTATTATAAAAATAATCACAGGACTTCATCTGTCTACATCAAAACAATTAATTGTTGTCGCAATGTCACGACAAAAGTAATTCGTTTCTTGTGTTCAAACGTTTATTTGTATCGGAATTCTCATTATGAAGCCTCAAAGCTGGCACGTGTGCGCTACATAACACAATGTATTATACCGTTTTCCAATGAAATCGTGTAAAATAGAAACATAATACGAAATAACTGATGAAGCCTAATACGTATTTTCCGCCGCCCGACCCTAAGCATGAAAAATTGTCGGGACGGAACGCGAAATAACTTTTTATATTAATAGGTACTGAAGCCTTGAAGGGTTGAAACATCGACGGTCGGACTGCAAACAGTACACAAAGATCCGGCGGTCTCACGTTTTTTTCGGGATGAAGACGTGAGGGACATCCCGACCCTACCCCGTAGCCGGTCGAATTTACCTAGTGCGGCCCACAAACTTGCCACTCGCGCCGTCCGCATTATTAAGCGATTCCACTGAAACAACTCCACCCGAAGTATTTTAAAAATGTTACCAATGAAATATATTTTTCCATTTCTGTGACAGCTTATTTGTGAAAGTTTAATTATACGAGCAAAGTATGCGCCTCGGGCTGTTTTCAATATTTTCCTCCGAAATATAAAACGTTTTTAACAAAGAGCTGTCTTTCCTTTTTCATTTTTTACTGTCATCCCAAGTTTTTTTAAGTGAGTAATGATGTTTTGTCGTATAAATCTACAAGGAATGCAAATGTCTAAAGACGCGGGGATGTTTACAGATTTACTCGATATTTTTTAATGGTTTATTCGCTGTCAATTGATTTGATATTTAATCGACATACAATTGAAGCCCGCGTTGGCGACTAACCGGTTGAATGCCGTAACAACATAAACAATTAAAGAAATCTCGCGTGGATCCACGTTCAATACGAAGGGCAAGCGGTCTTCTAAAATGTGTATAGAGCTTCATCATCTTATATTAGTGCCGTCAAAAGTCTATATTACAAATAGACCTTACATTTTCACCTAGTTTTCGATGTTTTTCTCGTCAAAGCCCTATTTCTTGTTATTTCATATAATATAATATATGTTACTTAGAGTCCAAATAACAATAAGGAAACACAAAACATTCCTCAAAAAGTCATATTACTTACACACGAAGATTAACACCCGTTTTCTTTCATCTCCGCAAATTGAACAAAACACAACACAAAAGTCATTAATCATAATTTGTGAAAGTTACACTAAATAAATGAAAATATACTGTGTCTGCATGAGGGGCTTGTGGCTAAGTAATAGCAGCCGCACGGGCCGATTGATCAGGTTAACCTGCGCTTTCCGCGGTCGGTCCGTGGATGGGTGACCATCTTCACATACTAAGACCCCTCCTTGCCTCGGAAAACGCGTTAGGCCGTTGGTCCCGGCTGTCATTCGTAGATCTTTGACAGTCGTTACAGGTCGTCAGAAGCCCGAAAGTCTGACAACCAGTCTTACCAAGGGCTATCGTATTACTCAGTAACTGGGTTGTGGAGGTCAGATAGGCAGTCGGTCCATGTAAAATACTGGTATTTAGCTACATCCGGTTAGACTGGAAGCCGAACCCAACATAGTTGGGGAAAGGCTAAGCAGATGATGATACTGTGTCTGCATTATTCACACATGAATATTACTACACAGCAACCAGATATTAAAAGAACGGTAGGCGTTCCTAAGTATGTACGAATTGCCAAGATGTCTTCGCCTGAAGGCAGGAGTGAAACTCAACAAGGGCATATCAGTCCCCTTTCCCTCAGGCGAATGGCGCAATCACATCAGTCAAACCACAGACAAGTCACTGAGGTTGCTTTTTACTGTACTATTCACTCGTACGCCAGTTTCAATAGAATTTTTCAGACATCTTGATTCAGTCAAAATGGGTTAGTACTATTCTCTTGTCTGGGACTTTCTCAGGTTTAACGTCACGGATTTATTTCAAGATTTACGAGCGAGGTTATGACCGAGGAGCAAGCCTAATCTTTCCCGAGCTATCAATTATCTGAGTATCCTTGGTGACGTCATTACGTCCGATGTCAACAAATAATTATAATCTAAGCTTACCTCGCAGTCGATTATCATGCTTACACACTATGATTAGGCTAATTATACACATTGGTAATGAGCTTCGATTAGAGACTTGCTATAATTCGATTCACAAATTAATGAGCGCGTTTAGGAACCTACGATTATGTCATTTACGTGATTAACCGTTGTTTAGAACATCGAGCTCGGGTAAATATCAACATTTTCCTGTAACCACTGAAAGCAACTTTACTCTTAAAAGGGGTTTAAAACCCCGCCAATGTATTTTTAAGGGGAAAAATTGCTTCGCGAGAGTATTTTATATTTATAGTTAACCTCTCGTCCCATAGATATGAAAATTAGTGTTTGAGCTTGTTGATGTGCCCGCAGTTATCTATTTATTGATGCCTATTTACGGACCGGTCACAAGGATAATTCGTAGCAGTGAATTATCAATAGAAAAAAATAATAATATAAAGGAACTTAATTTTTGTATATAGAATCCGGCCAGCCATATTAGCAATAAAATCTATGACAGTTGGGGTAGGCGTGTTCTTGAGTGGAGACCGCAAATCGGCGAACGTAAGGACGCCCTCAAACTAGGTGGAGCGACGATCTTCGCAGGGTGGCTGGTAGCAGCTGGATGAGAGTTGCTGAGAATCGAGCTGAATGGCGTGCAATTGGGGAGGCCTATGTCCAGCATTCGCTTGTTCAGGGACACGACCTTCAGTAATGAAATACGTGACTAAGAAGAAGAGATGTCCAGCAGCTAATGATGAAGTTTACTACCCAGAGGGCACTGAATAGGGGGTTCCACGTGTAAGTAAGCATCTCCACTTCTGGAACAAATATTAATTAAACTGATACTGAGATCTCCAGATGTTTTTCCAATTATTCTGATACTCGATATAACCTCAACTTTTACGTCGAAGCCTCTCTCGTTCAATTTCGAGTATTGGCTGTGTTTTCAATACCGAAGAAAAGAAAGTTAACACAATACCGAAGTTCTAGTAGTGTTTCTGCGTAGTCCAAAACATCCGGACTTATTTTATCCATAAAATAAATTGTTCTTATATTTCGTATAAGCTAGCGTTGCCCGCGACTTCGTCCACGTGGAAGTCGGAAAAGAAAATCATCACAACATGGTGCTTTTTATGCTTAGACCATTGGAGTGTGTGTCGGATTGCATACAAACGGAGGTCAAACTATATCTCACAATTTAACTTCCTTTACTGGTTTAAACCTTCAATCCAAAACGTGATTGCATTTCACGAGTTATTCCAGTCTGATCACCTGAACCCCCTCCCCACCCCCCCACTCCCCTGGACCACCTGCTAGTTATTCTTCTGTTTTAATATCTGTCTTAATAATACTAATATTATAAAGAGGTAAAATTTGTAAGTTTGTATGTTTGTAAGTTTGTATGTAGGGGGTAATCTCTGGAACTACCCGTCGGATTTGAAAAATTCTTCTTGCATTTGATAGCCCAATTCTTGAGGAAGGCTATAGGCTATTTAACATCACGCTATGACCCTTAGGAGCCGAGCAAAAAGAAAAAAAGTAAAAAAGAACGTTAAGTGATAGCGCGGGCGGGTGATGCGATACGACGGGGTGGCTCGGGGGAAACAAGAAGTTTCACGCGAACGAAGTCGCGGGCTGAAGCTAGTCTACTATAAACTTTCTCATTCCGGTCTGATCCCCCTTTTCTTTTGTTTTTTTTTCAAACACAGACGTTATTTACTTTAAAAACTACATTTAAGCGGTCTTTACTATTATATACCTAAATATCCTAACCTACTCGACTCACCAGCGAACGTATCTAAACAAATGAAAACGTCTAGAATGTGTACACGCGGAACAGTACATAAGTTGTCCACGGATGTTCGCCGCCCCAGGGGACAGATTACTCCAGTGAAACACGCAGGGAACCGCAACAGAGTTCGACTGGGGAATGTATTTCGATAAACACCGCTAATGTGGAAGCAAATGGTATTGCGGTGAGCCAAAAATAGAGTTGATTTCCGACGTCATATAAATACATGTTGTGTCAAAATGGGTCACGCAACTTTTATACAATTACCGACTAACTATTAAATAGACATGACTACACACACAAGACATCTGACTGGTGGCGCAATGTGGGTGTACTATTTGTACACCTCTGCCAGCCGTTCGGATATGCAGGCGTGATGTTATGCGTACATACATTATAAGTGAGCAGGTACTAATTTTGCATTATCATTTTCAGTTATTTTTGCATCACCATTATTAATTTATCCTATAACCACCTGTGGCGGCATCTACATCGCCACATGCGAACTACGCATCCTACTGACGTCACGCGAAATTCTGCATCGCGCAAGCAGAGTTTACCGCGCAACTAGCCTAAATACAACGTCCCGACGTCAATCGTCGGGCGGTTGCCCACCAGACAACACCCGTCTGGTTGGAGGATCCTCCCTTTTCTATAGAGGATGAGTGAACTTTACAACATTCCTCATATCTCTTTTCACCCATTAAGTACCGACTTTAGAAATGGTTATCTGGTGAACCTATGAACTGAAAACAAATAAATGTACGTTACGGTATTGATACCTAAATCTCCACTTCAGCGAGTTAATTAATTATTATTATTATTATAAGGCAGTCTCACGCTATCGTAGTTCTATACTTAAATACGTTTCAGGGCAGCTCTTGTCTTTGGGATCAAATGTTAATTTATTAATGAGTAGGTAATACCTATCTAGATATAGCTGTCGCTGGATTACTAAATATACATATTTAGTGTCACTTCAGTTTACGGAGAGTTTCACGGGTTCTTGGGTGCTCAGAGAATTCTAGCCATCAGATAAGAAAATCTATCAGATGTTAGATTTTCTACAACCAGCCGGCTGGCATGGTAACAGCGGTCATTGACCCACTTACATTCTGTATCATTCTTTATTTAAAAAACTGTAATAAAGTCCGTTGACGTCCTGAATCAATATCTTTCGTGGTCTTCACGTATTCCAATAACGATGAACCGTACATAGTTACAGTTTGGGTTCCTACAGACAGACATTTGTGAAAGGGAAAGATCGCTGTTGCCATGCTAATTTTATAAGTTTTTGTACTCGCCTATAGGTTATAGAGCAGTGGTATCGGCCCGACATACGAGTTGAAGGTCGTAAGTAAATCCCCGTCGTAAGTGAACCCAGGCAAGCACTTTACTTTGTGCATTTAATTTCATCACCACAGCTCTCAAAACGGTGTAGAAAAATTTTGTGAGGAAACCGGCATGTCCTAACAGAAAAAGTCGAAGACATGTAACACCTACCAACCCGCACAGAGCCTGCGTGGTGGATTATGGCCCACTCCCTCTCACAGAGAGGAGGCCCATGTTCCAGCAGTAGGAACAGTATAATGTTATAGGTCAGAAACAGCCTAGACCCCTTGAAGTAAAACACTTGTTTAGTTAAATTAAGCGTGTTTTAGTGTAATATATTGGTTTATTCTCTTTACTTCGGTAGTAGCTATATCTATGTACTTTAAAACAACTCGCATAACTCCTTATACACAATTAAACCCAATAACGAAGTATTCAAACACGATATACACAGAATCTATTTGTATTTCAGAGCCCAGATGCGCCATAACGATAATTTGTTGATATTTTGATATTAGGAATTATGCATATTTATGCAAATCACTTGCATCGGTAGCCGAATGGACGTCGTATTTAACATTAAATAATTATCGTGTATAAGTGAGATATATTTGAATAATATTCTCATTATCTTCATGCTTATGTATGTTCAATATGAGCTGAACAGATAGATGGGATTAGAACAGCTTTGCTTATACTACTAATACTAATAATGTTTCCAAAATGTTATAGGCGAAAAGTTAAGCTGTCATTTTAGAGGGTATTTCCATGGCAACCAAGGACTTGCAATTTAAATTTAGCTGCTTTCTTTTATCAAAAACACATGATCTAAACGGCGTAGGAATTTTTCGTAGGTTATCAAGAAAAAATCTGCTGTTTCATAGAAAAGTGCGATACCTACGCGGTCAAAATATATGGAACAGCAATTTTAATTTTATTTTAATAATCGTCGAAAGATTTCAACATGTACTGAATCCATGGTAATAGGCTGCTCGTCGATGGCCCAGACACCCTGTATTATTATATATATTTCAGGCTAAACTTTAAGCCACCTCTAGAATATTTTAAGCAACACACTGACCCTCGAAATGTGTCTGTTTATATTGATATTATTATACAACTGTCGTCCGCGTGAAATTTCATACTCCCCTCATTCACCCTCTTAAGGGAAGAATTTCTAAAAACCCTTTCTTAGTGGATACCTACTCTTTTCTCCGAATTTCGTGTCTCTAGGACCAGCGGTTTAGGCTGTGCGTTGATTATATCAGTCAGTCAGGATTTTGATTTTATATTATTATACAGGGTGTTACGGAAAGGGTATATCAATACAAACGGGTTGAAGAGTGTATCTGGTCTAGAATCTCTGTACAAAATTTCAGCTCAAGAGCATTAACTGTGAAAATGCTTAATATTTTTTTATTTCGACATCACGGCGCTGCACTGGCGCGCGGCGGCGTGATGTGCGTGTACTAGGCGCACAGACACACTACAGATAATGGATAATGACCCTCGTAGTGCGGTGACACGTTTGTTATGATTTCAATTTAATAAACTATCGAAATAAAAAATATTAAGCATTTTCAAAGTTACTGCTTTTGAGCTGAAATTTTGTACAGAGATTCTAGACCAGATACACTCTTCAACCCGTTTGTATTGATACACCCTTTCCGTAACTCCCTGTATAGATGGCATCAAACTTTTAAGGGTTTATTTTATAAACCGTTCTTAAAGTTAAGAGACGTTTAAACTCCAAAAAAATTATGATTATGCAGACTAATCACTACTTTAGTTTCAGCAATGTTTATAAATAAACACCTTGGTTAAAGTTAAGAAGTGTTTGATTGTGTGAAGAATGATATGAAAGAGAAGGGAGTGAATGATAACATGACGATTGACAGGATAGAATGGAAGAAGAAAACGTGTTGTGCTGACCAATTAGTACCATTGGACAAGAGCAGGAAAATTATAAATAAACACCTTGATAAGCATAGATAGCATGCTAATGCATACTAATAACTGCCTCGATACCGCCTCGAAATGCAATCAGTTTTCATTCATTCTGTTCTATTACTGCCACATTACCGCGTCCGCGGCAATGCTGCAATGGTGTGCAAACGACCTAATAACTAAAACTTACTACGTCACATTCGAAACATTATATGACGCCATTTTAACACAGTGTATGTACACGTACTTAGCTCTTAGATACGTGCTTAGCGTTTATGTATCACTGAAGTTTCTTCTCGTTTGCGGAGAAATAGAAGCTGTAAGTGCTAAAATACGAAGTGTGGAGCTTGAACTTATCTTTGACAATACCTTTTGCAGTGTGGCGAAGACTCTGTAAAGTGCAGAGGTTACTGACCTCGTACATGAGAATAAAATTATAGCAACACCATTTTAAGTTGACATTTCGGAAGATTTATTAGTGCTTGCAAAAACTAATAGTACGAGTACAATCTTAATTTTAAAGTCGTGTTTTTTTCTCACTGGTAACGCTAGCATTAAAATTAAAAAGATTTTACATTCAAGCCATCTTAAAATCATAAAAAATTGAATGTCAAGAATTCATGTAATGATGAATTTATTGATGTACGTAAGTATGTATGTACCTGGTGATAATTTACAAGTCTTGGTTGATGACTTTAACTATTACATTTGTCAAACGCAAGCCAAAATACACAGTGACATCTTGACTTCCAACTTTCTTAAATCTTTTTAAGCACTATTCTCAATCCAAAAATATTAAAAAACGCAAGCACGTCTCAAAAGCAATCTGCTCCATCATTTATCAGCAAAAGAAAGGCCGTCGCATTGTCCGTAAAGCAATAAAGCGCTTATTGAAATCGCTGCAGGATACCTGTTCTAATAGACGCCTTAACGGTCCAGGAATCAAGCACACGTAAACTGAGGGAAATAAAACGAAGGAATCCTTTGCGAAGCGATCCGTACAAACTTCAGCTTCAATTAGATGAAGCCAAGGACGTGGCGGAGATTAGGATTGAAGAGGTAGGTGTCGTGGGGATAGTAAGAGGAACTATGGTATATCCGATTCTCCTTTAACTTAAGAACTATCACAAGACTTGGTCCCTCCATATTGAGGGACACGTTGTAGTCGATGAAACATTTGTTTTTTGCAACGAAGATCTTTAGCGCGGTTTTCTGTAGGAGTTAATTGGTAGAAATCGTTATATATTAAACTGTCTCTCATGGTTGGAGAGATAGTTTTCATGGTTTTTGACGGTACTAAAAAATACAAGGTGGCGGCTGCGATTTTTTTTTGTCGTGCCTTTCTTTTTCATGGTTTTCGTGGGTGCTAAAGTCAATAGTGGGGTCAAAATGAAAGTTCAAGGTGGCGACAACTTTATGAGAGGTTCTAAAAAAGGATACTAGATGGCCCTGTATTAAAACGCGTATTTAATTCACACTTTCTCTCTCGCTCTGTCTCTTTCTATTATACAGGGTGTCCCTGGAAGTATGGATCAAATCGAATAGGGACGTGGGCAAGGTCATTTCCAAACGTTTTAGCAAAAAAAAAACTAAAAAACAATCTAAAAAAAAAGAGAAGAAAAATCGAATTCGTGAAAAAAATCAGGGCTATTAATTTTTTTTTTTTAGATAGCCCTGTTAGTATTTTTTATGATTATTTTCTTTGAGCACTAAGCGAAGTGATTGAAAAAAAAAATAAAAATCGGTCAGAACTTTTGAACCGTAAAAAAATTCACTGACATTCTCGGGGTTAAAAAGTTTGGAAATGACTTTGCCCATGCCCTTATTCGATTTGATCCATACTTCCAGTTACACCCTGTATAAGAATGTGTATGCGTGCGAGTATCGCGTAAAGAACTTCGTTCCTGACGGCGGTTCTCCGACCGCACAAGTTTTTTTTCTATTAAGTGAGAGTGCCTTGCTCTGTGTTTGCTAGTCTTCCTTACCCATCTTTTTGATCTGTGTATGTTTTATTTAGCTCTGCTTCTACAATGTTTCGCTCTTTTTCCTTAAATTTTCCTCCCTTATTTTCAGTACCTTGGAAGTAGGAAACTTTAAATATGTAAACCATTCTTTTTCCACTCTGTTTATCATTTTGCTTGTTTATTCGACTGATCTATTAAAGTATTTAATGTGATAAACATATTAAAGGACGCTTCGAAATGTTTCCACTACATAAAAAGTAAAAGGTTTATTGAGGATGATATTCTCGTAGCATGTAATGTACCTATGTATATTTCCTGTTTAGTATAATTATACAGTCACTTTTAAATTCAATTATTTTTCTTTAAGTACACTGTACAGTGTTTTAATAATTGTTTGCTGCACCAGACGACGTCATTACGTCAGCGCCGGCTGTCGCTGAAAACCAGCGCTGGGGCTCTGTCTTGCATAGGGTCGCAGCATAATGCTGAGCGATAGCCGTTTTGCGTGGATGTGACGCATGTTTCCCCCTGCCTTTTTATTTTATTTTTTGTGTTTATGTTCTTTTTTGCGTCATTTTCACCGCAAATTAACGTATTTTCTTTCTTTCTATTATTTTTGAGATTTGGTATTGGGCTTCTCACTATTTTCTAAATACTGAAGGAAAACTTAAGGAAAATCAACAGAATAGTGTTGTTAGGGAAGGATAGGTATCTATCTACAACTATTTATCAAGCTGTATATCTACGTATTGAAGCTCCTAAACAGCTGTAACGGTTTCCGCCTAATATACGAGGAGTGTGGTCCCGAATTCGCCCGGAGGAGCAAAACAATAACATTGACTATAGATCAGATGCTATCTCAAAGGACGCTGTGTTATTCGATGGCGCCCAGAGCCAAGATAACACTGTTTTAGATTATACAAGCTAATTACAACTTAATTGCGAACAGAGGAAAGTTACTATTTGGTTATCAGCTGATGTAAATTACTGTTTATTTATTTGACTGATTATGAAGTTTCGTACAGTTTGAAGTGTCTAGGCATTGAAGAAGTTGTAGGTACTACTTTCTAATAGGCATTGAAACAATAAAGTTTCGTCAGAATTTAGTCAAGCGATGATGGAAATTTTCTGCGGTGGTTATGAGCCAGAAGAAGCATCTTAATAATATTCTAAGCTTAAAAAAATTGTTTAAACTTTCATATGCATTTAGGAAACAGCTGTTATTTTGACATTACAAAGAGACACTTGAATATTATTTATTTTTATCAATCAATCAATCAACTCAGCCTATCGCAGTCCACTGCTGGACATAGGCCTCTCCCAGACTGCGCCACAGCACCCTGTCCTACGCCTTCCGCATGCAGTCCACCCCAGCCACCTTCCTTAGGTCGTCCGTCCATCTAGCTGGGGGGCGTCCTACACTACGCTTGCCGATACGCGGTCTCCACTCCAGGACTCGCCTGCTCCACCGGCCATCAGTCCTTCGACAGACATGGCCAGCCCACTGCCACTTCAGTTTGCTTACTCTGCAAGCTATGTCGGTCACTCCGGTTCTTTTCCGGATAATTTCATTCCTGATTTTATCCTTCAAAGAGACTCCGAGCATAGCTCGCTCCATAGCTCGCTGAGCGACCTTGAATTTGTGGACCAGCCCGACCGTCAGCGTCCACGTTTCAGCACCGTATGTCATGACGGGCAGGACGCACTGGTTGAAGACCTTAGTCTTCAAACACTGCGGGACATGCGACGAGAAGACTTGACGAAGTTTTCCAAATGCTGCCCAACCCAACTGGATCCTTCTGTCAGCTTCCTTCTCAAAGTTGTGTCTACCGAGCTGGATGACTTGCCCTAGGTAGACATACTCCTTCACAACTTCGAGAAGCGACCCTTCGATGTGGATTGGACTTGGCAAGACGTGCGAATTGTACATGACTTTCGTCTTGTCCAAATTCATGCCGAGGCCAACCCGCCGGGAGGCTCCATTTAGGCTGTGCAGCATTTGGTCTAGCTGTTCCAACGTCTCTGCCATTATGACGATGTCATTGGCAAATCGAAGATGGGAGATGTACTCGCCGTTAATGTTGATACCCTATCCAGTCCAGTCCAGCGTCTTGAAAACGTCTTCCAACGCGTTGGTAAACAATTTAGGGGATATTACATCCCCCTGTCTCACCCCCCTGAGCAGTTGGATGGGGCTGGTTTTCTGATTCTGGATCTGGACAGTCATCGTTGCAGCGTCATACAAACATCTCAACACTTCGATGTAGCGCCAGTCAATTCGACATCGTTGCAGAGAGGCCAGAACTGCCCATATTTCGATGGAATTTATTTTTAACCGAATTCAAAAAAGGAGGTTCTGCATTCGACCCGTATGGATGATAGAAGGAGCTACGACGATAAAATATAAACGGACCTCGTTAACTGTTAACTACGACGGTGTAGTATAGGAAGAAAACGGAGTTTATCTATACATAAACAACATTTTTACAAAAAAACAACCGACTTCAAAAAAAAACCCTACAAATTGATAAACAACTTTAATTTCGGAAGTCGGTGTCGTTGGTTCCGCATTTTCGTTTTTTGACGCCGACTTCCGAAATTAAAGTTATTTATCACTTTGTAGTGCTTTTTTTTTTGAAGTCGGTTGTTTTTTTTTTTGTAAAAAAGTTTTTTTATGTGTAAGTAGATAGAGCAGTGGTGGCCCAGTGGTAACGACCGCGACTTACGAGTTGTAGGTCGTGGGTTCGAACCCAGACAGGCGCTTTATTATTATTATTATCAGCCATTTCTGTCCCACTGCAGGGCAAAGGCCTCCCTTCCCTCCTTCCACTTATCCCTATCCAGTGCTGTTACACGCCAATCCTTGTGGAAAGAGTCGAGTTCGTCCCGCCATCTCATTCTGGGCCTGCCGCGTTGCCGTTTGCTGCTGTTTGGGACCCATTGTGTGGTTATCTCAAAACGGTGAAGGAAAACATCGTGGGGAAACCGGCATGTCCTAGAACCAAAAATTCGAAGACATGTGACATCTACCAACCCGCACTGGGCCCGCGTGGTGGATTACGGCCCACTCTCTCTCACAAAGAGCAGGCCTGTGTCCCAGCAGTGGGAACATTATAGGCTGATTATGTATGTATGTATAAGTAGATAAACTCCGTTCTTTTCCTATACCTACTACACAGTCATAGTTAACAGTTAACGAGGCCCATTTATATTTTATCGTCGGAGCTCCCTCTATCATTAAAGTTCGCTTGGTATTCTCTTTGAGATTTATGACTGAAAGTAAACGCGGGGAGGTCGTAAGATACCGATTGGTTTCTTTTTAGTACTTAGCTTTCGATCTCAGGAATCTGGGGTTCATTGGTATTCTTTATCATAGTTTTTTATGTGATATAATGTTGCGATAAGAGAATTTATTATTAGGTATTTGAAAATGTATTATTTTCTCACCATCAGCTGCCTAGCCGTTTCCCAACTATGTTGGGGTTGGCTTCCAGGCTAACCGGATGCAGCTGTATACCAGTATTTTACATGGAGCGACTGCCTATCTGACCTCCACAACCCAGTTACTGGGTAATACGATACTCCTTAGTAAGTCTGGTTGTCAGACTTTCGGGTTTCTGACTACCCGACTCACCATAGATTGTTTTTTTTTTTTTTATTAATGTTCAAAAAGTATATCGCAGAGTTTTATAAGATACTAAAAACCACAGAAGCCTTTGATGGCTTATATATGGCTAGTGAGTTCAGAAAAATGATACATAATATAGGTACTACAGATAAACAAATTTAGACTGTAAGTTTGTAACTTTTACATTCAAAGAATATTTTAACCCCCTTATTCATAATCCTATTTTATCTCTATTTTAGCTAAAATAGGTTTATAGAACGTTTGTCTTTATCTGTCACGTTGTCATTTCTGTATGTAAGAAAGAGACAAACCCCATTTTAACTAAAATAGGTTTGTTAAGTTTTATGAATAAGGGGGTAAGTCTTTACTTATTATATGATATATTAATAGCACAATTAAATCAACCTAGCACCATACTTACACTACTGAAATTGCTGCATGTTGATATCCACAACAAAAAAATATCAGTGTTTTCCGACATCATTATTAACATTTATGTATAAATAACCATGACATTTACCTAACAATATAAGAATAGACACGGCAACGGAACGGAATTGGAATGAAAAAGCTATTCAATGATTTCCTGTTGTAGTCTTTTGCTGATTGTAATCCCTATATGATTCCCTCTCTATAAATAATCACTTGCTTCGTAAACCTTCTACATGATGTATGTCACAACATTTTATTTGATTTTGTATGAGCTTTTCTATAATATCACATTTAATTTATTTATTTTAATGGACACACACTTCGCTATGTGTTTGTTATTCCAGCGTATGGCACTCGTGAGTTGCAGCTGAAAATCATCGTCAGGTGGTATACCTTGTGTTGTCATCTGACAATACGCTGAGCTGAGGCCCTTTTGGCATTATAATCTTTGTTTTCTGTTTTTATAGTTTTAAGGTGTATTTTTTTTTGCTGTAATGCCAATAAACGCATTTTTCTTTCTTTCTTTCTTTCTATCTTCTTCTTCTATAACCATTCCATTTAAAATTAAAATCTTGTCACCACACCTTAACTCTCACAAAGCACCATTATTTCTGCTCAACTTCACGAGTACACATGGTTGTGTTGTGATCACTTAATATTATGTACAGTCAACAAAAAAGATAAGTATGCAGGATGTCGGATATAGTTGAAGTTTAGTAATAAACCGATGAATGTTGTCGACTGAAATTTAATTTGATAAATGAGCTGTTTATTTTCTATCAATAAAATTAAATTTTATTCGAGAACATCCATCGGTTTCTTACTAAACTTCAACTATATCCGACGATACTACATACTTATCTCTTTTGTTGACTGCACATATTAGCCACCAAACAACATTTTAAACTTTTTCCACCGACCTCAACAGTTTTTGTCCCTGTTCCTAACTAGGTACATATATGCTAGGTAGGTACGCTTTTTATCATCTGCTTTATAATGGTTCATCATAATTACATCCAGGTTCATACAAATATGTAGGTAACGTATTGCATCACAGAAAATCACGCATGCTTGACTGATTTTAAAATCTGTCAAAAACCTACTAAAGATGCTTCTAGAAACAATCACATGCTTCTAAGACCTCAAAACCATATCATCTTAAAAACCTCCTCCATTAATCCTAGTGTAACAATATTTAAAATTAAAATCCTGTCACCCTACCTTTACTCTCTCAAACCGCTATAATTTCTGTTCAACTCCTGCAGTACATAGGGGTGTGCTATACACAACATTATATGTATGTATGAGCCGCCATTCACCACACTTTCAACTGTTTCCAGCGACCTCAACAGTTTTTGCCCCTGTTCCGAACTAGGTCTATGCTCGGTACACTTTTTGTCGTGGAATTACGTTTGAAACTTAATTAGTTAAGCTTGACATCTCTATGTAGAAGCTCATGTAAGTAAGTTAGGAAAATAAATTGTTATTATAAACATTAACCCCCTTACTAATAAACGTTGTATAGCGTCTGTATAGTTACACAACGCTTTGTCTTCTTCTTTCGAATGTGAAATTACTGACGACTAAAAGAGAGAAATC
Organism: Amphipoea lucens; assembly: GCA_947508005.1. Classification (NCBI taxonomy): domain Eukaryota; kingdom Metazoa; phylum Arthropoda; class Insecta; order Lepidoptera; family Noctuidae; genus Amphipoea; species Amphipoea lucens. The sequence goes on along the minus strand of OX382362.1, from coordinate 7,081,276 downwards.
GGTGTGTAACTATTCATCCGATATAATACGTTTATTAGTAAGGGGGTAAATGATTATATACAATAACGGATGTAAAAAGACGCTTAACAAAGCCGAGAGTCACTTGTACTCCCCGTCATTGATCATATTTTTTTTGTACTGGACCATACTTGGGAATTTTCTGGTTACGGAGATATGAAGGTCAAAATTCCAACGTTTACTGATGTTTTTCTACGAAAACTATTTTTGAAGTGAAACATCTTTACGCACGCTTGACTTGGGGAGTAAGCTGGCGAACGCGTGACGTAAGCGTTACGAAAAGTGTGATCGGGCGAGGCGAACGGGAGTTGAGTGGGGGATATAAGCAAGAGAAAGCAGTGCGCGCGCACATTTTCTTTCTCTCTTCCTCTCATAGCCAAATACGTTTGAAGTTTTTTTAATGTCCCCACGGCCCCTGTACCGTTGCATGTAAACAACAAATTTTCACATCAAAAATAAAAGTCGTTTCCCAGCAATTATAATTATTTTTGTGCAATGTTACTTTGTTTGTAGCGTAGTTGACAGCGATGTGATGGGTCTTTTTATACCCTGCACATACAATAATGCAACTAACTATTTAGACTAGGTACTGAATTAAATGAATAACTAACTAAATATACAAATAAATACAAAAGAATCCTTTTGTTTTTGCTAAGCTAATTGGGCCCTAATTATTGTTTAAGATGTCACTAAACTGTATTACTCGGCTGTGAATTAACAAACACGTACGGTATCGTTAGGTTCCTAGTTAATGGCGTACTCTGAAAATACCTATGTATTAAAATGTGTAATTAAGATAGGTAATTATGAATTTCTGCTTCTGAGCTACAGCTAATTAATTACAGGTAAGTCATTATTATAACCTAAAAACCGGTTTGTATTACAATACAAACCGGTTTATACTAAAATAGAAATCGGTTTTTAGGTTTTAATAATGACTAATTTTTAGGTAGCGAAAACACAATGTTAAAACCTAGGACCAATTTCATCCAAATTGGATCAAAAATAAGCTACCCAAATTACTAATTCCATGCGGACGAAGTCGCGGGTAAAAGCTAGTCTATGATAATTATTCTATGGTGGAAACTATCCAGTTAATTAACGAGAACGTATCAAGTATAAGAATTACTTAGTACCTTACTATCTTAACTTAAAAAAAAACAGTCTCAGTTTCCAAGATTTCTTCTCCCATGGTCCCAGTATTCCGCAAATTCATCCTAATATCATTATCAAAGTAGCTCATAAAAATCTTTTAGCCTTACCAAAGCGAAGTGCAAAACGCTTGAAGCGTGCGAACTTCATAAAAATCCACCATATTCCTACATCAGCGAGTGCTGCTTTAAAACAAAAAAAAAACTTGCCTAAAGGAAACCTAAAATACAGGGAGGTTTAGAGGAAAAAAGGGAGGTCTTTGCCCAGCAGTGGGACACAATATAGGCTAACAAAAAAAAAGGAAACCTAAAATTTTCATGAATAAATTATGCTACAATCACAGTAAATTATATTAGGCTTCATGGCTATTCAGAGTTCAAGGTTAAGTTCATAATAGCTGGAGAATAAATAATAAATTCCTATGGTCCTTTGAGAGCAGTGGTGGAAACAGCCGCAACTTACGAGTTGAAGGTCGTAAGTTCGAACCCTTCGGCACTTTATTACTGCGTGAAAATTACTTGATTACCACTGCATTCAAAACGGTAAAGGAAAACATCGCGAGGAAACCGGCATGGCTTAGAACCAAAAATTCGAAGATTTATGTATAAATGAAGATATGTATCCACTAACCTGCACTGGGCCCGCGTGGTGGATTTCGGCCCTCTCCCTCCCACAGAGAGGAGGCCTGTGTACAAGCAGTGGAAACATTATAGGCTGATTATACTATGCTATGGTCCTTTATAAAATACTTCCACCTTAGTGCCTAAACATTCTATCAATGATAATGGCGAAAAACTTTAATCTTTTGACCGCTTGTGTCTCATTTATGCGACACATATTTCCGTGCCCCTACCGCTCGTGTCGTATTTCTGCGACAGAGAACATGCACGATTTTTTCGTTCTATTTACTACGTAGTACAACTAAAACCATTATTAAATAGAGATAAAAAGTTTTTGACTATTTTTTTAATCGATACAACGATTTCTGCTCCTTATTTACTGTAGTATTATTTTATCTTGATTTTATCGATTTGTAGCCGCGCGCATGGGCACGGCAATTGATATTTAGCCGACCGCTTAAAAGGTTAAAAGTTTATGGGACTGACATACGAGTACCTAAGCTACCGAACAGTCGTGTCAATTCTGTTGAAAGTCGTTCGTCAAAGTCGTAGAAATACGAAACGCTATGAAAGCGATTGTCACATGTTTAGGCCCTCTGCTATCAATAAAAATTAAGTTCTTTACTGGAACTTAGATTTTCAACCCTTCCCTGCCATCATTGTTTTTATGAGTCTTAGAGAGGATTGATTCCAGCCATTCCCCGCTATCTTTAAGGCTTAATCGCGACCGTAGTAACCGTTGGTCGTTTCGCCGGGAAAATGGTGGACGATTTAATTTGTATGCTAATATTGTAAGAAAACCAACGTGAACTACTCGTACACGCGGTCTGTAAAAACTGAGTTCGAAGAAAAATAGAAATATTAAGGCAAGGACTGCGGCGTTTACTTGGACATAATAGAGGCAAACGACCAGGTTAGCTAGCTTACTATTATGTGTAGTTATTCTCCAGTGACTCATTCAAGTATCATTACAGGTATACCTCAGCTTTATGTAGTTTCGGCGGTAATTTGGGCTATTCAGGGCTCGTTTCAGGTCAAGGTTTGTCTACATATCATTATTGGATTGTCGATACAATCTTAACTAAAAGATAGGTAGGTAGCTGAACAGGCATCCTCTATTAACATAACATAACACCACGCCTGGTTTTCATTAAGGTTTAGGCAGGGGTGTTAAGTATACCCACATTAAACTTCCTCTCCTCCAATCATTTTTTTTTAGCCTGTACTGTCCCACTGCTGGTCAAACGTAAAGCTACTCTCATTTATAAAATAAAAGTCTTATATTTCTTTTTTTTTTACAATGTTTATCAATAATTTATAAAAAAAGAAAATATTTGGGAACCCCTGAGATGAAGTCCAGAAAATTCCATCTGTCTCTGTCTTTCGCTGTCTATCCAGCGTGATCCAGCTATACACACGATCTCGTTCTCCCTCTCATTTGGACGTAGTTATGCAGAAACGTTCCAACCCACAAGTCACTCGAAATCGAGATAATGTGATCAAACTACCTTTTATGACACTTAGCGTCAGATTAGCAAAAAGGTTTCAAGTTTTAAGTCTTATATCAGAAAATATTTTTTTCACTTACGTTCCAACCCACAACCTTTATCAAATAATAACTTGTGTAAATTAACTAGAACGTACTATGAGGACAGGAACATTTAATGTTTTACGAAACAGTATATTTATTTTGTTAAAACGCCACAACAACCTTGTAGCGTTTTAGCAAAACCATGTTAAACCATTTTATTTTGTAAAAAATGTTCCATATATATTTGGAACGTTTTTGCAAAATTACAAAAGCGAGGCATAAACGATCCAAAACTTGTGGTACGTTATGTTTCAGACCTAAATAACATAATTTGAAAACTTAAAAGGTTTCATGAATTTTGTACTATTATATACCTAAATAAAAAACCTGTTTCGAAAACAAAATGTTTCAACTTTAAAGGGTTCATTTTTAACACGCTTTAATTAGCTTCATCCTTAACTGTTTGCATACACGACACCACTAAAAATAAATATTTATAACACGTAAAAAAAAAGTTTATTTTCTTTGAAGTTATTTACAAAAAAAATATTACTTGAAACTTTTAATATCATAGACAAAAGAAAAGAATACTAATGACAATAATAATATATTAATTATATCGTCTCGACTCCGGCACAAACCGCGGCAGAAGCGTCAACTGTTGATGCCATCCCGCCGCGGTTCAATCATGCTAGAGAAGACGATGATAGGGTTGACACAGTAAGTAGCCAGTGCAACGACCGACTGAGGAGCGCACTGGAGGATGCGTTTCTCGAGTATAGATTCACTCCGACCGAGCTTAGACCCCGATTACCACGATTACCCATGCACAAAAAAATAGGGCGCTGGTGTGTGCCTTGGATTCGCAGCTCAAGAATTTCTTCGAGAGCAGCGAGGATCTCGTTGATACTCACTCGATCCTGTATTGTGCGGCTGTGGCGACATGTCGTTTAGCTAACGTCAAGTTTCCAAGTTGTGACGGAGCTACTCGACCAAAACCAGCCGTACCAGCCTGGCAGCACAGGATCGAGCGTCGTATCGATGGGACCAGGGTATTCATCGGCAAACTATACTGCTTCAGGGAGGGCAATACACGACCACGAGCGATGCACTTTGTGAGACGGGCATTCTCGGGGACTGGAATCAGCCCTCGAGAATACATATCCCGTGTCACAGAGCGCATCGACTTCCTGAAGCAGAAAATGTGTGCATGGGCGAGCCGAATTCGGCGGTATAAGCGGCATATTGATCGATACACGCAGAATCGCATGTTCCAAAGCGATGAAAGGTGGGTGTATGGAGCTTGGCAGCGACCTGAAAAAATTGTGACAGATGTATGCCGCCCGGATGATGCCGCCACGAGTGCATTTTGGCGCAACATCTGGTCGGTGCCCGTCTGTCACACTGAGGCTGGCTGGATACGGGATGTCGAGCGAGTGTGTGAGACTGTACCAGAGATGAAAACGGTACAAATTACGCCATTAGACGTTGCCAGAGCGGTCCGTCCGTTACCGAATTGGAAATCGCCAGGACCGGACGGACTGCACAACTTTTGGTTGAAATGGCTAATTAGTTCACACACTTGCCTGGCATCTCAGTTCCAGTCATCTTTAGAGTCTGGGTAGCTACCGCAGTTTCTAACAACAGGCGTTACCCACCTGCTCCATAAATTAGGTAGTCCCGCGGAACCCAAGAATTATAGACCGATCACGTGTTTGTCGACGGTTTATAAACTTCTTACATCCATTTTGAGAACGCAAATTAATACGCACATTGAGAGTAACTCGATTATGTCTGCCTCTCAAAATGGATGTAGGAATGGTTCCCGCGGCACTAAGGAGCTGCTCCTCATAGACATGGCCATTAGCCAAAAGGTTCGTCGATCCCGCAAGGATATGTCGACATGTTGGATAGATTATAAGAAAGCCTACGACTCGGTGCCACATACATGGCTTATGAGGGTGCTGGAGTTGTACAAGATAGATGCAACTCTACGCACCTTCCTTGAGTCGTGTATGGAGCAATGGAAGACGGTCCTTCGCTATCCAGGATATCGGCAGAACCAGGGGAATGATGAACCTGTATGGATTAAACGGGGAATATTTCAGGGCGACAGCTTGAGTCTACTTTGGTTCTGCTTAGCCCTGAATCCTCTAAGCAGACTACTGGAGGATTCAGGTCTAGACTATCGGTTGAGGAGAGGTGGTCAGGTCATATCTCACCTCCTCTACATGGACGATTTGAAACTTTTTGCCCCCAACAAATCGCGTCTGATGGAGCTACTGAAGGTAACTGAAACTTTCAGTAGCGCCATCAGGATGGCATTTGGTATGGACAAATGTGCAGTCATGCATGTAAAGCGAGGGGAGATTATGGATTCCGAGGGAATTCAACTCTCGGATTCCATAAACCTTAGATCCCTCTCCTCATCCGAAAGCTATAAGTATTTGGGTATGTCGGAAGCGTTAGGCATCAACGATGCTGACATAAAGCAATCGTTGAAGGAATGCTTCTTTTGTCGCCTGAGGAAGGTATTAATCAGTCTTCTTTCAAAAACCGAAGGTTTCGTCTGTGCAATTATGGACGAAGTTATCTTGACGAATAACTACCGGAGACATATTATGAAGGACGGGACAGTTGACGTGTGTCGGGCATGCCATCGTCCGGGTGAGTCTATCAGACATATTATCTCTGGTTGTTCACGTCTGGCTAACGGCGAGTACTTGCACAGGCATAACCAAGTCGCCAGGATTATTCACCAGCAACTTGCTTTGAAATATAAACTTGTGGATTCTGAGGTACCGTATTACAAGTATGTGCCCGACCCAGTTCTTGAAAATGACCATGTCACGTTGTACTGGGATCGGTCTATCATTACTGACAGGACTATTGTCGCCAATAAGCCTGATATAGTGGTGATAGATCGATTAGCGTGCCGCACAATGATTGTCGATGTTACCATTCCACATGACGGGAACCTCGTGAAAGCTGAGAAACAAATTAAATGTCTTGACTTAGCACACGAGGTTGTTGACATAAAAACCTAAAGAGTACGGAGGGAATCATAGATGATGTCGATGGGTTTGGTGGGGAACCAGATTTCAAAATGCAAGAGGATGATGAATATGACGTATGAAGATTTTATCATCATCAGCAGCATAGCAGTCCACTGCTGGACGTAGGCCTCCCCAATAGCACAAGATTTTATACTGTTTTTAAAATTGTGACCTAGTAATAAAAAAATCGTAAGCAATTATTGTTCTTTTATTTCTTGTTCAGGTTTTACATATTTATTAAAAAATAAAATTTAGATGTAAAATGATGATGTAAAATTTAGATCATAAAAGGTACAGATGGATAAAAAGTACCTGGAACGTTTGTGCAAAATTAATTTGAAGCTATGTTCATGTAAATATTAATTATGTTAAAATGTTCCAATACCAATAATTTTTTTTTTTCTTATTGTAAAGTGAATAGTCTAAAATTAAACATATGATTATCTAAACACAATATAATTCAACAATAAAACCTTTGGTATTGACCTTTACTAGTTAGAATAAAAAAGAATACCATTGAAACGCGTAAATGCTTTTATCTCAAATTCAGTTTACTGTGGAATGAAACGTTTTTGCATAACTACGTCCATTTATCCTCCATTAAATTATAAATAACTTGTAAGGAGATTGGCAACAGCACTGCCACTTCCCGAGAAAGCAAAAAAAAAAAAAAACGCAACGTAACGAAAAACCCAATACCACAGATAATAGATATAATACTCTAGACCAAATTAAATGGAATCTTGATTAAAAATCACATCGCCTTTCTCTTTCCCTTCCAATATTTTTCTTTGATTAAGATAAGAACATAGAACAATACTCCCAAATTGATTTTTACCAGCATGAAAGAAAATCCCCTGAGGAGAGCCGAAAGGCCGACAGGTGCTCGACATAATGAAAATGACCCGCTGTCACTAAAAACAACAGTTGACCTTTTGTATTAAATTGCTGCTATTACTAAGTATTACTTACTTTTGGCGAAACGAATTGGCCCAAGGCAAGTTGATGTTATCGTTGGGTAACTAAGCTGGTCGCCGGATATTTGAATGTTTCTACAGAAGGTTTGTCCACTCCTCCTCTATTGGAATGAAACCCTGACGCAGCTGTGAGCAATCGCTTTTAGAAGCACTCCAAAATAATTCTGACGCCGACAATTATGAGAAATCATGGCGGAGTGAAATTCTTATGTAATTTTTGTTGGAAAGATGTTTTAATTTTGCATTTTCGTAAATGTGAAAATCTATGTTTACTTTTGTTTTACTTACGTCAGAAATTCATTTAGGTTTCGGCAGAAAAATGAAGTTACGCGGAGTATACCTAATTTTCAGATAGGCACACGAATTTCATAGTAATTACTTCTGAGATTAATATTTAAATTCTAGAAACTTTCAATTACAATTTAAACTTTGCAAACGGTTTGAAATCACAAACAATCACAAAGTCTATGCATTTATTTTGTTTATATTTATAACAATTTTATATTTTAACTAGCTGCGCCCCGCGGTTTCACCCGCATTATTCTCGATCCCGTGAGAATATCGAGATAAAAAGTATCCTATGTCCTTTCCCGGGACTCAAACTATCTCTATACCAAATTTCATCTAAATCGGTTCAGCGGTTTAGGCGTGAAAAGGCAACATACAGACAGGCAGAGTTACTTAATATGAAGTATGGATTTTAAACAAATTCTTGTGTAAATAACTTGTAGGGGTGTCTGTCTTGTTATCTTTTCGGTTTCTTCTTCTATTTTGTTGGGAATGCTGACAGAGAACACACGAAGCTCCTAAGAAATATCGATCAGGAAAACAGCCTGTAACACTACCGCAGACAAAACGTCAAGGGAACAATGTACCTGACTGCCAATCATATCGAATGCCTGAAAAGCAGTACAAAGCAAAATAGCCACCACTACTAAACAAACATGGAATATACAAAGAAAAGGGGTAGTTTCCTCGTTAATAGCCTGTGGAACGGTATAGGTTCATTTATTATGCCTAAATCGATTAGACTTGGTGGCTATGGTTGAAGTATATCTATGCTTCTGCGGACAGTGACCATGGTCACATCGATTTAAAAATAGAACAAAACAAAGAGGGCGTAGAGTTTATCAAAAATTGAGATGACAGTTGACAATCATTATTAAAAAGCGATCACTGGCGCCATTTCCCTTGTTTACAAACTAAACTTAGTTAAAACCTAAGTTCAGTGCATCTTTTTTCTGTTTTACGAAAAGGACAGAATATAAATATTAGTTTAGTCCTGTCAAATTAAGATATTCCATAGACAAGTTTAGACGTGATAAAAAATTTTGGCTACAAAATATACGTCAATTTACGGCAGCCCTGACTAATTTGACTGGACTAAACTAATATTTATTTTCTCTCCATTTCTTACTGAAATAGAAAGAAAAAGACGGTGCACTGACCTTAAATTTAGTTTAGTTTGTGAAAAAGGGAATCGGCGCCACTATCTTACAAAAGATTAGGTATAGTTGCGTTTGTTAATTTTGCCACAGTTTTTTTTAGTAAATAAAAATGGATGATAAACAAAGTACCTATCCCTTTTAATATAATGTGAATGTTAAGTAACTCGAAAGAGCACACAGACGGAAACAGAATCAAGACACAAATCAGAGGTAAAAAAAACTGTGAATCGACTGCACAAGCATCTCGATCGTCGAGGTAAACCCCAAGCAGCTCGCGAAATATCGCAGTGAGGTATAATCCTTCGGCATGTGCGTGCGTATCTATTAGCATGCATTTGTTTTACATACAGGTGACATCGAGGTAGCGAGCTAAACCGCGAACGCGAGGTATCGCAATGAGGCGTCTTCGGCATGTAATTACCCTTAAGTGTTAGAATCACGTTGACAGACGGGCGACATTTGTGCAATCGTTTTATGAAATTTTACTTCAAAAAACATGATGGCGGTGGCTTATTTTGGCCACGCACCAATATAACTGTGTAGCGCATAATTCAAAAACACCCACATCTCTGTGAATAGTTCACATACAATAAGGAGTCTACACACCAAACCCGCCGACCCGCCGACACAGCCCGGCGGCTTGGTGTCGGCGACCCAAACCCGCCAACCCGCCAACATGTGTCATGGGGCTGTGTCGGTGAGTTAGTCGGCGGCAAGAAATCAGTACAACTTTTTTAGTTAGTTAACACAAGCACGTCACTATCGCTGGAGTGTCGGCGAGCAACTGAGCGCGTACGCAAGTCGCCGGCCATGCCGCCGACTTGCACGCGCGGGTACGAGTCGCCAACATGATTCTTGAAGCAAAGTCGCCGACACCAAGCCGCCGGGCTGTGTCGGCGGGTCGGCGGGTTTGGTGTGTAGACTCCTTTAGAGAACCTACAACCACCCACATAATTCAGTACCTAACCTACATTCTACCCAACCTAAAGCTAGTTAGGTACACCACCCAGAGATATTCTAGATGCCATAACAATTACGTGCGGGCGCCAATATCAGGTACTAGGTAGTGTTATAGCCGCCTGACTAATCGCTTTGGCACAGCCTCGCTTTAACCGGAACACCGCACTACATCGATTCTACATTGGATTGTCTTTAGCTTGTAAGTGGAACTAACTAAATATACTTGGATGGGATTAACCTCTGGTAATGATGTAGATTACTAGATGATCCAAGCATTTTTTGTTTCAATAAAGCGGATCACACAGTCCAACGTGTCACGCGACGGGGCGGAGATAACGCGCCCCCGCGCATGACATACAAATTCGACAAAAACGCGCTTCCGCGCGGGGAATTTGGTTCCGTTACCCGCGCCACGTCGCGTGGCGCGTTGTAGTGTGTGATCCGCCTAAGACGTGCAGTATTAGACGACAAGATTTGAAAGAGAGTATGGCCGTCTCTTTTTTCAACATAGGATTATGTTGGCAGATTTTTCTGTGCTAGGATATACATACATTTGAAAAAAAGTAGTTTTGGTTGGAACGGCTTGATAGGTTTCGGCGTTACAGTTCGCGATTTCAATTTTAGCCGAACAAATAAGAATACGAACTTCTACCTACTGGGCTTTAGAGTTTGTTTGAAAGAGATTGGTGCCTGTAAGCGCAAAAACGATATAGAAAAAATCTGTAAGCCTCTTATACTCGTACTAGAATGAGGTTTTTCAGTACCTAAAAGTAAAGCGATCTTTCAATCCTTGCAAAAACTCATAGCGTTGCGAAATTATTCGATCTTCTATCTTTTCGTTTCGACGGTACATCTTTGTTGCTTATATACTGTTTGGGACTAAGTAGTAGGTGGCCACGTTTATTGCAGAGGCGTTGTTCAGATTGTCGAGGGTGCACGTGGACAAACATTTGGGACACTAGCAGAAGGGACATAGTCTGTTTAAGAACACCGCACTCGCAATGGATGTTGGATGAATCGATAATGCCCCTTAAAGACTTATTCAAATCAGTTGCGATTTCTGTACGCAATAAGTACCAACGTAGCAACATATTTCGGATTATCCGGCTCCGTGTATTATTACAACTATTTGACTTTTCCATCCGTAATCTCTCATTATTATTTATCTGTCTGTCGAAAGATTAGAATCAGAGATTACATCATTCCATTTGAAGCCTACAGTAATATCAAATATTATTAGTACATTTGCCGCAATCTTACAAATAAATTAAAAACATTTTGACGCCTGTTTTCCCACGCTACTTGCAGGGGCCGACTGGGGAAAATAAATCACGATGCTAAAGCTCTGAGGCGATGTGAAACAACTTGCACGTAATGTTTTAGTATTGCAGTTTACGGAACATTTGTGCTACAAGCATTCTACAAAGTTTTCATTATCACTGAACTAATCTGTTCAATGCCCCATTGCTCCTACAAATTTGGACATTGTCTGTTGAGCAATGCAAAAGCAAAATTCAACCTTATGATATTTCAATATCTGAGGGTCTTGTGGCTAAATAATAACAGCCGCACGGGTCGATCGTTGGTTAAGCTTTGCTTGACACAGTCGGTTCGTGGATGGGTGACCATCCATTACATATCCAAACCCCTCCGTGCCTCGGAAAGCACATTAAGTTGTTGGTCCCTACTGTCATTCGTAGATTATTAACAGTCGTTACGGGTAGTCAGAAACCCTATAGTCTTATAAGACTTACCAAGGGGTATCGTGTTACCCAGCAACTGGGTTATGAAGGTCAGATAAGCAGTCGCTCCATGTAAAGTTCTGGTTTTCAGATGCATCTGGTTACACTAGAAGCTAGGCTAGGAAAAGGCTAGGCAGATTGATTGATATTCCAATATGAAGGTCGAATGTCGCTTTTGCATTGCATTCTTTGAAATCCAAATATACTAAACCTTTCCATTCTAATGAGACTTATTTTAATGAGGGTTTCACTTGAAGAAGAAATTTTTCTAAGAAGTAGTATCGATGATAAAATAGTGCGACACGTTACGATATTGGCGATGAAGGTCAGATTCCAAGTAGCTCAGATTCCAACTAGGTCAGATTTTGAGTTGGTACAGTCAGTATCATAATTTTTCCGACATGAAATTAAGCCATTTAAATAAGAAATAAACCTCCCAGGCATATCTGTCAACTGTACATCCCTACAGTTGCACACCCCTAAACTTTCAGGGATCACAAACATTTATATTGGAAATATGTGCGTGCCTAGGTACCCATGTGCCTGTATTCCAAACATTTCAAATGATTGATCGTGTTTTAAACGGGCGGGCGTGCGTCTGTGCTATCGATAGTTAAAATTAAATACGTCACGGCGATTCATCAAAATTGTCACGCGTTCGAAATTGTTGGCTACGTCCAATCTGAATGAACGTTTCATTTTGAACGTTTTGCTGCTATTATGTTGGCTTTTGAGACATTAATGATGGTAATTATTGCTTACAGTGAATTGCATTCTTAATTAACTTAGGTTATTACCGACTATACCTAGGTATGTTAAATATGGTGCATAAAATAATGTATGCGAGAATACTTTTCTTTTTTTTTTTTGAACCATATAGGTATGGCGGAGAAGGTCATATTTTAACTACTGTGACGTTGTTGCAGACTCTGACGCTTGGTAACACTGGCGTCCCGAATAGTCAAACGACTGACTAACTTATTTATTAAGTCGTGTTAGTTACACCATTTACAACTCAAGAATGGCTGGACCGATTTTTATAATCTTTGACTTATTGGATTTGTCTGTACCCCGAACAGCAAAATAACTATTAAAACATGAGAAAAGTTCAAAAAAATAGTGAAGATAATCCATTTTCTCATACATTTAGGCGGTACGTAGCTCGCTGGGTCAGCTAGTCTAAAATAAAGGATTCCTATCCTCAAATCTCGTTTTCTGTTTTCTAAGTCTATAGAAATCAGACGCTTAATCAAACAAAAAACTGAAAATGTTCCATAAGAACTAACCAAGTTAGCAAAATATAATAAGTGGAACGGTTTTTTAACTTAAGTTATTATTTTTTTTTAATCGAATGCTCTTTATCATTTACACGCTTCGTAAAATTGCGGTGTTATAGCCATTTCATACAGCTGTCAAAGAATGTCAGTTGTGTTGAATATACGGCCAATTTAAATCGGTAGTCAGTTCGGTAAACAATTAAACTCCCTGACTTTACACGTATAAAGTTCAGATCTGTTTTGAAACAGGTTTTTCCTCGAATTTTTCGAAAGCTCCATATATTTTTTTCAGTTATGTTCCATTTTATAGTTACACGTTTGTATTTCGTATCTAGAGAAATCTTAATGAGATTTTATAGACCTTACTTTTTATATATTTAGTAAAGTATTTACCTTTGATACTAAATATAAATCAAAGCCAGAATGGTAAAATGTTCACAGGCGCAACTTTCACCTTAGGCTTAATTGAATGACTATTTCATGAAATCATGAGCGGTTCCGTCATATTATAACAGAACTGACTTCGTGAAAATCTGTCATTTTCACCAGTATTTGTCATTAAAGTGTCAAAAAACGCTGTGTATTTGGACAGCCGTTATTGCGTGACCGTTCAACGCTTTTTTAAGGAAACCTAAGCTTTAGGCATGAAAAAGTATTATTATGTTTGTATGGAATTATGAATAACCGGAAAGCAGCAAAAAAAATCAGTTTATCACGAAAATGTACATTATGACGCTTAGTAGATCCATTCCTCTTCAACGTGGAAGCCACGATTTATCCACATCGTGAACGCGAACCACCAGAATCACAACAAACAACTGTTAGATCCAATAAGAGAATCTAACCGCAACACCCTATCGGAATGCCGCCCGCACCACAGACACAATAGAGCTTTCACCTATATGTGAGTTAATGACTACCCCAAATTGCTGTGCAGCACAAAATATCCATAATATCAAACAACCTTTTTAGATACCTGTTCGCCATAATATCGTAATCACTATAAAAAGATTACACGAGAATTAGGTACGACGGTGCGTCGAGAGAATTGGTTCGGCGACGCCAACCTTTTTGATTAATATTGTTTTTTTTAGAAGATATGTCAACTGTCTATTTGACGTAACATCATGGACTGGGGAGACAGCCCGCCATATTGAAGAACAAAAAGTATTAGTGAGGGATACATTCACATGGATTGACCGTAAAAGACGAAGATATTGATTGGAGGAACTGTGTTATGATATCCTATAGTGAATCAATTTATTTATTTAATACTTCAAGCACATAAATGTACAGAGGCGGACTTAATGCCATAGGCATTTTCTACCAGTCAATCTTGGGTGATGCAGAGACAAACAGTGGTAGGTGCAATCATAAACATTGAGGAATAAATATTTTAAATATAAAGATAAATTGATTGCGCTCGCGCCCCACGTACATGGTGGTACGTCGTTCACGCATTATAGTTCATTAAGTAATTGGATTAGACATCTTGCGATTGTTCATAAAGACTTTCATTGACTTTCAAATCATCGCCCGCAATCCCACGCAACATGGCCTCTTCTGATAAAGATGATCTATTGCCTTTATGTATATATACATTGAGTAAACATAAATTGAATTAATTGTGATCATCCATCAAAGTATCTTGGATAACATAAATTATTACTTATTCTTGTCTGAAAAAAAAACCTCTCAACAAACATGAAGAAATATTTAATGTCTTTCTTAATTTTCTCGTCGAAGACAATGACAAATTGCCGTTTAAAAATGTATCAAACAAAATTTTTATTTATCTTTGTTACGTGTAGTGAGATTACTTTACAAACATTATGCTGCGTAATGTTAAGATGAGAAAATACGATATTGTTCACAAACAAAAGCTTTTATTTATAGCAACAAAATTAGGTAAACATATTTCAAGATTAAGTAGAAAAAGTTTGTAGTAAGAGCTGCCTACATGTTTAAACTTTACTAACATAAATATAATCGCAAAGTACTTACTGGTTTGAACTTGTTTTTATTCAGAAACTCAATTGCGGAACACTATTGCTTCATAATTATGTTTGTAATTGGAATTCATTTTTCGTTTTTTTTTTTCGGGCACTGGGTTCACGACGACTGATATAAAGTCGGGCGGTTAACAGGTTAATAACGTTGCTAAATTGAAGAGTACAGGTGTAACGTGGCAAGACAACTGAATAGATTGGTATTACGTTTAGTCAGTTAACTAAGTCACGTTGTTTTTTGTTTACCTATATTTAACTACCTAAGCCTATGGAATATAGTGATAGAATAACATGTCATATTTGAGCTAGATCTCAAGTTATAAAATGACGTAAAGGCTACAAAACATTGGGTAACTTACCTACTTTCCCACGAAAATCTTCTATATATTTCTTTTCAGAATTCTACTGCTACGAAACGGTACCTAACGAATGAATGCAAAATGCAGCTTTTTAAACAGAAAAGCACGCCAATCTACTGACGCACAAACTCCCAACATCCAAAGAGTAAGACGAAGTAACAAATTTAAAAGAATAACAGTTTTTAATTGCATCCCCTTATTTTCGTTACTAAGAGTTCAGTTTTTTCGTACGAAATGAAAAAAGTTTCATTGTATTAACCCCCGGCGTCACATTTCAACAATACGCGACTTGGTAAGCTCGCAGTTTCTATTTGCTTAGGCAATATGCCTTTTATTTTCCAGTTATTTTGTGATATTTTTTTGATACACTTGTTACGTTATTTTAGCCCGATTTGTATTTGAATTTCTAACCTTTTAACATTTTAATGTCAGCTTTTGATAGCGTTTTTATTAGAGCATAATATCACATTTTTCGTATAAAATATCAAAGCATTTAATTCTTGGAAACACTTTATTTGAGTATTTGTTCAAATTAAATTACGTATGATTGTATAAGCTCAGAGAATCCCTTTACCATTTTGTACCCAGACATAACGAAATTGTGTAACGTTAAACATTTAAAAGGTCATGTATGAAAATTCTCTGACGTTAATAATATATATAATATAAGTAATATATATAATATAATATAAATAATATAAAATATAAGTGACATGTTTTTATTTATTTATTTATTGAGGATCTCCAACAATTTTAGATATAAGAATCAAAACTTTTTCAATCGTATTAATCTTTACTTATATAATACAGCATTTGATTGCCCAAAGGAAGATTATAGGCTATTTGACATCACGCTACAACCCGTAGCAGCCAAGCAAAAAGAAAAAGTTAGAAAGAACGCGAAAACGAAGTAAACGCACGGGCGATGCGATGCGCCGTCACCAATCAAAGGAGGTTTTTATTTTAAATGTGGCGGTTGTTTTACTTAAGAATTTGTGGTGTCTTACAACTTTCACACGAATGAAGTCGCGGGCAGAAGTAGTAGTATCACTATATTCTCCACCGACTTGAACAATAATATGATATATTTTAGTATAATTTAAGTTAGGTTAAGCGCATTTACCACATTGGGTTACATCCTGATGGTATATGTAAGTAGATAAATAAATAAATAAATAAAATAAACGATTATATTTGGAGGATTGAAAATAAAACATTATACAGCCCTTTGAAGTTGTTCCCCATTTTCAATAAAAAGTCCAATTTGGTGGAGTCACCGTCGGCAACTCGACAGTGTAGGAAAACTGACACATCGTTACGTGACGACACGATTCCACTAACAGGTATATTACAAGGGATGGAAGAAAAGAAGCAAAGGGAAAGAATGGTTCGTACTATTGCTTTGTTCGGGTACCTAATGTTTGTTATACTTTGCCTTTTGTGTAGATGCCTATAAGAAATTAGCTTTAAATCCAGTTAATTTAGAAGTTATCAGTGGGGGCAATTCTCGTAATTTTAAGAACGTTCACAGTGATCTCAGTCTCAATCTGTCAGAAATCCTATAAATTCCCTACATTTTTGACAAATTTTCGACAATGATTGTCGTTGAGATGAGATTGTGACTAGATTTTTAAAGGTTTTAATTACAGGAATTGGCCTTCAGTTGCTTAGTGCTCCCGCTGTCGATGAGTTTGTCCCTTTTATTTTACTTTATTGGGACTTAAAACGATTACACATTACAATTTAAGTGGGTTAGAATAAATTACAATCTAATTAAACTAGAGAAATTAGAAATAGCAAAAAGTACTCGTATGTAGTTTTACCCGACTGCGGCGAAGCCCAAAAGGAGGGTTATGTGTTTGACCTGTATGTATGTATGTCCGTTTCTTTGTTCCCTCGGAACTCCTAAACGAATGAACGGATTTGGATAAATTATACATCTTTAGATTTGTCTTGGTGGTGCGAGTGTCACTGGCTACATGAAAATCAAAAACAAAGTAAAATGGCGATGCCATATTGTGGATTGTGTTGAAACTATAAAAATGGAATGGGTCCCGCCTGCTTCCAACTTTTATTAAATTAATAAAAATGGGCTTGTTTTTAGCTTCTCAGTTTTTTTATCAGTATTAGGTGGCTATTTTAAAGATTCAATATCCATCTTTTTGAACTTAAAGTGTGTAAGCGCGAAAATTTCCAATTCTATGAAGTGTGTGTTATATATATTTTCTTTCAATCAAAGACTTGTTTAACGACCAAACTGACAAGAGTTCTCGACTAAATATATCGGAAGGAAGATCGAGTTTTACCTAACGCGAGTGACGAGTGGCCAAGTAAAACTAAATAAAAAAATCCCTAAAACATTTCATAAGTAAATCGTCTAAAATATACAGTTATTAAATATATTCATCTTCGTAATTGTTACAATAATATACGTAGCTCAATCTCTGTGTATTACGGAGACCTAAATTGCTTTTTTCTCTATATAATAGCGAAAGCTCTGAAACCAGGGATTACGCAAAGACGACCTTTGGCTCTGGGCGGTTTCACCGCCCCAGCTCTTTGGGCGGGCGGGGCCTTGCTTTAGACGTTTTTCTTCCCTTTGCAAAAAAAACATAGCACTTCTTTGTACCAAGCAGAATAACTTTTTTGCTGGTTTCAGTTCACATAATTAACAGAGGAATTTTATAATTTTCTGTAACAACACGTTTTGAATTTAAATATTTATTGTTTGTTAACATAATTATGATTAAGCCATCATAATGCTAACGAACATTGAAACATATTCGTGTAATTATTTTAATTACGTGAATATCAAATTTGATTTCCCAAAAATAGGCGGCAACAGAGGTATCAAATGAACCATTACTTGATTTTTGTGTTCAGTTAGCACAGACATAATAACCCTTCAGTTTGTTAGTCATCAGCCCTGCCTTATTTTGACACGTTCCCGTACTTATAATAATGTAGGTCTATCTAACAAATCCGTCTTCCAAGAAAAAGTTATTCCATCTTTAATAAGGGTAAATAAATAGCAATTCCACTCCAATCTATTCGTACATGTCTAAAACTATGGAAATTGTCTTCCCACGCAAAGAGACATTTCAAGCTTTTATAGAACACGAAAACAACGAAGAAATCCACATTCGTCCGCCTCGAGGCTCAGTTAGAGTCGATTTACACATTACCGGCGGCTACAGGGGAAATTATATATGCGGACTCCGAAATGAAACAGTATACTTACTTTACATAAACTGTGTTGTTCTGAAAGGTCTATGCGATTAATGTTGCTGACAACATTATTTTGGGCCTACGAAATTTCAAACATAGGTACACTCACGGGCATAAATCTGCCCTCGTAATAGCAAATGCAGTAATCGACATTTTTACGATTTTCCTTTTTTTGTCAAAAATGACATGGGGAGACTTCAAGCTATACGTAGATTTTTTTTTTTCTATCGCTGTAACATGATGAAATTGAAAAAATTTGAAGAAGAAAAAATAAAAATAAAACACTTAAACGCGTTTTTCTCGAAACCGCCATTTTGCTAGTACTGCGTTTGCTGTTACGAGGGCAGAAATATTCTCATGAAATAAAAATTGCAACTTTAAGAAAATACATATTTCATAATAGGTATAGTATTATGAGATAATCGCTTTTGAATCTTGCGCAAGTGTAAGGTGTATAGGCTCGTGAGTTCCTATGTTTGAAATGTCTACCTAAGCTACTTACTTATTGTCGCCAAATTCAATAAGCTCTAGATTACATAACAGAACATAAATCAATAAACGTCTTACGTAACCTGAAGCTAAACGTGTGTTCCTAACGAAGCCAAAATTAAAAAACCATTACACAAACAAACTAATAACAGTTTCAACAAGCTCAAGACTCGATAGTCAAAATTAATTCACAGTATCGATGTCCCGTAGGCAAAAATGCTTTGAAAATTGATCACTGCGACCTTGCGCGGGCCGATGTGTCTCGGCCTTTATTCGCCAGTGATTCTGTCACCTCAGTTCAGTTGCTGTTATTACACGCAGACAGCGGTAGACATTAATCTTTTGAACAAATACAAGGCTGTGTTGCCATCTGCCGATCGATTTATGCCAAATAGTAGAAAGTACCTCGATGGTGGAGTGTTTGCTTTTGAAGGGCGACGGCGTCGGCTAATTGATTTAATTCCGCTTTGAATATTTTTTCGTCTATTTTGTTTGTGCTTGTTTTTTTCGATACAGTAATTACGGATGTAATTACGGTTGGAAGGATTTGGGGGTGGTCTTTTCTCAGCAGTGGGGCAGAGAAGATTAACTTAAAAACAAAAAAAGGAATTCCTTAAAAGTAATTTGGAAGAGCTAATTGTAAATGGAAAATGGACTGTTCGATTTTATTGTGATTGGATCTGGCCATGAAGTATCGGGTAAATATGTAATAAAAGAGATGTGTTTACTAAGAAATATAGAAGATATTTATGGGATACGGAACGAAAAAGAGGCTTTATTTACACGCCTTGCAAAGCTGATAATCCAGTAATGATTAATAACAGCGTCAGTAATCATTGAAACCCGTGTTATTGAACAAAAAACTGGCCATTAAGATGAATTCGTTTCGGCCTGAATATAATTCATTAATTTTCGCACGCTCAGCTGCTGCATCTAGCATTCCCAACCATAACAAAATCAATTTCGTTCCAACAACCAATGCTTCTTTATTAACGAATCAAAAACCAGCTATTTGTACACGAACAATGGAACGATAAACATTAGCGGATAAAAAAATCCCGAATGAGCATGCTGCTCCCCTCGAACATTCGCAAGTTGTCATCCGTGACCTATGATATGGCGGTAAAGCTGACGCATCGGTCGGGGTGCCTGACATCACGGCTGGGACACGGAATAGATAGAGGTACAGAAGGTTGGCCATTCGGCGAAATAAAACAGGGACACGCAGACATAAACGCATAATGAGATCACAAGCAATTAAAAATCGCGAGCGCGCTTCCACTCGCTGTACGTGAACCGTGTCTATGAGTGCGTGCGTTATCGCTAATTCCATGGAGATGACCTTCTGTAAATATGTATTTATTCTGTGGCTGGGGTGCCCGTCGCCCTCGTGTCTATTATTTATCATAACCCATCAATTTGTTTCGGTGACTGATGAATGCGCACACCGCAGACCGCAAGCTATACGCCAGATAATCGAGCGTTTAATTGTGCTCCCCGCTTTATACGAGCACAACGTGACGCTCGTAATATGCAGAATGCGGTGTCATTTAAAATTTTCATACGCATTTCCTGAAAGCTCTTTTAAAATTTCGTGTCGTTACATTTTTATGCGAAATGAGAAAAATACAGATTTATTTACTTATATAATTATTCCACAGGGGTACATTTTATGTAAGTAATAATTTAGTGTAATTGTGCTTAATTTTATTATAAAAGTTGGAGCCGAATGGCCCTTGAGTGAAAACTGTGTAGTACCTTAGAGTAGGGGTCTAACGACGTTTTCTCAAATTGACGTAAAGATTCTAGCCCTTTGCCAGTGAACCTTGAAGTCGTAAATTTTGGCAGGCCTACTTGTAAATCAATGTTGTCCAAAAATGTATGAAAACATCAACCAATAAAGCACATAGCATGACCTGAGGGGCAATTCTCGTGTTTTTACGAACGTTCGCAATCTGTCTCAATCTGTCAAAAGTACAACCAATTTACATACATTTTTGACAAGTTTTAATATTAGCGCGTTCAAACATACAAACTCTTCAGCTTTATTATTAACTAGCTGCGCCCCGCGGTTGCACCCGCGTAAGTGCCGATCCCGTTGGAATATTGGGATAAAAAGTAGCCTATATGTTAATCCAGGGTGTCACATACCTACATACAAAATTGTATCAAAATTGGTCCTGTCGTTTGAGCGTGAAGAAGTAACAAACATATAAACACACACACAAACTTTCGCCTTTATAATAGTCGTATTAGTGTGATATATGTGATACAATTAGTATGAATCAAGTTTGTGGCTTCCTGCCTCTTCTTCTAACCCCAATTGTAATGTGTAGGTACTATAAACGTTACAGTAAATCAATGTTTTAAAAGTAATCCTATAAAAATACGCCATTACATTTTACGGCTACATAACTTGGTGAAGTTGAATTTTCATTTTGGTAACTGACCAACTTTTTCGCTGCTAAACTTTAATGGTCATTAAACTTTTGAAAAACCAATCCGGATGTGTATGCAGCGATCTCTAAATCTTATACAGGGATATTTTTTTTATCACCATCCAAATTTTTACAAGGTGAATATGAACCGAAAAAAAAAATCTGCTGTTTAATACAAAACTTCAATACCTACTTGACCAAAATGTATGAAACAGCTGATTTTTTTTTCTTGATTTCAGAGTTGGTCCCATAGTGAAAGTTGTTCATATTCATGGGTAGAACACCCTGTAAAAATTTGGATGGTGATAAAAAAATATCCCTGTATACTAATAATAAAGCGGAAGAGTTTGTTTGTTTGTTTGAACGCTCTAATCTCTGGAACTACCAGTCGGATTTGAAAAATTATTTTTGCATTTGATAGCCCAATTCTGGAAGGCTTATAGGCTATTTGACATCACTTTAGGTCCCCAAAAACAATAAGATAAAAAACGAGTGTCCTTATGACCACACGACTGAAGTGAAACTTCTAACGTATTTGGCTATGAGAGGAAGAGAGAAAGAAAATCTGCGCGCGCACTGCTTTCTCTTGCTTGTATCTCCCACTAAACTCCCGTTCGCCTCGCCCGATCACACTTTTCGTAACGTTTACGTCACGCGTTCGCCAGCTTACTCCCCAAGTCAAGCGTGCGCAAAGAAGTTTCACTTCAAAAAGTCGACCAAAAAAAAAAAAGTCCGACAGAACGCGAAGTGATACGACGGGGTGGGTTTATTTATTTATTGAGGGATAATAAACAGCTACTATATAAAATATGACATGTTTTAAAAATAATATAAGGAGTGTTAACAATATTGTGGCCCACTACATTATCCGATTACAAACAAAAATGGTAATAAGTGGGTTGGCGGAACAAGAAATGACACGCGGACGAAGTCGCAAGCAGAAGCTAGTGCTCTAATAGGATTGGGGAAGTCGTGACAAGAGATATTTATTAGCACACCCATATTGTTGTACGTGATATATGTGCCCCCATTACGGTACTACCTCTACACCTGACATGGAATTTCATTTAAAGAAGAAGGCCCGTATTGCTCCGTTCCGCTTGCTAATTTTGTTAGGCGATGAATCATCTTTATGAGACAGGCGCATTTTTGTGCGTGTAACTCCGTTCTCTATAAAACTGATTTATTTATTTATCATTTAGGCAACTAGCTTGTGTGATGCCTATGTATATAGACAGCTGGTTTATGTGGCGTGGTTGCTTATTTTTCATGAGTTTAAATATTATTTAACACATGAAAATTCATTTGAGATTTCATCATCAGCCGAAAGACGTCCACTGGTGAATATAGGCCTCCCTCAAGCACCTCCACTTCGACCGGTTTTGTGCTTCTCGCATCCAACGAGTTCCTGCGGCCTTCACAAGGTCGTTGGTCCACCATGTGAGATTTCATGGTGTCACATAATTAGCTATATTTTCATTTGCATAATCAGCCTATAATGTTCCCACTGCTGGCACACAGGCCTCCTCTCGGTGAGAGGGAGTGGGCCGTAATCCACAACGCGGACCCAGTGCGGGCTGGTAGATGTCACAAATCTTGGATATTTGGTTCTAGGACATACCAGTTTCCTCATGATGTTTTCCTTCACCGTATTTTCATTTAGCCAGGTACAAATAAGTTTCAGTGCTTTTGTTGATAACATTTTATTATAGAATAAATTAGGTATCTATTGTTATTTTCTTTTTTCTTCATCTCTACGTGTATGCCCGCCAACATGACGTGCACCACTTCTCAATGCGTTGAACGTTGTGTGCTCACGCCCACTTTTGATAATGTGCCCATTTATAAATGACCCACTATTAATGCCGTCAATAAATTATCCCGCGACCACGCCCGATTTTAACGAGAAATAATGCGTTCATTAAGAGGATGGGTGTGACTGTAGCGTGTTAATCGTCTGGTTTATAGCTCAGTAGAAAAAACCGACCAACTAACTCTCTTCAAATGGGTGTCGTAAAAACTAAGGACGGTATGGATGCCCTGGATCACCCAATATTACCCAAATGTTTTACTTAGGTAAAACAACCGCTCATCGATTTTTTAGAGAAAATTGTGTTGATGGATGTGATCGATTGGAGATAATGGTTAGAGAAAAGGTTGTCAGTTATTTCAGCAAACTGCTTTCTTTCTAATCATCATCTGCCTATAGCCTAACTATGTTAGGGTCGGCTTCCAGTCTAACTGGATGCAGTTGAATACCAGTATTTTACATGGGTCGACTGCCTATTCGACCTCCACAACCTAGTTAATGAGTATTACATAAGCCCTTGGTAAGTCTGGTTGCCAGACTTTCGGGCTTCTGATTACCCGTAACGACTATCAAAGATTTACAAATGACAGCCGAGACCAACGGTTTAACGTATTTTCCGAGGCACGACGGGGTCCTCCGTATATAATGGATGGTCACCCATCCTCGGACCGACCTCTGCAAGTGTAGCTAAACCATCGATCGACCAGAGCGGCTGCTATTATCTAGCCAGGAGCCCCTCCATTATCTCTAATATCACCAATTATTTACCAAGTTTTGGTGATAATAGCTATATTTAATGGCAGTCTTTGAGAGGCTCGTACCCAAAAGTGGACGTTTACTGACTTAAACACGACTGTAATACACGTAATCCACTTTTAACACACACATAACACCTGCCTAAACTCTCAACGCTCCCTGAAAACCACTCGCTTGTAACGGAATGAATTATCCTGGTACGAATGAAAATGAACCCGAACATGATGTTGTTTGAAGATTTTCATACCGAAATACATACATAGGTAACATGGTATATCATAACATTCACAACGATATTTAGGTAGGTTTCTCTCTTTGTAGTCGGTCCCTCATGTCTGAGGATCGTGGTCAGCTTCGGAGTTGCATCTGGAGCGGATGATCCGCCTCCACCGGTTTCTGTCCAGCGCATCTCTTACCACCGTGTAGAATTTAGAGGACGATGATTCCTTCACCTGATCGGTCCATCGTGTTGGTGAACGACCGCGCGATCGTTTGCCTTCGGTGTTCCCAACCGCAATCAGTTTTTCCGAACTTTCACCGCCTCTGCGTACTATGTGGCCGAAATAGGAGAGACTGCGTTGTTGATATATGGTCGACAAGCGGGTCTTTATTCGAAGCCGGGTTAAAATCGATGCATTGGTGCGTTTGGCAGTCCACGGTATTCTCAACATTCGTCTCCAGCACCACATCTCAAATGCATCAATCCTTTGTCTTTCTCGGACCAAAATCGTCCACGTTTTTACTCCATACAGGAAGATAGGGAATACTAGGGCTCGTATCAATCTGATCAACAATTCCTCTTAGGTAGGTTCCTTTAGGTCTTCCTTTAGGTAGGTTAAGTGACGTTAAAATAACTGAATTTATAGTACAGTAAATAAAATAAAGTTCTCCAGACCGAATTTCGGCCACGGCGACCAATCTCTGCGGAAATCAGCCTTCGGCGCGGAAGATATTATAGTGCACAAGTATGTGCGCGACACAGATGCACTCTCTCTTCCCTCAATATATCCTCTCTTATAGTATAGTAACTAGATATACTCATAGATGTTACTGAGCATGCGGATCTTAGATGGATAACCAGAGAGGTAATTGCGTAAAACATATAAAATGACAATTAATCGCAATATCTTTCATTTTGACAGTTCAGCCGCGCTCATTGCGTTATTTAAGTTGTTGAATAGGCTAGCTTTTTAAACCTACGAAGCAATAGATTATGAATATCTTTCAAAACCCTCAGATAATGATTCGTGTTACGGGGTAACTGCGTAACACACTAACATGAGCAAGGGCGTAAATTTTG
The DNA here is from genome assembly GCA_947508005.1 of Amphipoea lucens. Lineage (NCBI taxonomy): Eukaryota > Metazoa > Arthropoda > Insecta > Lepidoptera > Noctuidae > Amphipoea > Amphipoea lucens. Next base: position 7,056,106 of record OX382362.1, on the reverse strand, counting down.
GCAGTTCAACAACATTCATTGCGTTATTTACGTTCTTGAGCAGACATTAATGTTTTGAACATATGAAGCAATGGATTAGCAATATCCGTCAAAATTATTGATTGAGATTGAAAGTGTGTTATGCAATTAAGATCGGGGCAGGCGATGCGATGCGACGGGGTGGGTCGGGGGTACAAGAAATTTCACGCGGACGAAGTCGCGGGCAGAAGCTAGTCCTACTTATACACAAGAGTACTTAAATCGTCCGAAGACTCGTAGATCTTTTGATAGGTAGGTATAACTAACTTATACGAAAGTTGAAGGTATACTCTATCTAATTTACTAAAAGGTTTGAGTGCGTACTTTGTTTTGCTTGGATTACCTACTTATAAGAAAGTCAGACTTCTGTTCTTTATCAAGTTTCATGCCTTGCTTCTTGAAGATAATCTTTTTTAAGAAAAAGTACGTATCTGTACGTGTTATTTTAAACGGTTTTTTTTAATGCTGCCCGCTTAGCGTGGCCGCCATAAAAACGGGTTTTGTCGACGGAAGAATAGACAAAATGACAGATAGAATAGACAATCCACACAGTCATCATCTACAATCTGTCATTTTCATTCAATGAATGTCATTATCAACCACAGAGTACTTTTTGATAGTGTTATCAACCGACGAAAAAAAGAAGGGTGTTCTCATTATTATTTTATGTTCTTAACAATAGGTACTTATAAAGAAACTATGAATCGACTTTATAAAAATGTTTGAACCTGAAGAATCAAAATTACATGGAAAAATTCAAAACGGAAACTTTTACATTTCCATTTCTGTACACCTTAATTAAAATATAAGCAAGAAAAACATACTTTTAAAAAAAGAAACCAAGTTCGAGTCGGAATTGCACACGAAGGGTTCCGCATCATCAGTCAATATTTAACACTACATTTTCTTTCAAATACTTTAGTAAAAAGACACGTTTCTTGTATGGTATGATTAAATTAACCCCCTTTAATTTAATCTTGATCTCATTTTCATTATTTGTTGTTATAACGACCATAGTAGCACACTTTCTGTGAAAATTTCAAGTGTCTACACGTTACGGTTCAAGATATACAGCCCTGTGACAGACGGACGGACATGCGTCCGTCCGTCTGTCAGTCAACAAAAGAGATAAGTATGCAGGATCGTCGGATATAGTTGATGTTTAGTAAGAAACCGATGGATGTTCTCGAATAAAATTTAACTTTATTAATAGAAAACAAACAGCATTTATCAAATTAAATTTCAATCGACAACGTCCATCGGTTTCTTACTAAACTTCAACTACCTATTTGCGACGATCCTGCATTCTTACCTATGTCTTTTGTTGACTGTACAGTCAGACAGCGGAGCCTTAGTAATATGGTCCCGTGGGCAGCCTTCGGGTACGGAACCCTTAAAAAGAACAGCACCGTGGAGCATCTAATTAATTCTTCACAATATTTTTAATTACATGCACTGCCAGTGACATTTAATTAAAAATGAAGTTTTTATTTTTTATTTTGTTGCTGATTCATGGGAATGACAGCGAAGTTTAAATAAATTCACACATGTAAAGAAGTCAATTATTTCTGTAGACTGATGTGTTTAATAATGGTGGCTTGATAGTTATTTGTGTAATAAATAAATCGGTCATTGCCCAACTATGTTGGCTTCCAGTGTATCCAGATGTGGATAAATGTCAAAACACAACCCAACCATTGGGCCACACCGAATATTCTGAGGCTGGACCAGCGGGGTAATTGCGTTACACACAAACCCCTTTACTAATAAACGTATTATATCAGATGAATAGTTAGACACCGATTTCTCTCTTTCAGTCGTCAGTAATTTGACTTTCGAAAGAAGAAGACAAAGCGTTGTGTAACTATACAGACGCTATACAACGTTTATTTGTAAGGGGGTAACAGTAGGAATGGCTTCCATTTTGATAGTTCGACAACATTCATTGCGTTATTTACTTTGTTGAGCAGACAATTTTTTCGAATATATGAAGTAATGGATTAGCAATATCCTTCAAAATGATTCAGATTGTGATTGATACTGTGCCACGCAATTAGTATGTGGCTGTCAGACTTTCCATAGACATTTTAAGAGGGTATCCTAGCAGCATTTTTCCATACAAACGTATTCCCCTATTTACTTCCTGGTTTATCCCTCTAGAGGACTCGTTTTTTTTTATAAAATCTAGATCTACTGTATGTATGCCCCTGTCATTTACTTTTTCCCAAAAAATAATTACCAAAACAGATACGAATTTTCGAAAACCTACAAAATGCCCCATTTTTACTGTCATATTCAGATGACTACCAGACAAATATGAAAAGTTTTTACGTTAAAATAAAATAATAGAAACATAGATCCACTCTTCCTCTAAATTTCGACACCAAACATAATTGAATCGGCGCAGGTTTGGCGGAGAAAACAGGGGAATACAAAGCATCGATCTTGTCAAGATTTTGTAGTGAAAATCGGTCTGAGCTGCAGTTGTCCCTATCGCACATTACGGGGAAAGATCAAGGGTGAGGGGGGGTCAGACTAATACGTATACAAATAGGAAAGTGACCACTGTCGATTTTTTTATCGATAATGTAGTGATTTCCATCATTATCGATATTACTTGTATAGAGTTTGGTATCTGTATGCCGTTCCCACGGGAAAATGCTTTGAACCGCGGGGCGAAAAGTAGTGTTTTTGTATTTTTATATGAAACTAGAATTATAAATAAGAAGCAATTTGACATTGGCAGTTCATTCATACAGCCACAGATAATATAGTTTTAAATTGTTTGACTAAGGCAAAAAAATATTCAGTTTTTATTTTACAGAATTGAAGTTTTTAATTTTATTCTCCAAAAGCAAATATAATCAATCAGAACACAAAAGAAGAATGGCTATCTATATAATATATAAAATAAAGTCGTGTTTGTTTGTTCGAACACTTATAACTCGAGAACGGCTGGACCGATTTCTCGCAATCGAAGTTAAAAGCAGAGTGTATAACTCAGGCATAAACGAGCCATTTTACCCCTCGACTTAACTACGTCTCGGGGTAAAATAGCTTCTTTTATGCCTTAGTTGTACAATCTACTATTTTTCTTTTAGCGCTCAAGAATAAACGCGCTTTATTTTGTTTTCTTTTGCCCATCACAGAGAAGGTTTAACTGAAACAACAATTACCATGATTAGGTACTTATAGCTCCACATTTGTAAATTGTTATTTATCAATCAGTAGGTATAGTATTTTAGATAAATATAATATGTATAGGTATTGCATTCCGTTTAAATCTATTTGAAGTGGGTAAAATATTTAAAAATAATAGGTGGGTACTTACGTTTTTTCTTTAGTCGTAAATATAATTACTCAAAATCCGATACACAAGCCAAGTCAGTTCAGTAAAGCATAGAATCAAGTCCGTAAACAATAAAAACTTTTTAAGAAAAAAAAAATCAACTTCCAAAAAAACACTACAAAGTGAAAAATAACTTTAATTTCGGAAGTCGGTGTCTTTGGATCTATATTTTAGTTTTTTGCCACCGAATTCCGAAATTAAAGTTATTTTTCACTTTGTAGTGTTTTTTTGGAAGTTGGTTTTTTTGAAGTGAAAACTTCTTTAGCGGCGTTGAACACTTTTTGTAATGGGTAAAAAGTCTTAAACTCGCGTCAGGGCATCGCGTCAGGACACGTGACCGTCAGGAGAGATTCCCCCCCCCCCCCATGTCTCTACGGCGGCGCCAACCGAAGTGAACCAAGTGAGACACGATAATGGTTGGATGGATGGATGGATGGATGGTGATGGCGATGGCGATGGTGATGGCGATGGCGATGGATGGTGATGGTGATGGCGATGGCGATGGTGATGGTGAAGGCGATGGTGATGGCGATGGCGATGGTGATGGTGATATGATGTGATGGTGGACGCGGACGCGGACGCGGACGCGGACGTGGATGGACAGCTGATGGCTCGACCGTCTGTGTAGTAGCCACACTGCTGTGTATTCGTAAAATTCGTGTATATAAAGTGTTTCAAAAAATGGAATTTGAACAAAGTGCATCGATTAATGAAAAAAGTGACGCAGAAATAGTGAAAAAAACTCAGTTATATTAATTCAATTAATAATTGATTTATTTCAACGTTAATATTCAAGTTTTCACTTCTGCCGGCACTCCCGGAGTGCAACCCGTCTTTTTTTTTTCCTAAAAAGTTTTGTTTCACGCTTTTTAGTGGGTCTGCTTTTATTTATCTAAGTTACAATAGCTTAGTGCTCATCGCCTTTTACAAACAAAATATTGCTTTTCCCGATGCAGGGAAGTTAATTGTTGAGGAGTTCTCCAGGTCCACCATCAGCTCTATATCACCATTCACATTGTGACGAGCATAAATTGCTCAGCAACCATATTAAAGTAATCGAATCGCAACCCGTGAAATACTAAGATATTATTGAGTAGTTCCGGTGGCTATCTGTGGTCTTCATCATTAGTTCCACTTCACCAAATGGTGCTTTCCGAGAGCAAATGCACGAGTTACTATAAAAAATACCCAAATCGCTATAGGTGTGCCTATAATATTTGAAGAGTTCCTTCGATTCCTCCAGGATCCCATCATCAAATCCTGACCTGATGTTTTTAGACTAGATGCTGATAATCCTGACTGCAGCATCAGGCCAGACTTATGTCAACATTGCATTGAACTTAAAATTTAGTTCTGTTTAAAATGAGCCCAAACACGACTACGGTGCTGTAATTTCAAGGTTTGTACTTTTCCTGATGCTCCTGGCTTCAGCATCAGGTCTCTATGTACTTCGGTGTTCCTCATTAACAGTACGTTTATCCACACATCGAGCCCTTTTCAATGAGCCTAAACACGATATATCTGCTGTTAGTTGTCGAGGAGTTCGGTACTCTGCAGACTATCCTGACTGCAGCATCAGGTCATGACTTGATGATCATGAGACCAAATGTGGCAAATGCCCTATCAAACATCAAAACAATTTACTAAAACAGTCCTTGCCTGTTTGAGTAACTTCTTACTGTTAAGGAGTTGTACCTTCCATCATCAGCCCAGCTACCTGAGATGGTGACAACCATACGCAAATAAACAAGATACTTCATAAAATATGCGAAAAACAATAAGTGAGCCTATAAAATTTGAGGGTTGCCCTCGATTTCTCTAAGATCCCATCATCAGATCCTAACTTGGTGACAATGGCACCATCTCAGAACTATCTACTTTTGAACAAAAAAAGAATTTTGTAAATCCGTCGACAATTGGCGGAGTATACGATGAACAAACATACAAAAAAAAAAACATACAAACAGTCGAACATAGTACCTCCTCCTTTTTGTGAAATCGGTAAAAAACGTCTAACACAATATTTTGATCGAGTAAGTAGCTCGTAAATGCCAAACACTGCAAACGCCGACCGATGCCGATAGCAAATGCAACTGAAAGACCGCAGAACGAAAAGCGGCCGGGCGCGAGTGGTACGCACGCACACAAACACAGACTACCCACACACACATTGATAGCACGGTCGCTTGGGCGCAACGCGACGGCAATAGTTTGTACAAATACCTATTTCTCAATTTTGTCGCAGACCGACTACGCTCTTAATGACAACCGGAATCGACCGTTTCTTCAGGCACAGGGGATTCGATATGTTTATACCGGTCACCCATTCACGAAATGACCGTGGTAAGCGTTGCTTATTGTTACTGTTAGCTTGTATAATCCCACTGCTGGGCAAAAGCCTGTCTCCATGGCTTCCAGTACTTGCGATCCAAGGCTGATTATCATTATATTCATTTTTTCAAAATTTCCAAATACATCCATATAAATGTTAGTAGTACAGAAGTGCTTATGAGAAACTAATGTTAGTATACAAAAATTAGCACCATCGCGAAATGTGTGCGCGTCTTTACTTGACTATATACAGGTATCAGGAACAGGGTGTAAAGTTCTCTCATACTCTATAGAAATGGGAGGATTCTCCGACCAGACGAATGTTGTGTCTGGCGGGCAACTGCCCGACGTTTCATGTCGGGCCGTTGTATCTATGCTAGTTGCGCGGTAAACTCTGCTTGCGAGATGCAGGATTTTGCGTGGCGTCAGTATGACGCGTTGTTCGCATGTAGCGTTGTAAATACCGCTACATCACTCACTCGCCGCTCTAAACAACTGCATGCAGTCGTATCCAGCGCTCGAGCATCGGAGACCACCACCACTGGTCGTTTGTTTTGTCCAGTTTGTCCCCCCAACTTCGCCTAAAGCGCAGATTAACCTCGCAAATCTATAAAGCCGCAGTGCTATAGTTTTATAATCCGCAATGAGCAATAATCTCGTGTTAATTTGCAACAAAGTTAAATAAGTTATTTTAAATATATCAGTAGCATTCCCAGATATTAATTTACGGTTTGATTAAATTTTCGTTAATTGGGTTTATCGGCTGTGCCTACCCATAAATCCAATTAACAAATAGGGCGTTTCACCTAATACTTTTACAAAACAAATGGGTTTTACAAACAGGGTAATTGGCTCATTTATACTTTTACAAGTCAAATGAAAGTTGGATTGATTGACCTATTATTCTTAGAATTTCTATGGCGGTATAAATTGAGTCGGCCTAGGAATTAATTTAAATTAATTATTAGAATTTAATTGACCTATTAAAACTTACTTTTCAAAACAAATAAAATTAGCATAACATAATCTATACTAATATTATAAATGCGAAAGTGTGTCTGTCTGTCTGTTAGCTCTTCACGCTTAAACCGCTGAACCGATTTAGATGAAATTTGGTATAAAGATGGTTTGAGTCCCGGGAAAGGACATAGGATATTTTTATCCCGATATTACCACAGGATCGACACATATGCGGGTGAAACCGCGGGGTGCTGCTAGTCAGCCTATAATGTTCCCACTGCTGGGACACAGGCCTCGTCTCGGTCTCTCCTCAGTCCACCACGCGGGCCCAGTGCGGTTGGCAGAAGTCACGTCTTCGAATTTTTGGTTCTAGGACATGCCAGTTTCTCACGATATTTCTTTCACCGTTCACCGTTTCGAAAGCAATGGTGATGAAATAATTTACACAAAGTAAAGCTTCCGTCTGGGTTCGAACCTACGACCTAAAGTTCGTAGTCGCGACCACGGACCACGTTACCACCGGCCCACCACTGCTCTCAATTAAATTAGACATTGAATTTATCCCAACTCGTCACGGTTCCGATTCGTCACTAAAATTTAAGTCCATAGGGACGCGAAATCTCGATTCGAATAAGTTACAATAGACTTTCGGCTTCACCAATGAATTCATAGATATATGAACATTTCTATGAATTAACATAGCGGATTATCGAACTACAGCAAAGCGATAGATATTCGTATGCACCCATACGTTGTGAAATACCTCACCAGACATGCGCCATAGTGCCATACCGCAAGTATTCCCAACAGGCCGCAGAAACGGCCATCGGCATCAAGATCAAACTGACACAACATTTTTTTCTGTATAGCCAAGTACAATATTTTTGAATAATGAGCATTTATTAGACTCGCTCCCAACCGCTGTTTCTATGTTATCTGTGGCGTAAAATGGCGGCGCGTCGTCGCAACAGCTGATAGGTTGCTGTTGTCGCGCTTAAACTCCGCGGGCCGCGGTGGAATTTTGGAATTGGCTGCCATATTTACGATATTACTTATTGTGTTTTTGATGAAGTCCTAATTTCTTTTTTCATTTGTTTCCAGGAACAATCGCACAAGTCGTACCGTCCGCTGACGGTGCTGACCTTCCGATGGAACTACGCCATCCACGGTCTGCAGCCGGCCGGCTATCACCTGGTGAACTTGCTTCTGCATGCCCTCGTGTCATTGCTGTATTACAGGTATAGTGGATTTAGTACTTATTTTTATAATGAACCCCTAATTGCCGCTTCATTTTGACAATAAAACAAAGACCATTGTTTCATGTTTGAAAAATTCGTCTGCTCGACAATATAAATTACGCAATGAATGTAAAGTCCGGCCGCGCTAAATTTGCCAAAGATGTAAACAATGTATTTAGACGAAAACAAACATTACTTAATCTGTCAAGCTCCTCTAATGAGACACAATTGATTTTCTATTGTTTCGTCGCCAATGGGCGACGCGCGCCGCTTGACCGGTTAAAATAAATGTTCTTGTATATCGATTTTTTTTCAATTTCGAGCGGCCATTGTTGTTTACATCTTTGGCAAATTTAGCGCGGCCGGACTTTACATTCATTGCAACGTGATAATCAAACCATTCTGCGATACCTTGAATATTTATAACGTCTGTACGTTATAAATATTCAAGGTATCGCAGAATGGTTGCCAAAGATGTTCTACGTGTCTTTATATTCATCAGCTTTTACATTTTAAACAAAAATAAAAAAACAGCCACAGTCGCTAACTCGACTACACGCAGAAATTTAACCGCGACAATTCACACTCGTCCTTTAAACTGAGTTTTAGGTATCAACAAAAGAGATACCTAAGTATGCAGGATCGTCGGATATAGTTGAAGTTTAGTAAGAAACCGATAGATGTTCTCGAATAAAATTTAATTTTATTAATAGAAAACAAACAGCTCATTTATCAAGTTAAATTACAGTCGACAAGATCCATCAGTTTCTTACTAAACTTCAACTATATCCGACGATCCTGCATACTTATCTCTTTTGTTGACTGTACACGCAAACAAAAAAACACCCCTACATCTACATACATCGCAGTATTTTCCGGATCCCTTTTTATAATTTGTTCATATCTCATCATCCCTTAATGTCTTTTACAAAACCGGAACTAGGAAGCATGGCGGTTCATACCACAGCGCATACATAATATGAATATACAATTAAAGCCCATGCAACCTTAATTTAGCACAGTAACAACTAATTACGTACCGTCGAGGCTTCCCTGATTTTCATAACAACGCGAAATTCCACTGTATTCAACTTCAACTTTTTGTTCTATAGTGCAAGCAAATTCCAACTTTTGATTGTATAACGGAATATCGGCAGTGCAGCCAAACTCTGTTCTCGTTAAAACTCCAATGACTTTACCACGTAAATGGGATTGATGAAAGAACGCAGGAAGGCTTAATTGGATGAGAAGGCCTTTCAAATCTCTAGTCCTTGAGAGAATGAATAATTATTTCATATTTATCTTATACCCTCAGGGTGATGGAAAGAGTTTTAATTGAAGCAAATGCTAACTCATGCCCGATTCTTGTGTTTATAGAAATTGTTAATGGTTTTATAGGCCCAGGCTGAGTTGTAAACTCATTTTATCTTTGGTAGTTAATTTTATTATACAAAGCTCTATAGCTTTGTATAATAAAATAAACTACCAAAAAAATTAATTACCTATAAAGAGTTTGAAACTCTATAGCACGTTTCAAACTCTTTATAGGTAAATAAGTATGGTATTTTGTTTTGTTTTCTTTGTTCTATTCTACCAGCAATGAGAGTTTACATTGTTACGTTAGTTTCGTATAAAAAAATAAAGTAATCATATAGAATCAGAATACTCTTATTAATACTTAAGTAATTCTAGGTTTAAAGATATTTATAAAAGACACAAAGTCACTTACCTATAATCGTCGCTCCCATTTTTCTAATTTTTTAGCTGATTTGAGTTAGGACAACTACATTTTTCTATTCGCGATTCTTTACATTTTGCACTAACCGTCGTTGGTACCTCTATGTTATTTTGATCTCAAAATATAACCAACAACCATATACCAAACAACCAATCATACTACCTAACTGCATTGTTTTACTCTAAAAACTAACATTTACCGATGTCTGCGGCAAAACCTAGGATTTACCGACTGAATGCCGGTAAAAGTTTAAAATTAAAGATTATTATAATCAATTCGGACTTTTACCGGTGAGACTTGGTAAATCTTAGGATTTACCGGTAAATCCTAACATTTACCGCAGTCCAGGCTTTTATAGTGACGCATACAAATATAAGGAAACTAGTTAGTTTAGTCTAGTCAGTTTTGTTTTAATTATATAAGTAGTACTACCTAGTGTTAATAACTATTAACACTGTCCATTTTATACATATTATATGTCGATCAATTCTACATTTACGGAAAGTACTTATATTTATATCAACTGTCCTCCACGATGACGTCACGTTGATTAATATGAAAGCCAAATCAAAGTTGACCGGCGTTGTTAACCCGCAATTGATAATTGAACAGCAAAACTTTTAATTGTTAGGACTCGATAATCCACTGTTTGGGCCGAAGTAGGCGTGGGTTATTTAATTATTCAGTGAGTAGAATATACCCCTGATCGGGTGGTTGAGGGTTGTTTGCGCCACCAAAGAGTGAATTATAATTTATTTTTGCACGGTAAACGCGTCGCAGTGTGAGGTTGAAGAAAGGGTGAGTGCTGTGAATCCCGGCCGTGTCGAGGTTTTTATTTTGCATGTCTGCTCGTTATCGTCTCTCACAAATGGCACCCACAACCGTATACTGATGTACGATTCTGATTGATACAGAGAAATGCTGGCTTAAAATTATGTTCCAGACTTGGTATCTTTTTTCGGAATATAAAAATTGTGAATATTTTTATTTTACACATTGAGATGTAAATTGTAAGCATTGAAAGAAATTCGGAGAATTAATGAGAAACATATATTACGTAGACACTTTAGGTACATTTAGATCTCTGTGACCCATAGATATCCGAGAGATATGCCTTCACTGCATATTTGTTCAAGTTCAAGTGTCGCCACATTTTCCCCACTCCGGAAACTCACACAAAAACAAAAGAAATAGATACGGCACACATGATCAAATTGGGCGGCTTTTTTGGCACACACACAAGAAAATAAGCGTAACACTTTTGTGCTATCTTATTGCACACATGCTCAAAAGGGGCGGGCACTAGAAAGTATAGACACAGTCACAGAATGCACACATGCAACTCTAGCATCAACTAGGGAAGATGAGTTAATATAAATATATGATCGATAAAAATATCGATAGATATCAACTACAAAAAAGAGAAGTGTTTTTTGGGTTTTGGGTGTATTTTGTATTGTTTATTTTTTCTGCTTTCAATGTGGTATAATGTACTAATGTACTTATAATAGTTAACTTACGGTTTCATATAGGTATGTATCTTAATTTGAATGTAGGTACAGCCCACTTAAAGAGCAATTGTGTCTTTTCGCGGGCGACTTTAAACAATTCTCTTTAAAGTATACAGAACAAATTACAGTTTGGATTGACGGAAACCAATTATTTTCCCTGCCTGTTGCATCTATCCATTTATTTTTAATTTCTGGATCTTACGGGAAATTGAAATGAAATATATTAATTTTTGTAAAATAGGTTCTATATATATTTTCGTATTTAGACAGACTAACAATATTTATCGATAGCCATATCTCAGCGCTATGCATCACTACCGTTGCTAGGCAATTTTCTTGTTATTTCAAAAATATTTCACAACGAAATATTTGTAAAATCCTTAAATAATATAATTAGTGCAGTGATTTTTTAATTACCGATGGTAGGACATGCCACTTGTCTTAAGGTTTGTTGTGATTGTTCTATTTTTGCAAATAAGGACGGAACAATTCTGCATTTTGTAAAAATACGAAATGACACTACACGTTTCGATACAAACATATGACTACGGCGCTTACCGCCGTCGCGCACAACAACATACGGCCAGATTACAACTTATGGCCTTTTATAGAGGTGACATGCGGCACGCCTCCATGCCATATCCCTCGATATCCGTGCTGTGACCTAAATCCCTTGTTTTAGCAACAGAGAACCGAAGAAACAAACGACCTCCAATTAAGATCGCATGAAAGTTAACTGCAGCACTAAAATACATAATTAATTAATGTAAACGATCTCGGAATGTTCATTTGATTTGGTTGTTATTGCTTTTAAAATAGGAGTGTACCTAATAGGATGCCAGTACTGTTGCCATTAATAAGTAGTTACGATTTGGGTCGGGCTGCAGCGGCCGCACGGAGGCGAGGAGCCACCAACTGCTCCAGTTAAGCCAATTTTAATCAGGCACCCGTGCGCCCGATCCCCTTAGTTACTGCTAATTACGGATACTTGCTGTCCACCGCCAACTTAGCCCGGCTTATGCTCAATATCCAATTTGCCAGCATAATCCTATTAACGATTTTCGAGCTCTCATTATTATTCTAGTCCGGCGAACTTGTTACAGAATATCGCTATGGTTCCCATTTGTACATATGTATTTACAACGTCCCTTTGATAGCACACTCATGTAAACTGTTACTACATTTCGTTGTATTCGATAACAAAGTTCAAGTGAAAGGGAAACTTTATAGTTCAAGTCCACAGCGGTTCCGTATTTTGAGAAGGTTCGCTTTTGTGCGAAACTATGTATTACTTACACGAGTACCTTTAGAAAATGCAGGACCGCACATGGAAACCATAACTAAATATTGGCGTACACTAGAATTGCTCCATCCAAAATGTGCCAACATTCAAAAAATATTCTACCGTTCTTTACATTGCGTGTGGGCAGCAAATATCGTCGGCATTTCTACCCATTTGGGCTTAGTGCGGGTCGTGGGCACGGAGCACTACTGACTATTTCCCTTTACGGTGTTCTGGAGGTGTTAAAATTCACACGCAAATGACGCATTCATATCCGACAATAACGTGGTAACGAAGCTCGAACATCATTCTAATCCGCTGAAGTTCTGACTCGGAGCGAGGCCATGCGACTGTGTTCAATGCAGGTATACAAACGTTACTCTACGAGACATGTATTGCTTGTAGGCAATGGATACTATAACGCACGACGACAACAACTTGTTTACACCACTCAAAAGTTTTTAATGTGCTTAGTGCCGCGCTCACTCCAATCATATTAGAGTATAAGCGGAAATTTTAGGCTACCACATTATTTGCAACTCGAAAATGTTCAACTTCTAACTTATAATGGAATTACTTTCGAATTCATGGCTCGCTGCCGTTTGAACGCGGAAACCTTAATTTGAAAGTAATGCATGTTTGTAATATAAAACTTCTTGCGCTTACCTGAGTTACATACACTGTGGATGCAAGACACGTAAACACCATGTATTACAGCAACAGCTTTGTATAAACAAAATGGCTGAAAGAGATAAAAAGCTATTCTACAGGGAAACACGAGAGCAGTGCAATTACCCAGTAAAACAGTAGGTTAATAACGTAAATATTAAGTAATGAAATATTCCTGAAAGTTAGATATAACCGTTAAACTCTCGCCGGAATAATAATCAAAGCAACTTGAGCCAAAGTAACGGAATAGGCAAACAAGAGAATTTGTTACGTAAGACACGAAGGCTGTTTGGGCCATTCATAACGTAATGGAGCGAGAGGAGCGCCGGAGAGCGCGAAACTTTTTACCGCGGAGTTAAATTAGTTTTTCATAGTACCCGTACATCTCCTGTCATATAGTTAGTTACGGGGCTCCGTCTTATCCTCGCATGCGAGCAATTAATTACATTTACTAATTAATTTACTCGTAATGCGGGTGTATCGTTTTTCAGGAATAATTAAGCCATTTATTAATTAAAACTCCCTAGATGCGTTATTAAGGTTCGAGTGTGGTGGTGTCGCTTCGTGTCCGTAATGTATCTGTGGTTCAATGAAAAACGAATCGTACGGGAGTGAGCACTGCGTATGGGAGCAAAAATGTAATCAAACAGATGGAAGGACAAAAAAGTTACCCTAACAGCGCCCCCTATTTGGCAAAACCGTAAAAAACGTAAACGTTAGGTACATTTCGCTGTTGTACACATTTGCATACGCATATTTGGTTTTACTCAGTTTTATTTACCTACTCGAAAACGTTTTAGTGTAAAGACTTTGTATTTATATGCTAGCTTTAGTCCCTTTTAGATAAAAAATTTCTAGGTCCATAGTTAGTCCTAATAGGTCTCATGAATTAGTCTGCTCTCCTGCCCAGTAAAAACTATAATAAAACATATCCATTTCAGACTAATGTAGGTCGTGGTCGTTAGAACTTGAAATATCCGCAGACTCCACAGTTGTAACAAGTTCCTTTATCAGATATATCTCACCGCGGCAGTATGCAATATATCTGAGCACACCACCGAGATAATTCAGACATTTGAAGTAAGCACGTGACGTCACAACCGCCCGCCGTTAACCTGTAACCGCTCCCAGCCATACAACACACACATAAATCGCCCGCGAAGATAAAACTAAGAACAAACAAAAGAGCGCAATAAATAGAAAAATATAGGAGCAGTAAAAGTTATATGACAAGACGGAAACTGCTGTGACGATTTGCGATCCCTCGGGTTCCATTACCGGTACAAACCCTTTATTGCTTTCGTATTTTTCTCGTGTTACATGGTACATGCGGTCTGGTGACATCGTCAATGAATACATTATATCTATTTGATTGATTGCTATGTGGTTACACGGAGCGTTTGGCAGGATCCACGCCTGATACCAATTAAGCCAATATGTGAGTCGGCCGATCCGTGATTGTTGAGGGTTCCGGCCACGATGACGAATGGCGCTTAATTATCAACGATACTTCGTCATTTGCTTCAGGCATGTTTTGGTAATTTTGGGATAAAAGGATGGGTATTGTTCTATAGGCAAACCGCTAATTGAGTCCTCGCCTGCGGGGTATAGGGGCGCGGTGGTAGGACTAGAACTGGGACCGGGAGAGGCGCGGGCGGCGGGCGCTCGTAGCGTGATACACAAGAGGCGAAATGTGCACTGGACAGTTCTTAAGATATGTGACGTCACAGTGGGTATCGGTGAACAGGTGGTGATTTTTTATTAGAAAATTAATTGATGACTTTACAAAATCATGTGAAACAACTATGTATATAGGTAACAAAATAAAATATTAGCTAATAAACTTATGTACTATTTGTTATAATTATGCAAGGTTTATCAAAATTATAAATCAATTACTTATGTCCATATCAATATCACTGGAACTTGATTCTTTACTTTCGAAGCGGCCATCATCAGAATCATCTGAATCGTCCCGCACATTAATAATAAAATCAACAACATCATCTAGAACTCTCTCATGTTTGCAGTATTCGCTCTCGACTTAAGGTGAATGGGTAGTTGTAGCCCGCGAAATTAAATTTTTCTTACGTTTTTTGCCATTTTCAGATCAGTGTCAGGTTGTATCTTGATCAAAATATGATTTGCGACTATAATAGACATGTATTTACAGAATTATAGTCATTAGAATCATTAATATATCTCTTTAAGATAGATTTCTACCATCAACACTTTTCCATACGAGATTTGTTCTTAACGGTAGAAATCTAACTTAGAAAGATGTATTAATGATTCTAATTATTATAATTCTGTAAATACGTACCTGTTATTGTCGCGAATCATATTTTGATCAAGATACAACCTGACACTGACCTGAAAATTGCAAAAAACGTAAGAAAAATTTAATTTCGCGGGCTACAACTACCCATTCACCTTAAATTACATTGTTAACACAATGCTCCCACTTCTCTACGGAATATCCAGTAAATAATCCCTCCTACCTATTTCACCACTGCTCTCGAAAACGGTGAAAGAAAACATCGTGAGGAAACCGGCACGTCCTAGAACAAAAAATTGAGGACATGTGACATCTTTCAACCCGCACTGGGCCCGCGTTGTAGATTACAGCCCACTCCCTCCCAAAGAGGGGAGGCCTGTGTCCCAGCTGTGGGAACATTATAGGCTGACTATATATTGTTCTACTGGATGTTTTCACAGGTTTGCAAGTAAGTATGAGTAACAAAACATGACTTATGCATTTCCATCTCTTTCAACATTCTATTCGTCGCCTCTTTATAAAAATAATACGGTTGTCTTTCATCCCGATATTCCTACAAAAATCTTAGATATATTTGTCGTTATTTTTCTATATTTATACCATATTTTTCCATCTGAGTTCTGGAGTAAGATAAACGAGGCGTTACTCCAACACTTCATTTGTCAAAGGCAGCTGAAGGGTGTGCGTAAAAGTGATGAACACCCACTTTTTCGCCGTATCAGTCGTTAATTTGAATTTGTGTCTTACAACCAACAGTGACAAATCACGTGCGGTATCATTTTTCAAAATACTTTGAGTAATTTGCGAAAAAAATAACGTGATATTTCATGCTTGTTTATTTTGGAGGTACAGTCAGCAACAAAAGTCGATTATCAGGTCTTCAGTATTTTTAATATTAGTTATTGAGCGAAATATTTATTCAAATTGCAGCAGAAGTACAATTTTTAGAATATAAACTCTTGGCTATTATGTGAAAAGCTAAAAAGCAGTTTATTGAAAAAAAACACACTGACACTGACAGTGTTGATGGAGTTTTGTTGCCGACCGAACCTATTCACATTTTGCCTAAACTGCTTTGTTGGTTTAGTAGTCGCTGAGCATGACGCCCTGCGTTCGATTCCTAGATTGGGCAAAGTGTTATTGATTTTGTTCATCTGGAATTTCTAAGTAGAAGACCGGAGTTTGGATTTGTGCTCGGTTGATGACAATAGGCTCGCCCGCTATTGCATGAGACCTAAAACATAATTGGCGAAATTTCGGTGTACCTAGTAAGGTGGCTAATACATGTGTCATGTTCGTGAACGGGCGCCGTCAGTAGGGACTGGTCATCTCTTTGCTGCCATGGCTTATTTTAATTTAATATTTGAATAATTGTTTTTTTTTTCTCGTCTTTTCATTATGGACGCTTTTAACGTTCTGCATCGTTCTCACATGTATACTTTTTAACATGAATGATGTAACCAAAACTTTGTAACCATATTATTTTGATTTAAAAGAGTGTCCATGGAGTTTCTTGCCCGTTCTTCTCCATAAGTACCTACGCTTTGGAATGGGCAACTAGCTTCATCTTTCTGACTGACCGACCCCTTAACAATTAAAAAGTACCTGTAATTGGTTTAATTGAAATAAATGCTTTGAGTTTGAGTTTGAGGTGCACCTCTGCCTAGCCACTCGAGGATTGCAGCCGTGATGTTATGCAACGGTATGTTTATACCCGGAAATCGTTGACAAAGAAGGTTGGAAATACAAAATATCAGATTTTCTTTATGGTATTAAAGAAAAGACCTTATAATATCAGGGAAAAGCTTTTCAGACTTTTTCTCATAGAAATAGGGTAGGTACGAAAGTTTGGTTCACTGCAAGTTGGCAATTTTGGTCTGTTTAGTCCAAGTTTCAACACTATGTTAGTCTTTACCGTGAACCCGTAGCCATTTTGATTAACTTAGAATGTACACACAGCGTTAAAAAGCCAGGCCAGGAACCTGGTTCTTGAGAAACTGGTCTCGTCTTGAGCCAACAGACTAACAAAAAATTGTGGCCATAATATACGAGTCGGGCTCACACACGAAGGGTTTTGTACCACCGTACAATATTAAACACAATTATTTATACAACACGTTTTTTATATAGCGACCCCCTTTATTTAAACTTTTTTTTTTGTTATAGCGACAATAGAAATACAAACTCTGTAAATTTCGACTATCTACCTATTACGGTTCATGAGATACAGCCCTCTGACATACGGACGGATGGACAGCAAAGGCTTAGTAATAGGGTTCCTTTGGCACCTTTTAGGTACGAAACCCTAGAAATAAAAGCCATAGAGATATTGCAGAGCATTACAATAAACCTCTCGCATAACTAGTGTAATTTTAATAAATGGCGCTTAATATTATGGAGAGCCTTTCATAAGAAGGAAAGTTTATTTTTAATCTTACTTGAGAATTTTTCAATTTATTCAAAGGAAATAAAAAAACTATAAAAAGCTTTATGATTGAGCACGTTCATCGTATTGCTTTTACTTTTGGAATGCGGTTTTATAAATTTTAATTAACTTTCTAGGAATCGTGGTAAAGAGCAAATTACTGTCCTGGTAAATATTTTTATGTGGTAAACTTGTAATTACAGTCCTTTGATTTGCTGAATTTGCTATCAACTCCTAGGTAGTAAAAACTAACCCTCTTACTAATAAACGTTATATAGCGTGTTACACAACGCTTTGTCTTCTTCTTTTGAAAGTCGAATTACTGACGACTGAAAGAGAGAAATCAGAAGGCCAATTCTCTGAATTTAAAACGTTCAAAATCTAGTCGCAGTCTCATCTCGGCGACAAACAAATGTCAAAAATTTGTCAAAATATTGGGAAATTATTATTTTTTGACAGATTAAGACTGAGATCAGACTGTGAACGTTCTTAAAATTACGATAATTGCCCTTCTGTGTGTAACATATGTTCATCTGATATAATACGTGTAAGGGGGGTAAATGTATAGAAAAAATAAAAATGTATTTTAACTAAATGTATTTCTATACATAGTACCAAATATTTTCGCTTAACAAAATCAAACTGCAAAATAGAGACTAACTGAAATATCCTCACACACATTCCCAGCCAGAGATGCTTGCCAAAAGCTTTGGTAAGCCAAAAAAAAATCGGCCAAGTGCGAGTTGGACTCGCGCACCGAGGGTTCCGTACAAACCTGTTTCAAATATTTTTATTATATGATGTAACTAAAAATTTACGGTTTTCGCAATTTTTCTTTTTCCTTTATCTGTGCTATAAGACGTTGCTTCGTACCGAATTTCAATATTCTGAGTTCACGGGAAGTACCCTGTAGGTTTTGATTCCCTTGCGAGTGTCGAAAATTTGCGGAAATGTGTGATAAAAATCAAACCAAAATTCACCAACCAAATCTGTATCTTTTGATTGTGTTGGCTTAGAAGTTTGATTTTTTCACAGCTCCAAGGGACAGTTGACCTGAGTATTTAATATAAATTCCAGCTTGATACCTCTACGCGTTCCTGAGAAAGAGGGTCTTGACAGACGGACGGACGGACGGACAACAAAGTGATCCTATAAGGGTTCCGTTTTTTCCTTTCGAGGTACGGAACCCTAAAAAAAGAGCACAAATATTTTACTAAAGCGCAGCTCTATTTCTGCCAAATTGAGAGTTATATAGAAATAGCATGTATATGAAAAGTATTAACTATTCGTTGCTCAGTAAATGTTGACATGAACTTGGTCGTACAGCGCCGAGCTACTGCAGTTACCGAACTTTAACTGCCTGTTACCTATTAACCACGGCCAAAAATGCGAGGAGATGATAGGGAAATGTATAGATATAGTTTAGTACTTAGTAAGCTGTAACGATCTGTTAAGTTTGGCTACAGAAACATTCTGACGTGGCTACGATGAATAACAATGCTATAACGAGTGTTGCGGTAATCTCATAGAGTGATGTGGCAGTTGAATTCCATCCCATCCCAGCCTAGTTACTATTACACCAATTTGCACTAAGCATTTTCAAAATGTCTTTTATAATGCGCACAGCAAAAGAGTGGAACTCTCTACCTGCGTCTGTGTTTCCGAGCGCATACAACCCGAATCTATTCAAAGTGAGAGTGAACAGGCTTCTTTTGGGTAAGCTCACTCCATCATCGATGATCGTCTGTCACCTCTGACCTAGACTAGAGTCAAGAGAAAACCCATTTAAAATAAAAAATACAGATACAGATAAAAAATATGAAAAAATAAAAATTTATCATACAGGATCCGGACCAAAGAGATTAAAGATGCTATAGAAAGGTTATCAAAAGAAATGTCATAGGGAAACTGTGATCTTATGTCTCAGTGATGACATCTAGCATGATATAGCAAAATAAATAATTACGTAATACATATACACACACCCTCTTACATTACCCTTTTGTTTATATCTTTGTTTGTAAAATATAAGTTAATTGCTATTTTTGTCCTACCTACCTCCGGACCTTTCGTGATACAGGGCAAATCTAGTTCGAGTGCCAAAGCACTCCTTTGCCACCTTAGTGCACATTACATAAGACCAAATTTGTTTTTAAGAAGGTATCCATTCTACTAGTAATAAATAGTAGTAGTATAGTAGTGTATAAATTGCATGTTTGGCACCAATTCGGCATAATCTTCTTTTAAAATAATTTCTTTTGTACTCAATGCGACCTATTATATGAAGCCTATGACACAACACAGAACCAAATTACCAAACTGAGCGAGGTCTAAACCTGTAGGTTATATCAAGTAGATTTTGATGTCGTTCGCATTGTCCCATCAGTCGCATGTATATTTAAATGTTTTTAGTCCGGATGTTCTTAATTAAACAACACTCACACCTTTTTAGATATTCGAAAAACACGTGCAAAATAATGTTATTAAGTATGTAATACCTTATGTTTTAGATAGAAAGTTCTCAACAAAAAGGTTTAAAATAAAATAAGGAAAACATAGACGTCACAATAGCAATCGTGAAAAAGCCACAACACACGAACAGAACGTTAAAAAAACCATTATGTGCCTCCATTTACATTTCTTCGAATCCGCCTTCGTCACTTTCTAATAGTAGGAATGAAATGTTCAAATAGAATTTGAAGTAATCTGAAATCCATTTTGGATTATTTCTTTGAAATAAGCACTATGAGGTTCCTTTTCTAAGAAATCTTAAACATGTATGCGTTTGAAGTGTTGAAGGAATACTGCTACTAAAAGCAAGGGAAACTCAACCTTCGGACCAGCCAAGCTTTTCTATAAGGACTAAAATAGCTGTCAACTTACACGTGTGATGGTATGTACAGTCAACAAAAGAGATAAGTATGCAGGATCGTCGGATATAGTTGAAATTTCGTAAGAAACCGATGGATGTTCTCGAATCAAATTTTATTTTATAAATAGAAAAGAAACAGCACATTTATCAAATTACATTTCAGTCGACAACATCCATCGGTTTCTTACTATACTTCAACTATATCAGACGATCCTGCATACTTATCTCTTTTGTTGACTGTACCTACCTAACAAGTCCCTTATAATACGTATGTCGCATTGGAGGTTAAAATACCCGCCTCTTGAAGACGAGCGAGTTTAATTTCATTATATGTACTTTCCAAAAGTTAATCTTAAAGCTTAGGCATCGCTGTCATACCAACGGTGAAGTAAAACATTGTAGGAGAAACCTTGACTTATAAGATCTAAATTTGATCAACATTGCGCTAGCGTGCTATGGTTTTTTTTTGTCTTGCAGTAGGACTATAACAAAACGGTGCTTTAATTATATGAGTCTTAAGTCAACTAAACAAAAGAAATGAACTCATACAATGTATGTGTAAGGCTGATTATGTAATCAGCCTTTAATGTTCCCACAGCCGGGACACAGGCCTCCTCTCAGTGAGAGGGAGCGGGCCATAATCCACCACGCGGGCCAAGTGCGGGTTGGTGGTTGTCACACGATGTTTTCCTTCACCGTTTTGAGAGCAGTGGTGATGAAATTAAATACACAAAGCAGAGTGCCTGCCTGGATTCTAACTCACGACCTACAACTCGTAAGTCGGGGCCAATACACCTGGGACACTACTGCTCTCAAGTAGTAAAACAGTAGAACCATCCTTTTATCCCAAAATTACCAAAAACATCATCATTCGTCATCATTTCAACTGAAAGACGTCCTCTGCTGGACATAGGCCTCCCCCAAGCACCTCCACCTCGACCGGTTCCGTGCTTTTCGCATCCAACGGGTTCCTGCGCCCGTCACAAGGTCGTCGGTCCACCTTGTGGGAGGCCTTCCAACGCTACGTGTACCAAAAACAATTCATCATCGTACCCGGAATGAGCTCGTGAAGTAGTTTTTGGGATGCATGAAAAAGTCTCCTCGTGTAGCGCAGTTTGTTCCGCCAGTTACTCAACTGAACCGAGTGCTCGGCGCATCCGGGACAGTCACACCCAACACCTTATTTGACTGGTCAATTCTTCCCTTGCGATGGTAGGGCTAACCTTGTTTGCGACCACCCTCCCACCGGAGTCCGGCGTCAAGCAGCCTGCTGTGTTTGTCGATGTTTCAGTTCCAGTGCCTTAGGCATCTTCTGGGCTCGCTCGTTCCAACATAGACCTCATCCATCGCTTTCCATCAGGCATGATCGAGCCATTCAGCAATAAAAAATAAAAAAAATAGTACTTACCTGCTATTTGTGCAACTAAAAAGTTAATTTCCAATTACTATCCTGCCAAGAAAGAAAAGGTTGAGTACACCTGATAACGCAACAACTGCAGCCAATCACACGTATATTCCGTTTCACACGCGATGTGTACTGTCCAATGATAGACATCCCCTTTCTTTACGCAAGTAGGAATAGCAAGGTATTCTTACTCAACCATTATGTTAATTATCAGAATAGTTGGCGGTTTAATAAACCAGCATTCTAGTACCTACCGAATACCTATGAAGCTGCCCGCAATTTTCCTAGAATTCCAGGGCAAAAAGCCGACCCTAACATAGTTGGGAAAAGGCTAGGCAGATGATGAGTTGACTATAACAAGCGTATTTGGTTATTCGGCCTTCTCTATGTTAAATTTTCATTGTGATGTTGTTTTTGTGGTTTAGAAAGACTTCCTCCTCTCGGTGAGAGGGAGTGGGCCGTAATCCACCACGCTGGCCCAGTGCGGGTTGGTAGATGTTTCCTGTCTTAGAATTTTTGGTTTTAGGACTTGCCGGTTTCCTCACGATGTTTTCCTCGACTGTTTTGAGACCTTACCCACAAAATTCAAAGAAAACTATATTTTTTTAACAGACCTATTTACAAAATAAGCAATCTCTTACTTTTATCGAAATAAATAGATAAACTTACGTCGGAAAACTTTTAACTTTTTCTGTGAAAATGGTTGAACACCAGTCACGACTTCGCAAGTGACGTAAACGCATTTGCAGCAAATCACACCAATTTTCTGCACTTAATAGCCTAGTGCAGTATGTGGCACGCGATATGTCGTCCAATAGACACCCATTACCTTCCCCGAATGGCTATCGTTAAGTAATCCACTCCCCTACATGTAATTAACTATAGTTGAGCCGCGTTGATAACATCGTTGGTCGTTTGACAGCTTATTTCTAGAATAATATCGGAAATGCTGAAGTGTCACAATATGGTTTTTCCATTAAGAAATTCTATTACTTTTATTATACCGTCGAATTATGGATGTACTATTAAATATGCCCCTTCAGGGTTTCCAACTATCAAATAACATAAAATCATGTCTATCCAGAAATTATTTTGTGTTATTTGATATAGCAGCGCTCCGCGGTTTCACCCGCATAAGTTTCGATCCCGTGGGAATATCGGGTTAAAAACTAACCTGTGTCCTTTCCCGGGACTCTATCTCTATACCAAACATCTAAATCGGTTCAGCGGTTTAAGCGCCAAGAGGTAACGGACAGACAGACAGACACACTTTCGCATTTATAATATTATAGTAGGTATGGATTAAATTGAGAGCAGTGGTTACCTAGTAGTAACGGACCCGACTTACAATGTTGTGTAGGTCGTAGGTTCGAACCCATGCAGGCACTTTACTTTATGTAATTTATTTCATCACCATTGCTCTTAAAACGGTGAAGGAATCGTCGTGAGGAAACCCCAAGACATGTTACCAATTTGCACTGAGCTCGCGTGGTGGATTATATCCCATTCCCTCTCACACAGAGCAGGTCTTTGTCCCCAGCAGAGGGAACGTTATTGGCTGATTGTGATATTTTATTGGTACTTCCAATGTTTTTGGGGTAATCCAATAATACCTACCTCGCCACCCGCAAAGCCACCGCAAACGAAACAATTTTCTACGTCAATTGAAAATCCTCTCGACGCCGCGATACAAAAGCGTAGAGTACCTATTAATAATCGCTACGACAGCGCTACGTAGTGCTACGAAAGTGCTACGCAGGCTGTTTGTAGCTACGTCAGTGGCGCGACAAGCTTCAAACAAGGTGACCCTACGAGCAGTTTCAGCGTAATCGATATTCCGAGTGATCAAAATTTTATCGATAAAAAGATCAGTATAATCGAGTGTTGTGGAATTTCGATGGAAATAGAATGGTCAAAGGTGGTTATGTAAGATGGACGAGACGTGAGTTTTTCTTTGTACTTTATAAATATATTTTAGTTTTGTTTTTATATTTAGGCTTACAGGAAGTCAGATTATTTCAAGGAAGTTGAAGCCAATTACTGCAAAACTCTTTTTGAAGTATGTTCCTAATACCTATTTGTAGATTTTGAGAAAGTAGGTTGAGTATATAGGTAACTACATTTAGAAATTCAATGAATATTTAATCTCAGTGTCTGCCATTGGAGCTTGTAGGTAGTGAAAATAACTATAGTCATAATACTTAAAACTAATTTTTATCGGCCCTTTAGTCTCGTCGACCCGTATTACGTAAGCAGAACCCAGTGAAAAAAGATAGTCTTTTTTTATGTTTTCAGCCCTAAAGTTAACATCTGCTTTTGAACATCATATCAATTTATTTTAATATTATGTAAATATCAACACATACAATTTTAGATTACACACTATTTTAATGATCATAGAATGAATATAGCAATTAACAGAATCCATTTATTATACAATAAACAAAAGAACACGATCCGTAATGAATAATACCTCCACTAGTTAATTCCAAATATTGAATACATCGGATCTACATTAATTTAGGCCTTTGAAATGTAAATGAACATATTTATGGCCCGAATATTCGGAGCTCAATGGGTCATAATTTATATCACGTTGACAATATGTAGAGTGAAGGCTCCGTCGTATACCTAAACATGGAATGAAGCCACACATCAAAAATATGATTAAAGTTTTTACGGGTCTACTTGCACTAAGTTACTTATACGTCGTTTAGTCTAACGTCTCCAAGTAGTTTAATTAAAAGTTTCGATATAAAACGAGGAACATAAAACAGATCGTCACAATTACGAAACAAGCCACTATCCTCGTCACAAGCGTATCGATTGAGAGGAGCTCATTAGGTGCGCTCTTCGCGAACAAACTAGCCATAAATGTTTTTTCACCAACTTCGTAAGAGATTTCATCAGATTCGCAAAAAGTCACTAACGAGTGCCTTAATTCCGGCAGAAGTTAGCCGCCGGGAGCACCTTCGCAGCGTTAGTCTCAATTAGCCGTTGTTCCACCTCTGCGGCAAAGTTGCGGTTGCACGCCACGAGGCGGCGCCACTGGACAAAGTTGCCCAATTATTGTCATTCGACTTCCACAATTCACACGGTCAGGACGTACGTACCGCGCTATATACTATTTCAAGAGACGGCGGTAAAAATTGTCGACTCAATTTTAAAGTGCTGTTGATAACTCAGTTGACAGTCCCTGGTGGTTTGTTGTTATTACCTTTTCTGTTTCTGTTATAACTTTCTCAATTTCGTTCCTCGATGCTACATTATATTTTGTGTTCCCATAAATATAGTTGAACGTTTATTTTGCTTAAATTTACGGTTAACAGACTCCAATTTTCTCAAAGGTCAACCGAAGTAAACGTTTGTAAGCTGTGTTCGCAGTAAAGATAATGACATGATCGTTCGATCCGTGTGATTAAATTATGGTCTCGGCCGAACCGTCAGTGTGATGGGTGGCCAATTTATGATGCCTAATTTACTCCGTTCGCCTCTGAGAGGGCATTACATCACCGGTCCCGGGTGATATTACTAAGTGACATTCGACATTAACTTGGCTTCGATCGGACATCATTTATGTCATAGGTCGTAGATGGCTGTTCGGATCTTAAGATGGTTTCATTACCTTTTGAAGCATCTAAGGATATAGATAGTTATAAAGACTAAAGCTAAGCATAAAAACGAAAGCTAAAATCTAATTACGACACTTACTCCACTGCCAGTTGAATTATTCTTCTTTTTGGTCACGTACTTCATTAGGTACTGAAGGTCATGTCCCTGAAAGGCCTTCGTGGCTTCATGCACGATGTTCTTCCACTCCGTTTGGTTCTCGGTTTCTCTCAGGGCGGTCGTAACAGAGAGTCAAGTGAGGACGGTTACTTGGTCTGACAATTGTTCACTTACTCAGTACCTTAACCGGTCAAGCACCGCGCGTCGCCTATTGGCGACGAAACAATAGAAAGTCAATTGTATCTCATTAGCGAAGCTCGACAGATTAAAAGCAGATAAGCTAAAGTACTAGTTAGGTACAACTAGATCAAATAAATAAGCAAGGTAATAGGGATCATAATAACAAAGAAAAACGTAGAACACAATCGCTTTGATTTCGTGTTATTTCAATAAATTCTCTCACAAAAACTAGGCTTAACAGCAAAACTAACGTTAAGCACCCCCAAGTGATTCAAATCAAACTTTTGCCCTACGTTGTCATACTAATCCGCTCCAAACATGTCATTAAAGTTTTCCATATACCTAGAAGTAAACATAAAAATCCGTCTATTAAAAGTTTATCGGGTCTGACGTGCGAGCGTGCGTGCGAAATGAAACCACAAAAGTTTTCACGGCTCAACGCTGCTTATCCAATAGAAATAAAGCGCTGGAAACGCTAGCAATTACCTTTTCAAACATTTTTAAGGTTTTATTTGTATGCCCGTGCGGGTCAGTCCGGCTACAGTTCAGGTATTGAAAAGAAATTTGAAGTGAACATTGTTTAAATCTTTGTGTAGCAAACGGCTGGACTTGCTGTTTTTTTTTTGGTGTATTTGGAATCCTGTGATTGGGTGTTTTCTTTAAAATATATCGACCGTGGCAATTAACATTGTCGGATCTACATTTATGAGGTTTTCATTCTAATGCATTTTAATATTCTAAGACCTAAAATGCATTAGAATGAAAATCGCAAAAATGTAGATACGACAATGTTAATTGCTACGGTCGATATATCAGTATCATCATTGGTAGCTTTCTTTCACCCACTGCTCAGTACTTATAGGCTTCCCTTTTATGCTATGCCTCCTGGTCTGTGCGAGTCTCGAGGTCTACTTACTCCCCAAGCATGAAATCCGTAGTTTTAGCCGAACTTACAGCTGAATTCTATTCCGTATCCCCTTCGGACATAAGATTAGTTTGGGGCCCAACCTAACCATGACTGATACTACGATTTGACAGCTGTCCCTACTCCCGAAAAAAGTTAATTAATCGGGTGTAGGATTCACTTCGTAGTTTCGAACTACTTTAGGACTGGCCCGTATCTTCGTTGATGAACTTAGAGAGTCGGTCCACTAATCCAGAGAGTATCATATTTTAAACACTAACTATACGTGAATTTATTGCCACTGGTTTACGTATAAATCTTGTGAAAATAGTTTCAAAATATATTCAGTTATAAAACTAACGCAATGGCAAACAAACGCTGCAAACCGCAAATCATTGCTATTTAATACAATTTCAATTCTCCCAGCACTACACCATATTTTCCCATATAATTTCCCTCCAATCTGTCCACGCCAAACGCTAACCGAGTATCCGTCCATTTGTAACTGATACCACACTGATACACCGCTCGTGATTGCTAATAACCGCGTTCAAACAGTTGTAAATATAGTAGGGTTTACAAAAACATTGTAATTCTAGAAGACCACAACATCACAGAAAAGACATTACAGAAGAACGGTGTCATACAACGAGCGGAAACGCGCTCACACATTGACACGCGTCTTCTTAAAGCGAGTGCAAGCACACTCGCGTCTGGCATTTGTTTTGGTTTGAGATCGCCGCACGTACGCGTCTGTTTGCGAGTGTTTTTGCTAGTTTTACTGAGCTAGCCTTCTGTAGGTATCTACTCCGTGGCAACATATTCAGCCTGTTTATCCATCCAGTGACCTAGTTATTCTGTTACAGGGTGTGCGCAATGTTCCTGCCGGAGTTTGCGAGTTTTGTCGCCGCCATCTTGTTTGCCGTTCATCCTATTCATACTGAGGCGGTGAGTATATTATTTTTTTAGCTTTAGTGTAGCTTGAGGAGTGTCTATCATGAGTGATGTGTGGCTCTTTGGAACTAGGCATGTTTGAAACGTGGCTTTGACGGAGATGTGTCTTTTATGTCAGCCACGTCTTTAGCTTTCTGGATTACAGCCCCGTGAAAAGTTAACACTTTGACAGCGGATCACGTACTACGTGACACACTACACTACTAAATAAATAAAATGCTTGGCTGTCAAAGTGTTAAGCAGTAAAAGTGCTTCACATGGAGGGATCAATCTGAACAGACGATCCAGCGTAATTTCGATATGACAGGGTGCAAGCATATACCTACTATAATTGATGCACTACACGGTATGGATTTTCGATAGTTCAGACGGATTCGAGTGTAGAACTGCACCCTAATTGCGTAACACACTAGCAATAACAATCTGAATCATTTTGAAGGATATTGCTAATCCATTGCTTCATTAGTTCGAAAACTTTGTCTGGCCAACAACGTAATTAATTTTGTTGAACTGTCAAAATGAAAACCATTGCTAACCTGCCTCTATAATTGTTAATTATGTTATGATCTCTAGAAATGTAAATGAAGTCAATAAGTATTTGGAGATGCAGAGGGAAGGTCACACCTTCCCTCTTTCTTACCATCACTATGAAAATTTGAGTTCCCGGGTATTCACACATCAAACGTCAGACGCTTTATGTAGGACATATTATAAAGGAACTGTCAGAATCATCAGCGACACCCTAAAAATGGTGAAGGATATTGTATCCGTCTCAAGTTATTGAGGTATATGTTGGGGTTGTTATGGGAGCCTGTCACTATTAATATACGCCACAATATATACAGGGTGAAATTGAACACATGCGACAAATCGAAATGGGAGATTGTACTCATCATTATGAACAACTTTTACTATGGGACCAAACCTGAAATCGCGAAAAAAAAAATCAGTTGTTCCCTACATTTTGATGAGTTATGCGAACATAAATGTGGGAACAGCTGATTTTTTTTTCGCGATTTCAGGTTTGGTCCCATAGTAAAAGTTGTTCATAATGATGAGTACAATCTCCCATTTCGATTTGTCGCATGTGTTCAATTTCATCCTGTATAGGTACTGCATGTCACACTGCCCTGTGTGTGCGTAAGCACTATACAGAATAACATTTTAACTAGTCCGCAAGCTTCTGCACATGATTCTAGACCTAGTGTAGAAAAATTTAGTAGGTTACCAAAAAAAATCTGCTGTTTCATAGAAAAGTGCAATTCCTACGTGTTCAAAATGTATCATATTATAATCAGCCTATAATGTTCCCACCGCTGGGGCACAGGCCTCCTCTCGGTGAGAGGGAGTGGGCTGTAATCAACCACGCGGGCCCAGTGGGGGTTGACAGATGTCACATGTCTTCAATTTTTTGGTTCTAGAACATGCCTGTTTCCTCACGATGTTTTCCTTCACCGTTTTGGGAGCAGTGGTGATGAAATAATTTACACAAAGTAAAGTGCCTGCTTGGGCTCGAACCTACGACCTACAACACGTAAGTCGCGGGCTTTACCACTATGCCAACACTGCTCTTCAAAATGTATGGAACAACATTTTTTTTTTTTTTTTATAATCGACATAAAAATTATAATGCTAAGGGGTCTAGATTCATATGCTGTATTCATGGTTACAGTTTGTGCACTGGTTAAATTTTTCCTACATAAGAATATAAAAATAGTAGTAAGTAGGTATCTCGAACATTGATCTGAACATGACTCCTAAAATTTGGTTCATATACAAGGCTCTTTCTTTGTCTTCCATTTAACAAGGCACTCAAAAAGTTATTTATCGACACATTTTTCACAAAGGATGGCTTAAAAAGGTCTTAATGGAAGGCTGATTAAATTTGGCCATCATTAAACCAATTTCGAACACTGCATCCTTTATTAAAAGTGGCCTGATTGGCTGGAAAATCTTTTCTTAGAAACCTTTTCGGTATTTTATAGACGACTAAAATATGTATTACGAAATAGACTAAAATATTGCAACCCCAGAGCGGATTGCTTTTAAAACTTTGAGGCCGTATCGGATGGCATTCGGTTAATATTCATTCCAGATATTAAACGTTTTGCGTTCAAAATAACAACACACTGTGTGTGACAGTATCCGTTGTGATTTTTTCCGATTCGACCGCATATTTTGTTCGACATTTCATTCGTTCCGTTGTTTTCATTCGGATACATCATTATGTTTTAAAGTGTTTCATACATACGAAGAATTTTTATTAGAATTCGGATTGGTAACTCAAAAATGTATACTGTGTTGTTTGTATGCCGCTGAATGATGGTTATATCTGAGTAAAGCTGGAGTAGGATAGTTTAGGTTTTAAGTTCCTTAGTAAAAGATCATGTTAAGCCCCTGATTTGAGATGTCAAGTACCTACCTATGCAGGTGGAGTTGGTCGTTAGAACACGCAAAGGCTTTCATAGTGCTCTAAAAACGAGCAAAATTGATGCTCCCGCCTGAAATTAGTTCGCCAACTAAAATGGAAATTCACAAAAGATCCAAAGCCGTTCGCATATTGAAACATTCGTTTGTACGGGTATATTGATGGTTTCAAATAAACGTAAATGTTCACAACAACCCGTGAAACTGCAAAAAAGCTAGGAACTAAAAACATGATAAAAAAACGAGTGCTGATTTTTCTCATTGCACTCGAATTTGCTCTGAGTATATCAAATGTTACTTTTATTTTGGTAGGTACTTTTAATCCGAACTGTGGCTTTGTGCCCAGTTGCTAGCAATAGGCTCGCCCCCTATTACATGAGACTTAACCATAACTGGTAAAATGAGGATTTACATCCCTGTATAACTCTTTGGTGATGAAGGATTGATTACAGGCGTTATGTGTACTTTTAATACCTCAAGAAAGGAATATTAAAGTTCTTATTTTTAATTTTTACATTCCAAAATAAGGGTTTGTTTTTACAATGACTATCTCACTCTTCGCCCCTTCGTCTTTATTTTCAAAACTTCTACCTAAATATTCAGCCAGTACATAAAACTACATTAGGATGCAGTCGGTAGGTAGGTCTAGGTATTCGCGTATTTTATGTGGGAATGCAAGTGCTGGGCCACTTCTCGTACGTTTTACGATGCCAATTTCTTTCGGTGACAAGCTCTCTTGTATTTCTGTCTAGTGCGCGGTAAAGGTACTGAATCGAAGAATGTTTTATTCAAATATTGAAGTTGATATAATGTTGCAAAGTTTTAGTTGTCCTACTCGTAGATAGTCAGAAAATCTCCGTGAATTTGGTACCGATCTTAGGTGTAGTTGGTTAGTGGCACATAATTTGTAGACTAGTTCTTAAAATGCAATGACTTTTGAAAAGCACTAATTCGTTCCCGTTTTGAATAAAACATCGAAATGTGTCGTTATATTAATCTTCTTACAAAATAATTGCAAAAAGAAAAAAATATAAATGTGGAACGAAATAATAATTTACGAGAAAAGACTACAAGTTTTTTTTTTTCTCAGAAACTTTATTCTTAATATAAATAATATGATTCCAGAAACAAGGCAATTAGACTGTTTTACACCAATCCAAATTAAGAAATGAAAACAGGAACTTAATCTAATAAATGCAAAGGAAAGTCGCAAATACTTTTTATTAAAAAAAAAATGCTGAGTTTTGCCGGTAAGTAGTATTATTCGCGCCCCTGCTTCGTGCATCTCCGGATGAAATTAATTTTATGCTCGACATAAAAAAAATACAATTTCATGGCAATCGTGTGTCGAGCAAGCGTTTTCTGAATGTTTTTCTGTTTATAGCTCGAACGAAAGATCTGATTATATTTTCGTTGTTAACCGATTGGAAAAACGAAGATCTCAATTCGTTTCGTGGTATCGTGAAAAACGTGTTTTTTTGATGGGTTGGATCTCTGAGGTAAAGTAAAGTAAATTTTATTTGCATAGATTGCAGGTACATAAAATAAGATGTTACAATAAGGTGGGTGAGCCTTGTACAATCTACCTTACTTATATAAGGCATGCAAACATTAATGTCCACTAAATTGAAAATTAAATTAAAATAGTCAAAATAACATAAAATTATAACTTTAAAACATTAGTAGCACATCAAAATACATAAATAAAAAAAATAAAAAATCGGATGAATTGAGAAAAACCATTAAATTATTCAATACATAAGTCCATGTCATTTAAAAAGTCATTTACTGAATAATAGCATTTTTCAATCAATAGTAATGTCAGTATTTTTTTTTAATTTTGTATTGTGTCATTTTTAATTATATTGGGTACTTTATTAAAAATGATTGGGCCCATACTAATATTTTAAGCAAGGCAATATTACATCTTTCAACGTTTAGTAAGTGTTTATACTGACTTCTTAGAGGTCTCTTCCTATTTTCTGACACTGAGGTGAAAAGGTTCATGTTGCATTTAACAAAGAGTGTGATTTCTAAAATATAAATACATGGGAACGTTAAAGGTTTTCATGACATTGCACACGTTAAGAATCATCAGATTACCATGTAGGTAGGAATCAACTTTTCTAGTATCTAGGTACAATTGGATATATTTTATTTAGTCAGCCTGTATAGTCCCACAGCAGAGCAAAGGCCTCCCTTTCCTTTTTCTAGTCAACTGGATCCTGAGCCAATATGGACCACCTTTTGTTTTCCAAAAATTGGTTTCAGAATACAGATGCACTGTTGTTTAGAAAACTCTATGGTTGTTTACGAGTTTGCAACTTGGCAAGGTTCCAAGTGTAAGGTCTTAGTCTTCCAAAAAGAATTTTCAAAATCGTCAAAGCAGTTTACGAGGCTGCAGTCCATTTTATGTTCCTTTGTCAAAATACGTTGTAGACGGTAGCAATAGCTGTGGCAATAACGACCAACGACCGTCCGCTGGTAGCTGGCTACTTTATGGCAACCCACTCGTCAACTAGTATGACAAATTTTACGCCCCGTCAGGTGTGAACTTAATGATCTTTAAACTTTTCTTCCAATTAGAATCACTCGTTTTCATAGTGTCGTATTTTATATTGGACACGATTTATTTCGGCGTTGAGTTGCCGTGTGGAACCTATATTTATTTACGCTGAATTCAAAAACTTTATTCTCAAACTCAATATAAAATTAATATTTTTTTCCCGAAAGTATTTCTAAATTTTTGAGTGACCATAATAAGCATAATCAATTCATCCTATAATTTCCCCACTGCTGGGACACAGACCTCCTCTCAGTAAGAGGGAGTGGGCCGTAATCTACCACTTGGACCCAGTGCGGGTTGATAAAAGTCACGTCTTAGAATTTTCTGTTCTAGAACTTGCCAGTTTTCCACGAAGCTTTCCTTCACCGTTTTGAGAGCAGTAGTAATGAAATAATATACAAAAAGTTAAGCGCCAGTCTGGGGTCGAACCTACGACCTACAACTCGTAAGTCACGGCCGTTACCACTAGGCTACCACTGTACTCATCATTTCAGAATAAATGCAAGGATTATAGTAGTTTTTAACTGCGAGGATATTTAATTGTCTGGTTGAAAAAGGAACAACCGCTTTTTGCATCTGCAGGATTTTTGCAGGATCTTTAAATAATTAACCTTCATGTTCTATCCTCACAGAGAGGAGGCCTGTGTCCCAGCAGTGGGAACGTTATAGGCTGATTATGTTATGTTCTATCCTTCCATATTCAATTTGAACTGTATTTTCCAGAAACTGTCTTGTTCTAAGTAAAGTTGTGAAGCTATTTCGTGAAGATCACAGAGTAGAGGAAATGTGTTTGTAGTGTGCTCGCCGTAATGAAGTCGTGAACGCTGGACTACTGCGGCCCCCGTACGTAAGCCTTAACCATGTTTGCTATTTTTATAGACTGTGGCGCAGTCGCTGCTGTTTTCGCAATCTTTACGGCACCTTCTGAACTTGTCCCTTTTTTCTTGGAAGCTCGCGTTGTAAACTTGAAGGTTTTACCTCGAAACGTCGTAAAAGAGTAATGGGCTGGTTTGTAAGTAACAACTCTGCGTAAGAAGTGGCAGGTTGTTAGGAAAACATCTTGGAGTCTTGGAGCAACCGGCTTTCATCTTGGCAGGTTTTGCAAAGTCTCTTGATAACTGAGCATTATTAATTTTACCCAAAGTTTTGATGTGTGAAGATAACGAGACAGTAATTTGATGCATATCGTTTTCATCAACTTCTGTAGGAATTTAAAAAAAATAGCGGATGCTGTAGTTTTACTTAACACTTCAATTCCAACAGTTGAGCTGTGAATACACGATTTTGGAAAACTTCTTAGGCAGGCTTTCACTTTAAAATTTATACCAAAGAACAACGCTCACTAGGCTAAAGGAATTATTTTAATAGTAGCATTAGCAAACAAGTAAAAAGTGAAAATATTTGTTTATGTGGTAAAGTGGTCTCACGGGATCGACACTTATGCGGGTGAAACCGCTGGGCACTGCTAGTAAATGAATAAAACAGTCCTGATGTTCTGATCATTCGAATGTTCCCTCACAGAATCTGACAATTTATATTTTCTCTAATAAAAAATATTTTTCTGACAGGTGACGGGCGTGGTGGGCCGAGCAGAGATGTTATCATCGCTATTCTTCCTCGGCGCACTACTGTGTTACGCGCGCGCCTCACAGCGGAGAAGATACACAGGTAATATAACAGAAAATGTTATGTCGATATGATTGTGTAACAGAATTTATACTGGGAGGACGTGAAAATTGGAAACTGATGTAGACGCGCTTGTTTAATGCCCTTTGTTTTAAGCTCTGGCTACACTGAGGCGAACCCCGCACGGGATGCGGGACGCGAGTGTGCGCGTCGTTTGTTTAAATGATTAAAAGTGACTAAGAAGTCACGCTCACGCGATTCTTCGCGCAAGTTTGAACACCTCAAATAGTTGACATAATCGGCGAGAGCGGAGGGGTTCAGACCGGAATAACTCGAATTTCGTCCCACATCCCGCGCGGGATTCGCCTCAGTTTGGCCAGAGCCTTAGGCGACGTGACATCGGGGCACTCCCCGATGTCACGAAAACGTCTCGTCTCGTGTCTGAAGACGTTTTTGCGTCTGTTCTTTTTTTTAACAGATTATGTGAAACTAACGCGTTACTATGTGCACGTGTACTAATAAGTTATATTCCTAACGTCGCATATAAATCCCTTACCACGCCGTGCCGCCAGTGGGCGCCGACCTTAACACACAACGTCTTAAGAGCATACATTTATTATTTAGATAACACGAAAACGTAACTTACACGAAACCTTTCTAAACTCCACTTACTATATAAGGGAAACACATTTCCATCGTCTTTTAATGTTGGTAATACTACGTCAGTACTATTAGTTATTCTGTGGATTACCACAGAATAACTGAATTCTTGAATTCCCGATACAGACTAGACATTCTTATTTACTTTTCATACTTTTATGTACAGGCTTCTATATAAGGTAGGTACTCATGTTATACGTATGTATTTTGTTTGTAGGTGTTTAATTATTTATTTAAAAAATGTCTATTCTTCTTTTGTTTCTTCTCCATAAAGGTTTCATAACGTTTCTAAAACACATGCAAATTGGGTTTTCTTAAATTCCATGAATTTTCGCCTAGGCTTATATAGGATGCTTAATTATTGCAAAAGGGTCACACTATCACATCCTTGAAGGAATACGTGAAATTACAAGTCACCCTGTATAGATCGGTTGTTCTGTTTATGGCAGGTAAAACAATTTCGACGCCCGCCGTGTGCGCAAAGTCTTATTTCTTCAGTTGTTTCCCGCATGGCAACAGCCTAAAACATTCATTTGTTTATCCCCAATAGGCACAATCTAAATAATTCAACAATCAGTTCCCAGCCTTTGAAGAATTAATAAGAAAAGTTTGATTAAAATTCTTTTAGTTCTACGTATTTGTCATGTTATTAAATAAGTTAGTTTTTAAACATTTTATTATAAAGAAGTTTAGCCCAATATATAAGTTCTACTTAGAACAAACAAAAGTAATTTTTAGCTGTAATATCGT
Organism: Amphipoea lucens; assembly: GCA_947508005.1. NCBI lineage: Eukaryota > Metazoa > Arthropoda > Insecta > Lepidoptera > Noctuidae > Amphipoea > Amphipoea lucens. The sequence continues at coordinate 7,020,234 of OX382362.1, read as the reverse complement.
AGTAGATTAAAATTATCACACTAATATTATAAAGGCGAAAGTTTGTGAGTGTGTTTATATGTTTGTTATTTCACGCACAAACTACTGAACGGATTTGGATGAAATTTGGCACACAGATAGTTTATAACAAGGATTAACATATAGGATACTTTTATCCTGATATTACACGGGATCGAAACTTATGCGGGTGAAACCGTGGGATATATATTATGGATACTCTGTGTTTATTTATAATAGAATCCCGAACACTGTTCAAGTAACTATGTTAAATATTCTAGTTACAGTTAGCATTTTTTTTTGTTACCAATAAATATTATTATTCGAATTCCCTACAAAAAATAGACACTACCACCTACCACAGATCATAGGATGTAATGCAACATTGATGTTTTCAGACTGGCGCTACGTCGTAGCATGCACCGCTTGCGTTGGCGTAGCGATGCTTTGCAAGGAGCAAGGCATTACGGTCACCGGTGTTTGTGTCGTCTACGAACTTTTCGTAGCACAGAAGGTAAGGCACATAAAGGAAATGGATTTTTGTCCCATACAACCTTGACCCAGAAGTGGACATAAATACAACAAAATGTATTATGAAGCAATAATAGTGTTTCAAAACCCTGTATATTTTTGTTCGTCGTTAAACTTGGTGAAGGGCCATAATACCCTTCCCAAATCTGCCAAAAACGTCAAACCTGTGACGTCAAACCTGTCAAAAAAATCCATGTCCTTTTTCTACTGGATTTTCTTTAGTTTTCCTATGCCACATTCTACTCATGTTAATACACAGCTGCTACATCATAGCAAGAAGCAAAAATATCAAGTTTCTGGTCATATTTGGAGTTATTAAAAAATAAGGTTTTTCTTTTGACATGATTTGATTGAAATACATTTCTTTATTAGATACCTACGTACACAGTTTTATGTAATGACCTCGGGGATATTTTTTAATGCGTCATAATTAAAAATGCTTACTTTTGTTAGATGTTTCGAGTACAAAAACTTTACCGTAGACAAAACAAAATTCGAAATTCAAAAACGGCTCCATTCTTTAAACTTGGGTCTGATGATAAACTTTGTTTTGTAATAAAGGAACAAGGTGTCGAGCAAAATTGATACACTTTGATTTTAACCAAAATAGCCCTTGATCAATATATTCCTCGCTTCATAAATAAAGTTTCCAGACTATACGTTTAAATGAAACCAGGGCTGCTGCGAGCAAGAATTATTTTCCATCCACTTTTTCCCCGCCTTTACCACAGAATTTAACCAGCACGTTGAAGCGGCCGTCCCGTTTGACGTATTTAATTTTAATACAAAATCGAACGGTACAACACTAGTGCTCGAACCAGAATGCTTCATCTTTTATTTTTTTATACCTATATGATTTCCTTCGTGTATGTGCGTCCTCTAAAAATACTACGTAAAAATACCCGTACTATAACTACGTATTTAAGCAATCAGGCAATAGCACCTACTACAACAAGGTATTGTTGAGATGCTAACCTTGGAGACGAACTCAGAACTTATAATATGCTTATTATTTCCACGACATAAGTACTAATCTTTTTAACCAGAATTCTGTATTTCTTCTTGGCAGGAAGAATGGATGTGATAATAGCCACTCAACTCCCACAGAAAATGTCGACTCCATCCAGCTATTTTTTTTTTTTTTATATGACATATAAAACTGAAGTCCGATAAACAATTTCATTTTGCGACCACCTCTGCTATAAAGAAACTAACTTCTTAATTCCTTACAGCGTCGAAGTTCAGGCGGCATCAGTCGCTGGTCGTGGGTGGACGCATGGGGCAAGGGAGGTGGCTGGGGCTGCGCTTGCGGCGAGGCGGCGCGACGTGTTGCCACTGTGTGCTGTGCCACACTCGCGCTGTTGGCTGCTAGGCTGCACGTCATGGGCGCGCAGTTGCCGGTCTTCACGAGGTTCGACAACCCTGCTGGAGCTGCTCACCCGCCTGCCAGGTAACTATTATTTTCCCACATATTGTAAACATCTCGAGAACTTATAATTTCGAACATTGAGAGTAGGTAAGTATCCCAAAAATGAGGACTATGAATTATTCTATCATCTGTTGAATAGCTAAAAAAAGCTACCAAAAAAAAGTTAAAGGTCGAGAAGATAAGCTCACCAGACACAGGAAAAAAAAAATCTGAAACAGTTCTCCGACATTCGTGTCTCCGATGAACGGTTTGCCGACAGAACGATCCACTTTACACACTAAATAGCTGCTTAACTGTTTTCAAATTAGTAGATTACGTCACTCTTCATTTTTATCCGTTCAACCAACCGAGCTTAGCAAGTTGCTAAGTACTTAATCGTGTATTCACGAACATGTCCTCGTATTTTCTTCTTTTGTGACCGGATGAGGCAGTCTGCGCCTTTATCGCCCAGTAATAAGGATAATTGGCTTTGACAAGCACACTAGCTGCGAAACGGCCGGTCGCAGGCTAAGCCACATTAATTTTATGAGCGTTCTCGTTCGTACGCCATTGTTCAAGCGGTGGATTCTTGGCTTATGGTGGCATTCACTTAAATAAACAAAGACTGGCTTTGTATCGTTTTGTGATGTTAGAAGGTGGACGTTGTTTGTCTATTTGGACTGAAGACGTAAATGACTTTTTGTTGTTTGTAAGACACAATAAGTCGTTACATGTCGGATATTTCTTAAGAAAAATCAGTAAGAAAAATCAAGCCCGAAAGTCGGACAACCAGTCTTACCAAGGGGTATCGTATTACCCAGTAACTGGATTGTGCAGGTCAGATGGGCAGTCGCTCTATGTAACGACTAAGGGCCAATATAAAAAAAATATCCTCCTGACTGAATTTCGATCAGGGCGGGTCATCTCTACTACCCGTTTGCGACCACTAGACGAACAACATGTCCCATTAATACATTGATTGTACCCTAATATTGCATCAAACGAAACAGGTATCTTCTGGGTACTTAAATTCATAAAAATGCGCATATCTACATATTTCAACAACATCACTTCACTAACCTCATTTTTCGTACAAAACGTTTCTAACATTTCTATCTCTCTCTTTACAGGCACCTAACATTCGCGTACCTGCCAGCTCTAAACGCCTGGCTACTCACACTACCAGAGGCACTCTGTTGTGACTGGACTATGGGCACGGTAGCGCTCCTGAGGTGCTGGCGCGACCCTCGCAACCTCGCCACGTTGGCACTGGTCGTCATCATCGTGGTGGCGACCATACACGCGCTGAGAACGCGCTCGTCTGCTCTCTCTATGGTAATCTTTTGTTTTCCTCGCTGTTTTATTGTGTCGATTGGTAAAGTATTCACATCCATTTCAATTGTTCGCGTTTGCACAAAAAACTAAATGAAAAACATTAATTTGTTGAATGATTAGCGTATAAACGATTTGCATGTTTATTTTTTTCCAACCACTTGAACCACTTGAGGTATTGATTGGTAAAGTATTCACATCCTCTTTTAAAGCGTTGCGTAAAAAAGAATACAAAAATTCTTTGTTTTATTATTTTAAGTTCGGGACACACTTGCAACTATGCGTTGTCGAAATAACAAAACTAACCTCTTCCTTTTCTATCTTCAGGGCCTAGCGCTTCTCGTCCTACCATTTCTACCAGCATCTAACTTATTCTTCCCCGTCGGCTTTGTGGTCGCCGAGCGAGTACTCTATATGCCTTCAATGGGCTGGTGTCTTCTAGTGGCCCACGGATGGCGACTCTTGGCCAAGAGGCGGGCGAAACTTGCCGCTAGTGCACTCATATTCCTCCTACTAGCATTCAGCGCTAAAACTTACATGAGGAATTGGGATTGGAAGACTGAATATTCAATATTTGCTTCGGGACTGAAGGTAAATAAATTTTGATGAGCAATTTAATCATTTTGCGTACTTACAATTTAGAACGTGTTGTTAAAATTGGATTTTGTTTTCAGGTAAATCGTAACAACGCCAAATTGTACAATAACGTAGGACATGCCTTAGAAGCGGAAGGGAAGTACGCAGAAGCGTTAGAATTCTTCAACACAGCTGTTAATGTACAACCAGATGACGTTGGAGCCCACATCAATGTAGGCAGGACTTACAACCACCTCGGAAGATATCAAGAAGCCGAGGACGCTTACGTCAGAGCCAAGTCCCTTCTTCCAAAGGCAAAACCTGGTGAATCATACCAAGCAAGAATAGCGCCTAACCACTTAAATGTATTCTTGAACCTTGCGAATTTGATCTCTAAGAACGCAACCAGATTAGAAGAAGCAGACATGCTATACAGACAAGCTATCAGCATGAGAGCAGATTATACTCAGGCCTACATAAATAGAGGAGATATTTTAATCAAACTAAATAGGACAAAGGAAGCGCAGGAAGTTTATGAAAGGGCTTTGCTGTATGACAGTGGGAACCCTGACATTTATTACAACGTAAGTACTAAAATAGTGAACTAAAAATTGGCTCCCAATCTATTAACTGGTTTATGCTCGGTTCCTATAAACAAAAACGAATCGTTTTGTTTACCAATACATTTTTATTGCCAAACTGGGCACATATAAACAGATTCGTAAGCTAATTTTACCGGTTATAGCTTCTTCTATATGGGAGGGTCTACTATGCAAAGCTATGAGGGCTTTGTTCCATTATTGCTAAAGATACAAGAGTCTTAATTTTGACCAATAAAGATCAGACAGAGGAATCAGCCATAAGTTAAAAAAAAACACATCATATGGCCCTAACTAGGCTTTTATCTACTTACCCCCTTACTAATAAACTCTCTGTATAGGTACACAAGGCTTTGTCTTCTTCTTTCGAAAGTCAAATTACTGACAACTGAAAGAAAGAAATCAGTGTGTAACTATTCATCTCATATTATAAGTAAGGAGGTTAGATTATTTTTTGTTTAGTTTATAATGTGCGTCTTATTTGACAGAATAAAAAAAATTGCTTTATTTTTTTCCTTTAGGGATATCTGCGGTGCATCATTCAATAACTAACTGTCGATTTAAATTTCAGCTAGGAGTGGTCCTTCTAGAGCAAGGCAAGCCTTCCCAAGCGCTGGCCTACTTAGACAAAGCGTTGGAACTGGAACCGGAACATGAACAAGCCCTCCTGAACTCTGCGATACTTCTGCAAGAACTCGGAGCTGCTGACCTGAGGCATCTGGCCAGGCAGCGTCTCCTCAAACTCCTTGATAAAGATGGTAGGTATTTTCTGTTAAATTATAAGACACCATATCATATATTAAAGTTCCATCAAGTTGGATTGTTCTTATTTGGTCTATCACATTGGAAGAAGGTCCATCGAATTGAAACAAGCTATATCAAATTGGAACAAGTACAATCCAACTAGAACAAGTTCTATCAAACTGGAACAAGTTAGGACAAAATGGAACATGTACATCAAATTGGAACAAGTTCTATCGAATTGGAATAAGTACGAGTACCTACTATCCAATCGAAACAAAGTCGATGACGTACGATCTGCAGAAAAACTTTCTCCTCGTTTTAAATTTCTTTTTTCCTTATGTTTGCATTTTTCATTGCCAAGTCAGACGGCCCAAAAACAAACAACCAGCAATCATTCGATACGCTGCCGAATCGATATTGTATTTTTCCCCCAAAACGAACCTTAAAACAGAACTTCCATGGCAGTTTAGACTTGCATTTCTAAGATCTAACTTCAAGTTCACTGTTTTAATGTTTTATCTAAGGTCCTACTGAAATGTTTCACTTAAAATTCCAGCCACAAACGAGCGAGTCCACTTCAACCTCGGCATGGTATGCATGGACGAGGGCGACGCTGAATGCGCTGAGCGATGGTTCAGGGCAGCGGTCCACCTCAAGCCTGACTTCCGATCGGCACTCTTCAACCTGGCGCTACTCCTCGCTGACAGGAGGAGGCCATTGGAGGCCGCGCCGTTCTTAAAGCAGCTGGTCAGGCACCATCCCGACCATGTGAAGGCGTTGGTGCTTCTGGGTGACATCTACATCAATTCTGTTAAGGATTTGGATGCGGCTGAAAGTGTAAGTATAAAAACCTCCTTGTAGAAACTATTCTAGTTAGACGCCATAATAATTTTAGTTAAGAAATTATATTGTTATTTTTTTATATTATTTAAATAGTTGTTAGTTTCGTTTTAGAGGTTTATACAGTGTATATGTTTTTTTCGTTATAAACATAAAATATATATTCCAGTAGGAAAATGTAAGAATACGTCAAATAAAGTGTCCTTACATTACCTATGATATTTTCTAATAAGATTACCATCTCTGTATTCCAGTGTTACCGGCGTATTCTGGAGCTAGAAGCCGACAACGTGCAGGCGCTGCACAACCTGTGCGTGGTGGCGGTGGAGCGCGGCAAGCTGGCGGCGGCGGAGGAGTGCCTCGCGCGCGCCGCCGCGCTGGCGCCGCACGAGCACTACATCCAGCGCCACCTCGCCGTCGTGCGAGCGAGACGGCTGGCCGCCGCCGCGCCCGCCTCCAACAAAACACCCCCCAACCCGGCCTCCACCGCAACGGCCACCACAGAAGTGCGAGCGAGATGGAACTACATCCCCCAACAACCCCCCGACCCCCACGAGACCGACGACTCATAGCCTACCGTAGAATATGGAACATGAAATGGACGTGAAATACGGAACATGTAAATAACATTTTGCTTAGGAATATCTTCTTCGAACACCAAACTAAACGAACGGCCAGTCGCGGTTTTATCTGCCTATCGATTTCTTTTATAATTTCTTCGAACAATCAGGGTATTACCTTCTATCTGACTCGGACATAATGTATTGTATTTCACCTTACTGTCGCTTGATTTAGATTGTTTCCCTTTGAAGATATCTAACGTATGATACCTACTATAGATTTTGTAACGGTACTGAGCGAAGTGTTTACGCCAAACGATATAATAAAATTATTGATCTCGTAGATAAAAAAACTTGATTTGCATAACGGCGTTTCGTGATATTAGTTAAAGACATCATTAATTATAATTGTGTATGCCATATATAAATAGGTATTATGTAGAATATGTTTCAACGAGCTTTTGTCATTAGCCCGGTATACGGAATGTATGGACAATTACAATATGTGTGTATTTAAAAAATAAATGGAAATAGCAAATAGAATGTATAAAAACTGTTTCCAGTAAATTAATTATCTAAGTTTCTCTAGTCACAATGCTCGTTTTGATAAAAATCTCTTTGGTTATTTACTACTAGTTAGAATATGAAATACATTGCATTGTACATGAAATTAAAGTTGAATGACCCCGTGCTTCGATTAGGCGTAGCACTAGTGTGGCGCCCCGCATTGCTGCGAACCCATTTCTAATAAACATATTATCTAGCTGAACAAACATATGTATAAAGGATCAGTCATTAACCTGTTGAAATTATCGTATACCTACTCACCGTCCAAGAAAGTCTTTGGAGTATCACCAGTGAACACAGTGGGGAATGATATAAGGCCATCAACACTCATTTTGAGAAAAATATTCTAATTAAGTATATTCAGTTTGCTCTCAGAATAGATCTGAGTCTTCGATATAATTTATGTTCGGGATTCGTACTTTTAATAAATCATTTCTTTGAAACACACTGCTGTTCTATAAACTTATTCTTATGAATTTGGGTCTTGATTTTTGTACTAACATGGTAGGAGATGACAATATAACTTAATAACTACCTACTCAAGAAAACGAGTGAGGTACCTACACTAAAATTTTTCCTTCCAGTCATGTACACTGTGTGCCTAAGTATGTACCTACCTATAGAACTATATAATTTTCTTAGAAAATAATTGTAAGATATAATTGTAATTCTTTGAGGATTACGTTTTTAAATTTGATAAATATTACAGCAGTGTGTATCCTAAGTAAGTCGCTGTCATTTGTATGTAATAATCCAATTTGTTAGCTGGATATACAACCTTTCTCAAAATAAATATTATTTTCATATTAATTAAAGATATTACGTAAAAACATGAAAGTGATCGACCGTTATTAGAATTAGATGTGAAAAAATGTAATGTTGTTAATGTTTTAAGATAAAAAGTAACTTTTGTAAAAACTGAATTTTTTACAATGTCTTGAAACATTTCTTGTGGGAACTCTGTTATGAGTTGATGAATTCGTAAGGACCCCGAATATTGTAACTATTTGTCGTCAAAACGTTTATTTTTATAAAATAAAATGTTTCAAATGATTTTTGCTTTATTTTATTAGGTACCGACTTCCTTGTATCCCTATACTTACTGGGCCCTAATTCACTATGACCACTCAACACTGACCAAGGCCAATTATATCAGGGCCAAAGCACACACGCTACTTTTTGCATCGGCGATCGGCGATTGAGCTGCTTTTTAGAAGCTAAATAAAAAAGCATTCCACACCGCACACTTAAAAACGCCAAACGCGGCGATTCAGACGTTTTTCGGAAGCTAGATAAAGCCGCTGAACGCTACACTCCGCACACATTCGGATGCCGGTCGCAGCGATTTGGCATTTGCGCCAGCTTCGGAGCAGTCGCTAAAACGCGCGATTCCGATACCGCGTCCGAACGCAGAGAGTCGCCAAAACGCGATGCAGCATCGATGCAGCCACAAAATCGCCGATCGCCGATGCAAAAAGAAGCGTGTGTGCTTTGGCCCTTAGAAAGAAACTGCGAGCCGATGCAATGTTGCAATGATAAAAATGGAAGTCGCAAGAAAAAGAAGCATCAGTCTTTTTGGAGCTTACTCTAGTTTGGCGGTCATTTAAGCATAAGGATGACGTCATAATTGTAGACTCGACAGATCATGTAAGCTGAAAACAAATTATCGGACGCGGCTGACAGCCGCGACTTCTAGGTATCTAGACAATGAATATACACTAGCTGTGCAAACTATCGGATGTAAGTCGTGGACGTAACCTTGGGCTGACCTTGAGCGTTCGGACGTCCGACAGAAATCTGGCGCGCTGGATGTTTTTGTCAGCCGAACACGTCTCAAAAGACTGTGCACACGTATCTGTCGCGGCTGTCAGCCGCGTCAAGGCCGCGTCCGATAATAATTTGTTTTCAGCTTTAGAGCGTTTTCACATTATCCGATCCGATATCGGTGTCGGATGCCGATCCGATATCGGGGTAAGTAAAATGTATGAAATATGTACCTGTCTTTCATATTGTCCGGCCCGATATCGGATATCGGAGCCGGCACCGATATGCTGGCGGCACCATCGGACGCCCGTGAGCCGTCGGGCGATAATGTTTGTATGTGTGCTATACGTGTATCTAAATTGTCTCTTGTGTGCGTAGAGCTCGATGCGCGGCGGCCATTTTGAGCTTGTTTACTAGTTTGGTTGTCATCATGGCGTCGTCGTCGTTTTGTAGCTTGCTAAAAAGAGTATAAAATGCTCTCTCTGAATATCTAGCTACCACAATGGGATGTACCCAATACTGTCTGTAGACAGATCTTTTTTTGCGTCTCAAATATAATAGATACAGCAAATAAAGTTTTCTATTATAGTCTGCCATGATGACTTGCCTGCACTAAGCTATCGAGCAAATGGCCGTATCTGAACGATTTTGTCGGAAATTATGTGAAAATAGCACATGGTGTCGGCTATCGGATGTCGGCTATCGTCGTCCGACACCGATATCGGATCGGATAATGTGAAAACGCTCTAACACTTGCTTGGTTTGTTATTAACAATCTATGGTCGGCATGGAATTAGTATAGACGACAGATAGTAATGTAAGATAGGTAAGCTCCTACCAAGGTGCTTTATAGTACATACTAATTCCATGGCTTCTACTTATATTACTTATTATGCCTGGCTGGTATTTTTCGTTTTTTTGCGGCCGTACTGCGCGCTTGGCGCGTTCGCTAGTCGCCTAGCGTGTATCGAAATATGTTAAGTCACTTGGGTCTAGGCGCTTAGCAAGCCAAATGAATATGCGTACGTAACTTTAGGGTTTGTTAGTTCAAAAGTAGTTTTGAAAGGGTTAAATAAATCAAAGATCAATGTTTGTGTAAAAGATTCACTATATTGTTTTGTACAGTGAGCAACATCAATTTCAAAACAATATCGCCCCTATTACACTAAGAACGGCTTAAAATATTTTTTCATTTTCCTTTCCACTAGACTTTTAATACGACACGGTTCTAATTTCGTGGAATCGCTTAAATAATTGCATAATCGTGTAAGACAGAATCAAAAAACAAACGTTTGAAAATAAAAACAGTCAAATGATATTTAACAAGTACAATACAATAAGCGAAGGTAGGATATTCTAGCATTTATTCTATAGACGGTAATGGAACCTAGGTGTCCTAAAACTTTAAGTACTATCACGGTTTGCAGTCCTTTTATGTACACATAATACATACCTCTTTTCACGATGTAAAATGGTAAAACAATCGAACGACTATCGGGCGACTAAACAAAATTTACTTCAACACAAGAATTCACAATTCTTTACACTTCACAATATCATTAGATGGTCTATGTCGTCAAATCAAAGATTTGATAGTATTATTAATTCAAACAAGGTCTTATTATTTAAACGAAATATTAATAACATAAAATAATCTAAGGTCAATAAAGGAATATAATTTATTAACTATACATTTTCTCATCACGAATAACAAAATCTCACTCACTCTCGCGTTTCAAACTTACACCTAAATTTTCTAACCTGAAATACTATCCACTTAATTTTAATTTTCTTTCGATGGACTTCTTTAACCTATATTTTGTTCCGTACATATTTTAACTATTGCTGTTACGATGATTCAAATTATAAGGCCCCTTCCAACCCGACCTTAAAGATAGTTCACAGGTTGTTCCGTGAAACATCTCTTCCTAAGCTGCTCTGTCCGACATAGTTCCAACGAATCCACTTTACGATCGCACCTACAATTAAAATATTCGACAACAAAAATAATGTCGAAACAGAAAACTAAAGAGTCTAACAACAACAAATTATACTTATAATTTAAAAGTTCTCACTCAACAAACCGTCTGCACTCGAAAACTTTCCAAAAATTAAACATACACAAACCTCCGCATGGATATAATGATAAGGTAAATAAAGTGAAGCATTCGTCTTATCGAATATCTGTACAAATGACCAGTCGTTGTATAAAAATATCCGAGTATATCAAAATTGTAGGCAAAAAGTCAGGGGTCGACTGTAGCTATAAGGTTAACTTTAAAAACGTGAGTGCACAAGGAACAGTTGGTAAAATCTACCTCGTAATTGCTTTAAAACCCTAATTTAGGTCACACGCGTTACGATATACTTGTGCAGAATTGGACTTGCACAAGTTTACATTAATGTGTGTGGGATGGATTAGCAAAAGTATCCGAGATTCCGAGCTATTCAGTATCACGCGTAAGTTTAGACTTGTGCAAGTCTAAACATGTGCAAGTCTAAACATGTGCAAGTCTACACTTGTGCAAGTATAAACATATGCAAGTCTAAGGCCGTAGTTAGTGCTCTCCTGACGGTCGGGACTGACGGTCAGTGCGTACGCACGCACTATGCGTCCGCATGCGGACGCGGTCAGTGCTGCTTTGAATGCACGCATGGTTTCTATGGCGATAGCTACGGCAGACCGACGTCAGTCCTGACGGTCAGGAGAACACTGAATACGGCCTAAACTTGCGCAAGAACATCATTACATGTGTGGCCTGCATAAGGTTGAATGTCACTTGCAGGTCATAAAACAACAAAGGCTATTCTAGATAGATTCAACCTTAGAGAAGATTAAATTTACTGGGAATTGTTGTCAAAAGTAGTGAAGCAATTACGAGGTCGACTGTACGTCCCGACTGTTGCCATGGCGTGCACTGGCCAGGATCACATCGGTGATGGTGTGCGGGTTCACTTGTACTCGTCCTCGGCGTCGAAGTCGACGTCTTCTTCTACTTCGGCGACCACTGCTTGCTGCTGCTGCGTTAGCGCTAACGGGCCCTTCTTGTACGCCGTCATTTCCTATAAATAAAATATAGTTTTATTGTAAACCACACATACACAACCAAGATACGTTTACGAGTTATTGCAGAGATATCATTACTAAGTTTATATATTTTATTCTGTTCGGGAAGCGTTCAGCTAACTTATAACAGTGTTCACAAAATATACGAAATTAAAGGCCATTTACAAGTTTCCGCTTATAAACACTATACCCTCTCTACTCTAGCCCCTATTTGCTGATGCATGACGTTAATATTGTATCTTCAAAAAAGCTATGCATTACTTTTTACAGTTTTTGCTGATTTATCTAAATTGTTTACAAAAAGCATAATCGAATATTCCTTGTAGAAGGGCGACTTTATTTAGTATGTGTGCTATCAAATTTTGAAACTAAACATAACAGTCAAGCTTATAAAAAAACACAGGCGAGCCTAAATATTCAGTTCAAAAATTGCAACAAGGATCGCTAAGGAGCACTCCAATTTCAGTACGATTGGCAAACCAGTGATTGCAGAACGTATTTTTAGCACCCAAGATGGACCCCCTACATACCTTTTCTATATTTATTAGCGAAACTCGCTTTTACAACAAAAAAAAAAACATAAATAACGTAATCCAATAAATTTTTCGAATCTTGCATTCCGGACGAACATTTTTTTCATTCCGGCTCGCGGGAGTATCTATCACATAAAGGCATGATTCACACCTGCCATCCAATCTTGTACTATAGAGGAACCTTCCGCCTTTTGTTATTGGATACATACATCTTGATATATTATGGGACAGGTGATGCTGACATTTGACAAAGAATACGTAATTTTGTGTTAGAAAACTGGAGAATATTTTTAGATTGAAGTTTTAGAAAGACGAGAAAGAACATTTTTGTAAACTGCAAGTTTTTCAGGTAGGTTTCATACCAGAAAGGAAATATGAGGTGAGAAGAGTTATGGTTTCTTCGGCAGTATTTTCCTAGTGCGAAAACATTAGAGAATGCCGCCCGTCTGCCCAGATACAGCTGATTATTAGTATTTTAAACTAAGCAATTCAAGTTTAATCAATAAAGCCGGAACAACAAATGTTCCCAAGGAAGAATTTGGTTCCGTAAGTGTTCCCGATTTACTTCAATAATAAACCGAATTGACTATGATATTGAGGGCGATTTTTATGAATTTTGTTATAATTTAAAAACTGCTCAATTCTCTCGCCATCTCTCAACAGCTTTCTATGTGATCCATCTTCAAATCGCCAGAGATGAACATAGATTACTCAGCTGGTTGAATAGTTTTGATCGCATGAAACCCAATTTATACAGAAAGATTTTTTTATCACCATCCAATTTTTTACAGGGTGTTCTACCCATGAATATGAACAACATTTACTATGGGACCAACTCTGAAATCACGAAAAAAAAATCAGCTGTTTAATACAAAAGTTCAATACCTACTTGACCAAAATGTATGAAACAGCAGATATTTTTTCGTGATTTCAGAGTTGGTCCCATAGTGAAAGTTGTTCATATTCATGGGCAGAACACCCTCTAAAAAAATCTTCCTGTATTTATCCTTATAGTGACCACTTCACATAAACCAAGTAGCTATGACGACATAAATCTCCGACAACAAACAAAAAAAAAACAACCACTCACCCGATCATATCTCGCCTTATCCTGCTCCGACAGACTCTCGTACTTGGACTTGGTCTCGGGCTCGGCAGCCGCCCAGCGCCTGCCCAGCTCCTTGGCGATGTCGCCCATAGTGTACTCCGGGTTGTTAGCCTTCACCTTTGAACGCTCGTCGTTGCAGAACCAGAAGAACGCTGATCTGTAAATGTAGGGATAATTTTAGTGGAAATATTTTAATAGACCCCCTACAAACTTATTAACATTCTAATGATGTACGCTTTTTTTTAATAAATGAACCTCTTTTTAACTTCCAGGCTTTTTCTCACAAGTTGGTCACAGTTACTTGGCTATTAAGTATTTTTAGGACACCAAAAGGGGAATGATCTCTAGTGTCCATTAATATTTTTAGGTACCTATCAAAATGGGATTTTTTTGGGGTTGATTTGGCTTATATTAGTGGTGAGGATTGAATAGCCACAGGACGTGGTGTTCCGTCGCTTCCGCGGACAAGTACCACAGAACAAGCTAGTGAAGTACTATTTTATGATAAAAATATGTATGTTTCGGTTAAGGTATTTATCTATGGGCCTGCGTCGCCTGAAATAAATGAATGAATAAATAAATGAAAGAGGAGAGAACAGAAGATCTAATAGTTCGGGTAATTATAAATGAGACCTACGATTTATTCTGATATAACAAAAACAAGGTGTGGTATTTACAGCTAGGTATAGTAAAAAAATCCATTTCATTAACAATTTGGCGAGGTTACTTTACTGTAATTACCATTTGCAAGAAAAAGAAAACATATTGGGGAATAATTATGGAGTTCTAAAGAAGTCCTGGACTGAAATTGCATTTGGTTTTCTAATATGGCTATGCTAACGTGTTTTCTAAGGGCTGGTTGATCAGTCTAACACAACAAACATGAAAGGCGAAAGCAGTGAGCAAGTTCGGGAGTTTAGGTTGTTTAGGTCACCACAATTAGGGTTCGTTCAGCGCCGGGAGCCCTTCTAGCTCCACTAGAAAAATGTAACTTGAACGAACTCAAATTTGTTAAATTCAAAGGGCATGTCATCATGTGCAATTACAAAAACGGTCTGACAATGAGCATAAATCCTCTACTGACAACAAAGTTTTTTTTATTATAAATTCCAAAGCTTCTGCAACAATAACCACATTTAATACAACAGATTAAAGAAAAACTCATGACCATAACTCACAACGATCGCTTGGGTGCGTTGGGGTCCTTCATCTGCTGGCGCTTACGTCCCCGCACCTTCATGTCCTTGGGAGGCACGTAGGTCTGCATCTCTAGGTCGAACCTCTTCTTGTCCTGTTCTGCCATCTCGTGGAACCGCTGCTTCTCTTTCTCTGACATCGTCTGGGGGGAAATGTGGAGTGTTGACTTAGAGTGGCCAAATCATTTTGACTTAAACTTAAGAATATCAAGTTACTGCTTTTTAAATGAAATTTCTCTCCAATGTCTGTTTTATAAAACAAAGTTGTGTGATGATTGCAATGAGTCTTGATATGAATCTCACAGATTTGAAAGTAATATCAAATTAACGACTTAGGGTTTTTTTTTTCATTTCGAGAACAATGACTGAGCATCTCTCAAGAATTGAGCTGTAAAATAAAGTTGGACAGTTATTTTGAAAATCTTTAAAGATAACGATAGATGACTATAAACGTAATAACTTTAAAGATAAATTTCAATTTTTTTTTTGACGTTCAAAAGTGCCTTTTTTGTGCCTATTTGAAATAAATGCTTTGACTTTGACTTTTGACTTTGACTTTCAAAGCCTATAGAAAGGGACTGCATACATAGAAGCCACTTTATCTTTAAATCAATCTTGAGTATGAACATAACAGATCTAGATACTAATACTACCTACTACTAATAAAGCTAAACAGTTTGTTTGGAACTACCAGTCGGATTTTAACATCATGTTAAGACAATTTTAGGAACCGTGAAAAAACAAAAAAGGCAGAAAGAACGCTAAGCGAGAACGATGCAATAGGGCGATGCGATGCGACGGGGTGGGTCGGGGCGGCCGAAATATCACGCGGAAGAAGTCGCGGGCAGAAGCTAGTTTTCAGATAAAATCCTAAACCTCGCGAATGTCCATACAATGCGTTGTTTAATCTACATGCCATGTGTTAGTGATTTCAGTTGTTTATGTATTTTTGGCACTCGATATATAAATATTGTGCCAAATCTTCATGTCCAATGTGACTTATGATCAAAATTTAACAAATGGGAAAATTATGAACTTAGGTACATATTTGACGTGTTTTTTTGTTAACAAACACTTTGTTTTATATTACTAGAAACTATTGGTCATGAACAAAATCAAAAGTCATTTGTTCAAACTAGGTGAGAATCAACACTTTTTGAACGTCAAAATTATATAAGACAGTCCCCGAAATTGCTTGTGCTACCTATTAAGCCTTCTCAAAGACCATTTTACAATTAGCAAACAACCGTTAAATTGCATCATCTTCATGATAACAGCTGAAAGTCGTCTACTGCTGGAGTTGCTAGACGTAGACCTTCTCTCTAATAATCCATACTAATATTATAAATTCAAGGTAAATCTGTCTGTCTGTCTGTATGTTACCTTTTCACACCTAAACCACTGAACCGATTTAGATGATATTTGGTATAGATATAGTTTGAGTCCTGGGAAAGGACATAGGATAGTTTTTATCCCGATATTCCCAAACGATCGAAACATATGCGGGTGAAACCGCGGGGCGCAGCTAGTTTTTCATAAGTTAACAATTTGTAGGTCACTAAACGCCCCCAGATGTAATAACAATAAAACTTTTATTGTGTCGCGTTCAGTGTCCTTCAACTGAGAGAAATAACTTCTTGAAAAGTCACGTTAATTATGTATACTGGCTGGGTCGTCGTCACCAGGATGCAGGGAATCCAAGGAAGCTATGCCATCATTGGATGGCAAGCTAACCAGGCACTTACTACGACTGGACAGGAAAGGCCTGCGCCTGGTGACGGGGACCATCACGGGACACTGCTTGCTAAACAAACACTTTCCCACTATAGGCATAACGGACAATCCCCTGTGCAGGGCTTGCATGGAGGCTGGTGAAACCGTTGCGCATGTGCTCTTTGAGTGCACAGGCGTCACCCAGATTAGATCAGAGATCCTCGGGACACCCAGATCATACACAGACATTCTCAAAAGACCAGGAGACCTAGTCAGCTTCTGGAGGGAGGTGGGCTGGTTGGAATAACCACCGACGGCCGCCATGGCTCACGCACAATGGTCCATTTGAAGGACTAAGTGTGGAAACCAAACCCATAACATAGAACATAGACATGTATATTGGCGATTAGTCGATCAATCTTGGGCAGCTATTAATAAAATAAAGAAAAAACTTACATTCCACCTCTCAGCGCACTTCTTGGAGAATGCAGCAAACACAACATTCTCATCGGGATGTTTCTTCTTGTGTTCCTCACGGCACGTCTGCACGAAGAACGCATAAGCTGTCATGCGTCCCCTAGGCTTATTGTACGCCCTTGCCCTAGGCATCTTCTGTTTGACGGTCGCTTGGGCCTGGGCTATTAACGCCTGCTGTTGAGCTTGGTGCTGCAATTCCTGCACATTAAAGTTTCATTCTATGGTTTTGAACTTATTCTAACTACTATTACAGTAAAAAAAAGAAATCACAGAACATCCATACTTACTATAATATTATAAATTCGAAAGCAACTCTGTCTGTCTGTATGTTATAATGACCGGCACGAGTCGTGAGCACAGATGGGCAGTAGTGGGGGCAAGCTCGCGCATGTACACTTTCGGCCAAATTTATTTAGTACCGCTTATGCTTTTTTTTCTCCTCGGCATATTTTAAGAGTTCGTGTGACTACGATTTTAAAACCAAAAAATTAAAAACAACAATTATATAAAACGAGATAACAAAAATAAACTAAGTATATTAAAACAAAAACACATTACAGATACGAAATAACAAAAATAAACTATTTTAAAATCTCAAAAGTTAGTCACTAAAATTGCACGAAAGTGTATAGTAGCCGAATGACACGCGAGGGACCAATAGACGACGAGCATCGACTGACGAACCAATCGCGTGCAACCTCGGCGCCCCCTGCCTTCTTCATTCCGCCAAAGAGACCGAAAAATTCACTACTGGTAGGTGTCAGTTTGTGCTCACGACTCATGCCGGTTACTGTACCTTTTCACGCATAAACCGCTGAACCGATTTAGATGAAATTTGGTATGGAGATAGTTTGAGTTGTAGGGAAGGATATTGAATAGTTTTAATACTTTTATCGCGGATGAAACCATGGGGCACAGCTAGCTTTAAATAAAATGGACCAGCACTCACAGATTGTACCAATACAAATGTTTCAAATTATCAACTAAACAATAATCTGCAGTATGGCCATGATAAAGTGTAGGTGGTGGATTATGGCCCCCACCCTCTCACAGAGAGGAGGCCGGTGTCCCAGCAGTGGGAACATTATAGGTTGATTATGCTAAGGTGTGACTTTACTTTCCTATGTGTATAATGTTTGATTTGTTGTATATCATCTTTTTATGAATGTGTCTGTAAATGGCTAAAATCAACAGCAACCACAGAAAGACAACTACAGTATTGTTTTATATCCTGAACAGAAATGTGTACTTAGTTTTTAAACAAAAATGCAAAGAACATCTGTTTTGAAGTATTACCTGTAATGTAGCAGATTGCCTTTGTAAGGCAGCTTGAATTTGTTGTTGTTGGACAGCTTGTAACTGTTCATGCAGAGTCTGTTGCTGTTGCTGCAGAGTTTGAGCAACTTGCTGTTGCAAAGCTGCCTGAGCTTGCACAATAGCTTGAGCCTGTGCTGGGCTCACTTGTAGAGTCTGTTGAATACTCTGCTGCAGAGCTTGTTGCTGCTGCTGCTGTTGCTGCTGTTGCTGCTGCTGTTGTTGTTGCTGTTGTTGCTGTTGTTGCTGCTGTTGTTGCTGATGCTGCTGTTGATGTTGCTGCAACATTTGCTGCAAAGTCTCTTGCTGACTTTGCTGCTGTTGCTGCAAAGTCTGTTGCAGTGTACGATTATGTTGTTGCAGTGCTTGTTGCAAGTTTTGTTGCTGCAGCTGCTGTTGCAGCTGATTCTGCTGCTGTTGTATAGCCTGGTTTTGCTCCTGTTGGACCTGCTGAAGAGTCTGGTGGTTTTGTTGTATACCATTAGCTTGCTGATTATTCTGTTCTGAATCAGGACTTGACTGACTTTGTGGCTGCAACAATAGAACATTTTTATTTATTTTTGCATATTACACAACTACAGTTCTGGTCAAACTTGATGGTTGATCGAAGTAAGTACAACCTATGGCTTGCTCTATTTTGTAGCCCTCCATACACACTTCATACTGCGCTACATACACCTCGGGTTCCGAGTGGCCACTTACTATTTAATTCACTCAGTCTAGATTTGATGTTTGCATATTAGTTTAAATCAATAACCAGATCTTTTAACCAGTATTTACAGGTTAGCAGTTAAAGTTACCATGGCCAAAGAACCAGGGTGGCTGAGGTTGGACTGCATTAGACACCTTAAAAAACTGGCCAGAGAAACCAACACATAGGAAGTCCAGACTATCGGAAAGATCTTTGCTTAGCAATGAGCTATAAGTCAAAATAGAAAAATTATAACTAAATGGTGCTCAGGAATTGGCTCATATAACTCCCAGAAAGCATGCCTTAGCGAAATTTTGAAGATTTAAGATAAATTTAGCATACTAACACACTTCCTCACCCAAATATACCACACGAAAGACGTTTTAATTGTATGGAGTACCATCCTTCTTCCTAAAATATGATGCAGATGTCAGGAATCTGCAGTAGTGACTTCGATGTGACCCGAACTCCTGGCACCTACCCACTTTCACACTTTCCCTAGTTTCCTACCGTCGATAATCGTATTTATACAATAAATTACGTAAATTATGTACCGAGAATAATTTTCAGAATGAACGATGTTGCAGTATTCAGTGTTGCAGTATATGGACTTCAAAAAACCTTGAGAAACCTTGCATCAACATTACCTACTGCATAGGAATCTAGAAAACAAGAATTTGATCATCGAGTGATCGATGAATTTGATGTAGTTTCCTGAAAAACTTCAGAAGATGGCAAGATGCTACATGCTCTGTGGAAGATACTGGACATTGGAATTGGAAAACAACACGACGCCTTGACCTTGACAAAATGACAGTGACACTGACACTGATTACTGAAAGCAACCATTCCATTTTCGTAGGAAATTAGGTATTATTAGTGCAGGCAGTATTGTTCCAACCAAATTTAAAAAAAAAATCAACTGCTCGATTTGAGAAGGGTGCTATAATTTGTATGCCTATTTTTTAAATTACACAAACTACCCAATTCATATTTTAGTGTAGCTCGACAAGCATATTATTCCAGTTCCACATCCATGCAAGATGGTCAATAATGTAATAGGTAGTAATTAAATGTATTGTGATTGTTTGGAGCTGTAGAAACAAAGAAAACAGTGATTGTTAAGGTTCGTAACTGGACGAATCAGTAAAAAAAACTGTACTTGCTTTTGGAATTTTATTGGAACCTTATTATCATAAATAAAGCCTGCATTACCCGAAGGGGTAGGCAGAGGTCATGCAAATTTCACCTACTATGATAAGGAAGAGGGACGAAATGTTATTGGAACGATGCATTATTCATAAAACAAAAAAATAAACCTACTCTCTCGCTTTGTTAAAAAGAATCTAGTGTATGTTGTGGTTTATGTCAGGCTGTTCCAAAAATTCCTTTTTCAAAAAAAAAATAACAAAGACCGAATGGTTTTCAAAGTAAAGAATGAACGAATTGTATTTTCAAGTTGCAGTAATGCAGTGACCACTCATTATTTGGCATTTTCAAAAATAAACCTAGTAAAAGAAGAAAATAATTACCTGCTGGCTGCATAAGTTGTGAAATATAAACGAATACAACCAATTTATCTGTTTATATTAGATGGCCAAAAGGTAAGTAATGAATAATTAGTTCAAAACGATTTTACCTTTTTAACCTTAAAACTAAACTATAATAATATCTCTTAAATCTGTAGATATATAAATTATTCCCGTGGATAATTCATTTAATTCTAGTATAAACTCTGTTTATTTTGAGTATTGAAGTTTTTCTTTGTAAGAATGATTTGTGTATCTTTGATTACTTATGTTTTATTGGTTGTTTGCTTGCTCTAATAAACTAAATTGGTAAATACAATTAGTTATTTGCTGTTAACAGGTGAATCGTAAAAATCGACTTACATAATATTTTACAACAACAAACAGTAATACTGATGTTTTATTTATGTAATGGGGAGTGAAACTGTTTATACCTATCTAGAGTGCAAAACAAAGGATTTTTTAAATATTTTTAATAAAACAGTGTCTATTTGAACAGTTAGAGCACTGGTGGACAAAACACCAAAAAAAAAGAGTATATTTAACCCTAAGATGTAGGTAAAGATCGTAAAATACTCTTTTGCTTTGTTATATTTTTCATTATGTCAAGAAAACCTTTTCGTACCGTAGGAGAAGACGTTTGTTGTTGCGACTCTACCGATCCAGATGCATACCACCATGGTTGTTGAGGAGATTCTTCTCTCGCGTTTGAATTTGACATTAAGCGGTAATCATAACTCGGAGTTGAGGTATCACCGCCGTTGTTCGAAAATCCACCGGTCATTTTGTATGTGTAAAGTTGATGAGTTGAGGCAGCAGTGCTTCTTGCTATCTCCTCATGTAATTGTTGTTGATGCTGTAGTTCACCTGCGCCACCCGGCCACCACGAGGCATCGTCGCGCGCACCCCAAGCGTCCCCCGTCGCGCCCCGATCCCCCATGTTACAATCGTAGCTTGCGGTCAACCAGTTATTTTATGCCTCTTTGGTCACTTTAAAATGTTTCCTGCGTTCCAATAGCTGTTGAAATCATGTCCTTTCTCTAATATTGCAAATACTGGAGCGTTAAAGCTTTAAGTATTGATAGAAATATAGTTTCACTAAAACACTGTCACTTTTCATGCAAATCGGTTTTTATCACAAAGACTCAATATGATTATGTATGCCACATTATTTTTTAATCAAATTTATTCCATGGAAATCGAAAACGCACAAGGTCTCGCGTGTTGTTTAGTGAAAAAGCTACCGGCTGTAAGTTCCACTCCACACGCGTACGTTTTGTCTTCGTTTGTACTTAAGTCAATAAAGTTGGCAACGTCGCAGAGTCAGACGCCAAACAAGTGCACACGAGCGCCCTCAACGCGCAGCGGCCATTTTAGAAACGTTCGAACATATACGAAAAGAGACGAGTGTGCACGAACTGGCAACAAGCTCGTCCAGCAACCGGTCAATAAGACGATTAGCGCAGCCTCGGCTATCCATGTCCATACTGAAATTCTTTTGTTTATAATTCAAGTAAACATTTACATAGGTACTTTTAATAAGAACATTTAATATCTTACTAAATCAAGAAGGAATGTATTTCATGGAACTAAGATGTCGATAAATACGAAATTAATAATGTTCTTGTACTTATTAATAGAAACTGTATTTACCTACAAATAAACAGTACAGAATTCAGTATTTTACGTATAGTTTTGTGAAAAAAAAATAGTAAATTGAAGGCACCTATTATGTTGTATAAAATGAAATGGGTTAATTACATAATACACAATTTATAGAACAAAGTACCTACTAGTCAGCTTCTAAGCTTTCAAGGCCACGGTTGTAAGAGTAAAAAATCGGCCATTTTTTATGGAAACTGACATATAACTATGCAGAATCGATACCTATTTCGTGATTTTACAACATGTGAGAAGTCAAATAGAAGAAATTGTAGGAACAATATTATGTACACACTTCCCAGTTTTTTTTGTAGATCGAGTAATCTGTATCATTGATTAATAAAATAGGTAAAAGTCTTAGACCATCTTGTATTGAAATGTTATTGCTGTCTTATGTTCTATATTCAAATTCAATGCTGTTTAAAATATAAGTACCTATTTATGAAAATATGATATACCTATCTACTAAGTAATATTCCCCTTTATAGTCATTACTTGACTAATTTCTTACACCAGTAAAAGTTAATAATTATCCAATCATTTTTAGCGACTTACGAGTATTTAGTGTACTCTGGAATTTATGTTTTCTATCTTCTTGGTAACTACAGCTCTAGCTGTTAGCTGCACCATAGTATCTGGGTAGCTATGCCAGCTCCAACAAATATCGATATATTAATTGTGCTTATTAATTTGGTGTATGATAGATGGTCAGTTCTATTGAGGGGGCGATTTCGATTTTCGAATTGTTCATTTACTTGAGTTTTAGTAGCTTATCGATTGCAATATTCCAAATAAAATTATTTGAGGTTTAGCAAAGGTCTGTGATGTGTTTGTCTTAGTTTTTATGGGAGGTAGATTGTTTAAATAATATCGTTTTGTCGGCAAGTCCAGCCTTCTAGCTGTCTACACCTCTCGTAAAGATATGTATGAAATGAAATTGGTAATGTTACTTAGCAGTTTGCAAAGCCGTAGCTGACGTAATAAATCGGTAGATTGAACTTTTGACCAAAAAATGTATTAGAATTTAGTCTCAGAACATTAAATTCATGAAACGACTGTCAGTAGCTGAACAGCTCGACTATGTAAACTCTGAAATTTAACAATCAGGTATACCAAAACTCGTTCTATCGCTTCTCTTAACTCATCATTCTCTTGCTCTGCCTTTTTAGGGTCGGCGCAACATTTATTTATAATCTCCCTTACAGCTATTATTACAGGTGTAACATGTCTTCTCTATTGGCCACCCTCTTCTTAGCCATATCATCTTTCACACTGTCCATACATCGTTCTTTGGTCTTTCCCTACTCTATAGTAGTCTATAGCCATTCATATTCATACTTAGAACTTTCCTCACAATATTTTCCTCATTCATCCACATAAGATGCCCGTACCATGACAACCGATTTCCACACATCTTTTCAGTCACCGGTGATACTTTCAGACATCATCTAATATACTCATATCTTATTCTACCCAGTCACTTAATACCACACATTCCTCTTTGTATTTTCATCTCAGCTGCATGCATTTACTTCCCATTCATCAGTTTGTGGTCCAAAATTCTGATCATTACTTCTCCATGGCTTGTCCTAAAATATCTTCGTTTAGACTTGAGTACTTCGCCGTTCCCAGCAGTAAACAATGTCACTGTGCTGCTTCTTTCACATCTACTCTCCATCACTGCATCGCACCAACCATGCTTTTACCATTATTGGGCTGCCCATCTCTGGAATTTTCACCCTCGTCCGCATAGCGACGCGCGACGCGGCGTGGCTCTCGTCTAAACATTTTGAGGAGGAGAATTATGCATAATTTCCTTACCAAAGTGACATAAATGTTCATCATACTTTTAATACTTTCTAATAGCATGTACTTTATTCATAGGACTTTACAAAAACTGTGGTTTCCATCGAAACATAGGTCACTCATGTGATTCGTTAAGAGCAACTAAGGTGTTTTCTCTCGTTCCTGGTAGACCCTGCTAAATATAACATTTCATGATAGATCAAAGTTCAGCAGTAGACGTCGCGTTGTTTTTTGTTGCTCCTATATATTTTCAGTTCCGACAAAGGACCGCAAAGTATGTATTCAGATAATGTTTTCGTTTAGAGGTATGAAATCCAACCGGTAACAGTGCGCTCTTGGTTCAAAGCCCTTACTATTAGGCTTTTATTCTATTCCAGAAAAGCTGGACTGGTTTTTTTTTTTTTTTGGGACTCGTCACTACTCATTAGTCACACATATAATACATTGCGATTGGGACATTTCGCGAACCTTTTTTGGCCTAAAGTTCTAAACTCATTTAAACCTTTGGTGTGGCAACATATAAGTACAGGCAAGAGTACCTATCCAATACTCCTATTTACATAATAACATGTATCAGTAAAGTTTATGTGCTCACTTAAGTTATTATGTTGCGACAAGCATGTTCGTAAAAAATCTGCTAGTATCACTATTATTGTTTGTAGTGTAACATTCCAACACAAATGGCATAAAAAACATGGCGAAGTGAAGAGAGAAGACGACGAAAGCTGGTCTAACCACCATGTTCCCGAGTAATGCTGGGAAGAGAGAGAGTTATTAAACTTACCGATAAGTTGCATTTTGGTGGTGCTTATTTTCATCGATTCCGGAGTTATTAGTTGAGTAGAAATAAAAAGAGATAGAAAAAATTAAGCAAACGTAAAAAAACTAATTAAAAATTGAATGATAGAGGTGTACAACTGTGGTCTGTGATATACCCACCCCCATTTCGACGCTGACTGAATTCAGTCTCATGACAAATAGGAGCCGAGCGTGCTGCCTTTTATCGTAAGCAAACTCTGGTCTGCTTACTAAGATTTTCCTAATAGAAATAGGTACCTTACCTACCGCATTACCAGATAGAATTTATAGTTTGTGGAGCGTTAGACGCAAACTTACGCGTTTACGCGTTAGCGTAAAGGACTAGAGGGCAAAGTTGTTATTGTAAGAATTAGAATACCTACACAAATGACTTGTTGGCAATTTGACACAGTTCAATATTATAATATGAAGTTATTAGGTTTATGCCAAATGTGGCTTCAAAAGTGTTTTGGCAACGATTATTTATATTTATTATTTACGCGTACAAATCATAAGAATGGTGCTGTGTAGGCATACATACGAATACGCGCAGTTTAGCTTAGACTGCGTCAATGCGTCTTTCCCATCAAGGGTCATTAGTCTTTATAAGTAATTTAATGCCCCCACCCTTTTCAGAAAATGCCTCGTTTTACGCCTGTTACGTGCCGCAGCTGTTTCAAAACATACCAAATAAAACCGAACATACCTACCTGTATTCTATTCCATGCCACTGTAGCATTTTACTTTGATGAATGTGTAGGCAAAACTGTAATGCCTACCTCGTTAGGTATATGTAGTTATTTTACACATCCCCGAGAATGTAAATAAATTAACAAATTACAACAAAAAAAAATGTATTTAATTAAATATGAGTTTATATGTATACGTACGTATAATTATATTATTTTATTCACTCAGTGATATAAGAATCTGGTTCATTCATAAAAATAAATAACCTAATTTTCGCTAACACCACTGCAAATAATGGTCTTCAGTCTATGTTCCTAGTTAGAATCTAGTATAGCTACATACAAAAAATAAAACAATACCTACCTACTAAAATATCTTGTGGACTAATCAACTAGATATTATAATCAAGTAACTATTTTCGATAAAAACGCTGAATCTTGAAGTTTGAATGTATTAACTAGATACATAAACAAATTCGTAAACACCAGACACGTTCAAAGACATTTCGTATAATATAGAAGTCTTTCCATTGATGGCTACCTATATCATATGAACATTGATAACTACCAATTACTTACCTACTATGACATTGTTATGTATACATATATGGTTGTACATATAGTATCTGTCACCTTACTTCGGCACTCGGCAGCCATTTGCTTACAAAATTAGAATGTAAAGCTATAAATATCGTTTTGAGCTGAATACTGACCCTATTTAAACCACAGAAATAATTTACGTAGGCTTTTTCGTTTATTATTAAATTAAATGGTTATAATAGAAATAATGAAACTCACCGAGTATTGTGTTTATTATAAACGAGCACACGATTTCAGCGCTTATTACGTAGGGAACTTTGCTGCGTTCGTCGTAATGAATACATGAACAGGCGATGTCAGTGACAAAACATTCCGATTGGCTTAAATTAAATGCCCCGCCATTTTTCAGCCAATAACTGAGCTAGCCTTAGCTTTATTTTTTGTTTATACTACAATACATAGATACGTTGTCATATTGTATTCATGCACACATTCACCAAAAGAACTGTTTTCGTTTCGCGGTTCTAATCGTGTTACGCTAAAGTAAGTGCTATTCACCATTTCAATATGGCCCTATTTTATAGGTGTACCGTAACTTGAAGCGAGTGAATGAGTGAGTGAATGAAATGACAAACTAGTAATAATAAATTTGTAATGGCGATGCCATCGGTCGGTGCGGGATACGACGAGTACGAGTCGAGTCATTTTTATTCAGCGGCTGCAATTGAGTCTCTTAAGCACCGTGGACATAATAAATTCGTGTTAATTATAGTTCTGATTTTAGCAGTCATCTGATAAAAGCATTGAATACTTGGGAAAATAAAACGATTGAACAGTTGCGAAGTAGCAATGTACAATTTGTTGCTTATGTGCAGTGAATAAAGAATTACTATCTTCGTACAGTGATCGGTGTGCAACAGACAAACGGCCGGTTATTTGTTGTGATGATTTTAATTGATTTATTTAACACAAATGTTCTGTGTTGTTATAAATCATAACCTCAATTCTGTGTCATTGTGAATACGTCGAACTGTTTTCCATCGCCTGGTGCGAGGTGTAATAGAAGAGTTAATTTTATTCGTTATATATGATTCAACGGGAGTATCAAATGAACAACGGGTTTAGTACAGGAGAAGAAGATTCTAGAGGTAATTCTGACCAAATATGTTGCCTTATGGATGACGGCGAGAGTTGCAGGCGACCCGCAGGCAACGCTTCGTACAGCAAGCGCATACAAAAGACTGTCGCCCAAAGAAGGCTGAAACTTAACATTGACCCCCAAGTATGTCACACACATTTTTATTTATTTTTAACTTTCATCAATAACAATCTTGAGTGGCTTGAACACAATTGCAATTATTATGTTGGCTAACTGAATTCCATATGTTATTTTCAGGCCAGGCATACTTACATTTGTGATTACCATAAAACAATGATACAGTGTGCCAGGACGAAGCAGAGGAGGCCCAAGGACTCAGAGGATGACAGCAATGAGGCAGAGATGGATTCACCTGAAGTAGACTGGTTCCAATTACAAGTGAACACATTGAGGAGATATAAAAGACATTATAAGGTGCCAACAAGGCCAGGATTGAACAAAGCTCAACTAGCTGATGTTAGTATTGCATGACTCATATATTCCCCTATTTAGTATTTATTTAATTAATTCCTAAGAAAACCTTGTTATCCTGTTCATGTATAGCAATTATGAAAGTATTTTTTTTTTCAGGCTATCCAAAAACATTTCAAATCATTACCTGTGAATGAAAAGGAAATAATGACTTATTTTATTTATATGGTGAAGACCAACGGTAACAAGTTAGACCAGAAAAATGGGATGAACTCTGACTCAGTGTAGAATAAATATATGACTGTAATTTATAGCTGAAGTGTGTAGTTTTAACATAGTATAATTAGATTTATAAATAGATTTGATTTTATTTTCTTCTTAAATTTTCAATCTGCATTCTACAATAAAAGCATAGAAATAGATTGAGAATCAGTTGCAAAGATATTTGAAGTATATTACTTCATGCCAAATTGTAAACTTGCTAAATTCTTTAATGATTTGAATGAGTGAATGTTTAAAAATGTATTATTTTATTATTCCACACCACTTGCATCCACATGAACTGCTCTATTTATTTTCTTGTTATGTTAGTGTAGTTAGATAATATTTTTCTGTAATATACTTAAATCCTTTCAGTGTCAAATGTTATGATTGTTTATTGACGAGGGACATGCAATGGCTAATATAATACTGTTAAGAGAGATTACAATAACAGGAAGTTTTAAAATGTAAATTTATTACATTTTATTTAACAAGTACATGTGTATTATTTCAGTCTTCCTCCGAATCTGATGAAATTTCTATCCATTGTGAAGCTCCTTGCTTTGTTTGTATTTCTGCAGTTTGGGGTTTGGATGCCACGACTGTGAACAATTGATTAAACCATCACATAAAATTAACTAACCCAAGTAATGAATAATTATAATCAAAAATATTAACAAGTCCAAATATGTTTGTGAGTGACTAAGAAATCAAGAATTCATACTGACCATCATATTTGCTAGGCTCAGGATCAGAATCAGCATCCATTATATCGTCATCAGCCTCATCATCAATATTATAATGTTTGAGTTTAATATTCAAATCCTTTTTACTCAAACACTGCAGATGATCTTGTGTTATTACATCTGAGAAGTTAATCTTCACTCTTTTTTGTCTGAAAATAACAATTCAGATTTATTATTACACTAGCAATCTGTCCCTGATTCGCACGGTTTTTACGACTTGAACGAAAAGTAACTTTAATTTGTTTTATGTTTAACCTTTTAACTGCTTACGACGGATTAATCCGACAAATATTTTCGTGTCCATTACGCCAGGGTCGTATATATACGACCAAATAACACAGCACGTATAATCTGTATTATTATTACATCATCACAGCTCGTTTCATACGTACCTATTTATTTTTCGTTTTTTTTTTCGATCCCTGAGGCACGACAACTCATAAAGTCGGGCGGTTAAAAGAAGTTGCATACTGTGAAATTAACTTATTCTACTAATAATTTCTCAGCAGTAAATCTGAATTTGTGCCTAACCAGACACTAGAAGTAGGCTCACCACATTTTACAAGGGACTTCAACATAACAGATGAAATGTGGATGTACTTACTCTACACCTGTCTACACCCTTCAGGAATTACAAGCGTGATGCTAAGTAATACAGGAAAAAATGTAACTGTTGAGTAGAACTAATTGGACATTGAACTAACTCATGACTAACAGGAATTGCCTTTTTTACAGTACATACTTTAGACAAAATGTCATTGACTTCACAGTCATCAATCGTTTCAACTTGTATTTAATTACCATTTTTAATGGGGTGCACCAATATACCTATTGTCAGTGATAAGAATTATGTTTGTAACTGGTAAATAATTTTGTGGTCTATGTTTATTTATTCCAAAAAGATAACGTTTAGTTGGAGGCGCCACAATATTAGGTGTTGTGGTTAGAACTGTGTGTACCGTCTCGTCTGTAACTGTTTACAGACGCTACATCGCAATCGCGAAAAAAAATCAGCTGTTCCCTACATTTATGTTCGCATAACTCGTTAAAATGTAGGGAACAGTTGATTTTTTTTTTCGCGATTTCAGGTTTGGTCCCATAGTAAAAGTTGCTCATAATGATGAGTACAATATCCCATTTCGATTTATCGCATGTTTTCAATTTCACCCTGTATACTCATAAATCAGCTAAAAGCCTCTAAGCTAAAAACTTGGACACTAGTTCAGTAGTCACTTTCTATATTACACTAGTCTTGATAGCAGATAAATGCTACTTTTACTGAAAATCTTGCAATGGATCCACATGTTACATACTATCTGCATGGATCCAACGGACAAGATTATTTCTGTTAGGAAGTCTTGTTGGCAGACTAAGGGAAGGTTCACATCTGACGGAAGATGCGTCGCGTAACGCCAGAACAGACAAATGTATAGAAAAACACTTGACCGTTCACACTCAACCGATGATGCGTTAGTGCGTCGAGCGAATAAATAGACGCAATCGATGTTACGCCCGACGCATCTTCCGTCAGATGTGAACCTTCCCTAAGGCTGGATATAGTGCTCGAGTCTCGACAGACGCTCAGCGCTGACATCGGTAGCGTACCGATATAAATGTACATGAACTCGCGCTCGCTGACTGTCGGTGCTAGTGCTACACTATACATGTTCATTTATCGTCAGCATCTTGGATTCTTGGTACACGTGACCGACGTCAGCGTAATACTAAATCCAGTCTAAAGTTTGACATTGGACCAGCTACACAACCACAAGCCTGCCTAATTTGTCCATGAAAATAAGCATCATGGTTTGACAATACCTACCTGTACTTATTTCCTGAAGGCATAGTCATAGGTGTAGGTATCTATATTCACAATGCACCAGTTGTTATAAAACTCATGTTATAGAAGGTTTAACACTGGTTACAGCTGGCAGCATCATCCCACTGCTGGGCAAAGGCCACCATGGGTTTCAGCTACTTTCGCCCAAGGTCAGTGGGCAAAGCCACATATAAGGCAATGAGGAACATATTGTGAGAAAGGTTTTGAGTACCTTTGAATGTAGCTGGCTTTATAATTAGATGGATTGTCTGAAAGTTGTTATGGCTAGAAAGGGGGGGACTAAAAAGATGATAGCTATGAGAGACGTATGGAAGCAGACCATCAAGCTGCACCAACCACAAATACATTGGGATCTCTAAGCACGAAATCTCTCGTAGCTTCGGCCGAAGTTACGGGCGTTACCTACACCGCATAACCTACGGAAATAATATTAGTTTGGGGCCCGAATTAAGAATGACAACACGATTTCACAGTAATTGTCCCTACTCCTGACGTGTTTTTGCCCGTTCGAAAAAGTTAATTAATCAGAACTCCGGGTGGAACCCTACTCCCGGTAGGGACCAAAATGGAGTTTTAGAACTGCTTTTGGACGGTCCCGTATCCAGGCGCGGTCGCAGCCCAAGATTGGGGGGGGGGGGGGTAATCATGGGTGCCGAGAAATATTTTAAGGGAGGTACATCTCCTCGTTGGTCTAGTGGTCGCAAGCGTTACTGCTGAGCATGAGGTCCTAGCTGGGTTCGATTCCTAGGTCGGCTAAAGTGTTAAAGGGTTTTTCCATCAGAAATTTCTCAGAAGCAGCCTGGAGTCTGGATTTGTGCCCGGCTGGCAGCAGTAGGCTTGCCTTCTATGACATTTCACTTAATAACTGGCGAAATGTGGGTTAATTAAGTACTATATGAAGGTACACCCCTGCCTAACCCTTTGGGGATTAAAGGCGTGATATATGTTAAGGTTCATGTACAGACGCCAGCACATCAACCTACCCGAAACTGTCAGATTTTCCCAATCAACTTTGAACCTTATGCTTTAGTGATAAAGTTGAAATCTATTAAAGAAGTTTGACAGATTGTAGTAGGTTGATGTGCTGGCGTCTGTACATCTCCAGCTCCACATTACTTATGCTATTCAGGGACGCAGCTTTTACATAGGGGGGGGGTGATACTTAAATGCTGCCAAATTGGTCGCATGTATTAGAACGGTAGATTGTATAGGAATTGTAGGATGGGGAGAGCGAGCGAAGCGAGCTCGAAAATTTTAACAACCCGCCTGTTTCATTAGGTTTTGTTTCATATTTTCAAGTAGAAATAGGAGTTACATTGTCGACTTATGCAGGCATGCTCAAGCAGCTAGTACGAGTATCAGAATCTAAAATGTAAGAGCGAGCGAAGCGAGCACGAAAATTTTGCACACCCGAGTGTGCAA
Source organism: Amphipoea lucens (assembly GCA_947508005.1). NCBI lineage: Eukaryota > Metazoa > Arthropoda > Insecta > Lepidoptera > Noctuidae > Amphipoea > Amphipoea lucens. The sequence goes on along the minus strand of OX382362.1, from coordinate 6,988,354 downwards.
AAAAATGAAAATTGAACCTATCCGAATAGGTTCAATTTTCTTTCGATCATTCCAAAAGGATTAGGAATTACTTGCTTTGTCGACTTTTGAAGAAAAGCTCAAGAACCAATGTAAATTGCAAGAACGAGCGTAGCGAGCCTGAAAATTTTAGCACCCCACCTTGAGTAGTCTTTGTTTTCTTTTACCCATCATACAAAAAGAGAACTTACTTTATCGAATTATGACGAAAATCTTAAACTCGTTTTACAGCAGTTTAGGTTTTGGAATCTTGCCTTACCTAAGCTTTACAACCTTACGTACGACAGGGGTGCTCAATATCACGAGTTTGCTTCGCTCCCTCTTGAATCCTAGATTATATATTTTTATAACAGGCTTTTTAAAGGAAAATATTTTTTTAGGTGCTTTAAAAACCCACTGTCATTTCATAGTTTTAAGTTTTTACTTCAGTCGGCAGTCCCCATGTCTGCCGATGTTCTTAATATTTTTGAATATGCCAATCGGGGTTTTCGTGGCTCAAGTACAGTTTTAAGTTAGTAAGGCAAGTAAATCATTCAGACTCTCGACAGCTTGAATGATTTTGGGGGGGGTCATGACCCCCAAGATCCCCCCCCTCGGACCGCGCATGCCCGTATCTTCGTTGACGGACTTAGGGAGAAAGCACCCAGGGCAAGAGGATGATGATGCTGAAGGTCCAATAACAATTCAAAAAAATAGGTAACCTCAACCTACCTCAGAGTATCATCACTGATGATAGCCTTCTTCACCACTTCAACAATCTCTTTACATTTGTCACTAGCTCCTTGCAAGGCTTTGCGAACTAAACCAGCGCTGGATAGGGCAGCTCCACATAAGTTCATTACACAAATCTCTTTGTACTGGTTGAACCCCACTATTAGGAGGCCTCCACATGGTGTTGTCCCATCGTCTATGCTGCTTGTGCATACTGATTCTTCTAGGAAGTTGGGATCTGCTAGTAATATGCTGAAAAGTTAAGAATAAATGTTATAAGAATTATTTATAAAGGATTTAGCCCATGTTGTTGATATTTCTTAACACTAGGGTAATTATGACCCGAAACCTCATGTCCTAAACGAAAGCGACTGTCGCGCGATTACGCGATCGACGCGGTCGCATATCTGTATACAAACAACGTGAACAAATACGACTTGATTGATCGCGTGAGTAAGTCATATTCTTAAAAAGAGCCCGACAATCGCGTACTCGCGCAAAGATCGCCTTCGGTTAGGGAGCGGCCTGACTTCACCATAATTGGGTTAAATAAGACTGAGTTTGTGCTCTTGGGGTAGTATAACTGGAACCTTCACATTTTCATTGTTGTAAGGTAGCATTTAATGTTTCATTTCTTACACAAATAACAAATAACGCACAGAAAACCTAGCATATTAAGGCCTATAATGTTCCCACTGCTGAGACTCAGGCCATCTCTCTGCGAGAGGGAGTGGGCCGTAATCCACCACGCGGGCCCAGCGCGGTTTGGTAGATGTCATATGTCTTCAAATTTTTGCTTCTAGGACATGCTTGTTTTTCACCGTTTTGAGAGCAGTGGTGATGAAATAATTTACACAAAGTAAAGCGCCTGTCAGGGTTCGAACCTACGACTCGTCGTCAGTCGCGATCGTTACCACTTGACCACCAATGCTCCCTAAAAAAAACACATCAAAAAACTTACTCGCTATGAAATATAGCTATAGTACTGCACACAGGATAATGAAACAGCACAGTAGGTATGGGATCCTTCTCAGTAATGTCATGAATAATGACACTGTCTCCGCTACGAGTCACATCAGGTCTCTTGAAGTGTGCCAAGGCAGTTACAGTTGCTATGCTGGCACATTCTATGAGGTTGCCATCATGGTTCAGGACTTTGATATCTACCCTTAGGGACCATACCTGGAAAATGTTGGGACAGGTGTTATTATTGTAGGCAGGGGCAGATGTAAACAGATAAACAAGCCTATAATGTTCCCACTGCTGGGACATGAGCCTCCTCTCTGGGAGAGGGAGTGGGCTGTAATTTACCATGTGGGCCCAGTGCAGGTTGATGGATGTCACATGTCTTTGAATTTTTGCTTCTAGGACATGCTTGTTTCCTCATGATGTTTTTCATCGTTTTGAGAGCAGTGGTCACGAAATAATATACACAGTAATGTGCATGTCTGCCTACGAACCTACAACCTGTAAGTTTCGGACGTTACTACTTGGCCACTACTAGTGCTCCTCTAAAGTCCTTGTGTTTGCATTGAATTCATTATGCACATGTTCAAATAAAATTAAAAATAATTTTTTATGCTAATTATGATCCAAGTTACAAATACCTTTATACCTTTTTTTAAAGTAGTATGTGTGTATGTGTATACATATTTATGAATAGAAATTCAATAAAGCATAGGAATGCTTTATTTTGACTACATAGCATATTATTCATTTGTACACAAACAATTCCAACATAAATAAAGCAACTTGTTTTGCAAATCTTTTGCAATCCATATCAGTACAAAACCTTACCTTTTCTTCAACAACAATACATAAGGACTCAAGGTCAATGCACTTGGAGTCCTTGTAAGCTTTTTCAAGCATTCTATTCAAATGCACCGCAAGGTCTGTCTGCCGGTTGGCTTCAATGTGTGGTGCTGCCATAGGATTCATCTCCACATTGATGTAGAGCAAACCCTCGTTTGGTCTGATTTGTTTTGGCTGTACCACCTCACATGATACTTGTGCAAGGATTCTGCAAAGTTTAAAAAAAAAACTTAATTCAAATAAGAATTAAGTATGGAGAATTGTGTAAATAAGTGTGTATAAATCCTTGGAGACTCATATTAAGGGTTAACTTAAATATCATATGGTATTGGATGGAAATGCAAGATATTGTGAAAGTTTTGAACAGAGTGTGGGGAAGTACAATATAAACTTTAGTATTTTTTCATACTTAGTTTCTCCCAATGACACAATACAGCTGCCATATTCGGATCCAAAAGATATGTGTAACGGCCTGCTTTCATTATAATTTCTTCCATCTAAACGCTGTAATCAAAGCATAAGTTTAAAAAACTTGTAAACTAAATAAATAGTGTTTATAATCAAATTGAAACCGCCTTACATGTCCCTCTGACACTATTTTATTAACAAAGTTCTTTTCACAGATCGACAAATATACATCCCTCATATTTTCAAGTTTTTAAACCATTTACAATAATTATTTTAGAAACAAAAATAAGGATAGGTTATGTTTTGATCACGCTTTTGACAATATATGACAGTGACAGACAGAGACAAGACAACTGACAATTCGTATTTTTTTCACCCAGAGGGTGCGTTCGTCTCCAAGTTTACGCTGGTTATACAACATTATTTTTAGTATATGCGAAACCCGAAACACGGGTCTAGTATTTTTATGTAAAGAATCTATGTACAAAATTTCAAAACTGTATCATGAATAATCACCAAGTTATAAGCTTGTTATGTTACCTGTTTGTCCGTCCAAAAACATGGTCTCCCCCACCGCGTGCCGTTAGGTACGGCGCGGCGATTGTATTGTAATTAACTGGTGATAACATTTTCCATCACACTTGCAGGCTTTGGACTGTCGTAATGGTCAAGTGTAGGTAGTTATTATAATGTACTTTATTCGTAAATAAATGCAGCCGTAAGCTACGAATAAGTAATTACTTATCTATTCGTAAGCCGTAAGTGATACAATGTAGTCAATGCGATTTGTTCAAAGTGGATGAAAAGTGTTAAACATCGCATTACTTAACCACAGCAGGCTGTAGGTACAAATAATAACTTTCTACAATTAACCATCTTGGCGTGTTTAAAAATGTTAATCATCACGGCAAAGCATTGTGTTCCACGATACTCTGATTGCTCCTCGTACCGCCGCACTGCCACGGATACGTTATCACTGTTATCGTTGTTTCTGTGTACTGGACGTTTGTGTATGAGAAAGTCCACGTCCAGTCCAGTTACACGACACTTTTTACATACGATAGGTAAGTACACGATCAACCGAAACACAACTGTGGCCCGCGGCGGCCGCGCGCTCGCGATTATGCAGTTGGACCCACGCGACACGTGCGCGCCAACCAGTGGTACCCGGGTGACTGAGGTTGCTGCACCCCCGCCCCACTCGCTGTGCGCCGGCGCCGCGCCATTGTGCGCGTATGGTAGATAACTACCTACTTAGTCGCTCCTCGGGGCACAGTATAATATACTCGGGGTGTCCAACTATTAACCTTTTTTAAATATTTTTGGGCCAAAATATAACATGGGGTAAAAATTATTGGAATCGATTCAGTTACTTATTCTGAACAAACTATATTCAGGTTTCGCATATACTAAAAATAATGTTGTATATTTTTATATGTCTTACAGATCTTATCAAGAAATTAGTCTTTTAGACTTTTATTTTCTGAAACTTTTCAATGAACTCGATATTTCCCAAACCTAACCGTTTATATTTTAAAGCGTGTTTATTTTTTTGACTTGTGATATGATTTTATGTTATGGCAACTAAATAGAACCGCGGAAATTCAAAATTCAATTCCAGACTTCCTTTTTGGCCTACCCCCATGGAAATAAGGCCAAAGGAAACATGCTTTTCGAAGCTAAATAATTCGATTTAAAATTATTATTTTAAGAAACCCTGTCTCATGTATTTTTCTGACGAGAAGGGATTAAGTGATCCTCTTCATTTAATCACTTATCAACAAATAACTTTAGAAAGTAACTAGTAACTTTAGATAATACTAGAAAATTGGTGAAAATTGTTTTCATATCAATATATTAGGTCCTTACATATGAAATTGGCGTTTTTCGTACTGGCCACTTTAATCACGAATTTCTCCTCTTTGGTAAGGAATTCCAAATTCAAATTTGTACAGCTATTTACTCATGTATTTGTGCTTCGATGACCGTCATTCATTTGTTTTTTTTCTTCTGTTTTTTCTGTTTGCGTCACTCATTTTACAAAATGGAAAATTTAAAATATCGCATTATTTACGAGTACGAGTTCCGCCGTGGCACTAGTGCTGCGGAAACGACTCGAAGGGTGAATGATGTGTATGGCGGTCATGTTGCAAAAGAAAACACAGTTCGTTTTTGGTTCCAACGTTTTCGTTCTGGAAATTTCGACCTGCAGAACAAGCCCCGTGGACGGCCTGAGACCCAAGTTGATAATGGAGAATTGAAGGTTATTGTGGAAGCGGACCCATCGCAAACCACGTCCGAGTTAGCTGCAGGCTTCGATGTTAGTGATAAAACTGTTTTAATTCACTTGAAGCAAATTGGGAAGATTAAAAAGCTCCACGCCACTGCTGCTTCACGACAACGCCAGACCACACACTGCGCAACAGACGGCTACCAAATTGGAAGAGCTTGAATTGGAATGTCTTAGACATCCTCCGTACTCCCCGGACCTTGCTCCAACAGATTACCATTTTTTTCGCAATTTGGATAACTTTTTGCAAGGGAAAAAATTCAACTCCGATGGGGCAGTCCAAATCGCCTTCAAAGATTTTATTGATTCCCGTCCGACTGGTTTTTTTAGTAAAGGGATCAATGAACTACCTATAAGATGGCAAAAGTGCATTGAAAACAATGGTTCATACTTTGATTAATTAAATATATTATATTAAAAAATATTCGACTTTTTGTTCCTTCCATACAAAACGCCAATTTCATATGTAAGGACCTAATATTTTAACCTTGAGTATAACCAAAGCATACACCCATATCGTATCTTATAATATAAAATGCTTATAATAAATTCTGTTTCATTCAAGCAAATACTTAGGTATTCCGTTGGGCAAAAGCAAAACTGCAAATATTATTACGTTTTCAAAACTAGTTAGAAATGCACCAAAGAATAGGCAAACATTTATAAATTACGCTAACATTTATTATAGATAAGCAATATTTATAATGGCAGCAACTATTACGATGGGTCACCGTTTAGTGCACGTCCACACTATAGAACTTTTAATATTTTCAGTTAGAACTGAGAATTATTAATAAGTGCTGCTGCTTGTTAATTTTATGTAGGTAAAAGGTTAAAGCTAGTCTTATTATTTTGCGTGAGTTTTCTCTTTTACCCGATTACGACGAAGCCAAAGGAGGGTTATGACTTTTTCCCTCAACTGCTGACTGCAGGCTAAATGTATTTTTCTAGATGAGCTTTTGCGACAGGTAGCCTAGGAATTTAGGTGGATACTATTGCTATTTGACACAGCTAACTCCAAAGACTGGATGGTGACTAGGGGTCTATTCCCTAATCACGAAGTCCTTAATTTCGGCCGAAGTTACGGGCGTTTACTATTCCATATCACCTACATAGAGACAAAAGATTAGTTCGTAGCCCAGACTAAGAATGAATCTAAGACCTAGTAGGTAGTAGATACGCATGAATGACAACACGATTTGACAGTTGTCCTTACACCCGACGTGGTATTGCCCGTTCGAAAAATTGAATTTGTCACTTGTTTTGACGGATCAACTATACTTACGGATGAGCTCGTTCGTATCTTCGTACTTTCGCAGTCAGAGAGTAGACCCCAGACCCGCGCGTAGGTTAGTATTAGGTACCTACCTATGTCTAGCTCTTACGTCACGTCTTAGGTCCCAGACTCCCGGTATTGCTTTCTAGGTCGGTTGGCTTCGGGTACCTACCTAGTAGGTACCTACACCCATAGGTTTTCCTTTTATATGATTCATAAGTTTGGGAATGATTCCAAAAAGGATAATTAGGTATACTAATTAAACAATCCGTTCCAGAACCATCGGGTATCGTTTAATGACGCACACTATAGGTAATATAGATCACATAGTATGACAATTTACCGAGTTACCTGCTCGTGCCGTCACCCATTAACGAGCTATGATTATTTACCTCTACATTATTGCCTTATGGATGGAATAGTATGGATGTGCTTCGTATATTTTTATTTCTTTTTTAAAAATGAGGACTTTCCACTTGGACTGATAAAGAACGCAACGATTTTGAATTGTCGTGGGCACTCATGGGTACCACTCTAATCCTAAGATCCAAATCTGATGCTTTAATAGTACTCGTAGGAATGCAATTACCCGAGAACTGTATGACACAAAATTGATAACCAGCTGGGTAATTGCGTAACACGTTACACTATCACTATCAGTAGCAATGGCTTTCGTTTTAACAGCTCAACAACATTCATTGCGTTATTCAGCAGACAAATTTTTCGAACATAATTATGAAGATGTCCTTCAAAATTATTGAAAGTGCAAATAATGCAAATAGGCTTGTGATGATCTGCCGAAATGTACAGACGCCAGCACATCAAGCTACCCGAAACTGTCTAATTTTCCCAATCAACTTTGATCCTTATACCTCGGCGATAAAGTTGAAAAGCTATTAAAGAAATTTGACAGATTGTAGTATATAGTTTAATGTGCTGGCGTCTGTACTTCGTCACATGGCATTATTTTAAGGTCCATACTTCTCTTACTTCTTAGTTTGCCGACTAATGGAAGGATGCACAGCCGCCCACAAATCTCAGTTCAGGAAGATATCTGTTCTGTAGGAATACCTACTTATGCCTACACTGCGTTAAAACTTAAACTGCTGACGCTTCCTTTGTCAGAATATAGAGGTTCGCACTGACCTAAACAGACCTTTGGTACCGACCCATAATTATAGTAAGCTATCTAACCATGAACCCCTGAGAACGTTCCAGCTGCTACCCTATATTGACAAGTTCGCATTACTTAGTAAGTAAGTATGGAAATTTTGCTTCCATACTAAGTAATGCGAACTCGTCAAAGTGGTCTATTGATTATATTATTTATTACACGGAATGTCAATGTTAATCTAACGTGCATTACCGTAGCGTGGGGGGACAGTGGTGGCGAAAGGCCATGTCAGTGGCGCATCCTCGCAGTCGTCCGCAGTGACCACTCGCAGTCGCCTTTCGAACACCGACCACCAAATGTGTCCTACGGCGGAAACCGTCAGCCTCATTATGCCATGGCCGGCATAGAATTAATCATATCGTCGATATGTAACGCCACGTTCTGCGAAGTCCCATACAATGATACTTATAAAGGTGACTTTTTATAGCAATTTTCTTATTTGATTGTACCTACAATCTTTAATTTTATAATTTTCTGTTCTTTTTAAGACGTGCATGAGCGACGTTTTCTTTTAATAAATAGGTAGGTATATACGGCAAAGGTTTTGGCTGTCTCCCTAAATTATTTCAATTTCTTTAGGGCCCGACTCTTCGGAGACGAAGGACATCAATTTTATGAGTTTGATGAAGGAGGTCAATGGGAAGAATCTCAAAATAACGACGTATAATGTAAGTTCCAAGTGAAATACATAAGTATAATTAGTCATTAGGATTTAATACTTACCCTTATAGCTAGGTATGCACTGGGTTGCTGAGCTGTTGCCCATGAGTCCCATGACCCGTGTCTCATTTCTGTTTTGCTGTCTGATAAAATGCCAGTTCCACCAATGGATGTGTGCAGACACCCATGCCCAATTAAGAGCCCCTGCGGATATGCATTTGTGTTTTTGATGAATGGAGTACCTACCTACCTAGTCCTTGTTATAGATTTTACACGCCACATACCACATAAGTTGTACTAAAAATGCGCACTTTGACGTGGAGTTGCGGACATCAGTCTGTATTAATTTAACCACATAAGTTAAATTGAAAAGATTCGTTTCGAGTCTGCGACTTATAGATAGGATCAGTGGCGTAACTATACCGTTTGGGGCCCGTGGCAAATTCAAGGGATGGGGCCCCCCCTCAATGTAAAGAACCTCAACCAATGTTATAGTTTTGAAGTGTGGGTAAAAAATGTTAAACTCGCGTCAGGACATCGCGTCAGGACACGGTCTTAGGAGAGATTTCCCCCTCCCCCTCTTTCTACGGCGGCGCCAACCGAAGTGAAGAGACACACGGACACAATGGATGGATGGATGGATGGATGGATGGATGGATGGATGGATGGGTGGAAGTGGAAGTGGAAGTCGAAGTCGAAGTGGAAGTCGAAGTGGAAGTCGAAGTCGAAGTGGAAGTCGAAGTCGAAGTCGAAGTGCAAGTCGAAGTGCAAGTCGAAGTGGAAGTCGAAGTGAAAGTGGAAGTGGATGGATGGATGGATGGACAGCTGATGGCTCGACCGTCTGTGTAGTAGCCACACTGCTGTGTATTCGTAAAATTCGTTTATATAAAGTGTTTAAAATATAGAAATTGAACAAAGTGCATCTATTAATGAAAAAAGTGACGCAGAAATAGTGAAAAAAAATTAGTTATATTAATTAAATTAATAATTGATTTATTTCAACGTTAATATTCAAGTTTTCACTTCTGTCGGCACTCCCGGAGTGCAACCCGTCTTTTTTTTAAGTGAAAACTTCTTTAGGCGCGTTGGGCATTGTTTGAGATGGGAAAAACCATTGAATTCGCGCCACTGTTACCGTAACGACACCGCTTCGGATGTGTTCGGCTGTCCTCGGGATGTACTCGGTTGTAATGTATCGGGTGATTCATTTGGAGGTACCTTTTTCAAAACTAAAAAAAAAAAATATATCGGGTTATTTTTATCATCACACAAAATAAGTTCTATTCTTTACATTTATTTTTTTTAAATTATTTCTTTCAAACGTTGTCCGTAACTGCGGTTAACATGGTCCATTCTGCAGTTCCTATATGACGCGTCCGAACATTTTGAGTGGTATTTGGCGAATAAAGCGATAATGTTGACTTCCAGTAGCTCAATCGTACGCGGCTTATCCATATTTGCACATTTTCAAAAAAAGTTTGCATTTATAAACTTATGTTAGGATCCTCCTATGCTCATGGCCCGCTCGGGCCGGGGGCCCCCTCTGGCTGGGGGGCCGTGGCATTTAGCCCAAATGCCACCCTGTAGTTTCGCCACTGTATAGGATAGGTCTAGATTCAATATGTTTTCAGAACACGCCCCTAAGTTGGACAGAATTTCACAATGGTACGGTGGTCGGCAAAGGCGTGGCTTTCATTATCATGGATATACTGCGGAAGAAGTTTAATTTCACCTATAAAGTGGTTGAGCCCAAAAGAAACTATGAGTTGGGGGGCACGATGGGCGATGACTCTATAATAGGACTGCTTAATTCCAGCGTAAGTGTTTGTGAAGAATTGTCTATTAGTTTCAGTATCCTAAGTAAGCAGCATATTTTAATATTCTCAATTCTTTTCGCACTAATATCCCCTGCACACACTTGTTCTGATCTTGAAAATGTCGAAACGCAGAGCTTAGGTACCTACTCGTACATTTTCCAGCCATTTTGGCTGGACCGGATACGCATTCGGTCCATCCAAAATGGCCACTGGTCTGCATAGGGGGGACACACTCCTGCAGGCCAGCAATAGATCTAGATACCTACTATAATACAATAAGTACTTAAACTATAGGCAGTACAACAACTTTTCCTGTCACATAAAATGGAGAGAAAGCACACATATTTTGAATAATTACTTTTAAAACAGAAAGTGGACATGGCCGCTGCGTTTCTACCAACTCTGATAGATTACCGGGAGATGGTGTCGTTCTCCATATACCTGGACGAAGGTGTGTGGGTGATGATGTTGAAGAGACCCAAGGAATCTGCTGCCGGGTCCGGTCTACTCGCACCTTTTAACGACGTTGTGTGGTATGGAGACTGTTGGATTAAAATTTAGAGAGTAGAAACTTCTTTTTGAATTGCGTTTGTAATGCTTCATCATTTCAGCCGAAAGACGTCCACTGGTGAATATAGGCCTCCCCCAAGCACCTCCACTTCGACCGGTTCTGTGCTTCTCGCATGCAACGGGTTGATGCTTTGTCATGCTTGTATCCTTCCTATAGGTATCCTAATTTCATTCAGCTTCGAACCACTTTTCATTTAGTTCCGATGTATCTTACTAAAATAGGCTCATCTAATTCACTCCTGCATTCACCATCGATAGCTTGGAGGCTTTAGCCGACCCTTCTATGTCTTGTTTCTTTCGTAAATCAATAATTGCCCAGGTACATGGTACTGGCTGCGGTACTAACATTTGGACCCTGCATCACATTCTTCACGCGAGTACGAACCAAGCTGATCACGGACGACGAAGGTGTTTTGCCAATAGAACCTAGCTTTTGGTTCGTCTACAGCGCATTCCTCAAGCAAGGCACCAATTTAGCGCCGGAAGCCAGTAAGTACCAAACCATATATATAGAGAAGCTGTAGTGTGTTATGTATAATACCTACTGCTTCACAGAAGAGGCTGAGTGGTGTGCTCAGCGGCGTAATTGCGGAACACACTAACTGTAGCAATGGCTTTTATTTTGATAGTTTACCAACATTCATTGCGTTATTCATGTCGCTGAGCTGAGCGGACAAATTCTAACATATGAACTGAAGCAATGGGCTTAGCAGTATCCTTTAATAATAATATATAATAATAATAATTCATAATGAAAGTGCGTTACGCAATTAGGTTGCGGGGTGGATCATATACGCGCGTTTTGCTAATAAAATTGCTTTGATTAAAATTTGGGGGTGTTTTGAAATGAAATTATATTTATTTGCCAGAATACAGGACGAACGTGTATGGTATCTATGTGTGCCATTGTAGCCAGTAGGTGTCCATCTTTTGCACTTTTGGTAGGTGTTTGGTTCCTTGTGACACAAGGGAAGTTTTCTATTAACAAACATAAAGATTTCGTCTGATGTAGAGAAAGTAAGCATACCTAAGATTATTAGGTAAAGTAAATAAAAACATACTTATTGATCGAAATCACGCCGCAGTACCTACCTAAAATATTATGTTTGGCCTGCCATCAAAATGATGATAAGTACGAGCATTACGAACTAGTTTCATAACTACGGTCAATTCCTACCCTAGATCGTATCGCCACTAATGGTTTACGTAATCTATCACTTTTTGTCACACCCTTCCAACTTTCCATGTGCGACACGAAAAGTAATCACAAATAAAAATGGTGTTAATGATCATTGTCAAAACATTTGTCAGGTCATCCTGATTACTGTTATTGTGCGCTGTTGATTAATGATGACCTAGGAAAAGACTTGCTTTAAGCAACTTTAGATGTGAAACGTTTTAGATAGATATCGAATAAGTATAATGTATGTAAGAAAATCGAATAATGTACTTATGTATGAAAATATGTAGGTAGGTACATAAAAATCTATTCAAACTTATGTTTTAACTTTATTTTAATGGTAATTAATTAAGTTGATTTCAGAGTGACTAGCACTATTGAAAAAGTTATAAAATGTTTGAAGTTGTAGCGTAAACTGAATTTTATTGTGTAGGAATTATAATTGATTAGCGTCTACGCTGCGACGGGTTCGATTCCCGCGCCGAAAAAATATTTTTACCAATCTGTGCTATGGCATATTTATATTAAGTAGGTATTTGACTAGTTTCAAATCCATGATGTAAAAGGGGTAGACCCGAAACCAGCGTACCAAATACTTGAAATTCAGAGATAATCATTCTCTACTAGGTGGAACTATTCGATAGGTAGGGATGTTTATAACAGTAATATTAGCTACTTAAGTTGGTTGAGGAGGTCAGATAGGCAGTCGCTCCATGTAAAATACAGGTATTCAGCTGCATCCGGTTAGGCTGGAAACCGACCCAAAAAAATCAGCTGTTTCATACAAAAGTTCAATACCTACTTGACCAAAATGTATGAAACAACAGATTTTTTTTTTCGTGATTTCAGAGTTGGTCCCATAGTGAAAGTTGTTCATATTCATGGGTAGAACACCCTGTAAAAATTTGGAACCCGTAAAAAAAATCATCCGGTATGGTTGATAAAAGGCTAGGCAGATAATAATTATTGATTATAGCTAAGTAGGTATACTTACTGTTACCTTCCTAACGTTACACCATTTTCTAGACACAACCCGCGTACTCTTCGTGACCTGGTGGCTGTTCATGATCTTACTATCAGCGTTCTATACGGCTAACCTGACTGCCTTCCTTACCCTGTCCAAGTTTACCCTGGCCATCGAGTATCCTAAAGACTTGTATCTGAAGAACTACCGGTGGGTCGCATCAGCCGGCAGCTCGGTGGAGCATGTTGTTAAATCTGTAAGTTGGCTCATTTGGAAAACTACCTATAAGTAGTAAGTACCAGGGTGGCAGGAACCCCGAAGCGCAACGTTACCATGGATTAAGTACATGATTCTGGACCCCTCTAGCGTAGAAATTATTCGTCAGTTACTTATTTAAAAAAAAAAATCTGATGTTTCTTAATAAAGTGCGCAATACCTACGCGGTCAAAATGTACATTGGAATAGCATTTTTTTTTTTTCTAATAATCCATGATGAATTTCAACTCCTCCTGGGTTGAAATTTTTTCAGGTTCAGAATCATGTAGGTACTGAATTCATGGTAACAGGTTGTCCGTCGATGTCCGTGCCACCCTGTATTATTATTTCGTAACTTTTTACCTACTTAACCTTTCGTATGCCGGAACGTAGATCCACGCGAGACACAATGGCTTTTTAATTGTGTCTGTAATTACGGCATTCAACCGGTAAATCATGATAGGTTTAAAAATAGTGCTGTATACGGGCGTATACAGCACTATTTTTAAGGGCTCTGAAGAACTGCTACTGAATCGTCAATAAACTGGCAGAGACTAACCATCAGGCTCGTTAAGCGAATGGTGGTGGTATAGACAGAAGGTCGCCGCTGCCTATCGTTCTGCCTACCTACACGGGTCCTTCTGGTGTGCCCCAAAATACATAGTATTTTTTCATAACACCTTATACCATTACCTACTATTAGTACCTATACCTATACATTACCTACAACCTAAAGTGAAGGGAAAAACAGGCTATTTCTGAGCCGAGGGGTCGGTTGTTTCCTACTTAATTCTAAAGAATTGCAAAAATTGCAATTGGAAAAACCTAATTAGGTTTTTTTTAGGTTTTATAAGTACTTACCTAGTTATTTTTTAAAGTGTGTATATTTAATAGCATTTTCATACACAGGAAGGCGAAGAACTATATTACCTGAGCGCAATGATTAGCAACAATAAGGCTCGGTTCCTATCTGTGAGAAGCGACAAAGATTTCTTGGATTCCGTCAAGAAAGGCGCAGTTTTGGTCAAGGAACAGACCGTGGTAGACCACCTTATGTACAACGATTATACATCAAAGAAAGACGTGGAGGAATCTGATAAGTGCACCTATGTAGTAGCTCCTAATGCGTTTATGAAGAAACAGAGGGCGTTCGCGTATCCTGTTGGCAGCAAGTTAAAAGGTTTATTTGAACCTGTGTAAGTGGATTTATATACTTATTTATAGTCTGACTATATCGATAGGGAACAATCCCTAATGCCATATGCCATGGAACCACGGGGAATGTAAATTACCCATGGACTCGGTAATGGGTCGACCCACCGGGACCACGGGTAACGTGTGGTTTATAGTGCAAAGGCAATATAGCTACCCACTTTTACCAGCTCCTCTAGTGGCCGCAAGCGCGACCGCTGAGCTGCACTCTTGCATGACACACTATCAATATCAATCATTTTAAAGGATATTGGTAATCCATTGCTTCATATGTTCGAAAAAATTGCCTGCTCAATTAATGTTGTTGAACTGTCAAAATTAAAGCCATTGCTACTGATAGTGTGTTACGCAATTACCCTGGTTTGAAAAGTGATTTATGTTACGGACTTTCACTTACAAGCTTGTTGTCATCTAGTCTATATCTGCAGTGATATTTTTTTATCACCATCCAAATTTTTACAGGGTGTTCTACCCATGAATATGAACAACTTTCACTATGGGACCAACTCTGAAATCACGAAAAAAAAAAACAGCTGTTTAATACAAAAGTTCGGTAAGTATTGAACTTTTGTATTAAACAGCTGTTTTTTTTTTCGTGATTTCAGAGTTGGTCCCATAGAAAAATTTGGATGGTGATAAAAAAATATCACTGTATTTTTTGTCTTCTTACTTCATATATTAACTTTCATTTTACAGACTAACACAGATATTCGAGTCTGGCATACTGGACTTCCTGAAGCGCGCAGACCTGCCCAGCACAAAGATATGCCCGCTAGACTTGCAGTCCAAAGATCGAAAGCTCCGGAACAGTGATCTTATTATGACGTATCTGGTGATGGTCGCTGGATCCGCTACTGCTGTCGCTGTGTTTGCTGCTGAGGTACCTATTTCTATCAAATATTAAAAAAAAAACGGCTTAAGGCTAATTTTTACCAAAGTCGGATCTTTTATGCGTGGAATAAAATTGACTTCTGACAGTTCTAGTATGGAAAAACTGACAAAATTTTCAAAATTTATTCTCAGGACTTATTTGGGTATAAATGTTTGGTGAAATTCGCCTTAATGTCATTACTTTTTTTAACGTCAAACGTAGGTTGTCCTTAAAGCGCCAGGCCTTCATCACTTCCTAGTGTAACAACGCTAGAAAGAGGCACATAAAAATTATGCTTTTGTTGAAGCAACTGCGAGAACATGTCCGTAAAAAAAAATTCATCAATAGACTTTGATGAATTTTTATTATAATTTATTTCTTCAATCACACTAATATTATAAAGGAGAAAGTTTGTGTGTGTGTATGTGTTTATATGTTTGTTACTTCTTCACGCTCAAACGGCTGGACCAATTTTGATAAAACTTTGTAAGGAGGTAGCTGACACCCTGGATTAACATATAGGCTACTTTTTGTCCCGATATTGCCACGGGATCGACATTTACGCGGGTGAACACATAAAAGGCACTTTTGAACGTCAAAAATTACAATAAATAAAATAGAACTGATTCTAGTCGCCTAATCTAGAATAACTGCGATAAAATAGATTAAAGAAAAAATAACACCACTAATGTTATTTTTCAGATATTCATAAAACGTTACGTCTCCAAAAAACTGAATACGAACAAGAAATTAAAGAGAAAGAAATCGAAAATGGTCAAAAAATCGACGAACCACGACGACAGTCGCCCGCCACCCTACGATTCTCTGTTTGGGAAGAATCCTCGGTTCAACATCGAGACTACACGTACAAAAATTATTAATGGCAGAGAATACTATGTATTTGAGACGGCAAACGGAGAAAAGAAACTCATTCCAGCGAGAGCACCTTCTTCATTCCTTTACAGATCCGATAAATAAGGATTACTGTTAACCTGCAACATCCCAATACTGAGCAAATACCTCTCCCCATAACTTCCAGCTCATTAAATCCAGGGCTAGTGGACCACTGGTCGTTTTATCCAGCTCGTCCCGCCATCTTGAACGAAAGGATTGTGGAAACTTAAAAGATTCTCGCTACATAAAAAAAAAGATTTTGTGTTAAAATGGACACATGGAAAATACCTCTATTGTAGAATTCTATACTTCTATCGTAGTAAGGAATAATTCGATGTTTTCTTTTTCTGTAAGGTAGAAAAAACAATTTTAACTTATAATCTAAGCAAATATAAAATATTTAGTTTAAGTGTGTGTGTGGTTTTCGTAAGTTATGATAACACTTAGCACATAAAAAGCACAATAATTTAAAACGGGGCAGAACTTGTAGTATATTCAAATAAAGAAATTCAAACAATCTGTTGTTTCAATACATATTTTTATTCATTCTGAAACACAATCCACATTTTAACATTCATTTCATGCCTCAACGATTCCATTAAAAAAACAAAAACATTTTAGTCATGTCTGTACGTAGATAAAAAATTAAATCGATACTTACGCCTTTTTTCACAAAATGTTGCACAAAAACAATAAAAAAATCTGAAAATTCGCAGATGGTTTGCCGATTTCGCTGTTTTACAAAAACACTAGATGCTTTAGAAAACAGCTCCGTTATGTAAAACCACTGAAAAACGTTCAGCCGGATTTTCATTGAGTTACGTTTACCAAAATTGCTACCGACACCGGCGTTTGCTTACCTGCAGTCACAGTAAGCGTTTGGTGTGGCTTAAGATTATGCCGAATTTGTCGCAGTAACAAAGCTAGGGCACCCTGACGAATTGGTTTAGGTTTGGTTAGTACTGTGACCAACTGCGCGCGAGCCGAGCGACCGACGCAAGCGGTGCCGCGGCAGCGGCCAGCGAGCGGAAGTTCCAAGTTGGTCGCAGTTCATTTTTAGGACTGAGTTTCATAAAACTCTGATAACTTTTAATTAAGATTGTCCATAAAATCACTGTTTTCACTTGAATTAGGGTCATTTTCATTCATATTACTCATTTCAATTAATTCTATAAATCTATAATCTGATGTTTCTTTTCATGCTGTTTTACATAACCTCCAATTGTTGACCCGCTGCACTGATAAATGCAAAACGTCATTGAAATTCTGCGTGTTCAGTCATTATGAAAAACCACTAAACGTTGTTCAGATGTTTTACATAACGGAGCTATTTTGTAAAACAGCGGATTCGACAATCCATCTGCGACATTGACATCGGGAAGATTTCATTATTGTAATGAGATAAAGATAAACGTAGTTCCAAAAAAGTTGAACATTCTTTGTTTATACATTTGATTAAGTTGGCGGACCACTTTCCACCCTTGTACACTTAGTAATAAGGTTGAGCAGTTTCAGTTCACCAAGTAACCGTAACATGATCTGATTATGTCATAAATTACATTGAAACTTAATCCTTTACAATAAAATACAAATCTAAAATAATTGTTTTATAACATTGTGATTGGATCAAGGGAAATATCACAAAATAAAAATGTAGGTAAAAGTCAACTCGTACCAACGGAGTGGCGATTAATCTTTACTTGCTGTTTTTTTGGAAGTAAATACACGGAAAATGATTTATAAGACGCTATGCCAGAGGAGCAATTCTCGTAATTTTAAGAACGTTCACAGCCGACAGTCTGATCTCAGTCTCAATCTGTCAAAAATAAATCTAATTTCCTAACATTTTTGACATTGATTGTCGCAGATGATATTGCGACTAAATTTTGAACGTTTTTAATTACGAGAATTGGCCTTCAGTCGTGATATGCCATTCGTAATAAGAGGCAGAGAAAGTTGGCAAATCCTATTTGATACATAAGAACTGTTATATATCAAACAGTCATCACTCTTGTATTACTTCCATCTCTACTTTCCTAGTGGGCTATTTAAATAGCAATGAAAAAACGGTCACTATGAAACAAATGGTTCAAATAGGGAAATAGTTCAAATAGTGCATACAAAAACGGTCAACCAAAACATTATTTTTTCAAATAGAGACGGTCACTCTATAACAGTTCAAATAGGGGTCCTATCGAAAT
This sequence comes from Amphipoea lucens, assembly GCA_947508005.1. NCBI lineage: Eukaryota > Metazoa > Arthropoda > Insecta > Lepidoptera > Noctuidae > Amphipoea > Amphipoea lucens. The sequence continues at coordinate 6,970,041 of OX382362.1, read as the reverse complement.
GGGATTTAATAGGGGGGTATAAAATTCATTCATAATTTTGGAGCGCAAGTGCTATTACTATGTTTTGCTTAATAGTGATTATCTTACTAAGTTATTATTGCAAAGTTACCCGCAAAATGCTCTAATATCGTCATCTATGAAATGCTAGCCTAACTCGGCCATTACTAGTTATAACTACAAAATTACATCACATTTTTAAGTAATAAGAACCCCATTCTTATAATATATATAAAAAACATTAGCTTAGATAGTTCCTAAAATGTTTATCTTTACTCCCAAAGGAGAATTAACTTTAGGTTTTACCTAATCATAGTAACAATCAAATTGTGAAAACCGATTTTACGCCAGAATGGTCTAAAAACTTCAGTAATTGTGGTAGTAACAAGAAATTTGATTAAATTGAAATGTTAGATTTGTGACTATTTAATTCAATTTTAATAACTTGCCTACTATTTTTAACGCAACTTCACTTAAGCGGCTACTATAAATCTAAACTGAATATGTAAGTGTAAATGTTCCAAATATGTAACTTGATTGAAGTAGCCAGTTTACTTTTGATGCTAAATACTTAACATAATTATCAATTGTCATCATCATTTATATGTATTTTAGATAAGATTGCTAGACATTATGTTGCGTCATCCACGTGGAAGATCAGTATCAGGTTATTGACCTCGTTGTCCTCGTAAATTTCCTATAATTTACAACGCTGTTTATTGTGGCATGTATTACGAAAATAATGCCATCAACAAGACTATCTCAAGATACAAAAAGAAATACTTACATACAGAGAAATACTTAGCATAATTATCAATTACTTACATACATTATTTAGATGTTTATATTTATTTTATATAAGATTGGTAGACATTGTGTTGTGTCATCCACGTGGAAGATCTGTAACAGGTTATTGAACTCGTTTTCATTGTAAAGTTCCTATAATTTACAATACTATTTATTATTGTATTACAAAAATAATGCCACCAAAAAGACTATTTCAACATACAAAAAAAATATAATAAAATATAATATGCGTATTGTACTTCAGGGATAAACAATCCAAAATTGATAAAAAGTTAGTGCATGAATTCAAACAGACGTGCACTGGATTAAACAATTTGATACAAAATAATAAATCATATTTTACATCGCAGCGTTATTGCATTCTGGTGATTATTGTGAGAGCATATGGAGCACTTTCATTTCACCTATTGATTTTATTTGAAATTACGTATTAAAATTATTTATCTATTCGTCTAAATACTGCCAATCCGGTCGTGATTGCTACGATGGATAATATATTTTATTGTTGCCTTGAAGACATTAATTATTCATACAGTTGAAATTGTCTTATATAACTCATATTGCAACGCATTCAACAACAACGTTTTGGTATAAACAACAAACCGCTAATCTCCAATTAAACTTTACTAACGCTTACGCTAATTACTTAACTTGAAAGGATAAGTTAATATTTTTTATTTTAGACGCGTTGCGCGTCGTACTGATGGTATCATTTCAATATCGCGAGGGTTCAATCTCAGTAAAAAATAATTAATTAATTAAATCATATCGCCTATTATTGCTATTTTGTTAAAATTAATAAAAAAACATGACAATCATGTTGCATCCGGAAATTATAAATAAATTCTATCTATATTAATTTTCAAACTTTTATAATATTCAAATTAATAAAAAAATATTAAGAATAATTTTACTCTAAGGATCTGTAACAATTTAGATAAGGTAAGTACTTAATTTAAAATGTGAAACGACGTTACACTCATGAGTGAAGTTACACCTAGGTAATGTAGCGAAATTTTATCGAATTTTTGTTACAACAGCAGCACATGAGATGATTCGTTATGTTAGGTGACACGTTAGAAATTCGTGATTCCTCTATAATGTTCGAAATGTAATTATAATAAAAATGGAACTAATTTCACAGCTAATGTGTAGTGAAAGTGACGGGGTTAGTCCGTAACAGCTCGGTAGGGCCGGCCGGGTGTCAGACCGCAAGGCGACCGTCCACCAAAGGCGACGGGAGCAGGGAACTAAAAAAAATACTATTATTAAACTCGCTTTCTATAATGCGTCTGCTGTTTTCTTTAAGTTGCCAAATACCTTAACATTAATATAAAATCAACTTAATTTATCTATCTAATTCTTAGCTTCTATTTAGCGGCGTTTTGTCTATAATCTTTTGCCGACAGACGTGGTAAGAGCATTTATTTTTATTAAAATGTAAAGCTGCAATTATTACGTTTTAAAGGTAAGTTTTTAGAATCGTACATGCATAAGGTGAAACATAATTATGGTATATTAAATTGTACTTTTTTAACCTTAAATAATACCTACTTGGAGATCTGTCGGCATAGAAAGATTTCAGGGAAGAAAATGAAAAATCCCAATTTTATGGTTTACAAGTAATACTGCAATATTCCAATTTAGCCTCAAAATGTACGTTAAATGCATGCGAGTGTTAATGAACGACCGAAGTTGTACTCTTTGGGCTTTTTAGGGTTACTGACAATACTTCCTTGCTGTTTCTTAACATTTACAAAGTGAGTTTGAAAATATTCAAAATTTTTTTAACAAATAAATTAAAACGGCTTTAATAAATATAGGATCAATTAACTTATAACTGATTTTATAAATACAATTTAAAAAAAAGAATAATTTAATTAATTAAAACTTGCAAAAAAATTTCAACATCACTGCGTTTACTTGCAACTAACTACACAACATCAATTTACGACAATCCTTAATCACATATAGCCTTTAGTAACAACGTGATAACACCGATAACATATCGAGAGATCGATAAAATCGAAAAGGTCCATCGCTACTAAGTTCCGTCATTGTTACTCTACTAACCCGCACTCTAAAGCTTCTAGGTTCCACGTGGTGGCTTGCCGGCCGGTTGCACCTGCTCCATTGGTGGAACACATAGATTCGGTCCTAGATCCCATGGTCCGCTGTCTGCAGAGGTACGGCGTTACTGTGGGAGAGGGTGTGCTTTGCTCCTGGAAATCCTGGAATGTTGATAAAGCTCGTATTATATGAGGTTGGCTTCTTTATCAAATTGTATACGCTGGTGTCACCAGAAACGGTAAAAGAAATCCCCAAAAGATTCTTACACGTTGTGTATAAGTACTTAATCCACACAATAATGGTGCCGATTCCCTTGTTCACAAACTAAACTAAATTTTAGTTCAGTGCACCTTTTTCTTTCTATTTTACTAAGAAAAGGACAGAAGATAAATTATAGTTTAGTCCTGTCAAATTAATCAGCGCAACCTACTCCATATAAGTTTAGACGTGATTAAAAACTGACCTACTAGAATTACCTCAATTTACGTCAGGCGCTGATTAATTTGACAGGACTAAACTAAAATTTATCTTCTATCCTTTTCTTAATAAAATAAAAAGATACATTGAACTTAAATTTAGTTTATTTTGTGAACAACAGAATTTTAGCGCCATTGGCTCGTTTTAAGAAAAAGTTGTCCCGCCAATGAAGTTGAAAAAACGGGATCCCATCATGTATGCATCCCCAAACGAAGGTACGGAAATTCAGTAAAAAAAAATACACAGAAGATCTATAACGCTCACATGTTTCTAATCTATTTCAAATACAAGAGGCATATTTGATAACAATCAGCTTCAAAGATAACAAACAATAGTTCTAAAGCAACAAGATTTATAACGCATCGATAATGCACCATAATACAACTGTATATTTTTAAGCGCATAGATACTGATACTTGGCTACAAGTACATGATAAATAGTATGATACCTTTGGTAATTATGTTTAATTACCCTCTGTGTGTTAAGTGATGTGTTGGAGTATTGTAACGAATAATATAGGTATTTTATTCCTACGAATTTACCTTTCCTATAGATAGGGAAAATGTGTGTGTCTACCTACTAATTATTATTATGTAATTATATACCAACATATTTGGTAAAATTAAAATACATGCTATACGTCTACATCAATTTAATAATGTTAGATACACTACCTACTGGGTGCGTTCGACATAGAGTAAACGTTTACCTTTATATTATTTCCGAGTAAATTGCCATCGGTCAGACAATTTTCAGAGTTGATATAGGTCGTAACAATTACGTGTCCTTCGGAAAATATGCAACGATATTGATCAGACGGCAAGGCGGTCGCCCAGTGCTTCACAAACGATTAATAAGTACGCTACGCCAATTATCTTGAGAGCACTACAAGCGAAAGGACATTCCACTTTTCTGCTGTAGGAAAATCGCATTTCTCTGAAGAGCAATTTTAATAACGCACAATTCGGAAATTGGCACTTACTATAATAATATTTTACTTCTGTACACTGATAATTAATATATGAAGATAGAGGAATCCAGGAAAAAGGAGTAGGTAATTAAAAAGGATAAAAGATTGTGAGTTAGTCATTTCACCTTATGAATATTTATGTGAATACCATTTCACCCAACTGTGAACTTAAGTGTAATAGGTCTATTATTATATAGTAGTGTATAGATAAGATTATTTCTGCCACCATGACTATTCATGCAAGTCAAATGTTTATTATATCGTTATATCTTCGATGTCACCCTTTGTACAAGTAGAGTATAGAATCGGAGAACGTCTAGCTAGGTCGACTCTCATCTAAGGAAATCAAAGTCCAATCAATTGTAAACATTTTTACTATTTTTATAAATCTTTTACAACAAATGAACACAGCCTCGTTAACAAACATTTGGCATTAATACAAAATCACTTATGATTTAATGAACCTGTAATAATAATAATACAACTATATGATTCAACAAATAACTTCCATACAAATATATCTTCTATACATATCAAATATAATTATTCTAACGATTTCTACATTAGTTTTCAGTAAAAATCTTGATATTATTTGACATGGAGAGGGTCGGGGTGCTCATTTCGTCCACTTTCAATAAAACCATCTCCTTGAACAAGATTTATCGAACCCTTATCGTTTCTAAAGTGAAAAACTGTAATTGAAATACAAATAATACTGCTAAGTGACTGACAAACAAAACATAAAATTAAAATACTAATGAAAAAATTTAATTCCTAATTTGATTCTTAGACATAAAAAAAGTAAAATAAAAATTTGGTTTAAAAAATAAAAAGCAAATAGTATAGCATAAATTCAGTTTATTGTGATGTCCATGTGTAGTTCTTGAAGTATAGACAAAAATATAATCGACGCTTCCATTTGATAAACAAGACGTGATGGAAGAAGCATAAGTATTTGTTAAAACATTCACGTTTATTTACTTGCATTATATGCTTAAGAGATTGTGCTTGCCCAGGCTTTATACAAACATTGTCAGCAATATCAGCAGTTACTATTTAATAAAGGCTATAAAAACATAGCCGTTTTTTTACACTTTCCCCAATTTTCGTAATTAGGAGCGTCTCGGTCTTTCCCTAAAGACTAGTACAGCTATTCTTTGGTCCTAAAGATATTTTATTCAAAATCGTTCTTTACACTTTATACACAATAAAGAATAATATGTACAATGGGTTACTTCAACAATTATCCCAAAACCAATTTAGATAGTGTGCTATATTACAACATAAAAATGGTTTTTTGTTCACAAATTATGTGAACAAAAACCATTTTTGAAATAGGGGTCACTTGAAACCACTTTTCAGAACTAAACCCCTTTTTGAAATAGGGATCACTTGAAATCACTTTTTAAAACTAAAAACCTTTTTTCAAATAGGGGTAATTTGGAACCACTTTTCAGATGTTTGAATGTTCATGTTCGAACATATTTATTAATTTTGCTGCCCAAATAGACCAAATTAAGAGGGGCGTTCAATGTATTCTCGGTATCAGGTTGATTTACTAATGATGTGGGGTAATTTGACTAATTAATTAATTATATTATCTAAGGGCATAAAGGTAAAATTTCATATATGTAGTTGTGATCATTAGTTTGCTAGATTTCCTTAGTCAACGACAACTGAAATGGCTAACGTGACCATGTTGAAGAAAATCGAGCACCGCGCTGTTATTAAATTCCTTAGCAAACAAGGAAAAAGTCAAAAACTATTTACGAAGAGATGGTGGTTGTTTACCATGATTCTGCACCTTGGTTATCTACGGTTCAAAAGTGGTTACGTGAATTTAAAAGGGGCAGAGAGAGTATTGAAGACGACACTCGCACACGGGCGGCCCGGTTACTGAATCTACGGAAGAAAACGTGAAAAAAGTTGAGTAGCTTATACTGGAGGATGCGAATAAAGATCAAAATGATAGCAGAAATGACCCCCCTCTCTGTTGGTTCCGTGCACATGACCTTCTTTACCTTTCAAATGTCAGTGCAAGATGGGTGCCGTGAATGCTCACGGCGCCTCAAAAGCAAATGCGAATCGAGTGCTGTAGACTTTTTAGAGCTCTGTAGTGAAGTTCCATCAAGTATTTTCGATCGAATTGTAACTGGAGGTGAAACGTGGGGTCATCATTATGACCCTGCAAGTAAGCAAGAGTCCATGCAGTGGCACAAGAAGGGCACTGCACCCCCTAAGAAATTCAAAGTCGTTCCGTCTGCCGGAAAAATCATGGCCACAGTGACTTGGGACAAGGAAATTTTGCTGATTGAGTACACAAAAAAAGGCGAAACCGTATATGCAGCATCCTACGCATCCACTTTACGAAATTTACGGGAAACAATTAAAGAAAAAAGACGGGGTAAACTGACAACCGGTGTGTTGCTTCTTTACGACAACGTCCCAGTCCACACGGCGCGTGTTGCCAAGGCTACGGTGTGAGATTCTGGTATCGAAGAAATGAACTACCCACCCTATAGCCCGGACCTAGCACCGAGTGATTATTATTTGTTCCCTAATTTAAAAAAAGACTCGTGGGAAACGATTTTCCAACGATGAAGAGCTCAAAACGGCAACAAATGCGCATTTTTCAGAGAAAGAGGAAAGTTTTTTTGCAGAGAAAGTTAATTTCGAGATGTAATAAATGCATTGGGGTATAGGGGGGATTACATTAAAAAATAATTTAATTGAATTTACGTATTTTTTCATGCCGATACCAATAATACATTGAACGCCCCTCGTAGAAATAGTGGTTCATTTCTAAAGTCTCAACAGGTAGGGATAGAGGAAGTTGGGAAATTAGTAAAGACTGCGAGGTTTGAACAAGTTTAGCTTGGAAGATTGCTTAGCAGATTGGTTATAGGACCCGATGTGTTTGTATTGTTATTAAGGCGCAGTGGCTAGCTACTAAATAATGTCTTCTGGTAAAAGACGCACCTGTTGGTTGGGCCCGCAACACGTTGCGTTGTGACAAAGGTCGTTCGGTGGACAGTGGAGTGCGCAGGGCGCTTCTGCCGATGCCCCGCTTATTATCTGTAACAAAATAAAAAAAAAAAAAAATAAAAAAAAATTGTTTAAAATTTACAAGCTTTCGTTTATACTCGAGATTCTAAAGTGAAGCTGAAGTTGTCGGGCAACGACGCGGCGGTCTTTAATTTTATTGGAAATTTTACTAGGCTACCTTTTTAAAACTAAGCAATTTCATATTTGATATATAAGAAATGTAGGCCTTGACGAAGCCACACAATCTTTTGCTGATTTTACTAAAGTAACTGAAGTACTTCTTATTAATAAATTAATACAGTCCCTAAGTTACTTCTTGGTTTACAGTACTAATGAAATTATGATAAAAATCAGACGACGCGGCGACGGTGTAGCGGCGGCGTTTGCAGCCCCATCTCGTTGTTGCAATGTTTCTGGATTTCGAAACAGTACCTAATGCGGTCGCTTTGTGAAATATTTTTTAAATCTAATCTGATTATAACGTAGTAGCACCTTCAGATAAGAGCAAAACTTGCAAACACAATCGATATTTTCTGGTTATCGTGATAATTAAACGAATAATCGTTGAAATAATGATTTTGTAGATTCCATTTTGGAATCATTGAATAATAATTGTCGCTATATTTCGCGTTACTTTTAATACATTTTTAGTTACTTTTTTTTCAAGATTTTAAAAATATGTTAAACATTTATTCATTATTTTGACCACAATCTCAACTGATGTTAAGCGATGATGGGGTTGGCGACGGTGCCCGCTTGCGTAGAAGGGACCTGTTCACTCGACACTTAAGTCTCAGGTTATAATAATAATATTCCCTCAGACCGAACTTCAGCCATGGCGACCAATCTCAGCGGAGACCAGACTTCGGCGCGGGAGATATTATAGTGCAGGCGTGTGTGCGCCAACACAGGTGCACTCACTCTTCCCTCACTCTCATAGTCCGATGGAAGGGCAATCCGACACGACCGGAGAGATCAGGGACAAGACCAATGGCTTGAAGTGGTTTCCGTGGCACGAGAGTATCACACCGCCAACTTCCAAACTCTCGGCTATCACTAAGAACTCAAGACACAGGTTGTAAGCAGTTATGGCAGGAAACACTGGCAAGGAGTTCCACTCCTTACCACATTGTATAACCCGTCTACCTTCAAAGCAGGAGTGAACAGGCATCTTCTGGCCACACATGTTCCATTATAGACATCATCCATCGCTTTCCATCAGGCGTGATCTAAATCAAGAGCAGGCCTATTCAGCAATAAAAAAAGGTACCTATAAAAATAAATGTAAAATATTACCTCATTTCCACCGATAGGAAGCTCTACGAATTCAGGTTGTATGGTGGTTGAATGGATGCCTTCGTTATGGAAGAACTCTTTCACCTTCTCCGCAATCTTCATGTACTCCGACAAATTTCTACACCTATAACAAAAAAAAAAACCTGTTGTACGAAGCTTCGTAAAAGTTGTGTTCTTTTTGTTTTTCCCCTATTCGTGCCTCGAGCAAAATTTTTCATGGCAACATCTGTGCAAATAAATAAAATTGAAGTTTCTGTTTGTAATTTCAAAATAACAGCTTTTTGTTAAATGCATATTAAAGTTACGGCGGTTCTTCTTATAACAAAAATTCTTTTTTTTTTGCCTGTCTGTTTGTTTGTTCCGGCTAATCTCAGAAACTTCTGGACCGATTTTGATGAAATTTGGTATGGGAATACTTTGAACCAGGGATCAAAGAAAAAAAAAAAAAAGAAGCCTATGTCCTTCCCCAGGGGGAAGGACATAGGCTTCTTTTTCCGACCTACCGAATGGGCGAGGCCGCGGGCGGAAGCTTGTTCGAAATAAAATGTAATGATTGATTTAAACATTTTCTTACAAAAATATATTATTAACAAGAGTAAAAAATAATGGGTACAGTCTGGCCACGATTCTTTTGGCCATAAAGATGCGTATGCCTAGCCATCTTGGCCGTAGGTACCTAACACGTATGTAAATAAGGTGGTATTTAGCAGGCATTTTCCCGATGACCTGAACTCATTTGTTTATTGTTGTTGCAATCATTATTATGGTAAATAAATCAGTAATGGGTGATTCCAATACCTCTTTAATAATAAATTGTCCTTATTAAATAGAAAGAGTCATAATTTTCGATAATTAACTGCAGTCACTACGTGACCATTTTCAATGGTTTGAAAATAAGATGTTTTCCAAGCAATATTCCCACACAATGACGATATAAATTAAACAAAGAGCATTTATCATTGATTGTTATTTCAACACGTTAGTATTGCTCTTGCTTTGTAAAATATACAATGGGGATGTGAAATGACCGCTCTCTTGTTGTTTTTGTAGGTATGATGTTTTTATTTATTAATAAAATGTTGCAGTGACTATTTAGAGGTTGTGTGTTTTTAAATTGTCCTGTAACAAGTCGCTTATTTACCTTCAACGTATGCTAATGATTTTGGTAACTACTTATTCATTAACAACCTTACTAATAAACGTATTATATCAGATAAATAGTTACACACTGATTTCTCTCTTTCAGTCGTCAGTAATTTGACTTTCAAAAGAAGAAGACAAAGCATTGTGTAACTAAACAGATGCTATACTACGTTTATTAGTAAGAGGGAAAGTATGTAAATACTCTACACAACACAAATGGCCGAATTAGCAAAATGGATAAATCTCCAAGGGGTGTGTAGTGTTTGGTATAATAACAAATGCACTAATTTCACTTGAAAAAATAACTTTCATATAATATCATTTTCAGATGTTTATAATATCAAATAACCCAAACTCATATAACATAATGTTTTATATCATATAATTTTCTTTTAATATAATAACATTTAGTATAACCATCATTTTATATAATTTTCAATATATATAATATTCTTTTTATGTAACGTTCATTTTATATAATTTTCAATATATATAATATTCTTTTTATGTAACGTTCATTTGACCTAATTTTCATGTTTAATGGTCACAGTTCTAACCTAACTCAAATGGCACCTAACCAAACCTTAAAATATTATATGCACGGTCGAGGGTGGACTTGGTCGACGGAGCCCCGCTTCGCGGGGTCCTACTTCTGCATGGTTTATAATAAAATTCACTCGCTTCGCTCGCTCACACTACCCCGCCATCCCCTTCTAACCTAACCTGTCCGAGTCGGGGTGTCCTAAAGTCCAGATTGCATCCAGTTTCTCCTGGTAACAATAGCTGAGGGTGGCAGGTGTATAGGGTATAGAGCGAAGAAAAAAAAACTTAATACAATATTTATTTTCTAAATTATATTGAAAGTTACTTAAATATTATGAATGTTATAGTAAAAGAATAATATACTAAATGAATATTATGTCAAATGAGCATTGTAGGAAAAGTTCATTGAAATTAGATAAAATGAAATTATATCAACAATTCATTAGCTCAACTGATCGTTATATTAAACAAAAGTATATTAACTAAAATTAGGTCAAGTGAACGTTAGATTTTTTGTTATTATATCAACCGAGATACACCCATCTCCAAGATACAGGGTTGCAGGCACACCCACAACCTGTTGCCATAGTTTCAGTACATGATTCTGAATTCTGCTTGAAATTTTTCGTCGGTTATTTAAAACAAAATTAGCTCTGCCACACATTATGACCGTGTATTAGATATTTTACTTTTCTATGAAACAGATTTCTTTTTTGATAACCGACTAAATACGCGAAATACTAAATATATTTTTTTACGCTAGGGGTCTAGAATCATGCGCTGAATTCATGGTTCTAGTTTGTACGTAAATGTCCCTGTCGCAAAATACACGCTCTATACAGGGTGTAATTTTAATCACCGTTTTCCTCTTAAGGGGTCATTGTACTCATCATTATAAACAACTTTTACTATGGGACCAAACCTGAAATCGTGAACAAAAAATCAGCTGTTCCCTACGTTTATGTTCGCATAACTCGTCAACATGAAGGGAACAGCTGATTATTTTTCGCGATTTCATGTTTGGTCCCATAGTAAAAGTTGTTCATAATGATGAGTACAATGACCCCTTAAGAGGAGAACGGTGAGTTAAATTTCACCCCGTATAATATAAGTACCCTAGAGATAGGTGTGTCCCTACTTCTAGGATATTTTAACTCTGCCATATTTTAAGCAATAATTCAAACGACAGCTGCAAAGTTAAGACGCAAAACAATGTAACGCATGGAATTAATTTTATCTGTTGGGGTCAATAATTTAATAAAGCCACAAACACGTACAGACAGACAGTGTAAAATAAAGGCGCCAGCGCATTGGTTCATTGACATTGATTCTGGGACAAAGACTAGTTTGGATTGGCTGGTTGCCAAAATGAATTTATTCGTGAAACGTTTTTCAAAAACAAACATTACCGGGTGAGCTGGAAAACTACTTTTGTATGAAAAATAAATTTTTAGTGCTCGTGGTCACACACTTGAATACGCCCAGAATCACTTTCAGAATCATGAAAAAAAAACTGTTATCATCTCATTGAACTGAATTCTTTGATCTATTAACTCAGAATACAGAACAATCTGTATTCTGAGTCTATTAATAGCATATAAATTAGTTTTGTTACGTTTTGTCATGTTCTCTTCTGTATATAAGGTACTATCAGCGCCCCACGGTTTCACCAGCATAATTTTCGATCCCGTGGGAATATCGGGATAAAAAGTAGCCTATATGTTAATCCAGGATATCAGCTACCTCCATGCAAAATTTTATCAAAATTGGTGTGGTCTTGGTATAACGCAATGCAATATGGCAGAGTGAATAAATAAATAAAAGTTTCCTTTCTACATATGCCCGCATAACTAGGTACACTATTAGCTGAATTCGCTAGATCATCAAGCTTATTAATAGCGCTACAATGTTATTCATTAGAAAGAAAACTATTTTCTAAGCTTTTCCTCTTTGTGACGTCACAAAACAAAAAGCGTAACAAAATGCAATGACACGTATAAAAATGACAAAGTAGCAAAATATCATGCTTATACATGCTACTATATTTGTTGGAACATTGACATAGTCTCTTCAACAACCTTATCAAGTTATCAGGCTACACTAAAAGGCTTTGCTTATCACACGGCGCCGTTATTGGCGCGTGTAAACGACAGGTCGACTGTTAGCTAGCAAAGGAAAAGTTTCGAATGTTTAGATAAATACACCGTGTATACATATTATGACGTACTTGACCTAGTTGCAATGGACGGGTTCTGATTTGTACGCTAATTTGTACAATGTTACGTTGTCAATTTGTGTTGGAATAATATTTAGTTCACATTTGAATGTAAACAGACATTGATATCGTTATAATGGTGTCGATGTTGTACCTAATATATTGGCTAAGTAAAAATGAATGAATGTTTTGTTATGGCAGATAACAAGCAGTGATGTTGACATTCCTACTACTAATATGTTACAGATATAGAAGATATCTCAGGAGATGCCTTTGAAAACCATGCTAAGTTCGATATAGCCACTACTACACCACCACCACTACTAGCCACTCAGTTGGAAACTCAAACTGTCTTATTACCTACTAAACAAGGTTAATGTTCAGACCCAGGTTTGAATCATGGAGCCTTTTTTTTATTTCGAACTTTTTTCCGACTACGATAAAGTTCTTAATTCAAAATTGACAACCTACACTCGAGTTTAACGTCAGTTTTTGTAACTAGAACCTTTAACTTTGTCGAAATAAAGATTGATATTATATAAAATACAGGAACATTTTAATTTATAAACCTCTTTTTTCTATAATAATACCATAGCCTATTATGTCGGCCTATTTCCAACAGTTGTTGGTTTTAATTATGAAAGGGCTACACTACAGTAATTCATTCCTTCTTACTGAAGTCACAACTGAAAGAGGTTTTACTCTTTATAGCAATAAAAAAGAAACTTCGTGCAAAGAATTTCAATGGCGTGCCGTCTAGCCTAACTATAATTCCTAATTATCCTACAAATGTGCTGTATAAGAAATCGTGCTAACATTTTTTAAATAGTTTAGTGGTACTCAAGTTAGCCTAGTTTTCGTACGATATTTTGTCACGTAAGTACATACTTACATAGTAAGGTATTGTACTAGGTATTCATTTCTCGCATAGGAAAATATGTCATGGTACTTTCCATTATAGATTATTTTTTCGGGAATTTTAGTAGGAATGGGAAAATAATTAATTTACAGAATAAAATGTTTGATCAGTATCAGAAAACTGGATCAGATTTCCTCTTACCCATTATTGCTTTTTTCAAGGAAGCCCATTAGGCATATCCTATTCAACAAAGAGGTTAAAAAGAAAAGAAAAGAGGTTTTAAAGGTTACGTATATTAAAACAGTGTTTTCCAGCGATGCCTGTTCGACTAATTGAATTCGCTCATCCATTTCGGTAAAAGCTCGAAAACTTTGCCTGACAAAGATATTTCATTACCATCAATCATCCCTAAAACTAATGAACGACATACCATAGCCTGGTTTCATAAGACAATCCTATGCATTTCTCAATCTAAGGATAACCCTAACAGTTTTCTTTTTTTCTGAAAAACTTTTTAAAGTCACATGCATTTTTATGTCTTGGAAAAGTTTCAGGCGTGACCTATTCGTTACAAAATATTGTAGAAATAATAAGCGCTTTTTTATAACATTTCTATTGTCATTGTTTCCAACATATTATAAGGCTGGTTTTATATTGTATGTATGCCATAAGGCATGCTTAACATATTTTTACAGTGCATGACAAAGGCCTCTTCTCATTCGGAGAAGGCATTTTTTAATTTATTTTATGAAAGTTCTAAAATGGTTAACAAAAAAATAATAATGTGTGCGTAAAGTGAATCTTAAAACAACTATGTATTTATTTACAGCATTGCAGGGTTTTATGGGACGGTTTGTTTACAGTTCATGATTAATTCGACTGTATAAAAACAAAGACTTTCAGGAAATACCGAGAAATGAGCATGTCTCATGAAGCAGATGTCCCTATTTATATACTTCATGAAGTCTACCGTTGAAAGGTAAATTTTTGTTTCCTCTTTGTAACCATAAATTACAAGAAATCAAGGACATTTTCGTTACAAAAAGGAAACAAAGGCAGGTACGAATTTAATGTAAGTATTTATTTCTGCACTTCTGCATTTGCTACCAGAGAGTTTATTTGCTCGCATTTTTATTAGATTGCCACATTGACCCCTTTCCATTTAAATAATGTCTCTACTTTGTTATTGCAAAGTTTCACAATTCACTTGACCTCTATCTTACACGTGTCTGTATATTTTGGATTTTAGTACATTTCGGTTTAAATAAATACTCAATAACTGGTAGCGACATAATTTATTACTAGCTGTGCACGCGACCTCGTTACGATTTTTTTTTGCGCGGTACCCTAATTATTTTTCTAAAATAAAGGTAGTATAAGTTACCTACTCCTTATAACATCAGTTATTTGTCAGTGAAAGTCCCGTCAAAATCCGTCCAGGCGTTTCGGAGATTAGCCGGAACAAACAGACAGACAAAAAAATAGATTATTTGTTATATAAGTATTACCGTATATACTTTCATATGAATTTAGTAAAAAGCTGTTATTTTGACATTACAAACATTTCAATTTTATTTATTTGTATAGATGTCAAATTGCATTCCACATAATATGCATACACATACATAAACTCGCCCTTTCTGCCCATGGAGTTAGGCAGAAACTACCTGCCACTATCCTTACCTACGAACTCCTTTTGCATCGTTTACGTTCATACATCTGGTTCCACATATAATATGCAGGTATCTGAGGATATTCGCTGCTTGTTCGTCGAAATCACGACATACTACGCTCATGAATCCGTTTCCAACGCTTTGTGATTGTTTATCTATTATGAAGTAAGCTTACAGACTAATTATTGAATGAAACAATAAATTCTTGCAGTATTCTATGTACAGCACAATCAGGCAATCATGTTTCAGAATACGTGCTACAAGATCATTTCATGCACAGTCGGCCTATAAAGTTCCCCTCTGCTAGGACACAGGCCTCCTCCCTTCCCTTCCCTCCTTTCAGTAAGTGGGAGTGGGCCGTAATCCAACACACGGGCCCAGTTCGGTTTGGTAGATGTCACATGTCTTCGAATGTTTGGTTCTAGGACAAGCCGGTTTCCTCAAGATATTTTCCTTTACCGTTTTGAGAGCAGATGCAGAAGCAGGTGATGAAATAATTTACACAAAGTAAAGTGCCTGCTTGGGTTCGAACCCACTACCTACAACACGTCAGACGCAGCCATTACCACTGGGCCGATACTTGGATTTTATCCATGTTGGTTGCATTATAATTACAACAGCAGTTTAATAGTCCACTTGACTAATTTATGACTACTTGGTATCACGGTAAGTAAATAAAGTTAACTAAAACCCGACTACTGAAAAGGATGAAACAAGAAAGTACCTTCCCGTGGTCGCATGCCGCTGTACTAGCATACATAAAAGCTATGGTAGCATGCGACCACGGGAAGGTACTTTCTTGTTTCATCCTTTTCAGTAGTCGGGTTTTAGTTTTTAAACTTATTTTTTATTTAATTATTTTGGGGATTATGTCAATTATATTTATATTTTTAAAATGTGCTAATTAAGCCCTTTCATTTGATACCACACACGCCTTGATTAATTTTTTTTTTAGATTATGACTATGCCGCTAGAGGGCGCCATATTTAATTTAATGTGACGTCACATCGCCTATAAACAGCGGACGATCAAGACGCTTCCAACGATACCTCATTTGTCTAATTATGACAAGGAGTTTATAAGTTATGAGGGAACAGATGAACATACATACTTACACCTTCCTTTTTGCTTTGCCGTAGTTGGGTAAAAACAGAGATTTATCAGCGGCTTATCATCGGGCGCGGTGTGCAATTGAATTGAGAGGATGTGTGACTAATTCGGTACATTTCAATGAACGATTATTGTTACCAGCCGCTTGTAGCATTCGATTAGAAACTGTCATTGGTACTTACGACTAATGAACAATTGTATTCTATGCGTGAAATCAACAGACGTTGACTACTAAATAAATTGCAACTCTCAAAACTCAATAGAGGTCAAATTCAATTCTATCAAATCGAGAATATATGAATAAACTAGGAATAGAACTTGGGGCTGATGGCTATGTAAGCTCTAAGACATCGGCCCTAAGATCTATTGAATACCAGTTTCCTTGTCATCCACGGCTAATCAACTAAAGCTATCTTACATACATACATAGTTACATAGATTCACGTCTTCCCACGAGGGTAAGCACATACACTTTTGGGAGGTAGTTTTTTCCAGAAATCTATTTTCGTATTCCCATAATGTTTGGAGTGGAGGAAACAGTGGCGTGCATTGGTTTTCAGAATAGGTAGGCACTAGGCCGGGTCTAAAATCTAGATAAACGCGGTCACTAATCAGGAAAAAAATGAGGTCAAAAATGTGGTTATTTGAGTAGGCATGCCTACTTAAAGGTGATAAGTTGCGAAGGTCTAACGTCATGGTATTACGCGTTAGACGTACGTATTTTTAATTTTGTCGTATTAACTTGAACGAGTAAAGACCAATGACAATGTGCGAATAGTACGGGAGCCGAGTAGGCCGTCCGGCGACTGCCTACTGCCGCGTAGGTATGTACGTTGTATGAAGATTTTGTTTATTGTAAGGTATGATAATTTAGTGAGTTTCTTAATTGGGGGCACACACACTAAAAGGTAATTGACAGGCTTATGTTAATATATCGAGGTAGTTACTGCTTATATGCCTATATGCAATGCACGCCACTGGGAGGAAAATAGTGGAGTGATTCTTTTTGGTAGACTGGAAGAATGGAAGTAAAGTGGGTGCAAAAATGCTTGTTCAGTTTGTGAAGTTCTGTTTCCGTGCTTGCCAAAACTACCATTATGCAGAAACTACAGAATGTCACCTGCTACGATCCTGACATACTCCTTTTGCCTCGTTTACGTTCACACATCAGGTCATACGCACGCCGGTTGCTAGGACTACGCATCTGACCTTTCTGAAGAACAAACGAACTTTCCGAACTTTCTCAATAATACCTGGCTTGGGATCAGTACAAATGTTTGTCGCTTCCATTATTTCCCGTCAGCCGCCATATTATCATACACTCCCTTTACCTTTATACAATCCATCCACCGTTTCATTGATCTTCCTCTACTCATTCATATTCAGACCTTTCCTCACAACTTTTTCCTCGTTCCCCAAGTTCAATGACCAGCACTCAGCCACTGCTGAGTGCACTACCTATAATGTAATAGATTCATAATTTATTTATAAACAGTTTACCCACCTAATATGTGCACTGGCGATGATCCTGTCCCCTGCAAGCTGCCACACATGGAACTCATGAACAGCTAGCACGCCATCGACTTTCTCCAACAAGCGCCTCTGTATCGCATCCACCTGAACAAATAAATAACATCAGAAAAGACTCCGCGGCTTATCAACAACGAAACATTTGTAACAGCCGTGTTTATTAACTTTGTAGAAAGTTGTGGCTCGCGTCGAAAACATATTTAAAAAAATAGAACGTCAAGATTGTTTACTCAAAACTGTTTGACAGATGTTTGAAGTTGAAGGGTTTAAAATGGCGTGTGTCGTTCGAATTTGAACTTTATGTCAATGGTGTTAAAGATATCTTGAAAATGTTAGGAGTGGACCTAAAAAAACAATTGACGGTCGGAATCGCCTATTGCCTGAGAATGTGACAATGAATTACTGAAAATAAAACACAATCAAACTTGGTCCAATTTAGGAATCGATATAGGCGTCACGTTCGCTGCGCTTGCGAACACAAGACCTATTCGATTGAAATGGATGTTTAATATATTAATTACACCCACATTTCGCCAGTTATTTTAAAGTCCCATATAAAAGAGGCCTATTGGCATCAACCGGCCCAAATCCAGACTCCGGGCTGCTAATGAGAAAGTTATGATGCAAAAATCCAATAACACTGCTCGACCCGGGAATATAACCCAAGACCTCATGCTCAGCAGTAGCGCTTGCGACCATTACACCAACGATGCAGTAGTTCAATATTGGTATCGATACACTACGGTAATGTAGATCGGATGGAGGAATTCCGCATTTCATTGCGAACAATGTAATTGTAAACAATGAATATTTTAGCAATTGATTATTACAGGGTTACGGTACACCCGCAGGTGTCAAGTTGCAAGGTTTTTACTTTACAGCATATCAATATTAACAATAGCTTAGAGAAACTCTTTTTCAGTAAAAACATTGTAAACTTTTTTTAAACTGTCCAAACAGAAGATTAATCTTTCTAATTATCTTTCAATGTCTGGTAGCGAAAATTGGTCAAGGCTGTGCCAAGCAAATATTTATGCTTTTTTTTTCTCATTTGTCTCTATGCCTAATAACATAATCTTCCTTAATGTTTGCTAGTGCTTAGAAAGTATTTGCTAAATACATGACCTACAATCTAAAAAATGCATGAATAAATAAAAAATAGAGCACTTTGTTACAATCTGATGAGTAATGACTTAGGTACTAATGACACACAGATTAAAAAAAATATAGGAAGTAGGTTAAGTATTTTCTTTTCAGCTGATTTGCGTTCAATTGCAGAGACTCTTGTCCAGCAGTGGGCTGCTAAAGGCTGGATGGAGCAAACATGTAAATGATTACAAAATGGAATCAAATGTTAGCTTTTTCTTCTCCAGTATTATCAGTAATATTTGACAGCCAGCAAAGTGGCAGCAAGGCTGCGTGTAAGGCAGTCCTCTATGGAGGCCTTGCATGGAGGCTGAGGAAACCCTTGCGCATGTGTCCTTTGAATACACAGGCGTCACCCAGATGAGGACAGAAACTCTCGAGGCATTCAGATCTTACACAGATATTCTTAACAGACCAGAAGATGGGATCAACATCTGGAGGGAGGTGGGCTGGTTAGAATAACCACCGACGGCCGCCATGGCACAATGGTCCACCTGAAGAACTAAGTGCGGAAACCAAACTGTTGACGACTAGCAACCAACCTTTTTATACTCTTATTTATTTCTTTTTTATTAAAATTCTTATGTTTGACTGCTGTCACTCTGTCTCTGTGAAAAATATATACCAAAAAAAGCTTGATCGTGTTTCCATTTTAATGAGCATCATTCATAGCCATCCTCAACACAAGCCCTCTAACATAGAACGCCACTCGTGAAAGCCTTTTCAATGTTTTAGAAAATCTTACCTGAATATGAGTTGGCACAGTTTGCAGGAGAATTAACGAGGACTCTCTGAGCAGCGGCCACACGGACGCAAGTATCAAGATGACTAGCACTATACTGAGCGCGGGGTCGATATAGTATTTGTACTCCCAGTCCGTCAGCCATACTACTAGAGCTGATCCTACTACGATAAGTGAACCTAGAACAAAGGAAATTGGAATTAGTTAATATGTAATGTTAGGAAACAATTGTATGTTTATCCCTAGAAGGCTTTTGAACTAAAGAAACGATGAATGGACTGTGTGAAAGATAATAATTAGGGCTAGAAAAATATGGTGAAAAAGACATGTTGCGCCGACCCCAAATAAATTGGGAGATGATGATGATGTCGATAACAGAATGTTGTGTTACATCCCTAGAAGGCTTAAGCACATGAACATAGCTCTCCTGATGATTTAGATGTCGCATTTCGCAAGCCAGTCCTAATTCGCGTTTTGTTTTTTATCAAGGCTATGTATACAGGGTGAAATTAAATTCATGGGCATCCTTTTAAGGGGTCATTGTACTCATCATTGTGAACAACTTTTACTATGGGACTAAACCTAATATCGCGAAAAAAAATGGCTGTTCCGTGCATTTATGTTCACATAACACGTCAAAATGTAGGGAAGAGCTTATTTTGTTTCGCGATTTCAGGTTTAGTCCCATAGTAAAAGTTATGCAGAATTATGGTTACAATGACCCCTTAAAAGGATGCCCATGAATTCAATTTCACCCTGTATAGACGGGGAAATCTGGATTTATGGAGCAGCAGCCAATGCTCTGTGCTTGAAAAAAGATTATAATTACGAGATACGGGTGATGGCTGGTTGTAAAATTGAAATCTCACCCGTTCACAAAAACATGTGCTATTTCTCAATATCTTTACTTTGTAAACAAAAAAATTCAAAGGTTTTACACCAAAACAAAATAATAGGGGTTATCAAAACGCCATCATAAAGCCAGGTGTTTAAAACCTGATTGTTATTTCCCCCGTTCCGATACACGATAGGCCACTACTATTTACACAAAACAATCGATCATGAACCAGTTACTTATCTATCTCAAAAAATACGATTGGGTAAAAAATATATCGTAAGTCTACATTCGCACGGGCGCTGTTTTTAACGCGACGTTTCTTGGGGCGCGCTGGATTTTCAACGCTCGGCTAAGCGGCGTGAGTTGAAAATACAACTGCATTTTTTCAACGCGTTAGGGATGCACTCTGAAGGCCAATTCTCGTAATCAAAAACGTTCATAATCTAGTCGCAATCTCATATCAGCGACAATAAAATGAATGTCAAAAATGTATGGAAATTAGAGGTATTTCAACCATCATATTTTTATCCAGAGCACGGTCAAAAACTCTGCGTTAAAAAAAGCGCCCGTGCTACGATGGCTTACGATTTATTTTGTACCTAATCGTATTTTTACTGTCTCGTTTATCATTTAAGTTTCATAATTTCTCACAGTGCTAATCAAGGAATGTACGTGTTTACTATGTAATGTGAACCTTGAAAGTAAAATAATTGATAAGATGACCGATGATCAGCGTAACTGATCAGATTACTATAAGGTTAAAGATAACACACCTTTCGTGAAATTGGTACAAGGTTACTAGGTGTTTCGCATTAAAATCTGTTTTCGTATCAAAATAATGTCAATGCCAGTCAATACGGGAGGATAAGCATGTTTTTTTTTCGAAATTCTGTTATTTACGGATTTTCTAAGGGTGGGACAGTTATTTATATCTAAGGTGTGTGCAATTACATATATTGATTGTATAGCATCCGCCCGCGACCTCGTCCGCGTAAGATTTCTTGTTACCCCGACCAACCCCGTCGCATCGCATCGCCCGCGCTATTAATTCATTTTTGCTTAGCGCTCTTTCTACCATGTTTTCCTTTGCTCGGCTCCTAGCTAGGGTCGTAGCGTGATGTTAAATAGTCTATAACTTTACTCAAGAATATGGCTATCAAATCCAAAAACAATTTTTAGAGATTAGCGCGTTCAAACAAAACAATAGATGGGTAACATTAAATACATAATTTCTCGCGATTTAAACCCGCTCTGTATGCGTAACACACTATCAGTCATGACTGAATCATTTTGAAGGATATTTCTAATCCATTACTTCGTATGTTCGAAAAATGTATCTGCTCAATAACGTAAATAACGCAATGAATGTTGTTGAACTGTAAAAATGAAAGCCATTCCTACTGTTGGTGTGTTCGCAATTACCCCACTGGTTTCTAAAACAATAACAAGCTCATGAGTTGTTGTGATTGGATGACTAAAATAACTTCAGTCAATTAAATCACTTGACATGAGATTAACAAACTAAATCCAATTATCAGAATCCGGGGATTAAACTACTCTTATTTAGTTAGTTTAATCCCAAACCAAAAAAAAAACTATTGTGCTACTTTATGGGCTGATTTTTCAATCAGATAACTTTTATCTAAAGAACAAATATGTCAGTGTGACATATTTTCTAAACAAAAATCAAACCGCAATTTTATTCCTCTGATAAATAAAAAATGAAAGTATGAAACCTAACCTTCAAGGAATGCAATATCAATAGAAACCGTCCTTGGAAAAGAATAAACTATCAAACGCAAAGAACATAATGGACCATAAGTGGATGCGATTTCCTCAATAATTGTCTGTCTTTACTACTTCGTGGAAAGATATACCTAAGCAGTTTACGTGCTCCAATTTTCTTACTACTCCAGACGGCCGTTGCCATTTATTATGCACTAGGTTCCTTTGACCGACGCGCCTTTGAATGTGAAACCTTAGACTTCAAAGGTCGAGTTGAATTTTCAAGACCCAATCAATAGCTTTAACAATAGCTGCTTATATAGCTCAACAACGTTGCTTGTGAATAATACAATAGTTAAAGGATTTGATGTTTAATTTATATGCTTCCTTTGAGTAGCCGAGACTGCTTACTACTATGGCTTAGATGAGGTATTATAGAAAGGTAGAAATCAGAAGGACAATTCTCGTAATTAACCTTTTAACCGACCGACTTCTTATCAGTTTTCGTGACCCTAGCGACCGAAAAAAAAAACGGAAAATAAATATTTACCTGATAGAATACAGCGTAATTAAATTAAAAGCAGATTAAACGAGCTGTGGTATTGGGTCATAGATATACGACCCTGGCGAAATGGACACGAAAATATTTGCCGGATTAATCCGGCGTAAGCGGTTAAACGTTCAAAATCTAGACGTAATTTCATCTCAGCGACAATCTATATCAAAAACTTGTCAGAAAAGTTAGGTAATTTAAAGATATGTTTGACAGATCGAGACAGATTAGATGCGTACGTTCTTAGAAATATGGACATTGCCCCTTTGATTGTAAAGAAAGAAAGGTATTATTTTTTTAAACAAGGAAGAAGATAAGTCGTTGAATTTTGTGTGAAAAGATACACTTCAATATTGTAATCACACATTTTAAGTACCTAATATTATTATCTTTGATAAATTCTCAGACGGATTATTTTTAAGGATCCTTTAATTGAACACACGAAACTAGAGACCTGACAGACTGCAATGGAGAGGAGTATGTTGAACATAAATAAATCGTATAGAATAAGTAACAAAACTATCAGAAAACGAACGAAGATGTAACAACGAAAATAAGAAAACTAAGTGGAAATGGACAGGCCTTATTATAAGAGGCATTGAGAAGTGGAACAAAAACATTGTATTTTGGTACTTACCCAAGAAATAGAAAAAGGAAACGAGGTAGACAGTTTCGAAGGTAGAAAGATGAAATAAAGGCCATAGCAGGAAAAATATGGACTAGGAAAGCAGCAAACAGACCCAAGTTGACGGTGTCATCGACTCACCAGAATCGTCAAATAAAAGAGTTCAATCACTGTCAAGTTTTGTGTCTGAATAAAGGCTTATATTATGAATTCAACACACACAAGTCGATTAACGTCGTTAGGCCATTGACTCTTTGGGTTGATTGACAAATTGATGTGTAAGCATAACTACATATTAACAAACTTCGGAGTTTCGGTTCTTCTTTCAGGGAAAATTACTCATCGGAATCGTGCACCTAGATTCGACTAAGCAAAAAGGATTAAGAATATCTTTCCAATGTTTCTCGGTACGTGGCACTTATGTTAAAGAGGTTACTCACAAGTTCACAACTAAAAAAAAAACAATTTACATTGCATTGCTTGTACGAGAGATAAGTGTGTGCAGTCAAATCTAGTGCGCATTGCCCCATTTAATATAAACTCATGGATTAAACTGAGGCGTGTAAACACTTGTACCTACTACCTACTTGTGGCGCTTAATCACGATTAAAGTAAGTAATACGTACTACTAATTTTAAAACGAACTAGTATTGAAATAGATGTACTCCATCCGATAAAGCAATTGAATTAAGTATTTTATGGAAGCTGAAATGATAATTATAATTTCCGTGTTAAATTAAACATTAATGTGTTTGCGGAAATTTTACGACTTTAATTAAATGTTAACAAGAATACAACAATCAATTTTCTTTTCAATTAAGTTTGAAAATATCAGCAGGGTTTTTTAGTCGAGTTTGTCACGGTTGAATCCACAATTTCCTCGTCGAAAGTATTTAGTCATTGTCAAGGTAAACTTGGCTATGGATCAAGTGCACCAAGGTTTAGTGCTAACCTACAAGAACCTTCGTTGGCAGTGAACGGAGAGCAGGACAATAAACGTCACAGCGTGTGACTTGCGTTAAAGGGTTAAGTTACTATTCGGTGTTGGTTTACGTTGTCTGAGAGAATATGTGGATGATATGCATCAATTTTCAACGACATATGTAACAAAAGTTTACGCTTAACGTTTACGCGTTTTAGCTTCAAACTTTTATAGTTGAGATAATATTGCTAATATTGTGTCTATCCGTATCCGTATATTGGGGTTTAAATATTGACAATAAGATTAGAGACAGACAAGATAGGGTCTATACGATTAGGGAAAGATCAAAGATACGGTGGATAGATTGTCCGAAAGATGATATTAATATGGCTAGAAAGGAGGTGGTGAAGGGGGTGAAGAGATGAATGGAAGTAGAAGACATGCTGCACCGTCCCCAAATAAATTTGGATAAGGGCAAGAGGATGATAATGTTGAATTAGTAATGTACTAGCAGCGCCCCGCGGTTTCACCCGCATAAGTCTCGATCCCGTGGGAATATCGGTATAAAAAGAATCCTTTGTCTTTTCCTAGGACTCAAACTATCTCTATACTTTTCATCTAAATCAGTTCAGCGGTTTAAGCGTGAAGAGGTAACAGACAGACAGACACACTTTCGCATTTATAAATATATAGTACGGATTGCATCACTGTGTGACAAGACGGTTAAATAGCTGTTTAGTATTTTAATACATTGCGCAGATAATTATTGATAAAAATCCGTAAAAGACACTAGCCTAGTGGATATAAATTAGCCCCGGGTGACTATTCTATTTGCAGTCATTCCGATCATTCAGAAAGTGAATTCAGTTATGAATAGCTTATGCTATTATTATCTTCCCACACAATCCAGTCTCAGTTAAATAAAGGGTTGGATAAATATCAACTTTTATTTTTGGCAAACATGGTTTGAAGAAGTTTTTGGCACTGAATGGCACCCCGTTATGGCAGTATTGACATTAATTTATTACGTAACAATAATACAATATTTTTATATGTATCTAGATCAACGCCTACATTTTTTAAATAACATACTTTCCTGAATTTACTTTTATGACTTGTGTGGGAAGAGAGGAATGTTTCATCATATTTTTATTTCTAAGAAAAAAATTGTACCTAGCTTTCCAACAGTACCTAACATTAAATAATAATATTATTTTTATAGTGGAAATACCAAATAAATAAACATAGAAATCCACGAGGTTGTGGTTTTCCAAGTACCTACTTGAATGAATTCTCTGGGTTAGTATTAATCACCTTCTGAACAAATAAATATTTATAGTTGTAAATAAGAATGAGGTAAAATCCTTCGTATTTAGTTTTATATTTATTTCCTTATAATCACGTTTTAAATACCTACGTTAATTTTACACATTTAAATGGTATTGTTCTCCTATCAACAACAGCAGAGTAAAAAGGTAAGTAAATTTTGTAGCGGGTCAGGGGGCTACCTCTAACTCCGTCAACGAAGATACTCGCCTGTCCGAAAATAGTTCGAAACTTCGAAATGAATCCTACACTCGATTAATTAACATTTTTGGACGGGTTAAAACACATCAGGAGTAGGGGAAACTGTCGTGGTGTCATTCATTCTCAGATCGGGCCCTAAACTAATCTTATGTCCGTAGGTGATAATTGCCAGTAACTTCGGCTAAAACTATAACGATCTTCGTGTTTAGGGAGTCGGAACCCTGTCCACAGTACAGGGGGCGCTGGGAGCGCTTGAGTATCCTCACTCAACGCTCTTAAAATAACCCGCCGGTTCCAGAACACACCAAAAGCATTCGTTTATAAAATAATTATGCTAAATCAATCCCAGATGAATCAAACTCACTCACATGTAAACCATGTAGGCTACAAATAAATGATCGCCTTTTCGGATCAATGGTGTGAATTTCACACGCGATATCGCAAACATCCGATAGCGTTAACCACTAGTTCAACTAAACGTTTCTAGGCTAAGGCAGTGTTCGTTGACCTAAATGTTACACAGCTTTGATTAACACTGGTCCCCGCCCCAGGTATACACGGGTTCCGTTCTATAATTAGAATTTGGCTTCAGTAATATTTTTTCGCCTCACGTATTGATCTCCTGGATCGTGGTAAAAACTCTT
This sequence comes from Amphipoea lucens, assembly GCA_947508005.1. Taxonomy (NCBI): domain Eukaryota; kingdom Metazoa; phylum Arthropoda; class Insecta; order Lepidoptera; family Noctuidae; genus Amphipoea; species Amphipoea lucens. The sequence continues at coordinate 6,943,583 of OX382362.1, read as the reverse complement.
TCTACTTAATTGGGCGACTCTTGCCCAAGTTTTCATCGCAAAAAAGTACTAGTTATCCTCAAGAATTGTGAAAACCGTTACTATAGAAACAAAATCTTGTTAAGTTTTAGAAACACCCAGCAAAAATCAGCTAAATATGCATTATACAATGTCGTCAATGTAAAGGCTCATGTAATAGACGGCGATAAACGACAGGGATTGCTTACGACTCGTTGAGTAGATGCAATTAAAATCCGCGTGTAAGCAGTCGTATCTAACTTTCTCTTATTTGATTTGTCTACACTTCTACAGAACGTAGAACAATTTCTGTTTTATGTCTACTGTACTTTAAGATTAATGAATATCGAAACTAATCACATGCCAGTTTAAATTGTTTTATAGACAGATAGAATATTCTTTATTATGTATACCATAACAATTACAGGCATAAATGTAGAAATTTTACAAGGGGTGACACAATGGGCGGTCTTATCGCGCTAAAAGCGATCTTTTAATGAAAGACAACCTTTGGATGGATTATGGAAGGAGATACAAAACTGAAGGTAGACATAGTGGTGGTGGTTAGGTGCATTAGGTATCTAAAATTGTAAGTAGTAAAGTGTAAACAAAGAAAGTGTCGTCGTGAAAACGTTATCGTAACCACTTTGCTAAAGAGGTATGAAATAAAGTGGGCGTAATATAAAAGAGAAAACATAATAGCTAATGACGTAATTGTGTCATCGGCCACCTTTTTGTTCTAGCCGCCTACAGATTGACTTCGTGGGTATCAAAGAAAAAATAAAAAGTATTTCTTTCAATTTGACATGCAACTGGCAACAGTGAGGCAATCAATTGCACGGATATGATTTTTCAATGAGCAGAAGTCATGATTGATAATTTAATACTAGGTATTACAGTCAAGACGATGGTGTGACATTATTATATGATTTCTGAATGAACTTTGGAAATCCCTCCCATAAAGTAATATCTCATATGTATGTATAGAATAGCATAGTATACTTAATCACTTTGTATCTGAATAAGACGTTTTTAATCGCCGTATACAAATAAAACATAATCCTTTCGCTGAGCAACAAATCAAACAAAGAATCACTCACCTAAAGCATCAGACAGGATATGCAAGAACACGCCTTTCATATTCATATGTCCAGGATCGTGGGCCGCTCTGCATGGCGTCTGCTTCTTATTATTTGGTACTTTGTCCGGTTTCGGCGGGACCATTTCGTCAGTCTCTTCGGTGTCAGTCGCGTTGTGACCTAAGGCCATGTCTGCATTGCTGTTGACGATCTCTGTGAGATGTCTCACGTTGGCTGGCGGTGGGACCCCGCCGTGGGAATGACCATGCCCGCCGCCGTGATCTACGAGAAAAAGGTTACGTTTAGAATCAATATCATAGTCAGCCTATAATGTTCCCACTGCTGGGATACAAGCCTCTTCTCTGTGAGAGGGAGTGGACTTATAATCCAACACGCAGGCCCAGTGTGGGTTGGAAGATGTCACATGTCTTCGAATTTTTGGTACTAGGACGTGCCGGTTTCCTCGCGATGTTCTCCTTCACCGTTTTGAGAGCAGTAGTTATGAAATTAAATACACAAAGTAAAGTGCCTGCCTGGGTTCGAACTCACCACCTACAACTCTTAATTCTGGACCGATACCACTGGGCCACCACTGCTCTGAATCAATATATCGATAATAAATGGGTTTTCCTGGGCCTCCCCCAAATTCTTCCAGGTACTCATTTTCTGCGTCACCTCGCATTAACTAGCAGTGCGCAACTAGCAAATCTAACCAACTCTTTCTTCCACCAATGTTTAGTATAGAAATATTGATTAAGGAACTGTCTTATATTAGGAAAGGTAAAGGATCCTTCAAGACAAAAACAAATAGAAGACACTTCAAATGTAGAGCAAGCTGTATCGGTGATAATGATAAGGTAAGGCCGTAAGGCGCCGCGCCGTGCCTCCAGTTGCACCGAGTTTGGAATTATTAGGTGTGTGATTGATCCACTTTCCTTCAAATAATAACAATATAAATAAGCCTGTAAAGTCCCTTTTGCATTATTACGCCCCTTTAAAAGGTTCTGTATGCAAAACAACTCCAAACATATTTGCAGGCAGAAAGTAGAGTTTCAACTTTTGAGCCCTAATTCTGAACTAGACTCATTTCCATGCAGTAGCATTCAGCTAGGTTTACTTTTGGTTTAGAAGCTTCCGGTAATCAAAACTTTCTTCAAAACATGTAGGCGTGTGCATACACATATTCACCTATGCATTTTGCCACTTTAGAGCTACTTCAATATTCAATCAATAGTGAGAATTGAGATGACTAATAGAATAAAAACAATAATTTAACATTGGACAAGGTATAGCTGACATAGTTACAATATGAATCATGTTTTATATTATTATTACTGCTAAAACATGCCATAACCAAAGCGTATTCGATAACTCGAACAGGAAAAGATCGGTTAACCGCTCTTCAGGGGAAGTAAAAAAAACCGAACGAATATCGTTAGAAACATTTTAAATTCGACTTGGATGTTTGAAAAACAAGTAATAAATATTTATGATATAGGTCCATGCCTGGACCGGTCGTAAAGAATGTTAGCATTGTGACGCAATGGCAAGGTCGAGGTACAGTTAGGTTTAATTTACGCTCATGGACTGCATCTCGAGAAGGTTGTAAATATGAGGTCTTAATTCGTAAATATAACAGAATAGTAACGAAGTCTGTACATTGAATAATAAAAAAAAAATTGCTGCGTTTCTAATGCCGAAAATATCGTTTTTAGAATTTTGTCCGTTTGTCTGAATGTGTATAAAAACAGCTGAACGGATTTGGGTAAAATTTGGCACACCAATAGTTTATTACCTAGACTAGATCAACAGATAGGGACCTTTAATTCTTTCGTGGGATATTTTCCGACATCCATGCGGGCAAAACCTAAAAAAACGGTTTATTTGATTCTGATACGGCTACAAAAACTGATTAAAGGCTTAAAGGAAGATGATTGTGGAATGTTAAAACACGCAATTGTATTGCGTGTAGATCAATGGTTACACAGTCGGATTGGTACAAAACAATAAAATTTTGAGTCCGGGACATAGCGGCACGCAGGACTATTATACGAAGTTAGAATACGGAATCAATGTTTTTACGTTTCCGTTTACTTTTAAGAAATCTGTGAATCACGCTCATTCTATTGCAGTCGGATGAAAAGAAGATATTTTGAGTTTTGTGTTCAAACCTACGCATTACTGACAGCACTGGTCGGCATCAAAATAAAAGCAAAACAATTTATATGTGGAATTGATACATATCGACACGCTAAATCCAAACATGTAATCAGCATTTATCTAGCACTTCCAGTTGTGATGCTATAAGCCATTTTTGTTTTCGTTTAGTTTTGTTTTCCTTTCAAGTCAATCATATTTTATAAGCTAGTTGAGGTCGGCTTTTCCTATCAGACTACTCTGAGAAGAAAAGCCGAAACAAACTCACGAGGTCACAGTCTCTTTTAATTAAAGTCCAAACATAATCTTGGTCCGATCATGAAGACCACGTAGATTTATATCTGAAATGGTGTTTTGAGGAAAGAACCACACAAATAGAGTAAACCTGTCCAGCCAGTGCACGCATTTGTCATTAATCGTGTAGCTCAGAACTTAAGGAGCTTTATGCCCGGACTTCACTGAAGCGGAGCTGGGCGGAGCGGAGATGTGCAGGAATCGTCAAATTACAGAGACGATAGTGACGCGATGAGGAGGATTTCAACCATTGTGATTGGTCGATTCCTGCACATCTCCGCTCCACTTCAGTGGAGTCTAACGAACTCCAATAAGAAATGATTAAACACAGATTTCCGTATAAGCATAAAAATACGCACCATGGAATAAAAACAGCCCCACAATATTGAGTATTAGCCCCAGGGTCCCAACGGCGACCAGCAGCCTTGCGTCGTGTATCATCTCGATCTCAATAAATCTCTTCACAGCCTCTACAGTGATGCTGAAGCAGAGTGCTACTAGGAACACAGCGTTGACCAGCGCGCCCAAAACCTCGGCGCGGGCCCACCCGAATGTATTCTTTGACCATTTCTTTGGCGACATCTGGGTGAAGAAACGTAGTGGTTAAGGCGCTTACAGGACCTAAACGCAAAAAAACGGTAGTTTTCGAAACAATAAAAGTATATGATCGCCTACAGTAAACAAAATCAGAAAAATATATGATATTCTTCAGGATATATGCTAGATAGATAGTGTTTTGAAAACACAATACAACTAATTTGGTACGATAGAAAAAAATCATGAACATACCTCTAAAAAACTTTCTTTTTACAATAAAAACCATACTAATATACATACAATCATTCTGATTTTTTGTCAGATTATTCTACAAGTAACATACTAAAATGATAGTGTTTTATTTTTTTATTTAAAACAATAGTTTTTTTGTAAATCGAATATTCATAGTTCCGAACATAAAAAGTGCGCATGTGTGCGTGAACGCCCGTGTAGCGACACTGCCGGCCGAGGCCTGATGCTATACGGACGTGTCGCTCTTTTCGCCGCACTATTTCCGTCAAAATTGTTATGTTTTTGTTAAGTTTTATTTGTAAATTCATTGTTTATTATTATTTGCATTATCTTCTTTCCGTAAATATTTTTATTTCGTGTAAATATAAAATACTTTTAAGTTTGTTATGTATGGGTGCAAGGCGCGCGCCATCTATTGTACGGCGAGTCCCAACTCCCGGGCGTTTCACTTGTGTCTACCGGCAGTGGTCCGCGTAACCTAACAAAGTTAAAATAGGGTAATAATTTGTAAATAAATGGGAAATATAGTGAAACATTCCGTTAGGAGGACTACAAAACGTTCATATAAAACAAAAGCCGAACATAATATGAACGAAAGTAAAAAGTATGAGCATTTTATTTTTAACTGAATATTTTTATTTTTGCAATAAAACTATGAATTTTGGAAACATCTAAGAAAGTGCAGTCGGTATTTTCGACTTCACGTACAACTGTCACAGTGACGTATGTGGACGACGTGTAGATTTGTATTCGAGAGTCCCCGGGTTCGATTCCCAAGATTACGAAATCGTACTTTCTTTTTAAATTTTATTTAAATGTATTTTGAATTTTTAGATAGATAGTGTTTTCAAAACATAATACAACTAATTTGGTACGATAGAAAAAAATCATGAAGATACCTCTACAAACTCTTTTTACAATAGAAACCATACTAATATACATACAATCATTCTGATTTTTTGTCAGATCATTCTACAAGCAACATACTAAAATAATAGTGTTTTATTTTTTTAGTTCAAACAATAGTTTTATTGTAAATAGCATAATATTCATAGTTCCGAACATAATAAGTGCGCATGTGTACGTAAACGGTAAACCCCCGTGCGTGTAGCAATAATGCCGGCCGAGGCCTGATACTATACGGACGCGTCGCTCTTTTCGCCGCATTATTTATTTGTACCTACATACATTCATTGTTTATTATTACTATTTGCATATCTTCTTTCTGTAAATATTTTTATTTCATGTAAATATAAAATACTTTTAAGTTAAAATAGCGTAATAATTTGCTATCAATTGTATCATTTGTAAATATGGGAAATAAAGTGAAACATTCCCTTAGGAGGACTACAAAACGTTCATATAAAACAAACGCCGAACATATGAACGAAATTAAAAAGTAAGAGCATTTTATTATTACTGAATATTTTTTTTCGCTATGAATTTTGGTAGTTTAAGAAAATGCACTTATTACGCATAAGCTCAGTTTTTTCGACGAGATACGCAATCGTTACATTGGCTTATGTAGACGACGCGCAGGTTCGTGTTCAAGGGTCCCCGGGTTCGATTCCCAGTGATACGAAATTGATTTAATTTTATTTAAATGTATTTTGAATTTTTAAATATATTTTTATAAATAACTAAAAAAACGTCTACAATGTAATTATCTTTCACAGGAGAAAGAAAGTCGAAAATATCAACACGGAAGTTACTTCTAATGCGTAAGTACCTACACGTTTTCTATGCCATTGTAACAATAAAAAAAACCTAAATTTATTAACAGACCGCGACTTATTGATAATATGCATAAAGAAATCACAGATTCATCCGAAAATTGCGATGAAAATTATCACAAGCAAGAGTTTAATTTTTATTGATTGTGTTTATAATACATAGAAATCATAATAATTATGTATGAATGTTAGGTACGAGTACCTAATCCTTGAGGCCGTTTACACATTATGCCGAAGCTGCAGCGGCATCGCCGCCGCCGCGGCGCCGCTGCATCAGTCACCCTTGGATTTGTATGAACACACGGCGCCGCCGCGCCGCCGCGCCGCCGGCGGTGCGGCGCGGCGACGAGTTTTGATAAGATCTATCAAAACTCGCCGCCGCACAGTGGTCTGAAAATCGAGCTCCATACTCATAGAAACTTAAAGTACGGAAATAAAAAAACAAAAATTGTAATGGGTCTAGTATACCTCCCTTTACGTAATATTAACGTATGGATGGTATCAGTCGCTCCACGCGTGAGAAAAAAAAGTTTTTTGTTTTTTTTTGTATGGGAGAAAACACTAACCCCCTTATTCATAATCCTATTTTATCTCTATTTTAGCTAAAATAGGTTTATAGAACGTTTGTCTTTATCTGTCACGTTGTCATTTCTGTGTGTAAGAAAGAGACAAACCCCATTTTAACTAAAATAGGTTTGATAAGTTTTATGAATAAGGGGGTTAATGTACATTTTTTTGAAATGAATGGAACTGATAGGCTGGAGCTCACACGAGCTATTGTACCATACACGGCCATCAAGATGACATACAATTCATGGACCGTTGGGCGCCGCTTTGCACGTAGCAAATTTTTGAAATTTTGTGTTTTCGATATGTGATTTTTCAAATCTTTGACGTGAATAAATGAACTTGCCGATCGATTTACTTATACTATCGTTACTTTTAGCCTGCTTATGACCTTTATGATGACAACAATTAAAAATTATGTTGATTATAAGTACCTATACGTTTTTTTTTAATTTCATTCCAAGAACTACTTAACTCATTTAATCACCGTTGTAGTGTATCTATTAAATAGATATGTAAACACTGTCTCATTCACACAAGCGGGGTAGCTGCTGTCAGTTATGTTATGTCATCTGTCAGTTACGAGGAATGGCGGGAAACAGACAAAGTGAAGCAGGCTATATACGATGGCGCTTGGTGTGGTAGTGAGCCAGTGAAGTGATATGTTTAACATAAGTACGGAATCAACAGGATTCTACAACCGTGATTATGGTTGAGTTATAATTAGATACTGCTTCAATCTGAGCCTCAATCAGAGCCTGTTCTTCCACGATGTTCAACTTGTTTTCGTTTGAAAACTTAAAATAAATTGGTCAGCAGAACATTGTTTAAGATGGCTTTGGATTCTCCCATACCTTTTCTTCGCCACAAACTAAGCGCAGAGGCACAAAAGAACACATAAACATACTGGAATCGTCTTCGTCTGCCATAGTTTGCTTATACAAACTTTGCCCTGAAGCACCATCAAAGCCATACTTGCATATAATTGTTAACTCTTTGCCTTCCAGCGAAGGTTCCACACGTAGGAATTTTCCAAGCTTTGCACAGTTTTATCCAAAATTTAGCTTTACTTTTACCTCTCCTTAAGTGATGTACAATGGTAACTTTTGGAGGGCAGCAGTCCTTCTTCGCCTCAAGGATGGCAGTATAAGAAGGACACAGTGGTACTCCTTCTTCTTTTGCACAAGATCTTAATGTTATATACTGCCACTTCGAAAGCTTCAATGAGGTCAAAATAAATAAAGCTTTATCAGCGGAATATATAGGCACAGTTTCCTTGGGCTTTAACAATTTATTTATCCTTGTAGCCTCTTTGCTCCGAGACTAGTTTAACGATATCTGCTATATTCTTGTCATGTGCTTTCAAACCGGTTGCATGAGCAAGGCTTTCAGTGCTATACGTTAGGAGGTCTTCCGCTCTCCTTCTCTTCTGTAGCGGGCTTAGCTCTTTAAATGGTTTTCTCGGCCTCACAACTGATGTTGATGTTCCAACACTGCACGTCTCCGGTGTGTAGGATGTTGATGCACCCTCATTTAAAACAAAGTCAGAACTGGAACGGGTTTGCTGCTCTACTGACACTAAATAAGGGGTCATCTTTCCTTTCATGATCTCAGGCCATTTTATGTTCTCTTGCAGCCATGTCTCATACTTTGTTATGTATGTACGTCTCGTGAGATTACACGAGATCCATTTGTTCCTCAACGAACAAACATAAGTCTGACAGAATTGTTTCAATACCCTCTTTTCATTTTCTGACAAATCAATAGTATTCTCAAAAACTTCAAATAAAACATTGGGCTGTGAAAAACAATTGTTGTTTGACACAAACATGACAATGTCCAAATTGGTATCACAACCTTCCATCACAGCACAATAAAAAAAATAACGTAATAAGTTAGCGCGCACAAGTACTGAGAGCTACTGATAAAAGTAAGCTCAAACGTCCTGTTTTTATACAACTACCCTCATTATCGTTCGCTATTCTTTAATTAGGTTTTACAGACTTTAATATTACAGACAATAGAATTTTATTGTGACTAGGGCCCATTTGGCCCTGCTAGAGCTGGTTGATGCTCATGTCATTAGTATATAATTATAACTCAACCATAATCACGGTGATTAAATGAGTTAGTTCTTGGAATGAAATAAAAAAAAAACGTATATAATCAATATAATTTTTAATTGTTGTCATCACAAAGGTCATAAGCAGGCTACAACTAACGATAGTATAAGTAAATCGATCGGCAAGTTAATTTAACCTCGTCAAAGATTTGAAAAATCACGTATCGAAAATTCAAAATTTCAAAAATTTGCTACGTGCAAAGCGGCGCCGAACGGTGCATGAATTGTATGTCATCTTGATGGCCGTGTATCGTACAATAGCTCGTGCGAGCTCCAGCCTATCAGTTCCATTCAGTTTCAAAAAAATGTACATTAAGTGTTTTCTCCCATACAAAAAAAATAAAAAACTTTTTTTTCTCACGCGTGGAGCGACTGATACCATCCATACGTTAATATTACGTAAAGGGAGGTATACTAGACCCATTACAATTTTTGTTTTTTTATTTCCGAACTTTAAGTTTCTATGAGTATGGAGCTCGATTTTCAGACCACTGTGCGCCGCCCGCGGTGCCATACTATTATATTCTGTGGCGATGCCGCTGTATTGGTTTCTCTTGGATTTGTATGAGCCCTTGCGGCGCGCCGCCGCGGCGCCGTGTGTTCATACAAATCCAAGGGTGACTGATGCAGCGACGGCGGTGCCGCTGCAGCTGCGGCATAATGTGTAAACGGCCTCAAAGATTAGGTACCTAACATTCATATATAACTATGATTCCTTTTTATTATAAACAAAATCAATTTTAAATCTAATTTCTTGCTTTTGATCATTTTCATCGCAATTTTCAGATGAATCTGTTACCTATTTCATTATGCCCATTATCAATAAGTCGCGGTCGGTTAATAAAAACATTAGGTCAGATTTTTTTTTATTTTTGTAATAGCTTAGATAACGTGTAGGTACTTGCGCATTAGAAATACCTAACTTCCGTGTTGATATTTTCGACTTTCTTTCTCCTGCAGACTTTTTTTAGTTATTTATAAAAATATTTAATAGATATATTTAAAAATTCAAAATGACATTTAAATAGAAAATTCGATTTCGTAACCTTGGGAATCGAACCCGGGGACTCTCGAATACAAATCTACACGTCGTCCACATACGCCACTGTGACAGTTGTACGTGAAGTCGAAAATACTTAGCTTATTCGAAATGACTGCACTTTCTTAGATGTTTCCAAAATTCATAGTTTTAGAAAAAAACACTGCAAAGTGATAACTTTTATTTCGGAAGTCGGTGTCGCTGGTTCCGCATTTTCGTTTTTTGACACCGACTTCCGAAATTATAGTTATTTATCACGCTGTAGTGCTTTTTTTGAAGTCGGTTGTTTTTTTTTCTTTCTAATTGTACCTACTTACCTCACAAAAATTCAATTAACACTAGTGCATTGAAGAATCATCAAAATTCGCATAGAAATGCCGGAGATGCAGTACATTTATGCATATTAACTTCGGAAATACTACATAAGAATAATTACCTAATGTATTATATACTAAAACCTTCCTGGAAGTATGTAGGTAGATCACATTAGTGAAAGAATGATCAAAATTGGTTCATCAGTTTTTTAGAAAATCTACAAATATATATACAAACATACACACATACATACATTACATAGGTACATACATACGGGTCGAATACACAACCTCCTTTTTTGAAGTCGGTTAAAAATGTTTTAAATTTCATTGAATCAGTTTTATTTCAAAATCACCCACATCCTTAAGTTTTTCAAGTCACACTCAAAACGAATAAAATTTATTATGTTGTCACACATAACTACATAATTTGTTTGTTAGATCTTTAACTTATTTGCACATCGTTTCCGCGCCATCTATTAGAATACTAGGGCGTAATCTCACAAAACCGTTACTTCTAAATCTCATGTATGCTTTATGTCATAATTGTGATGGGCGTCGTCGTTAGATGGCGTTTGCGTCGATTCTGCATATGTGTGCATGCGTTTTTCAAGGACACTTAGGTCTAGTAAGCCTCTTAATGTCTACAAAAGATTATTTTTTTTATAAAAGAAAAAACTTTTATTTGCGGTAAACATTACGTCATGTTTACCGCAAATAAAAGTTTTTTCTTTTTCTTTAGGGGAAAAATCACGTCCACGCAAAACGGCGACCGCTCAGCATAATGCTACGACCCTATGCGAGACAGAGCCCTACCGCTGGTTAAGAATCTTTAGCATCGCAGCGTGGCAATGGGCTCCAGTCGACCTCGAAACGGGACGGACAATCCCGATAAAACATGCATTTCCTTGGCTTTATATTCTTTGAACATTTTGTTTTTGGAACCACTTTTGTGGCATCGAAAACAGTTGAATCATCATTTCCGATTTTTGTAAGATGAATCATTATTTGTCCTCAATGCTTGATACCCGGGAGTTAACATTATTTCCTAATATGTAATTACGATGATTTCATGAGCCCAATCGGTTATTTGAGTCAATGTTATGAGTATGAATTATGGCGCTGTGTGAAAAGGTTTGCATTCGTGAGAAAACTCTTGTTTTACCTATAAGGAAAACCTTATTTTAAAGACGTTTACAAATATTTAAATAAGGAAAAAATAACAATAATACACATGTCAACATACTCAATTAATTTTAAAACAAAACATAGACATTATCAGTTCAAATTATGTTAATAGAACAAGGGAACTTACTTTAACTGATAAAAATGCAATAACAAGTGCAGCAACATCGCTTAACATGTGAAATGAGTCTGCTACCAGAGCCATTGAGTTCGTGATGTAGCCGACAATCAGCTCCACGAAGAAGAAGCTGCCCGTCAGCCATAACATCGACAATAGTCGGCATTTCTTTCCTGAGAACCTCCCCATGGTTTCTGTTGAAAATAAAAAAGGAATTAAAATAACCTGTCATTTGTTGGAGCTTAGATCTACACAAAAAAAAATAATATCACTATTAAATCCTCATCTGCCCAGGTTTTTCCCAACTATGTTGGGGTCAGCTTCCAGTCTAACTGGATGCAGCTAAATACCAGTATTTTACATGGAGCGACTGCCTATCTAACCTCCACAACCCATTTACTGGTTAATACGATACCCTTTGGTAAGACTGCTTGTTAGACTTTCAGGCTACTCGTAACAAATGTTACCCTTTTGTTCCCGTTTCTTATCCTCAAATTTAATTGTAATAGTCTAGTTTATTTTGTTTTTCTTTTTTACAAAGGTGCACATTACTAATTTGTATGTAATTATTATAATATCCAAAATGGACGGATGGATGACCCCTGTAACACAGGCTTTGCCTAGCATGGGGGTCATTGATCATTTATTTTGTACCATGCTATTCGCACGCTCAAATTAAGTTTCACTCTGTATCTGTGTACCTTTTTATGTCAAATAAATTTATTATTATTATTATTATTATAATGTCAAAGATCCACGAATAACAGCCGGGACCAACAGCTTAATGTGTTTTATATATATATCAATTATTTTATTCTATTACACTTTGATTTTATTATTGAGTCTGTAAGTGTTGCAATCAAGAGTTTACACTAGTGGTGGTACGCTTGTAGTCTCATTACCAAGTACCAACCTTCTTGCTCACTAAAGTTTATACCATTACAATTGAAATAATGTGATAAACTTGCAGAAGGCTTACAGATACTAATTTTATAGGTCCTCCAACATTTGTGTAATTTAAGGTTTCCCCATCAGTTCCATGTTCTATTCAAGTTTTTGAGGGGACTCAATTAACCGGTAAAGCCCCGCGCATTTCCGATCAGTGACGAAACAATAGAAAATCAATTGTGTCTCATTAGCGGAGCTTGACAGATTAATTCAAGCCCAAAGTTTATTGGCTCTCTCATAAAAAATTGGTATAACTTAGAGAGATATAATGCAACAAGGCTGCTAAGCATTAAACACAGAGTTAACAACCCTGCTTTAGAATTGAAATGTTTAACCACCAGTAAAAAGTGAAAGAATAATTAACAATAAAATATGATCAGTGGCAGCATTAGAAAGTCTGATGCCCGGTTTCTGAAGAATTCTTAAACAGAGTTTAAACTTTAAATAGCTGTTGATTCAACATAATAACTATTTAAACGAATTCCTTCCTTATGCTCGGTTTTTGAGGTTCTCAAATAAACCCTCGATAATAATTCACTTGACTTTTAAGCTACATTCTTCCTTAATGACGTGTTCAGGAACATGATATCGAACCAATAATCACTATCGAACGGATATATCTTTTACCTATTGTGGTATAGTCATTTTATTTTAGGTTTAATGTACCCATGCAAAATATTGTAAAACATTTTAAAAGAGTAACGGTGGAGTTTCTTGCCCATTCTTCTCCATACGAAAACTACCTTTTGGAAAGGGCGACTAGAATCAATTCTATTTTAAGGTAATTTTTGACATTCAAAAGTGCCTTTTATGTGCCTATTTGAAATAAATGCTTTGACTTTGATAAACTCCGTTTAAAAACCTCAGAAACCGGGCATGAGTGTTATAAATCTTGCTAAGAAGCGTTAGAAATTGCTTTCAGGAATGTATTAAAATTAACTAACAAATGACATGTCAAAACAAAATTTGTGTGCTAACTTTTAATGTATTAAACACATAAACCTTCCGGATTAAATGCTTTAAATGATGGTGAAGACCTCATAAAAATCTATTGTGAAGTTTAGAAGATCTAAGCGCACACAGACAAACACGAAAAGCTCCCTTGTTTTATACTATGATACAGATACATTTTTATGAACTTGTTGATATCAATTGAATAATGTATTGCTAGTTGCTATGACTGTAGTAGGATAACCCTCTTACTAATAATCATATTATAGCAGATGAATAGTTACACACTGATTTCTCTCTTTCAGTCGTCAACTTTCGAAAGAAGAAGACAAAGCGCTATATACAGACGCTATACAATGTTTATTACTAAGGGGGAAAATGTATAAGTTTTAAGCCATTTATACAGGTGGCAGGGACATTCGCAACCATGGATTCAATACACAATTCTGGACCCCTCTGTGCTGAATTTTTTTTATCAGTTACTAAATAATTTAAACAGCAGTTTCCTACAAAAGTGCAATACCTAGGCGATCAATATGTATGGAACAGCATTTTTTTTTTATAACTAAAAATGAATAAATTAAAAATTTAATGCAGGGGATCCAGAATCCATGGTAACAGGGTTTTCTCCTTCAGTGAGACAGTTACAGGTTGATATTCTTTTTATGCTAATACTGCCATTTCAAATAACCATTAGAATAAAATATTTGATGCCTGTTTCAGGATTCTAAAACAGGCATAAAATATTTTTATTTCATTGAAGAAGACAAAGAAAACAATGAGAAGCAATGGTTTAAAATGAATAAGTGGAGTTTTACTTTCAAACTGAATGAATTGACCTATATTTATTTAAAAGACTTGCCTTGTTGTTGTTGATGGCAAACACTGGTTTATTACAAGCAATAAGAACTTATCAGACACTTATATTAATCATATTTTTTTCAGATCTTTGTTCTGTATTGTTTTCTAAATGTCCATCCACTTATAAACCATTACTTTGAGACTACTGAACACTACTGATGTATCGCCCAATCAAACACATGTTTATATATTCTGTTCATATGCTATAACTTGGTATGACCCTTGAAATACTTGGAATACCTCAGCCTTAAGACCTTACACTTATACTACCTAATATATTCTAAACGGGCAATTGTTTATTCATATCAGAAATAATCTTTACAAAGAAACGTGTGTGAGTCATGCTTATTTCCAAGATTTGGGGTCAGGCACCAAGAGCAAAAAATTCACTTACTTGGTATTAAATTCCTGAGCTTCGGTGGCGATGCTAATCTTCCATCAGGCGCTCATAACTCAATAGTACACTAAATATGCACACTCATTTCACAACAATAGGTTAACGTTCTAATACAATATTGATTCTACTCTACCCAGGCATAAACATAGAACACCGCGAATACTTGATAACATAAACATCTAGCACTACTGGGTAAATCGAAAACAAATATCTTCTACTGTTGACCGTTGATTTCTGTAGAAATAATCCCATAGAAATTAAATTCTAATGTGAAAGCTGATGGGTTCACCGTGGCGCAACAAATTTTGGTACACTAATAATTTTGCTGTAAAGCCAATGAACAAAGGACACAGACAATCGTTTAGCGCGCCGTGGGTAATGTTATTTCACTTTATTGTAACAAAATTTATGACGAATCGCTAAGCTCGATATGCCCCAGCGAATTCCACACCACAATAATCTGTTTGATCCTGCCTGCTGCCTGCCTGCTGTCATTATCAGTGTGACCAACTTTAAATTAGAGATCCTGCCCCACTTATGCAAGAAAACTGACAAATCCTGCCAAAATCGAAAGCACAAAATGCCAAAATAATGCCAATATAATTTAAAAATTTAAAATAAGTAGACACATTATTTTTTTGGAGTTTTATTCAAAATAATTGTTCTTAAAGTCTAAAAGTTAACTGAAATTAAATTATACACTCGTATTAACGAAAGTAATGGATCCTGCTCCCATTCTACACGATATAATCGTTCATATTTACGTTTCATGTTAAATCAGGAATGGAAAACATTCACACTCACACCGCACGAAATCCGAAACAAAATAGTTTTTCCGACAGTTTTTCTTCTAGTCCGACTAAAGATATTATATTAATATAAACATTTTGCTCCGCACTTTAAGGTTTACAATGGAATGAAGTAATGAACTACAAATCCAATTAGAGATGTTATGGGAAATCCCCGAACCAAAGGTCTTTGCGTTGCCATAGGCATTTTAAAATTCCCACTTACTTTTTTTCCTTTCTGGATACTGCATCCTACTCTTTTTATGGGCTGTAGCGGCTATAGTGCCAAATCTGCCAGCTTAAATTGCTAATACTGCCAAATACTGCCAGATTTCTAAAACGTCAAACAAAAGTGCCAGAGAGTAAAATAAAGGGCTAAACCTGCCAAAAAGGCAGGATCCTGCCACATATGGTCACACTGGTCATTATGTCAACTCAAATTCAATATCAATCGATTCATAATCGACTAAACTTTAAAAAATCGTCTATATCCTCTACTTATAAGGCCTTTTACACACTCATGATCGCCAAATGTGTGAGATTTTTAGATCATTTATAAACAATCAATGCATGGCAAGATTTAAACATCTGGCTTGCGCAAAAAGATGTATATAATTGCTATCTTACTTTAGGATATACCTAAAGTAAGATAGCAATTATATACATCTTTTGATAAAAATGGGGAATAACGAGACTAGCCGCAACCTCATTGTCACATGCCTGGCGAGCGCCAGCCAGCCAGTGCAGTTGGTAATAGTCCGTATAAAGTACCTAGTGCCTAGTGTGACTTTGTTTTACGTTAACGCGATCGCCACGTTTATGACGTTCGGCGCTCCGATTGGCCCGCTCCAAGCTCTTAACCAATCACAGAGCCAAACGCGGTAAACGTTTTGATCGCGTTTGCGTAAAAATAACTCGCACTCCGCGCACAGATCTGTATTATACAAGTTGTATAGAGTCTGGCACATGACTTTTGATCCTGATCGATTTAATCGAAACTCTTCAGAGCCCTGATTCACAACCATACGACAGGCTATCATATCGAAAACCTGACATTTCGATAATCTGATTTGTCTTGCCCTCAACAACAAATAGCTGTTGGAAGAATAGCGGATGTCTATTTGATTTAAACTGACAAAATTTTCGGATTTTGGACTTGTGAACAGCGTTTAGAAGACTCCTACGATAACAATGATTAATGTTCGATACGATACGGAAGCGTATCGAGTGTTTGTGAATAGCTACCCAGATGGTAATATTCTAAAAAATGTTAGATGAATGAACGAGCGGAAAAGGACGAATCTATTTTCGAAAATCATCCTCTGTGACTTTGGATATCGTGTCGCGATGATGCTATCTGTACAGCGATAAAATTTGTGTAAATTTTACCTTGTGATTTATGTATGCTTTGGATCGATTATAATAATTATTATGATATTTTTCAATAATACGTGAGTGTGTCTTATTAAAAATAATAAGTTATTAGTAGCTTATTGTCTAGCTAGAACCTCTTCTGCTATGCACCACTTTTATCACTACTTTTTTATTGATCAAAGATAGGTTTATCTACCATTTTACGAATTTATGTATAGTTAAAACTTGCTTACGTGTATGTGGGTATACTATAGGTGCACCTCTGCCTAACCCCTTGGGGAATACAAGCATGCTATGATATGTTGATTGCGTATTTGTGTAGATAATACTTATTATTTATGTAAAACTACAGTGTTTTTTTATAGAATTAATCCGACTCCTAAAAAGTAGTCCTTTACCATAATAATATTTATATTATTTTATGACCAAAATCATATATTTTTACGACATTGAGTAATAAAAAAGCGCGGCAAATAAAAAATAAACTCTTAAGTTTTTTAATTTTGCGCGTTTTTCAGGATCATCTTTATGACCTTGAGTTCTATCTATTTGCGTTTATTTTCTCGTCGTTACCAAAAATGAGAATCTCTTCCTTTTTAGAAGTCGGTTAAAAAAACACTGCTTCGCGTCTCGAAAAAGTCGCCACTGACATGCTTGCGTCAACTTGTGTGTGTCTTATTCGCCCCCCGTGGTGCTGTGGCCAATCGTTTATGGATGAACTGTGTGGACCGACGGATCGTATTTTATGCTTCTCGAGGTAACGGTCGTTGTATGAAATTATTTGAAACGGCGTGACGTCGACCGGCGCTCGGACGCGTACGTAGGTTGAGGTTCAGAACAACGCGACGGGTGCAATATGCATTTTTTGTACTGGTAAAAAAAGTTTAAGGTCAACGGTTTTTTGACAGCAGGAGTTTAGTGTCAGTCAGTCAATATGTCAATCAATCTTTGCTGTCATTATTTTGTCAACAATGTCAAATAAATATAAAACGTATTATTAATAATTTGTGATGTTTTCTTGACGAGTTATCTGCTGCAGTGACTATAAATGCATTAGAATTGAACTAATAAACGATGAAGCAATGGCAATTTCCTTAGAATATTAAAAGCATCAACTTTTAAACCTAACCTTGTAAAATGGCCTTTCTGAGGTTTGTTGGTAAAACCTTCGGCTTTATGGGATATGCTTTACAAACAGCCTGCATTACGCATTGCACATTCGAATATGTTGGAGACTTTGTCATGGTAACTACAAAATATAGAATAACTGCCTGAAAAACTGGCTACAAACGCCTACCGTCACTTATGTCGTATTACATTATTTTTTTAATTTGTTGCAGTGCTCTGGTCCGTCAATGGAACCCACGCTTCAAACCAACAACATACTGTTCACTGAACATGTATCACCCCGCATTCAACGCCTGCGGCGCGGAGACATCGTGATATCTAGGAGCCCTTCAAACCCTAAACAGAATATTTGTAAAAGGATAACAGGCCTTCCTGGTGATCTCGTTAGAGGTAACTTCCCAAGACGTAAACAAGTTGTTCCTAGAGGTCATGTATGGTTAGAAGGTGATAATTCTGGTAATTCAGCTGATTCAAGAGTATATGGCCCTGTACCTGAAGGACTTATTAGAAGTAGGGTAGTTTGTCGTGTTTGGCCATTAGATAAGATTACCTTGTTGTTCCAATATTGAGCCTTGGATACTAGGAATGGCTCGGTTGATATTTTTGATTTATACTAAGTGCCCAAGTGATTTAGATAAAGTGACTTTAGTTGGTGTTAAATAAGATTGCAGTAGGGATTGATGCCCTTTCCTCTTTATATGACGATCTTAGTATTGTCTTCGAAAAGTGTTTTCAACTATTATAATATGATAGGTATCAATTCAGGATATCTACAGGCTTTATTTCCTGTTTCTGTAAATAAATCTGTGTGTCAATGTCCGCTATTGGCCCCTTTTTTGGCACCAACCATAATCTAATGTATGTTTAGTTAAACCTTTTTATAAAGAGCACAAATTGTGCCAAGTTGTATTTTTGCCTATGTGTTTGTCTGGTTTTATTTTGATCAAATGTAGAGGTGGTAAAATAATAAAAATATATATAAAAATGTTACAAAAATAAATATTTTTATTTAGTGATGAGTGTTTGTAATTCTAAGGGTTGACTTCCACTGTCTTCACTGATTGAGGCTCCATTGTTATTTCAATGTATCTATTGCTGCTTATATTTATTCGCACATTCATTGCTCTTCTTCGTCTGAAAATAACATTTTTTTTTTTAAAGTTGGTCTTATGGAAATATTTCATACTAGCTGCGCCCCGCGGTTCCACCCGCGTAAATGTCGATCCCGTGGGAATATCGGGATAAAAAGTAGCCTATGTCCTTTCTCGGGACTCAAACTATCTCTATACCAAATTTCATCTAAATCGGTTCAGCGGTTTGAGCGTGAAGAAGTAACAAACATATAAACACACACACACACTCACAAACTTTCGCCTTTATAATATTAGTGTGAAGTGTGATTAGTGTGATTATATGGACTAAAAAAGCTTAGCCTAGCAGTCAGTAGGATCTTACTATCGCATCCAAATCCATACTAATATTATAAATGCGAAAGTGTGTCTGTCTGTCAGTTACCTCTTCGCCCTTAAACAGCTGAACCAATTTAGATGAAATTCGGTATAGAGATAGTTTCGAGTTCGGGGAAAGGATATAGGATAGTTTTTATCCCAATATTTTCCACGGGATGGAAACTTATGCGGGTAAAACCGCGGGGCGCTGCTAGAAGCAGTGACCCGCCCCTGCTTCGCACGGTTTTCACGACTTGACAAAACATCGAAATTTCTTTATTATAAACTTTGTTTCTTGTACATCTCGAATTGTTGGTGAAAACCGCAACAAAATCCGTTGCGTAGTTCAGAAGAACAACGTGTTCAAACACGACAAGCGACTTTAATTTGTATGTACCTGTTCTGAAGCACAATAACGAGATTTCCATTTGTTTTCCTTATAACAACATTTTCTATGCTTGCAAGGCTTCTTTGAGCCACTCGCACTCGACGAGAGCCCCTCGGGATAAATTTTGAGAAGTGGCCCATGGCATAGAAGATTGGTTGCTTGATAAATTCGTCATTATCTTCATATACTAGAATAGGCGCGTCTACGAAGTTGTCTACCCAGTTTGGACCTCCGTGGGGATTCAAGGCAAGATTCCAGTCAATCCATCCAACAACGTAGTGGTTCAAATCCTGTAAACAAATACATAAGTAATATAATATAAGTACCTATACAACATTATTTTTAGTATATGCGAAACCTGAATATAGTTTGTTCAGAATAAGTAACTGAATCGATTCCAATAATTTTTACCCCATGTTATATTTTGGCCCAAAAATATTTAAAAAAGGTTAATAGTTGGACACCCCGAGTATATTATACTGTGCCCCGAGGAGCGACTAAGTAGGTACCATACGCGCACAATGGCGCGGCGCGGACGCACAGCGAGCGGGGCGACCGGGGCGGGGGTGCAGCAACCTCAGTCACCCGGGTACCACTGGTTGGCGCGCACGTGTCGCGTGGGTCCAACTGCATAATCGCGAGCGCGCGGGCCGCCGAGTTGTGTTTCGGTTGATCGTGTACTTACCTATCGTATGTAAAAAGTGTCGTGTAACCATGACTTTCTCATACACAAACGTCCAGTACACAGAAACAACGATAACAGTGATAACGTATCCGTGGCAGTGCGGTGGTACGAGGAGCAATCAGAGTGCTTTGAACAGAACACAATGCTTTGCCGTGATGATTAACATTTTTAAACACGCCAAGATGGTTAATTGTAGAAAGTTATTATTTGTACCTACAGCCTGCTGTGGTTAAGTAATGCGATGTTTAACACTTTTCATCCACTTTGAACAAATCGCATTGACTACATTGTATCACTTACGGCTTACGAATAAGTAATTACTTATTCGTAGCTTACGGCTGCATTTATTTACGAATAAAGTACATTATAATAACTACCTACACTTGACCATTACGACAGTCCAAAGCCTGCAAGTGTGATGGAAAATGTTATCACCCGTTAATTACAATACAATCGCCGCGCGGTGCCCATGATTTCATACGGACAAACAGGTAACATAACAAGCTTATAACTTGGTGATTATTCATGATACAGTTTTGAAATTTTGTACATAGATTCTTTACATAAAAATACTAGACACGTGTTTCGGGTTTCGCATATACTAAAAATAATGTTGTATATTGTGCAAACATATCAGTTAATATATGTTACACAGAGTTACAAGTTACAACACTCAGTCCTTTCACAGTGTGTTTTCACCTCTGATTTTGCATAACTGTCAAAATCACAGTGATCTTTATTCTCATTCTAATAAGGTTGCTGTTGGGTTGCTGCCACTGACAGATCTGTCAAAATTATTGTGATCTTTATTTTCGTCATAATAAAGTTGCTGTTGGGTACCAATTCCAAATTTATAGTAATGGCTCCATCGTTTTGCTGTTCGTAGAGGTAAAATAACTGTTAAAGGACTGTACGAGGTTCTTTTGGCGCGTGGCCAAAATCGGAACTAAAGCCGCCATTTTGTTTTGTCAATGCAATTTCTTTGAACACTTTACGAATTTTTACCAACAGCGCCCTCCTGTCAATGTCATTCAGGCGCCAAAAGAACCTTGTGGCACTCCACTCTATAAAAAATTTGAAACTTTCTTATACATACTTCCAAGATGCTCTTGATGTATCTGCCTGCTCGTCTCCAAGAACCAAGAACTACTTTTTCTGAGTTCCAAGGCATTGCCCCTAAAAGTTTTGATGGATTCATTAAAAAAACTGTGTAGTTCAAAAGACAGATATTGCCAATACAGAGAGGCTGGTCAACGAATTATAGCGTGCCATGTGTAGTTCTTGCATTTGACGAGCGTGCGTCAATAATTATTGTAATTTAATCCTTACGTCACTTATATTAATAGAAATAAAGGGCCGCTCTCGCGTTTTGCAAAGAATATAGCACATAGGTACCTACACCTCTGTCTAACCTTTAAGAATTCAAAGGCGTGATGTTATGTTATTAGCACAGATTGTTACCTTCTTGCTGATTAAATATCAATACCTACGCTTCTTTTATGACAATTTATGGTGTAACACGAAAGTAAACTTCGATTTATTGGAATTTTTATACTATTATCTATTTTAGAATTTTACCTTCACAAGCTTCTGTAGCAAGAAGTATTTTGCCGGGATACCTGTTTTGTATAGCACTTAATATTTGTGGCGGGAAGAAATTCCCATACCAATGAACAGCTATCCCATCCATGTAGTCAAGCGATTCCGGAGCCGCGAGTTCCATCTATAAATTAAAAGTATACTTTTAAACCACTGAGGTTAAGGTTCATTATTAAAAGTCAGCTGCTCTCTCTATGCTCGTCTTTGATCTAGTCAGCCTTAGGAACTGCTGATGCTATTAATTTTGGTGTCCGTGTTTAGTTTGTGAGTAGGTACTTACTCCTGCTAAATAAACAGGAAGGAGATACCGTTGATCATCAACAGAAAGAATTAACGTTTCGTTGAAACGAGAATTCTTTATCGTAGGACCGAGGTTGTTGGCTAGCCAGCGACCCTGTAATCATAAAGTAATACCTACACGTTAATTGACAGTACTTGTTTCACTGTGGCTGGTCAAATAGCCCGATATTCAATCTCTGGCCATCAGCCGTCGACTTTTCCCAACTAGATTAGATCTTCACTACCCGTATTCTGTTTATCAGCTGTCAATGCTGTCATACAAAATACCCCACAAAAATTCAATTAACACTAGTGCATTGAAGAATTGAAGACACTCGAAAAATCATCAAAATTTCCATAGAAATGCCGGAGATGCAGTACATTTATTCATATAACTTCGTACATAAGAATAATTACCTAATGTATTATATACTAAAACCTTCCTGAAAGTATGTAGATCATACTAATGAAAGAAATATCAAAATCGGTTCAGTAGTTTTTGAGATAATCGCGGACATACAAACATACAAACATACGGGTCGAATACAGAACCTCCTTTTTTGAAGTCGGTTAAAAATAACTTTAATTTCGGAAGTCGGTGTCAAGAAACGAAAATGCGGAACCAACGACACCGACTTCCGAAATTAAAGTTATTTTTAACCGACTTGGTAGTGTTTTTTTTTTAAGTCGGTTGTTTTTTTTTTATTTGTAAAAAATGTTTTATCCCTTTAGTACGTTTCCGACCTCTATGCGAGCGAAGCCGCAGGCAAAAGCTAGTTAAATATTTTCTTTGGGTTGCTTCCTATCTCTCATAGCCAATTTCTCGTATCTTCATCTTATTTAAACTGAGGTTTGTATACATATAAAGTTTGTACATACCAACTGTGGAGGAAACCATCCGAGGGAGTTGAAATTCACAAATGGTATAATGCCGTTGATCGGCTCGTTCGTCGTAGTTATAGCCCAAATCTTCACATTCGCTTTATCGTATTCCTCGATGAAACTGAAATGACATAAATTGTACACTTAGATGAAACATGCAGCTGATAGAACAAAGCTTGAATCTTAAACTTTTAAGAAAAGAGCAACCCTTTCATCTTGCAACAAGCCTCACATTTATCAAGCATGATCTCTTGCACAACTTTTTTGTTCAGAAGTAGGCGTCTATTAATAGAATAGAATAGAATAAAGAAAAAGAAAATACGTTTATTTGCGGTGAAAATGACGCAAAAAGAACATAAACACAAAAAATAAAATAAAAAGGTAGGGGGAAACATGCGTCACATCCACGCAAAACTGCTATACCTAGCTCAGCATTATGCCGCGACCCTATGCAGTATAACATATAGTGTTAGTAACAAAAAAAAAAAAAACTTAATAAATTAATTAATTAATGGAGGGACTATGAAAAAATATTTTGTTAGTGGTAATGAACTTACCGTAGATGGTAATCGGCGAAGGCCTGGTAGTACTGAGGTCTCAGTTGTGCGAATCCTGTGATCGCATCATTTGTTTTCATCCACACCGGTGGAGACCAGGTACTGGCAGTGATCTTTATCTCGTTTGTCGCTACTCTTTGAGCTCTCTTGATCATTGGCAGCTAAAAATTAAAAAGTTTTGTAGATATTGATAATCGATTTGGGACGGAGGACGGGGGGGGGGGGGTTGTTTCTGTACTTGAAAGTCAATGTTTTCTATACACAAATTTACGGCATCGTTTCCCATGGGGTAAGCAGAAAAAAAAAATTAATAGGATTGCCCCATTTGGGAATTAAATCTAGACTCGAATGCTCACCAGCCTCTTACAACAGACCAGTATAGCTATTCACAAACTTCCGATACGCTTCAGTGCCGAATCAAATATCAATCATACGAGTATGTTATCAAAGGAGTCATCCAAACGCTGTTCACACATCCAAAACCCGACAACTTTGTTAGTTTATCAAATAGACGACCGCTATTTTTCAGAAAGCTGTTTGCTGTTAGGAGGAAGGTAAATCAGGTAATCGAAAATGTGTTTTTTTTCGACACGACAGCAATTGGTTGATTGTGAATAGTTATACAGTTTAGTAGCAGTTAGGCATTTCTTTTATATGTAGATTTTGCAAAACTTTTTGTTCCTTGTCCATAATTTACCTTCAAAAAGAAGTCGTGTGACGACAGTGAGAAATTGGATAGAGTAGCATCGTGCAAAGGAGTTTCAGCATACGTGTAGGGGTACTCGGAGAAGTCACAACCAGCGATCGGTACTCGAATCATGTTGTACTCTAGGCCTTCGGGGCCGAAATAGGTCCTAAAAATATGACAAAATTTTTACATACCTATACAAAGTTCCAATGGGCATATAATGTGGAGGAGTGAGAAAAATGTCGTGAGGAAAGTTTTGAGTATGAATGTGCATGGCTAAAAGAGTAGAGGAAGATCAAAGAAATGATGGACTTTGTGAAAGATGATAAGGCTAGAAAGGCGATGACTACTAATAGAGAATAATGAAGATATTGCGCCGACCTGAAACAAATTAGGGGACAAGAGAATGATGATGGTAGATGTTGATTGTTGATATAAATTGTGTTGGTTTGTAGTTTTCGAATCGTGTGGTGATTGTAGGATCGTAAATTCCAAAATAATTAGCAGCAATTATTTTATGCTATGACGAAACAACAACGATCAAGAATGTATTTGTCTAATAGTAATAACTAATTAGTAGGTCGTCTTAAAATCTTGGCAAAGTAACTTGAAGATTATTCGTTCGATATAGATAGAACAATACGTTTTTAAGGCCAATCAATGGCACGCTTTGTCCACGATAGAGCAAATAAATTGATCTCCGTCACTTTGACGTGGTGTCGCCTGTCGGTCTCCGAGAAAGTAGTTTCTCAGCTAAAAGAAAATAATATGATCATCTTACGTGATAAACTTCTCTTGTGCGGCATCAGATAGCTTCCGCCAGTTGATTGCAGCAGCGTCAGTGACGGATCCGCCGAACCCTTCAATAACTTGGTAGCGGACGCTCGGGTAGACCCGGAGGACGACATTGCTCAATAATCCTGCGACTGTAACGTAAAGTTTAGTTAAATGTAGAAACGTTTGCGGGAGATTGGCTAGAGAATGCGACGTGGAGTGAACAATTTGACAGTTATGTGGGAGACCTTTGCCCAGTAGTGGGACAATACAGGTTTAAAAAACGTAACCCACTCTAATTTAATAGGTAGTTATTTGCACTGTAGGTAGGTACTTATAGTGGTCGAGGTTCTTATCTCGCACATGATTATAGACAAGAATAATTTCTATTGTCTCTGAGATGGCATTGCCTAAAACCTACGACCTAAAACACATGGGAGAACTTTGGTATTGAATTTGTCGAAGAGGTGGGCCACCTAACGCCTGTTTGCCAATTACATCAAAAACACACACGAAGCGAATATAATACGATTAAATATAGATAGTTTTGATAAGATTGAAATTAAAAATTAAAAAAAAAAATCCTCATTACATAGTTTTATCATTTAATCCCTTCAATAAGACTCGCCACATGCTAATTTGTACCTATTTGCTTAAAGTACATATGTACCTACCCAATTGATCCACGATTCGACAAAAATCACGTACTTCCATAAAAAAATAGTAACCAAGCGATACGTACTTCCTGATCCAACGACATCGTCTTCCTCATCATCTTCGTCTTCACTAGTCGGTGGAGGAGCCAAACCTCCTTCGGGCAAGTCAGGGACAGGTTCCGGTTCAGGTTCAGCTTCTAGGTCTCCTGGGTCATCCTCAGGCTCCGTAGGTGGTTGTGTTTTGATTTCTCCGTAACTCTTTTCGAATCTTTTGCCAGCCTGTTATAAGTTTTTATGTATAAAGTTTAATTTGTATATTTCGGATTTAATTTTGTTGATAGATAAGAAAAGGCAAAAAAATCTTTGTCTTGGTAGGTCTTCTGCCTGCGACTTCGTTCGTGTTGTAGTCAATTTATATAGGCTATTATGACATGACAAGTGAAATGAAAAATACTTAACAAAGTAAATAACTTTGTAAATTATTTTTATTTAATTTTATTATTGTGAATGTGAGGAATATGTGGGTCATTTCTTTTTTCTGTATTTCTTTTTTCTGTTTTCCTTCTTAGTTACTTTTAATCATGATCTGGCAGTTTGACTAATTTACGCGGCCTACCCAAATGTCCTTTCTTTGGTATTGTTCGTCGTATCGTTGAGCTCCTCAAGTTCGGAGTTGAGCTGCACGATTTTTGACAAATGCGTGCACTGACTGGACAGGTCCGCTCAATCTGTGTGGTTCCTCAAAAGACATTTCAGACACCAATCTACATGGCCTTCACATGATCTGACCAAGATTTTGTCTGGACTTTAAAAGAGACTGTGACCACTGAGTTTGTTTCGGCCTTTCTTCTCAGAGTAGTCAGATAGGAAACGCCGACCTCATCTAGCTTAAAAAAAATATGATTGACGTGTAAAAGTGTTTGTACAAACCTACTTACTCGTACAGAAAATAAATCATTTATGGCACTCGACAATAGTGTAGCTTTCTACCAGTAAAAGAATTTTCGAAATCGGATCTTTCGGACTTTCAGAGATCCAAACCTACAAAGTTTACCTCTTTATAACATAATTATATTAGTGTAGATTGAACTTTGGAACAGAATTGTCTGTGATTATAATCATGAGTTGTCGAGGTTTTTCATTACCATTCGGTGTGCTCTATCTTCAAATTCATCTCAAACGAATGAAATTGAGGTGCAACCTTTCGTGATTTGTAGAAATAAACGTTGTAATAGGCATAAATAAAGTTATCAACGATCTATCGGCCTTTTGATGAAGATTTAAAAGATTAGAGTCAGAATAAAAACCTGATGAATAAATTAAAGGCCATAACATCACAACAGCATTGATAATATCGTGGGTAGCCTAGCGGGCTAGTACCTAACTATCATGTGTCACCTTTGTCAAACTATCACATTTGCTATGCCCGCCGTATGTCTTCGCCCATAACGTTCAAGTCCGTCATTATCGTCATTGCCTTTCGACTGCAACCGGTCTATTTTGTAAAATTCTCACCGTGACACCGTGATTGAAGTGAGCTGTCATTCCACCTCATCTAAATAGCGTGTCGATAGCAAAAATATGACGAAAACATAAATATCGTTTTTTAAATTTGTTTGGCCCAAAATTCAGCAACGCGGATACCATTCGCTAATGCAGACATTACGTCCTTACGTGTGCAGGTGACGGGCATGCGGTGCAAGATGAGAGGTGAGCCATTGTTTATGTAGAGAAACCGTAAACACACCGGATTTCTGAGCCTTCCATGAACCTCTACTTATGGAGGTTGTCCTTGCTGCGGCCTACTTGGATACGAAGTATATTTAAGGTTTTCCAAGTAGGCCCTGGTAACTTGAGCCCGGCTGAGAGACTCTCTGATGATAGGGATTGACACTATTGACGGCGCATTTCAAGCTCACTTCACCTGCATTCACCGCAAGAATTTTATACAGAATAGACCGGCTGGTCGCAGGCTTCTCCGATCACTCGCCATTTACTTGATCCTTGACTACTCTCATCCAGCCACCCTCAAAAATCGGAAATCCACCAAGCCTAGGAGGTTTCCTACCTAACGCTTCCAGATCCTTGATTCCCACAATTTAAAATATTTACATAAAGCTTACATTGTTCGAAGTGTAGACGACGAACGTGCCTCGCGCTGGGTTCTCTCGAGTGATAGTGTCGCAGTAGGTGGAGTTACACACGCAAACCACCGATCTACCTGCAACGCCAACGTCGCGAGGTGCACACGGCAGATCCTCTAGAAATTAAGTATGATATTTGTTTCACTGACGTCAGCATATTCACCAATAATTTGCTGAAACGGTCATTGGCAGTGCCAAACTATTATACGCTTGTGTTATGGATTGTTACTCCTGATCTTGACTAACGGAGCTTTCTTTTACCTACAGTAAAGGAAGTCTTGGATTCGATCGAAATGTTTTAACCGTCGATGGCAGGGTAGGTCCAGTGGCACGTGTTGATACCTCTACAATCAATATTAACTCTAGTGTTCAGACAGAAGTGGTTACAAATAATTGTCAGCGTTGACTCATAATGAAAAGCTGTTATTTCATCTGAGGTATCATTCAAGACCTTCTAATGGCAAATAATTTAGTACTTAATTAAATAGTACTTGACTGAAAACATACTGTAGGTTTACTTACCACTTCCTCCTGCCGTGAGGAATGAACATAGTATCAAAGCAGAGGCGATCAACCCCACTTCCCTGTAGATCGCCATCTAAAAATGTTTAAGTTATTTTATTGGCGTAGGTATGCAACATACAACCCCCGATTGCGGAAGGATCGTACGTTCTCGCGACCCCCGGAGCAGGTGTGAGATGGAACACCGGGGTGGTTTTTAGTCAGTAAGTCTGACAGACCCCTCCGCTCGCCCCAGGGAGACGGACATCCATGAGGATTTTCCACTCCAGAAACAAAAAAAAAGGTAAGTATGCAACATACGGGATGGCAAGGACATCGACGCGTAAGTAGCACCCTAATTGCGTAACACACTATCAATCACAATCTGAATCATTTTGAAGAATATTGCTAATTCTTCTCATTTCTATACAGGCTGTTACGGAAAGGGTATATCAATACAAACGGGTTGAAGAGTGTATCTGGTCTAGTATCTCTGTACACAATTTCAGCTCAAAAGCAGTAACTTTGAAAATGCTTAATATTTTTTTATTTCGATAGTTTATTAAATTTAAATCATAACAAACGTGTCACCGCACTACAAGGGTCATTATCCATTATCTGTAGTGTGTCTGTGCGCCTAGTACATGCACATCACGCCGCCGCGCGCCAGTGCAGCGCCGTGATGTCGAAATAAAAAATATTAAGCATTTTCAAAGTTAATGCTTTTGAGCTGAAATTTAGTACAGAGATTCTAGACCAGATACTCTTCAATCCGTTTGTATTGATATACCCTTTCCGTATCATCCTGTATTTAGTTCTAAAACATTTTCTGCTCTACAACGTAAATAACGCAATGAATTTTGTTGAACTGTCAAAATGAAAGCCATTCTTACTGTTAGTGTGTTACGCAATTACCCCGCAAAGCCATGAATTCGGCACATGGTTCTAGACCCCCTGGCGTAGATATTTTTGGTCTGATCATGTAATGAACCCATGGTAACCGCGCGTTGATGTCCCTGCCACCCTTTATACGAGAAAGATCCTACATTCCTATTGTCTTCTTTTAAATACAGATCTTCCTATTTTGGTTTACCAAAATTCAGCCCTTCAGACGTCCACTTTTACGACGGCCTCAAAGAGATGTCAGCATAAAGAAAGGGGCCTGTCAGGGCCGAAGCTTGCCGGGGTCGCGGGATTGTCCGAAAGGGTTACCGCTACCCCGGAACATAAAGGGCTAAGGAAGGAACACGGGTGGGTTTTAGTCAGTAAGAGTCTGACACTCCCTTCCGCTCCACCCAGAGTGGGATCATTTGATGATTACCTATCCACAAAAAAAAGACTTCCACTTTTGGACATAGGCTTCTCCTAAGTATCGCCACAACGACTCGTCCGTATGGAAGTCTTCAAACTGTTTGATAGACACAGATATATTTATGTAGAAGCACTTCTAACGGCATGATTCATCTGCAATGATGTGATCCATCAGATTACCATGACTGTTTATCATAAAGTATCTCGCTAATTTTCGGATTCGTAATGCAATTTTACCTACTTTCCTCTATACCACACTGATAGTTGTCCGTTCCAGCTCTTGAGAAATCTTCTAAGCTCTTATTAGATAACCAGTATTTAGAGATAAGTATGTTTGTAAGATAGGTATGATTAGTTACTAAGAGGTTGATTCATGATTATCACTCCAGGCAGTCTTTCTATTACCTACTTTCATTGTTTTCCACGTTAATTTTTTGTTGGAATTTTTCTTCTGAATTTTGCCTGGTCCAACGCCTTTAGTTAGGCCCATTTTTATCACTAGGGCAAGACTAGTGATGCAGTTGCATAATTGCATAGGATGCAATCCCTTACCTACGGGGTGCAGAAATCATTTGTGCTCTCTAATGGTGGCGTTTTAACCGGTTGCATGCCGTAATTACAGGAACAATTAAAAAGCCTTTGTGCCTCGCGTGGTTCCTTGTTCGATACGAAGGGATGAAAAATCAAACTAAGCTTCTTGAAGGTAAGAAATGGGTAGTTGACATTGGCCTGAACTGCGTTCTTATATTTGAAAAAAAACGTCCAAGAGTAGGTCCTATCAAAAAGTACTCTGTGAGTAGGTCGAAGACATAATTATTAAGAAAACTTCTGTGACAGACGGAAAAAAGTGATCACGATGGTTCCGTTTTTCGGTTTTAGGTCGGAACCGTGAAAAAGGACACAAAAGCTATGTCTTGTCCGGAATTCCGGACTGGTCGCTGGGTCCTCAAGAAACTCACAAAAGGCCCACTGTCGGCAATTTACAGTTCCGTACCACAGCACCGATTAGTGTTCATACACACCAGCGGCACGCGGCAACTGCAGCCGTTAACGGCAGTCACCGGTAACGTGCTGCTCGTGTATTTGAGCACCTTCTGCCAGGGTCGCGGGTTGTTCGAAAGAGATACCGTGGTCCCTGGCACAGGCAACTGAAGGAGCACGGGTGGGTTTAAGTCAGTAAAAGTCTGACACGAAGAGCGGGACAAGTTAATTGATAATTTCCCACCCAAAAAAAAAAGCACCTTAGTCAAATACACGAGCAGCACGTTGTGGACGAGTACAATTGCCGCTCGTGTGTATGCACACTTACTTCGATCAATTTTACTTAGAAAAATAAAACCTAATACTACACTTACCTCCACGAGTATCACTTTGGTACAACTGAAAGTATTTTGTTGATCAGACCTTGGAAATGACTTTATATCTTATCATGAATGATTTGGACCTTATCTTGGGCTGATTAGTAAATATCTCTAATTAAATAAGTTTCGTAGGTATTTGATCAATAACATATTATGGCAACTGGGTTCATCATCATCACGGCATCACACTCCGCCTTGCTTCTCATGCACGAGGACAACTTCGTGCTCGAGTTCAAATCTGGACACCGATGTGACTTTCAATTCATATGTGAATTTTCCTAGTTTATCTTGGACATTACTGATAGCGGTGAAGGAAAGCATCGTGAAGGTAACCTAGACTTCAGGTAAAATAAGTCTGATACCGCCAACCCGTCTTGAGCAGGCGTGGCCTGCGGCGAGCCCTGCAGTGGGACAATAGTAGACTTGTGTTATTACAATTATAGTGAAAGTCCTGAGTTAGATTCTTAGGTCGGATAGTTCCTTTTGTTCGTCTAAATGAAATGTTTAGTAGTATTCCGGAGTTTACAAAGTAATGCGCTACACAAGTTGCAATAGTCACCCTCTATTAGGCCGTAATAAAGTGGACATTTTATTTACTTTTGTTCAAATTCTCATGGTCCCGCTGCTTTATATGGACTCTCATAAGAGAATGGAATTTTGTGTAAGGGCTGATTTTTCCAACGCCAGATAATTTTATCCGAGGAATAATTTTGAATTTTTGACAGTTCTTCTATACAAAAGCTGTCAGACGTCAATTTTATTCCACAAATAAAAATTATCTGTCGATTGAAAAATCCGCACTAAATCTAATGCGGTATTCTCCGTTCGCAGTTATTTTACCTCTGACAGTAGCGACCTAAATGCAACCTTATATTAACAACAATAAAGATCACAATGATTTTGATAGCCTTGTCAGATGCAGCAACCCAACAGCAACCTTATTAGAATGAGAATAAACATCACTGCGATTTGGACATTGATGCAAAATCAGACGTAAAATAACTATGAAATGAACGGACTGTACAACACGTGCCACGAAAGATGAGACTTGATACACCACGTGGTTTGACTTGCACAGTACACGATTTTAGGTCTCTTTAGCGGTACCTATGAGGTCTGAGCGCGAGACGGGACCGGACGTCATAGGGGCGGCGGAAATAGAGCGGGAGGCGGGGTCAAGTCTCATCTTTCGCGGCGCTAACTATATTATACTGTGCTATAATAGTGTCTTGATTGATACTTAATTATGTCATGCTCATTCGGACGGAGGTCCGATGGTCTATTCTCTACCAAAATTGAGTGAGGAGTGAGTTTTCAGTCACATAAGGATCCCTAACAAATATTATCAAAATATTTTATCTATTGCTTGTGTTAATTATATCTACACAAGATAGCTAATTGAAATGTTCTAGTGATAATCCTATTCCTAATCCGAATTTTCTTCATCCAGTTGCATACAAATAAGTAGGTATTTATTAAGTTATCATTTTATAAGGGTCATATACTTAGATAGAAAGAGTTTCTGAAATAATAATACACATGATTTTATGAAGACAATATAATTAAATTTTCATACAAATCTTTAACGTAGTATTATCTTTAAAATACTGTACACTGTCGGCTAGTATTGTAAAAAATCATTTGCTGTCATGTCGATTGAAAAGAAACCAACAAAGTAATATTCTTCAAAACTTAAGAGAGTCGAAACTATATAAAATAGAAGGTAATGCAGCCGATTGCAAATGATTGTCTCCAACTCCGCCGACTAATTCTTTTTATATTTTCATATTGATATGGCTGATTGTCGATATGAAAGACTTGTATATAAGCAAAAACCGCTTACAAATACTAACTGAAAGAAATGCGCTAAAATTATTTTATTTACACAACACGACCTAACGATATCTAAACTGAATATTGCCATCGGCATCAAACAATTCCATGTTTTAAGTTTAGTAAACTATATTCGACTCAGTAGCTGTTGCACTAGACTCGAATAATTTGAGTTAATCTCATTTGATTGAGTACATATTAACATTAAAAATATAAAATCACAACAGGGCAGATCTCTTTTACTAATTATTGAACACGCCGTCGTATTGCAAATAGAAGACACCAAAGTTGTCGTAATTTTGATAAGAATTGTAAAAAAAAAGTAATTTCAATTAAACAAATCTTATAACCGAGTATTGGACAAGGAAATTACAGTTGCAACAAAAATTAAGTTTTTTCTTAAGTACTAAATATGTGACAACTTCACGGATAAGTTCCTGAACGACTATCGCCATATAAAAAAAAAAGAATCTTAAAGCTAGTCACTTTACAATTTATCTAATATAACTCTATCAAATAAATACAAAAATCTCTTATTTTTATTATCTAAGATAATATTTTCCTACCTCATGTCTTGAAACTAAACACTATTTAATGCACATAAACTTAACACTGTGTAAAATTAAATGAGCGCACCATAGCACGCACGGGAGGACCCTAAATATATTTGACTAAAAGAGAGATCAAATCATTGCCACGTTAACATATTCATGCAAGTATGTCGAGTAGTGTGGACACTCATTTGTACTTTGAAATTGGAAGCAAAAGCGGCCATTATTGCTTTATATTAGTTTCATGAAATTAGAAATGTAGTAATTATTTTGTAGAAATGGAAAACGCTGGAGGAAGGGCCTGGAGGGTAAAGCTGCCTCGAACGCGCGAAGATAGCGTCCACTACAAAGAAAAATGTTTTTGATAGTGAGATATGTACATATTGTAGGTACACGATCATACAAGATTTGTCATTACTTTCATATAATACAATTTATTACACAATCTTAGATCTGGCGGACCGTGTGAACACATGGACACTATAACTTTACGTACATAACAATAGAATATGTACAATGTAGGTACAATACCATACCCTAAGTACCTAGTATTTAATGTGGCAAAGACTGCAATAGTAAGTCAAATCTGGCAAAACGTACATAGAAACTAGATAAAATGCTATGTCTCAAAAAGACCTAAAAATAACAAGGCAAATTGAAATAATAATTAAAGCATAATAAAATACTCGAAAGAAAACAATAGATGCCAAATTATAAAATAATGAAGATAAGATTTCTATACTAAGGGACAGAAAGACTTGGACTGGTTTAAAAAGACAACTAAACATAGCAACGGTAAATTGTACCACGAGCACTTAACTGAAAAAGAATAGGTGTCGTAACTCTATATATATACTTATTAAACCTATTATTTTCATGGTATACTACACTAAAGTTTAACCTTTTCACTTGTGCATTATCTTACAATTTTTTCTCTTCATGTTCTAATGCAGTGAAAAGACTAAATATGCTCAAGTAATTTATGTTAATGTAACATAATTATAGAGGCACTGTGTGTATTCAAATCTATATAATTTTTTATATGATATTTTTTACACGCGAAGTATACCGAACGATATTTCGTATTTTATTTAAGAATTATGTAAAATATTATTGTTACTCTCTTTACCTTAGAACCTTAAAGAAATCATTTTAGAATGAGAGTATTTCGAAAACCATAATGTGAGAATAAAACCTACGTATAGACAAGGAAGTCTATGTTGACGACACCGACTGATCAGCGGCCGACTCAAGGTATCAGGACTACGATAGACAATATTTAAAATTGAGCTATGTATAATAAACACTCAGTTACAAAAATACTTGTAGCGTAATTTTCAGATCACATTTTGCTATTTTAGGTTTCATAACAAATATTTTTATTTTTGAATCTAAAGAGAAAGATGTTTACGAGTAGGAGTGAAATTAGGACAGCACTCGTTTTGCGTCCGCGAGGTGGCGCCAGCGGCGCAGCGGCCGGCGAGACGCGGGCGCGGAGACTATGCTTATACAGACACTAGTCTTCCTATGTTAACCACCCGGCGCACGCACACATACTGAACGTTCGTTTACGTCAAGTTCTACCTGAAAGTACGGGAACATAGTCTGCGTTAACTTCTCGTTTCATACATGTACGTGCGCCGGCCGACGAACGCAGCAAGTCAGGTATCTATGTAGATAGTCTGCAGAGGCTTGCGTAAGGAATGGTTGTACGGGAGGCGTTGTGCGGCGTGCGGAGCGCGTTCAGTCTTTCACAAGCCTGTAGATGTGATGCTGCGCTCCGTGCTCACTGTTCGACACTTCAAACACAAATGCGGCACATAATAATGTCTCTTGCGTGTCTCGGTTTGACACCACCTGTGGGAGAAGGAGGTTTAAAGATTAGTACATGTCTGAAAACTTTTTTTTCTTCTAATGTTATCCTGACGACATAAATAGTCCTCCAGACCGTATTTCGGCCATGGCGGCCAAGTTTAACGGAGACTAGCCCTAGCTCTCTTTCCTGTCAGTCCAATGGGAGGGCAATCCGACACGACCGGAGAGAGATCAGGCACAGGACCAACGGCGTAACGTGCTCTCCGGGAAACGGGGGTAATGACATAAATAGTTTAATAAATCAGCTCGCCTGAAGTGAGACTGAGCAGGCAAGAGCCGTCACACCATACAGGGGTGCTAAAAGACAGACTTCGTCGCCGAGTCAGGCATAGAAACCACCTGACGTGATGACAAGAGAATGCCCAGAAAAGGCAACGCATAGAAAAGTGTGGGGAAGAGATCTTTCCAAGAGGGACAGAGAAGGTTTGAGAAAAAATGCTACGTTTATTTACTTTCCAACGTTAGCAGACTTATCAAACCGTGAATGCCACTTGGGTATTCTGGTTGCGTAGTTATTTGCCCCACATGCTCGTGACGGGTAGCGCAACACATAGTTCTATAACAATCATTAAAAGTAAACAACGCCGATTAAATGCACTCGCCGTTTAATTGCCAAGTGGCGCATTTTTTACTGATTGTGTAGCAAAAGCGTAGGTAATTAAAAGTAAAGGTGGGTTTTCCTAAGCGGTAAGCGGCACAGTGTTTAGGTACAGAAAATTACTTTTTCAAGGATAATTCGTTAAGTATTTAATCTTTACTGCTTGGGTAGGTACAACTCATCAGGTAGGGGACAAAATCAGCCATCAGATACCCAAAAACGGACAACAGGTAAGGACTACCATAACGGTACCAATATAGGTAGACAACGCCCCACTGCAAAATGGCTTAGAGGGTCTTGACCTTCAAGGGTATTTGTTTTGAGGCAAGTCTGCCAGTCACGGGTTGTTTGAAAGAGTTACCGTGGCCCCTGGCACAGGCAACTGAAGGAACACGGGTGGGTTTTAGTCAGTAAAAGTCTGACATGCCCTCCTTCGTCCAGCGCGGGAGAAGTTATTTGATAATTTCACGCCAAAAAAAAAGGCACGCCTGCTACACTGCATTATGCCCCAGTACTGCAACTGTTATAAGCCAAAATTGACTGTGGCGGCCAAATGAAACAATGAAGCTTGGCTAGTCTCAGATACATGATCCTACCGTTTGGAACACTCACGCAAGGAAAATAACACTGGATGAGTAGGAAATAACCACAGCGAGCGCCCTAGAATTAGTACAGTATTACTCACCTGTAGTATAGTGAAGTTTTCTAACACGCTGTTCATCATATATTTCTCTGGCAGATGCTTCAGCTTGTGTATAAAGTTGACCATGTACTCGCACATGGGCGACCGGTGTATGCGATACACGAACCGGCCGCCTTCAAAGCGAGCGTACTCTGTTTCTACCTTTTCGACCACTTGTTTGCCGAACGAGCAGACCTTAGTACTACATGTTATGGTCATGTTCTCATTGCTTTCGTACCTGTAATGAAGAAGAACATTTGTAAGACATTTTCTGTAACGAAATAAAGGGTGGCAGAGACATACAACTTCAATAGGCATAACGGACAGTCCCCTGTGCAGAGCTTGCATGGAGGCTGATGAAATCGTTGCGCATGCGCTCAGATTAGGTCAGAAACCCTCGGGATACCCAGATCGTACATAGATGTTCTCAAAAGACCAGGATACTTAATCAGCTTCTGGAGGGAGGTGGGCTGGTCGGAATGATCACCGACGGCCGCCATGGCCCACGCACAATGGTCCGCACTTAGTCTTTCAAATGGTTGAAGGACTAAGTGTGAATACTAAACCCATAACATAGACATACAACCTGTCAGTAGATGATTCTGAACCCCGCAGCGTTGAAGATTTTTTTCGGTTATTAAAAAAAAACAGCTATTGCACAGAAAAGTGCAATACCTACGCGGTCGAAATGTAGGGATGGAACAACAATTTTTTTTTACCAAATTTTTGAGAGAGAGAATTCAAGGTTTACAATACTATTCTTTACCGGGAACTTACGCTGCCTTATACACCCTGCCACCCCGTTTAAGAGCTGTACCTATTGTATCATTTTTGCATTCACTAGGAATTTTGTTCAAGCCTAGTGAAGTCTTATTTTGTTGAGATAGGTATGTCTTCTCATATACGTCCGCGTTCGGCTTTGGCCAAGACCTTTGAAAGCAGCTTCTCATTTTAATGTTTTCCGGTGCGAACTAGGATCAGCCCCGATGATGATGAGATGGACAGTAAGATTCACGAATACCTACTTTTACGAAGTGATATGACCAGCAATGTCATCAATGATGACAATTTATGTGTTCATCATAATGGTCTCCTACGGCTTGGCATGATATCAATGTATCAATCAATACCTGACATAACATTCCGTATTATTTGACGTAGCAGCTTGGAATAGCTACAATTTTATCGCATTTTGTTGCGTCAAAGTCGTAAAAATAATATAATTTGGCATTATTTAATAAGTCCAACGTGTCTTTTGACGCAAGAATTATAGATATTACGCGCGTAGACGCACGCCATCTACACGTAGATAGCGTAGCCGTAACATAGTAACATTTTTGCGCTCGCGAACGTCCACTCTTTGACACTGACCAATAAAAGAACATTGCTCTTATCGTCCTACGCATCAACACTTACGAAATCTGTACGATAATTTCATATTTTTTACGAGGCTGTTCGGTTTTAGGATAACAATTTATGGCACTTTATAGGGGCAGAAACGCAATTTGTACAGCGACTAACCACCCGACTTGTCTAACTTTCAGGTCGATTTTTAATTGGTAAAATCGACCTTAAATTCAGACTAGTCAACTACAAATCGTTTCTGCCCTAAACCTAAAGGGTTAAGTTTATCAAGATTATACTTACACACTAGTGACCCCGTAGAAAGCCCCTGGATCATCCAGGTTATTTGTGTTGAGGTCCGCCCAGAATTTGACCAGGAAGAAGGCATTTCTGGGTCCTTTTTCATATAACTCTTTGAGGCCACCTTTCTTCTCAGGGAACTTATCGTTAATCTGTTGTACGTCTACTGACTGTGGAGAAAAAAAAAGGATTAAGATAAAAAAATTTAACAACCTGGGAGTCCTGGGACCTTTACAATAAGTACCACTTTCTTGTGTTTAAATATTGAGAAGGGATAGTAGTGAGTGTTCCTTAATTCCATTGTTTAACAGATTAAAAGGCAACAAAGACGTAATAAAACTTAAAAAAAAAAAACTATATTTGGCAAACCACTCTTTTTTATTAGAAATGCAATTACCTAAGTAGCAGTTTTATCTCTAAGAAAAATCTTTTACACAAAATATTGAGACAAGGTCTTAAGAAAAGATAAGTGGCATAAAGATATAGTTACCTCTAATAAAGGATCTGCGTATGTAACTGTGCCGCCTATGTGTACGAATAAGTGTTGCGCAGGCGCCGAACTCGGGTACTGGAAACAAAAACAAAACGTTACGGTTAAAACATATTCGTAGAAATAGAATTCTTGGATCTTTTTTGATTTCTGCGACCTTTTTCATTTTTGTGGCGAAAATACACCTCAGGTTGAAAAGTAAGTATACCTATATAAAAAAAATACTTTTAAATATTTTTTTTTTCTAACTAGAATATAACAAGTTTTTTAAACATAATATTCAGGTAAGTATTTATTTAAACATAAAATTATAATGTCAGTCAAACCGAGACAGTTACAATTTATTATTTCATGATACTAAAAGTTCAAGGTGCGTTACTTTCAATTTGTTAGTGAACGCTTGACAGTCCTTTAGTTGTATTGTGTTATATATTTTATACTCAACGGTATTTATTGTTTTAAAGGTCCAAGGTAAGGTCTGTGCCTATTCGAGTCATGAAAAGACGAAAATGCACACCAGTGTACTTGTAAACGAACAGCTGAAACCCGGTTTTTCCAAGCGAGCAATACGCCTGTCTCTGTCCTTTGACTCAGTAGGCAACCACAGACATGATGACGCCGTTCCTTGTCCCCCCATATTGGGGGTTTTCGACGATGTCATCTTCCTCGGAACACCGAAGTAAAGGGGCAACGTAGGTACTTGGTGTTGCTGTTGTTAAGTAGGTACCCCGTTTTCCCAAGTGGGTAAAACGTTTACTACAAGTCTTCCAAAATGTTTTACCAGGGTATTGATGACGGTGCGTACGTGTTCCACGCGCGCCTCAAAGAGATGTCAACATAAAGGAAGGGGCCTGTTAGGGCCGAAGCCTGCCGGGGGTGCGGGATTGTCCGAAAGGGTTACCGCTACCCCGGAACATAAAGGGCTAAGGAAGGAACACGGATGGGTTTTAGTCAGTAAGAGTCTGACACTCCCTTCTGCTCCACCCAGAGTGGGAGGGGTCATTTGATGATTTCCCATCCATAAAAAAAAGGGTCTTGAGTCCGATGGACGGAGGCAGAAAATTCAGCAAGGTGCGTTAGTTTGGTGTTTTACAACAGTCGACTAATGCCACATTCTGCACTCACGGAAAGTTACTTTTAGACCTCAAAACCTTACCGTTTCAGGATCCCGTGGGTGTTCGACGAAGGCGGAGAACTCGACAAGACGTAGCTTATGTGTTGCTATAGCGCGTCCCTCCCACGGAGGTGGTGGCGCCACATCGGTCCCGCTCGGTACTCCCACGCCCCCTACACCGGGGACTCCTTTGTAGCCCGCGCCGGGAAACGGTTTTACGCTGGAACAAATAGAAATTAAAAATAGTTTATTGTCCAGATAATACAGTAAGAAGGTTCATAGGTCAACATAAGTTGAGACGACTGAATCGAAAACAGTATTTGCCAGTGAGCCTGAAACTAGGAGGTTAAAGGAGGTCTTGGGGGCTCGTGAACAAATACCAGAGTGGAAACTAGAGAGGGGATTTCAGGTGTGGTATGGTATAAGTGGTATGTGTGTGGTGTGTGTGCATGTTTGTTCCCATTGTGCTTCGTTTGATCCGGTGTCAGGTCAGGTCTTAGTCTCAGAAAGACCAGCAGAGTTCTAATGCTGTATTTTTGCAAAATCTGGTGAGGCTTTTCATGCCAAAAGGATCTGGTTATTTTGACTTCGTCGTCAATGAGCGTCATTCACATGACTAGTCTATCGTGTGTAACGTCATTTAAAATTAGGCAAAAGAGGTCTACGCGCCCCCCCTCCTCTGCAATTGCCAGTAAGAATGGTAAGGCTATAGTTCAAAACTATGTATCATTGGAAAAGAAAATTCTCCCGATTTCTTGCCAACTGTTCGATGGAAGAAAAGAATCTTTGCTTATTTCCCTCCTCCCGATGCTTGAGTACAAAACGTTGATTTAAATCTGGTAATAGCATTGTAGGTCAAGTGCCCCGCGGTCGTGGTGTCCTGTTTATCGTCATGTTAGGAATACCGATACTAAGACACATAATAATAATATGTTGCTTTATGCTGATTATTCTGCAAAGTTTTAGTCGGGTATACTTAGAGTGATCAAATCACATAAGTCAAGTGGTACAAATTACAGAGAGCTAGCGTAAAAGTTAACTATTATAGAGAGCAGGCCTTGCAAAAAAAAAATCATTCTTGAAGTTCAACTTTATTTACTACCTACGATACTTACTCTTGTGACGGTCCAGCTTGCAGACCCGGTTGCCAAAATTGCTGTAAAAATAAAAGACTTCATTAATATCTTCGTTATTAATAACTTTATTCAGTAAGCTTTCGTGTTATTTTATGCTCAAGTTGTTAAATTCTACACACATCACTTGAAGCATTATTTTGTTTGTGAAAACATGGAGACATGGATGTATTTTTAATTTCAATGTAGTGCACGCCCTTAACGAAGTGACTATCTATTATGATTCTTTCTAACAATATTATTGAGCATTTTCAATAAAGTTTTAGTTCAATCCAATTACCAGTCTATTATTTGTATGGTAGAAAAAGAAACAAAAATGTGAGTAAAGCAATTTCATTATTCGATTGGTGTTATTGTCGCCTATTCTTTACTTAATACGTGCATTTGGCAACATGCCTAAATAGTAGTGAAGCAACACAATTTAAAGGCGATTTAGTTTTATTTTTACTAGTAACACAAAGGCATGCCTTTTGCAAGGTGAGTACCGTATGGTGGTACGCGGGGTGCGGTAACCCGGCAACGATCTGTGCGCTAGATAGTGTGCTCATTGACTGCATGGCCTTTTCTTTCATCACCCCACCGTCCTAAACGTCATTCATATGTATATTTTAATACATTGTATCTTCTGTGACATGATTTAATTTTCATATCGTGAGCACGGAGCGAAAACATTCAGCTAATTGAATTAAAAGTTCGACATGAAATGTCGCTTCAATCGCAGAAAAATTTTTCATGTAAAAACAATGCTAATTGATATTGAATACTGGTAGGTATTTTGTGTGATACTAACCACTTTGAGTTTGGCTTGTATTTCCCGTAGTTTTCGCCTAGCTAGCACTTGTATGTGGGATGAGACTTGTTTTCTCGTGCGCGTCTTTCCTGTTCTGAGTTTTATATACCTTGCTATCAGCTCGTTTCTTCCTGTAATGTAAATAAAAGTCTGGTTAGTCAAAGATATAAAGTAACAGACACATAATATTTTAAAAAATAATTATTTTCTTAAAATATAACCATATCTGCTTCTTCTTTGGGGTAGGTAACTACCTAATAATCTTACTAATTGTCGACATTTTCGGGATAAATAATTTTATTTCTATACGATAGTTGATACAAACACTTTTACAGGTCAATCATATACCTACTTATTAAAAACTAGATGAGGTCGGCGTTTCCTATCTGACTACTCTGAGAAGAAAGGCTGAAACAAACTCAGAGGTCCGTTTCTTTTAGAATCCAGACATAACCTTGGTAAGATCATGTGAAGACCGTGTAAATTGATGTCTGAAATGGTCTTTTAAGGAAAGAACCACACAGATTGAGTGAACCTGTCCTGCACCCTAACTGCGTAACACACTATCAATCGGAATTAGAATCATTTTGAAGCTAATTACTAATACATTGCTTCATAAGTTCGAAAAATTTGTCTGTTCAACACGTAAATAACGCAATGAATTTTATTGAACTGTCAAAATGAAACCGATTCCGATTGATAATGTGTTCGCAATTGCCCCGCAGGATGAAATGCAATCCCAACATGTAAGACAAAGATGCATCCTATCTTTCATACTAAAATGATAAGGTCCAAAAGCTAAAACGGCATCATTGTTTCCCAATCTCTACCTACCTCACGGATATCGAACATACCTACTGGTTCTCGAATAAAAGTTAATCATTTTTCGAAATCAAAAGTATCCTACCAATATAGCCTTATCCAAAACCCCGAAATCGAAATTACGTACATTTCAAACAATTTAATCCAACTCGTGATTGAGTTTCAAACATTCTAGCTTCTGCATTTACATATTATATTACCTAACAGTGAGATATTTCAATTTAAGTAATAAAGGGGTTATAACATGTGCCAATTGCCCGCGGAATATTTAGCATAGCTGTTTCAACAAGCGCGTAGAATGCAATGCAGGCACAGCGCTGCCGATCCTGTTATGAAACAATTTTCAAAATATTTTGAATAGCTATTTTCAATCATTGAAACTGCAGTGAGCCGGAATGCGGGGTGGATCGTCCGTAGTCAGTGCAAACTGGCATTGTGAAATAATTTTCAGTTGGTTTACATTGAATAATGTTGTCGATAAATATTTTGAATTTTCTTTTTGTTTTGATACAAATGTAGAGATTATTTGACTCGGAAAGCACGTTAATCCAGGCTGTCATTCGTGGATCTTTGACAGTCGTTACGGGTCGTCAGAAGCCCGAAAATCTGACAACCAGTCTTACCAAGAGGTATTGTATTACCCGGTAACTGGGTTGTGGAGGTCAGATAAGGCAGTCGCTCCATGTAAAATACTGGTATTCAGCTGCATCTGGTTAGACTGGAAGCCGACCCCAACATAGTTGGGAAAAGGCTAGGCAGATGGTGATGTAGAGCTTACTTCATTTGTTATTTTTAGCTGTTTATATGGATGATTTTGAAAAGTGAGAAGTTTGACTTTTTGTTATGAAATCAGCTGAAACATTTTCAACACTTTATTAACGCTCTACGTCGCTACAAAGTAGTTACCTATCTACTGTAACAGTAAGTAGTAGGTACTGAGTAGCTACGGCCATCAAATCTTCCTTTCTTTAGTTGCATCGATTTCATTCGCTAATAAACCAACCAAACCATTCTACAAATATTACTTAACTGGTCACTTGAAGGAAACTACAGCCAGAAACGGCAAACACTAGTCATACAATATATGATCAAGGCCCAATTAATCCTAAAGGTAACTTTGTGACAAAATTTTAATATACCTACATCGTGTATTAATTGATGGACACGATAGAGGAAGCGCCGGCCAGAGCAAAGTAAATTGAAATCTCATTGAATTCGGGGAATGCGATGGCGACGAGAGGCGGCTGCTGGTGCGAATTTAATTAACCCCTTGCTTGCTCGTTGAGGCAAATGCGTACGTATACGTACGAAATATGTATTTGTACGTGTATTGATTAACAGTACGAATTTGTCCATCATCGAGGAGCAATTCGCAAAAAGGGGTTAGTTAGTATGCGCTTTTTACCGTTCTAAAGTGATTGTAAGTACCTTCTGCGTGTGAATAATTCCGCAAAAAAAAGAGTTCAAAGAATCCTATGTCTGTTATTGCCAATAATAACCTTCATCATAATATTCTGCATTGCGCCTTAAATACCGCTCTACAACACGGCCCCAGCTACAAGATTAAAGCAATATCAGTTATTTTTATATTAAACTAGAATGAAAGCTTAGATCTCGAGAAGGAAACTCTTGAAGACTGTTAAGTCAAACATTCTTGAAATTACTTCGAAATTATGGCACCGTCGTAAACTTTTCACGGCGGGTGTTAAGCTAAAATTAGTAAGTGCGGCCACTCTAACAAATTGCTGTTAGCACGAATTAGTTAAGTGAATATACACGTCGTATGTTATCCGCTGTGAGCGTAACATCCACTAGTGACAT
The DNA here is from genome assembly GCA_947508005.1 of Amphipoea lucens. Lineage (NCBI taxonomy): Eukaryota > Metazoa > Arthropoda > Insecta > Lepidoptera > Noctuidae > Amphipoea > Amphipoea lucens. The sequence continues at coordinate 6,899,116 of OX382362.1, read as the reverse complement.
ACGCGCCCGCGAATTGAGCATTAAGAGTGCTTTCACCCGAAACGTCGTGTGCATCCTTCTATAAATAGTGCGGTGCAGAGAAGGATCAAGTCGAAACGTTTCTATTCCACAGTGAATAGAAAAACAAGAGATCATTATTTATTAGTTCGTTAGTTGGCTAATTTGGTCCATTGCCAGCGCGACGCGCCACGCTCTCGCGCACTCCGCGAGGAAATTGTGCGTGCACGCTCCAGCTACATTATGAATATTAACTATTTTCTTTTTGAACATATTTGTTGCTACTATCGTACATTTATAATTAGTGGTTTGTTTATTTACAAGTTTTACAATTTTATGTGTTTGCAATTAAATGTAAGTTAGGAGTTGTAATTTTTTTTATATTTCCCGATCCTCTTCTTACGCTCGGGCCGTTTTGAAAAGTAATTTATTCGACAACTGGGGAGATATTGGAGATCCATCAGAAATACATTAACGTCGTACCTGAGGCATGACTTCGCGATTGTTTTTGCTTATAGGCTTTTGCCCACAAAATATATTTCCATCAATAATATCAGGCGTCGGTTTGTGCGTGTCCGTGCTCAAATTTTTGAGAAAAATGATCGATCTAAATGTTTTGTTCCACTGTAGCTATACCTAGTTATTTTCCTTTTGTTAAAAATTCTACTTCACTAACGCATTTAAGACCCAATGATTAACTTTAATGGCCGGTATTAAATTAATATTTTAACAAGGCCTATAATTTTATTTCCAAACGGCATATTTTAGGCCCATTTTCCGTGTGATTTAAGCTAATTATCAACCACGACCCCACCGATCGACACCATGATTCGGTTATAATTAGATATTATCTAAGACAATTAGGGTGCCGCCAACAATGTGTTAATAGGGAACAACTGAGTACCTATTTTAATAACATGGAAATAAGGCTTGGCTCCAATATTATAGTAACGAGGACAGTTCGTCGAAAATGAAGACCTTTGAATGACAAAGGCTCTGCGAAAGATAGATATTGGACTTTGTAGAGTTACACGGGCGTCGTAGCAGAATTTCACGCTGACCCAAACAGGAGCTATGCGGAGCAAATCCTCACGGAAAGGGTTGAGTTGCGACAGGTCTAAGGAGGATTTCTTGGGAGACAATCGGGAGTTATGCCCGAAGCGGGCGGGGCGCTAAACAACGGGCGCGGGCGGCCCGCCCCTTCTTTATATTTTCTTACTGCGTTCGCCGCCTAGCGGCGCGGCCGGGCCCCTTACACGCTCGCTCGCTCACTAATTGCGCATTCTTCGCATAGTTTAGCCCTCCCGACGAACCCCTCGCCTGCCACCCCCGGACCACGTGAAGCCGTGCGCCGACGAAACTTTCATACTCCCAGGATATTGAGCGGTTTTGAATGTCTTAACTCACGAACGTGCCGCCAGCAAAGCTAAGCACTAGCTTTGTTGGCAAACTGTTCCCAACTACAGCCTTCAACACCGCGTGGGCCGCCAACCGAGCTCCTGCACTACACCACGTGTATAACATGCCGCACTCGACTCACTAATGTAATAACGAAGCTGATAGCTCGCTGTATTGATATCCAATACTAGGTCTCGTGACGAGACCTAGTATTGCAGGATATCTCATAAACAGCAGGACGGTGTCGCCTAGCTAGGACATGTGGCTAGGATAACTTTTATCGGCACTTGACGAGAGATAAACGTTCCTTATGTGTTTATTCTGTTCTGTGTCTTTATTTGATCAAGGAGCTGTGTAACTAAGGAAATTCCCAGTACCTACTTATATGAGAAAATAAATAACAGAAGAGAATACATAGCACCTAGGGTAACTTTTAAAGTCATTTGAACTGTTTGTCCTAAGTTTATTTGGGTCGACATTGTCTCTCATCCACTCAACCTAAACAAAACATTAGAATTTCCCAACCGCTGAAATAGAAAATAATTTCCCCATTACTCTTTTAATAAACACACAATAATATCGCCCTAGAAGAATGCGGGATTATTGCAGCACATGACGATCAAGCAAAACAGTGTCCCGTGGAACGTCACGGCAAGGGAGAGGGTGGAAACGGACAAGGGTGACGCACTTTTACGTAGATTAAGCGGGAGGACACGTCCTCGAGTAATGTGGTCATATATTGTCCGGGCGACGCGACGCGTGTCCGCAATTATTATCCACACAGATAGCCATTATCAACATCTTTTGCACATAGTAATAACACTTAGACATAGTTGTTTACAAATAGAGTCTGCGTTGTTAAAGTGACAAAGCTTTCTGAATTAGTTTCAGGAGTTGTGTTAGTTGCTTTGCTGTTGACATATCTAACGACATTTATTATTGTGTTGAAGTTATGTTGTAGATTCGTGCCGCAAAAAACTAATGAACGTAAATTCCTACATCAAAGCATATCATAGGCCTAAAAGATGTTGGGCATTCCCCTAATTTCCCCTTCCGCAGTGTGAACCGTAAGATTTGAAGTAATTTAAACATCGCATTTCTTTGCGCCTATTAAATCACTTAAGGTGGACACATCGCCTGTGGTAAATTTGTTTAGCAATTCCATTTGGCACCGCGACGAGGCTGAGCGGGCAGTCCTTTAATTAAAACCGGGACGTATAATGTTGGGCGCTTGACGCAAACTTAATGTGCGTCCGGCGGGCGTTGTAATGGCACTGGCACCCTCTGATAATTGTCCTATGTCAATTCTGCTCCATAGCACCCTTAATATTACTTTTCGGAAAGCTTTATGGAACTATTCTCCTCGGGTTAAGTATGCAGGACTCAGAACTAACCCACTTCGCAAACTGTTTTATTCAAACTATTATTTCTTCATAATACTTCGTAACTGCGAGACGACCCCTGACAAGTTGACAACAGGGTTTAACAAAGCCACGCAGAAAAAGACTTTACGCCTAACTATAAAATACTAAAGCAATACAAACCGTTTCCTTCGGCAGTTAATTTACTGGAGGCAAAGCGTTGCTTTTATGTAGCAATCGTCACGTTCGCGTTAACGAGCTTTCTAAGTTAACAATGTAACGTGAAAAAATTTGCTCCTGCCTCTCCCTTTCATGAACAGAGCTTTCATTTTAATAATCGAGGCTTATTGAGAACAAATTGGGGGTTAATTTGGAAATATTTTTGTGGCTATGTGGCATTGCAACATTGCTGACTAATTACCACTCATAAGTAAGTATTTGTACACGTGAACGTTAAAACAAAAGCCACGACATATGGGTTCCATGAATTGGCGACATGGTTCGATCAAGGGAGATAATAATTGTCGGTTCACGTCTTTCCGCGGAATCCTATTGCGCAAACGGCTTTGTCGGCCGACTTCAATAGGTACTACAGTGGCTTTTGTCTCGTGCCACTGCCATTGTTCATTTTCGGCGGAGTGGCCTTGATATCTCTCCATTATTTAACTTAAGTGACATATATAGGTAAATCGACGTGTTTGCGTCGGCAGTTGTAACATTATTACTACATGTTTGTGCTTCATATTTAGGCCTATCATGTCTGGGGGGATATTACTTATGAGCCGTACTTATTTGAAAAACATTTATTCCTACCGTTGCGTATACAGCAAAATCTTCTCCTTTATCAACAGAAAAATTACCGTCTTCATCCAGATTTGCCTCACATACTAGGTCTCTACAATTCAAGAAAGACATATTGTTTGAAAGCTAGTGCCTACAAAGACTTCTAGCATGTTTGGACTCACCGTACATCTTGCCCTCGTCGGAGAGAATAATTTTGCGTCTGCCACACGGCGGGTAGATAGCCAGGGCCTCTTGGAAGCTCTGCTCAATGTCTGGACTCCATACTCCCTCCGCATCGGCCGCTGACATGTCCTGCGAACGCGCTTTGTTATAAAAACATAACTTATTTAACATCGAAACAATGTAGAATCGATATAAATTTTCCCACTGCAGGTAAAGATAGACGTCATAGCAAACACGTTTATGCAGGCCACGATTGTTTTGAAAACTAAATGAAAAACAAACGCGGTAGAAAAGAAAAGTAATCATAAGGAAAGTAATATCTTTCTGGAAAATCTAAGAGTTTGGTAAACCGAAAAGCTTGGAAGCCACATAATTACGGCAATAATGTAATGAGCTACATATCCACTAAGTTAGGGAACAATCGCGTTCCGTGCAACCCCGATGTTCTAATGGAGATGCTTCCAGTAATAGCAAATTCACATACTCTAAAGAGTCCAACAGTTGGTGTCAAGTGCAACTTTTGTTTTAGTGCAGGCAAATATGAAATTTGGGAACCAAAAGTTTCTACACTTTAATGTGTGTCCTTAATTTGTACGAGTGTTATTGTTTTGATGTTTTACGTCATGAACAACAGTTGTTGATTTGATTACCTACTTCTAATTTACTGAATAGAAACATTTCTCTTAGAAGTTGCACCGGAGCGGAGAACTAAACTTGTTCCCGAACGCACGCTCTTGGTAGCTGTAACTGTATCGAAAGCTTGTTACGCCCCAATGAATCGAATCTTACGATACGATCGTTAATCTTATAAACTAAATACGTTTCGAAGATAAACTGTTTCTATGTTAGCCTAGTCCACTTCTAGAGAAAACGAAACAAATTCAGAAGCCTTATTACATGGAACCTAAGTAGGAACACTGAACAGATGTACTTATTATGAACATTTGTAAAGAGAGTTTGCTTACAGACTGTTACAACTCGAGGAGTGCGTCATTGTAATTAATAGACTCGCTACTATTCTCAAAAGAAAATAAAAATAACGCGCTGCCCTCGACTTGGTCCAACAGGCCGGATCGAAAACATCGTGAATCACTGTTCCTTGAAACTACTTGAAACGTAGCTGTTTCTGGATTTGTTAACTACTAAGAGTCAATATTTACTTGCAATTTCTCACAACCAGGCTTACTAATATTGGTTTGTTTTAGTTACAGTTCACAGTTTATTTCTTTATCAATCAGCCGTAATGATCTTTAAAAAATCTATTGATGATCAGTTTGATGTGATTGATAGTAAAATAAATGCTATTGATAATGAAACGCAGAAGAAACCAGTTGAAATTCTCGGAAAACCTTTTTTTTAGATCTTGGGTTTTCGGCCTAACACGCATGGATGAGTCAACCGTAAGATTCAGTGGAAGTCTTATAATACGAGATACATTTTACGTATCACTTTACACGATATGATAATGGTTACTAAAGTTACCCTTTGCGATCTGCAATCAAATACGTGTGACTGTGAACTGTTCTTGTATCTTGTACTTTCTGTCCTATGCAAATTGCAGCCGTGTGCGCATATGTTTACAAGAACGTACACGCTTAAGTACCCTCTTCTAATCCGGACTTTACTATTAGTTCTACAAACAAAGCTCCCGCGGTTGATGACTTAGAAAAGGGAACTGAGATTTACTAATAACCGCGCAATAAAATGTACAAATGTGAGTTCACTGTTTCGTTTATTGAGGGACTGCCAGCGATACATGAAATTAACGATCAACTTTCAATTCAGAAGGCATTGGAGTTCCAATTCTAACCATGATCGACGGAAATAAAGATAAAGAGAGATTAAGAGAATTTCATACTATGCTGGACAAGCCAAGTAAAATTGTTATTCTTATATTCTAAGGAAATCTTCCTTTCACGAAGATGAAAAACAAAGTGTTTTCCAAGCGAGTGACGGCTTCCAGTCTAACCGTAAATAGCTAGAACTCGTGGGAAACACCCACCCATCTTAAGGTGAAGATCGGCGTAAATATGCGCTAATATTTACGAGCAGTTAAAATCGACACGTGTTCAGTGCCTCGGTTGGCGAGTGACCAGCAATAAGCATTAAATTAATGGGATAGTTACGTCTGCTGAGTCTGGAGCAGTTAATGCTTCGCACTGGAAATAGGAGTATTCCAATAATGGAAGAACTAATAAAATTGCTGCAAAGGAGTTAGTTACAGATCGGCCAAGTGTCATAAAGATGGCGCTGTGTAAAGGCCCTATGACTGACCTGGACATTGTTATGATAGTTCCAAAGTCCTATTACTTATCTAAGTCTTATCGGGCAGCTGACTCAGAGATACTTAAACCGTATGCCTCAACCTGACAGATAACGCCTCACTTTCATATCTACGTTCAAAAGCATTTGTTTGGGTACTTCATCACCTTGCCAGACTTAACCAAGACCTAAAGATACTAGTAGTTCTGACATACCTACCTACTAAGTAGTAAACTTCTTTGTTTGTAACAGAACTTGTCCAGGTAAGTAGGTCCACCGTCCACCATATAATATTTATGCCGCTAAGGCGTTCCCATGTTCCGATTTGAGGGGTACAGCACCCTAATTGCGTAACACTCTATCGATCTCTACCTGAATCATTCTGAAGCATATTGCTAATCCATCTTCATTCGTTCGAAAAACTTGTCAGCTTAACAACGTAAATAACGCAATGAATGTTGTTGAACTGTCAAAAATGAAACCCATTCCTACTGATAGTGTGTTGCGCTATTACCCCGAGGGTAAGTAGGTAATGCCATCTGTTGAGCCATCGGCATCTTTGCTATGCAATAACATGAAAAAGAGATATTTACCTTCTCATCGTCACTGGCATCGCCGACGTCCAGGTGCTTTGCGTCGGCGCCGCCCGAGCCATTGGTGTCGGGCGCGCCGGCCGCCGTGCTCCACGGGGACGCAATGGTGCCGGCTGCGAGCGCGCCGCTCGCTGCAATAGGAGAAATGTGATGGTTAGTATTACTATATTATCTAGATAACCTTATTATAAGAAGGGAAAAAGGACTACGGAGTCTGGATCCCAATCGCCAACAATTTCTCCACTCAACACAAGAACACAAAAATAATACATTATAAACTTTATTGTACCTACACAAAACTGTACCTAAACAAAAAGGATAAACATATTTAAAACAAGTGTATGTACAATGGGCGGTCTTTTGATGGACTGAAAATAAGGAGGGCCGGGAAGAAAGAGAATGGGTTAGCATTGATTTTCTGGTCCCTCTACAGGGTGAAATTGAATTCATGGGCATCCTTTTAAGGGGTCATTGTAATCATCATTATGAACAACTTTTACTATGGGACCAAGACTGAAATCGCGAAAAAAAAATCAGCTCTTCCATACATTTTGACGAGTTATGTGAACATAAATGCAAGGAACAGCTGATTTTTTTTCGCGATTTTAGGCTTAGTCCCATAGTAAAAGTTGTTCATAACGATGAGTACAATGACCCCTTAAAAGGATGCCCATGATTTTATTTCACCCTGTATAAAAGAGGCTGCAGACAAAAATCCATGATAATTGGACTGATATGGGAAAACAGGAGTTTTGGTCATCATCATTCCTGTCCAAGGGGTTACTCCTGCCTTCGTCTGTGCTTCTCTGTCTCGTACTACCAACGGTGGATACCTGCCTACTACACTAATTGCATCCATAGTTAGGCCTAAGCGTTAAATGGCAATGGCTAAGGCTTTACTGTCTCTTTTAGTAATAACTTGGTAAGATAGATTCAAAATCAATTTCCCAACGTAGCTATTAAACATCATCATCTGCCTAGCCTTTTCCCAACTATGTTGGGGTCGGCTTCCAGTCTAACCGGATGTAGATGAATACAAGTAAGTATTTTACATGGACCGACTACCTATCTGACCTCCACAACCCAGTTATTGCGTAATACGATACCCCTTGGTAAGACTGGTTGTCAGATTTTCGGGCTTCTGAGTTCTGACGACCCATAACGACCGTCAAAGGTCCATGACAGCCAGGACCAACAGCTTAACGTGCTTTCCGAGGCGCGGAGGGGTCTTGGTAAGTATGTAAAATTGGTCACCCATCTACGGACCAACCGCGGCCAGCGTAGCTTAACCTTATTGATCGAACCGTGCGGCAGTTATTTCTTAGCCACAAGCCCTTCCTAGCTATTAAACATTTAGGTAAATATAAAATTGCCTTATTTTGCAACTAACTCCAACTTTTCAACAAAGCACAACATTAAACATTCCACGTTAAACGGAAAAGAGTTTCAACACTTCCAAAAGTTTCAACAGCTTCAGTTTTCCTAAAAATAAATCCATGAAAAGCATTTGTCGCAACAATTCAAAGTTTTCCGACAAACGATAACCAATTACATAACAGTCAGTATCATATTGTTGTACCAACCATGTAATTCTCGGGTGTAGATAATGTGTGTGACCGTGAATTGTATATATGACGCATCCATGAACGTAACGCAAGAAAAGTATTAATTTGACCAATTGAAAGTTCCTTTAACAACGCCTTCGGCTCCTTTTACCTTTATATCTGTGACGAAACACCAGCTTGAGTGAAAAAAATAATGAAATAGTTAATTAATCGTTGTAAAACAATCGGTAACAAGGTGATTTATACAGCGGTGAAAGTATTAAACATTTGAGTCGACAAATCTAGAACCTTTTTGTTGATTTTTATACGTGCGTTAAAGAGTTACAGTCAAATTGATTTTTCAGTCTTCAGTTAAACTTACACAAACAACTCGTAATTCGGGGCCGGTTTATTCTTCAGTTTGATGGAAATGGAAAACCCCACTTCAGCGTAAATATGAAGTTTGGTAGGTACCGCTAAGTTTTTATAAATAACAATCTTCTTCCGAAGAATTTTCCTATTAACAATATGAATATACGGGAAAACATTATTGCTAGTAATGAATGGATTTGTCTGGTAAGAGTTGATACGCGTCTCGGACTCTCGGCTCGAGTGCCTCTGACGTCAGACTGCTTGTTTGTTTACCGTGTCGGATGCTCGTCTTGTAAACTTCCAATCGTATAGTGGCCGATACGATAATACATCGGGCAAAACTGCGGTTAGTCCGTTACTATTTTTAAGGCATTACAAAAAGCTTTGGCGAATTGACGTCAAGTTTTGGGATTTGTGTCTTATTGTTTCCGCATTCATTAATAGCAATATTTAAAGCAAAATCTAACTTACATAATCTAATAGTGTAAAGTCGGTATTGTCTGTCGCCAGAATAAAGTTTCTCGTAATTTATTTATATTACGTTAAGAAAATAAAACTGGCAAATGAAGCCAAGGAATACCGAGTCCAAATTTTCATAATACCAAATAAAATCTTTGTTCCCTCAAGATCGGAGGCGAGCTCGTAGGCATTCCGGAAATTTTCATATTTACTGTTACAAATATGCAGGTACGAAACATTTACAATATAAATATAATATCAAAACGGAGAATTTCTTTATGAAGATCGGATCGAGAGTCAAGAGTAAAGTATGCGCCCGGGCCCCGCAGCTGCCTTCGCGACGAGTCCTCCTCGTTACTTTATAAATCCTATCTTTACCTACCTACATTCCAGCTATATTTATATCAAAAACTTCCCTTTACACCCACATTTCAATCTCCTTATTCTGTTGACTCTAGTTTTCTTGACAAAAAACAAACTAGATCGATGGTCTAATTAAATTATTCTCGCAAAATGTCATTTCCCAATAATTACACCGGTATACTGGCAAAAACTTGCAACTTAGTATATTGTACTGTCAATACGGCCCACATTGACGCAACAAATTCGCATTGTCTCCGTCGCATACTTATTGAGAAATCGTCTTTATAAATGAGAAATTGACCTCTTTATAATCCAGAACGGATTCTGCGAACAGTTTTATCAATCAAAAATAAGCTCCGGTAAGTATCTATTTGATTTTTATCTTTAGACTATCACGCATAAATTTCCATATATCTATGTAGTACGTAATTTTATCTATTCAGTCAATAAGCCTACTTACCTAAGTGGTGGAGCGACACAACTCCACAAGTTGTATCAAGGATCTTCAATTAGGACAATTATTATTCAGCAGTGACTAATTCGAGCCGAGCGCTCGCGGTTGGCTGACAAAGGGCGCATCGTGGACGTGCAATAATTAAAATAATAAAGCATGGCTGTTCATTGTGCTGATATGACAAGTGCCCGCAATAAGTGGGACCCTCGCTACGCCGCGGTGGGGTCGACTCTTGATCATATTTAAACGGGAGTTCGGGGCCTATCTATTTCATGCGTGCGATTTATACTGTTGTGCAATATTAGCACTGTTTGCGTTTATATTTATATGAATGAACTCGTGTGCTCGAGTCTATTGTTATGACATGAAGGAGATTACTCATCAAAATCTTCGTTGTATAATTTATAGGAAATACTAGCTGCGCCCCGCGGTTTCATCCGCATAAGTGTCGATCCCGTGGGAATATCGGGAAAAGTATCCTATGTCCTTCCCCGGGACACAAACTATCTCTACACCAAATCTCATCTAAATCGGTTCAGTGGTTTAGGCGTGAAAAGGTAACATACAGACAGACAGACCGACAGACAGAGTTACTTTCGAATTTATAATATTAGTATGGATTAGGGTTCGGTGTTGGAGTTTCTTGCCCGTGCTTCTCCATAGAGATCTACGTTCTGGAATGGGCAACTAGCTTAAACTTTCTGACTAACTGACCGACTCTTTGACAATCCAAAAGTGCCTGTAAATGGTTTAATTGAAATAAATGCTTTGAGTTTGAATTTACCATTTTATCGGAATAGCACTATGACGAAACCAGACAAGGAACATAACTTCGATAAATTCATAATAAGACGATGAATCAAGAACAGAACTAGGGTAAACTCTCCAGAACATTTATAACATATCCGAGTGGGCGGTACAAAAGGCACTAGCTGTATTTATAGACAATGCCCACAAAGTAGGTACGTAAGTACGTACGCAGGCAATATTAGTCACATCGAGGTAAACGACGGAACTGTTGGGACACTACCCGAGCATAATAGTTACGCATACAGAAACCTTTGTGAAGCAGATGTTTATACATAGTTTTATCAACCGCTCTACCTACTACAGTAATTTTATAGAGTGAATAATAAAACTGCAAATATTTACAGACTTTCAAATTTTCACTGAATGGAGATATTGGATAGTCATTGATTGTCATTGTTGTCACTTAGTGACTTTTTCAATTCAGTTTTCAATTGGATTTACTTATATAATTCTATTTGTCTCGTTTATAAATGTAACTTTCAGATTTAAATCTCGGACGGAATAATATTTCAGTAAGCAAAGTTATGCCCAAAAGTATGAGCAGGGGGATTCTGTAACGCTATGTAGGTATACGTCAAAACGGAGCTATATACAATTGTTTTGTACATATGTGTTGCACGCGATTCCTGAAACAGGAATGCATTTAACATCAACAATGGAATAATTCCGGTAATTTAATGCTGTATGGCCCTTCCACATCGCGTGTACCTTTTAAAATCTATAAAAGCACCTCTGTTTCGTGGCAGCACGCTTTTTTCCAAACATTTGCCTATTATCCACTTATGCAATCGCAACATTCGCAGCCATTCTAGACCTTGTTTCGCTAATTATTATTTATTTACACGAAAGTAAAACAAAAAGGGTAAATAAAACGGGAAAGTACATGAAAAATTAACATTATCAAAGGACAATAAACACTTTACGACGTAAATAAAACAAAATAAAGTTATGTAATAGGTAATACGTAAATTATATTGTCAAATTAAGTTTTAGTAGGCCTGTTGCGTGGTTTGCAAACTCTGGTGGTGAAGGGCGGGCGTTTTGGGGGAACTGTCTTATGTAATTTTGACGTACGAAAGGTGCTGATTCTCAGCCTAACTTGATAAATGACTTTTGATTTTGATTCTGGTAGGAACATTTTTATCAAGAAGCTTTTCCTACTGTTTTCGACATTATCTTCGAATATATTCAGAAATCATTTGCTGTTGCTATCCACATTATAAAGCGTAGACAGTAAAGAGTAGTAACTATCAATTAAAATAGTCAAACAAAACAAACGTTCATTTTCATTCAAGTTTGTGGTTGAAATCCCGTTAACGGTATTTCATTTGACTACTCAACTTGCAATCAGACACATCAAATTAACTTCACATAGGTAGATTTGAAATGTAGAGATATGTTTTCAGAATCAGATTACTCAGGGCTGCCAATTATAGAATTTCCTGAAACTAGTTGATGGTATTTCTCTTTAATTAGCTGCTAGGAGGGTAAAACTAACCTATAATAACGTTATTATAATCTAAATGTTACATCTGGATATTAACACTATCATAATCGAATCAAAAGCTGACTTGTAAGTACCAAAAGAACTACATATGTGCAGTTCCGTAAATCCGTAGTTAACATCGTTTTATCTCTCTTCTGTATTCGAGCGCGCGGAAAATAATAAAAAACAAAATCATGAATCGTTATGGGAACAAAAACGTTTACAAAGGTGGTAGCCCTAGTTGTTGGGGTGTGCGCTGTGGGGGTGGGGGGCCACCTGTGAGCGTACCGTCCAACGGTCGAGGGTTGCGCGCCAAAGTATGTTAATTAATTTTCGGTTGACCGTCCAGTGCTCTACGGGTTTGCTCAAATCGGCCCACCGTGCGGTTTTCGTATATTTTGTTTTCAGGAAAGGTCAGTCATGTAATCCAACAATATTGTTAATACGGTCAATGGAGTTACGGACGGGGTACTTGGTAATAAATTAATAAGTTGTCAATTAAAGGATCATATTTGTTTCATTATTTTCGTGATCAAATGATAGGTATTCAAAGTATCCAGCTACGAACAATCACGTAAAATTATCGCCTACAAACAACTCGTTGACAAAACACGCGTGTGGTTCATACATAATCTTCGATTTTACCACCGTCTGAGTTCAATTAATTATTCAATAGCGTAAACCGCTAGGAAATGGGGCAATGGGTTTTTATTAATTCCTCTTCGGAATATTAAAGTGGGATGGGATGATTAATGATTCAGCACGATTATTATGTTTATTAAAATGTGCGCGTGCGGTGGTACAATCAAGCCGCATCACAAAGATGTTTACTGGTCGGCGTAAATGTTTACAAATTTACGCGACGTGGACGACACAAAGGCGTAGTGCGTGGTCCACGTGGCGCGTGCACTATGCACTGTGTGTGGAGTACACCTCAAGTCGTCATTACGTCGTGCACAGACCGCAGAATGCCATACAATGCTGTAACCCCCTATCTGCCCAACCGTGTCTGCGCCACGCCGCAGCCACTGCGTCAGACGGTCAGCAATATCGCAGATCGACTCACACGGAAACGTCAAACGTTATGCAACCTAATAAAAATTGTTTTGCATGAATTGCGATTTACCTACGTATGATAATAATGTGCAGTGTTTTCAATTACTTCGAAGTCAGCCTAGGCTTATATGTCACACATATGACGAATATGTTCATTGATATTTGGACTTAATGGTAGAGTACCTACTTTGTCACAAGATAAAGACTATGAATGACCAATCAAATGCCCAATATACTTTTTGGCACTCTGACCCTGGCAACAGATCGGGATAGCGTTTTGTAGAACGCAAAAAATCATGATTCAGCCATAGTGATTCAACTTTCCAAGTCATGAATTGGGACGCAATCACGCAACAATATCTTCTCAAATATTTATGAAACTTCAGAGCTTCCGACTGTCAAAGAGAATTAAGATACATATGAAAATAAAACCATTAAGCCGTTCAATTTTGCAGTGATCAATGCCATTTTTTTTAGATTTCAAAGTAACCGAATCCCCGAAGATGATCAAGAGATCTCACCTCTGAGTCACGTAGCCGCTACTCGCCTGCCAAAATCAAATAATACTAATACAAAGCATAGGTATTTATGTAGATTGCTACGCCAATTTAGACTTTGATTCAATACGACAACAGATCGCAAGTGAGCGTAGTAGAAGTGAATCATCGTACTCGCTTCGCCAGCTGCGAATTAAGACTCAGATTGCAAGTTCTCAGCGAGTGTCTTGAGTCGTCTTGCAACATTAGCTGTAAACGCTAAACATTATCACATTTTATGTGTACGTGCGGACTTAGCCTCGTGTCGTCGAAAAAATCTGCATAAGTCGTCACAGAATCCGTTTCTGTTCACGCGACGCGAAATTTTGTTACCCTCACGAAATCGCTTTTCACGTTAACTCGCGTTTCTACTGTATGATATATTTAGAAAGAGTTTGTATGTTTTTCTATTGATATGCGAGCTGCCGATTCGTTGTTTTCCAGTTTGTCAATGAAGATGAATGTCACTTGACACACCATCGTTTCTTGAGCACACCATTGAGACTGAACCCATAAAGTGTCTCTACCTAGACCTCCGGCACGAGAGAATGGAATGCGCAATTTGATTTAAAAGAAAAGAAATATCAATACTGACATGACTTTTGATGATAAGAATGATAATTGGGATTTGTAAGACTTTTATTATTAGGATGAAACCAAAAAAGATAATGGGTTCCTAACGTATAGGACCTAAAGCAAAAAGGCCGAAAAGCGATAAGTACTCCATTAGCAGTCTCTTCTGCTTCATTCTCATAAAACAATACGGTTTCGGACAATACCCAGTTTAAACACATCCGATAAAATCCTAGAACAGCTATTACTACCGTAAACAGCTATTTATGCTCAAGTGTCACGTTAAATGCTCAAGAATCACGCAAAGGGCTTCGTTACAACTATTTTTTATTTTGAATTCGCAGGCTTAAACATCCTTTTTACTTTAATCGATCCTATAATAGTATATGTTATTACTTGATCGTGGGAAAAGGAGAGAAGTAACTGTTTTACTAATTACTCTTAAAAAATGTGCACGAGGTTCCTTGGCCTTTGTTATGCAGTTTATATAATCTAATGAGTAAATACAATTAGCGAATCGGGTTTGTTTACATAATGCACATGTGCAGCAATAAAATATGCATAAATTATGGGTAAAGTTCACAGTCTGTTGAATTAACATATCAAAGATTACTTAATGGTTATTAGTACCTACATTCAAGAAACTTGTGGATAAAAAAGGACTAATAGAGATACCTGTGAATGCCACACTTGAAGTAAAAGAAGGGAAGAAAAGAGTTAAAGAAGATAATTTGGAAATTATCGATACAAAAGAAGCTAAAGAAACTTCTTTTGCTCACATGAACACATCAACCGTTTTGAACGACACGCGACATATCATGTTGGACAAAATTAGTTAATACATGTGCAAAAAAGGGTCCTTCCCAAAAAGTTGGAAGCACCAGTCCCTACGAAAAAATGTAGGCAAATGACTACCATGAAGCATACAATCTAATTGGTTTTGGGTCCTCTGAATTTGACCCTTCTTGAACATATCCAATAAAGCGAGCGGGATATTACTCAAATATGATATAGATGGCCTGGTAACAAAGAGATACTTATGAAATTAAGGCGATAAATCAGCGTGGTCTGAGCGAGGCGGGCCATGAATGAGCACAGGAACAACGACTTATATGTAAATAATGTCGTATGCCAACGCCCGACGACCGCTCGCTTGAATATAAAGTAATATGTCACAGGACATTACATGCCAGTGATCGAGTGCTAATAGTCTTAGGGACTTCCACGACATGTTTATAATTGATAAGCTGCAAGTCTGCAAATAACAAGACGATATACATCGAAAGAAAGTTGTTCACTTTCAAGTTGACCAGTGTTTGGTTATAAAGGTGAATGGTACTGAGACGATTGGTTTTGCAAAACGGACGTTCAAATTACTTTTCGTATGGCGTAAATGAGAGGCGTCAGCGCGTAACGTGGCCGCAACTGGCAGAGATAACAACTCACTGTAGTCTGTAAGCAACCACAGAAGCGTTAAGTGATAAATGTATGGCTTGAGTATGAAATAGCCATTAAGTCGTTTAGACTACTTCTCTATTTGTTGTTGAATGTCCTCCGGTGTATTAGTTTTACTAAGAAAGGTAAATAGTAATGATGGGGCTATTATGCTGATTACTATTTTGTAATGATTTTTACTTCGTCTAGTCTTTGTTTTACGGTATGATTGATTAGCTTTGACTTTTAACTATACCAAAGACGTTTTATACTAGCTATTGATGTATATTATTAACGCTACCTATTAATAAAAAATATCTATAGAGAGCAATGTTTAGATACATATTTTCCCACTCAGTTATTCTATTGTTCATTTGTTTTTTCTAGTCAATGGTCAGTATACGGCGATCTAAAGTAATCGACATGATAGTTGAGCAGCTACACTAGAACGGATATGTAGGTCTGCTGCGTGCGTACTCTTGCCTTACTATACAAATAGCTAATATGGAGTTGTAAAGTGTTGCAGAAACCGCGCACACAACATATACTCAGGAATATATGCAAATTATTGAACCTTCAAAGTTTCAAACGCTACTAAACTGGAGGTAACAACAATACCTGATCAGGGATCAGTTGTTGAATAATTTCGCCCAATAAATCGCTAAGAAAGTCCCAGCTATGCATTACTATTCAATAATATGCAAGTCTCTACATAAGGGAAAAATTCTAAAAACTCAACCCATTCAATATATTTTGATCTTTAGTATTCCCTGTCCGTACAGTGTTCAAACGTGACCTGAACTCTTTCCTATTGTGGTTCAATATCAACGACGACGTCAAAAACAATGAATTCATGACCAACTTCCAGCAGAGTGCGTGAGTTTGGAACGCCCGCCATCTGAATATTGAGTAATAGTTTAATGTACATATTAAAGCTTCCAACTGCGTCTTATATACGTACGAATCCAGCTAGAAATGTATCCACAAATATTAGTTAGACATCGAGGTTCGAGATGTTAGATCGTGTTTGTTTCATTATGCCGCAGTCTCGCTTATGTGTAGGTACCTAATGAAGGGAATCTGAGAGCTTTAGCGAGATCAAGGTGCGCTGATAATCGAATTAATTTGAACTGCACTGGAGTCAGCTATGTTGCCGACAGAGGGCTTAACTAAGTTTATGAGTATGCTAGGTACGCTCTTAGCGCAACAAGTTTGTTGGGAGCATCTTGAATGCTTTGAAATCGGTTAAGCCATATAGAGCCGTTGAACCGTTTGTGTTCAATAGTTTGGCTGGTTTGGCGCTTCAGTATGTGAAGTCGAGCGTCAAGAGAGATACTGTGTTTGTCTAATTCATACTGGATAGGGTCGTAAAGTGATTATAGCCGGTGCAATTAGTACTAACGGTTGTGGTGGCCAGCCCAGCTGCGTTGTGATGGCGGGAGACAATTGCTGCCGACAATTCGCGAGGGTTCAATGACCACTCGGACGATGCAAGCAAGACGCGCTCAAACACGACGATTTTCTTCTAGAAAGTTTAGCGTTGTCGACGTGGAACATCTATGTTTTAGCAGATTCCTCTCGACATTTTATTGATAAGCGGAAAATTACAAACTTTTGTTTTTTCCTGCGGCGATGTGAATAGGCAAGTAGTTCCAACGTGACATGACGGTCTTTGTTCGTCAGTTAATAGTGAATCACATGTCCAAGCCGCACTACTTCCACGATTTATTGCGGAGTTGAAGAAATAAAACTTAGTTTATAAAACATCAATAACAGGAAATTAATGTATAGTGTAAATCACATGCCTATATGTTATGTTATAACCATAGACGGGCAGGCCAGCATTGTGTCCGTTTACGATTCTCACAGTAATTATAGTTGCCATAGTAAATCAGCGCAATAATATTTCTCGACGGTATCAGGTATAATTGGATCGCAATGCGAGTAGCATCTATGCGGAAGAACGGGAGCAACATCTCTCGTTACATTCTGTGTCTTATTCTAAGAATTCCATGGGAATACATTGGCGTACTTGAAACAACATAAATAGCAACCTGCACATTAAACTCATTGTTCACAGCTTTCATATAAACTATCTTTTAAATTAATGTCCGCACAAATTTTCCTAATAGTCTGGGAATTAAGAAAATAGAAATAAAAATATTTGCTCAACTCTTTCACATACACGGAGGTACAGACGATTCTTATCGTGTCATTATGAAAAAGTAACTGGACTAAGCTATAAGATTTTAATTAGCACCCAGTTCATCAACAGACTACCATCAAGGGAGGAAACGAAGTCCCCAAACATAAACAAAGCTTGTCACGATCAAGCGTTCAAAAGCAAAGTACACTAAAATATTTCCATTAAAATCGACAGAGCACATGAGGTTAAGTGAAAAACTTGGGTAACAAAGGCTGGCGTGGTCGGCTCACTATTTAGTATGCATTTGGAAAGGAGTTGAGGCGAGAGCAATAAGTTTGAGCCCGCGATTTGCATAGATTGTGGCGCGCGGCGGCGGCGCGGCGCGGGCGCGTTTGGTGATTTACTTGCGCGGCCGCGTGGGCGACGGCAAGATAACACCTGCACTGCTATTATGATGACACCTCGGCGAACTGAACCGTAGTAGCACGAATGTTACAAGAACTGTGTAGATTATGTTAAAAAACGGCTAAACTTAGGACTAGCATATATATGTTAGTTTTGTCTTCATAGCAATTTTTTGCAGAATCTTTGACATTTCCTCAACATTTATGTTAATGTGGATTAGTTTGTATTTTGATTAGTAGTTAATGCATTTATATGTAAGCTTTAGTAGGTGTATAACATATTATTACGCCCATAAAGCGACGACGTCCAAAATACATGTCGTCACAAATGTACATGAAATACATGTCCATGTAGTATGCGACTTTGCCCCTTATTGTACATGGATTCCTTGAACATATGTGATAACTACTAAAGTCTAAAATGAACTTAATTGGTAAATAAAGATTTTAGAAGATCGGACACAGGTAACACAGTGTAAACAAGATTCCACCAAACTCTACCAAGAAGACTATTAAACGCGTAAAAAGTGTAGGATTTCTTTAATTTCTTACGTTTCTCTTCATTTATAAATTCCTAAAGGAATAAACAAAAGTAAAGTCAGGAAAAGAAGTTTGCAGCTTTATTAATTTTTGTTTCCGTAGATTGGACCGCTGCTGCACGCTCTGGCCATTTTCTTTTCCATTTCTGACGTTGAAAACAACCATGTGTTGAGAAAATTACAACACAAATTAATCCACATAAGGGAAACCTCGTACAAAAACTAGTTGCGTATATTAAGAAAAACAATAGTAACTCATAATCATAAGTGGTGGCTGTCTTGTAGGCTCAGCTCGACTGTATGGCGCGCCGAGAAGCCTGCTTGTGGTTAAATTACACTCATTTACCGCAGCAACAACGTCCGTGGCATGTGCAAAATGTTGCCAGCGACGATTAGCAGAATTCCTGCCTTGCAATAGAACATATAAATGCTAAAAAACAAGGCCCTTGCGACACACATATGTACTTAATGACTGGATAGGTTAGTTGTTTTGTTGATTTACCATTTACGTTCGTCATTCCCTTGTGTGATGCATCAACCACCTACCGAGATAATGTTCTGTCATTCTGTCAGTTTTATTTACCTGTATAGATGATTGAGTAAGAATCTTAATTAGCTAAAGTGAAGTATTAGAAATAATAGGCACAGTCTGTTGTTAGTTGATTTAATGATTTGCAGTTGCCTTACACAATAAGTTCGCTAATGGAATTGATAGCAGTAATTAGAGAATGAGCGGCTGCGACAGCCTGCGGCACGATCCATGGAGTTTCGACACAGACAATCGCTGGCGCGTTTACTATGCGGGTTATTATAAAGTGCAATTGTTGCATTCAGCATTCGTAGCGCATTGACGATGGCTAATTTTATCTTTAACACCCGCGTGTTTTAGCGACGGCAAGTTTCACTTATTTATTTTTAAATCACAGCTCATTAATTTATTTGGTAGTATCAAGCAGCCAGACGCTTTAAAAATAAAAAAGGTTTATGAAGCCCTTGAAAGAGTAATTAGCATGACTGCGTGAAAATTAACGGATACAACTTTCCTTGTTCTTGTAAACGTGTAGTGTGAGCGATGTAACGATAACCATAGTTAATTTAACAAATGGGTTACATGATTGAATGCTAGTTGGCTGACGAAGGTCGTGAAACAAAGTTCAGGCTTTGTGGTCGACGTCCGCGGAACACAATAAAGATGTCTTCACAACTCCGCAAGTTTACTGAGCATGGAGCCACGGACGTCATAAACGTTATAACACTGTATCACTATATTCTTACCTAATCATTTTCATATTCAATGAAGTGCGTGTCTCATTATTTACAATATTGAAGGTTCGAAGAAAGTACCTTGATTGTTACTCAATGCACTTATTTCTGCCAAATGGAATCTAACAAGGCTTTGCTATATTTTCAATACTTCCTGATAAAAGTTAAGTATGTGAGTATTAGCAAGTAAATAGCGATACTAGTATTTTAGACTGCTGATCTGGCCTCCACAACCCAGTTACTGGGTAATACAATTATCCTTGGTAAGACTGGTTGTCAGACTTTCGGGCTTCCGACGACCCGTAACGACTGTCAAAGATCCACGAATGACAGCCGGGATCAACGGCTTAACGTGTTTTCCGAGACACGGAGGGGTCTTGGTATGTAAAGACGGTGACCCATCCACGGGGCCACCGCGGCAAGCGTAGCTTAACCTGATCGATCGACCCGAGCGGCTGTTATTACTTAGCCACAAGCCCCTCTGAAAACATAATTTATGAATTAACGACGGTAAAACCATGTTATGAGTTTCTAAGAAACCATGAATGAATTAGATAACCATCTTTCTTTAAATAATCACATTCAGACACATAAATCGCTGCTAACCTAACATATAATTAACCGTGTTTCTAATTGCAGTAATTGTTCACTATCACGTCATAAAGATCTATACCTCACCGAGACTTTAAAATCAGCTCATGCGCAGATTACACGGATGATTAGGCACCCAATTGTTACCTAGAACACTACTCATAAAACTGAATAAGAATCTTTTTCATATAAACGTAAAAGGATTCATTTAAAATAAAGCCGTTGAACTCATCTTCTTCTTATCTATATATATAAAAATGAAATGACGGTTGTTAGTCTCACTAAAACTCGAGAACCACTGGACCAATTGTGATGAAATTTTAGTAAGTTGTTGTGTGCGCACTGGAGAAGGTCCCTAACAAAAGAGAAAAAGGCATTGCAACGCATGCCGGGCATTAGCTAGTAATATATTAATCTTATTTCTCTATCATATGTCAGAGAGTATATTACAGTTCCCAGTAGTATGACTAAACAAATATTTTGAGAATTCCAACGTGCTTGAATATTCTTCAATCGATTAAGAATTCTACAAGCTCAAGTATCCGACGGAACTTATTAATCTCTACATTGATCACACTCCTGTCCGAGGACTTTATATGCTCATTTATCGTTCTTACGTATAAGTGTTTTTATTTTATCATTCACATAGGATTTAATTCCAAATTCTTACTGATTTATATGTCCACATTCGGAGGAAACTATTTTAATTAGGCTCTTTTTCTGTCCATAATATTTGATAATGACTGCTAGGAGAGGTTAAAAAACCTAGTTCTCTAAATAAAATGTTCTCGTCGCTTCTAAATAGCATTCAGAAGATTTTATTTTACGCATTTCCATTTTTATAGTCGTGCAAACACGAACCGTCAATCCACACCCTTACGTATAACTGTAAAGGCGTCGCGCCGGTCATGGGCACTGTGCCAGCAACAACGGTGTTTCTCGTCGCTTCCGAATGAGTGTCGCTCGACCACTTGTCATTCAACAGCCGCCGATAATTGGGGTGTTTACCTAATGATCATTAAAAAATCGAATAGATCCGCGTTATGCAATCGATTAGGAGCTAGACACAGAATCGAATTAGGAATCAGCAGTTTACTCAACAGTTTCGAATCGATTAATAACAGTTTTTGTCTCTGTTTTTATATCGATTCTAATACTGATTTTCATTGCACTATTTAAATAAGTTGTCGGAGAGTTCATACAGATTGTTCTGGTGCACTAGACATTGTAAGTAGGCCGAATCGATCACGCTTCGATTGGAGTGTTGAGCTTTTGCTCCTACATAAAGCATCGTTAAAACTACTTGTTTGATCTTTAACCTCCGTCGGTATACACTACATGTAAATACATGAACATGGCTGCGTTTGTTGCGTTCAATAATTACCTACAATATGTAAATTGTTAATGGCGGACTTTAGAGAGCTTAAAAGCCCACAATCAAAAATTTACATATTTAACACACAATTACTGAGCGTAATCTCATAATTTGTCTACGGTTTGTTGGTTTGATTATGTGGTGTCTTTGCAGTTATACGATAGCAACACAAACAAGTTTTTACTAACAACAACACTGAAGTATCCTAAATGGTTACTTAATATAAACATGTGCTCGCTACAACAATGAAACAGTAGCAGTACAAAACAAATTCGTGTCGATAAGGTTATTACTCGCTCATAAATATAGCAGTGACAAATAATGTTTAAGACACTTAAGCAGCTCGTATCAGCGCAGGGGACATGACGTAAGTACAAAGGGTGCAGGCGTCCAAGTTGTCAAACGAGAAGTTTTTATCGGGCGGCCTGTCGGCGTTGAATAGAAATGAGCCTTGAATAATGCATGTGTGGTGCGGCCCGCGTCCCGCACCTCTCCAAACTGATTTGTTGCAACCGACGTTGCAACAACGCGATCACGCTCATACACAGGTGTTTACGTTTATACCGAGCGATTGTACGCCTCCACTCCATGTGTTCTAACTCCGACCGACTCGCTGACACCGCATTATATGATATCAGCAACGTTGTTATACGATTCTAAACCGACTGTGAGAACATTACTGCTGGATTCAAACAACTTGATAAAAGGATATTAATAAGCATGACCTACGTTGCACTATACAGTGTGTTGTAGTTTGGTTCTATGACTCACAAGTCTATTACGTAAAACAATGTTTCGTCAAGTTGAGCGTGTAATAATCCTTCGAAACTAAACTGTTAACGCTAGCGGCAAATAGAAAAACGTAGAAGAAAATCTCCGTTTTATAGCTAATCAAAAAACTGCATCAGTAGTTCATTCTCAGCTTAGTGTTAAAGCGTAGGCTTGTAAAGTGTGTGAGCTTGTGAAACACATATACTTAGCCGAGCGCCCCGAGGCTGGTTTCACTTCCTGTGCCTTAAACCCATTGATGCGGCATCAGATATGAATCTTTTTCATGCAATATAGTAAAACAAGAATGAAATTCTGTTACAGGTTTGTGGTTACGTGGGTAGAGTAATGGTTGACTATTGAGCGCTGTTATAGCTACTGTCAGTTTACGTTTCCGCAAAGCAAAATATTACTCATTGTTAATGCTAAGTTTAGTTGCTAAAAATTAAACGGGCGTACGTCGAGTGTTGGTACATAGAAGGAACGGTACATTAACTAGCCGCGTTCAAAGCGGGAATGAAGCGAGCCATTTGTGGCCGTGGTGAGGTTCTGGTTTGCTCCGCCAAGATGGCTATGTTATAAGTCGTAGAACGCAGCCCAGTACACATTTTTGCGCAGTTACCTCCATTCTTAACTAGAAACTAACTGGCTATTTGATTTACTGCAAATTAACATAAAAGATGCACATTCCACGAACTGCTCAGTGAAAATAGAGCGATGAATCTGCAAAAGCGACGGGGTAAATTATATTATCTTAAAGATTAGAAAGCTATAGCATAATTATTAAAACAGTAGACATTTACATAATAACTGCCTATTCAACTATTCATAATGGAGTAACATTAAAATCTAGGTAACGCAAGATGATAAGATAACTCCATCCGCAACGGTATCGCAAATATCAAATTTAAGACTTTTATCTGCGCAGACATAGAAAGTTTCAGTTGAATAGAAAGATGCGTAGGCACCTCTTAATTTGTGCCTAACTCCTAAATATTAAACGACCATGATTGTACATTTCTATTATATTATATTTTTAATACCTATTTAGTGGTTAATGAGCTCAAGACTTTTTACCTTTCGAAGTTTCCTCACAGAGAGACTAAATAGATGAACGCTGAAATACTTAGGTTACCTTTGTAATAAAATGATTATATAATCGTTATTTACAGACAATATTATTGAAAGAAGACGTGGAAGTCATCAAAAGATTATTTACTTCCAAATTACTTCACTCAATTGCTTTCAGTTATGTATTGTTACATTAGTTTCTGCTCGCCACATCAACTTTCGCGTGGACTACATTAATAAAGGCTGATATTTATTCTTTATTTCTCAACTCCGTGATGAAATGTATCTGGTTTCCGTTTTCAGACTACAACACGACTACTTCAATAAAATCAAAATGAAGCGACGCGTATAAATACACAGGCGAACATTCTGTAAGGACTTCTCCATTTTTGTCTATTCTGAAACTTATTTTTAGAATGTTTCACTATGGTTTAACTGCAGTTGGAACACTTTGTGATCAGATTTTGTTTTAGGGCTCTATTACTTTGGGGGGAAAAGGGGTTGCGTAATAGTTGAATGTGCATTATGACACTTAGAAGACGAGAAACATCAGTCATTCAGTCATTCGTTCATGAAGTCTGATACTTCTCGTCTCCGAATAGTAGAGGCAGAGCATAGGCCCTCAAAGAAACATTGTTTTTATCTACTATAGGCAAAGTTGCCAACACCACTAATCATCATTTGAGATCTTAGAGGTTTATTTTTAATATTTTGGAGTGTTTTTCAAGGCAGTATTTTGAGGGTCTTAACTAGCTTATGACAAACGTGAAGATGGTTCATACTTCAAGCTAACATTTTGCCTGACAAAAGCCCGAATACGTTATTAATTGGAGCTGAAAGCTTCGTAGCTTTGTCGCTTCGTTATCGTGAACTTGGCTTGTGTGTTTGCTTGTGTTAATTTGGTTGAACAGTGTAACGATTGTAGATAGACCGACCAATAAAATGTATGCGCAATAATAAAAAAGACCATAAAACCTTCGTAACATTCAAGTAGATTACCTTCAGATATACGGACGAGAAGCAAATATGTGTCTGAGCATTATAAATGATAGACAAGATTCTGGTGAAGAAACTTTTTTTTGTCATAAACCTGCTCGTATGTTAACATTGTGGTTAAAGTCAAACAACGTAGTTAGTCACAAATTCACAGTGCGATTATGGTACGGTCAGCATCAAAAGTTGATTAACACTTCAGTTTTTTTAATCTTAGTTATTGAGCAAAATATTTGTTCAAATTTGCAGCAGAAGAATTTTTTTTAGAATATATACTCTTGTCTATTATGTGAAAAGCTAAAAATCAGTTTATTGAAAAAAGTTGTTGTCAATTTAATAACATGTAA
Organism: Amphipoea lucens; assembly: GCA_947508005.1. Taxonomy (NCBI): domain Eukaryota; kingdom Metazoa; phylum Arthropoda; class Insecta; order Lepidoptera; family Noctuidae; genus Amphipoea; species Amphipoea lucens. The sequence continues at coordinate 6,873,955 of OX382362.1, read as the reverse complement.
AAATGATAGTGTTAATCGACTTTTGATGCTGACTGTACCTACCTAATTCCTCACAATTCTTGGTACCAGTTTTATGCTTCTCTCTTGTGGAAGCAATTTCTAATGATTCTTTGCTTCTGCTGAAAATCAAACTTTCTGTAATCTCATTTAACTGTGAATTGTTTTCATCATATTTAAATACAATGAGTTCTTTAAATGGCATGTTTTTAACCCAATTAAAAGCTGTTGAACGCAGTTTCGGTAATATCAGAATATATTAGTGAAATCAATGCATTTCATTATAACATGAATGCAATTATCTCTGGCGTTGTAGATACTGTTTTAAGTTTCACAAAAGATATAATACCAAACGACAGATAATATTCAGTAGCTGTCATAAAAAGATTAATTTGACCAACATTCATTAAATAAAGCGGTCTATAAAATAATAAAGTACAATATTTGCGTAGAGGTCTCAAGTGAACGGCTCTATTACAATGCCACGGTGAGAAAGCTCAGTCGTGTCGCTTGCGTTGCAATGGCGCCGGCACAATGCTCACGTTTGCGACATCGCAATCAGCATCGTCAGCTCTATGTGTATCGAACTACAAAAGGTCAGGTTAAATAGCAACTCAACTTGCAAAGTCGCAATTCACTTGCTGTTTCCATTCCGCACATTTTTTACTGTAATTATCTGCGCTAATTAAAGTTATGGACTTGTAGTTGTAGGTACTATTTGCAGACAATGTTTACATTATTGCCGACGGTAAATGTTTCCTTGTATCTACAAAAATAAAACTACAATATCTGTTTTAAGAGATACAATCCTTAACCAGTATTCATTAAAGGACCAAATAAAAGTTTGAAGCAAAAATAACGCCAGATGTCTTGGTTATGTTCAGTGTGGACTGTGTGGATGAGGGCTGAAGATAAAAAGAATTTAATAGTTAAAGAAGAGATAAAGAGGCACAATCCGTTAGTGAAATTGAATAAATAGTTTAAGAACACCTCTGTAAACAAAGCAGGTAGAACCAAAGGAACTGTTTTAATATAAAAGACCCGACTGCCTCACGAAGAGGACCCGACGCGGTGAAAGGTAAATAACACTATGAGATATAACATAATAATGAAATTTTAATGAACCACTGTTTCAAATTCTATTCAGCAGACTTTTCCGCTATTGTGTTTATTTATAAATAGTTCAGCTATTCAGTTTTATTATAACAATTAAACGAAAATGAAATCATTATAAAAATAATATAGACTCCTCACTGTAATTTATTATTGTTAGTCAACAAAAACGATAGTAAGTTTGTTCGGGGATCAAGGCGAAAGAAAAAGTCAAAGTTATCTAGTGTGAATAGATACTTGGTGAACACAATAAGCTCTGCCCACGCGCCGATGAATCATGCGCCCGCGCCGTTGCCGCAACACACACAGCAAGAACAGCAAAAACATTACCTACTTTTGAATAAGTATCCTTTCTCTTTCTACACCTCCGAGCGTGCACCGCGTTCGGCGCCACTCGTTGTATCAATAAACAAATGAATCATTATCAGTACGTATCTAATAGATTGACTTTGACCATGATTTGAGTCAATGCTAACTAAACTAGCGCCGTTATCATTACACAATATTTGTTGGTTTACCTTATAGCATAAGGACTGGAATTATTTGGAAACGATACTGCATTAACAGAGACAGATCGTAATTGGATCCCCTATGATAGTGAGTATCGCAGGACGGTTTCCCATGAGACAGTATATAGACCTAGAAACTAGAAAATAGCGTATAGCCAGCAGTTGGTCTATTAATCAATCGATGCGGACACAGTTTGGACTGAATATAACAAACATAACAGATAATTATAATGAAATTTCAGAGTAATGTAGAGTCAGTATCCGCTGAAGAAAGTTTTAAAATAAAGTCCATACCGGAGACGAGAATGTTTATAAGAGAACACGCCAAATGGCGCATAAACGTTTAAAATGTTGTAAATTATTCTCTTAATCTTGATGGCATGATGACAAATAAAACGTCCTTTCACCTGGGGTACGCTTTTGGACACGATGACGGTTAAAAGAGAGATATAAAAAAAAATTAAATATAATATATTATACGCCATTCGGAAACTATATCAATTATTTCAGCAGTTAAATAAAGCATCAACGTATTTCCTGATCATAATACACGTGGCACTTAATTTAATTCGTCGGTTTAAAATGTAAAACTTACATTACATTTGTGTAATTAATTACAACCATTGCCCTGAATACAGAAAATGCTATTGAATTGCAACTACATATTAAAACTCGTACAGTGTCAATTGAACCAATGAATGTGCGTCGGTAATACCAAGCCTGATTTCGAAATGTAAGAGCGGAACTGTACGATCAAAAGTTTTTTTTGTAAGAAATCTATTTACTTATTACATTGGACATTAATTTATTGTCGCATTAACTGACCAGTCATAGCAGCCAAAGCGTGACGAAGTCGAACGAGTGGCCATGAAGTGCGTAGAGCGACTGGCCGGTGTGATACGTAGAAACGGTGACTCACAGAGAGAGAACAGAAATATGCATTACTGTGTACCAGATAAGGACAACAGATTTCAGAAAACAGGTTTGAGATTTCGAGTTTCGATCCGATATTCTCTTGTCTGTGCCAAGTATACTCCGGACGAGTAAAGCTGCCGTTCACAAAACTCGGGGAAGTCGTACATTACAGCTTTTTATTTTTTTATTCAGCTTGATACTGTTCAACAAGTAGGATTTACTTTAACTGGCCTTCGTCTACTTCTCGATTAATGGTTGTTATCGTAATTAGTCACAGACCGGTCTCGATAACTTTCCCGGCTTACTTTAAAACAACTATTATTGTGAATTAGCAGATTTCGTTCTTTATCTTATCAAGTAAAGGTTACCTACTGAACACTTTCTTTATCAAGACATGGTCTGTGTCGTGGTGATGTCACCACTACTTTGGTGCTCTTATCTTAACGAAGATAAAACGTTAGTTAGGAATGTTCTACAGACGTAAGTTAGCTAATAAAATGCGTACCAACTAGGCATCCCGTCATCACCGCAGTTATCTCATCTAATGAAAAGGTTATACGAAGCTTGTATTATGAACACAGTTCCGCGAAAGACAAATAAAACTACACAAAAGCGGATAGTATAGATGTTGTAGCGGTATTGTTAAGCCGTCGGCGGCATATCAACACGTGTTTCGCGTGTGATTAAATTATCAATCGGTGCAGTGATCGCTGAAGAAAGTCTAGAGCTACACGATTACAGGAATTTTCCGAGTCGGTGGAAATGATCGCGTCTCGGTGAATCATTACATGTTTTTGCTTCTACGTTGCCCACAGAGAAAACGCGCGTTTCTTACACGTTAATAAAATCAACCATCAAAGTTGACGTTTAAATTGGGTTTTTCAATTTTGCGGGCGTTCCTTGTAAATCGATAGAACAAATCACAATGCAGTAAGAAGTGCCAAAAAATGGGACAGTCATAGCCAATGTTGTCCACACGGCTGTCTTGTTAAACGTCTCAGTAATTTATTGAGTACAAGCCGGCGTGTAAAAATATTCAATAGTAAATCTTAATCACTTACATCAGCGTATTTGTCCGTCAAAAAAGTACAACAGTGCCTTTAACGTTAATGGGTCTATTTTTAATGATAATAGGTTGCCGATAATTGTATACTAGTATTGACGTCACGGCTATTTGGCAACGTAAGCGGTCTATAGGAAAACATGCAAATTTGTTGGCTGATTCCTTCCACTATCTTGTGTTAGTATTGTTAGTAGATTGCGTTGTTACAGATTTATTATCTCAATTGTGTTGGCTCAGTGGTTCCATACAATTTGAGCATGTGGAGTTTGTATTTTTATTACTAGCTGAGCCCCGCGGTTTCACCCGCATAAGTTTCGATCCCGTGGGTACATCGGGATAAAAAGTAGCCTATATGTTAATCCAGGATGTCAGCTACCTCCATACAAAATTTTGTCAAAATTGGTCCAGCCGTTTGAGCGTGAAGAAGTAACAAACATATAAACACACACACACACACAATCACAAACTTTCGCCTTTATAATATGAGTGTGATTTAAATATACTCCCAATACATCAACCAATTTATTTATATAATAGAAGCAAATACGGAAAAAATATCGATGATTTGCAAATTAACATGTTAATAATGTTTACTTATAGGCTCGGAATTTCCATATAAGCAAAATCTAAGTCACATTTCTGTGTGACTAATAAGGCACACAAAGATTCTATACAAAGATGGCATTACTTATCTTAACATCATCAAATATTTACGTAAAAACTGTGTACCATTCATGCCGTAGTTATAAACGTGTTCTAATTTGTATACTTCGAATATGTTCTATAAGAAAGATAATGTTTTAGACAATGCGCTTCCTAGTGTTGCGATTGCGATACAAGTGAACGCAACAGATGCAGCGTGTGTGTCGGATCTGCGACGCGGTGCTAGGTTTTAGTTGCATACAAATCGGAACAAGGTATAATTTGATCGTGGTCCAACAATCGTTAAGGCTACTGTTACCGGCCTGTGCGGCAACCGGTTTGTCCACTTCCAGTGCCGAAACGACGCCAATCATAGCCTTAATACCAGAGCCGGAGAGCCTTTTATTATTAACCAATCTCTACAAGATTATATTGCTTCCTCAGTTTTCTTTCATTGGATCATACTTAAAGTTTCATTAAAGTTTAACGCGTTGATTAAATTTAGTTAGAACATAGAGCAATAATGAAAAGACAAGTAATAATGATAACAGGAGAGGTGAAGAAAGAGCAAGTCTTTATAGTAAACGGTAAATGTAGTTGCCACCGTCGCTGCAGCGCTTACGCAATTTTTCAGCGTACTATTGACACAGTTAAAATGACAGCTTTTATCAGAACGGATTTAAATTGATCCAATGACAACAGTGCTGTTGTTATAGGTTTCTCTCAGTATTGTAATTTATTTTGCAGTTTACTTAGTTTCTATTTCTTTTTTTGTTTCCAATGAATGCAATTAAATTGTATTACGTATATTAGGATTATAGAAAGGAGATGAAGTATTAGTTACAGTCATATTTTACGATTTCTTTTTATTAGTTAGAAATTGTGCCAAGTGTCCTTTAGCATGCATATTCATTTGCTTTATTTGTCACGATTCCGGAGTTTTTTTTTGTGTTGTTTAAGTATATGATGTTTTTATATTTTTAATTATTGTTAGGTAAATCTAAAAAATCTTAAACAATATCGCTTTGTTTCCTTTTCCTGGTCAGTAATGTATGTTTAGAATTCCTTCGATAGAATCATTGTTTTCTTACACATGTAAAGTGTTTATTAGTGCAATTGTAATACGATTATACAATCATTGGCAGCAATCACTAAATCTCCTCGCAGATGCTGAAATTATCGCGTGCATCGGTGCCAATAGCTGTCTGATTGATGGCTGATCCGGCGGGCATTTATCCATTCGTGAAACCGAGTAGGCAGATTGACAGCAAAAATCAAGAAAAGGCTAATCAAACCAAAGCGAAAGCGCTTCCAAAACGCAACTTCCTGTGGAGCCCCCTCAAATTAGCCGAAAGCGTAGCAACATCAGCCACTGGAAATTATCTTGTGGCGTGCTGGAAATTGGCGTGCAACTACTTATACCATTTTAGAAATGAGTAATTGCTGTCGAAATTTAGCGCTCGAGGGTGCGCACCTGCGGGCGCCGAGATTCATTCATGAGAGGAGCAAAATAAAGCGGCGAGAGGTCGAGAACAATCCGCGGGCGATAATAACAGTTGGCTTTTCTAAGAAACAGTGTGGCGTGGAGGCTTCGACGGAGGGTGTGTTCGCGTCTCGCTCGCACGGTTAGGGAGTAAGCGAGAGGGCGTGGGCGGGGCCGGCGTGTTATGTCACGTCGCGGGCGGTGAAGGCGTCGGGATCGGAGTGCGCTGCTGCACGCTGCACTCTCTGCATCCGCCACACATCCCGACTTTTCATTATTAACGCTTGTTAAGATCGTGTCGGAGGTCAGCGGCAGATAAATATTAAGTCAGGTGGTACCTTCATCAATACCATTCATTCGGTGATTAATGTGTTAATCGTATGCAATCTGTTGTGCAGTTAGTATAAGGAAATGATAGTGACAGGTAAAGGTAGGTACACAATGTTCATGCTGATAAGATTTAGGCGGCTACTGATATCGATGCAAAGATTAGCCAACAGAACCAAAAAGAACCAGATTTTAAGTAGATACAGAAACAGTTACATTGAATATTTATATTACCATAATTAACATCGACTAATACCTCGACACGGACCTCGAGTACCTTGAGTACAAGAGAAAATAACATGATATGTCTGACGTAAACAAGCATGTTGTATGTAATTTACATTCTCAATAGCTCAAAGGATTTGCATCAATGGATTGTTATTGAATTAGTTTCCATGTCAGTTATTGACCGGCTATAATGCGTATAATACCTACAGGGAGTCTAATACGATCATTACCGAACCAATACCAGCGGTATTCCTATACACGATCGCGTGATTTATATTCATAGTTTGATTACTACTTGTCAGCTCGGGGATGAATAAAGTAGTTTATGTGAAAATTACCGGTGGGCACAAATGAAAACATTTTTATGCATAAATAAGGCGCGTTCGATAGAAACGGCACGATTCAGCCGCACATGGCACAATGCGACGGTTTTATTACACGAGCCAATGGTGAGGCGACGTTTATAAATCATACCTTTATGGTTATTCTTAGCGATAAACTCGACGTTTCTAGCGTTGATGCGAACATTTCGAACGCGTGTGCGCCTACGGCGACGGGTGTTCCTATGCGCTTGCGCCATGTGGATCGCGGCATTTCCCTAACATGCCAGGAAAACGTTTTGTGCTGCATTGATAAAATAAAACCTGAAAAACTAATTAATGGGATACGATATTTCTATTTTTGTTGAGCAATTAGTCATAACTATACTCATTACGAACAATAAATTAACTACACATTAATTAGCATAATTACGGACTAATTTATATCAATTAGTTTATGAATTGGATATCTAAACCTTTGATAAACATCAATTGCACAGCAGAGAGTAGAACGAAAGTAGGTTGTATAGGACTTTCTTTTGCACACCGCAAAATATTGATGTTGACTAGCTTATAAAGATTAAAGGCTAATCTAATTGGCTAAGTGGTTAGATTACACTGCCAATTAACAAGGAAAATAAGAGCAAAAATGTGTCTTACTGACGTCTTATTTATTTACTTGGTAACTTCCTGTATTATGTACGTACGTCAGAAACCAGGACTTCCCGCGAATTTGTGTAGGTAACCTACTGTAATGTTTAAACACACACTATTGTTTTTATCCTTATAATAATATTGTGAGAACCGGTACTTCATCCTAATAAGTTCATTTATCACATCACGACAAGAAGACAGCATGCTGTTTAAAAAATGATCTTTCGTGTCTAAAATGATGTGAGTGGTAAAAGTTTTTAAGCGCTTGAGACGAGTTTGGAAGCACAGCCAACAACGATATTTAAAACAAAAGGCTTTTTCCTATTTATTTATTCTTTTTTATGAACATCGGTCCTTCGGACGATCGACCAAATAAGGTTTTTTAATTCGTAACCGATAAAAAACATAGTTTTTTGAGTTAGTGATGGTTTGATTTTAAACTAAAACTCTAATCGGAATGGAGTATTTTATTTAAACTTAAGAAAATTTTTTTGTTTTCAAGTTTCATAATAATACAAATAGTCTATTACTTGTTTATTTAATAAAATCATTGGACGATCGGCCAAATAAACATTTCAATCCGTAACCGGAAAAAAAAAAAACGTTTTTGCCCAAAAAAGTTAGTGATAGTTCGATGTTTAAACTAAAATTTTGATCGCAGAGGAGAACGGTCACCTAATTTGAAGTTTGCTAAATCCATAGTGTTTTCTTTTTTAATTACATACAACGATACCAAAATATTCAGCTGCAACCGGTTAAACTGGAATCCGACCGCAACATAGTTGGAAAAGGCTAGGCAGATGATGATGATACAACTGTACCAACAAAAAACCTAAGTCTTTTTTAAAAGCATAGGTCTATCGAACAGCCAAACAAGATTTCAATCCGTAACCAAAAGAAAACAACAACGTTTTTTGTCCAAAAAGTTAGTGATAGTTCGATGTTTACATTGTTACGTAAATCGGAGACGAGACGGCTACTCATTTTAGATTACAGTTATTAAAGCTTTAAAAGAATATAACAACGATACATACAGTATATTATTTCCTATATATTTATTCTTTTTAGAAGCATCATTTCATGGGTCAATTGACCAAATAAGTCTATCGACCCGTAATCGGAAAAAAACAACGTTTTTTGTCCAAAAGAAGTTTGTGATAGTTTGATATTTAAACTAAAATGTAATTAGGTACGGTTACCTAATTCAAGGCTTAATCAGAGTTAGAAACAAGCTACCCACAAAAATCTATTATCTGTTGAACAGCCAAACAAGATTTTTAACCCTTAACCGTAAGAAAAAAACGTTTTTTGTCTAAAAAAAGTCAGTGATAGTTAGATGTTCTAACTAAAACGTAAATTGGAGACGAGGGTTATTAATTTTAAAGAGGCTTAATCAGAATTAGATACAAAGCTACCAACAAAAATCTATTATCTGTCGAACAGTCAAACAAAATTTTCAACCTTAAGAATAATACGTTTTTTGTCCAAAAAAGTCAGTGATAGTTCGATGTTCTAACTAAAACGTAAATCGGAGACGAGGGTATTATTATTAATTTTAAATTAACTGAAAAAGATATTTGGAAGTTATTGAAGCTTCAGAATAATCATCGATTTAAACAGTATATTTACTATTAATTCATTGTTTTTAGAAGCATCGCTCCATAGGTCGAACAAATAAGTCTTTCAACCCGTAACCGGAAAAAAACTAGGGTTTTAGTTAAAAAAAGTCAGTGATAGCTAGTACGATCAAAGTCAAAGTCAAAGCATTTATTTCAAATAAGCACATAAAAGGCACTTTTGAACGTCAAAAATTATCTTAAAATAGAATTGATTCTAGTCGCCCGATGTTTAAACTAAAACGTAAATCGGAGACGAGGGCTATTAATTTTAAATTAGCTAAATAAGCGTGTTGCCCCTAAACAGTTTGGCAGTGGAGGGTATTAGTGGTGTATAAATTGGCCAATCAATCGGTTCCCGACTCCCGCTTCGCTACAAACAACCTGACTATAGCAATTAGAGGGGCCTATTTGTATTACCAGCCAGTGTACACGGACTACAAAGGGAAATTGCCAATATTTACATGGCATTGCTATTGGAGAGTATCCATTTCACCTCAAAGGCATTTGTTTTGTTAATCAGTAGTATTGAATCGAAATGTCATATTGAATTGTGTTTTAATTACGATGAATGAAGTCCTATTAAATTTCATTTTTGGTTAAAATATTTTAAACATTCATGGAAATAAAATATTTAGCAAGAAATAAGATGTTTTTCAAAATCACGTTTATTTAGGCTTGGGCATGCATCTAGATCTTAATTAACTTGATATTTGAAATTACTTCGCGGAGAATAACTTCAAAGAGCTTACATTTTACCTAATAATTAATTGGTAGGACTAGAACTTCAATCAGTTGAAAATTGGAACCTTAAACTAACCTTGGAACCTTCTATTGCATAAATGACTAACTTAGGGCTGATTTTTCCAACGCCAGATAATTTATTGGAGGAATAATTTTAAATGTTTGACAGTTCTTCCATAAAAAAACTGTCAGATGTCAATTTTATTCCACGAATAAAAAATATCTGTCAATAAAAATTAGCCCTTAGTGTAATTAAATCGAGGACTCTTATAATGGGCTGTTATCAGATAATAGTTACCATCAGAATCAGAATTTTATTTGCTATGAATTTAGGTACTGGTATAAGATGTCTATACTAATATTATAAAGAGGTAAAGTTTGTAAGTTTGTATGTATGTAAGTTTGTATGTAGGGGGTAATCTCTGGAACTACCAGTCGGATTTAAAAAATTCTTCTTGCATTTGATAGCGCAATTCTTGAGGAAGGCTATAGGCTATTTAACATCACGCTATGACCCTTAGGAGCCGAGCAAAAAGAAAAAAAAGTCAAAAAGAACGTTAAGTGATAGCGCGGGCGGGTGATGCGATACGACGGGGTGGTTCGGGGGAAACAAGAAGTTTCACGCGAACGAAGTCGCGGGCTGAAGCTAGTAATATTATAAAGAGGTAAAAGAAGAAGGGTCACGTCCCATAGAAAATTTACCCAGGCCCGACACAAAAGGAACGCATCTCAGTTATTTTGTTATATTAAATATAACAGAAATAAACTAACACTGTTCTGAATATCAGTGGCTATCACCCATATATTGCCATTTGATTTTGGTAAGGCAAAATATTTTAAAATATTTTTTTTAATGAATATCAATTATATCCATTTAAAATGACGCCAATTCAGATAAAAAATACAAAAATAGACAGCTGGAGGCTTAATTTATTGAGGCATCCACAGGCAAGCCCAGTTAAGCAGACGATAACCTCAAAGGTAAACTGCGAAATGTCATTAAAAAAATATAAAATAAAATTGGCTTTCTGTGTTGAGATCTGTGCGTTTTTTAACCGACTTCAAAAAAGGAGGTTCTGTGTTCGACCCGTATGTATGTATGTTCGTATGTCTGCGATTTTCTCAAAAACTAATGAATCAATTTTAATAATTCTTTCACTAATGTAATCTACATACTTTCAGGAAGGTTTTAGTATATAGAAGGTTCATTATGTTATTATTATGTACGAAGATATGTATATACATAAATGTACTGCATCTCCGGCATTTCTATGCGAATTTGGACGATTCTTCTAGTCAGTGTCTTCAATTCTTCAATGCACTAGTGTTAATTGGATTTGTGTGGGGTTGGTACAACTAAAAAGTAAAAAATATTTTTTTTTTACAAAAAAACCACCAACTTGAAAAAAAAAACACTACAAAGTGATACATAACTTTAATTTCGGAAGTCGGTGTCTAAAAACGAAAATGCGGAATCAACGACACCGACTTCCGAAATTAGAGATATTTATCACATTGTAGTGTTTTTTTTTTGCAGTCGGTTGTTTTTTTCTAAATTGTTGTATCGTCATTGAATTACCTAAATACAATTACGAATTTTGTAGGTAAATAGGTATTAAAAGAAAATTGTATACCGCCTGAACAAAAACACAAGGCAATATTTTGGTGTTAGCCATTGATTTGGAATATAAAAAATATATATTTTAGCTATATTGAAAATAACAAAAAAACTGAGATATGTCTCTTTCGTGTCGGGTCTGAGTCACAAATGACCGTTCTTCTTTGTTTGTAAGTTTGTATGTAGAGGGTAATCTCTGGAACTACCAGTCGGATTTGAAAAATACTTTTTGCATTTAATAGCCCAATTCATGAGGAAGGCTATAGGCTATTTAACATCACGCTATGACCCTTAGGAGCCGAGCAAATAGAAAAAAGTCAGAAAGAACGCTAAGTGATAGCGCGGGCAGGTGATGTGTTGCGACGGGGTGGGTCGGGGGAACAAGAAGTTTCACGCGAACGAAGTCGCGGGCTGAAGCTAGTTGTATATAAATTAAAGAGATCGGCTGCAGTCGTGCTAAGTCGTGCAAATTATTACATAATTCAAAATATCAACAACATACATTTATGTCGATATCAGTGGCGAAGGATGAATTTATGACAGAGGTAAGCCGGAGCAAAAAAATATGCCAAAAAAAATTTCTATTATGAATTGACTATAGTATGGTTATGTTCTGAATGTTCGAAGGGAAGTCGGTGGGAATCGAGTTGTATGGTACCTTCGCCACTGGTAGATATAGGAAAAGGTTTGAGTGAAAAGCGGTAAGATGTGATTTTTTTTTTCTAGGCATATTTGAGCACATCCCAGTAGATTATGTGATATTGTGCATAGCATTGCACAATATGCTGTGACTGCCGAACCGGTTAGCAAGAGGTATCGTCTTGCCGACCGGTTCATGTAAATTACTTTGCAAGTCATTAAAAGTCAATGGTATTAAAATATACACAGATCAACTGTCCTATCAGATGATGAAAAGGTATTACATCAATACCTAGCTGTTCTTAAAAGTCAACTGTGAATTTCGCACTTTGGTGCAAAACGATTTACCATCTGTAGAAGCGTAGACCCAGGCCGAAATAAAAGCATATTAAGCACATTATTTAATCTGCAATGAATATTCCTGTAGTCTTCTACCCCACGTTTTATACCCTGTGTTTGCCCTACTACCGGACAAAGGACTTCCTTTCATTTCCCATCTTTTCAAATATAATAAATCTGGAAGTTTGGAATGTTCTGTTTCTCAATCACGGTTAAACGAAAAACACCGAATGAATTCATGATATAGGGTATAAAGAATGAGGATTTTTCAGTGTGGAAGCTAAGTAAGTACAGACAACAAGAGAGATAAGTAAACAGGCAGCTAGCTTGTAACAATCCTTGTAATTTATTAATGAATTTGATGAACCGATTACTGATATGTCACTCTATATTTAAAATACTGGTATTCAGCTGCATCAGGTTGGACTGGGTGCCACCCCAACATTGGGATTGGCCGACACCGACTTCCGAAATTAAAGTTATTTTTCTCACTGTAGTGTTTTTTTTTTTGGAAGTCGGTTGTTTTTTTTTTGTATAAATGTTTTTATTTTTTTTTACTTTTTAGTTGTACCTACCCCACAAAAATCCATATAACACTACTTGCTATATAAATATCAGTGATAGGAAGCTATTAAAACATCATTTATATAAACTAAATGGAAAAAATTCCTATTATTGAAATATTGAAGCTAACTTAAAAATAACCCAAGAAAAGTTAATAAAATTTATATGGGACCACCTATTCATTAAAAAATGAGAGAATTTTGCAAATCCGTCATAATATGACGGAGTTGTGCCCGAACATACATTAAAAAAAATAATATAAACATCCAAATTGAGAACCTCCTCCTTTTTTGATGTCGTTTAAAAAAGCTAGCAGATGATGAGTGGAAACATGTTTAGTTCTAAAAAGGCAGGAGTTTCAAAAGTAGGCAAAACTGCAGGCAAAGCTAGTCAGTTTATAAACGAACCATTCGACTATGAGTAGTGTAATAGAGAGGTTTCTGATGGACCGGAAAGGGGTAGTCGGGTTAGAGTGATTGCGGAAGGCAGAGAACCGAATGTTTTAGTGTGCCGCCCTTTGGGCGCTTATGGGCAAACTGTGGATTGCAATTTACTGATCAATTAATAATTGAATGAGAATTACATCCTAAGGTAGAGAAACAAGAGATTATGGTAAACTAGCAGCGCCCCGCGATTTCACCCGCATAAGTCTCGATCCCGTGGGAATATCGGGATAAAAAGTATCGTATGTCCTTTCCTGCTCTAAGAACAATCTCAAACGCACCCTGGTATGTCAGAAACACCGAAATACACAAGCACTTAAAATACCAACCGTGAAAGAAGAACTATGCAAAAATTGCAAAACATATAAACAGAGGCTGAAGAAGTACAGCAATGTTTTAGCCAAAAAACTTCTAAACACACAAGGGGATATAATCCGCCTAAAGAGATGGCAAATGAGAGAAAAAAGGAAAGAAACAATGATTGGTCATTTAATCTAATACTATATACACTTGGGAGCAAATAAATCGAGCCACTTCCTTTTTTCACGTATAATGGTTATTATTTTTGGTATTATGGAACGTATCAATTCGAAACATATATCGCCTAAAAGGTTATTTAATAACCTTTACAATGAGGTTAAATTATTGAATGATAACCTTATTTAATGATAAATTATTGGCTCTGATTGAAAACGGTAATTTTGATAGAAAATTGTCAGTCCAGAAAAAAACAATTAAAAACAAAATTATGGTATAAACTTATTCTTAACATCTTGTAGTAACCCCCCACGCCCTGATTTCGATAGATTTTCTGGACTGTTTTAACCCTACAATGTTCTATCAAAATTACCGTTTTTATTTCAGAGCCAATCATTTATCATTAAATAAGGTTATTATTCAACAATTTACCCTCATTGTAAAGGTTATTAAATAAGCTCTTAGGCGATATATATTTCGAATTGATACGTTCCATAATACCAAAAATAATAACCATTATACGTGCAAAAAAAAGCAAGTGGCTCGATTTATTTGCTCCCAAGTGTACTAATATTATAAATTCGAAAGTAACTCTGTCTGTCTGTCTGCGTGTCACCTTTTCACGCCTAAACCGCTGAACCGATTTCGATGAAGTTTGCTATAAAGATAGTTTGAGTCCCGGGAAAGGACATAGGATAGTATTTATCCCGATATTCCCACGGGATCGAAACTTACGCGGGTGTAACCGCGGGGTGCTGCTAGTAAGATACTATTTATAAGTAAAATAATCCCTTATACATAGATACACGTGAAAAACATAACCCTGTGTTTGTTGTCGCGCAGTTGGGTGAAAAGAAAAAATGGACTAACGTAAAAGAGTGCAAATGGGACAAACCTACAAAAATAATGAACAGTGGATGGATTACAAAAATTTGGAGGCATGTGACATCCACCAACCCACGCTGGGTCCGCGCGGTGGATTATGGTCCACTCCCTCTCACAGAAAGAGGAGGCCTGAGTTCCAGCAGTGGGAACAGCAGTGGGTGACTAATTATGTATGTGTGTGAATGGATTACAATGAAAATATCATAAAGCTCCACCGTCAAGTGTACACTTATGTTTTGGATACATTTCAGAAATGAATCAAGTTATGTCTCCTTGCCGTGTGCGTAGTTTAATTAAAAAAAAAAAACTATTCCGTAAAAATTTGACCGTGGAAACTTAGGTGGAGTGAGCTGTCATTCAACCTGATGCTATATATTAACCCCCTCACTAAAAACGTTGTATAGCGTCTGTATAGTTACAGAACGCTTTGTCTTCTTCTTTCGAAAGTCAAATTACTGACGACTGAAAGAGAGAAATCGGTGTGTAACTATTCATCTGATATAATACGTTTATTAGTAAGGGGTTACTCTTACAGCTCACTATTATACCTATTATTTCATTTCATCGAAAAACAGGTGACAATCGAGACGTTTAGTGGGAACAACATCGAAAGTGTAGAGATGTAATTATATATTAATAATTAATCCGTATCTTTTTTGATCATCGCTATTAACGTTTCCATATCAGTATGATTCTACGAAAATCATAAGCTGATAAGAATGTGTATAATGTAACCGTGTACCCTTGCACTAGTTGTGGTTCTCGCAAAAATTACGAGTTTATCTTTAATTTGTTTCCTATCAGTTTATATCGGTTTGGTACACAAAACCTAGGACTGGATAAATAAAATACTAAACATATAAATCTCTGATACGTTTCTACGTGAGGGATTAGACATCTAATAATGTAATTATTATTGTATTGATTGTTTTCAAAATAATATCTTCAACACTTTGTAATTTTTTAATAATATTTTTTTCTTTCACACTAACTCTTTTATCTCTTCATTCATAAAATATGATATTGTTCCGCCACTCCAAATCCCTTTAGAAAAACATAATTGTTTCATTTTGAATTAAATGATTTATTAAGGTCGTAATTTTGAACTATCTTACCAAGATTCGCGTAGTACCCTGCTGGATGCATTGCGTCTATGATCACCGCAAACTTTCCATTTGTCACTTACCTAAAACGAATACAACATAACGTAAAGTTTAACACAAAATAATCATTAATTTATTTATAGTAACATAAATTATAGAAATAAAGTCTGTAACATCGCTACGCAACACTGCTACGCAACCCACTAGGTACCCCGCTACGCAACGCGCTACGCAACACTGCTACGCATCCCGCTACATTGCTACGCTACCCAGTAGGCATCCCGCTACACAACGCGCTTCGCAACACGGCTACGCAACAGTGCTACGTCAATCTCCCGATGTAGCGATGTCAGGAAGGGCTCAAAGGTGATTCGACAGGCAGTTCCTTTTACTTAGAAAATAAGCATAAGTTGAGGTCCGATGGGCCTATTTTTGAATATTTTAATTTTCATCATATTTCTATACTTTCAATTACTGCCACGAATTCGTCAAAACGTATGATCGCTATGTTACCACAGCAGTTGTGTGCTCAAAGGGCGTTAGAAATACTTAATGTATGTATGTATTCATCATACAGAAAAAAGAATGTAGACTAATTTGTTAGGTTTACGTCAAGTACAGACGCCAGCACATCAACCTACCCGAAACTGTCACATTTTCCCAATCAACTTTGAACCTTATGCTTTAGTGATAAAGTTGAAAATCTATTATAGAAATTTGACAGATTGTAGTAGGTTCATGTGCTGGCGTCTGTACATTCACCGTCATTAGCTTCTAAAATAATTTGCTTTAGATTGTAAAAGTTCTATGAAAGGAGTAACTGATTAATAATTACAAGATAAAACCATTTAACTCTACCTTTTATAGGTTTAAACATGGCCTTTACGAAATAATTAAACTACAAACCAAATAACGCGTGTGCTTATCCCATTGTATCATCACATATCCCAAAATGATTTAATAATTACACTGATTAATTAACATGTACAAATTATATAGACCGCAGAATGTACCTAATAACAACGGAACATGCGTGCAGTAAATAGGTACAGTCACGAGCCAATGTCTTTCTTAGATAGCCATCACAGCAATTATATTTATAATCCATTTAACGCTAAAAGTGTATTAAAACTGAAATACAGAAACAGTACAATGCATGAAAAGAAATGGATTGTGAATTTTATTGTATTCTACAAATAAAAAATTCTGTCACGTGTTCGTAGGTATATAGCACGCAGTTTTCAGTATATTTTTTCAGCATACCTCGAAATTTTACTTTGGAAGTGCGCGGAACAAAACTCGCATCCGTTTCAGAGAAACCATATTGGTTTTTGCTCTCGCCAGTTTGGCTGCGAGTGTACAATTCTCAATTATTAACAATAATCAATAACCGCACATTATCCACCTCACAGCTACATACAACACGAGTGCGACATGAAATGGGAATCGACGTTCGATTTCACCTGTGTCACATTATTCTCCAACATTATTTGTGTCCAATGTGCATGGAATATTCGGCATAGGGGCCAAAATTCATGTTGCAAGGGCTGCATATTCGGGCGGAGGCATGCGGAGGCGAGCACACGTGGCTGCCACGGCTGCCTGCCTCGGAATCTGACCAAATGCCCATCGGAGCTCGATTGTTAGCTAAATAGCAATGGCTTATTTATGAGCTGTACTGTTTGCGGTCGACGCTACAACTACGTGTTACTGGGAGCGGAAGGAATTTTCAGGATTCAGTGAATTTATCAAGTGATAAACCAGTGAGTGGAATAACTGACACAAAGGAATATTAAATTATAAAATGTACCCGTGTACCGTGTGTGTGGGGAATGTAGAAATATCTAATAGCGATTTCGCACATTGGTGTTCACATGGTAATTTGACGTCTCGTGCTTCAGACCGTATGTAGTACAATGAGATAAGAAGTATTATGAATTGGCTACCCTATTACTAACGAAATGATTTACGCTGTTAAAGTATAGATAATCCTCATAAATAGCAATTTGCGTCGTGACAAACGATCTGCGTTGCGTCGCTTAGTTTGGAAATCGCGTATAATGCCGCTATTGTTAATTATACAAGTCACCGCGTCGCTAAACATACGATTTATTGTCAGCTAACTGGAACGGCAATACATCTAGCGTGAGATCTGTGCGGCACAGCGTCACGCCTTCGCTCAATACACTAAAACATTGAAAAATTAAGACTAATTATGATCGTCTCGTCGCCACACGGAACATGTCACATCCTTTCAAGAGATTAACTTTCCAAAACACGACATTTACTCACTTACATTTAGCCATTACTAAACTGATCTTGAAATCTTAATGAAGCAAGTACTTAGGCGGACGAGTTATTATTATTTACAGTCGCATATCAAAAAGCTAGTTTACGATTTGAATAATCGACATCTTCGGCTCTCAACAACGCAGTAATGTCTATCGAAGTGCGATCGAACGGAAAGATACCACTAATCGGGCTTCAGATCTGACGGCTACGCTTTTTGGTTGAGAAAAACTACCGGCAGCGACCTTACCGCTTTACTTACTTAACTTATGCTTTTAACTGAAACTTATCGCGATATCAAATCTGGAGCGGCGATTAAGAAACAATGGGACATTAATAAAAACTTGTACCAGAGCGAGGCATGAAACGTTACGATTCTATGAATTTCGTGGAATACCTTCTCGATTATTTACATTTTACAGAGAGTCGATGGGGATGACGTATAGGCAATTAAATGTTACCTAAGTGTTGTTTGCTTTGCTTAAAAAAAGTGAAATAGTGGTGGTTACAGGTGTCAGAGCTGTAGAGTTGCTGAGGCTGTATATCTCTCAGTAAGCACCGGACAGAGGCAAATAAAACAATGGAACAATGAAATACGCGCGACTGAAGCGCGCCTCTGCTAATGAACTGCCGCGCCGGCTCCAAACGCTCTTGGTATTAGACCAACATTAGTTTATGTTGAAATCACTCATTAATTTACTCCCATTATGCATGTAGTATTGTGAAAAGCAAACATTCGGCTAAAAGGTATTAAATTATGGTGGAGTTATTTCAACCCACCGATTACACTTACACTTACACACTTACACTTACATTAATTGAAAGTCATCTGATTGACGGCGTTTCAAAAAGTTTCATGCTTGAGTAGTGAAATTAGACAATTTTTCAGCTGTCCTTGTATGACCAGTCTCAACAACGAACATCTCTTTATAGGGTTTTTGATTGAAAACATTATATTTAACATCAAGAAGTGTCCTTTTTAATACGGTTCAGTAACAGATAATAAAGTATGAACGGCAATAAATAAGTTGATTGTTTCGTGTCGTCGCGAGCCGCGAGTCTCAAGAGCGCTCGGTCAGCGCGCGGTGCTAGATGAAAAAGCATCAGTCGAGGTCCAGCGCGGTATGCGCGGAATGGAGGGAGCATCCGGGCGGCTGCGATTGTTACCAGTTATCACTGAATGTTTTCCACCGGGCATTTTGTGCCGCTACAAAAAACCACATAAAGGGCGGGCGCGGCTCGTTTGAGACGCCGCCCCTGTGGGAAAATCGTCGCCAGAAAACTGCGACGCAAATAAATTATAAACTCTCTCGTGTGGAACGCGATGTCGCATATGTGGGTAGAGCTTTACGCGAAACGCATAAAGCGTGCTTTGTTAAAACTGCAACTATGTGCGAGGAAATAAAAACAAGCCGCAAGAACGAGATGAAGTAGCGTTTTGTGATACAAATCGTCGGCGCAATCGGCCTTTGTAAATGTCGCGTGATCTCACGGCGGCGAGGAATCATTAGCGAAAACGGAGCATCCCGGAATAGACTGACAGCGGGACGATTGCAGCGCCCGTGATGGATTACGGGAGCCGACCGGGTTATTACTGCCCGCCGCTTAATATCCACACTCGACGGGAATTACGAGATATTGAAATTATAAAAAATATATCTCCACGTATCTGAGGTAAAGTTCGGTCATGCACCATGTATTTTAGCATATACGCACCGTATATCTACCTAGTATTTAAATCAAAACAACTGGTTTTATTCCAACAGAGTGGAAAATTTATTTTATAACCTTTGTAATAAATAAGAATAACTGAAATTCTCCGTAAATACCACGAAATTAATTAGATGATGAGTGTATAAAGTTAAATCACAAGAAGCTGGCGACACGGCTAAGTATGAGTGCGGGCCGGCGGGCTCTGCGGGGCCGCGGCCACGTCGCTCGCATTGAAAACTTGCAGAAAATGCATTTGCGATAAGAAAAAATTCAGTCCGTCGAGCACATATAAGTGCAGCATGGCGACGGTGACATTCCATGGGGAATACTCGGCATATCGAGACTTAAAGTAACCATTTACCGATTGCAGATACGCGATGGCCGACCGAGTAATCTGGTCAGATCGCTTCACTCGCATACTTGTTGCTACACATAATTTTTAACCTAAATAAGTAAGAAATACTTGTCTCCATGGTGTATTTAATGAGGTTGCGAGACAGTACGTGGTTGATGATAATTTACGGATTCTATTAATTGGCAGAAAAAACTGCTTTTCTATAACCAATTTGCTGTATAGTGGAGTTATAAGAAAATAGTGAAACTCCAAGTAATGACACTTCGAAATTAAAACTTTTCTATGAGTCAGCTACAAAATAAAGTTTCTCCGTCCATTGTGGACGGAACATCTTTAGTCCATCATTATAGGAACAAAGTTACTGTTAACGGTTAGTCTCGTCGTGGAATAACAAAAAAGCGGTCCTGTAGTATCGCCGATGTTTCCATCCTGTTCTCGCGTAGGACTTCCATTTAGGAATGAGCAGGATGATAGTGAGTTTTAATATACGGCTTCTAATGTGAGTTGGTTTTAATTTATCGTGCGACAGCCGCGCTGGTCGGAGCCGGCAGGAGCGGCGCTACATCAATCTTCTGAGCGGAGAGCGGTGGCGGCTAAACACTCAACTCTCCGTTGAATACAAATCATAGACTCGAATAATAAAATCACTGATTTAGTGAATTCCCAACTGTAAATGGACATACATAAATGTTCGATGAAATATTTTGAGTAGACACATTCAAATATTTGCGGGCACGGCTTTAATTACAGAGATAAATTGGCGTATTAATTAGTGATATATTTGGTTTGTTAAAACCAAATGGTTACGTTTATTTATCATTTTTCGGGCTTATAAAGGTAGAGAATTTGATTGAATGCGGTAGTCCGTAAAATAAATGGGAGATGATGTTGTTTAAATAACAAAACTCGGTATTTCGGATGACAGGGCACATATACAGGGCGGTGGCACGTTAAAATCAATATAGGAGTATATTATGTCCCTGTCTACCTCACCTGTCCACTGCATCATTTACGATTTTATTATAACATCAATATTCTATTACGAAGCTTATAAATATGACTTTGTATATGATATCATTTTTAATTGACATTAAGGAACTATAGGATTGTGATCCGTAACACAGGGTATCCTAGTATGGACGCCAGTCTTCCACAAAGGATCATATTTTGGGCATTGTTGTCAAAACATTATAATTCTTGTCTCTATGTTTATAAGTATGTGAATCTTTGTGAAGAGAGAAAAATAAAGATATATATTATAGGAAGCTATAAATTTTGGGCTCTATACAAGTAGTAACTTAATTAAAAGTGTGACATACTCTAACGATTGATACAGGACCCACAAGAAACAAACATTCTAAAAACTTCAAACTTTTAAACTTTGATCATACATAAGGGTAGTTCTTCGAAATTTGATTCTTCGACTGATCCATATGGCCAAAATTTAATTTCACTTTCAGGTCTGTACCACATGCTCATATGAAAATAGACATACCAAAGAACATATGTTTGTATGAGGGGCTCGTTTTTATAAAGTAGTTTTCAAGATATCGACGTTCGAATATTTTGTACCCAGATGAATCAGAAACAGAAATAAAAAGTAATAAATACACCGTTAATTTTGATTGATAATTCTAAACAATAATTATTTATTTTTAACTAAGACTAAGACATATCAAAAGTGTCATATTTAGAACAGTTTTATACTCCTGTCACTTTTTAATTATTCAAAAGGTTATAGCTAAATAAATGATAATAAATAAGACTAGAACTACTGACTTGTACACGGTCAAACATTGGACATTATAATGCAACAAAAGCACTCCTTTCGTGCTGGAAAGGGGAAATCGAATTTATTTCATTAGTCATATGGGGGTTTTGACCATACGAATCAGGCACAGTTGAATCAGATTTTTGCCTACAATCATGCATAACTCATCATACATACAGACTTCATTATTGTTATTTTTCTACACGATTCCACAACCTAAAAGCATCACACGAAACACAGATTGAAGTTTTAAAACAATAAAATAAATTTTATAAAGTAGGCATTGTAATCATAATGCCACCTGAACCAAACACAGGTGAATCAGATATTTTCCTTCGTAACACCGGGATCTAAGCCAACCAGCCGCAGGTCCACCTTCTACCTCGTCCGTTGCACGACTGGCTTCCCCCCGCGCGGGAAGCCAGACTCTCATTATTATTACCTGACCAAGTACGGTCAAGTGAAGCTTACGCCACATTAATCAGTATTATACGCCGGACACTCCTTATTTACTTATTTATAAACAAAATAACGTAGTTATAACCAATACACATTTTTTTTGTAAGAGGACAACTCATTTCCTTTCGATATAATTATAATTTATATTGATGTATCAAAGGGAAAATGCGACATCGACCATTTTGTACCGGAAAATGGCAAACGGACGCGTTATATGAATCAGAAGAACACACTTCAAATATTTTTATTTTGTACCTAGACAGCAAGTATTTAAAAAATATCATTTGTCCTAGTAAGGCATAAAGCTAAAATGTACAAAAAAAAATTTACATGCCGTTTTGTTAGTTGGTTACAGAAATATACCCATAGACATCGAAAATTTTGTCCCTGAAGAACTACCCATAACTTTTGATTACCGTAATAACTAATGAACCCATTTCGACGTAGATACGTATTTTTAAAGCTGTTTCAAGATCACCCATAAAAATACGATGAATAAAATTGACACGCTACAGTGCGTAGGGGTGAACCACAGCAAAAAAAACGTCCGGCGCGCGGCGGCTTGTCCACAAAGCGGAGCGAGCCAACCCTAGTTTTTGAGTGTATAAACTAAAAATATTATATGAATTCACGTATGTATCTACGTGATTAATTACGACAAATCGATTGAAAGCAGTTTACTGCGTAAGTGTAACTGAGTTGGTAATAATGTAAAAGTGGTTATT
This sequence comes from Amphipoea lucens, assembly GCA_947508005.1. Classification (NCBI taxonomy): domain Eukaryota; kingdom Metazoa; phylum Arthropoda; class Insecta; order Lepidoptera; family Noctuidae; genus Amphipoea; species Amphipoea lucens. Next base: position 6,850,964 of record OX382362.1, on the reverse strand, counting down.
AAATTAGGAATGTATACAGGTTGATAGATTATTTAAACCTTAAACTCTGCCTATTGGCAGCTCATTAATTTTGTATATGCTATCGCCACTGTGATAGTCGATTTTTTTAATACATTTAAATTATTATTCAAAGAAGACACAATCAAAAGTTAATAACAATAACTTGCTAAAACAAGCAAGCTTCTCTAATTAGATTGATAAATTAGAATGTTTCCTTAAAGATCGGCAGAGCCGATGTTGTGTTGGGAACTCTCAGTTGTCCATCGCAAACGCTAATGAAGCAACACAAAAACTTCTAATTGTTCGGCTCGACATCTGCCCCGATCCGATATTTCCATTAGACCGGCGCAATTTGCAAACGAACATTTTTCACAAAAAGTTTTTTTTTTTGAAGCGAATACTACAGTGGAGAGGAGTAACGAATGCTAAATTTTGTTCGGTCGGCCGTTTTTGTGCTACAAGCACTAGCGAATATGATTCTTCCTAGTTCCTGACAAAACAAGTAACGGTTTTTAATATCAAAGTAAGTAGGTTACAGCTCTATTAGTTATTCTGTGGTTACAGCTTCAAATTCCATGAAATACATAATAACACTGAATAATGAAAATATTTCATATCATCTTCATAAAAAATATCGTCAATGTTTGTCAGTTTAATCGATGTTCCAATAATAAATTCGTTGTCAACTTCTGAGAATGTAACGAGGAAACACAATACATAATAATGAGCTCGAACAGTGAAAGATGAATCTACAGTAGCAGTGTAAGCGTCCATCGCTACAAAATAAATAGTCGTCGGGTATTCTGCACACTTTGTTGTAATAGACTTTGGAGCAAATTCAATCGGAAACTACGTTAAAACTACAAATTTGTACAAGACAAAAGGTCGGTTCTCTCACAAGCCGACAGACAATCAAAGCGAACACGGGCCCAATTGCGAAATAAAACGTACAAATAACAAGTTTAATTAAATCGCCAAGACCGACCCGGAGCGCGCCCGGGAACAATTCCAACTATAACGATAGTTTAACAAGTGAACTCAAAGTGAGCTTCATATCGAATTCTACCTGCAATATGTAGTGCACTCGATCGAGAGAATTATTTGTTCACTGCGCTGTGATTTCGTTTCGGAACAATCTAAAGTTGAATAATGTTTTCACATCAGTGGAAGCATAGGAATTTTCATATAGTCGAATGAAATAAAAAAAATATAATTTATTATTTCAACTTTCATCATGTTAAATAAAAATAATTTAGTTACACAGGCACAATAAAATACACGCTTTTCATTTTTATTTCTTTTGTTCATTCGTCTGTGCCAAATATTATTTTATAGTTATTCGTGATGTTAGGGTTCACACAGTCACATGTGAGAAATAGTTCATTTCTTTTCAAATAATATAATGAAAACATCAATGATTTTATACGACTAAACAGCATTTGTAAAACATTCACTGCTACTATAAAAGTTTGCTTATCTCCTCTATCAATGAAATCAAGATAATAACAACTCGGCCCTCGTCGATAAAGAAACGGTAGAGGACCGGAAGCTGTTTGCCCGGAGGCTCTATCGGCTGTATTATGATGTGGTGTGTCATATTATGTTTGTAGGCATCCATTGAACTGGCTACAGTCTGCATCTATTAGTTATTCGAATGCTTTGAAATGGAACTGAGACTGAAACAGCGTCATAGATTGGCTTTTAGAGGGCTTGGAATAGGTGTTATGATAAAGAATTCACATTCTATCTCATTTTAATATGGCCACAGTATGACTAATAATCTTATTATGGTAGTATCGGAGTGCTTTATGACCCCGATAAAAAAATAATGGTGTTGTATTGTAAGCACACAAGTCTCTCGTCTACATGCGGTATAGAGTCAATTAATACGGCTTATAGCTGGATAAAAAGCGTAGGTATAAGAAACATATAAAATACTCCTTAATGTTCAGAAATACATTATGAGCATGAAATAAATGAAACTGTTTAAAAACGTCCCGTCCCGCCTCGATTGCACGATCATACTAAACTTTGTAATTGAATCTAACTATCGTAGTTTTTGTTTTAATTTCGCTATACCATAAAGCGCACTAGCCACAATTTGAGATCTTTCTCAAGGGAATTAAATCCATTTGAAACTGGTTTATCTGGTTGCGCATTAACAACAATCGATCCGTCTCGTTGGCTCTAATAAATTGTGTACCGCAAGTGATCATTGCGTTTTATGCTAAAAAATCTTTCTCATTTGCAAACCAACAGTCACGCTAAAATATATTACAAAACCTCCGTTAAACGTGACATTTATTACATTAATAACCTATGTTTTCATCTTACATTTTCTAACAACGTGACAACGCGGGAAAAGTACCAACATGTGTGTCGTACGTACCTCGTTAATATTGTTATATTAATTACGCACGTAAACATTTCTGGAAAGTGTTATACAAAAGTACAAGTGACACCGATTTCACACAGCCATAATCCTCATTTGTCACTTCTTTGGAGAGCGAAATTAAGATAAATAAGAGGCAAGGAGTGGGTCCTTTCGCTTCAATCCTCTTGTTGCTCGAGAAGGTCGGATGGATCGTGTCAATGAAACTGAATTTGGACTCTATTACTTCGATGATACAGTTTGTTCCGCCAGGACTGGGTTGGTAGTTTCACGCGAGAGTAATCCACAAATAGGAGTCCGAGAATAGAGCGAGGCTACTGGACACTCGTCGCAATCATATCTCCAGGCGGTGCTGTGAAAATTTTTAACGTTTACATCTCTCCATGACTCAATCTACATATGCGTGTCATTTCAAAAGGCAAAAGGTAAAAAGGAAAATTAACAATTTCTATGAAAGAATCGAATAGTCTGGATTTTTATTTCTGAATCGTGTCTTAAGATCTAAGGTGGTTATGTTACCTTTTGTCTTTAGCTTGCTGGACACAACTCATAGATCTTGATAGCTTTGGCTCAATCTTGAGATAATCTGACGGGACATCTCACTTATTTTCCCAAAGTGTTTTGGGTAAAAGTCATATACCTATTATTACACTACCATTCGATTCTGCGTTGATACTCTGTTACCAGCAGATTCGGCAGTGTTTGAAAGCATCGTTCGAAGCCGACGGGTTTCGACTTTCGATTGAAAGAAAGGGTCCCAAACACAATAATAAAATTGTTCATTTGACCGTCGGCAACTTGATACAAGTTTTGGTAAAGTCAATTCGCAACGCCAACGCAAAATTTACAACTTCCTCAAACGTAAAGAATCAATTTATGAAAATAAAAAGACGCACCTGTATGCCCTTGGTAGCGTGACACAAGGTATTGAATGAAATGTTTCGTGGTCGGCGAGATTGTTTGGGGATTAAAGGAGTGAACCTTCCGCAGGTCAATATGGGCAGGTAGCGGTTACCGTTTCTGGGAGCTCCGCGCCATTCAACATTCAGGAGGAATTAACACGACGATCGAATTTGACTATAAATTATTGTATTAGGTATTGATTTGTCCTTCATTCACACTAATGGGAAAAAATTGCTTCTTTCATAAATTGAGGTTGATTTTAGTTTATGGGTGTTTGTTAAAATTACTAGAAGTACATTTTGTGACATATGTGGTTTTGACGACTCGCTCCTAATTAGTCTTGGGATGAACCTTTATAAGAGTCTGACTACTCTTAAAGCTTTCTTTTCTTAGTATAAAATCATTGTAATATTTGATGATCATGTGTAATTTGTTAATATTGGATATGTTTGTGTTTATAAACAACATAATTCGCTATCTAAAATATTTTTTTGTTGTTAATATCCCGTTTTTAGCTGTAGATGTGTTTGTTATTTTACTAACTAACATTTAAATAACAAAGTAAGTAATTTTTTCTGGGTATCTGGTTATGAATGGAGTCGTTGCCAAAAACGAATTAATTCATGAACATGATTTAAATTAAATTATCTTATTGTGGGCTATTTCTATTTTCTGCATAATTTTATTGGTTTGGTTACTTGAAATAATTTTATATGATAGTTATATCATAAAATTAAGTAAGCAACGCACAATAGAATTTCATAATGGTCCATCCAATATAATTTAATAGTGTTGGTTATAATTATAACTGTTATGATTTATAACTACGTGAAACGAGTAATAACTTACTAACTACATATGTACTTTACTCAATTCATAAAAGGAATAATAATCTGATAAAATTTAAAATGATTTTTAAATAAAGTATCGTGCTTTAATTTTCTTTCAGTTATAATTATTATGATAAGCAAATATCGGTATTCTTTTGGTAACAAATGAACCATATTATTTATGTTCGATTGCCGTCGGAACTAAGTTAAATGAATGGTTCTTCAGTAGGATTAGATGTAGGTTTAGCATGACTGAAGATATATTCTACTGTTTGTATTTAAGAGCCATATTTTGACATGACATGCATGGGTGTCACCTTCATAAAAACTTATTAACATACCTTATTAATATTTAATTCTTTCTTCTCTGAACATTGTTATATGATACGAGTGTGTGTAAGTGAATGGGCAGGCCTATACGATTACAGCATCCGGAGAGCGCATCAACTTTACACCAATTAGCTTTAACATCACTATGTCACAGTTTATTTATTTATTTATTTAAACTTTTCGCACAAAAAGGTACAAAGGCGGACTTAATGCCTTAGGCATTCTCTACCAGTCAACCAAGGGTGGTGAAGAGATTAGATGGCAGGTGCTTTGGTTGAGTTTATTGTACTTTAACAAACAGAAATAACCTTCTAAAGAGGTGTAATTAAGTTTGAAAGTGTTTTATAGTCCTGGCCATGTGTGAAAGAGTTGGTGGTATTAAAAAGAAAAAGTTTAATCAAGAAATATAACCGTCTGCGAAAGGGGCAAACGATTCCAAATTCAATTTCCCTAAGACGGAATACGTGATAAATCGTTCTGAATCGGCCATTAGATGCGACGCGCCGTGAGGGCCTGGAGCGTCAGCAGTTTACACGTCTTATTGGTTGTCGTGCAGCTCGCAAGTTGTCGGCTTCGCCAGCGTCGCGACGCGCAATAAAAACATCAACTGTATTGACCAAAATAACTCTTGGCACCCATTCGAGAGTCCGACAGATACTGTAAGTGAAGCGATCTCTACAAAACTATATACTTACGCAGCACTTTGCAGTATCAAAGACTTTGGGATAATTACAGTAATTAAATCGGTGAAAAGCTTTTCACACCCGTATTATGTATAATAATTAGATATTTTTGTACCAAGTTTAGTTATACGCCGTAATATCTAATTTTGGCAAGAAAAAGTTTGCGTCGGCTTTCAGGCTTATCATCAGATCGGATGAAATTCAGTAATTTGGTTGCCTACTAAGTAAACTTTATTTGTACAAGTTATACTATTTTTTATGACGACACTGACAATAAGTGCATTATTACGAGGTATTAGGGTACTATTTCATTTTACCGCGAAAAGTTATACGTACCTAGTAGCGAAAAGAAACTTATCAAGTCTGAATATAGGTACTTAATGAAGGTAAAGTAAGTTTTATTAGTACCGAATAAGCTATATTAAATGAGGTAAGTTTTACTTATTTTGAAAGATTATAAAGCTACTTATTGTATATTTTAATTATGAGAATCAGAAATGATATTACCTTTACCGATAATTTTACAGGTAGGTAAATTATAGTACCTAAACTATTAAAGAAGGAAACATTTCCAAGTTATTTAATAAGGGTTATTCTCTAATAATATTAACTTATTATTAAGGACTTTTATTAAAATATTGTTTTCATGTTAATAGTAGATATTCCACTTAGTTTTTCTGCAGTCATATTTACTTAATTTGATTTTTTAAACTTAGTAAGTTCCATTTAGTCGTTAAAAAAGTTACACAGATTGTATAATTAAAATCTACATTATTCATAATTAAAAAGCATTTATCAGCAATAAATGCTTCTATGGCGCTTTTATACAGCTTATTGATACAATGTAATGCTAATAAAGCTTCAGTAATGCAACTATGAGAGATCTACCTGTCTATTTATTTATTTATTTATATATACTTTATTGTACACCACAAAAATACATAACATGAAATAAACACATTAAACACTACAAAATATACAATGGGCGCCTAACAAAAAAAAAGCACCAGCGGCCGTTATTAAATTTAAAAAATGTTATTTTATTCAATTTTCGGTCAATGGGTCGAATTTTATGGAAAATACCTAAAAATGCCTATGCTTATGCAAAATTAAGAGAAAGGCAAAAATCACATTAAATTAACGAAGTGAATATTTGTTTATTAAAACAATAATAATTACTTACAATATTTTTAATTTACCGCGGATAGTGACTTTTAAAAAGGAATATCTTATTCATAAAAAACTAAATAAAGGGGTAAGTTTTTTTCAACCCCATTAGTTTACTAAAAATAAACGATTTCAAATAAATCTCCCATACGCCCAATCAGAGGCAATTATCGGCAACCCCGACTTTAAAATCCTTTCAAAGCAACATTTAGGATAAAAGAAAACAATAAAAACTTTTAATTAAGAATCCCAAGTCATTTGTTTTGTTTAATTAACCATAAAATATTTAATTTATGCAAGAACTTTACTCAACTATGTCAAGTATGGACGAAAGTATGTTAGGAATTTTATTGTTTATTTACTATTTATTTCCAATAAATACTCACGCCTTGGGTAAAATTTCGAATAATAACAGTCCATGTCACTCGTATTTAATTTCACAGCACCGATATCAATTTCACTGTCAATTTGTTTACTATTCACTCGCGCGTTACATGTAAAACGTTTGACATTTCATAAAATAAGCTGACAAGTGACATCACTGCGCGCAGAATACGTCAAATCGCATGCAGCCACCAACGCGACTGAAGTGTATCGCAGGCGAACGATACCAAACCGCGTCTTTCGAAAATTGCGCCATCCCAGTAAGCACACTCAAGCGAATTTAACAACACAAAAGCACCTTGAGCACACTTCATTCCCGACAGCTTGCCTAAATGCAGCTGAATCCTAAAACTAGATAATGTTTACATCGCGAAATGCCGACACCCGAACGACCGGAAGTCGCAGCGAAGCAAACACGACAACTATGTAAAATATTGCAGGATCGCGATCGCATTGTTGACATTCCCTAATAAAAATCACTTATATCTTGACTTGACTGTATGAAAATTGTATCAAAAATAATTTTTACTCACCTATTATGGAGGCCGAAGATGAGGTGAACGGGCGAATTTTGATTAAATGTCAATTTAGGAGTAAATTTAAAGAATATACTCTTATTGGTATGCGAAGAATGGCACAAAGAATCCCGACAACGCACGCGACGAATGCGCACCTCGTTTGCGCATATGCTGACACAACTTCACGGACGTTACTCCCCTTGCCCCGCGTTCACCCGGTTTTCTTTCAATGTGTGCGTGTCCAGAGTGGTCAAACGTGAAATTTTATACACGTATACACCAACACATATACATTTAGTACCTGCCCTAGCTCCCGAATGCCGCCATCTTTGATATGAAAGAGATGACGCTTGTTTCTATCTCTTGTTTTCCTGACTCGTAGCGACATCTAGAGGAAAACATTTTGTTACTAAAAAGTCAATAGATGGCTCTGTTAAGAATGTACAATAATAGTCATCTTATTTACTTTTTAATAGCTTTTCTTGATGTATAAAATTCTGTGCAACTCAGTAAATGGTATCTGTGTTTAGAAATAATATAACAGGTATTAAAGATTTTTAAGAAACTTTTCTATAGTTTTCTTTCTGTAAGACCTCAATGTTGATGTTATTAGAAGTTGTACTGATGTTTATTAGCGGTGTTTCTGTTTTCTTTCTAGAAATTACTAACAAACTTCTGTTCTGTTGCACTTTTTAGTTGTAGTTTACTCGTAGGTATGCTTTGTAGTAATGGGTGATGAGATTATTCTTATCCATCAGGTACGTTGGCTTGGTCTTACTGATAGCGTTGATACAGCATTTTTCTAGTAAAAGTATTGTAGTAAAAATTGCTGTTTATGTAGAAATGTTATAAATTAATTGTTTCTCTTCTTATCTAGGGAGTCGGTTTAAGCCTATGCATCAAAACTACAAGTTATTATGAGATATTTTATTGTTTAAAACAAATGTCTGCCCACCGAATCGGACAAATGTATTATTCGTTTAGCGGATTTTAATTTAAAAGTAGATACGGTAAGTTACTAATATGAATGTATGTAATGTTAACATTCCATTCATTGAATAACAGCAAAAACATACTCAGTCATGATACTATTAACTTAGGTAATAATACCTATTCAATTCTTAATTACCTTAATTTCTAAATAAATAAAAATTACGGGATAACACAATGTAAATGTATCAAATTTTTGCGAAAGTCAATATTTTCTCCATCTATGTTACTATTTTATGTAAGTAATTGATTTCTGTTCTTTATATTCTTAGATATTATAATAATATACTGCCAACTAGAATTAACTCTAGAATAATACACAGTCCTAAATATAATATTAAAGCATTTAAATGTATAATAAATTTCAATAAAATATAAAACCTAGGTAGTTTACCAATATCTACCAACAAAAGTTAAAAATTTAACAACGACATAACTATAGGTAATTATCTCAATAATCAATTCATTGTATGCCATTTAATTTAATAAGTACATAATTTACTTTATAATTTTAGTTAAATAGTTACTTACGTTTAATAATAAAAAATTATATTTTGGTAAACCAAATTGTCACAAGGCTTTTTTACCTAAGTAGAAATTAGAAATGATGAATACAGTTTTGTTATTTATTTTAAAACATAAAGATCAATAACAATAGATACTTTTTATGCAAAAGTACCCAAAACATGAACTTAAATGATAAAATTTAAGATTAGCACTAACTTAGTTGGGGCAGGCACTAGGCACCTAGTCACGTGATACCGGTGTAGCTTGCAGCGGATTAAGAACTAAACTAGGTATCAACGGTGTTTAAAAAAATCTAGGTATTTATTAGATTTCTAATAGGTTCAGATAGACGCATTAATTGGATAACCCTCACGCATTAAATACCATAAAAACTGGAATAACCAATTAATACAACTCTCCATAGGTACATACATTTCCAATACTTGCAAGTGGGTAAACGCCAAAAAGATCTATTTTTACAACTAAAACTACGGTTTTATTATTTATTCAGCTCTTAATGTGCTTTACTATGTTGAAAGAACCTGGTCGAATTCACAACAGTAACACCTGTACTTCTAAAAGTTATAAAGAAAAGAAATAGCATTTCCCTCTTACTTTTTGATTTTACACATCAAAGAAATGTTTCAATTGTTATACAGCCATTATGAGAGCGAACTCTTAAATAAAAATAATTACTCGAGTAAGTAGTCCATTATTTTTAGTTAAGATATGTTTGGTTTGAATACATTGTAATATAATTAATAATAATAATAATTTTGGTCCTTTACAGTTATAGAAGAATTAATTGAACAAGGCATTCTTTTAGGTACCTAGATAATAATAGTAGGTACGTTTACGGAAATGGCGGAAATAACCAAAATGTCTTAGCTCATAATGTGCTTTATCTAAGATTATTAATTAACCTTGTAACTACAATTTGATAATTACATGACGAAGTTGTTAATGTCAATACTGATTACGAATAGCCATTTTAAGCTGATTTACACTTTAAAATTAGGGTCAAACCCTACTATCAATCCGTATTTCATCGAGATGTTTTCGATAATTTCTGGATTATTTTCCAACAGAAAATCCGTATCGATTTTTGAATGACTAGGTACTTAGTTGTTTAATAATTCAGTGCATTCTCATTTCTCACAGTATCTCACTTTGGTTTCGTTACAAGTGCTATAATGGCTTTTAGTTCTAGCTTCATTCTGACGGTTTCTGTATTTGCAATTGCAAGGCACCACTAATTTACACTACTTTTAGCGTTTTTTAGGGGGTCAGAGAAGGGAGTAAGAATTTTGAACATACCAAAGTTAAGAATTTTTTAGCGTTTTTTAGGGGGTCAGAAAAGGGAGTAAGAATTTTGGACACACCAAACCAACGTTAAGCCCATAGCGAGAAAAAATCGGAAATTGGAAGACTACAAAACTTAAAATACTACAGTCATTTTAGTATAGAGTTTAATGATACTTTAATTGGCTACGGCGGTCTTGCTCCCAGTGAAAAAACATTAGGTATGTTATAATGTAGTACCTACTTTTTGTAAGCGCCAAAAATTACTGTAAGTATCTATTGTAGTATTTGTAAAGAAAGACACTTCTAAAGACTGGGGTTCAATTTAAGCATGATATAAATAATTATAAAGGTAAGTACCTATTGCAGCTTTCGTACAAGGTACGTTTTTGGTTCGTTCGGACAGTTTCTGTCCACCATCACCACCTTTGTGGTTTCTGCACCGGTTCGACGGTGCAGTAACTTATGGAAGACACATAAAACGATTGAACCAGAAAAAAATGTGTAAATGAAAGTGAACAAATTGCTATTATGGTATTACTTCTTAGGGCTTATTTTTGTTTCTATGTTATCATTTTAATTTTTTTTCCTGAGCGAGAGTCGTCACCTGGAAGTCTTCAGAACCTGTTTTGATTTTGAGTTTTTCAGGAATAGTCTCTTTATGGGTAGTGTGGTGTCGGGTTACTTAACATTCAGTACATTTTCAGGCTATGGAGCAAGATCTTTGTCAGCAGATACACAAAGTATCCACTTATTATAAAATACATAAGGCAATTATTATCTACATTAATTTTATGTCTCTATTAAGTACTATCTAAATACACTTTTTATTATCTTCCTGAATTAATAGGTAAAGTCCCAAAATTAACTAGCAATCTATAGCTACTTGGTAAAGCTTGATCAAACTTGACCCATAAATTGACAAGGAAGAAGGACCACTATTTCGGTCTTAATAGTAGTTTTCTTAATTAGGTAGGTGAGTGTTTCTGATTTTGTTTGGTTTTTACTAACAAGCCGTGTTTCTTACATTTCAAGATAAGAATTGATTAACGTATAAAATACCGTAAAACAAGTTCGTTATGCATTTAAACATAGTGGTTGTAATTAAAATGGCTAATAAAAATTGCTTTTAAAAGACAGTGGAAACGCGTTCCTAGACTGTATAAATGTACCGAAATTGCCAATATAAAATTTAGAATTCTGACAATCTTTCTTTTTTATTGCTTAATGTATACCGTACCTACCTATTTATACATTATGTATAATACTGTACATACATTTATGTATATCTTTGGAAAGACGTGTCAAAATATCCAGCTATACATAAGTATAGTCCCCTCGTAAGTGCTTTATCACTTTTGACTACAACTCCCAGTGCCTACATCAAAATTTCACTAAGATTGAACTTTTGATTTATAAGTTAGTACCTACATTCTATTGTCACCTTTCCAATCAAAGCAATAGATATTAATTTCTTATAATACAATTTAAAATGTCACTAGAAACGATGCAGTTTTTAAATATAAAAACCTTTTTGATTTATTTATATTTCACTCGTATTGTTTTGTTACTGCTTGTTACACTATTTTAGCCACCATTTTTGATCGTGATATACGTTCCAACTGTCATATTGATCTTGTAAGCAAAAAAAACTTATCGTTTTGTGATGTGCCTTTGAGTGATAGAGCACTTACGAGAGTGACTATACATAATAATTTTTACAAACATTGATAAATTTTTACCTTACCAATCCCTTTTTGGTGTGCTAAAGCATAAGGCTACTTATGAAATCTACTTATAGCGGAATTCGTTCATTAAACAATCGTAATACAGTAGCTACTAAAAATATACTTTATTTGCTCACAAAAACTTTTAACGGAGAAATTCAAACAGGTACAAGTTTGTTATTTGTGGAACATTAGATAAATTACCAAACAAAAATATAGATGTCATTAATAAAATAAACACTAACCCCTTTATTCATAATCCTATTTTATCTCTATTTTAGCTAAAATAGGTTTATAGAACGTTTGTCTTTATCTGTCACGTTGACATTTCTGTGTGTAAGAAAGAGACAAACCTCATTTTAACTAAAATAGGTTTGATAAGTTTTATGAATAAGGGGGTATGTTTTGCCATCAATTGCGTACAAAATAAATATTCTCATAATAGTATTTAAGTAATTAATTAAAAACAACAAAAAAAAAAAAAATACAAAAACAATAAATAAAACTAATACTATTGACAGACGATCGAACTTGGTACGGGCAGCGGATTTAGTTCGCTTTGTACAGACGCCAGCACATCAACCTACCCGAAACTGTCAGATTTCCCCAATCAACTTTAAACCTTATGCTTTGGTGATAAAGTTGAAAATCTATTAAAGAAATTTGACAGATTGTAGTAGGTTGATGTGCTGGCGTCTGTACATTTGTTCATCTTAATAATTTCTAATAATTTATCATCGTCAGACTACTCAGACGAACAGACGGTTTTTTACGGAACAAAATATATCCGCTATCCGGCTTGTACCAAGTTCGATCGTCTGCCAATACTATAAAATAAAACAATAAATTAAACTCAACAAAAATTTAATAAAATTTCAAATTAATACTGTACTGTCAATAAATTCAAATAAAAGGGGTAAAGGGGGGGGGGGTTGTCAGCTAGGTCTCATTCACTGCATATGTATATAATATTATGTTAAATAAATTAGGAAGGGCCTTTTAGAAATTTTCATTCCTGTATCTTGAGAATAATCACTTTCATTATTTATTCAGAAATGCGCAAAATCTATAAAAAAAAAATGAAGCCACGCGCGAGATGCATTAGGTACCACGCGTTGATTTGTATGAAAATAATGTTACATAGAATTGTGAGCGAATAAACGATATTTTATCAAACATGTTAGATAGTTTTACCAAGGGATTTCCAGTAGGTATGTCTGTGTCGACAAGACAATCCCGCCCTTTTCTAAGTGCAAGTTCCTTAGTCTTCTATTCAAATATCCATATTCCGTTACATGTCGCTGACCGATTCCATTCACAATCAAATTATGTATGTACACGTTCAGTTCGCCTTACTGTTAGTAGGACACACCACTTGGAGTTCATGTAGAGGGAGGTCGCGGACCACAATGGCGTGGAATGCCATGTTTGCAGTCGCCAAGATGTATTCGCACACCGAGAACCATGTAAATGCTGAAAATGAAAATTTTCACTTTATAGGCAAGTATCAAAAAGTATTGGTCTAAACTCTAAGGAAATACAAAAGAAAATGCAGCGTTATTGTTTCAGCTTCCAGATTGCAATATATCTATAATTTTTCAGATGTACAGCAAAAGGTTCTACAAAGGTTCCTGCTAAGGGTTTTATAAAACTGCTCTTATATTGACTTTGAAAAACACCATTAAACAGTTTAATTTATGGTTAGTCACTCACACAGACTAAAAGCTGCATAAGGTGCTTATATGAAGCTCTTGTGACTCTTTCACCTTTTTTACAATATAAAACTAAAAGTGTTATTCAGTGCTAAAAGAGCTGTATTATACAGGGTGAAATTGAATTCATGGGCAATTGGGCATCCTTTTAAGGGGTCATTGTAATCATCATTATGAACAACTTTTACTATGGGACCAAACCTGAAATCGCGAAAAAAAAATCAGCTCGTCCCTACATTTTGACGAGTTATGTGAACACAAATGCAAGGAACACCTGATTTTTTTTTCGAGATTTTAGGTTTAGTCCCATAATAAAAGTTGTTCATAATGATGAGTACAATGACCCCTTAAAAGGATGCCCATGAATTCAATTTCACCCTGTATTTTTACCAAAGCTATAAAACGCCTTTATAAGAGCAAAAGGTATTTGACAATTTAAATTAGTTTACGACTGTAAGTACTGCTGTAAGATCGTACTTAGGTCATACAAACACTGTTTTAACATAACATTATGAAGGGAAATTCAGGTATGAAGTGATAACCAGAAGATATTTTATACAGGTAATAGAAATAGGGGGAGCCTACTGCTATGCACCGCGGGACAAGTATAGATTTCGGGCTGTAAATAAGAGATTTCTAACAGAAAAACCATTTTCCCGACCTGGGATTGAACCCAGAACTCCACATTCAATGACAATTTACCTTGTTGCATTGTTGACTTTTATATTACTAGCTGCGCCCCGCAGTCTCACCCGCATAAGTATCGATCCCGTGGGAATATCGGGATAAAAAGTAGCCTATATGTTAATCCAGGGTGTCAGCTACCTCCATACAAAATTTTATCAAAATTGGTCTAGCCGTATGAGCGTGAAGAAGTAACAAATATATAAACACACACACACACAAACTTTCGCCTTTATAATATTAGGTAGGTAGTGTGACTAGTGTGACTAGCCTTTTGAAATCATTGCCTTACTGCTTGCGAGCTGAAACCAGCGTCCAGCGGGGTAATTGCGTAACACACACAGTAGCAAAGGCTTTCATTTGGACAGTTCTACAACATTCATTGCGTTATTTACGTTGTTGAGCACATTTTTCGAACAATTAGGAAGCAATGGATTAGCAATCCTTCAAAATGATTCAAATTGTTACTAAAACTGTGTTACGCAATTAGTGCTGCTTTGCACTGAAATCATTATCGGGTAAATCTCTTTTGAGCTGGCAATCGTGTAAAAGTAGAATACCTAACTACATAATTGGACATATTTTCTTGCTCTTTGGCGGAATTCCAGAGGGTGACACTTGGTACCTATGTTGTCCACTGTGTAATTTGTGCTTTTACCCAGACCCGTTACTTGGGACTGGACAATTAGCAAATAGCAATCCATGACTACTTTTGTTAGCTTGGGTCTTAGGTACCTGTTAAAACAACTGTGTCTGATAATGAATAAAATAAAATTTTATGAGGATTAAAGCAGGTAAACACAAAAACAAACGGGGTTTCCCACAACTGGCAAGAAATTACATTATGATCAATATTATCTACCAACCTAATAGGTAATAGGTATTCTGCAGAGTTGAACGCTGACATTTTATGTTGGTTCATGGAAAGGTCACAGAGTCACAGCCTAAATAAAAGAGAAATGCGTAATAAAAGGTCACTAAATAATATCTCATTGATTGATACATGCTTGGTACTAGAGGTGAGCGCAGGATTGAATACATCCATACTAATCTAATATTATAAATTCGAAAGTAACTCTGTCTGTCTGTATGTTACCTTTACACGCCTAAACCACTGAACGGAATTCGATAAAATTTGGCAGAGAGATAGATTGCATCCCGGGGAAGGACATAGGATAGTTTTTATCGTGATATTCCCACGGGATCGACACTTATGCGGGTGAAACCACGGGGCACGGCTAGTAAATTTATAACCGTTTGGCAGTTTTGAGTATTTTGTACCTATATGACCTAGCGTCGTGTGACGGGTCGTTGAGCTCCCTAAAATAGGGTTGAGCTACACGATGACTGATGCATACCGTCTGTTGGGACAGGATAACTCAAAGATGGCTCTGGCTGGCTCTTATTTCAAAAGGCCTTTCCAGACATGGCTCTGCATTGTTAGGCTCACATAAAATCTTCGATCAATAATTGATCCTTATAATATATTATAAGGTTTGGACTTTAAAAGAGACCAAGACCTCTGAGTTTGTTTCCGCACTTCTTCTCAGGGATCAGTCAGCTAGGAAATGCCGGCGCCATCTATTTTTAAAATCATCATCATAATCATAATCAGCCTATATTGTTCCCACTGCTTGGACACAGGCCTCCTCTCTTCAAGAGGGAGTGGGCTATAATCTACCACGCGGGCCCAGTGCGGGTTGGTAGACGTCACATGTCTTCGAATTTTGGTTCTAGGTCATGCCGGTTTCCTCAAGATGTTTTTTTTCACCGTTTTGAGAGCAGTGGTGATGAAATAATTTACACAAAGTAAAGCGCCTGTCTGGGTTCGAACCTACGACCTACAACTCGTAAGTCGGGGCCCTTACCACTGGGTCACCGCTGCTCTCTTATTTTTAAAATACTGACGTGTAAAGGTGTCTTAAAAGATAAACATTTCATTTCAGGTACCTGCTAGACTAGACTATTAGAAATACTTACTTCGATTTTAGATTTTATTTCGAGTGTTTTATTACGATTAGCGAGCAAGAACCAGTCTTTATCTACTGCTAAGAGCTTAAACTTATGTCAAGTACCTATCTAACAAACTACTTATCTAAACAATAAACTGCAAACAATTACCTAATGGCCGGCACAGCAGTCGATGTCGCAAGAAGAATATAATCAGTCCCACGGTGGCAGCAATTGCGACGTAGAACAGCGTCCACACAAGTTTGTTGGACCTCACTGGTTCCACGATATGGCTAGCGATGCAGCCGACGCGTGCGCGACACAGCATGTGCAACAGAGCCGCTACCATGAACACTATGAATATCTTCTCGTGAACGACTGGAACACATGGAATTGGGAATTAAAGTCGTGCGTTTAGTATGGAAGAATGTGGCAGTGATGTGGTCAGAGTCGAGAAATGACGTAGGCGGAGAATCCCTTTATGTTCTGGATGTTTGTGGACTGAATTGATTAGTAGGATGGAGTAAGAGTTATATACAAATCTGAGACTGCGGTATAATTGCTTAATTAACACACTATGAGTAGCAATGGCTATCATTTTGACAGTTTAACAACCATCATTGCAATATTTACGTTGTTGAGCAGACATTTTTTTCAAACATAATAATATGTATGAAGCACTGGATTAGTGATATACTTAAAAATGATTCAGATTGTAATTTATATCTAGTGTGTTACGCAATTAAGGAGCTGATCTAAAAACGAAAAAAAATCTGTAGAAATCGAGAATCTTACCCTTGAAGAAGCAGCAATAAAAATCTCCATTAAAAAGAAAATGTAAGAAAACATGTTTAATAAAATAAGCAATTGATTAATACGTAGATTAGTAAAAATTGGCACTTACAATAGTTTTCCCTATTGGAGATATAAGTAACGCCTGTTAGCGCAAACAGCTCTATGAAATTAAGCCAGTAGCATGCTGTTGCTAATTTGGTCGCTGCAGTCCGAGCCTGAAAAAAAAAACAACATTAATTTGTGAGTAGGTACACAGATTCCTGTTCATGATTTAATAGACGCTGCGAATTTGCAAACGTCAGGTAGGACGCCCTCAGGCTAGGTGGAGCGACGATCTTCGCAGCTGGATGAGAGTTGCCGAGAATGGCTTGCACAGATAGAGGCCTATGTGCAGCAGTGGAATGCTGTAGACATGATGATTCCTTTACGATTGTTCGGGCGAAACACTGTTTGTGCAACGTAGGAAGCCCGGATTATTTTTAAACTTCCATTCGACCTAGATAACTTATTTACGTTGTAACCTTTGAAGTTCAAAGGTGAAAACGTAAATCGCTTAAATTATAAAAGGCTTGGAGCTTCCTTTCTTAGGTTTTGTAGGCTACCTACTTCTTTAGAGCTTGATATGTAAATGAATGATGCATAATCTAGATTATTAAGTATGCAAACTCCTCCCTCATTTACCTGATCCTACTCACCTGCCTCTAATCAGTAATATGAAAGCTGCTTTTTTGCTGAGGAAGATTTAAAACATAAAACACACAAGGAAAAAATTATATGCACTATACGATTCAACCTACGAAAAAAACTTGCAGCCATAGTGATATCTGCGATGCCACCGATAACGTTGCGGAAACGGTGAAGTTTTGGGACCACAACATTTCAATAACTGTCGTACCAGCGACACGAAGAGGTAGCTAATCAATATTTCATCTATAGGTACTTCTATACTAATCTATACTAATATTATAAAGAGGTAAAATTTGTTTGTAAGTTTGTATGTAGGGGGTAATCTCTGGAACTACTAGTCGGATTTGAAAAATTCTTCTTGCATTTGATAGCCCAATTCTTGAGGAAGGCTATAGGCTATTTAACGTCACGCTATGACCCTTAGGAGCCGAGCAAAAGCGCTATGGGGAAACGAAGTGATAGAGCAGGAGACGCGGGCAGGTGATGCGGGCAGGTGATGCAATACGACGAGATGGGTCGAGGGAATAAGAAATTTCACGCGAACGAAGTCGCGGGCAGAAGCTAGTAAGTATTAAGTATAAAGAGGTAAAGCTTTTGAGGTTGAGGGGGTAATCTTCGGAACTTCTGATACGATTCCGAAAATTCCTTCACTAATGGGAAGCTACAGTATTGCCGAGTGTCATAGGATATATTTTATAATAAAACAAGACATTTCACCCGGATGTAGTCGCGGGCAGAAGCTAGCAGTTGATAAAGATGAATGGACAAAAGGCCTTTGTCGTAAGTAGACGCTTAATTTTAGTAGGTATTTTTTTTTAACAACTGTTAGGTGCACTATTGCAACTCGCAAACAGCTATAATTTACATGTAAAAACCCCCGAGAGCAGTGGTAGCCTAGTGGAAATAGCTCCGACTTACGAGTTGTAGGTAGGTCGTGGGTTCGAACTCAGGTAGGCGCTTTACTTTGTCCTAAATAATTGCATCACCAATACTCTCAAAACGTGGAAGGAAAACGTGAGAAAACGATCTAGAACCAAACATTCTAAGACGTGACATCTACCAACTGGTATTGGGCCCGCGTGGTAGATTATTAAACCACTCCCTCTCGAAGAGAGGAGGCCCGTGTCCCAGCAGTGGGAACGTTATATGATTACGTTATCTAATAACCCTATTAAAATCAAAATTTTAGCTATAGAGACCTAGGAGATACAGGCATTTTGAGCTATTTCTTCAAGACCCCTGGACCAAACATTACAAATAAGTTTCTTAGAAAGCTGTTTCAAATGATATAAGTATGCAACACTTCCTACGCTGCACACTTAAATCTTGAGAAGAACCTCTGTGATAAAAAAGTGATTTTATAAAAGTTCCATTTTTCCTAGTCCATCACAGACGTAGGTAACTATAATGTATATTATAGCAAACTACCAAACACGGATACAATGATGTAATGTATAATTTTCCTTCATTTCATTGATGGTCGGCCTAGCTATAATAAATAGGTTGGTGACGTCATAGATATATTATAGCTGTGTGTGCAGTCACTTAAAGATAGTAAGTATTGAACATATATCGTAATATGCCTAGCTATGATTTAAATTAATATAAATGTATATCATACACGTCTGTGATGCTGATGAGCTTTAAAAGGTCGGACACAAAAATAGAAAAAAATATTTAAGTATAAACAAATTACCTTTTCCTCGGTAATATGAGAAGTGCGCTCTCGATGATAGCTGTAGTATAAAGAACCTATCAATAGCCTTGGTCCTAAATGGAAAGCGATACATATTCTCCAAATGTACCTCTGTGGGCTTATCCCGGTAATCGCACTTATTGATGGCACTACATTGTAGACCTGGAAATTAAAAGGGATGGAGTTAATATAATCAAAATATTTATGCACTCAAGTTTTTTGTGAGGTCTGCATTTAGCGCGCCATGTTACAAGCAATTAAATATTAAAATAAAGAAGTAGAGAACTAGCCACAGTTTCGGCTACCATGCCACGAGATTACGTGCCTAGAGATTCCCATCAATTAAAAGACCGACGTACAGTAGGCTGCAGTCAGTGGTACACAAAGTTTGTATAGGTACCTTACACTGGTTTAAGCTTACCTTAAGCTGGCCCGTTATTCTATTCTTCGTAAGGTACAGTAAAACGGGCTACTACAATATGTTTGTCTTGTTTCTACAAATGCGTAGAATTCACCTCATAGGTAGGTATCGACTCATAGGCCTTAGCGATGTCGTTGGTGTAGTCGTCGCAAGCACGACTGCTGAGCCTGACGTCACTGGGTTTGAATTACCCAATAGTATTTTGCCCAACTTAAGGCAAATTATCATTGGGTTTTTCCGTTAGGAATGTCCCAGTCCACGGTCAGGAAGTTTGCGGTAAGATAGTTTCTCACTGGGGTATCTATCGGCTTTGGGTACCTAAGCACTAAGCAGAGCACGAGGTAACTACAGCCGTCGGTCACTCCTGCGCCTGATCTCCGCTCGGTAGTCAGATTGTGGACCCGTCAGACGATGAATGTTAAGGGGGCGTCAGTTTTTGAGCACACACTTGTGCACTATATTCCCAGCGAATAGGGGTCAGAGGTATCTACGCAGGAAATATAATGGCTAGTCTCCGTTGAGATCGACCGCCGCAGGGGCCGTGACCGAAATTCGGTCAGAATCAGATGGACATTATAGTCCATATGTGTCCTTTCGACATAGCGCAGGTACCGTCAATAAGACAACCCTTTAGCTGCATTTACCGATGTAACGTTTTCCATATCACGTGATCTATGACCCAGACAGGCAACTCTAATGTAAATCCATATACTTAAGTACTAAAGTTCTAGGTAGGTACTGCCTGGCACGGTTATAGCCATGCACAAAAGTGCAAGAGTAGGTAAAGTAGGCGCTCATTAGCATACTTATAAGTGAAAATGTCTCTATATTATGCCTAATAAAATTAGTCCATTATGTGAGAGAATTGTTACAAGCCTTGCGTAATAAGTAAATAAGGGCTAAGGATCGAAGGGTTAAACGTTGCTACGGTTATGTAACCACTTATTTGTTTACGTAATTTGCCTAATTGATAAATGTAAACAGTTATACATATTTATTAAGTAGATAGGTAGCGACACATGGTTTCGTATTAACTAACTCGTTATTATTTTGCTATTGGTTTTAGTAATCAGCACAGCATTAAGCAATCAAGGAGAAGGATTAAATACTTACCCTACAATGTGTTTCATGTATGTCATCTGCTTGAAACATAGACGCTGTCGCATAACAAAATATTAAAGCACCTAATGGAAGCCAGAGTGCAGTTAAACATATTTCCCTCAAACCATAGGTCCAGAGCAGTCCCTTCAAAAGGAAATTGCAAATTATTTCACCGTTTAAACTAATAGCATTACAATTTCAGCACTTAGCAGGTATAACGACCTTATATTCCAATATTTTAACACTGCTATTTACATCACACTTTTCGTTTGTGCGTTCGTCGCCACGCACATCCAAATTTGGCGGCGACTGTACTTGTGCGTCATTTACCATTTTATATTTCACTCACGCAATACTTTAACACACTGCGATCACATAGTTTTTAATGATTCCCATGAGCCTAGCTGTGCACCTCAATCAGCGCTGTAACAACCCCCATTCTGACACATTTGTGAAACATCGACGTTTCATGAATTAAAAATTACTTCTGTCAGATCGATGCCTGTATGCCAGGTATTGATGAAGTTGGCAATGTAAAGCCTTCTTGTGTTTATTCACAAATGCAATTGTAACAGTAAAAAGCACAATGTTACAATTTATGTGGATGAATTAAGGCGTGGATTATATGAGGTTATTTGGACATGCGCATTAGGCCTTGTGGAGCGAGGCGAGGGTTTGTACAATAGGTAGACGTACACCCTTTCATGATGTCTTTTGTGTTAAATGTTAAGTAACTACCGATAGGTATCTTTTTGTAGTTTGTACATTTGTGAAACAGTCCTTGAAAATAAATACCTATTTTAATAAAATTATTACCTATCCTACCTACCTACATACATAGGTAGGTACCTACGTATTGGGTGTAGGTAGGTAGGTACTTAGGTAGACATTGTAGACTGAATTTTTCATCAAGCTTTATCTACCTACTCGTAGGTTCTAACTCAAGATTAGAATGTTGGCTATGTTTATTTTACTATAAATTGCACGCAAACATAGAAATCAGCTGTGTTAAAATGTAAATTTTTTTGGAAACTGTAAAGGTCAAAGAATTTTAGATGAAACGTCTATATTACCTATATGTAAATTTTCAGTCGAAGACTATAATACTGTATAATATTTAGACAGCATTTTCGAAGCAGAACAATCAAAATCAATGCGATTTTATTTTTTTGAAGAGAGATTTCTAAACTAAAATGAAAGTAATCAATAAGTGAAACACAGAAATATGAAATTGGTTTTTGAACGTAACAGTTGACGTCAAAGTTTAGTGATGTGAATGAATACTACACACCACAATGTTTTAGTAAGTAATTTTAGTAATTTTTAATTAAATACAATTTTTAAACATGTCTACATCTTACTTAAATAATTTAACGTTTTTGAAAGAAATTTGATGCGTTGTTCAGATATTGATAGCGCAGATATCCGCGGTGGCTGATAGTTGCCAGTAATTGTGCTTTTTGACGGCTATGTCAGATATGTAGTTTTAGTGCGCTGAGGAATAGTGAAGATAACACACACGATACATTTATATACAAACACAATCATAATCAGCGATTTCAGCTACCATCTCGCTTAAGATGGGTCCTGCTGCCGAAGTAAAAGCTACGTGGCTTGGTTGTGCGACGATATCCTGGACATATTTTGCCAGCTTAGCCAATGCCTCCAAGGTGCTATGAGGTTGCGATGCCCGGAAGGGGAGGATACTGCTGGGAACACTACTTCAAATAGCGCGCACAAAGTCCTCGGGCACTTTTGGTCCAGCTTACCTCTGCAGATGTGAAAGAAACTGCGACGGCTTCCGCACCCTATTTGCGTAACTTACTTTCAATCACAATCTGAAACATTTTGAAGAATATTGTTAATCCATTGCTGTTCGGTAAAAAAATATCTGCTCAACAACGCAATGAATATTTTTGAACTGTCAAAATGAAAGATATTGCTACTGTTAGTGTGTTACGTACCCCGCAAGTCTCCGAGCTCCTCATGTATTAAACAGCTGCTTCAGCTTTTTCTCTTGGGTGGCTGCGAAGCGCTGTTTCACCGGCTGTGACGACGCAGTGTGCTCGGACTCACTATCACTCATTTTAAGCGTTCTACTCGGGATCGCCAATATAGTAGTAGGTACAGCAATGAATAAAAGTTAATCTGCTACAGGTACTCACAGTTACTGTTCTATTGAGCAACACGCACAATGATAATAGGTAGTACGGATTCATCATCCACAGCCAGTCTTTACCCACTGCTGAGCATAGGCCTCTCTTTTCTTGTACAGACGCCAGCACATCAACTTACTACAATCTGTCAAATTTCTTTAATAGATTCTCAACTTTATCACTACAACATAAGGTTCAAAGTTGATTGGGAAAATTTGACAGTTTCGGATAGGTTGATGTGCTGGCGTCTGTACCAAACTCCACCCTTTTGTGCCAGCCTCACCCAGGTTCTATGGAAATAATATCGTCCTCCTATCTCGCCGCCGGACGACTGACTCTTCGTCTTCAAGTCCTTGGACGCCGCATTCTGATCCGTACAAGACAGCAAGTCTAACCATTGTTTTATAAAATGTATTCTATTTTATTTTTTTTATGGGGAATTCGGGAGTTTTAGATTGTCCCCGTGACCTGCCACCTTTTTATCCACCCAGTATTAAGGGGGAAGCGCTAAGGTAGCCCGCAAAATTCAAATTTTCTTACGTTTTTTGCAATTTGCTGGTCAGTAATAAGTTGTACGTTGATTAAAATATGATTTGCGACCGTAAAAAATATATATTTACAGAATTATAATCAATCTAAATAATATTTTCGAATAAGATTCACTTTTTTTTTTTAATGGCATCTCGCCGTTCAGCGTAGGTGGTTGTCGTCTGCATAACCAGGCTTGATTAAGATTCAACTTATTTGGTAATAATTATATAATCCTCTTCACCGTATGCGGCGGCAGCGACCCTGACTAATTTCTTGCCTTTCGTGAGCTCTCTGAGGCTATGTACAACACTACCATCGGAGAAGGTTGAAATGTCAAATTTGTCAATCACAAAAATGTCAAATGTCATTTCTCGCCGCTCGAGGAATCAATCGTTCGCTCTTTTACGATGATAATAATTCATCTACTCAGATAAGATCGTTTTCATCTATGAGAAGTTAGAATTTTATTATGAATAATTTGACTTTTCAGTGACGGAATTGTTTTGAAAACATTAAAAATGAAGTTCATGAAACTTTGGTGGTTGTTCAGTTTTTGTACCATTCAGACGCAAGGATCGACGCACTGGATGGTCACTGAGGGTGGTCTGATACAGCCGCGGGTAAGATAACTGTTTCCTGTATTAATGAACACTTCCTAGTGCCTTCAACTTATAAATCCAATATGAATATTAATAATGATAAACTGCAAACAGTATTTGGCCATTATATACTTATCAATTTACTATGTGTTTATTCAGCTAGTTGCAGCAAACGTCTTGCTAATTAATTTTGCCTTGAACAGAAGGCAGTATTGTTAAATTGTTTATTATGGGAAAAACATGACTTTTTAATTATGATCAGTGTTGAACTGAATTTGTAATAAAAATAAATTAAGCCTTCACTAGTAATAATACTATAGTCATACATTTTAGTCTGGCTCATCCAAAAAATATAGCAATTGTTATAGCTGTCTATTGAGTCAGCTTGAGCTATGTTTCCCTACAAAATAAACCCTTTTATTTTAGCTGGACTCACCTTATGAAATGGCAAGACCTTACGACTTACTGGCATTCCTAAATCAAGATACACGTTGGGACAACATTATCAACATACACCATAACTTGTCTCTAAGACAACAGATTATAAAAGGCCTGTGGGCCGAGCTGGAACGAGACACAAATATTCACATGTTACTGAACGAAGATGACTATTGCCTGAGAGCAGGTCAATTGAACACTATAGACTGGTATACCTCCTCTTTGGAAGATGGCAAAACAAAGATTGGCCCTGAAGACTTTACGCTTCATCATTTAAATCATGGGGATGCTCATGTTCCTGATTGTGAGAGGTTTTCCTCGTTGACATTTAGTATGTGTGTGTTTGAACATTTGGAGGTATGTTTATGTTTAAACTCATTTCACATTCATTGAAGAATTTAATTTAGTATTGTAATAAGTAAAATTTTAGTGTATTTAGTGTGCTGTGCCATTCAATAGTTAACAAAGCATGTGACATTAATTTCAGAGTATGAAACAGAGAGGAAAACTGAGTGCAAGTCCAGAGACATCCAAACCAGAGATATCCATACCAGAGACCATGACGTCACCAACAAGTTCTGACATTACAGAAATGACTGATGATCAATTTGGTCGCTGGTTGGCTGGAGTTCTTAAGAAGAACAGCTCCTCATGGCTACACTACAACATGGCTTCTCTCTACTGGAGGGTCAGAGGAAATGCCCCTAAAGCCATGGAATGCAGCCGAAGGGCTGTGTATTATGCACCAAGGTCAAACATAGCATAATTTCTCATTGATACCATTGTTGTTGCATGATTAATTTACATTCTCCACAGTAATTGTTGATCTGGAAAACTCCATTATATCCAATTAGCTCCATGGCCTTATTAAAAGTAAATATTAATTTTTTCCTGTAGTTTGTTATTTGATAATAACAGTGTTTTTTTTTCCTAAGTATATAAATATTTTTTCCTTTAGTTTCAGTTGATGTTATCAGCATTATGTTATATCAGTATAACATAATGCTGATAACATCAACTTTTGCGCTTTTCAAAACCTTTGCGCTTTTTTATTACAGGATATATAGAGACATAGCTCTTTTGAGCATGGGACTAATACTCCACCGCAGTAAAGCCACAGAAGATGCTGTCATAGTCCTTGGAGCAGCCGTAGACCACGACCAGCACTGTCCTATCAATCATTTCATACTAGCCAACACATTAGCCGTAGTTGGTGACTTCAACAGCTCATTAAAACACTTTGATACAAGCCTGAAGTTGAACCCTTCATTTGAACTGGCAGAGAAGCATAGATACGGCATGATGTGTCATAAGTATATTTTAGGAAAGATGCAAGTTGTTAAAGGGTGAGTATTATTAATGAGAAACATTGGTTTAATGTTATCTGCAGTTGTTCCAGAGATTCATTAATAAAAAAAAAACAGTACCATGCCTGACAGTGTCTAGTACACACACAACTATGTTTGTCCCTCCCATGTAAAGGAGGGTGTTCAATAATAGTTTAAATGCAGTTCAAAAGAGAAAGTAACCACTGCTTTGACAGCAGTCACTACACAGTGAACATTCTATTGTATCATCAATCAATCAACAAAGCCAATCATAGCCCATTGCTGTACATAGGCCTCTCCCAAACTGCATCACAACACCTGGTTCCCTACCTTTTTAAAGACGTTTCTGTCGGTCCATCTTGCTGTGGGGTGTCCCACTGATTACTAACTTGTTTGTTTATTATGTTACAGGACTTTAAACAGACTTCGTGAAGAACTGACACAATATAATCAGAGAGAGGCACACTGGATTAAATCACAGGCTGCTTTCTTAAGGACTATGAAACATGCTGACGAATATGGTAATACTTGTACTATTTACAACAATTTTCTTCATATTTTTAGAAGATTACTCTAATTCTTTATACACCGTGTTCCAGACGATATACATAAACTTCGGCCAGATGTTCAGACCATGGAAATAAACATTTTTCATTATGGACACATATTATTTTTTGTTAATTTTCATATAAACTAAATACCTTGACGTAAATCGCCCGATATGCATGCCTCTTTATCCGAATTGGCAACGATGACGTATTTTCATTCATAAGATTTGCAAAACTGAGTTAGGACCCTTTCTTACTGCATGCTCAATTAAATTTCACTAAATTACAAATATCTTTGTTACAAAGCCTTTTTAAGTACTACTTCCTTTGTTAGATTTAATTTGTAAAAGCTATAGAAGCCTTTGACAAAGTTTATGGATATCGTAAAGAACACGGTGTATACCAAGATCCCTCAGTGCCTTTGGAAAGCATGTTAAGCTATTGGTCCCGGCTGTCATTCGTGGATCTTTGACAGTTGTTACGGATCATCAGAAGCCCAACGGTCTAACAACCATCTTACCAAGGGGTATTATATTACCCAGTAACTAGGTTTGTTGAGGTCAGATAGGCAGTTGCTCTGTGTAAAATACTGGTATTCAGCTGCATCCAGTTAGATTGGAAACCGACCCGAACATAGTTGGGAAACGGCTAGGCAGATGATGGATATTCTACTAATAAATAACATTATTCATTTACAGATTACAGGGATATAGGAAACAACCTCAACAAGATGACAGAATTAACAGGCTTAAATATAAAAGAATTAAAAAAGGAAGGAGAGAAGTATTCGCTAGTACAATACTTCTTAGACGGACCTACATACAATGAAAATTGGTTAAAAGAAAAAGGTGTCCATGCTTTAGATTCTGCATATAACTTACAAAGGCTAATAAAACATATAGGCAGACATGCCAACCTTGCAATAGATATTGGTTCCACAACTATACCGCAAGGGGATTATTTAAAAGTTACTGATGGGCAAGTACTGAAGGAAATTGGGCCAACACCAACATTCCCGGATTTGATTCCAGATTTAACTAAAGCAGATTTAACTAAAGGTATGTTCGTATTTACCATAGATAGTGTCTTCAATGAGCATGTATTCAACGTAGGTGTTGATGTCACGTTGATCTGATGCGTTGGGTTGACGTTATTGAATCGAATTTACGTTGCGGTAACGTAGCGTTTGCGCATCGTCTAATGAAGACCAACGCGCAACGCCAAAAGCGAAGGAAGGCACTCTTTTTTAAACAAATATAACATGAAATAAAGTATGGTTGCTAATTGTTTGGTCATTTAGAATTTTCAGCAAATGCTTTCATTGAAGAAGAGATAGAGAGATCTAAAGGGGAGAAAACAGTTATAGAACCTGAGACTCCTCAAGTGTCAACAAAAGGTAAAACGACAGAGACACCAATACCGCCTAAAGAAGAAAAGAAGGCTCCTATTGATAACGAAGAGAGTATAGATGAATATGATACAGGGTTCATAATGTAAGTGATTTTTATTTTTTAACTATCTTCTGCCCGCGACTTTGTCCGCGTAACATTTCTTGTTCCCACCGCATCGCCCGCCCGCGCTGTTACTTTGTTTTCGCTTAGCATTCTTTCTGAAGTTTTCGTTCTTTCTTCTTTTTGCTCGGCTCCTAAGAGTCCTAGCGTGATGTTAAATAGCCTATAGCCTTCCTCAAGCTTTGGGCTAGCAAATGCAAATAGATTTTTCAAATCCGACTGGCAGTTTAGAGATTAGCGCATTCAAGCAAACTCTTCAGTTTTATTATGCATATATTAGTATAGATAATGGTGTTTGTATGTATACACAGTGGCGGATTCACACATTTGCCGCCAGTAGGCTATTCAAATTTTGCCGCCTCTACCGACCTCTACAATAATATGTCAGTTTCTAGATAATATTAATAACCCAACAATGTTAAGGTTGCACAAGAAATTGTTTTTGGGTACCTATCTATATTTCTGAGCTCATAAAAGCTCTAATCATGTACTACTAATAAGGCGGCGCCTTAATACCTACTACTTACACAATAATGAACATTCTTTGCCGCCCCTAAAATCTACCGCCCTAGGCTCCAGCCTACTCAACCTGTTGGTAAATCCGCCACTATGTATATGTTACCGGCCAAACCCGATTTCAGGACAAACTAGTTTAGCCTAGGCTAAACTAGTTCTTCCTATACGCGATAGGGGGTGCCCTTTGCTCGCCCTTGGATCTTATGTCGACGGAGCCCCGCTTCGCGGGGCCCCTATTTCTGTGTAAAGGGTTTAAAGTAATCTAACCAAACCAAACCTCGGGGTGCCCTTCGCTCGCCCTTGCATCCTATGTCGACGGAACTAGTTTAGCCTAGGGTAAACTAGTTTGTCCTGAAATCGGGTGTGGCCGGTAACACATACATTTGTATGTTGTGCTATCCCTGTCATTTAATATTTTCTTATTTATGCAGGTTATACTAGAGTGACTCTCCATTTATTAAATAATATGTTATTATGAGCTTTTGACTTTCAGTTAATTGATTAGCATAGAATAACGTTTATTGCCTCCAGCATTACAGTTATAAGCCAACCGCTTAACTGAGACGTTGCCTGAGGTAGGTGCGCGGTGCGAAAGGGGTGATAATTGTCACAAGTTGACGAATCACTGAGCTCTCGCATCAACTTACCACACGGGGTCCCGCACCGCGCTGCTATCTCAGGCAACGTCTCTGTTGCGGTCGGCCTATAGTAGTAGTAAGTACACATACCAAACTATAATACCAGAAGCGAAAGGTTTAAGCGTTAGAATTATGCTCAGCAGTCCTTCCCTTGTGATTTCGGCTTTTTGTTTCGAGTTACAGTTCTTTAGCAAGCTGATGTAATCGACATTCTTCGTCATATTAATTCAAGAAACATGTGTTATTTTCAGATATCCACCTTCATTAAAAATAAGCAGGAATAGAGAAGAATTTGATAAGGATCCGGAATGGCCGACAAGTAAACATTGCAAAGATAAATCAGAATCGTTTCCAGAGAATTTGGAAGCTGTTTATCAAATATTTTTACCCTTTGAGAATAAAGGAATAAGGTAATTATTATTTAATAACTTTCACACGAATGCAAGATGATAAATAAGTTGTAAATTAAAACGTTGTTTTGTTGATTTGATAACGGGCTGGTGTCAGCAACTCCATGTCCAACTGCGTATTTTGCGTACGGGTGGAAAAAATCGATAATAACCACCCCAGCTTGTCAAGAAAGGCAGCAAAGCCTTGGTTAACACAAAGGACCTTTGTTTAACAACAAACATCTCACGGAGAATACCTGGGTTACCGAAGTACTTTTTCCTGTATGTTTTATTATAGTAAGACATAACAATAAAAAGATCAGTAATAGACCGCATGAAAAAATAAAAAGGAGTGTATATTCGGCATTGGACTTGGTGTCTCGTTGGCTCCACGAAGACGCCACGTAAAGAGATACGAGCCGTTAAGTCACGCTTGCGCAGCATCCTCGTAGCGTATTCGTTGTGTTAAGATGGCGGCCTGTGGGTCTTTTGAAATGAAAGCACTTTGGTGGATACTATACAAACTAAATTTAATTTAAAAACTACACGAAATATAAAAATGAAAAATATGTATCGGACAACATTTGTGGGTTGACTGCACCACTATGAATAGCGAGCTGTTGTATAATTATAGCACACTAGCTGTGCCCCGCGGTTTCACTCGCATAAGTTTCGATCCCGTGGGAATATCGGGATAAAAAGTAGCCTATATGTTAATCCAGGGCGTCAGCTACCTCCATACAAAATTTTATCAAAATTGGTCCAGCCGTTTGAGTGTGATGTAGTAAGATACAAACATAAACACACACACACACACACACCCCCACTCACAAACTTTCGCCTTTATAATATTAGTGTGATTAAATTAACACTAGATTAGAACTTAGCTGTTCAGAAAAATTATTATCTATGTTCGAAGAACGTCTACGCTTACTAACGCCAACATACTACAACATTTATGTTTTGTTTTACAGACTAAGAACTTTGTTAACTGATAAAATAGGGGTGCCAGCTAACGTGGAACATGAGTTGCCGTGGCACCCACCTACCTGCCCCAATGATAAGGAGGCGGCTACTTTTACTCAGAAGAAATCGCAAAAGTAAGTTAGTACTAGTCTGTAGACCTCCGCTGTTAAGACTTAGGAATATGGCTTTGAATTGGATGCGTTGAAAAACCATTAAAGAGCATGTTAGTGTACCTATATTTCGGGGTTGCGGGATTGTCCGAAAGGGTTACCGCTACCCCGGAACATAAAGGGCTAAGGAAGGAACACGGGTGGGTTTTAGTCAGTAAGAGTCTGACACTCCCTTCCACTCCACCCAGAGCGGGAGGAGTCCTTTGATGATTTCCCATCCACAAAAAAAAGTGTACTTATATTAATTTTGTTGCTCAAAGGTCCGTATCTGTCTTTGTTTCTTCGTAAAATTGCAACGTTACGTGATATCTGAAGGCCAATTCTCGAAATTTAAAACGTTCAAAATCTAGTTGCAATCTCATCTCAGCGACAATCAATGTCAAAAACTTGTCAAAAATGTAGGTAAATTGTTTATGTTTTTGACAGATTGAGACTGAGATAAGAATGCGAACGTTCTTAAAAATCCGAGAATCGCCCCTCAGATTTTAGGTTGAATTTATCTTGAACATGAGTAATTTATTTCTAGACCACAGATATTTAGTGACGTGATCGTCACGGAACACCTTCGACAGAAACTGTTGGAGTATGTTGCTAACGGTGACTTCGAGTCAGTGCGTAATATGCAGGACGCAGAGGTCGGCCAGCGGATATACTCCGCTATGCAGATGGTAAGAGTTATCACATATATATCTACTAATCTACTTAATCAGCCTATAATGTTCTCACTGCTCGGTGAGGGAGTGGGCCGTAATCCACCACACGGGCCCAGTGCGGGTTGGCAGATGTCACATGTCTTCGAATTTTTGGTTCTAGGACATGCCGGTTTCCTCACGATGTTTTCTTTTACCATTTTGAGAGCAGTGGTGATGAAATAATTTACACAAATTAAAGCGCCTGTCTGGGTTTAAAACTACGACCTACAATTCGTAAGTCGCGGCCGTTACCACTTGGCCCCCATGCTCCATATATTTATCTACTTAATGAAAATCTTAAATTCATTCATTCGCTCACTGACAGACAACGCACAGCTCAAACCGCTAGGTCTAGCCTAGAAGCATGCAATTTGGCATTAGAGTTCCTTGTAACGAATAGGAAGAATTTTTGAAATTTAATTCTCTAAAGGGGTTAAATAAGGGATTAAAGTTTTATGGAGTTCGTAATTATTGTTGACTAGCTGCGCCCCGCGGTTTCACCCGCGTAAGTTTCGATCCCGTGGGAATATCGGGATAAAAACTATCCTATGTCCTTTCCCGGGACTCAAACTATCTCTATACCAAATTTCATCGAAATCGGTTCAGTAGTTTAGGCGTGAAGAAAAGACAGACAGACAGACAGAGTTACTTTCGCATTTATAATATTAGTTTGGATAAGTTGTTTAGGGAAGTCCCATCAGGCATCGATGTAGGACTTTCGGAACAGAAGCTTCCTCGTCTGACTTCACACTCGAATTAACGAGCATAATAGGATAATGATTGAGGTTATATGCTGAACTTTTTAGGATAGACATATCTACCTTTGACTACTTTAGACAGACTTTTTATCGTGCTGTTCAAGAAAGAAAACACTAATTGAGTGATAAAAGCAGCCACAACGTATGTACCCTACATACATCATCTACTAAGCAACATTCGTGTAATAGCACTTGTAAAAAAACCTAACATATGTTCCGATCATTCAGAAAGATTTATTAGTTTTGGGACGTCCAAAACTCATGCGAGCCTATATATTTTTCCTTTTATTTCAGAAACTTGCTCCAAAATGGCTGCTATACACGCTTTCGTCCCTCTACTGGCGCGTTCGCGGCAACAACGTGAACGCCTTACATTGTATCCTGACAGCCAGTCGTACGGTAGAAGGACGGTTCAAAGACATCGTGCTGGTTTCTTTAGCTTCTTTATATTTGGAGATGGGGTACTTTGATGAGGCCCTAGCGGCGGCTGAAGAGGCTTTCAAAATGAGTCTTTATGAGGTTTGTTTTATTAAATCTTTCAAATCATTTATTTCAAATAGGCACAAACTATTTTTTTTTATAAATTTTGACGTTCAAAACGTCAAAATGTACAAAAAATAGAATTGATTATAGTCGCCCCTTCCAAAAGGTACGTTTCGTATGGAGAAGAATGGGTAAGAAACTCAATTATTCATATAACTGTTTTCAGTTGATTGCTGCTTTTCCTTATAGCGAGAAAGGAGGACAAATGATAAATATGGTGGTTTTATTTATTACCTGTCTTTTTCTAGTGTTGTACTTAGCTCTCACTGAATATTTTCTAATTTGTCGAAACCGAACTAACCCTAGGTTACGGAAACCTTTTTTAATTGATTCTGTTTAGTCAAATCTGAGCATCGTTATCGTAATTATTTCTTTCAACTTTTTAACTTAACAGCTTTACATCTCAGTGAATTAATTAAATTGTCCTAAAATTAAAAGTCGAATTTAAATTGAGATGTGTCAGAGAAATACGTTTTTTTTTCTTTTCTCCAGCCATCAACAAACTTCATCCTGGCGGAGTTAAATATGATCAAGAAGCATCGCAATACTCACATGTTTCACCTCAAGCAAGTGGTCCGTGTGGACCCAGAGTTTATGGGCGGATTGGCGAGGTCCATGTTGTATGGATGGTACTGTCTGTTCAGACAAGTTAATGTGCTACAGGATTTAGGTATGTTCATATAGATAGAATACTCTTTATTATGTCATCATCATCTGCAGACCGACTTCTCCCACTGCCTGCATAGGCCTCTCTTTTCTTGTGGCAATCTCCACGCTTCAGTGCCAGCCAAGTTCTACCCGCGATGGCAACAATATAACCCACCCATCTCGCTTTCGGACGACCGACACTTCGTCTTCTAGTCCTTGGATGCCACACCACTTTTATTATGTACACCATATAAAATACAGATAATATAGACATTTTTCATTACGTGAAACAATAATTTATGAATATCTAAAATAATCCCTCTCGCGTTACGTATGGCTAGCCTACTGCTGCTTTAGAACGACTACCACTGTATCTATGTCTCCCGCCAAGCAGTTGTGCCTGTGCTTCGGTCGGGCTTGGAATCCGTACCAAAAGTATAGGTTCTGTATCGGTACTTAGCGGTTCTTGCCATTTCGGTAACTGGTATCGGTTCCAGACGGGTACCGGTATTGGACCTAATAAGTACCAGTACCAAATACAGAGAGATGATGAGAATGTACGAGGAACCTCGTACGGTGGGCAACCTTGAAGTTATTTTTCTAACTTACCATATCTGTTTTCTCATTCTAACTTACGGAAATATTTTTTTGGTACCGGTACAGTACCAATACTGAGTAGAAGTACCAATAGAATGGTACCGGTATTTCAAGCGCTGGTTCCGATTTGAAGGGTTTGGATGCCGGTGCAATTATTGCATAATATAGCAAAGGGCATGAAAGTCATTTCAGCTTTGTCTTTGGAATATTATGGTAATGCATCTGTGATTGATTATCAGCAGTGACAACTTACCAGTTGGCTGCTCGTTTTCTTACAGACATGTTTTGATATGTTAAAAATGTCATTGGACCGAAAACGAGCAAGAGCTTTGCTTACTTTTGCTGACAAAAGGGGGGGTTAAAATTCTGCTTACGTAATACTTGAATGGCCCCTTAATGTCTATATAAAGTTTAACGTGTATTGTGAATATGTATTTTCTTTATTTATTTAAAAAAGGGTGTTTAAAATAATGTCATATATTTCAGAATTCGGTGAAGGAGATATATGCACGCAAGTGGAGCCAGGAATGAGTATGGTGTGCGAGAAGGACGGAACAAACTGCCATCTCACTAACGTACAGTGCTATGGCAGTCACGAACGTGGTAAGTAAGTTATTGACAAATATTTACCTGTTATAGTAAATACATAAATATGGGATCTTATTGTATCTATCTACTGGTTGAAGGTTAACTGACTGTTGTGTTCAATAAAAGTTTCCACTAACAAATACTAAAACGAGTGTAACTGCTTTCTCTTATCTCATTTTTCTGAACTTCATTTTTTTTTAAACTGTATACGGGGTGGCAGGAATACCATGGATTCAGCACATAATTCTGTGTCTTCTTCTGTTGCTGTTCCATACATTTTGACCACGTAGGTATTGCGCTTTTCTATGAAACAGCAGATTTTTTTTTTGACAACCGACGAAACATTTCTACGCATGTGAGGAATCATGTGCTGAATTCATGATTACAATTTTTGCGCGTCGATATCCCTCCCACCCTGTATAACAATAATTTATGTACAGACGCCAGCACATCAAGCTACCCGAAAGTGTCCAATTTTCCCAATCAACTTTGAACCTTATGCTGTAGCGATACAGTTGAAAATCTATTAAAGAAATTTGACAGATTGTAGTAGCTTGATGTGCTGGCGTCTGTACCGTTCTCACAAGTATTAAAATCTCATCATTCAAATCAAAAATCGACTCAAAACTCTCTGGGATTATAAGTTTCTAAATTGATTAGGAATTGAATAATGAGAACTCGCCTTAGTGAAATCTCGGCTACTTTTTGCACGCGTGGCTCTTTCAATTTTACTTGATCCACTAAGTACTGGCTCGCCTCGTGAGAACGCTAGCACCACTCGCATCCAACTAACACTCGCCTTTACCATACCTAACATTTTCCTTCCTAATTGTCGCAGAAAGCAGCACTTTAGTCAGAATGCTTGAACTAAAAGACGATAATATCCAGGGCGCGCCGGTGGAAGACATGAATGACGGAATTTTCGACCGATTTACAAAGGAAATGCCGAAGGATCGGACTGATAAGGCAGCACATTTGAAAAACTTTGAAGCTATGATGAAGACCGTTGGCAAAGAGTTGAAAGGCTGCGGAGATAGGGGATGTGACAGTAATTTTTGTTTTTTTTTATTTATTTATTTGTACTACTATAAACCACTGCCCACACTGGGCAATACAGGCATGGTGTTTAGTTATTATTTTATGCTTGGGTTATTTTTAATTATTAATTGTACCAAAGTACACCTGAATTCTACAACTGAAGGCCAATTCCCGTAATTAAAAACGTTCAAAATCTAGTCGCAATCTTAGCGACAATCAATGTCAAAAACTTCTCAAAAATGTAGGGAAATTAGAGGTATTTTTGACAGATTGAGACTGAGATCAGACTGTGAACGTTCTTAAAATTTACGGAAATTGCCCCTTTGGTTCCAGGAAATGTGAATTGTCACAACATATCAAATTAGCGGGTACAGTGTCACATTATGAAACATTTTCTGAGCAATATAACCTTTAGTGTCGCCTTAGTTTGCAGTGCTTTCACTTTTATGAGAGATAATATTAAACAAAAGCATCCAATAGTAACTGTTGTCCTAATAGTATTCTATGGTCATCAGTTTGCGACTTCTCGTTATGGAGAAAGGAATACGACTCCCTATCGCGAACGTTGCATTGATTTACTTATAGTGTTTCTAATATATTTGTCTGTTGTCAAGGTATTCAGCCAGAAGACTTGGCATTAACAGAAGAGGATTGCACCTATCAGCATTTAGAACTAGGGTACTGGTTGCACATAATCAGTTTTAGAGAGTTACTTTCTGACGCAGATTTAAAGTAAGTCTCCTATCATTTATATATCTAACAAGTTTATTCTAAGTTTGTTGGTTTTCAAGTTTCCATTTTTTTTGTCTAAATTCGTGAGTCAGACTAGCTTTAGGATCTTTTTATGCTACAGAAGCCACGCCGTAGCAATCGATATCAAAAACTAAAAAAAAAAATCGCAAATATGTTTTTTACATTCTGTGTTGATCTTTTTCCATCTCTATGTGCTCGTTACGACTTTCTAAACCGTGGAGAAAAAAAAAAAAAAGAAATTAAGTTACCGGAACTATGTAAACTTCAACGGACTCTTTATTTCCAGATTACCATCAGAAATCATCTCAATGAATCCTATAAATAATAAGAAGGTGCCAGACTGTCGTTTGAGCGTCGAGCCGTCGAAGGATTTCTTTCTAGAGCGATTCAATAAGGTTGACACCGAAGGTTGGGAGCCTGTGCTCAGTCTGATGCATCAGTTTGCAGAGGTGTTCAATTTCTACGATTATGTTTCGCTGGGAGCTAAAATAGCTAGATATGTGGAGTTGGTAAGTTTGAGGATTTTTAAATTAAAATGCATAGATTTGTGGTAGATTTTATTTCGCTGTTCACATCATTTTTCGAATTGTTAACCCGTTAATAGATCCCCGTTGTGTCGTTGGGTTTTATTACACACAATAATCAATCGATATTGAAAGAAACTTACTGAAAGTTTTATTATTTTTACTGTTACGCACTTTGAGAAATGGAAATTATTAAATAAATTAATATTTATTTATTAGTAAATTTTAAAAGCTTTTTCAAAATTGTGTTATAAACTTTATACGTCTCGTCATAGTTATGTGCGCTACTTAGGCACGAAGCACAGCATGGCCGATAAAAATATACCAATGGGTTAAATATGAAACCACACACGCACTAGTTCGGGCAGTGTTAATTGTTCTGATTGGTTACTGCTCACACGTTACATCCTCCAGTCAAGCTGTACTTCGGGTCTATATGTTTCGGGTTGGTATGTTACATTGTCACTGATGACATTCTAAAGTACTGTCTCACATAAAACCGCGCTCGCCACCGCGTCGGTCTGAATGACGTATACATAATTACACATACAGTGGCCTCCAAAATTTAGTTAACATATTTTGTCCACTTCAGCTCTGACACACCACATTATGATTTAAAATTCTTTGATCTAAATGTTTGAATTCCTATAACGTTTTTATTGACCAATTCAACTACCTGTGACTTATCATAAAAAATAATCAAGTAATCCCTTAGGAGTACCTGACTATTTTGTTTATTTTAAATCTTCAGCTGTGATGCCAATCATAGCTAAAGTGGAAAAATGTCAACTAACTTTTGGAGGCCACTGTATATTCTACAGATTTAATTGGTGTTTTTTTATTGATGTAATCTTATGTTATATCCAGTACCCAGAATGCTGGGCCGGCGCCGCCATAGCGGGCTGGTGGTGCGGCGCGGGCGGGCGCGGCGCATGCGCAGTGCGGTGCCTGTGCGCGGCGCACGCGCGCTCGCCGCCCGGCCGCGCGCCGCACGCCGAGCGCGCGCTCACTGCGTTACTGCATATGTATGTCGTAATTCATCATCATCTGCCTAGCCTTTTCCCAACTATGTTGGGGTCGGCTTCCAGTCTTACCGGATGCAGCTGAATACCAGTATTTTACATGAAGCGACTGCCTATCTGACCAATGTATGTCGTAATTCTGTAATGTAAAAACAAAATTGCGTTAGGTAGTGACTGATAGATATACAAACAATGATGCCAAGATTTTTTATCATTGGTGGACTAATTTTTCTAGCTGTTTCCACTAAGTGTCAGAACGATATCATATAATAGAAAAAAAATATTGTGAAAGATCGGATATATTAAAATTTTAATTTAAGTAAAAGTATGTTTCTAAATCTTCTATTTACAGACAAAACAAGATAAAAGACGCTAAAGAAATTGCCTACCTCGCGTTCTACACGAAACCGAAGAGTCGAATAGAATCCTTCCTAGTGGCAGTGTCTCATACATACTTGGTAAGCAAAAAATTTTATTTAAAAAGTCTATAACTACTGGTTTAGTGTGCATTTCTGCATGGAACAATGTGAGTGTTCCTGACCTTTGTGATCATAGCATATAAACTAATCAGCCTACAATGTTCCCACTGCTAGGACACAGGCCTCCTCTCTATGAGAGGGAGTGGGGTGTAATCTACCACGCGGGCCCAGTGCGGGGGTGCGCTCTCTACGTTCGCGCATGCGCACGCGGCGGGTGCCCGCCTCGCGTGTTTGTATTGAAAGATAATATGAGCAGCGCGTGCGCTCCCTGGCGCGGCCGCGTGCGACGGGGTTGTACACCGCAGTGCCGCCCGCTCTGTGCACCCGCCGCGTGCGCACGCGCGAACGTAGCGAACGCTCTTAGACGTCTGTGATCAGTGTGGTATAAATTGCCTCTTTGGCCAATAGGCTGATTACTGGTAATGTGATACTCTAAAGTAGGATGAAAGACTTACATAATATTTATGAAGACTGCGATGCCAAGAGCTTGAACGTAGCCTTACAGCATCCTCTCTTAGCAGCCTTTTCTTGAACTTCTTACTTTCTGCTTTCTTCACAGTCCGGCCCTGTCCATCTCCAGATACAGCTCTCCTGGAATCAGCGTACAAAAAATCTATTTCAGTTTCACTTAATAATTTACCCCGACCCACCCCGTCGCATCGCATCACCTGCGTGCGCTATCACTTCGTCTTTCGCGTTCTATAAGATAATTTTTTTACTCGGCTCCTGCGGGCCATAGCGTAATTTTAAATAGCCTATAGCCTTCCTCAAGGATTGGGCTATAAGATGCAAAAATATTTTTTCAAATCCGATTGGTAGTTCCAGTGATTACCACCTACATACAAACTTACAAAGAAACAAACAAATTTTAAATCTTTATATTATAACCATAGTATAGAAAAAGAATTCCTGTTTGTGTACTGTAAGTGTTCTTACATAAAAATTTTATTTGCAGTCTGAATACGAGCCAGCAGTATGGATGTACCGGTACTCTCTAACCTTCGACGAGAAATTCCTCCCGGCCAAGGCATGCCTCCACGCGACCATGTGTCTCATGCTCTTCGGCGACGCGGCTAAGGCGAAAACTGAGGAAAACTGAATTAAACACGATAATAATGATTGATTGATTTCCCGATATTTGTATAACGACTGAAGCTTCGCTAAACGATCAAATTGTCAGAAATTAGGCCTGAAATTGATACTGCTAGCGGTTTTTGCTTGAGACAGTAATAATAATTTGCGTGAGAGTGAACAGGCTTCTTCTGGGTAAGCTCGCTCCATCGTCGACTTTGTCTCTGTCACCTTTGACCTAGACTAGAGTCAAGAGCAAGCACATTTCAAATAAAAATAATATATTTTCTGTGTACCCCTTTTTACAACTGGTGATTCAATGTCGTGGTTTAGAAAAAGTAGAGATTTTACTAAATCCCTAGTGATTCAGTCAACCATGCAAGATTAGTCAAAATACGATAAATGTAAGTTATGTAGCGAAATTTTGAGTGTCCTGTAATTTCGACTATGTCTGTCTAGTCTCATATTACGACTATGTTAGGGAGGATAGTCTTTTGTTTTAACAGAACTTTGATACTGCACATCAGTAAATCAATGTGTTTCCCATGCTAAAATAAAAACTCACGCTGAAACCGCTAGTCTAGTCAAGACCTAACTTATTATTATTGTAATGACAACGATTTAACTTAATAATATAAGCAGTAATCTCGATTGATGTTCCATAGTTCACTTCATACGTATACCTTATTTATGTCTCTCCACTTTTCAGACGCGATCTGATTGAACAAAATAATATATTATTAGAAGTACATAAGTATATAATAAAATAATCATAAATGTGAAAAAAAACAGTATACCCATATATCTACATTTTTCGTAAAGATGTGACAATAGTAGTAAATGATTGTCAAATAATAATATGCAGTAACTTCATAATTGTTAAAAGTTTTGATTGAACTTTCATTGAATAGATTTATTAATTTTTTGGATGCATTGCCGTTGTCTTTACCGGCCAGCTTGTCCGTTGGCCTCGCTGCTATGTCCCTGTAGTCACAGTGCAGTGTGGCCAACGAAATGTGGCTAAGATCAAAACGACAACGGAAATGTAAGTATATTTGTGCTTTGGACGATATAATGACATATTTTTTGGTTACAGATAGTAGCGCAGGAGTCTTTTGCTTTTAGATTGCGTACAAATAGTTTTCATATTTTGATTGATTAAAGTCGCCAAAGTGAGTGAGTTTTTTAAACTTAGTTATTTCAATAATTGTAGCTTCAATCATGCTTCAAGAAACGATGTAATCATTAGCTTACTGCCCCATAATATATTCCCGGAATGCAACGTTAGTCAAGAAATGTGTTTTTATTATAATAAGTTGAATTATTTCCGCCTATAAGATCAATTGTTGAATCATTCCTTTGTTGTCGTGCTCACTTTTATACAAACGTTCCACACTAGTTTATTAAAAACCGCTTTTTGGTTACTATTTTAAAACTAGTCATAATTTCCTTTATTTTTGCGTAT
This sequence comes from Amphipoea lucens, assembly GCA_947508005.1. Taxonomy (NCBI): domain Eukaryota; kingdom Metazoa; phylum Arthropoda; class Insecta; order Lepidoptera; family Noctuidae; genus Amphipoea; species Amphipoea lucens. The sequence goes on along the minus strand of OX382362.1, from coordinate 6,810,217 downwards.
AAAGTTTTACAAAATGTCCGTTTCTACGTTCTTTTATTATAAGTTCAGAAGTACATCAGTTAATTAGAGCGAGTTTTTTTAATTACATGTTACTGTGTTTGTTTATGATCCTATTTTTTTGCTGTTATATTGGTTTAGACACCTAAGACTGACGTGTTTTCAATTCCAATAAACTTTCTAAATTGCATTTACTTGTTTTATTTATGCAGAAAAAAAATGTTGAAGGCACGAACCATTTAGGGCGAAAATCGCACGCGTGATCAGAAGAAAAAAAAAAGCTGGCTGACTGTCTAGTGTGTGCAGATAATAAGTAGGTATTAGTAGGTTAGATCACCTGAGTCTATAGTCCAAAACACAAGAAAAACTAAAAATACTAGCTAACAATTAAATACTTTTAAAGTAACATTAATAGTCGCTTTGATGATGTGAAACCACCTTTTTCAGACAATTCGTAAGTCGATTGTCAACTTTTACGTAAGCATATACCCAAGCATAATCAGCCTTTAATGTGCCTACTACTGGGACACAGGCCTCCTCTCTTCCAGAGGAAGTGGACAGTAATTGTAATCCATCACGCGGGCCCAGTGCCGTCAGTGCGGTCAGTAGATGTTTTCGAATTTGTAGTTCTAGGACATGCCAGTTTTATCACGATGTTTTCCTTCACCGTTTTGAGAGCAGACTTGAGTACTGAAAATATCTACCTACGTATTTTATCGGCGTACAATACGTTTCTAGGTCCTTGTGCAACGAAAACTAGAATCTGTGTGCAAGATACTTATGCCGATAATATAGCATTTACCAACGTCCAACGGTGACTATTTAGCAAAACTAGCTCGACTATGTATGTACAGTCAAACCTGGATAAGTGAGAAAACTATAAGTGAGAGTAATAGCCAGGACCCGTCATTTTAAGCTCCATAAACCTCTATTAGCGAGAAACAGAAACCTCTGTAAGAGAGTCGTTTTTCCCTCATAGACCTCCGTAAGTGAGACTGCTACTTATCTATACCTCAATAAGCGACAGTCGAGCTTTATTTACAAATTTAACATCTGCTTTTTTATGACTCATTCTTAACTTCCTACCATTGTTTTTGTATTAATCATTTTATAATATTACATATTTACTACATTCGTACTTGCTGTGACTTATTATTGCTGCGTACCCTATAAGAGAGAAACGCTACCCATATACCTGCATTAGCGAGAAACTCGGGTTAGTGAGAAACCTCTATAAGCGAGAATGACATTGTGCTCCCTTGAACTCTCGCTTATCCAGGTTTGACTGTATTAGCATAATATTTTTAACATTGGGGCTAAGAAACAACAGCCGCACGGTGAATCAGGTTAAGCTACGCTTGCCTCGGTTGGTCCGTAGATGGGTGTCCATCTTTACGTACCCCTCCGTGCCTCAGAAATCACGTTAAGCCATTGGTCCCGGCTGTCATTCATGGATCTTTAACGGTCGTCACGGGTCGTCAGAAGCCCGAAAGTAGACAACCAGTCTTACGAAGGGGTATCGTATTACCCAATAACTGGGTTGTGGAGGTCTGATGGCAGTCGCTTCATGTAAAATACAGGTATTCAGCTGCATCCAGTTAGAAGAAGCCGAACCCAAAATAGTTGGGAAAAGGCTAAGAAGATGATGATGTTGATTTTACCTATTAGTATAAAATGCACGTTTTGCCAGTCCGGTAGTATGGTTAAAGTAGCCGAAATAATATGAGAAAAAAATTGGTACAAAAAAGAAAACAAAAATTAATAAACTGAGAACGTGGATTTTTAGTAGGTATATTATTATTATCTCACGAAGCGACGCGCGATTTACTTGTGGTTACCAAGTGTACCAATAGGTACCAACGAGCTGTGGCTGTGAATGTGTGTGTAACCGCAGGAGCTCTTGGTACCGTCCGAGACAATGGCAAAGTCGGAAGTATGTGTGTGTGTGTAATGTGCTGACGCTACTTACTTGGTTACTATAAGTAAAGCGCGCGTCACTCCTGCGAAATAAAAATACTGTAGCACAAATAAGTACAAACTTTAAAAACTGGTGAGGAAGACTAGAGATATGACCCTGATGGTGGCTGCAGGCTGTATAAATATAATCAAAAGTCCGCCAGCGACACTACTAGTTTGTACGCAGGTATTTAAGAATCAGACCAGCGCTCAGAATTAGTTATGCCTTGAAGAATTCAAGCTATAGTCAAACTGAGACGAACCAACTCACTTGTATGGAGATGTTCAAACTAAGACGAATAGTCGTGTGACTTCGTAATCATACAAGTCCCGCGCGGGATTTGCCTTAGTTTAACCAGAGGTTCAAACAAACACTATGCCTTCTGCAACAGCCATCAGAATCATACCTTAACACATCTGGGTTGCTAGCCACAAAAATTACAAAGGGATACACACACAAGTTAAAAATTACAATAAAAAATATTCCTTGTTGGGGCGCCGGCGCAGACCGTAGAATGTGAAGCTCCGACAACAACTATTAGAACACGCACAAGAGTATACTCGGGTTACTAGTCCTGTGCAGTGCCCAATAGTTGTCAAGGACTTCAGGCTTTCGTCGTCTTCCGATGTGCTGATATAAGCTGGAAAGAACTTTAGTTAAGAAAAAAATAGATGATTGTTTAAAGTGGATACTGGCACGGTGAGGAAACTTAATTTAGTTTCGACAACAAAATGCAGCAGTTCAGAGTCGAGTCGAGCAAGTAGATTTATTGGATTTAAAAGCGTTATAAAACTGCCATTTTCCTAAAAAAAAACCATCAAGGAATGACAGCTATGATTTGATTATACTTACGGACAATTTAAGTTGGTAGTCCCGTATGTTTCAAGTGATATGGCAACTAAGAGTGAGGCCACACGGTGCGGTACGGCGCCGGAGCGGTGCCGCAACGTCATCCTACATGCAAATCACTATGCCACGATGCGTTGGGCCGCAGCCGTGCGGCGTCGCACCGTAGGTTGTGACCTGCGAGACGAGGTGGGGAGGGGTGATGCACTGCGGCGCGCACCACGGTAAACAGCGTTCTACTGCGGTGCAGCACTGCCCGTGTGGCACCTTATAGCTCGAATTAATTGCGGTGCGGTGCCGCACCGCACCGTTAACGCATCGTGTGGCCTTGCTTTAATACGCAAGAGTGATCTTGAAAAATAAGGCAGTGAAAGGTTTCTGAAATATTTGTAGAGCGGAACAAACGCGTAGACGCGTCGTAGCAAGTGCTACGCCGTAGGCCGTTGCATAGCTATGCGCGTGCTTTTTTTGTGCGTTTACAGAAGTTTCTGTAAATAGCTTTATCAAGGGTTTGTTCCAGGATATATTTTAAGTATTTTTGTATTAATTTAAGTTTTGAATTAAAAGTTCCATATTCTCCATGTTTATGTGCATACGAAAGTTTAAGACGCATAACCTACATTGAAGAATAGTTATTGGGCAAACAAGATCTAAAATACAGTCATGGCAGCGACACGAAGAAGAAGAAGAATAGTAGGTATTATATTTTTCTAAACTCGACACGACAGTGAATTGCTTTCTAAAAACAAATATAATAACTAAAATACACACACATTATTTTTATTTCAATTTAGTAATACTCACCAGTTCATTTACAAATCAGTTTTCAACCATATACGTAGGTATGTTAGGTACATTAATAACGATTTGTGCGTGTGTGATGATGATGATGCGTTTATTAACGAATTTTAATATTTTATGTACCTTGAAATAGTTAAGTTATTAAAGATTCTTTTCTCAAACTACTAAGCTGCAAATTGGAAGAAAAGTATTACATAAAGCCGAATAAATGTCAAATAAAAAGCAACATGCAAGTTTATTCATAGTAACGTCACAATGGCTACGTGATGCATGATGATTTACAACATGAAGCCTACTTTCAGTCCAGTCCAGGCATAGAACGAAATGCATTTTCATCTTTTCCCTAGAATCACTAACAAACGAGAACTGTCCAATATTCAAAAATAACTAAATAGACTTACCATGCACTATCCGTTGTACCTAAATTGATGGATTGATTATGTCTACAACTGTATGGAAGTCTGAAAACATTGATAGACACTGAAAGGATGTAGACACATTCTATGATCCACTGATCCACGAGGCTCGGATGGTTCGGATCAATCTGTTTCTATTTTTTTTGTTATTGTTTTTTTTATGTTTTTGTTTCTGTTTTTTTTTTTTTTGTTTGTTTTTTTTGTTTGTTTTTTTTTTTATCGGTCTATTCCCGTTGTCCCCACATTGACGCTGTCCGCACTAAGGGGACAGCGGGAACCAGTGGCGTCTTAAGATGGCAGTACTCATAAAATTCGCGCAAAGCTGTCACATTCGCCATGCAAAGCTGTCTTAGTTTCTACATAACGTCTTCATTTGAGACGTAGTCCTAGGTACAAATAACTTTCAGTTGTAAATTAAATTAGTAAGAAAGTCTTCTGCAATTTGTTTTTGGGTCTGGAATTTGAATCCAGGAGACCTTTCGTTTTAATGTAGGTATGAGAATGCAAGTGTGCCTATCTCTAGGTTGAAATCATAAATATTAATGTTCGTTTCGTAAGATGATTAAAGTGAATTTACGAAAGCTAAGGCGTATCCTACACCCACATTTTGCAGTTATTTTTAAGTCCAATAGAGGGCGAACCTATTGACTTCAACCGGGCAGAAATCCGGACTAACGTTCGTTACTAATAATTGTTGTCTGAGTTTGCTTACCAAGATTTGTTAAAAATAAACCATGGCCGCTGAATTGAGGTACCTAGATACTACCTACGATATTTCATAGAATTTTTAGTAGGTACTTAGGAACAATTTGAAATATTGCAGGCGTCAGTGATGCAACTACAGTACCTATTTATATCTAGGTAATCGTTCTCATGCAACGCTGTAATCTTCGGAACAATCCATCAACAAGGTTATTTAAATTAATTAGTTTCGAGAAATAGATGGATGCGGACACTCAGGAATATTATATTCAAACTCAGACCAAATAAAAAACCAAGACAGAGGGCTGTCAACAGTAAAGTGAGGCTGGTTTCGTAAACATGTGTGCACTTAGTAACGTGTAGTTTGATTGTAAATGGTTGTAAATGTGTGCGAGTCAACGTGTATGCACAGAGCGGAGGTGTAGTTTTGGCATGCTTCACTGTATTGTTGGCAGCGCTTTGTCTTGACTTTTTTATTTGGTCTGAGTATTCAAAGTGCAGTTATGTGAGGTTCAGAAGAACTTGAGAACTTTTATTCGATGGTAGACCTAGCCAAGATTAGTGATACAATTTATGATATTAGGTTTATAGGTTTTTCTTTAGTCAACTTGTACTTAAATATTTGGAAAGATCAAGTTAAAGTTGTAGCCTGTTTTCCTGGATGGGGTGCACACTTAGGCAGACGTGAAACCACAGAATAATAATAGTGAGGCCCGAGGGAGCTTATTGCCAAGCAACTACACAAAACTTGAAGGTAACACCCAGAAATTTAACCCAAACCTCTGGCAAGCAGCCCAGCTCGCTACTGTTGGACTAAAGCGTCAAACATTATCGTTAGTGTACCATGCTAACAAGGAACATTATGAAATCAATTATGTGCCTATGCATTTATTTATGCCTGTAATTCTATCACAGTCTACTTTCTCTGAAACTAGTTGGTAGGTATAGAAGCAAAAGAAGTATAATTGGAAGGATCGAAGCAGGTGGCGTTCCGAATTTTCTCTCTACCCCAATGGGAATAAGGCGTCAGTTTATGTATGTATGTATTTTGTAAGTACAGACGCCAGCACATCAAGCTACCCGAAACTATCAAATTTTCCCATTCAACTTTCAATCTTATATTTTAGAGATAAAGTTGAAATTCTACTAAAAATAATTGTCTGATTGTAGTAGCTTGATGTGCTGGCGTCTGTACTTAGTGGGACATTTGGCTGCCTTGTCGCCGAGTATGGTGTACCTACTGCTTACCTACTGGGTTCGATGCCCAAGTCGTACAGTGTTTTTATTTTTTCCATTAGAAATTTCTCAGTCAGCGTCTGGATTTGTACCATGTTGGTGGTTGATGGCAATATGCTCGCCCCAAAATATAGCTTGCGGAATGAGGGTGAACTATTTATGGTTAAAGGGTGAAATTAATTGGAAAAATGACCTTTCATTTCAATTAAGTACCGACAAATTATTTGTGTGGGTTGTCTTCGAAGGAAGAGTTTAAAAATGTATCGATAAGTTGATAGGTACCTCTAGACTACTAAGTAGGTAGCTATATAGTAATTTCTCCTTCAATGAAAAGTGCAATTAATTATTTATAAGAATTTTTGTGATAATATGTGATTTTTTTAAATTATGCTAGTTGAAACACTGTAGTAGTTTGAATAACGTTTAAAATTATGAATAAGTAAAACACAGATCAGATAGTGTCATTCTTGGGTACGTATGGTGATTTTTAAATATTAGACAGTAAAATATAAAAATCACTTACCTGAATGTAGTGTGCGAGGAATGCAGCTATATGGGCGAATAATGCACTTACCGGTCAATCAAACTAAAAAGCTTTGGACACGTAAACAAAATTGACAAATAAAAGTATGTGAGTAGAAAATTTAAATCCAAAAAGCCTATATATAACAAAGGCGGCAGTAGATACAATTTTTTATACTTTCCTATTTCGTTGTATCTGTTTGTTTTCCAAATAAAGCAGAAATAAAATAGTATGGTATGTATAGTTAAATTCGAATAGGTATGACCATTTTTACACAGGCTAGGTAAGAACTTACTAGATTTTTTCTGATAAATATCTCATAGTAAATTATGATTACCAACAGCTTGTTCAGATGTTCACGAACAGAAAAAGTTGATATCAAATTAAAAATGAATTTAGTTTTTTGTAACACTAAATGATATACAAATAAAACAGTATTTTCATGGTAGTCCCTAAAAAGTTACCGTTATTGCAGACAGGACAAAATTAATTTTAAAAAATCCTACGAAATATAATTACGTATACGAGACCGAGACAATGAAAACAACATTTTTAGAACTACCTACACGATCAAATAAACGATAATTTTCTGTTAACATTGTGATCTGAGTAAAGTAAGAACATAAAATTATTATTTAATTAAAAACAGCTGATTCGTTCGGTAATAACTTACTGCTAAAGTTCACTCACTGTGCTCAGATTAAAATATCCAGGAAAACATTTCATGCAAAAAATATTATTAAACTATTCAAATCATAAAAACAGCTGATTTACAAAACAGATAAGTAACATTTAAGCACAATAATTTACCAACACATTTCGTTTGCATCTTTACACTTTTTCTTCACGTTGTCATAAATTACAGATTCAGGCTTCCGTAATATGAATACAGCAAACATTGAAGAGTTAATCTATTCGTAAATCTTAATACTAGAACGCTACGTAAATAAATACAGTTCCAAATAATTGGAGCTTTCTTTATACAAACAAAAAAAAAAAAAACACTATCTCCTATTTCCTAAAATAATTAATGAATTCCTCTTCATAATTCCGGATGCGGTTTCTTCTACTTCGTAGACAATGAATAGTCCGCAATAGCCGCTGTCACACGCACAAGAGTATAGATTTAACTAATCTTGTGCAGTGGCCAGCAGCTGCTTTGGGCTTCATTTTACCAACAAAACCGAAGAATGAAGACTCGTCTGTGGATCTTCTAAGACAGGTGACAGAACCACGGCGATACGTAATGCAACTTAATCAAGCTAAAAACGCACGTTAACAAAACAACAAAAATAAAGTTTGAATAAATTAAAAAAATTACTCTGACTAAAATAAAATTCTTAATTTATAATAAACAGTTAACAAAAAACAACTGTCAACACAAATTCAACAATGCAGATTCGTTTGTATCTTCCATCGTAAAAAAATATAATTCTTGACTACAATATAATATATTTTGTGCGACAGTTCGGTCGGACGGGTCGCAAAAAACTAAGGTGACTAAGATATCGGGTGGCCGAGCGAAGCCCCACGCGGAGGAAACCATACTACCGGCTTACCTTAATGCACGCATATCGGAACATTCGATACTAATACCGTATTACTGGCCACCTCAGCAAGTTGGAATATATTTTGTAAAAAAAAAGGTTTAGAGCCCCTGTCGCTACGATTTAAATAAAGAAGCACCAAAAGAAATGCGTTCACGTGAAAATTATACTTAATAAAAATTAGGGGTTGATTCATTTAACGTGTAGAATAGTTTGTGAGTAAGTTTCTTCTGAATAATTTATTGTTTATTTATTTATTATATACAGGGTGGCAGGGACATCGACGCGCAAGCTGTAACCATGAATTTAGCACATGATTCTAGACTCGCCTAGCGCAGAAATTTTTCGTCGGTTACCGAAAAAAAAGGGCCGCGGGGCAATTGCGTAACACATTATCAATCGGAATCGGTTTCATTTTGACAGCTCAGCAACATTCATTGCGTTATTACGTGTTGAGCAGACACATTTTTCGAACTTATGTAGCAATGGATTAGCAATTTGTTTCAAAATCATTCAGATTCCGATTGATAGTGTGTTAATACGCAATTAGGGACCTGTTTCATAGAAAACCTACGCGCAAAATGTATGGAGCAGCAAATTTTTTTTTTTAATGACCGACGAAAAATTTCAACGTTGGATGAAATTCAACGAGGAGCAAAATCATGTACTGAATCCATAGTTACAGTTTGCACTTGATTTCCCTGCCACTTTGTATAATAAAAATAGAATGTCATTTTTCTCTTCTGAATTGGTTGCCTTAGAAATAAACATTGTTTTTAGACTAAAACTTAGAGTATATTCCACCATTGTAAGACGCTGAAGCCTGATGTAGGTTTATAAATTGGTAGGTACTTAGTTATTTTTTTGCGGTTATGTCAACTTCTCTTTATTTTTATTAGAAGACTTTATAATACAAATTTCATCAAAATTGTATACCTATTGCATAGGTAAAGTTTTAATGAATAATAATTATTTATATTATTATTTTGGTATCCAAGTAGGTAGAACTAACTTGAATAACTGTTCATTTAACAGTCTATGGTATAATACAATCTTAACAACTGTTTTATAAAACCAATTAAAAATAAACATCTAAATAAATATACACAAAGTGCTTTTTAACAAAACTGTTTCTCCCTCTTTTGTTACTTTGTTTAAATTTTGAGAGGGTTTGTTTTACACACTAACAGAATAAACAAAACAAAATTAAAAGAAAAAATAACACGGATAAACACAATGTTATAACAAAACAAAAAAAGAAAATACTTACCTACTGCCCTGAATTTTAAAAACACAAAAATAATTTAAAATCAAACTTGAATTACTCAACACTATTTTCATTTTCGAAAACTTTTTAAGTAAAAAACTATTTTGCTGGAGCGACGTCTGTCGACGGGGTAGGTTGGGGTGCGAATGAACACGGCAGTAGACTACCTTACAAGTTGGTGCACGGGCCTATATTATGTCCTGCCTCCACCCCTAGCCGGCTTGGCGCATGTCAAAGGAGGTTGTACGTAAGTACCTAATGCGTAGGTAGGAAGACCTAGGTAAATTTCATTAGAAAGGTATGTGAGATAGTTAGAAGTAGCTATAGCGTATAGGCTGTTTTTGAATTAGGTACCTAAGTATTTTTTTTAAATAATAATGTTATTTATTTGTATAAATATTTACATAATATAAGCTAACATATAAACTATAGTAATATGTACAATTATATGAAAAAATAAACAACATAATCATAGGGCATCATGCGAATCTGGTGAGTTGCGAATCTGGTTAGTTGAGAATTTGGTGAGTTGAGAATCTGGTGAGTTGAGAATCTGGTGACTTGCTCATGAGGGCAAAGAATTCGTCCGCGTCGCTGTCAACAGGAACAGTGCCCAAAAGGCTGGTAGCATTGCCAAGTTGTATGGCAATGCTAATTCTTTTATTTTATTGATTAATATTTTTTTTTCACACTTCAATCATAGTGTTAATTCTACCTACTCCTATGATTTAGTGTGGGACGCCCCGAGCTAGATGGACCGACGACCTTAAGAAGGTGGCTGGGACAGACTGGATGCAGAAGGCGGAAGACAGGGTGTTGTGGTGGAGCATGGGAGAGGCGTATGTCCAGCAGTGGACTGCGATAGGCTGAGTTGATTGATTGGCTCCTATGATTTAATTTTTGTTATTATTTGTGGTGCAATTACTTACTTTACCAATTATTAAAAGAAACATCCGTAATACCTATTCTTGCAAAGATTTTTTTCAGGCAGAGAGGGCGTCCTTAGTGTCCTGTTCAAGTGTTTTTATAAATTGAGCAGGAGCCTACGACACGATGACGTTACGAGATTTATTACAATAGGTACAGTAGGCTTCACGTCAGTGTTAGCACTTTGTCCTTCAGGTGGCCTAGCGTAATACAGAGTTTCAATAGACGCCAGTTTATACTGGTTTTGTTACCACTGACGTGCAGCCTACTGTACTCTATTCTCAATATTTTACGAAACGTTTTTCGTTACAGCTGGGGTGGCCCAGTGGTCGCGACTTTCGAGTTGCAGGTCTTAGGTTTGAACCCAGATAGGCGCTTTACTTTGTGTAAATTATTTCATTACCACTGTTCTCAACTCGGTGAAGGAAAACATCTTGAGGAAACCGTCCATGTCCATGTCCTAGAAACAAAAATTCGAAGACATGTGACGTCTACCAACCCGCACTGGGCCCGCCTGGTAGATTATAGCCCACTCCCTCTCAAAGAGACGAGGCCAGTGTCCCAACAGTGGGAACATTATAGGCTGATTATGCTATTCGTCAATAGGTACTTAAAAATCACAGTTTTCATGTTCCCATTTTTTTATTGTCAGCTTTGCCTTTTTCTAAAAGGCCAACAAAACTTTACGTTTCATCAAAACGAACCATTTTTGGTTCTTACGAAAATCGTCGAATAAAGTGATGCGTCTCGGTTGCGCTTTTAATTTAGACCACAAGATTAGGCAGGGGCGCTTTCGCGAGGCTTTTGCGCCACTTCGAAGGATTGCAATAAATTTACCAACTATCTGATACATAATTGACATAAATTGATTATTATTCTTGGTATGAAAATTAAACTCTTTTGAATTATATAAGCAGTAAACAATTGATATGATTAATTTTTATTATTTCGTGAGTAATTTGCACAGAAGTTTGATTGAAACTATACAACATAGGTACCTATAATTATGTTGAAATTGAGACAGACTGGATTATGCATCAAGGAGAAAAATTCCGCAGTTTTTTTGGTAACTGATTACTTTCAATTATTCTATACAACTTCAGCTTATGTAGCTGTATGTATCGACCGTTACTTAAGGTATCCACATAACACTTACAAAAAAATAAATAGACATAGTTTTGCAACAAATCCATCCAGGTCTAATACCTAAAGGAAAAAAAAAAACATTAAAATGTGACATTATCTCGTAAGTAGTGACAGGTCGGCCGCGAGGCCGGTCGGAAGCCCTGCAAAGGAGGTCGGCGCCTCACTCATTACAGGATTATGAAGTAACCGCCACAAAGATTTAAACCTGGAGGCCTATTCCAGACTGGGTAAGTCTATCATTATGATGACGACGTTGTTTATGGTTTTAATTAAGAAAACGCAAATAAGAGAATTCGACATTCGAAGAGCGGGATGCTATTCGAATGTGAAGTTGATAACAAATGAAAGAAAATAGCAACGACTTTTACAAGAAAAAATACTCAAATGAAAAATGTACAGTCCGTTCAGTTATTTTACCTCTGACCCGAATAGCAACCTTATTGCAGCAAAATAAAGACCATTGTGATTTTGACAGACTTGGCAATAGCAGCAACTCAATAGAAACTTTATTACCGCGACTATAAAGATCACTGTGATTTCGACAGTGATGCAAAATCAGAGGTAAAATAACTGTGAACGGATTTTAGTATAGGTAGGTACCTGCTTAATAAAAAAAACTAAAATCTTTCCAAGTGGTTTGAAAAGCACATAAAATTCTTCTAAAGATTAGAAGTTGTAAAGAGAACATTACTAATAAAACATCAGTAAATAAATATTTTCTTGTAGTACATATAATTTAAAAAATATGAAGTCTCATCAACATTTTCTATTTTTCTAAACCATAAATCGAAAGCTGTGCAGAACGATTTCCGCCGGCGTCTGTGTTAGGTAATATCATTTACCGAGTTTCCCCTTTTATTAAATCGATGTTTCATGTTTGCAGTGAAGACTTCATAGGTGTTTATGCGAATGCTATACATATACAGGATGAATTTTCCAAGTGGGCGTGGATGGCCAAATTCTAAACTATGAGGAATAGCGAAAAGTACTCAAAGGAGTCGCGGGCTCTATTTTGATAAAAACTAAAATTGCGTCATTGGATTTTTGAAAAATCAATATTTCTAGCCAGGAATCGAAACTGTTGATTTTTAAAAAAAAAACACATACTGTATTATTACACCATTCGATAGTGTCCCTAATAAGGATCAAATTCTGGGTAGTAATGACATACGGCAAACTTAAGGAAAATGTTGAATTTTAATAAACTGCTTCTTATTTCATACCTTGTTCGAAATGATGCTCAATATTTTTACTACCGAAACACTCGTAGCGCAGTCACCTTCACAAAATTATGTTCTAAATTCAAATTTTTTATTGCAGTACCATCCTTAAGACGTCGAATCCAGCTATGTTTTCAAAAACAATTGTCATAATTTTGAACAATTATTCAGTTAAGGTTTAATAGGTAGGTAGCATAAGAAAAAAAAAAGTATTTTGATAAAAATGAGCTCTTTCCGGCTCTTTCCTTTAGTTTTCCGAATGTCATTACTTCCCAGAATTTGATCCTTATTAGCGACACTATCGAATGGTGTAATAATACAGTGTGTGTTTTTTTTTCAAAATCAACAGGTTCGATTCCTGGCCAGAAATGATGATTTTTCAAAAATACAATGATGCAGTTTTAGTTTTCATCAAAATCGAGCCCGCGACTCCTTTGAGTACTTTTCGCTATTCCTCATAGTTTCGGATTTGGCCATCCACGCCCACTTGAAAAATTCACCCTGTATAGGATAAGGTAAATTTTATTTACAAAACTTATAAGGTTTTGAATAAAGTTTTTGTTTTCCATGGAAAACTTTCAGGGATGATTTTGTTCAAAATCTTATCTTATTCTTATTATCTTGTGTAAAATAAGTAAGAAGATATACAATTATTAATCAAATCTTCCTTTTTTTAAATTTATTAAACATATTTTTAAAATTAATATCCAAAATATTTTTTTCCTATATGAAACTAATTACTACAAAATATAGTAACGTCATAAACATTATTCAAATATGGGTTAATTACCTACGAATAACATTCAAACAACAATGCACTATAGATAATCGAAAATCATTATCTTTATGTTTATGACAATACAAAGAACACGTTATTTTCCCCTTTTTAACCGACGAAAAAACGGAGGAGGTTATCAATTCGACGCGTATATTTTTTTTTTTTTTATGTATGATCACGCATAACTTTTTTGATAAAAACGGTTTGTATTCCCAGTATTGATATAGGTACCGGGGTAATTGCGAAACACACTTACCTAAAGTAGCAATGGCTTTGATTTTGACAGTTTGCGTTATTTACGTTGTTGAGAAGACAATTTTTTTGAACATATTGAGAAAGGTGCATTTTGAGAACGGTACGTTTTGCGTATGGGGTGCATTTTGCGAAAGGTACATTCTGCGACTGAACGATATTAAGTACCTAATGAATTAGCAATATCCTTCAAAATCATTCAGGTTGTTATTGATCGTGTGTTACAGAATTAGGGCTCTGAAGCGTCTAAAAATAATAAGCATAGTGAAAATGTTAGTACAGACGCCAGCACATCAAAGCTACTACAATCTGTCAAATTTCTTTAATAGATTTTCAACTTTAACGCTAAATCATAAGGTTCAAAGTTAATTGGGAAAATTTGACAGTTTCAGATAGCTTGATGTGCTGGCGTCTGTACGTACCGAAAATAAAATATTCTAGAATTATTTTCAAAATAAAGGTTTGCATAATAATGGTGTACAATGAATTGAAGACAATTTATCCTGAAAGACTGGCAGTCCACGTGTTGTAGTCTTTGAAAATATAAGTTGATCTAAAATGCTTGCGAAAATAAGTAAGTAGATGAACCGCCTGAACAACTCGTCTGTCTGAAATAAGCTTCAATCAAGTTTTTTTCAGAAAATATTATAATTGATAAACAGCTGAAAATAACCAATATTTTCAATTTACGAAATATCTCTAAAAATAGTAGGTATAATATTATTTCTTTCTTTTATAATTATTAAAATATTACTCATAGCTTCTTGGTATTTTCAGAAGCCGGGAGGCAGGGAGGCTCTTTCCTTTGTTCGGCAGCTCGCTATGCTGTTAGTATTGGACAAAGCTTGTAGATGGCGCTAAGGGTATGATTCTAACCGAGGAGGTTACGAAAATTCATCCAATTTTCAGGTGAAGGATTTTAAGAGTACCTATTCATATTAAAGCAAGGAAAAATACGATAGTGCATTTGTATTGCGTTGTGCTGGGATTTGCGAATGTACTATTTGTGACCTTTTCTAACTATTTTTCCATCGAACCCCGTTCAATTTTTGAATTGATCTGTTAGTTTTAGTGTCTATCTGGAAACTGTGCAAAAGGCCGCCGACCTATTCTGTAAAAAAAGTTACCGGGAAAACTTAGGTGAAGTGAACTTAGAGTGAGCTATCAGTCCATCTGTTGCTAGGGATTGATACCATTGGCACATCACTTATGTTTTTACGGTGAGTTTTTTTACAGAATAGCACTACTGTTGCCAGCCAAGCCAGTGACAAAGGCTGGAAGTAGATACAACCAATTTAAGACATGACTTTTCCAAAGTAGGTACCTATTTAGTATTTTGGTACATAGCACAAGTCTAATGCTCGGTTTCTATAAACAAAAACGAATCGTGGCTTACCAATGGTGGTTTTGAAATGGGTTTGCTCTTGACTCTAGTCTAAGTCAGAGGTAACAGAGACAAAGTCGAAAATGGAGTGAGCTTACCCAGAAGAAGCCTGTTCACTCTCACTTTGAAGAGATTCGGGTTGTATGCGCCCGAAAACACAGATATTTTTCTTGTCAAACTGGGCGTATAAATAGATTCGTAAGCTAATTTTATCTGTGGTAGATACTTCCATATGGGAGGATTTACTATGCAAAGCTATGAGGTCTTTACTTCATCCTTGGTTAAGGTACAAGAGTCTTCATTTTAACCAATTAACGATCCGTAAATTATAGGAATCGGATATAAATCGTTATTCTTTTGTTAATTAATAGTCAATCAAGCGATACCTATTAGCCGGTCTAATAGTAAAAAAAAGGTCAGGTAACACATTAGACACCCGAGCTGAAGCCCCGCTCAGGAAGTACCTTCCTGTCACCCGACACCCGGCAACCAGGCGTAATGATACGACTGTAGTACGGGGTACGGCAGAGTAGCAGGCGGTGTGTTCAGGTGCTGTCTAGTGTTCGGTTGCATGGTATTCTTTGTTTTTTAATTAAATTATTTTTGTAATGTTTTGTTTTATGTTCTAAAGTTCTCATTTCAGTGGGTACTGCTGTAAGTATGGGTGGGTAGATTTTAATTACGGATATTGTCATTAATATTAATTTTATTTAATCTGTCAAGCGCCGCTAATGAGACAATTTATTTTCTATTGTTTCGTCGCCGATCGGCGAACCGCGCCGCTTGACCGGTTAAGTACTTACCTAATAAATCAAAGATTTAAATCGTACTAAATAAGTAATTCTGATTATAAGCACTTTATATGACAAAAATGGAGCAATTACTTAATTAAAACTTGAAGAAGAAAACTTAAATAGTTCATTAAGTAAGTACATGCACGTTTGCTTTATTCCTTCTAGTAGATTTTGTAAAGTACTAGCTGTGCCCTGCGGTTTTACCCGCATAAGTCCCGATCCCGTGGGCATATCGGGATATAAAAGTATAAGTAGGTAATATGTAGGTCATGATTTACTCATGTGCCAAATTTCATCCAAATCCGCTCAGCCGTTTGTGCGTGAAGAAGTACCAAACATACAAATGCACTCATAAACTTTCGTCTTTATAATATAAGTGCGACTAGCTGCGCCCCGCGGTTTCACCCGCATGAGTTTCGATCCCGTGGGAATATCGGGATAAAAAATAGCCTATGTTTTAATCCAGAGTGTAAGCTACCTCCATACCAATTTTTTTCAAAATTGGTCCAGCCGTTTGTGCGTGAAGAAGTAATAAGCATACAAACACACTCACTAGCTTTCGCGTATAAAATATTAGAGTGATTATTAGTTTAGATTAGATAGAGTATTTGATAACACAAGTTCATAGCTTGATTTTTCTCGGATACGCTCCCCAGAAATAAGTAATACCCGGGCATGATTGATAAAATAAAAGACCCTGAACAAAGAAATATATCTCTATCTACCTATGAAAAGAAACGTGTATGCTAATGACAAAATAATTGACGATACTAAATTATTCTAAAAATAAATAAACATTGACTCGTTTAGGTTGCGTTTCCACCAGAGATGTGCGAGGATGCGTAGCGAGTGATGTGTGTGAAACAAACCAATAACATCGCTTCATTTTCATAGCTTGAACTAAGTAAGCGTTGTTATTGGTTAGTTTTACATACATTCCTCGCTACGCATCCTCGCTCGTCTCTGGTGGAAACGCAGCCTTAGGCCCGGACTCCACTGAAGCGGAGCTTTGCGGAGCGGAGCGGAGACGTGCAGGAATCGACCAATCACAATGGTTGAAATCCTCATCGCGTCACTCGTCTCGTCTGTGATTGGACGATTCCTGCACGTCTCCGCTCCGCTCCGCCTAGCTCCGCTTCAGTGGAGTCCGGGCCTTACTCTTTTCATAAATAAATCAATAAAAAACTTCGCCAGCAAGTTTCAAACTATTTTTGGGAAGTTCTTAGTTTTATGAACTGCGGGGTGATTGCGTAACACACAATGGGTTTCATTTTGACAGTTCCACAACATTCATTGCTTTATTTACGTTGTTGAGTAGACACATTTTTGGAACTTATGAAGCAATGAATTAGTAATATCCTTCAAAATGATTCAGATTGAGATATTTTTTTTTTTTTACACTTACTACAACAATTACACTTTGTAATAGATTTGTCCTCTTGAAAAATGTGTACCTATTTACTAATATTTTAATTTGCATATAAATAAACTAATGTACAGTCACCAAAGGAGTAACCAGGATGTTCGGATACAGTTGAAGTTTAATAAGAAACCAATAGATGTTTTCGAATAAAATTGAATTTAATTAATAGAAAACAAACAGTTCATTTATTAAATTATTTTTCATTCGAAAACATCAATCGGCTTCTTGCTAAACTTCAACTATACTATATCCGACTATCTTGCATACTTATCTCTTTTTGTGACTGTACCTACGTTAAACATGCTAAGAATAACCTATAAAATACTAGCTATAGCCCACAACCTAGTCTGTGTGTATTTTGTAATTATATCATCATCCTTTATATTCGCATAGGTATTAACCTACCTGAGGAAACCTTTGTTTCAATTACTCAATCATAATGTACTACAGAATGAACTGAAATCTCTATCTCTATCTCTGAATTCGTAAAAAATAAACACTGTTTTCTGTCTAGCCGTTTCCCAACTATGTTGAGGTCAGGTTCCAGTCTAACCGCATGCAGCTGAACATATGTAATGGACGATCACCTATCCACAGACCGACCTCGGCAAGCGTAGCTTAACGTTGTCGAAAGACCCGTGCGACTATTGTTCCTTAGCGCCCACGAGCCCCTCGTGAAAGAATAGCAGTCTAGGTATTTCTTAAAAATCATAACAACAAAATTTTAAGATTCTTCTAATACTAGTTTACCTGCTCATAGGCATTAATTAGTTTTTACGTAGCTTCTTAATAACTCTTTGTCATATGCTAGTCTTAATCTCCCTCTGTTCGCAAGAGTCCAACTTTCTCAGGAGTCCGACTTTTATAACATCCATACAAGTCGTCCTCGTTGTCCTACAAGTAATATTTCAAAGGTTAGATGTCTTGATGAGCTCGTGGCTAAATAACCACACCCGTCCCGCGGGGCAATTGCGTAACACATTATCAATCGGAATCGGTTTCATTTTGATAGTTCAACAATATTCATTGCGTTATTTACATGCTGAGCAGATACATTTTCGAACTTATGAAGCAATGGATTAGCAATTTAGGGTGCATGTCGATCTTCTTGCAAAGGTCGGTGCGTAAATGGCTACCAATCCATCACATACCAAGACCCCTCCGTGCCCCGGAACCAAGTTAGGCAGTATTGGTCTCGGCTGTCATTCGTAGATCTTTGACAGTCGTTACGGGTACTCAGAATCCCAAAAGTCTCACAACAGTCTTGTCAAGGGGTATCGTGTTATCCAGTAACTTGTGGAGGTCAGATAGGCAGTCGCTTCATGTTAAATACTGGTAGTCATCTGGTTAGATTGCAAGGCGCCCCCAACAGGAAAAGGCTGGGCAGTAGATGATGAGATGTCTTGTAAAACATAAGTACACGAAAGTCGAATTTGATTCACCTAAAATATACTAGCATCGTTCGGTAGCTATTGCAAGCGCTTGGCTCGAGAGGGATCGAAAGATCAAAGTTCATGTCTCTAATCATTGTCTTATTTTGAACTAGCAGCGCCCCGTGGTTCACCCGCATAAGTTTCGATCCCGTGGGAATATCGAGATAAAAACTATCCTATGTCCTTTCCCGGGACTCAAACTATGTCTAAACCCGGTTCAGCGGTGTAAGCGTGAAGATGTAACAAACAGACAGACAGACACACTTTCGCATTTATAATAAATTAGTATGGATTTTTTTTTATTACCCATATATCCTTCTAAACTAATAAGAAAACAATCAATCAGTCAATCAATTAGTCAATGTAACATTAGAAAGTAAGCAGGAACTGTTACTTCTATATTATTATTTTAGTGTAAACTAACTTTCCCAGACTAATAATTCTAATCAAGCCGAACTAAAACCTAGTTAAAGGCGACAAAATTCTAAAAGCGCCATTACATTGGTAGGTGCTCGGAACACGTTTAGCCACCTGCCGCACACCCCGCTATAAATAAATCGACCTTCAGCTTAAAAATAGACGCCGATCCCTCCCGAGCTAGGTCGGGAAATTGGGTCACTGGAACAACTATCTCTCTCGCACAGTCGCTAAGCGGTACGAGTAACAAGGACGAAGATAGGATCTGCAGCGTCAGTGACGTCGCCAGCCTCGTTCATTGAATTTTACAGGCTGAAACGTTCAGCCTTGGTGCATCGCGTTTAGTTATTCTTAATTTTTCGCGGCTTAGTGGGAATTAACTGTAATTTGATATAGGAAATGGAAAAATTACGTTTACGTATTTTGATGTTTTGTGTTTGTTTTCAGCGATAGATTGCAATATTATAAAGGGTTTTTATTTTCAATAATTTTCTTTAATTCCAAATATTTAAAAACCACACTTGGAATCTATTTCAGGATAATTTCATAAACAATGCTATATATTTATCTCCAGAAGCAGTGGTGACGTCAAACGCGGGTGTGGCAGAGACTCATGACGTCACGAGGAAGCTCTGACGTCAAACCGAGCCCCTCTCGCCTCCCCCGCCCCGCTGACATAGCCCGAGCCCCCCGCACACGAATTGCTTGTACAGCTTTATGGGTATTGTTTCTATGAAGCCTCTGCAGTTCGTCTGCAGCTCTGAACCCGGAAATATTAAAAAATAAATTATATTCATGCCCTAAAATTATCACGAGTCTAAAAGTGAAAATTGGGGAGCGAACTATAAAGGAAACTGAGAATATTCTCTGTATCAATCAAACGTACGTATCGAAAATTATCTAAGAAGAAATGAGAAGAGATTGACTGAAGGTTACTTACTAATCAGCTGTTTTTGATGTCTTCGTGATTTCGTAAGAACACATAATTATATTCCCAAAAATACTCCTTGATCTCTCTTCAGTACCTTAGACAAGTTAAAAACGAATCAAAATTCGGTATCACAACAAAGAGCAAGAAACTAAAATGGCTTATTTGACACACGAAAAAATGGCCTCGGAGTGGCACTAAGATTTGTATTGATAAGGGGTTCGACCTTGCAACTAAAGGCCGATTAAAAACTCCCGTATTTAAACGTTCTAAACCTAGTCGCAATCTCTCTCGTCTCGTCGACAATCAACGTCAAAAACTTGTTAAAAATTTAAGGAAATTAGATATTTTTTTGGCAGATTCAGACTGAGATTTGCATATGGGAATTGCCCCTCTTAGTTAGAAGCCATCTCGACAAAACATTTACATATTTCTTACGAGTCACGAGGCATAGAAATATCGCAAAACAGGATACAGAAATATAGAGAAGCTACTCGTCAACTTACAGACAAGGATCTTCGAGAAAATCTGGCACTTCTGAGTTTCATAGAGATCCCCTCCAATGTAACAAGATAAACTATTAAGTGCAATATTAGATAGTTTGCATAAAAAGATTAGCAACACAATTGTGTGTAGAAAACTTCTTGTTTTACCCGAAAACAACCGTTACTGAACAGAAAAATTACTTTCTGATCAATTCAATGACGTAAAAGACACACATTCTTTAATGTACGATCAAATACTGCCTCTGCATCTAACTCAAAAACAGTGGGCAATTCTCGTAATTTTAAGAACGTTCACAGTCTGATCTCAGTGTCAATCTGTCAAAAATAACTCTAATTTTTGTAAATTTTTTATAAGTTTTTGACATTGATTGTCGCTGAGATGAGATTGTGACTAGATTTTGAACGTTTTTAATTACGGAAATTGGCCTTCTGAACTTCGACAGATAACAATTAAGACACCGATATTACGTTACTCCGACAGTGCATTAGTAAGATCGTTCGAAATAGCATTATCAGCTTATAATGTTCCCACTGCTGGGACACAGGCCTCCCCTCCTCTTCCTAGGTAGTGGGCCGTAATCTACCACGCGGTCCCAGTGCGGGTTGGTAGATGTTACGTCTTCGATTTTTTGGTTTTAGGTTCTAGGACATGCCGCTTTCCTCACGATGTTCTCCTTCACCGTTTTGAGAGCAGTGGTGATGAAATAACGATGGTAAACAGTCATTCAAATAAAAAATTAACAGGCAACTAACTAGAGCAACCACTTCTATCCATCATCACCATATAACCACCATGCTGAGCGTGTGCTCAGTCACTAGTTATTGACACTGTCCGTCTGAGTGTATTTCTAAAAGTTTGTAGTTACCGTAAAAGTCATGATGACGACCTTCTTCGTCGTAGGTATCGATATAAACCTAATTCCGGTTGTGGTGGCCCTGAATAGTGTCTTTGGTCTTGGGGAATTATCGTAGTGAGAAGATTGGCCAGCTCGACTCTGCGTTATCGAGTAGGTACCAGCTGTTATCAGGGAGCGCCAGACGTTTTGTTACGATCTGGACGCTGCTCGGGGGCCTCCCCGAGCAGCATTCGTTCGTGACGACCTACGAAGTGCCTTTGCACTTCAAAGTTCTACATTTTTTGCTTTCATTCTAATTTCTTTGTTGACCGTACTTCGACATGGGTTTCAGTCAACATGACTGGAATACATAAGACATAGTGCACATATTTTAGACAACAATACTATCTGTTATCATACCAATGTATGAGTAACAAAATAAATGATTGATTGATTGAGTATATATATTCTACCATAATTTTATTATGTTGCAGTAGGAGGTTGCATTTAGCAATCTTGGTCGTAATATTTTTATTGGCCGGATCCTAGAATGGTACTACGAATCAGTACTGATAAATTGGCTTCAATTCATTTGCTTGTGTGAAACCTGTGAAATAGGTGTCAATACTTTACGTACAATATCATTACGTTTCTTCCTTTAGAGTTCATTGAGATGAGCTTATACATCAACGTCTGCGTTCATCTTCCACGCTAAATCGAAGTCCACGTACTATTCATAACCAAAACACAGCTGTTAATTTTGAACAATTAATTTCCTAATAAGTCAAACCAACTTAGTTGGCTCTTGTTATACGAAACCTAATTCTAATCCTTGTTGTTGAAATGGTTATTCATTCTTCATATAAGAAGAAAAGTGAATACAATTTCTAAATTCACAAGAGTTTTTTTATGGGAATAAGCATGTGGAAATAACCCGAAAAAATATGTTAGCAGAATTTAATGCCTTTAACTCAATCAATCTAGAACACAAAAGTTCAAAAGACTTGTCTAAAGAATCAGCTGTAAGTGATTCACATCAAGTATCGAAGTTCCACCATCCTATCATCAACTTGTAGATACGACCCAACCCATAGAAAAACACGAAAATTTGCTATTGAACTAAAAAATATTGAAGGAAATTGAAATGTTTATTTGTAGTTACAGACAAATAATAAGAACCTGATCGCAATTTGTGTCATTTAGAGACAAAAGAACGCTGCTACCCGACCAATGTAATCTACTAAAGCTATGAAATACTAACTGATGAAGATCCAGCAAGATGACTGTCCGGTGCCGATAATATGTTTTAATATATTTGCTATAGGTATTCCATAAGGCCTATAGGATACACAAAGGTATTAATTACACTGAAGCCTATATGCTTCAGAGTAACGAATATCTATTTGTATCGACGAATAACGCCATAGCCTTGTAGGAGATAAATAATAAGGACCTAATCATAATTTATGTCATTTACAGACAGAAGAACGCTGCTATCCGACCAATGTGATCCACTAAAGCTTTGAAATACTAACTGATGAAGATAGAGCAAGATGACTGTCCGGTGCCGATAATATGTATTTGCTATAGGTATTCCATAAGGCCTATAGGATACACAAAGATATTAATTACACTGAAGCCTATATGCTTCCGAGTAACGAATATCTATTTGTACCGACGAATAACTCCATAGCCTTGTAGGTTTAGATATCACAGGATGTTCTGAGAATATTGGATCTCAGATGTCCTTTGATGTCCCCAAGCTATGCTAGAATAACCTGCATACCTGCTGCACGTCACCTTCAAGTGATCAATGTAGGCCAACGGCTACTGTGAGACAAAGCGACACTATACCAGATCAGAAATTTCGACTTGTATTTCTGATTGTAAAACGGTAAAGGAAAACATCGTGAGGGAACCGGCATAAACGCTAGAACCAAAAAAACTGATCGAAGATATAGGCCCAGTACGGGTTGCTGGATGTCACATCCAGCAACCCGTACTGGGCCTGCGTGGTAGTTTATAGCCCACTCCCTCTCAGAGAGAGGAGGCCTGTGTCCCAGCAGTGGGGTCATTATAGGCTGATTATGACTTGATGCTAGACCACCACACAGGTGGTTACAAGATTCAAGAATTTTTAGGATTATCAGGTAGCTATGTGTGATATCTTAGAGCATTGTTTTAGGGGCGATATTTGTGTATGTAGGTATAGGACTATATTCTTGCCTTTAGTTCCGCAATTTAAAAATGGTACAGTCAACAAAACAGATAAGTATGCAGCATCGTCGGATATAGTTGATGTTTAGTAAGAAACCGATGGAAGTTGTCGACTGAAATTTAATTTGATAAATGAGCTGTTTGTTTTCTATTAATAAAATAAAATTTTATTCGAGAACATCCATCGGTTTCTTACTAAACTTCAACTATATCCGACGATCCTGCATACTTATCTCTTTTTTTTTTACTGTGTATTTATAAATTATAACACATCGATAAAGGGACTTTCTGATAAACAACCTTGTGTTCAAATGTACGTATAAAATAGTAACAGATAACAGACTTACAAACTTAAAGTTACAGGGAAGGTCCAAATTAGTTTAGTAGTTCTTAACAAAGTTTAAAATATAATTAATAAAACCGAATATCTAAAACTTGTTAATGATTACTCACATTATTTTTAAATTTATTTAATTACAGGTGCTGTGCCCTCCGTTAGGAGTATATGTGTTCTGTGCCCCACAAGGCCTGTAATTGTGCCTTAGCTTTAAGCCATTGTTGCAATATCTTGTTAAGCATTATGGAACTCAATTATAGGTGTAAGAAATAATATGAAGGAATGAATAAATGCAGTCAGACGGAAAAAAAATATATCAAATCACTGATGTTTTTATATTACACATATGTTTTTAGATAACACTTTAAATTTTTCACGAATGGAGCCCGATTATTGAATTAAAATGTACCTGGGAAAAATTAAATGAAGATATCGGATTTCGTTTGCAAAAAAAAAAAAACAGATACAAATTATTGATTCCCGAAATAACCGCTTAATCAAGTTTTAATATTGTTGCAAGAAACACTTGTGTTAATTGCATGAATTTTGTTACGTATGAATTTCGTGATTGAGAATATTTGAAATTGAAATATTACTGCACGGAACACTTGAGTTAATTTTACAGTAATATTGCAAATATTGGAAATTGGTATCGATACTCGGATTTCGGAATTTAGTTTTAATATAATTGGACGGAAATCTCGTGCTAATTTAAGAGAAAATATTGGAAATTGATGTATTATCGAGGATTGAATATTCGATACTGGGGGAGCCCTATGTCCAGCAGTGGACGTCTTTCGGCTGAAATGATGATGATGAAGAATTTTCGATTCGTTCAACTGAAATACTTTTTCAATAACAAGTAATAAATGTTCATAACTTAAGTTATTTAGTTTCCCTTTTTATGGTCTAATGGATTGGAAAACAATATTGTAAAGATTTTTTTGCAGTTTGATAATTACAATGAAACAGGCAGCTATGTGGGGCCTTCGAGAAAATTCTCTAAGACAGCAAGGCGACCAGCTGACTTTGTGAAGTTACAGAGGGAGATGTAGGACAAAGGCTTTATAGGCTTCACAGATAGCAGTTCGTTCTTGCAGTAATTATCGCGAGAATCAATTATTTCGACAGTCTCGTTAATAGTCGTCAAATTCAATGGCATTTTATCTTTGATTTTGGGACTTTTTCGTCAGTTTTCAGTTTTGGATAATACGGAATCCTAAAAGTTCGTAAGAAATACATTTTTTGACTGCTTTTAAAACTAATGTGATAAATGTTATACGTTGATATTTATGGAGGATTATGGAGAGGAGTGAACATTGAGTATGATGTATTAAACAAATTATGTTTTCGAACGTAATTATAATAAACATTCTGGGGCTAAGTTGTCCGTTTTAGGAAAACTAGGTATGTCTTGAATTGCTAGATTTTTTGGGGCACTCGAAATTTTTATATAAGTATATTTTTTTACAGTTTTAGGGCTCCACGTAGGTACCAACATTCATCACTTTATATAAGTCCATTTTGTACATTAAACCGAAATAAAAAATAAAAACTTAAAAGGCAGGTCCTTCGTTCTGAGCAAAATAAATATTTAGGCACGGTTCGTCTCGGGGAAGTTCCAAAGCGTGGGCGAGTCTACAGAGCTACGAGCCAGACATCGCGTAGGCGGCGTAGCACCGTAGCAACGTAGCATCGTAGCGTAGACGTTCGTAGACCTACACGTGCTCTTTATGTAAGCTACGGTTACTTAACGATAACTTAACGCTTTTCTTTCCCACTGCAGAAACTTTTTCAAATTTTTTTTTTCAATTACTCACCAAATCCAAAGTTTGCAGACAGGCGATCCTTATCGCAAATCATGCCAATATATTCATTAATTCAAAAGTCTTTGTAACATGAAAAGTTAACACCTACCAAAGAAACTTTCGCAAAAATTTTCATCAAACATAATTTTTGTGTTCCGCGATACGAGAGCGCGGAAGCCTCGGTACGGCTACCGCCGACGCGGCGTTCGTTCGTCGACTGCTGTCTTCATCCCGCTCGAAATTCCCTTCAGGAGTTAGGCTTGAATGGATCTGCGCTGTGATTGGTTGGGAGCGAGTGACGTCATAACGAAAATCACAATGATGGCCTCGCGGCGGTGTGTTGGGGTGTGTCTGTGTGTGTGTGAGCGGAGGCCCATGAATGGGCGCCTTCTGCCGCGCCCGCGCCGCGCCTCTCATGCCCTCTGACGTCACCAAATGCCAGCCTCTATTATGCAACCCAGCATCTGAAATAGAAGCGAGATGTTATTAATAACTTTCAATGCATTGGTATACTTAGAAAGCCTAACTTAACTTTTTTATTCATGCGTGGTTTTGTTTTGAATACGATGCGTTATCATGGTAGCTTGTATATGAGTAACGTGTTAGTTTGACATTAGGGTCGAGGGCAATTTGATGTAGGTATATTCGGGTACACATTATATATAAGACCTTGTAGGTATAATAAGTGGGTACCTGTGAAAAAATCTAATTCACAAAATTATTGAAATTTTCTTGAGATCTTTCAATAGGAGTGCAATTTAGATGAAGGAATAAAAACCGTACTTTATTGACTTGCAGAGATTTCACTAAAATAAAAATATGTTTATTACTTCCATCTCATCGTAATTAAAAAGTACACCTGACAGGATTTGCAGTCTTCATTTTACCATGTAGATAGCATATTCATGGAAACGTATCCTTATCTTCATCTACAACCCTTAATCAAAACCAAATCCAAAATAAAATAACATAATCCAACAGCAGCATAATTTGACCTTCGAACTTTGCCTATACAGGCTGTTCTTAAAATAGGTTGGATGCGACAGGGTGCGTCCGGTGGGTCGTTGACCGATGCTGGGGGCTGATACCCCGCGCCGCCCGCACCCCCTCACCCCCGCAGTGACCCGGTCACGATGCAACAAGTGGAAGTGTATCGACTCTACTCGTTTGACATTTAGGAGGAAACTGAAGCGGCTAGGCAACCTGAAATATATTGGGACTATGATTAACGGTAAATTATGGGGCCTTGGCCGTAATGTGGTTTCACGAAGAAGGTTTGAGTATTAATTATCGTTTCATATCGCTGTGAAGGCAAACCTGTGCAAGTTTTTTTTTTTCGTAGTATTTGTCTACTGCAGATTTTCTGCCTTAAGTTTTTATAACAGGCTCTTTTGTACTTTTGGAATTTTGGATAGAGCCTCACAGTGACTGCTGAAACTGACAGTCAAGGACATATATTTCTATTAAAAAAAATGTGGTTTGATTCAAGACATAATCATACATAGTGTAGTTTCGCATTAGATTTATTTACTTCATACTTTTTTTAATTACTTAAAATATCCTATTTTTTTTAAACATATTCAAACATACTTTCCTAATACAGTTCCATGTAAAACTGGAAGATTGCTTGAGTTTTAAATCAACAAAAATAAAAAATCTTTTTGATAAAGTAATAACACTTTTATATTTCATCTTTTATGAACTGTAGTCAGTGTTAAATCGAAA
Source organism: Amphipoea lucens (assembly GCA_947508005.1). Classification (NCBI taxonomy): domain Eukaryota; kingdom Metazoa; phylum Arthropoda; class Insecta; order Lepidoptera; family Noctuidae; genus Amphipoea; species Amphipoea lucens. The sequence goes on along the minus strand of OX382362.1, from coordinate 6,782,794 downwards.
AGCAATTAAATTTTTCCAATCCGAACTATAAAAAAGCTATTTTACTGCAATGGTTGATATCGCATCTATCAATAAAGTACTTTCATGTGAAAGGCTAAAGGTGAACGGTAGAATATATCCGGAGCTAATTGAATGAAAGAGCTGCGTTTTATGAAAATCTATTACTGAAATAAAATATTTTTTGAAGGGCATTAAAATAATGTAGGCTTTGGTAAAGGCGTAGTCCGACTAACGTGTAATATTTTTACACGAACACACGTGTTCAAGAGAGACTTCAAGCATACAACAATGAGCAATGTCTCGAGGGACAGAATCCGGAATGAGGTGATCCGGCAGAGAACCAAAGTTGTCGATATAGCTCACAGAATAAGCAAGCTAAGTGGCAATGGGCCGGCCATATTAGCCGTAGAACCGATGACTGTTGGGGTAGACATGTTCTTGAGTGGAGATCGAGAATTGGCAAACGTAAGGTACGATGCCCTCAGGCAAGGTGGAGCGATGATATTCGCGGGGTGGCTGATGCCACAGCTGGTGGATGAGAGTTCGCAAGATTCTTGACAACTCCAGAGGCCTATGTCCAGCATTGGACTGCTGTAGGCTGATTATGATCACGACGTGAGGTGACTTCTATGTGCGATTTTGCATACAACCCTGGCATGAGGTACTGCAATGCTAATTTGCTGATTGTCTAGGGAGTGAACCCATTGTCTGTTGCTGTAGTCATTCAATAACAAACTGTTGACTACCACTGCCATTGCAAATTGCCTCTTAGAAATGTAATACCACACCGTAATTGCGTAACAGATTATCAATCTCAATCTGAACCATTTTGAAGGATATTGCTAATCCATTGCTTTATATGTTTGAAAAGTTTGTCTGCTCAGCAACGTAAATATCGCAATGAATGTTGTTGAACTGTCAAAATGAAAGCCATTACTTAGTTAGTGTGTTACGCAATTACCCTGATACCATAAAACTGTCACGTAGGTATCTTTAGATTTTTCTGTACACGTAGGTGGCAAATCAAATGTATCGAATGTAACCTATAATGGAGCCGGAATATAATATTGCTTATGTACACTTGATTTCACGAATGAATCTTTCAGGTAATATTTAGAATCGCAAACACCAAAAAAGTATTTATAAGGAATCAAATAGCGTGAAATCGTGGGAAGATTGTAATATACAAAAATAATATGATCCAACGTCTTGTGACGTATTCCAGGTGTACTTCTTATGGTTGGCGTCATTTGATGACGTCATGAATGTTTTATTTTTAAGTTTTATTTTTCTCGATATCTAGGTAAAGAACGGTGGACGACCCAATTTCGAAGCAGCAATAGCGCAACGGCAGAACCTTCAAATCGTAGTTGGGTCAATCGTAGGATCGGTCATGTGTTTTGATCCCACCAAGTGTCTTCCCCTTAACATAGAGTTAATAAGAAATACGTGATTGGATGCATTATAAATTTAATTTATAGTTACTTAGCAGTTTAGGTTGTATACAAATTACTTATTAGCTAATAAGCTAGATTGTTTTGTGCTTTATAAAAGGAGAAAAGCCTGCTGTATTATCATTATATCTTGTGAATTTAACTGACTTACATAATATCTTTAAAGTCTTCTAAACTAAACTCTTAATAGCTATTGATTCGACAAAGTTGACTACTGGATAGAATTACCAAATCTTACAAAAACGATGAAAGAGTTGTGGGTGTGTTTAGAGAAAATGATAAGTTATCAATTAATTTAGTTCTAGTTCTTGTATTCTTGATTCACACACGATGGAATTCCTACATCATAACGGAAGATGCAGACACCAGGAATCTCTCTAATGTCTTGTAGATATCACTATTAGCAATAAGACCGCCGTTGTAGCCTGAATATTGAAGGATTTATAAAATGAACTTTGTTAAAATTTTGATGTACAACAAAGCAAGTTCTATCAACCTATCCACCAAATTCCACAGCCAAACAAAATCGAAGTAGACCATTTAAACACAGGGTGTTTCATCATAGTCCAGGGTGAGCCCATTCATCGCCAAGGCGAGTACGTGCGTCACAGGCAGCAAGTACATCAGCCAGCCTTGCAAGCATGGGCCGAACTATTTGAACGCCCCGTATTTTAGTCTGATAATGGTGTTAGCTATTTTCGTTTTAAGTTGAAACGTGGTGTTAGGTACGTAGGTATGCCCCATATTGGTTTAGTGTGAGTCATCGATTTTAAGTGAACAATGAATGGTGTTTGTGTTGTCCAAGGCCATGTCTTTTCTATTATTTCAGGGAGAAAAAATAAATTCTATACCTTTAAAGCACTTATTTGTCCCTTAACCTTTTGGGTATAAGTGAGAGGTTTAATGATTCTGTTTGAAGGGCATTTTTCAGCGCTAAACCTTAGAAAGCCTGAACTTATTAAATATTTATTTAAGATTAATTGAAATGTGTGTGTATCATAACTTGGATGAATACTTAGGTACTTATTGGGAACATTTTCACGATGCAAAAGCCTTCTTAATTAATATTTCAGGAAGTGCCTATCCGTTTTTTTTCTCATTCCCTTTAGAAACCATAGACGACATAAACCACTTACCAATTTCCCTTCTAATTACATTTATTTTTATCAAATCTATTTATAGCCCAATATAGATCATTCATGCGTCAGTCTAACGCAGGTGGAACCATGTTCGATTAACAAGTCCGACCAAGAATGAACGAGAGCGCGTCACCCTGCGTGCTTCGATTCATGAATAGAGGTTTGCAACCCGGGATGACCCAGTTTTTGACTCCATACCTTGGACCCTTAACACCGTAACGCTGTAACAGCCGTACGCCTTGCCAGACGACTTTCACCATTATACTGGATCACCGTGCAATTGTTATTGCCTGTATAATAAATGGGAATATATACTTGTTGGGTTTGAAGGTATGCTATGACGTCAGTTGGTGCGGAGGGGGACTGCAGCGGTGGAATTAGGTCAGTTTCATTCTGAAACAGGTTTGGCGAGAACGGGGTGAGGCAAGGCCGAGGGGTGCGGCTCCAGCTCAATCGCGAATTTACTTGCCACTAATTATTATGGGAGTCCACTATGGGAAGTAGATTAGAATTACTTACACGATCAAGTATGGAATTGAGATTTCCTAAATATAAAAATATGCAGAAGGCTGCTGAGAGTCTATTAGCCTATTAAATTGTAACGTTTTCCAGATTACTTCGCTCTTAGATCTGTTGTTTCATGAAAATCGAACATAATGTATAGTTTTCAATGGCTTACGTTGCTTAATAGATACCACCACGAAATGATATTTTGTGGCGATATTCATTTTAAGTGGAAATCATTGCATTAACTTGAACTGTTGACATTTAACAATTTCGCTCTAGGTCAGTTTAAAGTATATGTTTCTGTTATGTATAAGGCTTGGTACCGGCTGTTAGGAAATAACAAATTGAGGTGTTAAGATAAAATAATACAAGATTAGCATAGCTATTCCCAACCATCCGAAAGGCTATCGTATCGAAAATGACACATTTCGATAACCTGATTTGCCTTGCCTCCGACAGCAATCAGCTGTCGGAAGAATAGCGGTCGTCTATTTGATTTAAACTGACAAAATTTGTAGGTTTTGGACTTGTGAGCAGCGTTTAGAGGACTCCTACGATAACATTGATTGATTGATTGCAGTTCGATACGGTACGGAAGCGTACCGAGTGGTTGTGGACAGCTATGGTGGTCATCCAATTCTGCCGATTGAGCTTCGCAAGTTCTGAGTTGAGCTGCACGATTACTGACAAATGCGCGCGCTGACTGGACAGGTCCACTCTTTCTATGTGGTTCTTTCTTCAAAGGACCATTTTAAACACCAACCTGCATGGTTTTTACATGATCTAACCGAGTTATGCCTGGACTTTAAAAGAGACTGTGACCTCTGAGTTTGTTTCGGCCTTTCTTCTCAGAGTAGTCAGATAGAAAACACAACCTTATTCAATTTTTTAAAATATGATTGACGAGTGAAAGTGTTTGTACACACTACTCAAACACACAACGCAAACAAACAAACCTACTTCCATAACATAATCAGCCTATAATGTTCCCACTGCTGGGACACAGGCCTACTCTCAGTGAGAGGGAGTGGGCCGTAATCCATCACGCGGGCCCAGTGTGGGTTGGCAGATGTCACATGTCTTCGAATTTTTGGTTCTAGGACATGCCGGTTTCCTCACGATGTTTTCCTTCAACGTTTTGAGAGCAGTGGTGATGAAATTATTTACATTTGGATTCGAACCTACGACCTACAACTCGTAAGTCACGGCCGTTACCACTTGGCCACCACTGCTCTACCAAACCTACTTACATAGTCAGCCTATAATGTTCCCACTGCTGGGACGCAGGCCTCTTCTCGGTAAGAGGGAATGGGCCGTAATCTACCACGCGGGCCCAGTGCGGGTTGGCAGATGTCACATGTCTTCAAATTTTTGGTTTTAAGACATGCCGGTTTCCTCATGATGTTTTCCTTCACCGTTCTAAGAGCAGTGGTGATGAAATTATTTACACAAAGTAAAGCGCCTGTCTGGATTCGAATCTATGACCGTCAGTCGCGGCTGTTACCACTTGGCCACCACTGCTCTAAGAAACCTACTTAGTTTACATAAATAAAATGATTACTCATATATCTGGCGTTGGTAGATAGGTAGGTAGACAAATAGCTTAGATTTCTTTCAACTCCTTGTTCTCCTCAACAATTATTTCTGGTGCAAATGTTCTTACCGAGCGGTATCGTATTGACCACCAGTAACCAGGTTATGGGGGTCAGATAGACAGTCGCTCCATACCCTGGTATTAAGCTGCGTCGGATTAGACAGGAAATTGACTCCAATATAGTTGGAAAAAGGCTTGCAGATGATGAAGTAGTGTACTCATAAATAGTAGGTATTTTTAGGGTTCCGTAGCCAAATGGCAAAAAACGGAACCCTTATGGATTCGTCATGTCTGTCTGTCTGTCTGTCTGTCCGTCCGTCCGTATGACACACACACAGCCACTTTTTTCCGAAACTATAAGAACTATACTGTTGAAACTTGGTAAGTAGATGTATTCTGTGAACCGCAGTAAGATTTTCACACAAAAATAGAAAAAAAACAATAAATTTTGGGGTTCCCCATACTTACAACTGAAACTCCAAAAATTTTTTTTCATCAAACCTGTACGTGTGGGGTATTTATGGATAGGTCTTCAAAAATGATATTGAGGTTTCTAGTATCATTTTTTTCTGAACTGAATAGTTTGCGCGAGAGACACTTCCAAAGTGGTAAAATGTGTGTCCCCCCCCCCTCTAACTTCTAAAATAAGAGAATGATAAAATTAAAAAAATATTTATATTGTACATTACCATGTAAACTTCCACCGAAAATTGGTTTGAACGAGATCTAGTAAGTAGTTTTTTTTAATACGTCATAAATCGAAAACCGCAATTTACCTTTCACAAAGTTACAACGAACTACAAGAACTTTTATATTATGTTACTTGCTGCTACGGAACCCTTCATGGGCGAGTCCGACTCGCACTTGGCCGGTTTTTTAGTTGAGGAATAACAGACAGTAAGTTTGACCACAGAGTACTTTTTGATAGACTGAAAGTTTGACCTAGTCCCACAATATTTTACTCGTTGACATTTACCGGTCCGACCATGTAGGTTATCGATATAGTTAGCATGTAGGAATACTTTTTAACTATGTTATCGGAGGTTGCAGCTCGATCCATACTAATCGAGTTTGCGTCATGGCCGAGCTGACGAGGATACTTCATTAATAGGATTTCCGACTACATACAAGCCTTAATGCAAAAATGTACCGAAGATAGTAGGTAATTATCTGGTGGAGTGGACACTGCTGATGCAAATATCGTCACACTTTAATATCATAAAGGCGAAAGTTTGTGAGTGTATGTTACTTCTTCACGCTCAAACGGCTGGACCAATTTCGATAAAATTTTCTATGGAGGTAGCTGACAACCTGGATTAACATATAGGCTACTTTTTATCCCGATATTATCACGGAATCGAAACTTATGCGGGTGAAACCGCGGGGCGCAGCTAGTTATGTAATATGTGCCATTTTGAATGACTTCACGACTGTTTTTTGTGTGAAAAGTTCACATACGCCTAATTTTAACAAGATTACCAGCAATGAGGGTTGTATATTTATAGGTACTAGTATTCGAGCTGGTCTATTCTGCAAAAATCTCATCGTGAAGACCGAGATGAAGTGAGCATGTAGTGAGCTGTCTTTCCACCTGATGACACTAATGACAGCTCAATCTAAGGTCATTTCATCTAACTTTTCACGGTGACATTTATTTTACAGAATAGTTCGGATAGGTCCTCTAAGTAAGCTATGTAAAATTCGTAGGTTCAGGCAGTACTATTAAGTATTCTGTGGTTCAGGTTACTAACGTAACAAAGCATTCAAACTCATTACCACTCGTTCGACAATCTGCGCCTTGAAAGTTGTGCTACAGCCACTTTACTTATTGCTTTCCACTTTAAAAAAATTGTGTGCAACGAAAGCTTATAGGCGAACCATGTCCAATTGTATGTGCAGAAAAGCAATAATGTAACAAAGACATCGATTTGTCCGATGTGTAGGCCTAGCACGAACTCGCGGAGTAAACGTAACATAAAAATCAAACGATTTTAAAATTGAAAATACTCTTTTTGCAAATGATATTAACTTATCCTGCGTTCGCGATTTATTTGCCAAAAATATATACACATATGGATTAATGGAAGAATAACTTTAATTTTTACACAATAAAATTCAGTTTACGCTACAACTTCAAACATTTTTATAACTTTTTCAATATTGCTAGTCAATCTGAAATAAACTTAAATGTCCTTGAAATAAAATTGGTATTTGTTTAACTTGAAATAGGGTGGGGTGTGCAGCACTGCGCACTTTTACTATAATTACTTTATTCATATTTGTGGGTGATATTTATTGTGGTTGTCACAATAATTTAAAACAAAATGCCGTAGGATACTTATATTTTCGTTTCAAAAATCGTTCGAATTAACGTTTGCGTCGCGCGGGCTAGGGCCTCTGTCGTATTGGTTCCTTTCCACCATGCAAACTGGATGCCTAATACACCGAAACCAATGTGCTTCAGTATCAAGAAGATAGATGTATAGGCTGCACCAGTTTAATGCAGGTGGCGTCATACGTCACTCAACAGTGGTAACGTTCGACCGATTTTCAAAGAGCATTATTTATTTAAATAAAGAAAAAAAAAACGTTTATTTCAGGCCAGTTTTTACGCGTACATCCATAGTATCAAAAATTAAAAAGAAATTAAATTTGAAATAGATATTAAATTCAATTATTGTTATGTATTCAGATAAATTAAATAAATTATAGTTTTATTATAATTATTTATTTACCATTATCACTTAAATTTGTTTTTATAGATGGGAGCCCAATATAACAATGTTGTCACCAATTTCCGTGCTCAGAGACGTCACCCAAAAACCAATTAAATACCACAACCTACAAAATTGAAATGTTTTTACTATGATCTAATTATCTGTAACATTGCGATGTAACTTAAATCTGTATTGCAATTGACGTAAATAGCTTATGTCTTTTTTAATAAACTAGCTGACCCTGCGAACATTGTACCGCCTCAGAATCAATAAATTTTATGTTAATTTATTAGCTGAATTAAATAATGTATCGAAGTCAGTCAATCCGTTCTCGAGATATCATCAAAAAAGCCGCTCCATACAAAATGTATGAGAAAATGAATTATTTTAAATTCTATTTTTGGTGATTTTTTTTTTCGTGAATTAATCTGATTTTCGAAGCGGAGACATAAAAATTGGTCCAGTCGTTCTTGGGGCGTGGAATGCTGTATGTAACTAACCCGAATTTGTTTTATTTATATGGGATGTAGCATTAAGGAATAAATCAAATACTTGTAGCGGTGTCAGTGTATGTTACAGTAAAGTGAACAGTTACATGATCTATGTGAAGGTGTACCGGTTCACTATCCTATTGTTTAGTTGACTGCATGGGCAGACTAACTTATTCTTAGTCTTGCTTTACTTTACCTCCAGTTCTCTCATAGTGGAATATAGCTACGCTAGAACCGGAAATCAGTGGAATAGGTAGAAGGCGGTCTTTTTCTTCCTACATCGTGGGCATCGCTGGATTTTATCTAAATCCGGACTGGTAAATTGTATGTAAGTAGTTGTGTCCGGAAAATGCAAACATTTTGAGATGGTACGATCTATGCAACAAACAATCATCCGTCTATCAATGATGACTACAAATCCTTTTAAATCAATCTGTCACCCAAAACCACTCAAAATCATCCATCATTAAAAAAAACACCTGCACTTCGATACGTTTTTCATAGAATCCTGGTTGTGACGTCAAAGTGCAATATCCCAAAATAGGTGACCCGGATAGAGAGTGGCGTTGCTCTGTGCACGCAGTATAGGAGCCTGACGTCATAACCCCTCCCCCCGCACCGTGTAACCCCCCTCTGGCCGACACCATAGCTCCTCTAGGACGCCTGCTTCGGCTACAATGTTCAAACTTAAAGATCGAACAGGGAAGATTGGCTGTAGGAAGGTTCTGAGGTAATATGCGTGAAAATTATAACGTTAATGATGAAATGTGGGTAAACGGAGTTCCATACCCTCTGCTTGTATCTTCGGGGAAATTAGACGCCAAAATGAATGAAAATGACGAAGTTAACCGTTTTTGTTACGGATTTTTTAGTGTTAGATAATTCCACAGTCGTAATGTTTGACCTTTTGTTTATGTGGCATAGGTACATGAAATATATTTAAAAGTAGGAATCAAGCATCTATTAAAACAGAAAGTTAAATGAAATACATCACAAACTACTTCTCAATAGAAATAGAGCACTGTCAGCTCAGTGGATAAGGGCTTGGCTTTACGCATTAAGGGAAACGGCTTCGATTCCCGCATGTAACAATTATTTGGATTGCCTTCAGATAGTTGTTATAAGGTAAATTTTGTTGATTTCAAACTTGTGCGAAAAATAGAGAAACTTTGTCAACAATAAGTAGCACCTTCGGGGCCTCGGTAACAAGTTGAAAATTCAGTAGAATGGGTTGCCCATAAGAGCAATGCTGCCATCTATCGGCATTTCCGCCAGTCGCACCACATTTTTTACTGCTAACCCCATCGCCCGGAATTCATGACGCCATCCCACACATACTCATGCGTGAAACACCGCATAATTAAAGTAACAGGTGGCGCTATGCACAATAGCCTTCCGTATTTCATTCAAAAGATAGAAAATGAAACGTCCATTTTCTATTTTTATTTATTGTAAGGTGTAACGTAAGAATACTTTCATTTGTATTTCAAACAACGCCATCTTCCGGGAATTTTCCGACTTTCATCCGGAAAATTGTCCGAGCTTTGCGTTTCGTACGCGGTAAAAAGTAGCCAACAACGATCCGTGGCAGTTTGCCTAATTCACTCGCTTTAGCACAGATAGTAACACAAAAGACTATTCGCCTATCCCAAAGATGGCGCTGCCAAAATGGCGGTAGTGGGCGGGAAAATAAAATTCTCAATTTTTCCTATAAACGGGTCAGCATGATTGGAACAAAGAGTATGGTAATTTACGAGTATTACCACTATCATCCCTGAATTAATTTCACGTTTGCATATGGGATTGAAACTGATTTCACGGATCGTTTCGTTGTTTATTGCAGTTTGTACATTCTCTACGGGAAACGGTTGGTATTTTTTGGTCTTTTGAGGCGCATTCTATTTTCGTATTTAATGGGTCTGTTATGTGTTGTTTATCATGAATAATAAATTAATTTCGGGCGTATTATTTAAGCAATATTAATTTCCTTACATTTTTCATTTGTGTCTACATTATTTTCTGGACGATACAATCTCATATGGTCCTTACTCTCGCGGATCTGTTCCCCATAAATATATGATTAACATAATGGTATTCGTGTTAATAAAGGCAAGTTGTCAAATAAGAAAAAAAAAAAACTGGGCCTGCGGGGTAATTGTAACACACTAACAGTAGGAATGGCTTTTATTTAGACAGTTTAACCACTTTCATTGCGTTATTTGCGTTGTTGAGCAGACAAATTTTTCGTCAATATGAAGCAATTTTCGAAGATATGTGACATCTACCATCACGCACTGGACCCGCACGGTGGATTACGGCCCATTCCCTCTCACAGAGAGGAGGCCTGTGTCCCAGCATTGGGATCGTTATAGACTGATTATGCTTATGTTCGAATTAAATAAAATTAATATATGAAGTAATGAATATCCTTCAAAATGATTCAGATTGTCCTCGATCGTCCTGCTATTGGTAAACAAAAAGTGCCTACTTGAAGAAGAATTGGCTTAATTTTTAAATCACGAAATAACTACTCTATGGTAGACAGTTATTCCACATTAAATTGGAATAAATAATGACCGAAAGTTAACGAGCTTTCGGAATTATTAAGAGAAGAGTGACTTTCGATAAAATTAATTTTTATTAATTCTGTTAACTGAGCCGAATTTAGGTTTGTTACGTAATATGATAGGTACGACTCGACTCGTCTTCATTTACGTTATCTTTGCGTTTTACCGAGTTCATTTTGCTGTAACTAATTGGTTGTGGGTGTGAATCGGAGAACTGAAGATAAAACGTTATTTATAATTTATTGAACTGTGAGCTTCTATTTTTAAATTCATATTTTTAGGGATGATTTGTGAGGGAAAAAAAGGAGTACGTACGTAAGCACCTGAAGCGCTTTGGTCCTGGTTGTCATTCGTTGATATCTGGCAGTTATTACAGGTCGTCAGAAGCCCGAAAGTTCTGACAACCAGTCTTACCAAGGGCTATCGTATTGCCCAGTGTCTGGGTTGTGGAGGTTAGATAGGCAGTCGCTTCATGTAAAATGTAGTTGGGAAAAGGCTAGGCAGATGATGGTGAGAGAAAAAGGAGTGAATGATAGAGTGACAGCTGACAGGAGAGAATGGAAGAAAAAAACGTGACCTGAATCAACATAAGAAAAGGGCAAGATGTTGATGATTTTTATAGTTTTAGTAGCACGTAATAGTTATTTATGCAACTGTTTTTTAATACCTAATTATGTTCAGTTGCATACAAGACTTTATCTACACCCATGATATGAATCCTCTATAAAAGGTTCTAAAACAGTTTTTTGCAATACTAATATGGAACAAAAATGGTGGCTGGCAGCATACGACGTGAATTCGAATAACCTATAAGTTACTGTGCTGTGGTAGTGAAACGCGCGTGGATTTGGATGATACTAAAATATGGTTACTATGACACTGGTTGTTTTAATGTTGGCAATAAGCTAACTGTTTCAGAAACTTTTATAGAGGATTTATAACATGGGTGTAGATAAATCTATCAAATAGCCTGTTCTGTTTCGTGTGGTAGGTACCTTATCATAATTTAATAAGAATGCAACAAACAGACGTTCCATGTTTTAAAAATCCTGCTCAAAATAATAGCTACATATTTAGACAGAAATGACTCAAGTCTCAAGTACTACAGAAATATTGTGTAAAACCAGCAAGACGAGCGAATTGCATCTTTATTCACCGGCATTTGGCAAAGTACAGTGAGTCACAAAGCAGTGAATAAGTAAAGCCGTGCCGTGTGTACAAGCATTCCTCGGAATAAGCTGCAAACCGCGGCTGTGGGGAACTAAATTAAATTTTTGTGATGTTGTTCTTTACGGGGAAGTTTTGTTATTTGATGCAAGATTTATGGGCTGAAGTTTCGTTTCAAAGTAAACTGGATTTGGTGGTTTTGTGTTGTAATGTTACAACAATTGTCATGCTGGCGTCTGTACATTACGTATGGTCGATCTCGCAATTGTTTTATTACCTTAAAGTTGAATGTCACTCGCACGTCGTTAGACGACAAGGTCTATTTGTCTATGTGACAGTTACGGCCCCATCTCAAAAATCCACCCTGTCTATAGGTACTTAGTACGTGTCTTCACTTTTTTTTACTTTTTGTGAATAGTTTTAGGCGTGCAATTGGAGAGGCCTATGTCCAGCAATGGACTGCTGTGGGCTGATGATGATGACCAACAACAACCACCAACCATCAATCTTAGTAACGTTTCAATTTAATGGGAATTGTTGTCAAAAGTGATAAAGCAATTAAGCTAATTAATTCCAGGATTAACTTTAATTGGAAAATTTAAAAACTCGAGAATCATTAAGGATCCTGTCGAATACCTACAGTGAATAAGATGACAGTAGGAGAGTTTGTTGTCGGCGATAGTTGTAGCCTGAATCAAACAGAGAACATTAATATCTTGACCCAGACGAGATATCTATTTCTAGTCAAATATTAGTTTTGTTGCGACAATCGAACCCGATTTTCATTCAGCCGAGATCTATATCTATTTAGGTCTTCGTAAGTGATACTTCAAGGAGTGAATTACCAGTTGTAGGTAGTGTGTAGGTATGGGTACTATATCGAGTCACAACTTTATTTACCGACTTTAAACTTAGACCCATATTCTCTATATAATATAGAACAACGCTCAACCATAAAACAAGATTTGAGTAATGTTTATAAACCCATCGAGATTAATGCGAGCCGTTTTGGAATACGAGCATTACCTATCCACTTTCCTTGACGATCCATCAAGAAATGCACATAAATGTTTCAGAATACAAAACATAAACAAGATGCCGCTTGATTAGGCAAACGTAAGAGTTCTCCATATGTGATTGTCAGTTCCTCTCTCGAATAATACCGTCATCAATCTTCCAAATCCATGTTTATATTATCTTTTCTCTCTTCCCAAGGGAGGTCGTCATTACGTCACAGGAGTGCGTTCTGTTTGTATTAGTGTTGAAATGTTGGGTGTCCAAGGGTCTTTGTAAAGCAGACAACCAACTCGATCGAATGTACTTTATTCAATATTAATAAAGGAATATGCATTAAAGTAAAGTGCTTACTTAGCTTAAACTGATACTTATGTTCTAAAGGAGCGTACTTACTACGTTATGCACTATTAGGGAGCATACATACACTTCACCTCCGGGGGCGAAGGAAAAAAAAATCGAATATTTAAATGATTTTTTTTTTGTTTTCTCTTTAGTAGGCACTAACCAACCCTACTAATAACAGTATAATATACTTGTCTACCTTTCTAATTAAAGTATTAATTATTATATATTATATGTATTACTTACTACATTGCAATGTATATAACTAAATTATAGGTACCTTATATTCTAACCCAAGTTAACTAACACTAGTCTTAACTATACGAATACCATAGCTAAACAATACAAGAATATTTTTATTATTTTTTCATTGAAAGTATGGTCTTGTCCTATTTTTATGTACTAATTCTATCTTATTATTTTTATATATCCTAACGTTACAACCTAAATCTTCTTTTACTCTAAAGGGACCTTCAAAAATAGCATCTAGTTTACGACCTGTTTCATTTTTTAATAAAATTAAATCATTTTCTTGATATACTATTGAATTTACTGACTTATCGTACAATTCCTTGCGTTTGTGTTTATTACACAATAAATTCTTTCTTGCGTCGGCATGGGCTAACTGTAAACGATATTTCAACTGCAATGGATAATTATCACTATTGTACAATGGTTCGACAGGCTCCATAATTTGACTTGGTATTCTACAAAGTTTACCAAAAACTAGCTCGTAAGGCATGTATTTTGTTTCCGAATGAACTGTATTGTTGAAACTGAAACACCAATACGGTAACCAATAGCTCCATGTATCTGTATGGTTTTCACATTGGATCCTTAAAAATGCACCCAAACCTTTGTGAGCATTCTCAAGAGCTCCTATCGATTGGTGATGATAGGCAGTTGAAGATAATTTTTTAATATCAAGAAGTTTACAAACCTGTTCCATAGTTGCAGAGATAAACTCTGTTCCTCGATCTGTTGCTATTATTTCTGGAATTCCAAATATTAAAATAAAATGTCTTACAAGTGCATTAGCTATGGACACGGTTTCTTTATTTTTTAAGGGAATCGCCTGTACAAATTTTGATAACTCGCATTGAATGGTTAGTATGTAACAGTTCCCATCTATGTCTCTATCCAAAGGACCCACTACATCTAGATAAATCTTTTGAAATGCCGAGGACGCCGTAGTGGTAATTACCATCGGTTCTTTTATGTATCGGATATACTTTGACTTCTGACACTTCGTACACTTTTTTATAAATGTTTGTACGTCCTTTTCTATACTCGGCCAGTAATATCTCTTCTTTATTGTATTAACCATTTTGCGCACTCCAGCGTGACCACTGGATGGCAGTAAATGAAAGTCATTCATAATAATAGTTTTTTCTTTGTCATCACTTATTCTTTTTACTCCTCTTAATATACATATTCGTGGTCCGGACCAATTTTCTAACTTTGATATCTCATCACATACGTTTTTAATAAAATCTATATTTTCTTTGCTTTTTATCATACACACTTCTTCAATATGTAACTTGTTACAAAACAAACTTAATTTCTGCACAAATTCGGCTCGCGTGAAATGTGCCTTGAAATCAAGATTGATGTAAATAATTTTTCTTTTTGCTATAAATACAAAACATTCACAGACATCTGTTATCATATCATCGTCTGTCATTCTATTTAAATCTCTACTTTCAATAAAACTCATTTCGACTGAGTCGCACGGTTTTCTTAATATATCCACAACCCTTGGTTGGCCAGACCAATAGTTAGGTGATTTATTAAGATCTGTCTTCTCTACGTTTTCCTTACTTTTATTTAACTCTTCATTAATCTTTTGCTTTTGTGCCCTAGTCATAACAGCAACCACTTGCGCTTGCATATTCTTAAGTTCGTCTGATGTTATACAGATTCTAGACAAAGCATCTGCAACTACATTTTCTTTTCCTCGTACATATATAATTTTAAATTTGTATTCTTCTAATGTCAAACGGAATTTAAGGAGCCTACTTGAAGGATCTCTCATGCCGAAGAGATAAATTAATGGTTTGTGATCAGTCATTATTGTGAATTCTCTTCCATATAAATATGGTCTAAAATATTTCACTGACCAAACTATTGCTAAAAGCTCTTTCTGTATTGTAGGATAATTCTTTTCCGCTTTATTTAAAGGTCTACTTGCATACGCTATCGGTCTGAGATCTTTATTGCACAGCACGGCACCAACTGCTGTGTCTGAAGCATCTGTTTGTAATATGAATTCATTATTTTGTGTAAAATCTGGATATTGTAGTATAGGTGATGAAATTAATGCATTTTTTAGATACTCGAAGGCATGTTTACAATCATCAGTCCAAACGAAGGGTTCACTTTTTCTACATAATTTATTTAATGGCATAGCTATGTCCGAAAAATGTTTTATAAATTTTCGGTAATAGTTACAAAATGCTACGAATCGCTTTACTTCATCTGCCGTTTTAGGTACAGGGTAATTTTTCAATACGGTTGTTTTTTGTGGATCTGGTGAAACACCTTTCTCTGATACAACGTGACCTAGATAAAGAATTTCTTTCTTTAGAAATTCGCATTTTTGGGGATTTAATTTTAAATTTACTTTTCTTAATCTTTCCATTATATTTATTAAGTTTTGATTATGAATTTGCAAATTTCTGCCAAATACAATAAGATCATCCTGATATACTAAGCATTTATCGTAAGTCAAACCAGACATTGCTACTGACATCATACGGCTAAATGCGCTGGGACTTATCTTGAGACCCATAGGTAAACGTTTCATTTGATACTGACCTGTATTGGTAGTAAATGCAGTTAATTTACGACTGTTTGGTTCTAAGGTCACTTGATAATATCCTTGGTAAAGGTCAAGGTGAGTGAAATATACGGCTCCGGAAAGTGAATCTAAAATTTCATTAATGTTAGGTAAAGGGAACTTATCATCACATACCGTCTCATTTAATTTTCTGTAATCTACTACTAATCGCCATTTCTTATCTGAGCCTTCTTTACTCTTTTTTGGTACTAATAAAATTGGACTTGACCATTCACTGTTTGTTTCTTCTATTATATCATCTTCTATCATTTTATTAATCTGTTTAGCTATCTCTGGTTTCAACGCTTGCGGTAACCTATATGGCTTAACATATACAGGAGTAGAATTTTGTTTTATGATAATGGATTGCTCATAAATTTTTGTAGTAGTTAATTTATCTCCGTCTATGTAAAAGTTATCAGAATATTTAGCGCAAATCGCTTCAATAGATGTTCTCTCTTCTTCTTTTAAATAATCTAATTTGAGTTGAGATAACAGTGTTTCAATTCTGGAAACATTGATCGTATTATTACTAAATTGGCAAATATTGTAATCACTCAAGGATTGCATACTAGGAATAAAACTTGGTAAGGTTATTTCCTTCTCAGTAACGTTAAGAATCTTTATTGGAATTTTGTTATTTTTTACTGTGGCTATTGTATTTGCCAGATATACATCCTTCGCTAGCTCATGTCCACAGACAATGACATCATCATTCTCATTTTTACCAACATTTATATAATGAATTGACTCTGAACGGGGTGGAACAATCAGGATATCACTTCTCATTACACGTTCATCAACGAGATTAAAATAATATTCTTTTCCATCATCACACAACATTAAAATATTTGCATTTAAGTTAATATTTGCTTGATACTTTTTCAAGAAATCTAACCCTATAATTCCGTCTGCCTTTAATGGTATCGACTCAAAAATCATAAATGAGTGATGAAATATTTCACTGTTATACTCCAAACTTAAATCTACTATTCCTCGAGAACGCCTTTGTCCACCGATTCCATTTATCAAAGTTTTATCTTTTCGTACGTTGATGGTTTTTGGTAATGCTTCGCTTTTAATAATTGATATTGAAGCGCCTGTATCAACGAGCCAAACATATTTAATACTATTAACGTAAAAAACTACATATTTTGCATTGCCTAAAGGAGAATGGCAGAAGTTCATAGAACGCTGGCATTAAACTTTTTTAGTTTCCACAGAAATAAAAGTGGCATGGTTTGATAGGGAATATTATGAGCTTTTGTTAAAAAAATAAATAAAAAATAATTACAATGGGGTTAAAGAGAAATCTTAATTTTTGTAAAAGTGAGGTTAAGTGCATTAATGTTTGTACTTTAACAGGTTATTTTACCTCTATTACTATTTTAACGCATAAATGTTTATTGTATGCATAACATATTGCTAATTATGCTTTGTAAGGACTTCAAAAATGATAAATAACTACTTGTTGAAGTTTGTTTAGTTCAATGATTTACCCACTGATCATAGACCTAATGACAGTTTCAAGTGTAGATCATACTCGGTCAGTTTTAATTAAACTCAGTAGTCACAGAAAACTCAGGAGACTCTAGAGACTCACTTATCGGAATCTAAGCATATAATAGGAATAATAATAAACAATAAGAATAATAATAAAATAATAATCTAAGCATATAGGAAACGTCGAGGTCCAAGTCTAGCAACAGTCGTTCAGAAAGGTAGGAGTCTTCGAAATCCAAAAGCAAGCCAGGTCGTTCTAAAAATCCACGTAAAACTTTGGGCGCACAAAACATTCACACCAGCACAAAATAGTAGCGAGCGAGCGAATGTGACTTGTGAAGTTTTGTGTGTCATCTTAGTCTATCAAAAAGTACTCTGTGGTCATCTTCTAAAGAGTCATGTTTGTTTGTTTGCCATGACACCACTGTCATATAGTATAACAAGTCCAAAAAGCCTTGTTTCCGGCTGCTCAACTTACTCATATTTAACGAGATTTAATCCCAATTCTCAATAATAAAGTTAATCTGGCTATCAATACATAAAAATAAGCGCTTTTTTTTTAAATAGCTTTGAATTCTGTACCTTTCCAAAATTAGCAATGCCAAAAACTGCCATCTCCTTTGATAAAACGCAATGTTTAAGATCGAAAAAACTGGTGTTCCGATTCTTTTTTATCTGTATTGTCATTTATGCATGGCTTATTGTTTTGCTTCTGTTCTGCTAAACATACATTGCGGTTATTATTTCTGAAATATCTTGAACCCCTAGTACTTCTTTGACCCCTATTATAATTTGATAATACACGATAGTTATGCTTATTGCCGTTATTATAGCTATTACCTCTGTAATTACCGCGCCATGTATTTGTATATCTTTGATTATTGTAATTACCATATGGGCCACGATTATAGCTGTTTCTATACTGACCACAATTATGATTGTATTGACGATTATTGTGTCTCCTTAAATTATTAAAACCTCGTCCATATCTGAATGCATGCAATACGTTACCCGGCGATGACTGGCATTCTGTATCTTCATCTTTGGCAGCTTGAATTGCATCTTTCAGGCTGCTATAGTTCCTTGCTGAGATGACCGTGCCCAATTTTGAGCTGCGTAGTCCTTCTGAAAACCGTTTTATGGCAAGCTTTTCATTCAATGGTTTTAACACTCCAAATGCATTAGAATTACCATCTGCCTGTGATATAGTAAGCTCAGTAAACAGCTTTTCAATTTCTGTGGCAAACTCCTCGATGCTACTTGAACCCTGTTGTATACTTTGCAAACGTGTCTGTAGGGCCGTAAAGGATTTTTGGGTCAATAGATGGCTTCTCAAATCTTTAATTAGATCTTGAGTAGTCTTATAATTCCCTGTAATGCGTAACTTGGCATTTTCGGTCAATCTACTTTTTAGGACGAATGTAATTAGTAGTGTCTTACCTTTCTCATCCAGCATATCTGCATACATCTCGATCGAATCTATCAAGCGTTTAGTAGTTCCTTCAACACCGTCCATTGCTGGAAGCAAACTACATGCCACTTTTAGGTCAAACTCCATTTTGTCAGTAATTATTTCTGGGGGAATACATAACCTATTTATTTCTTCAAAAGTTATCCTAATTTTTTGAAAAATATCCAATGCCGATCCAACTAACTTCGTATCACTGCCTTTTTCTATTAGTAACAATATTTTGCCACATTGGTCAAAAATTCTTTTTGCCTCACCTAATTTCGTCTCAACAACTTGACCTTTATACCTAGTTTGTCCTTTCTTAATTAAGTATTTTCTAATATCTACCAGAACATTATATTTTTCTAATAAACTATTAATCATAATAAAATATTACTTAAAATTATCATGTCAATTATTTCCTAAAGGAACAAACAAAAGAATCATGTTAACATAATTCCTACGAAACGACACACAAGAATTTCACACGTTGCAGTTTTTGCCGCGAGGTATCATATTCACTGAGTCTTCGTGCACTATTTTACGCCGTTTATGTTTTTGCGTTATAAAACAAATTGTTATGAGTCTGAATGCAAATCACTGATTTATTTATAGAATTCACTTCATACTGATTTTGATGCTGGATTAATTAGTTAGCAGGTGTACCTTCCACTCGTCCACGTAGGGATGCCCTTATGCGCTGAATTGCGTTGAATCCGATTTCTTCTTGTATCCATTGTCGATGGCAGCTGCGGTAGTATTTCAGGAAGAAGTAAATTACCAGGAGAGTTATGACAGCGAGTATGATGATAGTGATCGTGCTCAGCCGCTCCATGTGGCCTCCGATGTCCTTCAGAAGGGCGTCATTGTTTCCGCCAGCTGCATTTTGACTAACGAACACCTCGTCCTTTTCTACCTTGGAGTTACACATTTTGGAAAAACTTTGCTTAATCTGCCCCTTGGCAGACCTTAAGGCAGGGTCGCCATGAAATGTTGGGTGTCCAAGGGTCTTTGTAAAGCAGACAACCAACTCGATCGAATGTACTTTATTCAATATTAATAAAGGAATATGCATTAAAGTAAAGTGCTTACTTAGCTTAAACTGATACTTATGTTCTAAAGGAGCGTACTTACTACGTTATGCACTATTAGGGAGCATACATACACTTCAGTGTTTATTTATTACACAACTGCCACAGAAGGAAGGAAATGTTTTTTGAGTGTATTTTCTTGATTGAACTTCGTTCTCTATATTATTAGTTTTTGAAGCTGTGGTTTTGATGGCCGGTAACTCGGTTGTCAAGGTAAGGTAAAATAATAATATAAACTAGCTGCTGCCCGTGACTTCGTCCGCGTAAAATTCTTTTTTTTTCTAAAATAAAAGTAGCCTAAGTTACTCCTTATTAAATCAGCTATCTGCAAGTGAAAGTCCCGTCAAAATTGGTCCAGCCGTTTCAGAGATTAGCCGGAACAGACAGACAGACAGACAGACAAAAAATGTCATTTTGGTACACATACAGTGTTATACATCCATATGCATTTAGTAAAAAGAGGTTATTTTAATATTGCAAACAGACACTCCAATTGTATTTATTTGTATAGATAAATAAAAGAAAGTTTATTTGGAACAACTAAGGAAAACGATTATAGCCACTGTGTAAGGTAGGCAGTTGCTCCATGAAAAAAAAGTACTGATACTCAGCTGCATTTGGTTAGACTTTAAATTGACTCCAATGGAAAAAGCTAGGCGGTTGATGATGAGTTTCTACTCCCGGGTTGGAAAAAATGTAGTGTTAGATCTTCCGGGTTCAAAATGTGCCATAGTACCCATGTGTTGTAATAGTGAGTGTAGATACTAGGTTTCTATTACGTGAGGTATTACCTAGTAGCATCATTCTTCTTCGTTTCTGGCGTTGTCACGAGCCAAAAGATTTATTGCTCATATAGTCATGTTGAGGTGAAAACATTGGCTGTGTTGTCTGCAAGGTTTATAGTTGAGTTTATTTCTTTTATGTAAGTATGAAGTGAAGAGAAATAAAAAGATCCGTAGGAGAACTAAGGTAACCGACATAGCCTGAAGACTTACTAAACTTGAGTGGCAGTGGCCAGGGCACATTGTTCGCAGAACAGATGGCCGATGATGCCGAAAGGTTCTGGAGTGGCAACCGCGTACCGGAAGACGAAGCGTTGGAAGGCCTCCCACAAGGTGGACCGATTACCTAGTGAAGGCCACAGGAGTCCACTGAATGCAAGAAGCACAGAACCGGTCGAAGTGGCGGTGCTTGAGGGAGATCTATGCCAGCAGTTGACGTCTTTCGGCTGAAATGATGATGATGATGATGTGTAGTATCACTTATCTTCATCTGTCTACCCCTTAGGAGAATACAATTTTCACATTTATGTATACACCCTGTATATGTATAAAAGCCATTACCGGCAGTCGTTAGTAAGAATAACTCCTAAAATATTGATGTTGTGATCCTCAAATATTATTGGAGTACAATATTTACTTGTGTATGTTTACTATTTATGTATATGTATTTACTTTGTGTCCCATTTGTATATACATAAGTTCATTCGTGTATCGTTAGCTGGTACAGGCGAAAGCAAAAGTTTAGCTGTCCACTTTTTTATTATTTTGGTGAAGAAAGAAAGAAAACACGTTTATTTGCGGTAAACATGGCGGAGAGAAAGAATACAAATACAAAAAAGAACAATTTAGGGGAAACTATGCGTTACGTCTACGCAAAACGGCCATTACTCAGTATAATCCTAGACCCTAGACCAAGTTTCCAGTGACAGCTGGCGTTGATGTGACGACTTTTTGCAAACATGTTGCTATTCCTAAAGGTGAAGGAAGGAGGTGAGGAAAGGAGAAGTATAGGGACTTCGATTTTTTTTTAACCTTATGGTCTTCCGACCTAATTTGTACACCAGCCATGGTCAAACATGTTGTGCCATCCTGTAACACCTATAATAAACATCATACCATGTATATTATCTACACATGTTTTTGCAATTAAATGAATCTTTATCTTATCTTTATCTCCGACAATGTTGAAAAAGAAGTCTGTATTATTCTACTGTGTGATAAGTCCAGTTGCCATAAAGTTCAGGTAAAATTTTGCGAGCCTACACCCTATTCTTCCTACACATTTATTTTGTGTGATGAGCTCGGCTTTCACAAACATAATCTTCCAGTCCCATTTTTTTTCACTTTATCAAATGTTTTCAAAAAATCTTTCTCAATATCCGGATATCACGAATACGGGAAATTGCGAATCAGATTAGGCGCGTGTTGGTTTAAGATTTTGGATAGCACCGCTTTTTATGCTTGGAAAACATTTTCTCTTGGAAATATAATTATCGTTTTCACTTACTTCTAATGGAAAACCAAATCTTAAAATAATCTTCATGATCAGCTGCATTAGAAAATTAAGGAATAAATTATGAATCCAACGTGATTCATGCTTATCCTTTGAGTAATGACTATTCCATTACTTATTACTCGTCCAGGATAGAGCAACAGAACTCGGAGAATAATCTAGCAAAGATTTGAATCTCTAGTAGGTAGAGTTTTAAGTATTTGTAGAGAGATTCTCTACGTAGTATGATATCGATCCCACTGCCGAGCAAAGGCTTCTTCCCATGACTTCCAGTGCTTGCGACCCAGTGCTAATGTGGACCACTGGTCGTTTGTTTTGTCCAGCTTGCCCCGCCATCTTCTACGGGGTCTGCCGCGACGCTTTCTAGCTGTCTCAGGGCTCCACATAGTGGTTGTTTTTATAATGGTCTAAGAAAAAGTTCAACGCCAAATGGTTTTTCTGCGGATCTGAAGGCCAACTCTCGTAATTAAAAACGTTCTAAATCTAGTCGCAATCTCATTTCAGCGACAATCAATGTCAGACTGTGGACGTTCTCAAAATTACGAGCATTGCAAAAAGTATAAAATACCTAAGGAGGTATTTTATATTTTTTGCAGACATATTGACTTTTGTTGACGACTGTATCCAATATCAGAGTTTTCATTTATTCCGGTGACTTGTCGTTTTTTGTTTATCCAATCATTGTCGATGTTCCCATTTGATCATGGTATATCTATTTCATTGAGGTACTACCCTCGGGAAATGTGCTGTTTCGTCCTTTATTATCTTTCTCACAACCTTTGTGTTTGGAACTTTTTGATTTATCTGATAGGTTTTTGTGTTTTTTTTTTGCCTTTGAACGCAATGTAAATATTTTTAGCGAAAATACTGCCTGAATTTTAAGTAGTCATATTTTAGTGGTGGAAATGGATAAGAAGTCTAAAGGTCAAAGCGTATAATAATTTGAATACCTACTAGGTAGGTATTAGTAGCATAGTTTTTTTTTAAACCATAGAAATTACAATTTTACACTCAAAGTTTGACATACACCCCACACTTCACACACACTTACACCCAAAAGCACCTAAACCTCTTTTCATCAAACCGTCTTTCTACACCATTATACAATTTTAATTAGTTACCTTTTCTAGTACATTGTAGTTTTAATTATATTTTTTTCCTTTTCTTTTTTTCAATCTTTTTATTTCACCTAAATATATGAAAATATTTGCCTTACTTGGGAAAAAATTGGTCCCCACGACACAAGGAATCCTAGTGTGTGGTTCAGGGAACTTGTAAAAATCTAACACCTATGGCTTCTTTATATTTTGTTTTTTAAGTGAAAACTTCTTTAGCGGCGTTGTACACTTTTTTGTAATGGGTAAAAAATGTTAAACTCGCGTCAGGACACGTGACCGTCAGGACACGTGACCTGATCGAAAATTCGTAAGACGGATGGAGAGTAGACAGCCGTCGCGGCGTAGGAGAGGAAGTATCCCCCTCTCTTTCTACGGCTTGGCGAAAATGTATGCCTGCTGTTTCGTTTAGGCGGCGCAAGGCGCTTACGCGAATGTTCGTGTGTGTTTATGTTACAGCGTGCCACGCGCATCCATGGATGGTGACAGCTGATGGCTCAACCGTCTTTGTAGTGGCCACACTGCTGTGTATTCGTAAAATTCGTGTATATAAAGTGTTTAAAATATGGAAATTGAACAAAGTGCATCTATTAATGAAAAAAGTGACGAAGAAATAGCGAAAGACAATGAGTTATATTAATTCAATTAATAGTTGATTTATTTCAACGTTAATATTCAAGTTTTCACTTCTGTCGACACTCCCGGAGTCCTTTTTTTATTAACTGTTAATGTCCCACTGCTGGGCAAAGGCCTCCCTACTCTCTTTCCACCTCTCTCTGTCCATGTTGATTCCTGTTACTAATTTTTTTTTAATATTGTACCGTGCATTTTCTGAACTGAATAAACTATTTTTTATGAATATTCATGGCAATTTTCGTACCTTGAAATTAAAACCTATATACAAACAAAAATTAAAGGAAACAAAAATGTTTTTACAAGGGCAACACATTCAAAGAAAATATGAAGAGAAGATACCTTTTATGTTTTAGGAAAAATTTCCTAACTTTTACAAAGAGACCTTCATTTGAGATTTTTTTCCGAACGTTTGAACAAGAGTAACGTATCAAAGAGATGTATCGAATATAAAAGTGTGTTCGGAAACGAGTTCAGAATTAATAATGAAACGCTGTACGTACAACGTATGTACATTTAAGATGCTTGAACGGTACGAGTCTTTTTAATATAAAAACCTTTTTACTTTCTTTGAGGAATAAAGTAGACGGTAATTAAGTACCGTTGTTCTGTATTTCGGTAAGGAATTTTATTTTGAAAATCGTTACGGGTCGACAGAAGCCCGAAAGTCTGACAATCAATCTTACTAAGGCTCATAGTATTACCCAGTAACTGGGTTGTAGAGGTCAGATAGGCAGTCGCTCTATATAATATACTGGTACTCAGCTGCATCCTGTTAGACCGGAAGCCGACCCCAACGTAGTTGGGAAAACGCAGGCAGATGATGATGATGATTGGATGGGCTGAAGATCAACATGGTAATCAGTTAGGCGATATGATCCATTTAAAGACCCTTCGCGAGTGACAATTTATAATGTATGTGTATGTATGTAACTTTAAGAAAACTTGTGTGTGTTGGGTTAATCTGTCAAGCTCCGCTAATGAGACGCAATTTATTTTCTATTGTTTCGTCACCAATAAGCGACGCGCGGTGCTTGACCGGTAGAAGCATTCGTAGCTCGTATTTATTTATCTGCCCGAAAGCTTAGCACAATCCCGTACAAGTGTTGCCATGAAGGACTAGTCGTAGTAAACACGCGTCATCGGAAACGCTTTTCAAACATGTATACATAATCAGCGTATAATGTTCCCACTGCTGGGACACAGGCCTCCTCTCAGTGAGAGGAAATGGGCCGTACGTAATCCATCACGCGGGCACAGTCCGGGTTGGCGCATGTCAGCTGTCTTTGACATTTTGGTTCTAGGACATGCTGGTTTCGTCACGATGTTTTCCTTTACCGGAGCAGTGGTAAAGAAAAATTTAGACAAAGTAAATTGCCTGACTGGGTTCAAACCTGCGACCTATAACTCGTGAGTCGCGGCTGATACCACCGTACCATCACTGCTCTAAGACGAGTTTAGTTTGACCTAGTTAGGAACTTGTCTGTATACTTAGTTTCTTTAAAAGTTTCCAGCCAAAAAAATAACAAGCTACCTAGAAAGTAGAACATGATGTATAAACCAACTCTTAAGTTTTTGACGAGAGCTAGGCACGCATAAAGGTAAGTTATCCATTTTCTGTGTGCCCTGAGGACTACGATAGAAGTTTCATCTGTCAGGTGGGATGTAAATGTTGTAAATTACTGACAGACATTCGAGATGTGAGTGACATTTTACGACTTAGGACGCCTCCCTCTCGGCCACCTGAAGAACAATTCCCGTAACTAAAAACGTTCAAAATTCGAGTCGCAATCTCATCTCAGCGACAATCAATGTCAAAAACTTGTCAAAAATGTAGGGAAATTAGAGCTATTTTTGACAGATTGAGACTAAGATCAGACTGTGAATGTTCTTAAAATTACGAGAATTGCCCCTCTGACATCGCAAAACTTATTCGATGGTGTGGAAGTTTAAACTGTGAGAAAGTTTTTTGTTTTCAGCAACGTCAGACCAGCACCGGCAGCATCCTTATTGTGTAACACACTATCAATCTAAATCTGAATCATTTTGAAGAAAGGCTAATCCATTGCTTCATATTTTCGAAAAATTGGCCTGCTCAACAACGTAAATAACGCAATGAATGTTGTTGAACTGTCGAAATGAATGCCATTGCTACCTACTGATAGTGTGTTTTGCAACCCCACAGAGGCCTATTTAATATAACTGACAATAAGTAATATTTGTAAAAAAAAAATTAAGAAATTTACACATTTCCACGACAGGTACTGTTTAATAAAGTACTAAAACTGTGGAAAAATCTTTGTTACATTTTCGGATTGTCACCTGTCGCCTGCCGTTTTCATTAAAAAGGCTCCAGAAGTTATTAGATACTAGCTGCACCCCGCGGTTTCACCCGCGTAAATGTCGATCCCGTGGGAATATCGGGATAAAAACTATCCTATGTCCTTTTCCGGGACTCAAACTATCTCTATACCAAATTTCATCTAAATCGGTTCAGTGGTTTAGGCGTGAAGAAGTAACAAACATATAAACACACACACTCACAAACTTTCGCCTTTATAATATTAGTGTGATAAGTACATAATATGTACTTATATTATATGGATGGAAAAATACAATTAAAAGTTTCAACAGGCGCATTTACCAGTGAAAATAACTCGACAGAAGTAATTTCATTAGTATCCCTCCAGACAAGCAGACGTTAACTACAATGGCTACCAAATTTAAACTATTTCCCAAAGAAAACCGGTCCGTTTTAATTTAGATTCAATCTTTAATGGAACTTGATAATGAATCTACTGCCGCCCGCTTTGTCCTTTGAAGAATGGGCTCCAGCTTGCAGCTTTATCAGTGCAGTCACTGTTCACTGCAACATTGAAACAGCGCCGTTTGCACTGTTCTAGACAAGCTCGGAGCTAGAAACAATAGATACAGTGTTTTTAGCAAAAGCCTGTTTACATGGGAACTGATTGGAGTATTAAATAAACAGTTTATTTTATGATTTTCATAAGAAGACAAGGGTTCATGGAAGGCTCAGACCTAGGGTGGCTCTCCATAGACAATGGCTGACCTGCGATTTTGCGCCGCATGCCCTGTCAACCTGTCATCTGCACAGGTGATGACCTAATGGCTGCGTGAGCGAACAGTATTCGCGTTGCTGAATTTTGGGCAAAAAACTATAAATATATATTTTTTCGTGTTATTTTTGCCAATGACACGCTATGAAGATAAGATTTAGCGTCTTTTCAAAAGTTACTCCATATTTGCGGAAAAGTCTCAGTAACAGTCCGGAGACTGGATTTCGTGGACGGCTTAGAGATTTCAAACATAGATCTGAAATCGCCAGCCAGCGTGGTGATCAATGTTCTTGCCTTTTCTGTGTGTGAAGAGGACTTTGCCCCGCATAATCAGCCTATGTCTAATTTTCCCACTGCTGGGGCACAGGCCTCCTATTTGTGAGAGAGAACGGGCCGTAATCCACCACGCGGGCCCAGTGCGGTTTGGTACTATGTCACATGTCTTCGAATTTTTGGTTCTTGGAAATGTCGGTATCCTCATGATGTTTTCACCGCTTTGAGAGCAGTAGTGATGAAATAATTTACACAAAGTAAAGCGCCTGTCTGGGGTCGAACCCACGAACTACAACTCGTAAGTCGCGGCCGTTACCACTGGGCCGCCACTACTCTACATTGGGACTGCTTAGGAGTGGGAGAATAATAGGCTGGTATTATTAATGTGCCCTTGTTGCTCTTTTTACAATAATCACACTAATATTATAAATGCGAAAATTTCTGAGTGTGTGTGTGTGTTTATATGTTTGTTACTTCTTCACGCTCCAACGGCTGGACCAATTTTGATAAAATGTTCTATGGAGGTAGCTGACACCCTGGATTAACACATAACTACTTTCTATCCCGATATTCCCACGGGATCGATATTTACGCGTAATAATATAAACGCGACTTTTTGTTACATTCAAGTAGAGCACCCTTATGGTCCAACATTTACCTGAAAACATCAACGTTAGCACAAATCGTTTGTGCTAATCTCTAAAAAAACAAGTAAAACTAGTAGGTATTGGCACATACAGAAAGAGTTCTCGTGTTCACACAGTTTTCTGGGCTATTTTCGGACGGTGACTATTTCCATGCCGTAGTGCGAATGAACGGACTCACATTAATTGTACAAACTAAAAATTTTCAATTCCTGTGTTGGGATGGCTTATTCCCAGGAGCTCGAAATCTATTGTTTTCCAAACCATTTCACTCCATACATTGATTACCAAGAGCTTCATAATTTCATTAAAATACCTACCTACTAAAATGGTTCCCATTGCTTTTTTAATTTGGAGCCGCCGGGAATAATATTATGGAGCGCCTGGGAGTAAGCCGTTGGGATATTGTATAATTAATAACTACCTAGGTACTTGTGAAATGTAAGTTTGAAGAATTACAGAGTTATTATTAAATTTTGATGTAAAAAGACTTTGACATTATTCAACGGTTCTTTGACCCAATATTTGACGATTCTGTTAGCCGGTATCAACCTACAGCTGACAACCTACAACCGCACAAGCATCATCAACGGGTATGGAAAAACAACCATTGTGAAAACTGGCATTAATAAGTAAATAGTCGGTCAGTGGCAGACTGCTGACGTCACGAAAGATACGAGTTTGCAAAATTAATATTGAATATCTATACTATGAATAACATACCTGACACGCCAGTTCAACGCTTGCAAGAGACGTTGCCTATTCTTAAGCTGTATTACCACGTAGTTTAGAGGATACACTATTATATCCTTGTTAGATCTAGTTTAATTAAACGAAGGGGCCAAGGATTAATGTCTCATGTGGGATTTATTTGTTGAACGATAGCAAACACAGACTGATTGATAAGGATCAGTGAGCTAAATGCACTCAGATAGTTTATTCCTTATGAAATTCTGACTATCTATTGCCTGGGCATTTGTCCTACGAAAACCTCAAGTAATTTAACAAAAATGTCTTTGTTTTTTGATAAATCAATTCACAATTTATATGTCTACTGGCTGTGCCCCGCGGTTTCACCCGCGTAAATGTCGATCCCGTGGGAATATCAGGATAAAAAGTAGCCTATATGTTAATCCAGGGTGTCAGCTACCTCCACACAAAATTTTAGCAAAATTGATCCAGCCGTTTGAGCGTGAAGAAATAAAAAACATATAAACACACACACAAACTCACGCACACACACACTCACAATACAAAACCAACTTAGTGTGATGTGATTAGAAGTTATTGATAGAATAAATGAATGAATGAATGAATTGCACCGATCCCAGCATGGTTAAACCAGACTCGATTAATCGAATGAACCCCAAGATTCGCACTATCTCCTGCTGTAGCCTCATGTTCATGGTGCTACAGTGACCATTGCATATCAAGGAATAGACCGGGGGGGCGCGGTAATAGTAGGGAAGACGTGCCCGAAGGATAGGTAAGGATTTAAGAGCATTAATAAATTTGAGATTTACCTATACTGCTATAGGGAAGAACACAAACATAGGTACTTCGAATTACTGTTTCTTCTGTATCTCGTTTTTAGGGTTCCGTAGTCAACTAGGAACCCTTATAGTTTCGCCATGTCTGTCTGTCCGTCCGTCCGTCTGTCCGTCCTCGCTTAATCTCTGTGACCGTTAGCACTAGAAAGCTGAAATTTGGTACCAATATGTATATCAATTACGCCGACAAAGTGGTAAAATAAATATTGGAAAAAAATGTTTTATTAGGGTAGCCCCCCTATATGTAAAGTGGGAAGTGATTTTTTATTTTATTTTAACCCTAACGTGTGATATATTGTTGGAAAGGTATTTAAAAATGAATAGGGGTTTACTAAAATCATTTTTTGATAATGTCAATAATTTCGGAAATAATCGCTCCAAAAGTAAAAAACAATGTGTGTCCCCCCCTCTAACTTTTAAACCATAAGTTTAGAAAATATGAAAAAAATCTGAAAAGTAGAACTTTATAAGGTCTTTCTAGGAAAATTATTTTGAACTTGATAGAAACAACAGTGTTTGTACAAAAAAGACAAAAAGTTGTACAAAATCATTTCTGGACTAAGTTCGTAGTATAATCGTATATGCAAGCATTTTTTTTTAACTTCGTTTACATATTTTATTATCCTGAACGTATCTTTTTTCAAACAAAAAAAGAATTATTAAAATCGGTTCTCGCAATCCAAAATTACCACCGAAAACTTCTGGCACGTCTATGTATTAAATAGTAACCCAATTCCCCGAGAGATGGCGCTGTAGGTACTTATTACATTGGGTCGGGTATTATCGAATTGTGCGTGGGAACACTTATTGTGACGGACGGGAAACTACGGAACCCTACACTGAGCGTGGCCCGACACGCTCTTGGCCGGTTTTTTTATTTAATCTGGTTCCTAAACTAAGTGCTTTTTATCATTAGGGCTTATTTGCGTAGGCACGTTGTCTTAATAATTAGGTAGGTACCCACGTAGCGACTAAACTTCTGTGTAATTTCCTTTCTAAAACTGAGGTGGTAATAAAATAATCAGAAAAGAAGTTTTTCTTCCCTCGAATCGAGTGTAGAATTTAGGATCGAAAAACAATTGCTACTGTTTTTTTCAAAAAAACATCTTAAACGTTGGCAATGGCTGGAATCACTTGCAAAAAAAAAAAGAAACAAGGCTATACGGCAAAGGCACTTTTAAAGTTCTCTCGTTTCAAGTCCACTTTGAATAATTAGAAGATTTTCTCAGGAGTTCTGCCATTTTCTGGCTTAGGAACGAATAACTTTCCGGAGCGAGACAATTTGATAAAATAATCAGCATACCTAATACCTATGACTTGTTCTATGATGAAGACTTCAGTAAAAAAATGTAATAATAAGAAAACGCTGTATGTAGTATGTATAATTGTTTGTTACATTTAGTTCTTTATATTCTGTTGCTTCCTGTAATTTCTGTAGTGTATACAAACGTTGTTAAATCTAAACAAATAAAAATGGTTTGGTCATGGCCTTTTATACTATGATAAAATGATACGGAGGAATGAGGAAAATGTCTTGAAGAAAGTTTTGAGTATAGAATAGAATATATTTATTTGCTTTAAAATATGGTACATTAAGGTCTTTTAATAAAGTGATGATCTTACATGTTTCGCCATGGACTGGCATACAAATATTTAAAGATGTTAAATGTAATTTCAACGCATTCGTTTGTTAAAATTAAAACATTATGAATTTCGATGGCTATAAGAGAAGACGAAGAACAAAGAAACGATGGATGGACTGTGTGAATAATTATATGGTTAGAATGGTCTTTTATCCCATGGATAATTAATTGCATAGCATTGGTATTTACCTAAAGATGAAAACAAGTTTACTGGGATGACATTTTTGTTACGTCTTAAAATGTATGCTTTTCCTGACTGATTGATCTATCTATATATGTATATAAAATTCAAAGTCCTGACTGACTGATACCTATATCAACGCACAGCCTAAACCGTGGTCCTAGAGACATGAAATTTGGAGGGTGTGTTCTTTGTGAAGAACAGGAATCCACTAAGAAAGGGTTTCAGAAATTCCACCCCTAAGAGGGGGAATGGGGGGAGGGTGAAATTTCACGCGGACGATGTCGCGGGCAGAAGCTAGTTAACAATAATTCTCTTAGCTTTGCTTCCATAGAATTTTCGTATGAAATGAGCGGATGCAGCTCCTCAATCGTATTTATTTATTGCACAAAGCCCGGATTCGGATGCGATTACGTATACAAACAGTTCGTGGAATAGAGCTGCAAATTGATGACGCTGTGTGTCTATAGGTATATGTGTTGTGAATTAATGTTATCACAAATCGAAGCCAGAATGCTAAAGTGGAAGTGGTCGTTTGTTCTGTGTTTTATTATTGGACGTTTCAAAAGTTATAATTGAATTTTAAAAAACACTACTTTCCTGCAAAATTCCGATCAACATCCATAGGTATTATCATATTAATTTTAAGAGGGTGAGAATCTTGATTTAGCACTACATTTCCATTAGACCGGTGTAATTTCCATTGTACCGGTATAGGAGCCTTTTGGCCTCGTATAGGATTTTCTGTTTCATTTTACTTTTTGTTGCTTTTTTTTATATAACTTGGTTTTTTATTTTTTACTGTGTTTAGTTTAGTTTGTGATCTTCCTGTACGAGTCGCAATAAATACTTTTTCTTTTCTTTCTTTCGTTTTAAATCGTGCTGTTTTACACCTGGCAGTCTGATTGGAATTACTACTAGAAAAAGACCCACCATTACCACCATAACTATGAACCTCAAAAGCATTATCGCACCGTGTGAACGAAGCTAGCAAGTCCAGAAATAGCCGTGCAGTTAATCAGGCGTGACAGAAATAGTATCCGCTGTAGGTAAGTCTGTAACTACAATACGTAAGCGATGCTGTTTTATCATCGGACGTGCCGGGTTTGTAGTGACGTCAATATCGACAGAGGACGTTTTTTCAGAAATTAAAAAGTTATTGCAAAAAAAATATGTAAGTATAGACTTTACTTTCCAGGGAGGCCGCTGTCCAGCAGTGGACGTCTTTCGGCTGTTATGATGATGATGAGGAGATTTTAACTTTCTTCTTAAGAGCGTTTACGACGTACGGCATTTCATACAAATTTTCAAGCCCTTGTTTTTCGAAATGAATGAACGTATTTTAATGAAACTTCGTACGCATAAGCAGGATACAAAGGTCTAAATTATATTCTCTAAATTATATTTAGGACACAAAGGTCTAAATTATATTATAAAGGTCTAATTTGATTGATTGATTAAAAGTTAGTACAGAACATTTTCGAAATGTCTTATTTAAAACAAAAAGATAACTGGAACTCCCTGTTTCTATGGAAAATTTAAAATCGGTCTAATTTGGCTGTAGCACTATTTTTCGAAAATGTTCTTAACTTTCTAGACCTTTGTATTCTGCTTATGCGTACGAAGTTTTATTAAAATCGGTTTATTCATTTCGAAAAACAACGGCTTGAAAGTTTGTATGAAATGCCGTACGTCGTAAATGCTATTAACAAAGAAAAGTAAAAAAGTATTATAGTTTTAAGGATGCCATTTATTACACGAAAGTAACGAGTAGAGGACAAATTAAGTTCCTAGTCAAAATTGACAAGTTTTATGAACATTGGCTCTTTGTGCTTTTCAGAGTAACCAATCTATCCTGCCAAACTTTTGATGAAAATACGCGTTTGTGCGATAGCATGTGCTGCACATGCTAGCTTGCAGCGCATAAAAGCAACAATTTATCATTTCTAAAAATAAAAATGCTTTTGCCAGAAAATTCCAAATAAATGTATAAGAATCCAGTTTTTATTAAAAAACAACCGACTTAAAAAAAAACACTACAAAGTGGTAAATAACTTTAATTTCGGAAGTCGGTGTCGTTGGTTCCGCATTTTCGTTTTTTGACACCGACTTCCGAAATTAAAGTTATTTATCACTTTGTAGTGTTTTTTTTGAAGTCGGTTGTTCTTTTTGGAAACGTTTTTATTTTTCACTTTTTATTTGTACCTACCCCACACAAACTTAATTAACGCTAGTGCATTGAGCAATTGAAGACACCGACTAGAAGAATCATCAAAATTCGCATAGAAATGCCGGAGATGCAGTAAATTAAGCATATAACTTCGTACATAAGAATAATTACCTAATGTATTAAAGAATTATCAAAACTGCATCATTCGTTTTTGAGAAAATCGCAGACATACAAACATACATACATCTCGGTCGAATACAGAACCTCCTTTTTTGATGTCGGCTAAAAATGACCGAACAATTTCATAGTTTAAAAGAAAAATCTTGCTGAAAATAGAGGTTGAAAACGATCTTTGTGTTGCCCTTGCCATAATGTCATCCAGCACAAGATTCATAGCGGTAAATATGTAGGTCGCCATTGTTTCACACAGCCTGACTAATGTAGGGGTTACACGAGCTGGGCATAATCTGTTGTTTTACTGCTGAAGTTCTGGTAAGGAAAGTCATAGACGCTGAGGCTTGGGAGTCGTGTTGGATGGAGTTTTACGAGCCTGAATGTGGATTACCGAATGCCATAAAGTCTATTGAGTTTGTCATCATCTGCTTAGCCTTTTCCCAACTATGTTGGGGTCGGCTCCCAGTCTAACCGGATGCAGCTGAATACCAGTATTTTACATGGACCGACTGCCTATCTGACCTCCATAACCCAGTTACTGGGTAATACGATACCCCTTGATAAGCCTATCGAGTAAAGTCTATCGAGTTTGTGTCTCACACATTACAGTTTACTGGAGATTTTGATAAAAAGCAAATTGGTTTAATCACGATCGAAATGTTTTTTTTACTGTATCCACCCACACTTTAAATCTCACTGTCTCTTAAACTACCTTAACATAGCTAAAAAGTCCGAGAGACAGGCGATCATATTTTAACATAAAATCTAAAGTCATAATTTTAACAAAATTTACAAAAAATTGATTAAATTTTTCGGTCGAGATCGGCGTTTTCTATCCGACTACTCTGAGAAGAAAAACCGAAAACAAAAGTACTGTCGGAGAATATAGTGACAATATAGACAAAACTTGCTCCAATTTATATTTACATGGCTAGGTACAAAACTCAACACCTAAAACAGTAAACAACACAACTAGTTCCTAGACTAAACATACAAATTAACAAAGTTCGTGCCTTCAATTACAGGCTGTTGGAACTCGAGTCACCAATTGGCGGATTGGCGGTTACGAAGCTCAGGCAGTTTGTACTCGGCTTTAGTTCAGAGCTTTAATGAAATAGAAATTCGGGTCAAAACAGTTTGGTGGAGCAAAGTGCAATAACATGCAATAATGTGGTTCGCTTCATTGATCTCATAAGTTTAGACACTAGAAGTAAGTAGGTACGACTTTATTTATATACACTTGGGTGTTTAAATAAAACTATTTGTGTTTCTATATGCTAGATTTGTGCTCACGTAAAATATAATTTTCACCAATATTAATGAAACCGAATATGTAATTTATTTCAATATTTATATTAATTTAGATAATAATATATAATTAACAAATGCATGGAATGTGAATAAAATAAGTAAATAAAGTAAAAATAAATTGGACAAAATTTGTAACAATGTAAGTAAATTACAATTTATATGTCATAAATATAAAATATGTAATTTCAAGCACAGTATCAGAAATGAAGGCTATTTGAATTTCAAAATAGAATTTTGCGATTCGTTTGTCAAAAGAAGTGATTATGCTAAATAAAGATTATTCTCTAGTGGATAGCCTTGATGTAGATGTCGCTTATTATCAAGTCTCAGCTGGAAAAAATGGGTAATAGATGAGAGTGAACACTAAAAGGCTTTTATAAAAGAAATCGTGTCAAAAAGATGTTTTCTAAACTAATATAAAAAAGATAGAAAAAAGAAAAGATTTAATTTTTTGTATGTTTGTTTGTTACACTTTCACGCTAAACGGCTAAACGGATTTGGATGAAATTTGGTACATGGGTAGGCCACGACCCGGTGAAGGACATAGGCTACTTTTCATCCTGGATCGCAGACGAAGTCGAAGGCAACTGCTAGTAAAAAAATAAAAATTAAAGTACAGCGTACAAGAGAAGAATAAATAGATTTTATGATGAAAACACCTGTTCCTCCTACTAAAATTTGCTTAAAAATACCTCGATGAAAAAGTTATGGCGTCTTTAAAAACGTATAAAAATGGCGTCAGCTTTACTAAGATGTCTACATTTACGAATATTCCGATAAAATTACTACATATATAGGCAGTTAACATCGACCCCAAGACATAAACGAAGTCATTTGGAAACTTGAACCAACTTGAAACACGTACCATGAAAGGAGAATACTTAGAACTGAATGGCTAACTCTATCCTTGTCTTTTGTTCATTCAATGAAAGAGATGGGCAACGATAGACAGTTCCTATTTAGGTCAGAACTCGTTTTTCGCGTAATATTTACGTAAAATGATACATTATTATCTCTTTCAAGTCAGGTGGTTTGGGCGTGTTGTCTCGATAAGGACGTTAATGTTCGCTGAATTTTTCAAAATTACCTCGGATTAAAAATAAAACTCGATTAACATAAACGTGGAACACTAAATATATTACCTTCTTGCCTGGTGCTTGCTTCTGAAAACGTTGGCTCCTAGGTCGCTTAATTTGTTATTATGTAAACCCGATATTATTCTTTTCTTTCTTTTGGTCAAGGAATCAGCATTGCCATACAAAGGGGCAATGCTGCTAGCCTTTTAGCGACTTTATCCCGCAGACTTCATCAGAATTCGAATATGCCAAAACAAATGGTTTCAAGTAGTAGGTACCTGCACATAGCGTTCAGAATCCTTGACGCGATGTCTTGAAAATATATTATATTCAATTCAGACTTTGTAAATATTCCATTCTATTCTTAACAAAACGCGTGTGTAAAGTTGGAAACTAAGTTTCAGGGCAACAATGTGGTTTCTGTATGTGGCTGTATTGAAATTTCTCTCGTCTATTCCGTAGCCAGATGTTCCAAAAGTAGGATATTCTGATTTCAAGAGATTGCAGTCGGGATTTGCACTAGGGTTACATTGATTGCACTGGGTTATTGCGAATTTACGTACTGAAGTGCGTTTCAACAAATAGTTCCTATGTTATAATGTTGGCTCCCCTGTCCTCCGCCAGGAGTATATGTGTTTTGTGCACATGTCTGTCAAGATAGTAGATATGGAAAGACGATTCTGCGGTTTTTTTTAAGATATATAAGGTGTCCGTGTTAGAATCATGCCCAAAACATTAAGGAGTGGTGAAGAATAAGAACAACATAGGAACTATTTGTTGAAACGCACTCTAATTGGATTTTTCTTCTTCTCTGCACTAGCTATAATAGGTCCTACAATGTTATGGGGAAAGTCAATCAATAAAGTAAGCGGGGCTGATGTCCAGACTAGGCTGGACTACCTAACTGCGTATATTCCTTCGTTTTATAGCACCCCATCAAAGTGACAATGTGGTAATAATTTTTCCATACGTTTTTAATTTTTATCAAATGCTATTCGTTGGCAAGTGCGTCACACTATCGAGAACGGTTGGACTGATGTTTTTTTTCTATGTTCGTAATAGTCCAATTAAGTTTTTTACAGACAAATTAAAAAAGCTGCTCGGAAAATTTGCAAATTCAGAAAAAAATACCAAAGAAATTTTTCTAAAGTCAAACGTCATCTACATAGACTTGGTTTGTATTGTATAAAATATCACTCTATTTCAAGTTAAACAAATATCAACTTTATTTCAATGACGATTAAGTTGATTTCAGAGTGACTAGCACTAAGTATTGAAAAAGATAAAAATGTTTGAAGTTGTAGCGTAAACTGAACTTTATTGTGTAGGAATTAAAGTTATTTTGCCATTAATTCATATTCAGATTAGGTATATGCAGTGGCCTCAATAAGTCAGTTGACATTTTTCCACTTCAGCTGTGATGTCACATTTTGATTTAAAATAAAAAAAAATATAATCAGGTACTCCTAAGGGATTACTTGATTATTATAGGCTTCCGTATCTCAAAAGGAAAAACGGAACCCTTCTAAGATTACTTCGTTGTCCTTCTTTCAGTCCGTCTGTCAAGACCATAGAAAATATCTATGGTCAAGACCCTTTTTTATGATAAGTCAATTAAGTAGTTGAATCCATACTGATATTTTAAATTCGAAAGTAACTCTGTCCGTCTGTCTGTCTGTATGTTACCTTTTCACGCCTAAACCACTGAACCGATTTAGATGAAATTTGGTATAGATATAGTTTGAGTCCCAGGAAAGGACATAGGATAGTTTTTATCCCGATATTACCACAGAATCGAAACTTATGCGGGTGAAACCGCGGGGCGCAGCTAGTTAGTCAATAAAAACGTTATAGCAGTTCAAACATTTGGATCACTAGAATTTTAAATCATAATGTGGTGTATCACAGCTGAAGTGAAAAAATGTCAACTAACTTTTGGAGTCCACTGTATATACCTACATTGGACTGTTACGTGTCTCGTTTCAGAAAAGTAACACACAATTATAAGGCGAGTTTAGTTTGACCTAATTACGAACTTGTCTCTAGTTTTTGCGTTATCATGATAAAAGTTTCCAGACAGTTATATTAACCTATAATAATTTTAGTCTTGTATTTGTATTGAGTGTGCCTTTGGGTCTTTCGTAGATTTTATATCAAGGATTTATTTTCTTTAAATATCATTTTTATATTTTATATAATATAATTCTATGTCTAGATCCAACATAAATATGGTAGTTGATTAATATTTAGTATTAGCTGTGCCCGCGACTTCGTTCGCGTGGATGTCGGATAACAATTGGATTTCATGGGTTTTATTTTTTTTATGTGTTTTTTTTTTTCTAAAATAAAAGTGCCAGTGAAAGTCCATTCAAAATCGGTCCAGCCGTTTCGGAGACTAGCCGGAACAAACAGACAGACAAAAGTTTTAAAAATTGGTTTTCTGTTATTAGTAAAATAGTACTGCATCATTTCAGCCGAAAGACGTCCACTGCTGGACACATGCCTCCCCCACGCACCTCCACTTTGACCGGTTTTGTGCTTCTCGCATCCAATGGGTTCCTGCGGCCTTCACAAGGTCGTCTTAATAAATTTTATTTACTTGTATCTATACTTATAATAAAGCTGAAGAATTTGTTTGTTTTTTTGAACGCGCTAATCTCTGGAACTACCAGCCGGATTTGAAAAATGAAGACGGGAGTTTTTCTTACGACTTCCACGCGAAGGAAGTCGTGGGCAGAAGCTAGTGTAAGTATATGTATAGAAGATGTTATATAAATTAAACGAAATAAAATATCTGACGTTGGTAAGAGACCTTTTTGATTCCTATTTGTTTTTATTAATGATGTTTGATATTAATTAAGCCTCGGGACTTTTTCGTATCAATTAACGTTGTGGAAGTCTAGTTGTTCTTTGATGTGAGGGTGATAATTATTTTACAATAAAAAACATACAATCAATGATACTATAAGTTAAAAGAGGTAGACACGTTACATACCCAACATAAAATCTTCAAAAGCGTAACAATGTCATACTATAAGATGACACGTGGAAGTAGGACAGCATGTCGTAATTATCGGGAGAAAAAAAGAGACAAGACGATACGTAACTAGGCTAATTAACCAAGTTTTATCGTCCACTTGCGAAGCATGTATAACATATCTACCGCTTTTTACTTAAGAGGACTACATGACCTAAAGCGCGGTCACTGTCGGACTGCATAGAAAAGCAAGAGAAGCGCGATGACACAACGCTGGTAATTTATTGCAAAATACATATGAAGCAATAATCTATATACGAAAAATCTATTGTTTGAACTAAAATTTTAAAACACTAGAGTTTTAGTATATTGCTTGTAGAATAATTTGACAAAAAATCATAATGATTGTATGTATATTAGTATGGTTTTTATTGTAAAAAGAAAGTTTTTAGAGGTATCTTCATGATTTTTTTCTATCGTACCAAATAAGTTGTATTATGTTTTCAACACACTATCTACCTAGCAAACATCCTGAAGAATATATTATATTTTTTTATTTTGTTTACTGTAGTCGATCATATACTTTTATGGTTTCTACAACTTGCGTTTTTTGCGTTTAGGTCCTGTAAGCCCCTTAAGTATAATATATCATTGCTTACAATATTATATTTGAATGCGTTGAAAAATGTTGTTTTCCAAGCTCAATTTGTTTCTCTTGGGACATAATTCAGAGTTAGTTTAACTCTGACGTCAAGTTTATGTGTATTAGGAACTTAATACACTGACGACAATAGTTGTTTACGTCAACCACGGCTCGAGCCAATATCGGGCATTTGGGCAGTACATTGTAGATACATTACTTTTTTATTTTAATAGATGTTTACATCGATCGGTGGCGACGTCTCAAGGCTTTTTTTGTACATGTATTTTCATGACTCAATGTGAAATTTTGTTTTGTAAGATAGAGAACTTACTGTCGAAAGTGTATTTTCATTTACCAATTAACTACATTTTCATTAAAGTTTAGCTTCAACGAATGGAGCTTCAATTTCATTCTGACCATTTTAGTACTGCAAAATACGCTGAACAGCATTTGAATCGTGTTTTTTATTATGTTAACAAACAATTCTAAGTGTCGAACGAAACTCGTGTTAATATTAAGTATAGGTACGTTTTATACATACAATTTTTTAAATATTCCATTCGTAGCATTTCAGTAAGCTCTGTTTGTTTGGTACACGTTTGTCGTTCATACGTAATCACTACACCCAATCCTTGCATTGTTGTTGCTATTTATAAGTAGGTAAATTTTAATGATCCCGTAATATGAGAACTTTTGGTCTTTACTCTTCTTTGTTTGAATTTTACTAAAGTTCATCAGCTAGGACTGAAGTGAAGTGAACGTGAGTTCCAGTTTGGTTTACGAGATAGATCTCGTAAACCAAACTGGAACTCACGTTCACTTCACTTCAGTCTTATTCCATTTCAATGTTAAAAACACACAATGACAGTAGCACTCGCGAACAACTCACCAAAACTTTCACATGATAGCACGATTTTACAGAATAGTACTGCAGAAGCATAATATCATATAATTTAAAGTTGAAAATGTCATTCGTTTTTAGGTAGGTAGAATTGAAAATATAAATTGTTTTTAGGTACACAATCCCGCTGAAAGGTAGTATTTATATAGGATAAAACTATGTGACAACAGCAACAGTGTAACGACGCGGTAATTAGAAATAGTTGGAAGTCGTTTATTACAGCAACTGTTACCCTCCACCAACTTTAATTACAATCTGTAATCAAATATCACGTCTGTTTTATAAAGGAGGTGTAGTTTTAATGATGACGGTTAGATTTTTCGTTCAGAGAAAAACGTTTTCGTTCAGAAAAAATTTCATGAGCAAAATTTTATGGGATAGCGAATATACATAGTGTTAAAAAATTAACCTTAAAAACTTTAAGAGGTGCTTTAGACCATCGAACTGAACAACTTTCACTATGGGACCAACTCTGAAATCAGGAAAAAAAAATGAGCTGCTTCATGCTTCATACATTTTGGTCGAGTAGGTATTGAACTTTTGTATTAAACAGCTGATTTTTAAGCCCTAAGGCTACACTCCAACCCAGATTTTTTTTGTTTTTTAATAAAGTATTATCTAA
Organism: Amphipoea lucens; assembly: GCA_947508005.1. NCBI lineage: Eukaryota > Metazoa > Arthropoda > Insecta > Lepidoptera > Noctuidae > Amphipoea > Amphipoea lucens. The sequence goes on along the minus strand of OX382362.1, from coordinate 6,741,631 downwards.
CTAGCTTTATTTAACTAAGGGCTGATTTTTCAATCGACTGATAATTTTTATTTGTGGAATAAAATTGACGTCTGACAGTTCTTGTATGGTAGAACTGTCAATAATTCAAAATTATTCCTCGGATAAAATTATCTGGCGTTGGAAAAAACAGCCTTAAGTATCTATGTAGTTTCAATAAAACATTTTCATGTCCATAAAAGTTTTATTAGATACTTAGCTTGAATAAAAAACTTTAAATTTCATTTGTAATGAGCGTGAATATTGTAGAACACTTGCTTGAATCAATTATAAAGTACAAAGGTCTAGGTCATTTTTAACGCAATTACTAAAAAAGTTGTTAATTGAAAATCGATTCTCAGAATGGCGCCATTTTAGGTTCGCTAGTGCACTTCCAATGATTACGGTCGAGTCCAGTTTGTTCAGGGCGGCTAACTTTGCAGTTTCCAATCCAACCTACGTAGTGTGAAATTCAATCCCGCCCAATTTTAAGGCGACTACACGACCTAAAGCGCGGTCACTGTCGGACTGCATAGAAAAGAAAGAGAAGCGCGATGACACAACCGTGGTAATTTATTGCAAATATGAAGCAATTATCTATTTACAAAAACTCTCAAACACCAAACAAATAAAAACCGTATACTAAAATTCGGGGAATTAAATTGTCTTTTAGATGGTGAAAGTTTTATGAAAATACACCCGATAGTGTTTGCGTGATTATCGTTTTTATGTCCGCAGTAGACATTACTTTACAAATTAATTACACTATGTTAAAAAAATATAATTGCAAATATTCACATATCAAATTACGAAGCAAATGGTCTAGTATAACATTTATTTTTTTCAAAGAAATCAGTCTGGTCGATTAGACGTGATGTTGAATTTAAAATCATTAGAAGTCGTATATCTGCGCCTTAATTGCTGCGTTGTTAGCTTGTACTGTCTGGAAACTATTGGATCTTTTTTCACACGTTTTAGTGACACGACCGGAGAGAGATCAGAGGGGCAATTCTCGTAATTTTAAGAACGTTCACAGTCTGATCTCAGTCTCAATCTAACAAAAAACACATCTAATTTCGATACATTTTTGACATTTGTTTATCGCCGAGATGAGACTGCGACTAGATTTTGAACGTTTTAAATTATGATAATTGGCCTTCAGGTGCAGGATCAACGGCTTAACGTGCTTTTAGAAGCACATTGCCAACTTCCAGAATTTGGGCTATTACTGAGAAATTCCTAATGGAAAAACTCAATAACACATTTGCCCGACCCGGGAATCGACCCCAGGACAACAAGCTCAACAGTCGCGTTTGCGACTACGAGACCAATGAAGCAGTTTTTCTCGTTAACTGAAGGTCAAAGTACACATATCATCTCGGAAACGGATCGTCACCGTATCGCCTTTCGCCCGGCGTCAAACAGATGTCAACTTAACGTAAGCACGTAACGAAAGCGGTTCAAGGTCAAAGCACACATATCATCTCGGAAAGGGATCGTCACCGTATCGCCTTTCGCCTCGTCGTCAAACAGGCGTCAACTTAACGTAAGCACGTAACCAAAGCGGTTCAAGGTCAAAGCACACATATCATCTCGGAAAGGGATCGTCACCGAATCGCCTTTCGCCTCGTCGTCAAACAGGCGTCAACTTAACGTAAGCACGTAACCAAAGCGGTTCAAGGTCAGAGCACACTTATCATCTCGGAAAGGGATCGTCAACATATCGCCTTTCGCCTGGTCGTCAAAAAGGCGTCAACTTAACGTAAGCACGTAACCAAAGCGGTTCAGAAGCTCCGATACGTCGAACTCGGGTACGGAGAGACGTAAGCGCGGGGACAACGAGCCGTAACGTACCGCACCGCGGTTCGTGAGCTTGTCCCGAGGTGGGGCGATTACGTTACGATTCTGACTAGTGTGCGTTGCAGTAGGGAGTTTCATACAAAGAATACTGAATGGCTCGAGTTGATACGGTCAGCCTTTTGGTTAGGGTTAGGGTTTCCTACCTTTAGGTTAGGGTTTCCGACTGCAGTGGTGGTCGCCACACGAAGGCCGCTGTGACGGATGTCATGAAAATGATGGCACCGGGGTTTGCCTTTACGGTGTCAAAAAACGTTCTCTAGGGAAACACACCAATTGACTTTCACAAATAAAGTTTTAGTGACGTTATTCGACAGTAAATTGTGAACGCTATGCGGCGGCCACCGCAGTTTTAGGTAACCATAGTTCATTATAAGAAAAGTCATCAATAAATATATAAGGTACACGATGATGTTATGCAAAGACATAATAATTAAGCTGCCGATATTCTTCGTTCCCTAAGATCAAAACGGATCGTTTTAGCTATTTGCTTGTTTTGATAATATTAATTTATTGGGCCTTTGGCAGTTAAGGCTCCCGCAGACAAGCGCGACGCGACGGTGCGACGCGATTCTGGTAAAACAATTTCCATAAACTTTTCACAGAAATTGTTCCTGTAGAGTCGCGTCGCGCTGTCGTGTCGCGCATATCTGCGGGAGGCTTTAAGCAGGATTGCTATGCATCTGGTGGTAGGTGATGCTGCTGTTGACGATGGTACGCGTTTGCTTGCGCAGTTCAGACATCCGGCTACCCGGGTGTTTTCAAGTCTCAACTGCGCAGGTTGCTTCTACAGCTACCATCCATCGGGATTGTCCGAAGTTTTCGACGAAGGGTTTTTTTTAAAGTAATATTATTTATTTGAATGATTAAAAAAGAACGATTGAAAATAAAATGCCCGGAATTTTTTCAAAATGTCCAATTTTTTTTAGGAGTTTTCAAATTTCGAAATGGTAGTTCTACTCCCAGTATGCAAAAGAGATTAGGCAATTACGTCTTGTATAGCTACATGTCATACCCACGCTGAGGTAAGGTTAAAATAATACTGTTATAAATGGTGGTTGTAGCCCCAGGTTATTTGTTTTTATCGAGAAATACATACTTAGTTAAGGACTGATGAGATAACAAATGTTACGTTCATGTACTTATAGCTAGGGTTATCACGTTGAACATAAACTATTGGCGCCATGTGGACTCTTCAGGTGCCAAACAGACATCGAGATGATTGAAAATCAATTAACTGTCTATAATTAGATCACAATCACAAGAAATATAATTAAGAGACTAATGACTTTGATCTTCCGCGTTTGCACGAAAACATTTGCATTTCCTACATTTCATTAGCATAGTTGGACGTTGCAACTTTACATATCTCCCTACCTTTGTTCGTTTAAACTACATGAGTTCTAGCGAATGTTTTAAATGTGGACATTATCTGAATTGGTTTTATTTAATTGCTCATTGTTTAAGTGCATACGTTGTATTCTGCCCGGCGATGAAGATTTCAATTTATCAATGAAATAAAGAGCAAAAAGCATTCTAGATGTAACGAAAGACTTCACTAGCGTATGTGGGTCGCGGCATAAAATTAAAGTCGGTTTATGTAACGTAGAATAGAGCTTTCAATTCTTTACTTTATGGCTTTATCGGAAAACAGTATCTAGCCGTAACCTTTCTATTTGATATTCTCTTTTGTTCTTTTTTATTGAATAAATCGAGTATATGAAAAAACATCGTAAAACAGGTTATTTTAATCAACATTTTCGTACTGTAATAAAGTGATACTGAAAATTGTTTATGGAAACGCACATGGCATCAGTCGGTCAGTATTTTACGAGGCATCCGAGTAGTTCAAACTGGAGCTTACATCTGATGTTATTTCGGTGTTGGTGTCAAAACGACACTGCTCTAAAAATGTCTGGACCGAAGTCGTGCGATGGTGAGCGCGGGCGCTGCGGGGCGAGTCTGCAGGCGCTGGGGGCGGCGGGGCTGCGCGGGCGCGGGGGCCGGGGCGGCTGTGCCTACGCACTGCCCGCCGCACCTTGCCGCCCGCCTCGCACCAGTCAGCAGCAGTGACTCGTGTTGGCTGAACCATCTATAGGGCCATCCTCTTTTTCTTTGCGTTAGGTGAGTTTTAGTGAAAGTTTAAATATTTTTACTAACAAAACGGTAATCCGACGCAAGATTATTGAAGTGCATTTAACGTTCAGTGAAGTGATATATCAATGTCGTGGTAAATCGGACACTGCGCCGTGATGCATCGTTCTCGCGATCGAGTGTGTGGACTGGCGAGCTTTCCGTGTATCAAAATGATCTCCTCATAAGTGACCTTCCAGAATTTCAAAAACTAATGTTCTAAGCTAATTTTATGACGTCATTGTTAAAGATCTCAAGTGTCATCATTGTCTCCAGGACGTATTTGACATAGACATTGGATTGGACTACAATGAAGTCTTAACCAAACGTTCAATTTTCCATTTCCTGTGTCACGTGCTAATCGGAAATCCGTTGCGTACTTTAGCTTATCATAATCAAGTTTTAATGATCATATCAAGTAATAGTATGTTCATATAATTAAAAAATAACATTGCCTCTTGTATTACATAGCGAAAATAAAATAAGTTTCATGCGTGATTAAACTGAAATTAAACTTAGGGGAAGTTCTTAACCATCCGCGACTAATTTTCCTAACCGTGTTACAGTTTGAGTGTTATGATTTATTTTCAAAATAATTGGATTTACTGCCGTTCATCCGTGTCGGTTGACAAAATATCGTTTTACTCTTCAACATTTCCAACATCGGTGACATCGGTCTGCTTTGCATAACGGTCGAAACCCGAGTAACCGAAGCGGAGCGTTCGCGCCACCAAATTAGGATGCGCTGTATGCGAGCCAACCTATTTCAGTCGCCCGCGCACCGTCCGAACTTAGCCGACTATCCGCGAGCACGCCCGAACCTAATTGTGGAATTTTCATTACGTTGGCAACCGTTATTACACGGATTCTTTTACGATCTTCATCGTAACTATTTTCATGATCTAATTTTAGGTAATTCCAAGTTTTTTTTCGGATGGAATGATAACTTGAACCATACAAGCAATTTAATAACTGCAAATAATCTAGGTTCAGCTTACATCACTCGGAAAATGCAATAAGACCCGTTTTAATATATAGTAAAATATGAAAAATCTTGGGTAGGTTACCGGATTTCAAGTATCAAATGTCGGTATTCACACGTCGACAACTTGGCTTACTTCCAAATAGTTTCAAATAACGATCTTGTTTCTCATGAGTCTGGCCAAATACGCTTTATTTATTATCGTTAATAATATTTTGTTGTACTTACTGATGACAGAGTAACATTAAATTGTACCTTGACATCTGCTGAGCTACTTTTAAATGTCAAAGAAGATCAGTGATAGATAATTTGTAAAGGTGTCAGCCAATTTGAAGTAATTATTACCATTTGAGTTTGTAAAATTATCATTATATTGAATGCTGATGTTGATAAATTGATTTATTACGACAATCAACAATGGACTTTGATTTATTTCAGATATTTTTATTGCTTTTGGTTCTCTATACAGTCCAACCTACCAGCTGAATTAATGATAATGATTAAGGCCAATTAGTTCATGATACTTCACTTTTTCAGTAATAGTGACTGAAAATTATTTTTCCGTTTTCAGGACTCCTAGAACAACAAACACAACACAATGGGGGACGCCGATGAAGTAAGGTAAGTCAATGGACGCTAAATGGAACGAAATCTTTGACATCCTTTATTTCGAAATGACTTCAATGAACTCTAGTCTCTTGATAACAGAATGCCGGATTTATGGGATAAGATATTTATTTCTGTATATTGCATACATAGACTCTTATTCTTATGGGAGTAGGTAGAAACTAAAGGGCGCCACCTGCTTCGATCCTTACATACCTACTCCTTTTGCCTCGTTTACGTTCATATATAGTCAAAGTCAAAGCATTTATTTCAAATAGGCACATCAAAGGCACTTTTGAACGTCGTTGAAGTCGGTTCTGTAAATTGGTTTAGAAAAAAAAAACACTTTTACACGTCAAAATTAAGATATGTTTTAAAACTAGACGAGTTCGGTGTTTCCTAACCAACTCTGAGAAGAACAAACTCAGAGTTCAGAGGGAGAGATTAATTTAAAGAAAATAATGATAGTTTTTCACAAAAATATTTAACTTTTACTATTGTAAATGTAAGTTATCTCAACGATGAAGAAGGGCCGTTTAAAGGATGAAGATGGGTCATCTAAAAAATAAAGTTTTATAGGATTATAAATCTAACATGTTTCGTATGTCTTTCTTCTGTTTCATTGTTACTTTCCGTGTGTCCTGGGGCTGTTCTTCCGTGCTGAAACATTGTCGTCGCTGCGGATTCACCATTTAGTACTGAATGCTATGTCTCCTCGAGACTAAGGTAATTATTTGCTTTCTTAACCAACGCATATTGACACACAACACACACAAGATATCATTCTCATTGTTACAATCAGTGATAAGACAGAAATTACAAGACACAAAAAAATTTGGCTCTTAAAATTGTAAAAAAAAAAAATGATAAAATTAAAACTGATAGTACATTATTCAAAAAAAAAAAAAAAAAAAAGATTATCATTCCAAATATGGCATAGATCATAGAAGTATTGTGTTTGATGAAGGATATTATTTTTATTTAATTTTACAGTATTTGTTACAGTGATTTCTTTATTTTTACATGAAATGTTGTAAGTCGATAGAGTTCAATAAGTAAATGTCGACTTTATGTAACTAATGACGCAAAAATAATAATGTTATAAATAAAAGTAACAATAAGCTTATATGTGTACGTATTAATTAACACACAGAGTTAGATTCAGCACCAAGTACACTACTATATGTTTTTTTCTAGTTATAATTTCGCACATAGCTTTTAATTGTACTTAAAAGATTTTTATAGGAAAGAAAACTCATCCTAAAAGATAATAACCTGCTTCCATAATTATAAAATGAAAAAAAAAAAAGATATGACGCTTAAATACTTTATACATATTCTAAGCAAAACAAAGCGATAGATATTTTAATTTTAAAATGATTGTATATAAGATTTGTTGCTCCTCCACAAAAAAAAAATAGATTTCAAGACTATTGTAGTTACAAAAAAAAAACATCTTGGACTGGTACACAAATTACACAATGTGGCATACAACACCTATACGAAACACATTCATTTTATAGAGAGGAGCAATAAACATGTGTATTAATCCCTAAGTCGAGAACTTTCCCTGAAAGCTTGTAATCAAATATGTGATAACGGCATAGCGATATAATATTGTAAGAACTTAATGAGCCTAGGCCTAAATAATGATATTGTAACTATTAACTTACGAGCCCGTACTACCTCACAACTTATACCGCACACTGTAATTGCATTCGCACTGTAATAACAGACAAAACTTTCATTCTATTACCATACACTGCCGAGCAAAAATATGGGAAAAGGAAAACTTTTCAACTAAATTAGAAAGGTGGATAGATTTACTTTGCTTGCAGTGTTTTGTAATGGAATGTATGACAGTTACTAGCACAATATTTTTGATTGTAAGAACCAACTAGATGCATCTAAAACTGACTTCGCCGAAGAACATCCTATTATTTTTTCAAAGAATTTTACCTTATCTAACAGTTACAAAGAACTAAGTAAATTACCTACACACCTAATTGATGTGATTGTTATACTAGAAATGAGCCCAAACTGGTCAATCTGCAGCTATTTTTGGCCTCAACTGTAATCTATATTGTGCTGGGTAATTGTAGCAAACGTAAACACTTTAACTCAAGCAATTTGTTCAGCTTATTGTCGTATACTGAGATTTTATTCTTTCTTTTACAGAGAAAACGTCTCGAGGAGGTAAAGTAACGACGAGCAGCAATCGTTTAATGGACGATTTACACAATATACGTACAATTTATACACTTATTGAACACACACAACACACACACAAACTTTACACAACCAAAAGATTTGAAACATAACATTTTTTTACACGTACAAACACAAACCTAAACACAGACACACACGACACACATTCGCATACACTATATACAAAAAGTCAAGTATTTATACACACTCATAAAATACATGTACCTACTCGTTGTCATATATTATCATAACGCTATAAATCCATAAACACCACACACACACTAACTCACTAGTTAGGTAACTAATAAGAACACTCGTTACCAATGTCCACTCTCTCCAGGCGAAGAAGGCCAAACAGGCCGAGATCGACCGCAAGCGCGCTGAGGTGCGCAAGCGCATGGAGGAAGCCTCCAAAGCCAAGAAGGCGAAGAAGGGTTTCATGACACCTGAGAGGAAGAAGAAGCTCAGGGTAAGTAGAATTTAACAACTAAAGAGACCGATTTTTGAACACAATAGAATTGGTATACTTAAACGTCGGTTGGGTCTTCTAACAGTTGCTGCTGCGTAAGAAAGCCGCTGAGGAACTGAAGAAGGAACAGGAACGCAAAGCGGCTGAGAGGAGGCGCATCATTGAAGAGAGGTGCGGCAAACCCAAGAACGTTGAAGATGCAAACGAAGGTAAATATCTGTTCAACCTCCGCTACATCTATGATACCCCTAATCTGATTTTGTACATCCCTCACATTATATATTTTAGCCAACAAGTGGACATATGTAAAGACCCCATACAATAAGCCATCATACACTTCACAACACGACGGTACTCATGTTCGTGTATCTCTCACATAGGGTTCCACCATAAGCTACATTTGTACATGTGTTATGTCGAATTATAGATACGATTAAGAGGGTTTGCAAAGAATACCACGAACGCATCGGACAGCTTGAAGACGAAAAGTTCGATCTGGAATACATCGTTAAAAGAAAAGATATGGAGGTAGAGAGATGAGCTGCTGTCAACGAACAGCTCTCTTGTGCCGACTCACACAACTTACAAAGACTTTACTTTCATATATTAAAAAAATTAACGTAACTTGTGATATGTCAAGTGGCGTGTTGTTCTTACTTCGTCAGCTGGTTTAACAAAGACTTTAATGGTGTGTCCGGCCAATTATTTCAGGCCTATCTGTCTAATGCGTTTCTCTATTTCTTCCAAACTTCATTTGATATCGTTGATTTTATTTGCGTATACTCACTATCTTCTATATTTCCGTCCTTAAACTTTCTTTCCACTCACACTGGCTAACTGATGGTCGATGGCGCGCGGTGCCGCCGCGGTGGTGGGCGCGAGGTTCGGTTGTACACCGTGTACAATCTTCGGTACAACTTCGTACAGCGCGAGTAACTCTTGGTTGATGTTGTAGCGGCTCTCACGAGCATCATAACCGGTTACCATCAGCGTATCATCAAGCTTGAAGAGGAGAAGTACGATCACGAGGTGGAGGTGACCCGCAGAGCGCTCGAGGTCTGACCTGGTTTGGGAGCTACGCAATTTATATATTACGCTCTCGTTTGAGTAGTTCATGCCGATAATGTGACTAGTTTAAAATATTGTTATGTTTTCGCAGCAATATTATAATTGTCGATTTACGGAGCTGAAAATAAATTATACCTTTCAACCTTAACCGTGTGGATAACAAAGTAAATTAAAAAACGCTGAAATAACAACGACCCGTTGTAGCAAATTCCAAAGCTGCAATAGATTATGTAGATACTTTCATCGAATTTTGAGTCAATAACAACATTGATTATGTTTCAGTAATAGTCCATTTGATACCCACCTCAGTACTGATCATGTAGCTTCGCTTACGCTTTGTTCCTCCAGTCGAGGGTCCCATGTCGAGGTTACTACACAGCATCAACACAGAACCGTGAGACAGACATCGGAGCGCCGAAAATGATTCAAAACTTAAAATGTGATTGTTTTTCTTTAGCGGAACTCCAGACCATTTGTCAAATGTACTGGCACAGAATATACAACCTTGAGGGGGATAAATATGAACTAGAACGAGCGATCGAAATTAGGAAAATGGAGGTAAACTACATAAATTAGGAATTGGGAATGCATATGACTGAACTGAATGAGTTGAATCTGATTTAGTTGTTACGACATGACATGATAGTTGTACGGCTCACCGCACACATGCACACGTCGCTCCGCGTCGTCAGGTCACTCACACCGATGCCCATGCTCATTCTGCTGGCTCAATAATATGTCTTTCCTTTTTCTATAGCAATGCTCAAGAGAATAATACAGGAGTATTATGACCGCTTGTATGTGTGTGAGGGCCAGAAGTGGGATTTGGAACATGAAGTCAGGAAAAGAGATTATGAGGTATTGACCAATACTTTATAACCATTGTGAATATCACAGTCATCGATTCTGTAACAAACGTGCGCGTGTGACAGTTCGTGTACATTGATAACGCTTTGTAAGTTTTCGGTTGTTTGTTGTTGAGTTGTAAATAACGGTGGAAGGTCGGTTCGTTAGTGGTGTATTGTAGAGCGCGTGTGATGTGTCGTAGTTGGGAGGGTCGCGGCGCGGGCGCACTCCGCCCCGCCCACGGCAGTCGTGCGGTGCAAAATCGATCTCCGCCGGTCGCGTCATCTGACATGGAGCTTACACCATTAACTACACTAACTACAGTAACCGCCACCGGCGTAACAGTAACAACACTGCACTCACTACTGGCGCGGAGGCCCGTCGCCTCACCGCTGCATGCCCGCGTAACTGTATCATCTATATTATGTTTACTTGTTATATATCTATGTTATCAATAGCGCGGTCACGTCTCTTGTCAATCTATGTTGTTCATGTATCGTCTGTACGTATATGTATTTGTATATATTCGATTGATGTGTCGTGTCGGTCATCTCTCGATGTGCTTCTCATGCTCATCCCTACCTCGAGCCATCTCGTCACCAAACCGCTTACCAGCTAAAGCTTTGCCTGTTGCATGACGACTATATTATAATTTTAGGTAACAACTATCCCTTAAAATACCTATTAAACTCATATCTAAAATAGTATGGCACTTTAATAATAATAATTTAAAAAGTGTTCAAGTACATAATCAAGCATAATGATAATAGATGCATCCGCCAGTGTGACGCTTCATGTGTGGTGGCGAGCTTAGAGGCCTTACTGAATTTTCTCTTTTTTATGATAATAATTAGAGATACCGTTGAGGTGTAATTGGAACGCTGGACTGGTTCCTCTATTGGCACACGCAAGTGCATAGTGTAAGTGAAACTTCTTGTTCCAAATCTCCAACTTTTCACGTATGTGCCGTAATTATATTCCGCGCGACTTGTTTGCGTGTTCGGTTGCTGATATACCCCACAAACCTTTTGCAATACCTGTATACACCGAGTGTTTAAATTGAAAGTGCCATGCTCTGGTCGATGTTGCCCGCCCCCTCCCTGTCCGAGCCGACGTAGCGGCCGCTCGGAACGTTCGCATCACTATCCGGGACACGGAGTGGTGTATACTATGCTCACTTGCGAGTCCAAAGACACACAGTACCCATATCTGTATCTACATACATACCCACATTTGCAAGTCTGGATCGATTTTGCACCGTCACTCCATGACACACATTTTCTGCAACGTGGTACTCATACATTGATCGCCGATGTATACAGAATTGATTCCATCGCAACATACATATTAAATTAACTCGCATACCGACAAGCGCTCAATATGTTACAACTTCGATCACTGACTAGACTAGCGTTAGAAGCACAGTTGACTCTCAGCCGACGCGCGACCCACGATTCGATCGCAGCCGAAGCAGTACAATATTGTTAGCGCTCGTGTTATATATGTTGCACATGTATAATATCCTGCACATCTCTATGTACATTTGTGAATAAATCTAGATTGTTGAGGCACAGGAGCTGCAGGCGGCCAGCTACCAATCACGAGGCACGATAAGTAGATCTCTTGCACGAATATTGTCAGATGTACCTGTACTTATATAGCCCACGTTGAATTGTGTAATGTTTAGGCAAAGAGCACAGGTTTAAGATATATAGGAGGTCACAACCTTGATTCGGGATAGTAGTAGAATTATGTTCCTACGACCACAGAAATTAAAACAAGACTTCAGCTCGCAAATAACACTGCCTAATCTATGCTCAACAGCTCTATATCTTGTTCTGTGCTTTTCTAGAATTAATATTTCGAATTCTTTTTCGTTTAATCTTGGTTATGGGTTTGATTTTGTGATTATTTTGAAGTTTTTAGTTTGGGAGCTTTCAATGTGACATAATTCTCAATGTGCATTGCATGAGGTTTCAGCTGTAAATTGAACCAACATTGCACAAGTTTGGACCTTCTGTTTGTCGTATGTTACTTAGTTTTTAATTAATTAATGTGTGCACACACATTTGGTATTTCAGTACTTTTGATGTAAATGAAACAAACTTGTGAAATGATTTCATTACGTTATTTCATTAGTAGTTGGTATAAGTTTTGCCTTTACATATCTATTACAGTCTATCCGTATTTTATTTAAATTTATCTTACCTATCTATAATATTTAATTTTATATCTACAATTGCATATTATAACTTCATTTAAAGATTGTTAATTTTCTACTTTCACATCTCTAATTTCATTTCAAAGACAACTAATGTATTTAATTCAAATCCTTCCCTAGTTTACCTGGAATGACAACAAAAGCTTTTCATAAAGTTTTGTAGGCAGTATAACATTTCCTTATATTCTCTATACATCTGCTTATATTTTATTAACTCGACGTATTATTTTTAATGTTGATTTCTAAGACTACTTCTATTTTAACAGATCTCGGACCTGAACTCTCAAGTCAACGACCTCAGAGGCAAATTGTGAGTACCCTTATAATTTAGAAGGAAAGCTGATTTACGATAATCTCAAGTGGTTTCGGTTTTCCTTTCCCGTTTGATATCAACAAGGGTTCCATTCGCTAACGAGGAATGGAGAAATCTGGAATATTTTGGAGAACTGTAATTTTATTTTGTGTCAATAAAAAAAAGCGTATGGGTAAGATATGCGCTACTTTTGAAATTATGGGAAGGTTCAATCTGGATTCAAGAAGAAAATGTGATTGAATATTCAGGATAAAGGCTCACTCGTAAGCATGCGGGTTTACGATAGGCCACTTTGACTCTTAAGAGTCTTAAATGAATCGGTATTTCATGAAAGAGTTTTAAAGCCAGCAAATGGGCAACTAAGGATATGTCTGTGAATAAAAATGCTCGGTGATATTATTCAAAGCCCGGTTAAGAGCTATATTGCTACCGCGACTGGACTCTCTTTGTTACGGTCGCACCGCAAAATACAAAGGACTCTGTACAATGTAAGCCGAATTCTAACTTCCTCGGTTCATAAAACCATTGGCTTAAAACGTGAACAAAAATAGATTAGAGTATGAAATTCGAAAAATGTTCATCTTTACTCAACCAGTGACGAATTTATCCCATGTGATGACGTGACGACTATAATATTTAGGTCAAGTGGTCTATGGAATCACTATATTGTGAGAAAATATTAATTTAATACTTTTAACTCCAGCGTCAAACCCACACTCAAGAAGGTGTCCAAATATGAGAACAAATTCGCCAAGCTCCAGAAGAAGGCCGCTGAATTCAACTTCCGTAACCAGTTGAAGGTCGTCAAAAAGAAGGAGTTCACCCTTGAAGAAGAAGACAAAGAGGTAAGATACGATAAGATTAATTTTTACGTATTTCTAGATGATAATATTGATGGTAGTTTGAACGAAAATTCTAATATTGATAAAGAAGCAATATTTTTGTATATCTTAGATAATATAGTAGATGGTTATAAAGATAATGCTGATGTTAACAAGTAGGCTGTTGAGTCTAATAAGGCTGTCGACGAAGATACATGTGTTGCTACTAAACTTGCCGAATTAAATATTCGTCTTCGCAGAACGAACCATGAAGATTATGTTTGACATATTTATAACAATACTACACGATTCCTTACAACACCAGATACAATACCGACGTTTTTTTAGTTTTCCTATGAAATTATTTACGATAATATAATAATATTAAACTTTCTGTCTAACATTCTTCAACTCGTAGTTTATTATTGGCTTCATCTTTTTCTTCTAAACATTTTGTATCTTTGAACTAAAACTCTTCTATTCATCTATGAACATTTTCTTCTAAAGTTTTCTTTATTTCATTAACTTCATAATTTATAGTTGCTTCTACTACATTCAGTTCACGGGTTCGACTCCCGACGCCTACAGTATGTTTTTAGCTATTCATTTTGTATTTATTAGTGGTAATGTTTAACAACAAGCGTCATTTACCTGATCATCTTCTACAGGCCAAGAAAGCGGAGAAAGCTGATTGGGCTATTGGAAAGAAGTAGACCATACGTTAAAACTAACAGTCAATTTCTTACAATCATTCTCTACTGTTGAACAAATGATGACTTATTTTTTAACTACCCATTAATTTAATATAAATAAATCTTTCTTTTCTACGATATATCTTTTGAATTTCGTAAAAAATCCAAACCTGATAAAACAAGGTGAGAAAGAGTTTGGATGACGCGTTAAATACAGCTTCAACTTTATGTAGTTGTGACTTGCAGTCTTGTTATTAACATTTTAATTTAACTCCTCCCCGACCAAAGGCTTACGCTGCAAGTTTTTAACTTTAAAAATGAGTTTATTTCAGTATTCAGGTATTCCCCTGCAAAGCTTTGCCACTCCTCTAAAATAGGAACATGAATTACATACCAAAAGCTTTTCTTCTATTTCTTTTAGTGACTAATTTTCTGTAATAAATCTGCAAATAGGTGTTTGTTAAAATGTTGTGTAATTTGCGCACAAGATCTTCAAATACTTATCCACATTGTCTGTCTACACCTACACTCACGACATAGTTAGACACCCGCATCGCTCGCACATTCAGTTACTCTCACACATTTCGTTTATCTAACTATACACCAACTCTATGTAAACTTTCGAATCTTTGGAAATTGTAGCATTTTTTTATATTATCTACTAATAATCTCAATAGTTTGAAGCTAATTTCGTCGGACATATAGAAAAGAGGTACTCTTTTAATAAATAGTCATTGTTGAGGTTATCAAAGTAGAATAGAAACGAAAATAATATTGTTACAATATCATGATGCGATGTTCCACAGGGTGGCGCTGCGGCCAAGGTAAATAGAAAGTAAAGCGACAACGCGTACCGACACGTTTTAATTTAGACGTTGCTCATACACGCGGCATGTTATATTTTCAGCACAGCTATGAGATGTACCGTTATTAGAGTGGCTACAATTACCTAGTTTATTTTTCACTGAAGCTGAAGATCTTTGCCAATTCAGACACATTAACTATTGGCATCAATTCGTTTTGTATATTTCATCCGTCCACCTGTGTTCAAGGGCGTGGTATTGAAATTTATATCTCGTTATTTCTCCTTTTGATGGATTTAGTTTTTCATAAGGAAAAATAACAAGGATACCTGCGATTATGCTGCATTTTGGCCCCTTAGCAGATTTATTGTATAAAGCTTTTGTGTGATACCAACATGCGCTACACAGTGCACACACAACCCACACTTGTATTATAAAACGGTTATTTCTAGGTTGCTACACAAAACGCTTCGATTTTCATAGCAAAGTTTTCTTAGATGTGTTATACCTACTTCAAAGCTTTGAAGTGTGTGCTTTACACGATTATTACCTACAATTCGCGTACCTATTATTACATCAGACCATACGCCACTCACTGAGTCGTGACAATAATGTTACCCCTGTAATTTCGGCGTATGGTGCGGTGGGTCTGCTGAATAAAAGAGCACCATTGATGGCATAGGTATGCCAAGAAAGAATGGTGTGAATTTTATTTGAAACATTTCAATGTTTATAACACATTATCAATTACATTATAAATAAAAATTGCACCACACATTCACTCGGTATTTTAAAACAGCATATGTATATATTTTTATGAAACCTGCTTTATCAAAATTAAGCAGTGTGCTGATCGCGGGCGTATCTGGGAATATAGCCGCGATGCGCTATCCGCTTCGAAGAGAACCAGTAAAACATGAATATTTATTAATGAAACCCTTTTTGTTTCCACAGAAAAAACCAGACTGGTCCAAGGGCAAGCCAGGAGATCAGAAGGTAAAAGAGGAAGAGGTTGAGGCATGAACTGTTAATCACCCCCACCTACTATAAGACCTTTACTATATGTCGATTGACGATTGTTATTAACTATCAACACATTGTGATATACCTACCCTCTATGGTCAGTCCGCGCCGTGCGGATGTCATCCTGTAGGTATCTAGCAAAAAATTCCTCCATTAAAATCTGTGTACTAGTCGATTGATTACATCCATTTTGAATATGTCAAATAATTTTTTTATAATTATTTATTTATTAAATAATGTTTTTTGTAAGATAATACGTTTAATAAATTAATTTTCTGTACTGTATTACACTTAGTGGATGTCATTTGTGCCCCATTTGTCCTGTATCCCTGTATATCCCTATGTGTCATTGTAAACCTGACCAATAGCAGTATTAGAACTTCATTTATTTCATAATTTAGTGTTTGTAGTAGAATGAAAATGTTCCATCGACTTTATAAAGATTAGCGTCGTGCTCCGGACACCGCGGCTTCCTAACGTACATCTTAAGAATCCAATATAACGGGTCTCTGAGAAAGCTGTACTCCTATTAAATGACTATTTCAATGACCCTGGAGTTCCTTTGAAGGACCTCGATAGCTGCTGGAAATAAGTCGAGATTTACAGTAATAGAATGAAAACTGTTCGTATGTTATAGAAACATTCGTACTCCATTTCGACGAATATATGTAACCTTTG
Organism: Amphipoea lucens; assembly: GCA_947508005.1. Lineage (NCBI taxonomy): Eukaryota > Metazoa > Arthropoda > Insecta > Lepidoptera > Noctuidae > Amphipoea > Amphipoea lucens. Next base: position 6,724,914 of record OX382362.1, on the reverse strand, counting down.
CGTAAATACGACAGATTTCATTCAGATTCAACACTATACACTTATTCAAGAATTCGAACCTTCTTGAATAATATTTTGTCACTTTTTTCTAGACCCAAATATATTTGATTCGTATCAACGCAATGAAAAACATAATATGAATCCCGCTGAAGGTGTTATCAACATAAAATATGAAGTGTATTGTTTTTTTATGGCTACATTTGATCCATTCATATCCCTTTCTGATCCTTTGTATCCCTGGAGTCCTTTCAATGTTATTGTTTGAAAAAAGGTAGACCACTCTATGTTGTTTGGATTGTTATCTCTATGTAGATTAGATTATCAAGTATATGTGAATGTTTTTGTATCCTGTGTTGGTGAACATTGAACCCTGTATACGTAAAAAGTAAGTATATGAACGAGGATTTGGGATCAATATCGGTAAGTAAAAGAATATACATAGTGGAGATATACACACAGTCTTAATTCTACAAACATGATAATAACAAACATATTGGTAAGTACATAAAGCACAATGTAGAACCAAAAACTTGGAACTTGCATGGTTTCCATATTTCCGATAATTAGATCATTATAAATATTGGATTTGACTGACACATCAGTAGAGAGCGATAGTGTAGATATGCTATACAATGTGGAGACGACAATAAATGAAAACACTGATAATACTTATGCATAGGAGTAATTTGAAACTATCAAATAAATCCTATCGTCGAAATCAGAAAAGGGATATATTCAAACAAGCTAAATATGTATGTATGTAGTAGTGATGGGCCGACTATGGGTTTTGCAATCTTTGATTAGCTATAGCGTAAACTATTGGTTGAATTTTTGTATGCAGACTAAGAACAGGCATACATTAACATCTATTTTAAATGTGGCCATGGACGACCGAGCTTGGGCACAAGCTACTCTTCCCATTCGTATGGGGGGCCTCGGCGTCCGCAAAATTTCTAGTATTAGTTTACCGGCTTTCATATCCTCGGTCCACGGCACTGATAAATTAATCAGGAAAATCTTAGCCTCCACACTGATTAATTCTGATGTGCCGTGTTTCACCGAGGCTATGGATGCCTGGAGACTCGCTTGCCCGAATACAGATCCACCTGACAATCCATCTTCCCAGAGACAGTGGGATGAGCCGCTCTGCAGAGTAGTACAGAACAATTTACTTGACTCGTCTGCTACTTCTGCGGAACGTGCACGCCTGCTGGCTGTGGGTAGATGGGAGTCGGGACTTTGGCTTCATGCACTACCTTCGTCGAACATAGGCACTTTGTTCGACGACACTACTTTTCGCCTCGCTGCTTCCCTGCGACTAGGCACTCCTTGCTGTTCCCCTCATCGCTGTCACTGTGGCGAAGATGTCAACAGCCTCGGACACCACGGCCTGTCTTGCAGCCGAAGTGCGGGTCGCTTAGCGCGCCACGCGAACATTAATGACATCATCCGACGAGCTCTTGTTACCGTCGGCGTTCCAGCTGTATTAGAACCCAATGGCTTGGTACGCGACGACGGCAAGAGACCGGACGGTATGTCTCTATTTCCTTGGAAGGTGGGTAGGCCTTTAGTGTGGGACGCAACTTGTGTCGATACTCTTGCGCCATCCCACCTTCCTGGATCGGCATGCTGTGCTGGCGCTGCTGCTGCGGCTGCGGAAAACCTCAAGCGGCGAAAATATAATAACCTTATCGGAAATTATATTTTCGAGCCGTTTGGGGTTGAAACCCTCGGGCCGTGGGGTCCGAGTGCTCATGGTCTTTTTACAGAAATTTCAAAACGGCTGGTTGACAATTCCCGTGACCCAAGGGCTGGCTTTTACCTTGGCCAAAGGCTAAGCATTGCCATACAACGTGGCAATGCCGCCAGTCTCTTGGGTACATTACCAGTCGACAGCGATGCGGATGAATTTTTCGACGCTATATTTTAGTTTTTGTATAGTTTTAGTTAAGTTAGTTTTTAATCTTGTTATTTTTTTTTATTAAGTTTTTAAATTCAAATAAAAGGAGTATTTACCACAAAAAAAAAAAAAAAAAGAACATCATTAGATATAAGAAGTTAAATTTATTGTCGTATGGCCGTCTACCTTGTATAGTTACGCACCTACGTCATTTATAAGTATGTATATATTTTCTGATCTACAGATAAAGTAAAGTTCATAAAATGTGAAGTTATTTCGAAACAAATCCAAGCTTAGGTCAAACATTTCCAAGTTCCAGTCCCAGAATAAACCAAAGAAAGGGAAAACAAAAGATCAAACAAAGATTGGGTATCTTAAAATAGGGGTCCCATGTGCAAAAGAACCTTTAACTCCCGGGGTTCAGACAAAATGCCCACAGTTCAGTTACCTTGTGTAAGTTTGATTACACCCTTATATATTATAGGTAAAGGGGTAAGAGACGTGAAGAGTAAGATCACAAGTTAGATTAGGTTGTCTGTTCCGATTTCGGAATATATGCTTACTTAGACAAGCAATTTCCATATTATTTGAATTTATGTTCAAGCTCACGCTTTAAGGCAGTGAAATTGCCCTTAAAGACACCAAATTATCGACTTTTATATTCTGAGATTGAAAGAGGCCAACTTTTTGCTAGCTGGCGTAATATGAGAAAAGTCGATCCTTCAATAATGTTCATATATGTATAATTATACAGGTATGAGGTGTTGTGTCTCGTAAGCAACTACCCGACGATTGATGTCGGGACGTTGTATATACTCTAGTTACAGTAAGCATACATTATAATTAATTTTATAAATGTACATTTGTTGTACCAATGGACCAATAAATTGTTCTTAGTCTTAAATTATTCTTAGTCGCTCGGTAAACTCTGGTTGCGCGATACAGGACTTTACGTGACGTCAGTATGATGCGTAGCTTATTGCATGTGGCGGTGGACATTCATTGTTAAAGTTAGGTAGTGTTTTTGGGGTTTTCAGTTCGTTAGGAATTTCTCCTGGATTTGATGGTAATTAGGCTGGCCTGGCCCCCTATTAAATGGGGTGCACTATAGTTGCACTGCTGCCTAACCCTTCGGAGAATATAGTCGTGATGGTATGTTATGCTATGTTAGAACCTGTGTTAGAACTGTGTGATGTGGGAAAATGGACAAAATAATCCCTGCATCATTCTGAAATAGGCACAGTAACATTTTATTGTTATGGTAGACATAAATACCGATAAAAATATAATAGATAATATTCTCGAGAGTAATGTCACCAGCGATAAAGAATTCAAATAAAAGGATTTATTGTTTCAGTCTCCAAAGAAGATAAAATATTTATATAAATTGGTTCAAAAAGCGTTACTTCTAAAAGAGTAGGATTCAAATCACATTTAAATGATGAAAGCTTATAAATGCTACACGAATCCATGATTAGGCATGAAAATAAGTAATTTTCAACCCGTCACAGCTGAAATTTTTTTAAGGAAAACTATTTTTAAAGACAAGCTATTCAATATCTTAGAAACAACCACATCTAAGTAATAGGAAAAAAATATAACTTCACAGTTGCAATAAAGGCTTGAAAATAAAAGTACCAAATCTATTGTACCTACTCGGAAAAACCTCTGTCTTTTACATAGGTGTTTAGTGTATCAAACGCTTGTTCAAGATCAAAGACTACTTACTTCACACGCAGATGTTACTTACCTACTTCGGATCCTTTCGGTAAGTCTCGAGTCTCGACGCAAGAGTCTCTTCCAAACTTACATCTCGAAAACTTTGTGCGCCTCATAAAGCCTTCGTCTTTGTCCTGAATAAGCTTTATAAGTAATTTGCGTTATTACTTCTGTTATTATTATAACGTTTGTGGTTAAAATTTGAAAGACGACGAATCTTGCGTTATTACTGGCTTTGTTTGTTCTGTTATTTTCTTTTGATAAGTAGAGATGAAAGGTAAGTGAAAAGAACATGAACTTAAAGGTTAAAATACAAATTAAACTGTTTTTAAAATAATTTTCTTCCTATTTTGGTCCGCTTACTCATTTTTCTACATTTAGCTACTTAAACAAGTACCTAATTAGTAGGTAATGTAGATCAAATTAATATCAGCAAAAATTATCTAAATCTCAATATAACACCGAGTAAATTTCATTATAAGCAAAATGAGCATAGCGGACACATAATTTTGCTTTCATAAAATGATAATAACAACGGACTCTCACAAAATTAATAATTTCAGTATTCATTATGGACAAAATTAACTTAATTGAGATGAATAAACAGTGAACTTAAATGACAGGGTCGAATGAAAAATTTACACAATACAGAGTATTTTTAGTTTTACATTGTGATTTATTTTTACAACCATAAGTAATATGAATTCATTGCTTGGGACTGGAACAAAAAATGCTTTTGGCTACTTTATTCATCTTTTTATTATTTTTGTCATTCAGTGTCGCTAAATCAAAATGTATTTATTTTTTTCATCATTCGCTTTAGTTTTTCTCCGTATTTGACTGTCTGCAATCATGATTAGAGGCTCATCCATAGATAACATGTGATTCCAAATGCAGCTTTGTGCATACATTCATTTGCTTTGAACATCATACGCTTCAACTTACTCCCTAGGGTGCCATATTTAGCAGACTAATGCTAGCATTACAGAACTAACATTTTCAGAATCATTTTGTCATTTAGCTTTGTACAGGTTTTCAAATTATTTTCATTCGCTTTTATCATAAATATCCCGGGATCACATGCAATACTAATAATTGCTAGGAAAGACTATTGTCCTGTGCAAAATATTCGATGCGATACAACTTCGATAAACTGTGTTTGATTGTACAGTTCCACAATTTGTGTAGTGTGCAGAACAATAACAATAAATTGTGGTTTCGGCGGCAGTCCTCTACTCTAAGCATCATTAGTCATAAGTTCATAACTATTGGCAAGCACTTAATTATGACATTGTTTCTGGCTGAGCGCTTTATTCTTAATACATGGCCGCTTCCTAATTGCATGTAGATTTAATCCCCGTATTCATAGAAACTGAAGTTGCATAACATTGTTGCAGTAACATAATTTCGTGTTGTTTTATGTTTCCGCAACACAAAAACATGTCGGTGAAACAATGTTGAGCAACTTTTGTTTCCCATGAATCCGGGGCTGTATGGCATACATGTTATGGTTTTGGTATTTTCGCAGGAGGGTGACGCAGCTGCAGCGCCAGCAGAAGGGGCGCCACCTGCGGAAGGGGCGCCAGCTGCGCCTCCAGCCGAAGGAGCGCCTGCAACACCTGCAGAAGGGGCACCCGCGGCGCCACCCGCGGAAGGAGCGCCTGCGCCCGCACCTCCGGCTGATGGCGCTGCGCCCGCACCTCCGGCTGATGGAGCTGCGCCCGCGGCTCCTGCTGAAGGTGATTATTAGTTTTTCATTTGACACTATAGTTGCTGCATGGGCATGCTCGATCTATCATAGACTTTATCCATCGCTTTCCATCAGGCAAAATCGTGGTCAATAGCAGTTCCATTTGGTTATACTTATCTATATGTTTTTTAATGATTCGATTCTGCAATCTTCTATCGTGAATCGCGAAAATGGGCGCATCATCATATTCGACCACATGGCAGAATATGATGCCGCTTACGGCACAAACTTGGTCTCTCATCATATAGGTAAAGTTCTAGGCGAGAAATGTGGACACGAAAGTGCGTATGTGACGAGAAATAAGTAGCTGAAGTGATAACCACAGCATTCAATTTCTACGTCATGAAAATCATAAAATGTTATAGTCTGTGGAGTAATTTCCGTTATATCAATTAGTTCTTGGTAAAAAGAAGCTTGTGTGCCAACCTTCTTCTTTCGAATTTCAACGGAATTCGTCGTTTACAACACTCCAAGTAAAACAATTATTTATGTTAAAGTAACTTTTCATTGCGGGATGGGCAGGATTCCAGGCGATGTCAGCATGAGTGTCTGTTGCCGTTGGCGGTTCTCCAAATTACAGCAGTGTTGGAATTAATGTTCACGCTTCCACAGTTTTAGATAAGTAGACACAGAATCACAGATTAGCTAACCATTGTTTATGATACAGCCGTCGTAATTAGGGAACAGGGTTATCTAAAGTCACCATGCATGCTAAGAAAATGGGTCAGCGACGGCTGATATTGTTGTGAAGGCCCGATTAGATTCGAAACAAAGTCGATGGTCGATTGATGAATACTGGGTCGATTTGGGAGCCTATCGACAAATCTTAGTATACTTTTCAGTACTTTTTAAAATCTCACTTCAGTGTAGAAAAGAGATGAAGCTATAAAGGACGTATAGCACTATCTTACTCTGATACACCATGCAATGCTAACATGTTGACGATGCAGGTGCTCCCGCGCCAGCACCTCCAGCAGAGGGTGCTCCTGCTCCCGCTCCGGCTCCCGCTCCACCAGCAGAAGGTATAAAATCAACTACTTACAATCTAAGTAAGACGGTACTAAAATAGGCTAATGCATTTTCGTTAAGGCAAAGCATCAGGGAAGAATAGAATACCTACTCTTTATGTACACCATATAAATTTTAGATAAATATTATAAAGAGGTAAAATTTGTTTGAAAGTTTGTATTTAGGGGGTAATCTCTGGAACTACCAGTCTGATTTGAAAAATTCTTCTTGCATTTGATAGCCCAATTCTTGAGGAAGGCTATAGGCTATTTAACGTCACGCTATGACCCTTAGGAGCCGAGCAAAAGCGCTATGGGGAAACGAAGTGATAGAGCAGGAGACGCGGGCAAGTGATGCAATACGACAAGATGGGTCGAGGGAATAAGAAATTTCACGCGAACGAAGTCGCAGGCATAAGCTAGTTTTAGTATAGTTGTAGAAATTTTACAACGGGTGGCATTGATATATCGAGCCTTTTCAGGAAGAACATCGTAAGCGCCAAAAATCCCAAAAAACTGTTTTCATATTTACAGCCAGATCAACTGATTATATATATATACTAGCTGAGCCCCGCGGTTTCACCCGCGTAAATGTCGATCCCGTGGGAATATCGGGATAAAAACTATCCTATGTCCTTTCCCGGGACTCAAACTATCTCTATACCAAATTTCATCGAAATCGGTCCAGCCGTTTTCATGTTATGTCGTGACAACGGAAAACGGGTTTCATTTTTATATATATAGATATTAACCGCCAGATCTTAACATTTGAATTAATAGGGAGGTGCCCTTAAAACACTTAGTAAAAATTTCATATTGATGCTATAAATATTTTGAAAATGTTTAAAAAAAAACTTCTCCAGTAAAATATGCAAAATGGCGGTTACGATCTTCTTCCTGAAAAGGCTCGATATATCAATGACGGGTGGTCAAATTTACTTACGTTTTTTGCTATTTGTAGGTCAGTGACAGGTTGTATGTTGAAATAAATATGATTCGCGACCGTAACAAGTATGTATTTACAGAATAATAAAATCATTAAAATCATCAATACAACCCTCTTACTTCATATAACCCTATTGATTGATATTTTAAGGTTATATGAATTAAGAACTTTAATTTCGCGGGTTACCGTGGCGCCTCCCCCTTAAGTACTTTTAAAACCAACACAAGATAATATCAATTTCACAGGATATCGTTGTTTTGTTTCACGGTTATTGATGAACAAAAATATTAATTTACCTATTTATTAACTTTATAATTAAAAATGTTTTCAGGTGCTCCAGCGCCGGCGCCTCCTGCCGATGCTGCACCGGCCCCTGCACCTGCCCCTGCACCTGCCGCTGAACCAGGTAATATTTATACCAGCATACCATCAAAATGCCGAAAAATCTTCTGCACAGCCTTAGGCCCTTTGTACACACACGTTTTTCTTGCCACGAAAAACCACAGTTTATTCACCGGGATCGTCAGTGTTTTATGTATGGATCACTATGGAAGCTTGTTGAAGGACATATTTTTACTGTACCGTAAAGAAACCGTGTCGTGTACAAAGGGCCTTAGACATACTGTATTATGAAATAGTGAGAATATCTCAGTAGCAGCTCGTACCTACCCTGAATCCGCTCCCGTAACTGGTAAAATATGGGTGATGTATACACCGAACCCTTCAGGAAGTATGGGCGTACCTACTGTTAGCATAAAATATAATATATTATGGAGTACAGAATTTCAACTGTTTTTGTAAATTTCAGCGCCCGCTCCTGCGCCTGCGCCGGCGGCGGCGGAGGCTCCTGCCGCGCCCCCACCAGTCGAAGGTAACTATTGTAATTTTATTATTAATGATAATTTATTATTAAGCAAATTAACTATCAACTTAAATTAACTTACAGTTTTTTCAAATGTCATTCTTTGACAGTTTTATGAAATGGCTATAACTTATTACAGCCGTAATTTGCCATAGCAAATTGACGTATTTTTTTGACTGTACCTAGAACAATCACAAAAATTAATTCGATTTGGACGACAGCGATTTGCCAAATAGTACTTAAGAGTTTTCAAATATTCAAAGCGGAGTCTTATAAGGACTACTCGTAGATAATTTGAAATCACTCTCAAAACATCTGTTTCAATTAAGGCCATTAATAAAAAATATCTTTATTTCCCAAAAATACAGATAAATGTACTTTAAGTTTACAATTTTTGAATTTATGGTAGAGAACATTGGAGAAATCTGTACACAATAGATTAAACTCTGTCTATTAAACTAGGGTATCCCGTATCTGTGTCATTGCGATGTTGAAACAGTTAATTTAAAAGTACGGTCAAGGAGCGATAAGTTTAAGCAGTTTTCAAACAACTTCCTTTCCTCAGAGTGCACAATCATGCTATTTCAAACTGTCATTATCATTCAAAATGTTTGTAAAATAATAAGGTGCAAGTAAAGGTTATCCTTATGGAGTTTAACATATTATTCCTTGAGGTACCTACAGTACCTTCAGGTAGATTAGGTACCTATATATGCACACTACTCTTAAGTACTCGTACTTGTTAAGTAGGTACACTATCTTTACAGGGTGGCATAGACATCGACGCGAAAACTGTAACCAGGGATTCAGCACACGATTTTAGATCCCCTAGCGTATATACAGGGTGTCCGGTAAATAGTACGACATATTGCAGGGGGTGATAGCTTGGGTCAATACCTACCAAAACAACACAATGTATGTTTCGCAAAATGTTACAGATTTACAGTTATACATTTTTTTCCGATATATCGAAAAATCTCTACCTTGAAACAGATTTTTAAGCATCTCGTAATGAAAAATTCCTTTTCTAGTATTTGTTTTACATCAAATTATTCGTGAATAGTTTTTCTACTCATTGACAAGTCTTGTTTCTATCAAAAACCAGAATGTTTCAAGAAATACTATTTTTTGTTTAAATTTTCGCAGAACGATTTTCTTATCGCCTTTAACCTAGTGGTGAAAAAAAAAGTTACATTTTGCGGAACATTATTATGTTGTTTTGGTAGGTATTGGCCCAAGCTATCACCCCCTGCAATATGTCGTACTATTTACTGGACACCCTGTATAGATGGGCAATCCACCCGATTTAAACCCGGCGCTTTTAATAAACACCCGTAAACACCCATAAACACCCAGAAAATTGGGCGTTTACCAAAAGCACCGGGTTTAAACCCGGTAGATTGCCCATATAAGCGTAGATATGGTTCGTCGGTTATTAAAAAAAAATGCTGTTCCATACATTTTGTTCGCGTAGGTATTGCACTTTTCTATGAAACAGCATATTTTTGAAGTGAAAACTTCTTTAGCGGCGTTGCACACTTTTTGTAATGGGTAAAAAATGTTAATCTCGCGTCAGGGCATCGCGTCAGGACACGTGACCGTCAGGAGAGATTTCCCCCCCCCCCTCTCTTTCTACGGCGGCGCCAACCGAAGTGAACCAAGTGAGACACGATAATGGATGGATGGATGGACGGACGGACGGACGGACGGTGACGGTGACGGTGGCGGTGACGGTGACGGTGACGGTGACGGTGACGGTGACGGTGACAGTGACGGTGACGGTGACGGTGACGGTGACGGTGACGGTGACGGTGACGGTGACGGTGACGGTGACGGTGACGGTGACGGTGACGGTGACGGTGACGGTGACGGTGACGGTGACGTGGACGTGGATGGATGGATGGATGGATGGACAGCTGATGGCTCGACCGTCTGTGTAGTAGCCACACTGCTGTGTATTCGTAAAATTCTTGTATATAGTGTTTCAAAAAATGAAAATTGAACAAAGTGCATCGATTAATGAAAAAAGTGACGCAGAAATAGTGAAAAAAACTTAGATATATTAATTCAATTAATAATTGATTTATTTCAACGTTAATATTCAAGTTTTCACTTCTGCCGGCACTCCCGGAGTGCAACCCGTCTTTTTATTTAACAACGTACGAAACATTTCTACACTACTTCTACGTCTACAGAATCATGTGCTGAATTCATGGTTTCAGTATGCACGTCGATGGGGATGTCACCTTGAATACTTATAGTCCGGCGTTTCTAAATTTGCCAAAGATGTAAACAACAAAGGCCGCTCGAAATTCTAGTTAGCTAAGAGATTTAGACGAAAACAAACATTACTTAAAACAAAATGTTCTTGTATATCGATTTTATTCAATTTCGAGCGGCCATTGTTGTTTATATCTTTGGTAAATTTAGAAACGCAGGACCTTAGCATCCAATAACTAATAAGTTAAGGTTAGGTCTATAATAATAGACCTTAACTTTTGGATATTAACTTTCATTTTCTTTTTCAGCATCCGCCTAAGAAGTGCATTGAAGGAGCTTACAACGGAGTCACACTATTATGAAAACTTGTTAGTTTCAAATGCGTAAAAATGTCTACAACATTCAATCATCTACAGCGTCATCCCGGCTCAATGCCTGGGCCCGCTTCAATAAAACACCATTTATTATTTTAATTTAAAAAACATCATTAATATATTGGTATTTATAAATAATTGCCATATTTATATCTACAACATTATCTTTGTTATTTTTATACTGTTTCGTCACTTTTGTGTAGATAATTTTGTATGGTATAATAAAATAAACAGATAAATGAATAACAGTAAACTTATTTTATTTGGGACCCAACCGTATGTAACAAAGATACTTTAATTTCTAAGTAACTACATTGTCAGTTACAAAAGTAGACCACTAAACTACTACATTGAAAATAACAGAACTTTGACATTTCAAAAGTTTAAAGTCTTTATGCACTGTAACAAACCCAATTCATTGTCTCCTTCAAATACAATGTTGAAATAACATCGATTCTTGAGCCTTCACATTTCTGTGACCAAATATAAGACACACCAAACAAAACTGTTTAACCCTGCGTCCTAAACAAAAGCGATCGTGGCGCAAATACGAGATCGACGCGATCGTTTGTATGAATGTTGCCGTACAAAGGCGATTGGATGAACGTGTGGCTAAATTGATGAAATAAAATTGTTTATTCTGTTAATAGGAGATCCGAATAACTTTTACACGACATATAAAAAAAAAATAACTAGATGCAGTCGACATTTCCTATGTAGTCAGATGCCCTGAGAAGAAATGGCGGAACAAACTCAAGGGTCAAAGTCTCTGGTCGCGCGACGACGGCTTTTGGTTAGGACGCGGCCTGATATTCAATCAATTTCATTCAATCACCAGCAAACTAATCCAAAAATGCGCATCATCTCCCATCACAATTAACGTAACGATTACATTTCTAGTTTCACTATGAAAACCCAAAAATAAAATAGCCATGTTACACTTACAAGGGCCTAGTGTACCGTAATATCTCAACCCTTATTACTGGGATACAAGGCTGGGCAATTTGGACAACTCTTTGAGGTAAACTGCCCAGCGCTCCCTACTACAATGTAATGTCGGGCTATTTCACTGAATTGCCCATTGAAAGGACTCTGTTCCCAGATTGCTCGGTATTCTTTGTAATTGATATGTCGGGTTTACTTGTTTGATTAAAGCTGTTTATTTTATTGTCTGTGCAGCCGAAGCTCTAGATGGCAGCTAATACACGTAGTAGGTATTTATACGATTTGTATACAAATTTTGTTACATTAACTTGGATCGCTATTATGAGCAATGAAAAGCTCAAATCGTATGCGAAAGGGTCCAAATGGGCGCGTGCTCACCATTGATAGCTCAATTTGGCTTGTTACGACCTCCTCCCCAAGTGTCATCTCCAGATATTATTAAAACCTTATTACGTATTCAAAACAAGACTTCCATTAAACGGATTAACGTTAACGGGTCCTGTCCCAAGTTCCTGTGTTCACATAAGTATTTACGAAAAGGAACATTAAAAGGGTTCTCCGAGTGAAATCACCCGAGTGGAAAGGCCTTAATAATTATCTCTCATTTGCTTTATCTTTAACCTTATGTAGGTAATGAATGGCCACATTAAGTTTAATTAAAATGGGCTTACTGTTGCATTGTAATGCCCGTAATTTCCAGTTTGGTAAACAAAAAGTTTGGGCATTTTTATTCGTTTCGTTGATAAGATACCTGGTGTCTGATTTGAATAAATTCATTACGTTCATTGCACGTGTTCATTGGGCTTCTCTGAGCTCGGAGTCGTGGCACACAATAGAGGGAAAAATTCTGAAATTTTGGTGCGTATGACAATGTAACAAATCATGCAAAACATACATTATGTAGGCGGCAGGACGCGTGCGTGACGAGATGAGATCTCAGTAGAATCAGAAGCAAATAAGCATTGAATTGTTATTTTTACTGAGATACTCGTGTTAGGTTTTATTTGATATCATAAAATTGTTACTCTTGCATGTTGATTGTATTATATATTCATATATTTTTACGTTTATTCGCACGAGCCTCGTATATCTTGGAACATTGCTAGATCGTGTGGAATAAGCAGGTGCTTCTATGTATAAATTCAAATTCAAATATTTTATTTCGGATAAATTCATATAGTGTTAGTATAACTTAGCCTAATGTTAGTATTACTTAATTTAACACACCAGTTTATTTAGTGTAAAAAAAAATTAAAATTATAAAAGCAGGCCCTCACCATCTATGCCTATAGTACTGCCCCATTGGTCTCGTGGTTGCAAGCGCGACTACTGAGCGTGGGGTCCTGAGTTCCATTGCCAGGTCGGACAAAGTGTTTTTGGGTTTTCCATTAGGAATTTTTTAGTGACAGCCCGGAGTTTGGAACTTGGCGGTTTAATACCCCCTTGCCTCGGAAAGCACGTAAAGCCGTCGGTCCTGCGTCTGATCCCTCTCCAGTCGTGTCGGATTGGACTATGAGAGTAAAGTAACAGAGAGTGTACCCGTGTTTTTGCACACACTTGTGCACTATAATAGAGGTTGTAGGTAATTCAGAAATATCTTCCGTAATTAAAGGGATAAATGTAAAGTGCCAACGACCTCATTTAACTTGGTAAAGTACAGTCTAATGCTTCGAATGTATTTACTGTAGCTCGTCATCATCTGCTTAGCCTTTTCCTAACTATGTCGGGGCCGGCTTCCAGTCTAACAGGATGCAGCTGAATACCAGTATTTTACATGGAGCAACTGCCTATCTGACCTCCCCAACCCAGTTACTGGGTAACATGATACCTCTTGGTAAGACTGTTTGTCAGACTTTTGGGCTTCTGACTACCCGTAACGACTGTCAAAGATCTACAAATGACAGCTGAAACCAAGGGCTTAACGTGCTTTCCGAGGCACGGAGGGGTCTCGATATGTGATAGATGGTCACCCATCTACTAACCGACCGGGGTAAGCGTAGCTTCACATTCGATCGCCCCGTGAGGCTGTTATTATTTAGCCACGAGCCTCTTATGTTATTTCCTGTCGCTATCACACCAATAAGTGCCAAATGATTCAATGCATTTTCTAATTATTTAAAGTGGTCTGGTCTATCTATTGTTTAAGCTACTCGTAAATTCCTAGTTTATTGATCCCCTTAATTACTTAGAAAATGCATGATAGCGAATTAACTTCCATCCAGTACAGATGTTACCTGTAGTCTGAATATTAATTAAAGGGACCTATTTCGGGGGAATATCAATTCCATTTAGCCTCCAACCAAACCTAATATTTGGTAAGCACATGTTTTCTTATAACCTGTATGGGAATATTGACTTACACTGTACCTAAGTATAGAGAAAGATTGACATTAAATAAAATATACAAGTTAACCGACCAAATCTAATTATTCTCAATCCCCTCAAATTAAGTAAACATCACATCACAATAATTCTGTGAAACAATATTTACCCAATAAGATAACAGCTTTATGCCATCGATAATCAGGGGCACGCACTGAGCGTAGGTATATCTACCATCTAACATATCAAATAGTCTTCGTGTGACGTAGGGATGTAAGAACGTGCCCCGTTTTATATGCTAATCATGTTCCCCTGAATTGAGAGTCTGGTATTCCAGATTTTTAATAAAAACCCTCAAATTTTGGGCCAACGGATGTAATGCACATATATTATACTTACAGAAAAGTTTGTTCTGAATTGAGCAGATACGAGTAGGTCTTGAAACGACAGTTTTTTTTGGTTTCCGAACTTTATGAAAAAAGTTAGTTGTTTGTATGGAAATTATGTGGCCCGTTAAGTATTCATATAAAGTCTAATGAATTTATATTAAAATTACTAGCGGCCTGCCCCAGCTTCGCACGCGTGCCATTTTTGTTTTCCGATTTCCGAAATTTTCTTTCATACAAACCTTGTCCTGGCAATACCGAACACAACAAAAAAAGAATTATCCAATTTAGTGCAGTCGTTCGGAAGTTATGCGCGTACATACGTTTCAGCGATTCATTTTTATTTATATAGATTTCCGATTCTGATGTTTTTAATTAGAGAGGTATGTGAAAAGGGGCAAAGTGAAACATTAAAGCTATTCCCAACATATTACAGCAAATTGGGATAATGTCATGGGACTCGTGGGTGTTTCTAATTGGGTTCAGAATAACCCAAATAATAATTTTACATTATATTAGGTATCACTTATCTCAAGTTTATTAGACTAGATAGATACCTCTACTAATTAACATATCTATGGAAGCATTTCAGTCAAATTAAACTACGTGTTTGATGTGTTTATTTCATGTTATGTATTTTTGTGGTGTACAATAAAGTATATATAAATAAATAAATAAACTACTGTAGGTAATGAAGTACTAAAATTATCTGGAAGTTTCTAGTGAAACTGTTAACAAATCCCGCACACTAATTTTGTAACACACCATTATCTGGATAATTTTGAAGGATAAGTATTGATAATTCATTGCTTCATAATAATATGTTCGAAAAAAATCTGATCTATTTATTTACATTTTCATCAGACACTTTTGGTACAGATAATAAATCACTTGCGAAACTTAAAGCGTAATGATACTGTTCTCGATTGTACCTTCAAGTTTTTAGTGTAGCGTACAGTCGCACACAAAAGGGGGGATAAGGGTTGTTACCCCCTGGGACCTGAAGCTTGTTATTAAAAGTGGCTAGTCCATGTATTATTAATGAACTGTTGAAACAACATCTGCTCAATAGTTTTTTTTTTAACATTTGTTATCTGTGGTACAAGGGGGGGTTTCACTAATTACACTTGTATGCTACGACGTGTTTTGTACTGTGTATTATTGCTGTAATTTTGAACAGACAATTTCTTGTCTCGCAGTATCGTCTGGTACTCTGGACTATTGTTCTCTTTGTGTGTGTTATATCTAAGTACTATTCTCCATTCAGTGAATGCTTGTGTATTTCATTCTGACATGGTATTGTCTTCGAGAAAGATAAAGATGTCTGGGTGGATAATAAAGTATATTAGAGGTGTTCTTCATATTTTTTCAGCATGTACCATTTGAATATTTTCTTTTAGGATCATCATTGTTTTGTTACTTATTTAATTTGCGTTGTCGCACGTGCTTCTAATTAGTTGATTCTGAAGGGCACTTACTGCCATAATTTGTTCCAATCTACGAAGTACTTCTGACATGGAAAGGAGGCTTCTATCCTTGGCAAGAGAACAGTAAAGCTCGACCAGTTTGAGACAAAAGTTTTTTTTTTATTTTGTCTTATCTGTCCCACTGCTGGGCAAAGGCATAAAAGATTATTATACTTGTCGCATCCGGTCATTCGTTTGACTATTCGGAACGCCAGCGCCATCTGGCGGCGCTTGACACAGTCTAGCCTGAGTTCGTGGGGGGTCGACGACAGCGCGAGAGAACGATGTGAAGCCCTCTTGGACATCGGACATCGGACGAACAACATGTGCTCAAAAACTGTCCCGCGTTCCGTATCTGGTTGTATCGTGTACTTATAGTGTGTGATTTGCTAGTGTGATTAAATTGTTCGTGAAATTATAGTCTGATTTGAACTGCAAACCGTTCCAACACGTACCCATAGTTCGCCCACAGTAGTTAAAATATGGCTGATAATAACGAGACACACATGCCTTCTCCGTTATACTATTATTGTAACACATCACAACATCACGCATGTATTCCCCGAAGGGTCAGGTAGAGGTGTACCTATATAGTACACCCAGATTTCGCCAAATAAGTTTAAGTCCCATGTAACAGGGCACAAATCCGTACTCCGGTATGCTACTGAGTCATTCTTGATAGAAAAAGCCAATAACACTGCCCGATCTGGGTATCGGACATAGGACCTCACGCTCAGAAGTAGCGCTTGTAGCCACTAGACCAACGAGGCAGATCTATATATTATTCTATTTATGAATATAAAATTCAAAGTCCTGACTGACTGATGTATCAACGTAAAGCCTAAACCGCTGGTCCTAGAGACATGAAATTTGGAGGGTGTGTTCTTTGTGAAGAGTAGGTATCCACTAAGAGATGGTTATTCGAAATTCTATCCCTAAGAGGGTGAATGGGGGGAGGGTGAAATTTCACGCGGACGAAGTCGCGGGCAGAAGCTGGTTTATTATAAAATCTAAATATTGCGTTTCTAGTTTCCATAAAGTATTGTGAACCTACCTTGAACTAACTGATCCTGTGCCAATTCCTACAACATGATGTCGCACTTAATATTATAAAGGCGAAAGTTTGTGAGTGTGTTTGTATGTTTGTTACTTCTTCACGCACAAACAGATTGACCAATTTCGATAAAATTTGGTATGGAGGTAGCTGCCACCCTAGATTAACAAATAGGATACTTTTATCCCGATATTCCCACGGGATCGACACTTATGCGGGTAAAACCGCGGGGTGCAGCTAGTAGTGCTACATATCCCATCGTTGATGTAAATCATAAGTATTTGTTACTTTATCGTTCCTTTTAACTTGAAATACGAGAATGTTTTCAATAAAAAATAACTCAATAGTATCACTTTCTCTTATTTATCGCGATTTGAGGAAGTCTTTTCATGTTCGATGTGTTTTGCCTTCATTTTTATTTGGTTTGTATTTATCTTTACATCTCTATAAAAGCAGGTGAGATTTGGCGAGTTTTGTTATTTATTATTTAAAAATGTCTGCATGTTTTGGATTTTGGATGATGGCAGTAATTAGAAAACGATAACTTCAGGAATATTACGAGTATTAGATACTCAAAATTTATTGCTCGAATAAAAAGGTATAGTAAATTGATTAGACCTCACAATTATCACGAGTAATGCCTCTGATACAAAATATAAAAAAAAAACCTAAACCGAAAAGACGGTTCAAAATATTCCTCCGCATCGCTGTCAACGGTCAACATAGCAATGTTGCCAGTCTTTTCAAAACTTAGATCTATAGTCGTTTACCGAGCACTTAAATAGACGAATGGTCCACTTAACATACGCGTTCGTTTCCTGAAGGGTTATAAGGGCCAACCACAACACGTGCCGAGCGATCATAAAAATATATACATATTTAGACATAACTTCCCGAAAACCTTTTCCCTTATAAACAAATCGTCGTCTCAAGCGATGTTTCATTTTTAGTGGCCATATTTATAACGAAAGCCACCTATAACGTAGTATTAATAGGTTTGTAAACATGGTTTTAGAAAAACTTCTGTTTTTGATGTTATTGAATGCCCATCTGATGGAAAGTGGTCACCATCTTTGGACTTTTGTAGCACCGCGTCCACTTTTTGTTCGGTGTATCGGACGGAACGCGTCGTCACACCGATAGAGGCTGCCGTGAGGTTTTCCGAACAAAAAGTGACATATGAACGTAATGAACCCTTATTCGCATGACGATCTATAAGCCCAAGTTCACATGGGTGAATTTTTTTCTCACTGGATTTTTTTCGACGCGCTGTGATACACTATGTTGGATTCTCATCGCTCGGCTCAACACCGTGATTTGAAAATCCAGTGGGTCATAAAATCCCGCGTATGTACGTGGGCTGAGGTCACGGCCTTATACCGGAGGCATCGCAGATGCATTGTCAGAGACCACGTTGAAATGAAGGTAACATAATTATTATGCCTTTAATTATTACGGCATCCATACTTTACAACCGGATCACAACAACACTGCTTGGTATCAGAACTAGGTATGGTGGTAATCCATCACCGGACGACATAAAGAGATTTACTACCTACTAGTTACTAAAAGAAAGAATAATATATTCATCTGCCCAGCCTTTTCCCTACTATATTGGGGTCGGCGAAAGAAAATACGTACTGTGAGGCTTTTATGATAAAAAAAGTTGCGCATAATAAATAAGAAAAGGCAATAACCTGCTCCTCTATTGTAGCCAAGACTTATGCGCTATTGTGCAGCTTCATAAGAGCGTGTTATTGTTGCAGTTCTTATTAGCTTGCAAGCTTTGTATCGCCGCCGCGGGGGATTTGTTACACCCTGTAGCGATGAAGTTGAGCTTGGCTTATAAAATGAACTGGAGGTGTTTCAGGAAGAAAGTCTTTTAAGATAGAATCTGTGTATATTTTATTTTTGTTTAATCATACAGTCTTTATTGTTCTTAAATACACATTGAATAAAAATTAAATAAACAGTAAAGTATTCTAACTGAACGAAATCTAACAACATAGGTATATTAGTATATATCCCGTCTAAAAAGTCCATGTTACTAAAGATATGTCTTTTACTAAATTATTCAATTTTACTCGAGCATCATTAATAGTATAGTGAAACACGAATCAGATATAAGTATATCAGCCTAGCTAAGTAGGTAATAAACTACGTATTTGGACCCAAGGACCATCTTCTTCAACTGAATACCTAAGTAAACCTATATTAGACCGAACTTCTCAACATATTCAAACAAAGAAAACAATAGCAAGAATATGTTAATGAATAAATGACAAGTTGTTTCTGATGGAACTTTTAAGGTAAATATATCTTCTCCACCCACTTTCTGTTTTCATTGAATAACTTAAGTTAGTGAATAATGTCAAGCACGTAGTGGGTCTATTTGTGTTTTATTGAAGAAAATTCACGTTAATTTTATATTCATTTCAGTGGATATTTTCAATTCACTTGAAATATTATTACAGATTATGCTGCTCTAAAATAAGACATAGACATACGGTCTATGTCTTATTTTAGAGCAACATCTAATTTTTACGTTCAAAAAGTGCTGATTCTCAGTACCTAATACTAATAACTGGCTTACTAATAAATGACTTAATAATGAATGACTTACTAATAAATGACTTACTAATAAATGACTTTTGATTTTGGTTTTGAAACAAGATACAGTCAAACTATATCGCTTGAACTTCATCATCATACTAGCCGAAAGACTAATGCTGGGCATAGACAATTAGACATATCCCTAGAACAATCAGTCTTATGCTGTTTAATTTATTTAACACATCTCAATTTTAAAGACTCAAATTTAAATTTCAACTCATATATTTTAATTACAGACTACACGCGAGATATCAAGTCCAATTTTCTATTGTTGAAAAATAAGCTCCTTCCATTGCTCGCGACTCCAGAGCCCCGAGCAAACTTCAGGCAAGCCTAACGTGTCTTACTGAAACCATGAATAGAGCTAAGTTTTGATTAAAGCTCACATTAAGTAGAACTGACTTCTACAACTTGCATGAGATGACTCGTACGTGAAAGGACTGTGAGAAGCTAGCTTTAATATTGTACATCTATAAACTTGATGTTGGATAAAGACCTAGGCAGAAAAAGTTTACCTTCGGAGTTAGAATTTAATTAAATTCCTAACAGTAGCATTTAATCGTTGACGTTTTAAAATAATAAAAGTTTGTAAACAGCCGTGAGTGAGTTTGAAGTACGCAGTAATTTCAGTTAATGCTAGGGATTGACAGGTCAAAGTCAAAGTCAAAGCATTTCTTTCAAATAGGCACATAAAAGGCGGTTTTGAACGTCAAAACTCACTCACTTCAAGTTCACTCCACCTAAGTTTACATGGTGCGATTTTTACAGAATAGGCCGGCTGGTCAATAACTGAGACCGATTTGAACCATACCTACCTACTAAGTACTGAATAGTGGAAAGTAATGTTTCCTTTCGTCACGTCATTCGCTAAAGATATTGTCAATATTCAATAGTATTTTTCCTGGATCTTTTTCTGCTATGAGTTGTAAAAGGCGACGATCGAATACTTAAGATAGAATAGCGGAAACAGTATGTTCTTTTGCTGATAACAACAAAGTACTAAAATGACTGATTTAGGAAATAACTCAAACTCAAAGCATTTTTGAAGTGAAACTTCTTTACGCACGCTTGACTTGGGGAGTAAGCTGGCGAACGCGTGACGTAAGAGTTACGAAAAGTGTGATCGGGCGAGGCGAACGGGAGTTGAGTGGGGGATATAATATAAGCAAGAGAAAGCAGTGCGCGCGCACATTTTCATTCTCTCTTCCTCTCATAGCCAAATACGTTTGAAGTTTCACTTCAGTCGTGTGGTCATAAGCACACTCGGTTTTTTTTTCAATGAAACCAATCAAATCGTAGTAGGTTACTACGGAGAAGAACGGGCAAGAAACTCCACGGACATCTTTTAAATCACAATATTGTTACAAAATATTGGTTACGGCATTCATGTTGAAATTAATCAGTAGGTATCCAATCACCGTTCAATGTGACTATCAGTATTCAGATGAGTGCTAATAATGATGACGATGATGTCTAACTTAACTTCCACCAAATACCTTCATTACACTAAATAATAGTAACCCCGTTAAACGTTGTATAGCGTCTGTATAGTTACAGAACGCGTTGTCTTCTTCTTTCGAAAGTCAAATTACTGACGACTGAAAGAGAGAAATCGGTGTGTAACTATTCATCTGATATAATACGTTTATCAGTAAGAGGGTTAGACTATAAGCCGTGTGCAAATTAATGCCCGTCGTGAGTCGTGTTGTGTCGCGAACTAATAGTGTAATAGACTAACCCTGTCACTTCCCTCGGGTGCTGTAACGGACGACTAATTGCTTATATTTACGGAGCAGAGGGAATTTACGGGTCGTTATTATAATAACAACAGATAATATCACACTATCGATTGGATGGCAGGGAAGTAAATAATTTGTATGATTCTTTTGGAAACACAAATTTATGAAAATAAAGAATGAGTGAAAGTATATAATTAATAATTACGTTAAGCCATAAGAACCGAATTCTGTTTCTATGTCAAATTAAAAATTCATTAATAAAGTGAAGATCACTTTCAATTTCTTCATCTAAAGAAAAATCTAGAAATTAAACGTGACGTAAATTCGAACGATTTTTTAATCGAAAATACAGCTATCTTATAGTATTTTGGTTTAAATTTTTGAGACAGTTTCTAATTTTTTTCTTACCTGCTCTAGCATTTTCGTCGGTATTGCACATATTCTCCTGGAAAATGCAACAATTCTGTTCATACCCAAACAATAGTACCTATGTGAATATCTTGATGCGCTGTCCCCTGGCGGTAGTAGCTCATGTACAGGGGACAATGAGACAGGTAGATAGTTCTTATCAGTAGCCGTATTCAGAAAACACGTCTGTCTGCTTTTATAACAGACTCGCATTTTCCAGAAAGATTTTCATAGCTAGCAAAATGGATTTTCTTTTAGAACTTAACATTATTTTACAATAATATTTCTGGAGTGATAATAACTTAAAACATACCAAAAATCTCAGCTAAAGTGCTAAAGAAATCTAATCTCTTTAAGTGTTTCTTACATTTCGAGTTTCATATCGATACCGGAAATATGAAATAACGTAAGGGACAAAACTAAGGTTTACAGGAGAGCAAAAATAAGATATTTTTTTACAAAAACTGACTATAACTTTTTAACTATTTGTTTTATGTAAAAAGTGTCTAGGACAAAGTTTCTTAGATTTCTTCATTCTTTTAAGCTAAAATAGCAAACATTGATTAAAACCTATAGTTTTAAAGATAGCATGTCCCTTACGTTAAATAATAATGAATACGAGTGACATACGTTAAAAAAATTTGAGATGTAAATGAACAGCATTGATGTAAGGGACATTATAGGAAATAAACAAATAATGTTTTTTGATGTAAGGGACATTATAGGAAATAAACATTTAGTGTTTTTCAAAGTAAAGGTCTCTTAATGGTGTACTCTTTATTGCTTATGCTGTTATTAATAAATTTAAAAAATATAATTTAATACATTAATGACCTACTGCGCCTATCAATATACTTTACGTTAAAGTTACTTGCTGACATAAAAGGATAAAAAATAAACGAATAAAATAGATTAAAACTTTTATTTGTACTCACTAATCCTCTTTTATAAACGCAAATAACTCGCATAAATTATTCTAAGTACAACATAATTGTTCGATAAGCAAAAGGACTTTTTCTGGCTGATTCCATAAATGATGGCCACTGGAAAGGTCCCCAAACCATCAGTTTTTTAATCTCCCTTTGAATGATAACATGCATACTGTCTATTCATCCTGCGTTAACTGCTTAATAAGTTGTAATTTTTACATGACCTACTTACTACACACAATTTTATATATCATACTTACCAATATTTTACCTAATGGAAGGTATGTTTTTATTAGGATTCGAATGATTCTATCTCAATCAATCAACTCAGCCTATTGCAGTCCACTACTGAACATAGACCTCTCCCAGGCTGCGTCACAACACCCTGCCCTCCGCCTTCGGTATCCAGTCCGTTCCAGCCACCTTTTTTAGGTCGTCCGTCCATCTAGCTGGAGGGCGTCCCACACTACACTTGCCGATACGTGGTCTCCACTCAGGACTCGTCTGCTCCACCGGCCATCGGTCCTTCGATAAACATGGCCAGCCCACTGTGTGTGTGGGGCTGGTGGGGTGGCAACTGTTTACTCTGCAAGCTATGACGGTAACTCCGGTTCTTTTCCGGAAAATTTCAATCCTGATTTTAGCTTTCAAAGAGACTCCGAGCATAGCTCGGTACATAGCGTGCTGAGCGACCTTGAATTTGTAGGCCAGCTCGACCGTCAGTGTCCACGTTTCGGCACCATATATCATGACGGGCAGAACGCACTGATTGAAGATCTTAGTCTTCAAACACTGCGAGATAGGCGACGAGAAGACTTGACGGCTTCTTCTGTCGGCTTCTTTCTCAAAGTTGTGTCTACCGAGCTGGATTATTTGCCCTACATAATCCTTCACAACTTCGAGCAGCGACCCTTCGATGTAGATTGGACTCGGCAAGACGTGCGAATTGTACATGACTTTCGTCTTGTCCAAATTCATGCCGAGGCTAACCCGCCGAGGAGCTACATTTGGGTTGTGCAGCATTTGGGTTAGCTGTTCCAGCATCTCTGCTTTTTGACGATGTCATCGGCAAATCGAAGATCTGAATTGTACTCGCCGTTCACGTTGATAGTCCAGTTCAATCCAGCGTCTTGAAGACGTCCTCCAACGCATTTGTAAACAATTTAGGGGATATAATATCCCCCTGTCTCACCACTCTGAGCAGTTGGATGGGGCTGGTTTTCTGATCCTGGATCTGAACAGACATCATGGCAGTGTCATACAAACATTTCAACACTTCGATGTAGCGCCAGTCAATTCGACATCGTTGCAGAGAGGCCAGAACTGCACATATTTCGATGAAGTCGAAGGCTTTCTCGTAGTCCACAAATGCCATACACAGCGTCTGATTGTACTACTCGGTCTTGTGTTCAATTTGCAGAACAGTATGGATGTGGTTTACGGTGCTGAAGCCTTTTTGTAAACCGGCTTGTTCTGGCGGCTGGAACTCGTCAAGTATTCCGGCGAGACGGTTTGTGACGACCCTCGAGAATGCTTGTATACGTGGCTCAGAAGTGAGATGGGTCTATAGTTCTTCAGCAAGGGCTCAAGGTTTTATTCCATCTAAATAGACCATTTTTTTAATTACTGAACTCCATTTATGACTAAACAATAATTTACCGAAAATTTACCGGGGCCGAAAGGTTCTGGAGTGGCGACCGCGTAACGGAAGGCGTAGCGTTGGAAGGCCTCCCACAAGGTGGACCGACGACCTTGTGAAGGCCGCAGGAACTCGTTGGATGCGAGAAGCACAAAACCGGTCGAAGTGGAGGTGCTTGGGGGAGGCCTATGTCCAGCAGTGGACGTCTTTCGGCTGAAATGATGATGATGATGATGAATAATTTACCAAAAGTAGTAAGAAATAATTACCTGTTTATGTGATTCCTATAATGTCCATAAATTTTTGCCTGCGGGCTAGAGAAGTGAAGATAACTTTTCATCACTCATGTTTAGAATCCAGATAAAACATTCACTAGGTACTTGTAGTTAGATCAATGAAAACGATGATGTATTACTTAAATGAAGATGTGTTATGTCACAAACAGTGTTACGAAATACTATGAAAGGGTCACGACCGCGCAGGTAAAATCAAACACAAAATCCGTATTGCTATCTAGCTCAGACATGTTGCACCGTTTTGCGTGTGACAGAGATGTAATAATATTCGTTTAGATAAGTTTTAGATGTAAAGGACAGGTCAATTATTTTCGATGCTGACAAATTAACGTATGGGTCAATATGATTATGATAATTCGAGCCACAATTTAACGTAAGGGACATGGTATTTCGACCTACTCAGGGAACACTAATGTATGAGACCTGTTGTAAAATGTTCTCGATTTTTTTTTAATGTAAATACCAAATACTATGAGTAAAGAGACTTACATTAGTTTTTTTTTAAATATTAATTTAAAACGTCCTATACAGCCAGTTTTTATAAAAATAATGGTCTAGACCTGCGGAAAATATGTAATGTAAGGGACATTTTTTTTGAGATATTGAGATTTTAAATATACCAATCGATAGAGCAAGAAATTACGAATCCAATGATATATATAACTCATTTTCGACAAAATGTCCCTTACGTTATTTCATATTTCCGGTATCGATATAAAAGCTGTAGACATTTTTGTTACATTTTTGAGCAAAGGCCTCTCTTTGCTTATCTTCAAAAGACTCGGTTGATTTCATAAAAAGTTGATGCTGTTCAGATTGAATAATAAATCTTTTACGTAGGAAGATGTAGATTTCTTAGTTTATAGAAATCAGCATTTGAAGCGCAATAAAGCCTTATAAAGCTTACGGATGCAATGACTAAGTAGTTCAATAATTAGTTTTTAGTTTTTCCACAGTTGGGTTCGCCTATTGTGTTTCATCATTTCAGCCGAAAGACGTCCACTGCTGGACATAGGCCTTCCCCAAGCACCTCCACTTCGACCGGTTCTGTGCTTCTCGCATCCAACAGGTTCCTGCGGTCTTCACAAGGTCGTCGGTCCACCTAGTGGGAGGCCTTCCAACGCTACGTCTTCCGGTACGCGGTCGCTACTCTAGAACCTTTCGGCCCCATCGGCCAACTGATCTGCGAGTAATGTGCCCTGCCCACTGCCACTTAAGTTTGGCAATTCTTCGGGCTATGTCGGTTACCTTGGTTCTCCTGTGGATCTCCTTATTTCTGATTCGATCACGCAGGGACACTCCAAGCATAGCCCTCTCTATTGCCCTTTGGGTGACTTTTAGCCTTCTAATAAAGCCCATTGTGAGCGACCACGACTATTGTGTTTAGTCTATCGAAATATCGTAACATGTGGAGTTCTATAGTTTCAGCCTACACCCATGTCAAAACGTCGTGAGTTTATGTATGTATGCTTGTATGTTACATAAAGAACCTTCGATGATGCATGCAAAAAACTATACTACCTAAGTTAGCTAGTTTAGATTTTAGCATCAACAAACGGCATCAATCATTCAAGCGTAGATACGATACAATATTTGCACTCTCAGCATCTCATTATACTTGGAGTGCTGTATTTGTCGACACGCCTCATCTACATCGGATATGTAGAAGCACTGCTACTGACATCCGTTTTCTATTATGCTTCTCAGCACATCCTGAGGTTTGTGCTCGTGTAATACGTTAGCGGGGACACAATATTGTCGGAAAGATTAAAGAATAATAATGGAGAAAATTCAGTTTCTTTTCTGTAAAGTTATAATTTTTCTTCTACCAACTGAAGGTTTTACGATTCACTTACTTCTAGTTGCGATTCCACTACCATTCTTGGAGAATTACTTGGTATCTACCTGAACAGCAAAAATAATCCTATATCCCTCTCCGAGGCATGTTTTTTACTTTTTAGCCCTGTGAAGCCCGTAGTTTTCTCAAGAAGATTAAAAATGCAAACAGACAAAAATACGTGGTCATAATTTTATTCCTTGTATATGTATGTAGATAGTACTATCTATGAAGATCGTTATGATTAAACTACTCTCGTTAAGACTATGTAAATAAACTCAAGCCGCAAGCCCGAAGCTCTTACTACCATAATACTTTATTAGCTTACATAATATAAAGGAGGAAATTGAAAGAACACAGAGTATACGAGCTACTGTAATAACGAGCAAGTTGAGAACCTTTCCTCTACGCTTTTATTTATTACTTTCGAAATATAATACCTTTCCGTGCACCGCTGTTATAACTGATCATAGTTGCTGCAAAACGTTCACAAGGGTATTGATAACTCTTAGGTACAATTTACACAAAGAGAGTTGAGATGGGTAAGACGCTGACGTTTGTCCATTCCAAGCCCCTTTTATGATATTTGAGATGTCCTCTACAAATAGGTGGCATGCCGACGCGACGTGACGTGGAGACGTTTCTGACAGATCGCCACGTCAACGTCTTGTCATTTCTGAGTGAATTGTACTTAGTCCTAATCCTAACACCCTTGGTACACAGTGGCAACAGTTACCCATTTACAATATTATGTAACATAAATCCTACATAATCTATCTCCAAAATTTATTTATTATTCAGAACTTCACGGTAAATAGAATGAATAATATTATCCAAAGAAAACTCATACAACTTTCTCTTCAATCTTTAGAGTTTTTAAACTTTTGTCATTCAAGATTCAGAAGGCGATGTCTTCAAAAGTTCTATCATTTCTCGTTTGATTTTTTGCATTGGAACGTTCCACAATTTTTTGCATTAACCTCGGTGAAGTTTCAGTCACAAAGTTTCTGAATTGTGGTTTTCAATGAGTGTGTCAAAGGCTTCACGGAAACAATTTTGTTTGTTGGCTTATGTTCCGTCCTCATGAAAGGTTTATATAAAAATAAATTGTTACTGAAATGTACTTTGTTCATACACGACATTGAATGTTCAAATTAAGGTCTTAAAAAGATAAAAGAAAAAATTAAAAGAAAAATTACTGCACTCAACCCTTTACAAATTTTCATCTCATTGCCCCATACCTACCAATGGGTTAATGAATTTTCTGTTTTCAAAAGAAATAAGGAATCCTTTTGAACAGCTCCTTCGCCAGGGAACCTCAATGAAAGACGCTTTCATTGAATGGTTGAAGAAGATGGGGAGTGGACCGCTTATGATTTCCACTTTGGTTTACAAAGTACACAGTAAGTGGAACTCTTTTTGCACACCATATAATGGAAAAACAAATTTAAAAAGGGGCAATGATTAATAATGTGACAGTAATGTATTTGTGTATACCACTAGAATCCTCGGGAAATCTGCTTCAACAAAACCGCAGATTAATAACGAGGCAGGATTGCACAATTGATTAGAATTTCCTTGAAGAACAATTCCAAGAATGCAGTTTCATAACAGTATTAAATATAGAGTAGAAATGCCTGCAGCCATACTCTGAGTAGAGAGCTTAAATTGTGACTCGTCTAGGTTTCATTATGAGAGCACTGTGGAATTTACACTGGGGAAAGATACATTAATTTAATTTTGAAGCTTAGGAAGCAAATGATTAAATTAATTAGGTTTGCTAAGAAGGTAGATACGATATCTGAAAACAATAAAAATCATATGTGTTTTGGTTTAACTAAGTCTAAACTGTGCTCAAACCGATGTGTGTCGGAAAAGGTTTTGGTGTTGACAGTTTTGGCCCAAAATTCGCATCTTTCTACAAATGTTTGGTAAGGTACTCGTAAAAGTCCTTTAACGCAGTTAGCCCACAATGCGCACTGCCAATATACTTATGTCTATATCAATCTTGTTACTATCCCTTTAAGGCACACGCACATACGGGTATTTGACCCAAAAAGCTGGCCAAAAATACAAAAAAACAAAATACAGATTTCTTAGAAAAACATGTGAATCTCGTTAGCTGATGACCTGACGCACACTACCCAGATAGTTTGTTTACGGTAGGCTTATCAGGTGATCACCAGTTAGTCGTCATTTGTGAGCTTTACTAAATGTACGTGCATTACGACAGAGTTATTGTAATAATATCGCATGCTTAATGGAATACTGACTTAACAAAAAAAAAGGACGATTTTTGGGACATCGAAAAAGGTCTCGCTATGAGGACTTATCCTACTTATTGACGCATAAAATTAAAACTGATTTGATTTGATTATTAGTTAATCATGAATGCTTGTATTTTGAACGTCTATGATTAACTGTTGATGAGATCTGAGTAAAAAAAATTCTGTAACTCAATTCTGACCTATCTACTAATGGGTCAGTGTTCTATTAAGCATGCGATATATCATTTTCGTGAGCGATATTAAAATACGAAAGCAAGTTCTATTCAGTGATGGCTGCAAAGGATGATAGTTTACCAGGTATGTATTTTTATTACAAATACTGGTAAAAAAGTTATACTGCCGGACATTGCCCGGCTGTTTTTTCTACTTTATCTGATAGAACGTTTTGTATTGTTTCTAATTATATCAAAATTAGGTGCCGAAATCCGCCTATAGTATTTTTTATTGATTTTTCAAATAATTATGTATTGTACCAAACAAACTTTGTATTGCAGCCATGGTACTAAACTTTGCATTTTGTTGCCAACAGGTACTTCTGGCGTGAAAGTTTTAAGTCGGAAAGCCATTATTTCTCATGACTGAGGACATCAAAAGATTCGCCACAGTTTTGAGGGTCATATTAAGCGGGCAAAAAATTTAATTGAATAAGTTTCAAACTTATTGCGATAAAACAGCAAGACTGTACGTAGAACTTTATACCTGATTCTCAATGACCCCTCTGTGTACAAAATATTGACTCACGGCCCCATTGTAATATAGCATGCCTTATTGCCAATAGGATGTTCGTCAGAAGAGGCATCAGAGGCCCGAAACAAACATTTCCGACGATATAGACAGAACTTCTCCAGGAAATTTTGTAGGGAACATTGCAATTTGGACATTTTAAATCGATTGCTCCTAACTTCTGACCCATACATTAGTAGTATCAGACCTAGGCCACGCAAAGAAGCCAATAATTTCAGTCAAGAAGCTAGAGAACTAATGATTCCGCCTGAAGAACCCATTCACAGTGATGACGAAAATGATAACGAAGAAACTTCTGATACAAAAGATGATTCTTCAGAGGAAGAAGAGTAGGAGTTGTTATCAGACTGACTTTTGTATATATTTTTTGTAAATATTATTTTTTAGTTAATAATTATATTTTTTTTAATTTTTTTAAAATAAAACGTCATGAAATGGCCCAAATTGTATCTAAAATACCACAAAATAACGTAATTTGTTCAAATCGATACATCCAAGTGACAATAATACCAAAAATGAAAAAAAATAGCTTTGGCCAGCTTTTTGTTCAAATACCCCTTAGTGACACGTAGGTTATGTAAAATAAGTGTCATAAAGTTCTCCAAGTTGACAGGATCAAGATGGATGTTCAGAAAGTTGAAAGACCTAATTCAGAAAATGTCTTCTGAATTCTATTCGCATCATTATTCATTATAATACTTACGTCAGAAGTTAGAACTTTATCCTTAACATGCGAATTTTCTTTATGCCTTTATTTTACCAGATGAAAATTTTCAGTCTTTGACTTTTTCTTTTTTAAAACGCTTCATTAACGTAGTCTTTTCTGACAGGTTTTAAACCAAAGGAAATAAGGCAAGACACTGTAAGTAACGTCAAAACGTTGGAAAAACCGCAAAAGTTTTAAAAGGTTAAATTAAAAGCGTCTGTTTTTGAAAATAATTTTCATTCAAACAACTGGAGAATTGAAAATATCCTTTGAACGCATACTTATTATTTTTTTCAAAGGTATGTACAGACGCCAGCACATCAAGCTACTACAATCTGTCAAATTTATTTAATAGATTTTCAACTTTATTGCTACAGCATAAGGTTCAAGGTTGATTGGGAAAATTTGACAGTTTCGGATAGCTTGATGTGCTGGCGTTTGTAATTCATGTTAGTAGACATTAACTAGGATTCTTTGTATTTATTAAATTCACCAGTAATTGCCAATAAATACCTAAATATTTGGTTTGAGATAGGTATCTATTTATGATAATAGAATATAATAGAATACGCTTTATTATGTACACCATATAAATTACAGACATAAATATAGAAACTTTACAAAGGGTGATACAATAAGCGGTATTACTGCTAAGAGCGATAATTATAGTTTTTGACTCTGTGCGCCTCAAAGGACTAACAATTTCACTAACGTACTTTCAACTGTAAACAAAACCACAACAAGCTCCCAATAAATCTCTTTCACACCTTAGTTCCACTATAAGGTAATATGCGTGACAATATCATTACACGACACACCCCATTGCTTGTTCCACCATTTTCCTTATCTCTCCTGCAGGCGAACGTGAAGGGTTATCGCTTAAACATAACCGTGTTTCTTGGGGTCCCTTGCCCCGTAGTCCCACAGGCCTGTAGTGTAGGGGTGCAAACGAGCTGTGAATGTATGGATTAAGAGGCGGTGAGGACTGTGTTCTCTTATCTTACGGATGCACTTTGGTCCCAGTGGAAGTATAGGATTGTTTAGTCGGATAATATTGGATTCTTAGTGTAGGTTTAGTCTTGTTTGGGTGTTAATGTCAGGATGTTTAGCCGGTTGAATGCCGTAATTACAGACACAATTTAAAAGCCATTGTGTCTCCCGTAGATCCATGTTTAAGCATACGAAGGTTTAAAACTATTTCTGTGATGTAAAGTTATGTTATGTATGTTCATCATAGGTTAACATAGCTAATTGTAAACATAACTCTGTAGGAATAACAGGAAGTATTTGTAATAGGAGTAGGTAGTTTCTATTTGCATGATTTTGTTTTTGAAAAACTAATGTTCGTTACATAGTAATTTTACGAGTATGTACCTGAATAAGCAAAGCTACGGGTTCAATTTTGAATGGAACGCTTTTGTGCCAATAAAACCCTTTTCCATCAACTAAATGTCAAAGATATCCTCTATCATGAAATTCTATTCGATAAACTAGTAGGTTCGGTATTTGTTTAGTGAGATAACGCAGGTTTGATCCCCATGGTAATAAGAATAGAAAAAAAGAAGAAAAGTACTTAAGGAAATATTAACAATAAGTGTTACTTTGGCAAAGTAACACTTTAATTTTTCTGACTTTAAAACCAAAGACTGCAATGTTGACTACCTAATGTTTATTAAAAGGCTGTAATACTTTGAGATCTAAATATTCATATCTTGCTCTGCTTGGCAGTAGGTACTGGAGCAAGTGCGCTCAGTAGGGGGCGGCTCCCTGGCTGCACTATGAAGTCACTTTGAATGGGCACTCGGCTGTCTCATGTTTAGTTCCTGGAGCTAAATAAGATATTCTTTTATAAATACATAGATAGCAGAATAAGGCGTGTAAAGAAAGGATTTTGCTGTTGAGGGTTAGATATAAGGTCATAGCACACATATTAACTCGGAAAGGGATCGTCACCTTATCAACTCGAGCCATTCAATATTCTTTGTATGAAATTCCCTACTGCAAGGCACACTAATCGGAATCGTAACGTAATCGCCTCGCCTCCGGACAAGCTCACAAACCGCGGTGCGGTGCGTGGTCAACTTGCAGTTCCCGCGCTTACGGCTCGTCGTCCCCGCGCTTACGTCTCTCCGTACCCGAGCTTACGTCTCTTCGTCCACTCTTGCCCCTTTCACCCCTCCCGCAGCCTGCCTGCAGTACACTTCTGTTGTCGCACGTGCTGTCATTCACAAGGCAACTTCCAGTCGTGTTACGCGCGTATTCAAACTGATCTGGTGCCAGCCAGGTCAACTAGCGGCGTCACCTAGCCGTAGCCGAGTCGACGTATCGGAGCTGCTGATCCGCTTTGGTTACGTGCTTACGTTAGGTTGACGCCTGTTTAACGGTGAGGCGAAAAGCGATACGGTGACGATCCCTTTCCGAGTTGATATGTATGCCTTTATTAGTAAAAAGGGTAATGAAGAAAAACAAAACATAACACAACAAAGAGCTAGCATTTCGGACTCTTTACGAAATGAAAACAAAAAAAACCTTTATAATGGTCTTCCAGCCTACACTCGTGCTTAACATAAGATTACATTATACGGTGCATTTAGAAACAATATTGAACAGATTATTATTGGACGTAAACAACAGGTAGGTAATCATATTCGAGTTTATTACGGAGCCTACCGAGACGTTTCGTGTAAAATACTGATATTTACCCGCATCTGGAGGCCGGCCCCGGTATTGGGGAAAGGTGCAGATGGCACGTGACTTAGGAAACCCATCTCATCTTTGAAGACAACTTTGGGCTTTAAAATACTGATGATTCGCTTTGTTAATTTTGAGACATGTTTGATTTTAGTACAATTTACGACACATTCTATAAATATTTGGCAATATCAAGTGAAATTTATGAATTATCTGTATGAGAAATGTTTAAAAGTTTAGAGAATCCATTACAGTGTCACTTGTTGCGTAGTTTGGTCTTGTTCCAAATAGGTCATGGAGAAAACACCAAAATGTATCCACAGTTATTTCTATAAAACCGTAAAAGAATAGAAATTAATATTTATTACTACCAAGGTTTTTTTTGCTAACCTAAATAGAAGACAAAGACTTATTTATAGTCTGGCTGCTATTTTTAGACAAATATGCACAAGAAGCAAGAACCAAATTGAATAACTGTACGTTTGCTATTAAATAAATATTAACTTGTTCCGGTAATCGAATCCGCGACTCAAAGCATAGTAACCAATCGCTCGGCTATTGCGCCATTCTTGCCAATAAATCTGCTGCTGCTTGCTGTCAGTTTTCCTAATCCACCAGTTTCAGGGCCTAAAATAGTACATTTATGATCTAATACTATACTACTGTACATGGATTATTTGGCGCGCGGCTAAACTGGTAACTAATGCCGCCATCTTGTTGAAGTCAAAACTTCTTTAGGCGCGTTGAGCATTTTTTGAGATTGGAAAAAACTATTTAACTCGCGCCACTGTTACCGTAATCGACACCGCTTCGGATGTGTTCGGCTGTCCTCGGGATGTGCTCGGTTTTAATGTATATCCGATATGTCAGTGAGTGATGGCAAAGTATTCTGTTTGTGTTTTGTTTTCACTTCTGTCGGCACTCCCGGAGTGCCAATGTTTTTTTTATTTCAACACAATTTTTCTGTGACAATTCACAAATTTTTACCAACAACGCCTCCAGAATGTCATTCAAACGCCAAAATGACCTTGTAGCACTCTCGCTAACATAGTCTTTCAGGATTTTTTTCAATATTTTCATTTACTTTACTGGCCAGTATTGTTCGAATTTCTTCACTTCACAGCGAGACGCGACGTGTTAAATGTAGTGTGCTTGACTCTAGATAGTCTCGCGTAAATCATTCGCTCCGAGGTTAAAGTCGGGGCTGCTTAGATATTATACTCCTGGGAAGGAAAGAGGTTGAAATGTTTATAGAATATATTTTTTAATGTCTTCATCATCAGTGCACTGAAAGAAATAAGCAGTTATAAATAAAAATGAAAAATATTGATCTGAACTGCTTTAAGCAGTTCCATATGAGCCTAACGTTCAAAACAGTATTTTTTACTGTTCCGAAAACAGTTAAAGCTTGAGGCAAAATGTTACCGTCATGACAGTAAAATTAAACGTTTTAAGTAGCTAAAAGGTCACAAATTAACTATTTTATTAATTTGGTGATATCGTTTAAACCATTTAAATTTACTTACATTACAGTAATGGTGGATTTCCTTTTTGTTTTTTTTTTTCAGCAAATAGTATGTTCAATCATTAAAAGTTACTGTTTTTTCTGTTACTGTTTTACAAACATTTCATCTTACTGTATAAAGTCAGTAAGTCTTAATGAAATCGCTTTAATGTTCTGTAGTAAGAAATAACTTTTTCAGTGTTTTGCTTTCAGCTGGTGTACATTGGTATCTTCAATTAGACATTGTGGCATCTACTCGAGGATACCTTGACTTGATTCTCGGTAATTATAAAAGACTAGTTTCTGCCCGCGACTTCATTCGCGTGAAATTTCTTGTTTACTTAATTTCGCTTAGCTTTCTTTCTTACTTATTTTCTTTTTGCGCTGCTCCTAAGGGTGCTAGCGTGATGTTAAATAGCCTTCCTCAAAGACTAGGCTATCAAATTTAAACATATATTTTTTTAATCCGACTGGTAGTTTCAGAGATTAGTGCGTTCAAACTAACAAACTCTTCAGCTTGATAAATATTATTCATTTATCTTTCATAATTAAATGCGCAATGTAGTTTTTGTATCTGCCAATCACTCAGCCTGTCACAGTCCACTGATGGACATAGGCCTCCCCCAGGCTGCGTCACAAAACTCCGTCCTCCGCCTTCCGCACCCAAGCCACATGTTTAAGGTCGTCAGCCCAACCTTTAAAATTCTCGAAAAAAAAAAAACAAAAATTCTGCAACAAAAAGTTAATTCCGAGAAACTTCAATATGAAAGAAAAAACTTGTTATAATAACAACTACTCACCTTGGGCAGTAAATGAATCTTCCCTTTGTTGGAAAATCCCGGGAAGCACTAGGAAAGTCGAGTAAAAGCTGTATTGGTTTAGAATTAAGTATCTTTACCAATTATTTTTTCTCGGAATAAGGTTAATACCCAAGGGAAAATAAAAATAGGTACATTTATTCTTCGCAAAGACAACGACGTTTCTGAGAATGTTTTGTAAAATTATGCCCAATGCGATGTAGATAATAATTATGTGCCTGGTATGTCAGTCACTCAGAAGGTACCAACCTAGTTTGTTAATATAACCTTTATCTTGGTGTTTACTGAATTAAATTGCCTTGGATAAAACTCATGAACGCTACTTCGCAAAAGAAATTCCAGACTGCAATGCAATTGATTTTATTAAAATAAAATTTTCTCTTGTCCTTTTCTGCTTTCCTATCAGGATATTTCGTTAACAATCTAAATACTTTAATGAAATGAGAGAATTCGGGAAACAAAAAAAAATCAGAACGCACTGGTATCACGGGACACATTTCAATATTCCCTAATAATCCGAAACTGGGGAAAAAATCGAGAACAAATACAGGAAAATGAGAGCAAACAGCAAATTTACATAATGCATGTATATATTTTTTTACTATCTTCCTTAAGGAACATTTTGCTGTAATAAGCTTTTGTAGTAAAATCTTATTATCAGATACATAGGGAAAAACAGGGTGGATCTACTGTGCACTTAAAAACAGTTTTCAGTCTAAAAACGCACAACTGACACAATATTTTGAGAGAGAATGAAATTCCTTTTAATTGGTTGCAAGAAAACCAATTTATTTATAACTGGTTTCAGTATTGTATTAATCTATTCAAAGATATTTAATACGTTTGAAGGCGCTTCGCAAACGAGAAACAGGATCTTCATAAATAATTAGAATATTGCATTAATTTATTGGTATTGGAGGCAGGAATCTTGTTCCACAATCCATGTA
Source organism: Amphipoea lucens (assembly GCA_947508005.1). Lineage (NCBI taxonomy): Eukaryota > Metazoa > Arthropoda > Insecta > Lepidoptera > Noctuidae > Amphipoea > Amphipoea lucens. The sequence goes on along the minus strand of OX382362.1, from coordinate 6,688,804 downwards.
AATAAATATGTTGTTTTTGTTGTGAAAATGAATAACAATTTTGCTTCCTGAATATTTTGAGGAAGCTACTAAATTGAAACATTTATTTAAATGATATAATAAAACCTGTGTCTGATTTGAAAGAATAAGATTTTTTAAAAACGTAATTTTGAAGTTCAAAACGACACCCATGATGAAACATTTTTAAATTTTCGTAGCTGCTATCTTGGATTTTTCTTTTTTTTTCTGTTGGTATCAACACCTTCGAAAACCATGAAAACTATTGCGAGAGAATTGCTTGATAGACATAACAACTTTTAAACTTTTCACTCAATTCTAATCTTTTATTGAGATAAATATTAATACACTTTATAGGACTGTAGAAAAAAAAATAACCTAAAATATAATGTTTCACCCTAATAGGCACTTTAGTCTTTAGCATAATACAGTTAGCAGTTGTTAAAACGCTGGCTTTTAGAGCTTGTCTAGGCTGAAACTCGCTAATGAAAAAGTTTTCAGAATTTCTGAACACTCCCCGTACAAAGTGCTCGACAGAGTACTCCACAGAACATCAGTAAATGTTTTGAATGGTCTTAATTAGGCAGGTATAGATAAATAATATAGTGAATTTTCTAGTATTGCGTACAATGAAAGCCTCGGTTTATTTTTTCATACCTGAAGCTGTCTTTGCATTGCATTTTTATGGTTGTACCCAGCTGCTTTTATAGCACGAGTAAAGCGATGTGAAAAACATAATGGGTTCTTTATTTGAAACGGCTTTTATCCTTGATGAAAACTTCCTAATAGTAACGTAGATTGACAAAATAAAATCTTGTCATTCACTGAAAGATTTCACGTGTGAAAATTGTACCAAATTCATGAAACGCTGTCACTGCAATTTGAAATCTATTTCCTTAACATATAGTTGGTTTTATAAGGTTGTCAGTGTCAAAGTGTTGACGTGTGTTGCGAATATGCGGCAGGCGCCAGCGACTGTTCCGCATTCTATTTGCAGTTGCAGGCGTCTATCAAATATTTCCAAGTATCGAACTAAAATAACATTTGTACACTAATGTGCAGCTTATGCAACTGCTGTCCTCTAGTATTTAGTTATTTTAATTCTATAATATTGTGAGAAGCAATCAAATCTTATTTAATAACTGTTTATCATACAACCTTATTCCAACAGAAATACAGCTCGCCATATTATCATAATCAGTATTTCAGCCAGACAGAAAATTATAAAACATTTTCTAATTGTCTGAAATTGCTCCCCGATTCAATTAGGATGCCACTTGCAGTATTAAAATAAGAAAACACAGGCAAACAAAATGGCGTGCACAGACAGGGCTGCAAATTGCTTAACATTTTCGCTTACCCCGGGGGTTATGTGGTTCCTTTTCCACATAAAGGGCGCATGTCATCATTTCGAGCTGTTATTTTCATTCAAATTGATAGCAATACTTACTTAGCCGGAAAAATAAAAAGGTGCAAGTAAAAATGAATTTTAAGGTTGTTAACATTTTCATAGTAGGTACCTACATAGTTATAGCAATACAGCGACTAATTCAAAAATTAGTATCTATATCTGATTAATATGAAGAGACGCTAATTATTTTAGTACAAAGCAGCTTAACATGAGATTATGATAATAGTTGGTGTAGTACACTCTACACAGTTTGTGCCGGCGCCTGGTCCGGTGGGGATCGTGAATAATTGCATCCCTGTAACACGAGTGTGTTATACCTACCACAGCTCGCTGGAGATGGCATGGTTTTGGCCTAAACATTACCTGGATGTTAGCGTTTTGTGTTGTCTCCCAACTGAGAATTGTGTAAAAAGAATTTACAATTTAAAATGATATGTAAAATGTGAGAGTTCAACGGAAGATATAACCAAACAGTTATTTGCAAGCGTTTCATCGTATTCGTATTGGTGTCACCAATGCTAAATTTAACCCTATTGAATATTTACTTACTATGGTTTGTACTCAGTGCACAGAATAAGGTGATAAAACATTCTGCACCCTACTTGCATTTAATAATAAAACAAAGCAAATGCATCCACTAAGACACAAATTTTTATTTTTGTATTCATCACACATTTTCTGTGCTCAACTGCTCATCATGTATATCCTAGCAGATTATTTTCGTAGGCAGAGTTAGGTAGACATTTTAATAAGAAATATCTGTCCTCAGCTAGGAGCCTAAACCTGTCTAGTTCACCTACTTTAAAAGTTTTGTTTAACGACTGGTACAGGTGTCCAAATAATTTCACTTCGTCACTTTTATGTATCCAGTATGTATCCACTCCATTGTGCACATATTCCGATATTTAAAAAAAAAAATCGAAAAATATATTATCAAAACTTGTAAATTTCTATAAAAAAAGAACTTTACAGTTGTTCCTCGGATATTGTAAGAGATAACTAAAGGGAATGGCTTGTTGCGGTGTTGCCTGGCAACAACCCTCGTTATTTATGGACCATTGTGGTTTTTATATACCAGCACTGAGCTGCATGATGCAGAGCTTTCAGTAGCTTTTATTAAGTACTTGACTGTAATATCGCTTCATATTTTGTTAGTAGGAAGGTAAGTTTTTAATTTTGCAGTCTTGCGGAATTAAGTGGAGATAGTTACATTGTTATGTTTTTTTAAGATGATCAATTCTCACATTTGTATCCGCAAGCATTTACTTAATTAAATCTTCGTGTAAGTAACTATATTTTCCAATCATAATCATTATGAATAATCCTGTATTCTTTTGTATAAATGATAAATAAAAATAAAAAATCATATAATGTTCCCACAGCTGGGTCACAGGCCTCCTCTCTGTGAGAGGGAGTGGGCCGTAATCTACGACGCGTGCCCAGTGCGGGTTGGTAGATGTCACATGTCTTCGAATTTTTGGTTCCAGGACATGCTGGTTTCCTCACGACGTTTTCTTTCACTGTTTTGAGAGCAGTGGTGATGAAGTTATTTCCACAAAGTAAAACGCCTGCTTGGGTTCGAACCAATGACTCCTAACACGTAAGTTGGGGTCGTTACCACTGGGCTACCACTGTTCACTATATTCCATCAATATTGTACAATTTCACTCACAAACTTATTTCAATTTCGTTTCGTTCGCGTCGTTTCATTTAATTTAATTTTCAACTCAAAATGATTAAATACATGCATTTTGAAAGCAACGTGTTCAACGGAAATCCATTCTGAAGTTATGAAACAGATAATGGGAAATTCTGGAATTTCGTCACTTAGTTCTGTAATGAATTTCAGAATTTGCCACAAAAGACCTTTTGACTCCGCATTTGAACAGTACCTAAGTGATTTATTTAGTTTCAAAATGATTTGTTTACTGCGAAATTGAATACAAAATATTTCACCTAATAATATTGTTAGTGGATATTTTGGATATTACGTATACTTATCTAGAGAAATATGAATAATCCATTAATGTACCTATTCCGCAATTATTCGTCCACTTCTGACACCAAGACTCAAATGAAATAATTAACTAATTAGACTAGTATTTCCATAATTCCACTGTTAGACTTTCATGAACGATGATTGTTAGAACTAATATTTACCTTCACTCAAAATCATTCCCTTCAGAAATGATATCAAACTCCGTCCAAAAACTGAACGTAGGAGTCCTTCGAACTTTTTGCAAAATTTATTCAGTTATTCGAATAACGGAATATTTAGTTAGAAGGACCGGAGGCAAAGCATTCAGTTAACTATCTAGGTTGTTATCTATTCTGTCATTTAGCTCGTTTAATTATACAGCCCCTATCCGGTGCTGAGGACAGGGCACCTTTGATCCTTGCAGATTGCTTCGTCAGACTGAAAATCGTCTAAGAACGGTTCAGTGAATAATCTGGTATCGATTGATTGATCTAAATCTATATAAATAAAAATGAATCGCCGAAATGTATGTACGCGCATAACTTCCGAACGACTGCACCAAATTGGATAATTCTTTTTTTGTTGTGTTCGGTATTGCCAGGACAAGGTTTGTATGAAAGAAAATTTAATTTCGGAAATTCGAAAAAAAATGCACCCATGCAAAGCTGGGGCGGGCCGCTAGTAGGTATAACATAATTATAACATAACAACACCTGTATTATCATCCCGAAGAGGCAGAGATGTCTAGTTCATCTATATTTTGCCTGTTATGTTTAAGTCCCACGTAATTTTACCCGAGCCTGAAGCCATTAGATAAACGACTGGACACAAATCTGTGATCCGCGCTACTTCTAAGAAATTTCCAATAATTTAACACTTTTTTTGACCTGGAGATCGAACCCAGGACACTCATCTTAGCAGTTGTGCTTGTAACCAAAGAGGTATTCATATGAGATACCTACAATAAGCAAGCTCAAAGAAATCGTAAACTAGTGGAAATGCAATATTTAATGTAAAAGAAAAAGACCCGCCTCGCTAGCGATCCGTCCCCGATTCTAGCCCTTGAGTGGCGCTCCCACTATTCGATTTAATACTCACTACCAGTAGAACTGCTCAAAGGTAACGATTATATCTACCTACCTAAGTGTAGTGGTACAGATCTTCTTAGAAAAGTATGTGCTTAAGGAATCATCGTCTATCTTCGGAAATACAAAAGCGTGATGATGAGATCCAATATAGAGCTTTTACAACCATGGAAGTTCCTAATACTTACTCATTTTGTATTTATTACCATGATTACAAAATTATAGATTAACAGCTCTATGGAATTTCAAAATCCTTTTCAAAATTGAGAGACAGATGACGATCTCTCTCGTGATCGGAGTAGGTAGAATGATTGAGAGAAAACTTCATACTAACGCGCAACGATAGGTAAACTATTTATGTAAAAGCTTTGTCTCTAAGCTTCTAACTTTTGACGAACGTTCTGAAGTTCGTGCTAATTCGGAACCACGAAGATTACCGAAGCGCATGCCTTTTCTGGTTAAACTGTACGTAACTACGTACCCAGTTCAGAACATTTCAATCGCGTTTCGCATACTGAGTGAACACAAAACCAATATAACGTCCGTTGTGGTTATGTTTACTTAGAACTGTTTAGTTCAGAATTAGGGCTAAATAATGTTTACCAAGAGTATTTATTTAAGGCCTAACAAGAGACTCGTCAAATTACTAATTACGTAAGTGCTACTTGCCAACTGAACAGAGGTCTATCCTATACCTACAAACCTTATCAACTTACCAAAAAAGAGTAGTTTATAATAAAGAGCATTCTGTCGTCAAAAGCGATCCATTTTCATTATTTTTGTTTTTCTTGGTCGTTATTATTTTATTCATGTTTTAAGTAGGTGATTAGATACGAGTAATAGGCAGATTTCTCTCTTCATTCTAAGAAGCTTTAAATGGGCTGAAATGCGGATCTTGTTGGCGGAGTATCAAGATGTATAATAATATTATGAAAGTGACATCAATCTTCACATTATTACTACCCAAAACAAAGGACGCTCAACTAATGAAACGAAGTTATAGTAACTGAATTGTTGGCTAGATCACTTACCTCCTAAGTCCTACGGGTACATAGCAAAAGTCTGGGACTTGGTGAAACTTCAGACATCGCAGGCATTCCTAGACGGATCGTTCAGCCGGAATGAACGCGATCCTCGTAGCCCGGGCTCCTCGCTGCCATTCTCGAGATTTAAGTCTTGAAATGAAATCGTTTTCTAGGAAAAAGGCATTCCTGTTAGTTATTTAACGCGGCTTGAAAATGCTTGAAAAGTGTTCCGTAGGTCTTTTTGCACCTTTGCTCTGCCTAAAGAGAAGAGATGGAGTATGTGTTATTATTAAATCAATATTCAATTTTCCTGTCTTATAATTACTTTCGTTTTTTGGTTGATTTCAAGAGGTTTAATTTGACAGTTAAGAATGATGGTAAAACATAAGCTTTTACTTCACTTGTTATACAAGGTGGATACGACAATAAATTAAACTGCTTATATTTAATGACGTTCGCAGTCTGCATTCAAAAATTCAATCAAATATATCCAATCGTTTAGCCATTATAGCTAGTCATAGAATGGAAAAATCTATAGTGGACCCATCACTACTATTTAGTTTGTTCGAAAAAATCACTATTTAAATATAGTATTACGATTTATTTGATAGTCCCTAAATACTCCTATGCATTAGTATTGCCAGTGTGTTCATTTGTTCTAGTATTTTCATCTCCACATTGTATATGCTAAAAGACATAAAACGGTACAAGCGTCTAAAAGGAATCTTATTATGATGCAAAACCAAGTCCCCTTAATACCCCTATCTACATGTTTGCAAGTGACGGAAGGCCAAGCAGAATATTAATTAGTTCCACTAATTTATTGACGGAATTCTAAATGGTTAAGACAAAAAGGAATACGAGTATGGAGAAAAATCCCATAAGTTTTCGAGGTGGGTTTATTGAACGAAAGTCTACAGTAAATTGAACAAATGAATGCTGTGTCAGCAACGGGGGCCATATTCTCAAACCGCAAGACATATAAAATCGTTTTCGATGTCATTGGGCCCAATATGTCCCAGTGATATTTTCTCTTCATTTGATATTGAAACCGGCGAATAAACAAGAAATCTGTTGTCATTATCTACTGTTACTTTTGTTGTCTGTACATCAGTAAAGATTTTCCTGTTTTGCTTAGAACTGTAAATACAACTGTATTTATTTATGAACGTCTATTTATTCCTTTGTATCGATTTCAAAGCGGGTTGGTAAATAGAAATATGATACATAACCAAAATTGGATAAATCAATTAATTTTTAAATTTTGGCAAACTTGCTTTTGAACATGAGTGAGTTTAAAGACCCGAAATCAACAATTATTCGACCATTCGATCTATTGGAGAATCACAGGTTTTAACAGTAGGTACCGATATACCAACTGTTTAAATAAATCATAGAAGATGGTACACGAAGATTTTATGCAGACTTTTTCTGTAAAGATATAAAAAAGGCTACACGTAATAACAAAAAAAATAACGCCTCAATGGTGATACAGAAACGGACCCTGGCATGAAGCCAAGTTAACGCCTAAACAACATAGAACCTCTATGCTTATCGTGAACTTTTATCCCTTTTTCGAGGAAATTCGTGTCGTGCTAAAAGTCAGTTCATGCGACATATCCAATTCAGCTTCGCATAAGCAGCCTATAATGTTCCCAACACAGGCTTCCTCTCTGTGAAAGGGATGAATCTACCACGTGGGCCCAGTGCGAGTTGGTAGATGTCACATGTCTTCGAGTTTTTGGCTCTCGGATATGCCGATTTCCTCACCATATTTTCCCTCAAAAAGGTGAAGTTTTTGAGGGCAGTGGTGATGAAACAAAGGCCTGGGTTCAAATCCACAACCTACAACTCGTAAGTCGGGGCCATTTACCACTGCACTGCAAACAAACTGCTTTGCAGCTAGCGTTAATAAGAATGAAAAATAAACTAAAGAACCTCCTTTTTTAAGTCGGTTAAAAACACTCTGGGAGTGCCGAAGAAGTGAAAACAAAACACAAACAGAATACTTTGCCATCACTCACTGACATATCGGATATACATTAAAACCGAGTACACCCCGAGGACAGCCGAACACATCGGAAACGGTGTCAGTAACGGTAACAGTGGCGCGAATTGAATGGTTTTATCCCATCTTAAAAAATGATCACCGCGCCTAAAGAAGTTTTCACTTCAAAAATTGCAAAATGGCGTCAACATTGAATAAACACACGAACGCTACCTATAAAAATTTACATAAGTACTCGTAAACGCAGCAAATTCATTAGCAAAAAGTTTCTTGCTCTAATAACATCCTCACGAGTAAAACCATAAACGAACGAATGACAATACCACTAATTCTTTTTTACGTCGACGTTAAGAATAGCCCCCGAGTTCGTCGCTTGCACGTTCAAAGACGAAATTACCGAGTTCTCTCAGTATGCACAGAGCTACCAAATGTCTCCTCAGAAATATCAGCCTCGTTTTAACTTGATTGTCCAACTAAATCCACATTTTTATTCCGAACTAGCCAACTTACCGCCTTCCTTTTAAACGGCTTTACGCGAAAGAGTTTAAGCCCCTGAAGTCTGCACTTATATAGTCTTGCCATAAATAACGGAAGCTTGTTTAGTAGTTCGAGATGAAAAGTAGTGGGTTAGTGGGTAATCCTACAACAACTTTTAAAGCATTTCATAAACTATCTTCGTGGCATATAAAGTACTAGCTTCAGCCCGCGACTTCGTCCGCGTGAAATTACTTGCCCCCCCCCCCACCGCATCGCGTCGCCTGCCCGCACTATTATTTCGTTTTCGCTTAGCGTTCTTTCGAGTTGTAGGTCGTAGGAGTTGTAGGTGGTTCAAACCCAGACAGGTGCTCTACTTTGTGTAAATTATTTCATCACTACTGCTCTCAAAATGGTGAAGGTAAACATCGTGAGGAAACGGGCATGTCCTAGAAACAAAAATTCGAAGACATGTGACATCTGCCAACCCGCACTGGGCCCGCGTGGTGGATTACGGCCCACTCCCTCTCACCGAGAGGAGGCCTGTGTCCCAGCAGTGGGAACATCATAGGCTGATTATGTAGCGTTCTTTCAGATTTTTTGCTCGTCTTTTAAGAGTCCTAGCGTGATGTTAAATAGCATAAAGCCCCTTCTCAAGAGATGGCTATCAAATGCAAAAATAATTTTTCAAATCTGATTGGTAGAGCTAGAGATTAGCACGTTCAAACAAACAAATAAGCTCTTCAGCTCTGCAGCTTTTAATGGACTTGATTAATATCTCAACTGATGCAAAATAAGTCGGAAACGCGATATCATTCACATTTCTCCAGGAACAGTAAATCCCCTTATAATAAATCTTTGTCTGTTAGGTACTGATCGCGACTGTCTCGCTAATAAATCATGTCACAACTTCTACATCAGTGTGCTAAATAGAATTGAATAACTAAACGTCAGTTCAGAAGTATCTACCAGTCTGACACCAAATAAGGTCAGCCTACCTAAATAAACGGAATAGCCAACGTACCTACTATTAGGCTATCAATGGGCAATAAGTGCTCAAATATAGAGCCGGCCCATAAAAGAGCAATCGTTTTGCCTTATTAGTAATCAGTGGCGTAGCGTGGCTTGGCGGGGCCCCGTATAAAAATTTGTTTAGGGCCCTTTAGGAAAGGTAAAGATTTCTCACAAAAGAAAAAAAAAATTTTGCATAAAATTTAAAGAAATATTTATTCATCATAATTATCTATCTGTCGCTTTCTCCAAATTTTTTTACAAACAATTCAAATTAAATATACACTCTCCTTACCTTTTTTCGGCAAACTGATTTATTAAATAATTTATAGCTGATTTGCTTTTATGACTTAAGTAATTTGTGAAATTAAAAAAAAAATAAGCACGTTGGGGGCCCCCGTGGCCCGGGGGCCCCGTATAATTGATACGGCAGATACGGCGGTAGCTACGCCCCTGTTAGTAATACATGTATGGGACAATTGCGGCACGATTACAATTGTTATGGCGTTTTCACCAGTGTAAATTGATCTTTGGTGTAAAACACATCGTCTCCTAATAAATCAGGTTTCTGGTTAGAGTGGGGGGCGGGACGGGTCAGTACCGTTGGCACTATGTGCACTATATTACGACACGGAAATAGAAGACATAAAACGTAGCGGGAAACGGCATACCCTTTTAATGTTATCAAAATTATGGTGAAATGGGTAAGTGTTACTATGAAGTTATTGCGATTATTTACTAACAGTTTTGTAAGAGTAGTTACTCGTTAATTGTTATAAGTAGGAAAAGGCGCTTTTTTTTTCGCCATGGAAATCCTCATGGACTCCCTCTATCGTGGGGGAGACAGAGGGGCATGCCGGACTCTTACCGCCTAAAACCACCGCGGTGTTCCACCTCTACCTATGGCCGGGGGTGCGGAATTTGCATCGCAAGCATTCACCGCTCCTCCGACAGGTGGGAATAGGCGCTACGTAATATCTGTATCTATTTTTGTACACAAATATAAACATACGAGAGGAAACGTAACAGAAAAATACGTACATAATTATGTGATGCTTATTATTTCTAAGGAAATCTCTTCTAGCAAACCTGCGATAAGAGAGTACATAAAAAGAGATGTAGATAACGTGTTTAAGTATAAAAGGGAAAACAAAATACATACAATCAAAACAATTATCATTCTTTTTCTGTACCATAATTATTTTTTTTAGCTAGTAGGTTACCTGCTTATTTCTGTTGTAAGTATAATAATGAACACTTTATAAATCAAGTCTTCACGGTGTATTCCCGTTCGTCCCACCGACTTCGTCCCCCTCGTGGGACGAACGGGAATTCTTTATTTTTTTTCCCGATCGTCCCACTAATTTTATTGATGGGACGAACGGGAATAATTTATTAATTATTTTCATGTATTCCCGTTCGTCCCACCGACTTTTTTTTTTTTTGTTTGTTTTTATTTAATGATACTGTAATTCAGAGGTGTTACTTAATTCTAAACTCGCCAAACATTTACGTTTGATGGCGAGAGGTCCCCGTCGTGAGACGAACGGGAATTTACAAAAATAATATTAAAGGAGAATGGGCATTTTGGTACTCGCTCCAATAGCAATCATTGTGGTGTCATTGGATAGGTCTTTTCATCAGGAAAAATATTTACTATGGCGACTTGTCCCAAATCCTTGTCCGGAAACCACGGGAAGCCCCCAAAGTTCCAGTTTTAGTTGATATCATAATTGCAAATACGATAATATTACATATCTATCATGATTGAAGATACGAAAAATAAAAATGTTAAACTACATTATTTAAAACGAGAAATGTATTGTGTTACTACCGTTTTCATCACTGACCCCGGCGCCTCTTTTGGACATTGTTACCCGCTACAAACGTTTATCTTGGCTAGTGTTGAGGACTATTGTTGTGCTTATCGATTTGGATCATCGTTATGGAAGAACATCGCAACTGTGAGATGTGTCGGCGAGGCCTACATCGTGCTAGATACCAACAGCATGTTTTAACATATTAAATACTGAACATCAAGAATGGTACTCAGTACTTAAAAGTTGACCTTATGTGTATACTATCAGGGTTAAAGGTTACCAAAAATGTTCATTGATTTTAAAATCGCCGCAGCTATGTTAAATAACTTCCACATACCCATCGATGACAAAATTCACTCAGAGGCCTTCCTAAACATAAAAAAAAATTGAAAATAAAGAGAAAATAGGTTCCCCGAATCTACTTTATGATTATGTAGAAAGAAAACGTGTGAATAGCCGAAGAGCGGATTTTCAAAGAATAGAAAGTCACAGAATACAGGACTTCCTACTACTGACGGAATAACAGATTATTTTATCTTTCTTTGGGCACCTATCAACTGAAGCTAGCCCGATCCTACTGCAACGAGCATTTATCAAATGGACTATACATTTTAGAAATGTATAGAGAAAGCGCACTCCAGGATTTAAATGAATGTGACACAAAAGAAGATGCTTGGCTTTTACGCGGACGCATACAGTCGCGTCACGTACGGTCAAGAACTTATTATTGTTATTTATTGATAAAAAACAATGTTAATGAAAACGAAACCAATATCCATAACATTTTATGCAATTATTACTGCACGTGTTTGACCGTACGACGAACAGTCGGCACTTGTGCACATATAGTTTCAATCGTGTGGTATCTAGGATATGCCAGACATGAAAGCTTCACTGTTCCTGCAGCTTTCGTCAGCAATGTCATTATTGGTAATAATAAAAAAAAATAACGTTTCTTACTTTTGTTATTTTTTTTCTTTTTTATTCCTGTTTATTCATTTTAGTACCTATTAAGCAAAACACATGATTCTATATAAGACAACTATATAATATCACCATTATCTTAACATAATCAAACAAAAACATAAAAAAAATTAAATACTTAACACAAAATAACTCCGTTCCGACAGCAAATGGAGACAAGCGACTCGGTTATCATTAATCCTTGTAAAAAGACCTTTCCAATGATACATAGTATATTATAGCTTATTATAGCTATTGGGCCGAGTACCAGGCTTCATACATATTTATACATATTTGCCCGTTCTCCTTTGAAAGTAAACTACGAAACAACGATTAAACATTTTACGCACAAAATTATTTAGTGGGACGAATGGCACTAATCTAAGAACATATTCCCATTCGTCCCTCTAAAATCCTGGAGGGGACGATCGGGAACAAATTTAATATTATTTTTGTAAATTCCCGTTCGTCCCACGACGGGGATGAAGTTGGTGGGACGAACGGGAATACACCGTCTTCACGCTTCCATTTAATAAAGATATCCATTTCCTAGATAGAATAATTAATTTAATTAATTGCTTTCAATTACTAGTTAGTAATGAAGCAATGGAGTTCTTGGAAATTGATATGACTTAATTAACTTCGTTATTAGACGTTTCGTTTGATTCCCAATAATAATTATTTGCTACTACACCTTCAAAGACCTTGCCTCCTGCCGAGTCCTGCCCACCTACACTATGTCTGTACATAGTGTACTTTGTAAGTACAGATAGATTGTACTACAATCTGTCAAATTTCTTTAATAGATTTTCAACTTTATCGCTTAAACATAAGGTTCAAAGTTGATTGGGAAAATTTCACAATTTCGGGTAGCTTGATGTTCTGGCGTTTGTACCATTTATTAGTTACTAGTTTTGCCCGTGGTTTCACCTGCATGGAGGTCAGAAATTATGCCACGCGAGCGTTCTACCGGTATAAAAATCCAATGTCTCAGGTCCTGGTCTATTTAGCCGATAAGACGTGAAAAGGTAACAGACAGATCTAGACAGAGTTACTTTCACATTAAATAATATAATGTTAGTATGGAATCGTTTAATAAAACAGTTTAATGATTGAAAGACGAACCACGCATAAACTCAACGACTCTTCATGAAAACCTGGTCCAAATTATAAAAACTTACTTAGAATCCATCTAGTTTGTAGTTCCCTGATCAAGGACCAAAGACAGACAGACAGACAAATTTTCCATATTACCATACGTGCAGATGCCTCTTCCATTCTCTCTAAATCCGTATAAGTCCGACCACTTGTGTTCACATTAACAATGCACCTTCCCACACATGGACAAGCTTCAAGACCGACGCTTCGACGCTTCGTTTGTTTAATAGGTACATTATTGCTTCGAAATGTTATCTACTGGCATTTTGATTGTAAGGAATCAGAATAAAAGGTGTATGTTTACGCTTGATAACCCTTCTTCATAAAATAAACCCGCTTAGAGGCTTAGATAATGCAAACACCGTGGTTTAACGGTAGTTTATTGTTTTGTCACTTAAGGGGCAAGCGCCAGGGTAGCCAACGAAATTCAAATCTTCTTACGTTTTTTGATGACCATTTCATGGAAATATCAATCAATAGAACTATAATTATGAACTTAGAAGGTTGTATTGATGTTTTTTTTTCCATTATAAAATACTAGCTTCAGCCCGCGACTTCGTTCGCGTGAAACTTCTTGTTTCCCCCGAGCCACCCCGTCGTATCGCATCACCCGCCCGCGCTATCACTTAACGTTCTTTTTGACATTTCTTCTTTTTGCTCGGCTCCTAAGGGTCATAGCGTGATGTTAAATAGCCTATAGCCTTCCTCAAGAATTGGGCTATCAAATGCAAGAAGAATTTTTTAAATCCGACTGGTAGTTCCAGAGATTACCCCCTACATACAAACTTACAAACAAAGAACAATGTCAGATGTCCATAGTAACTTTGGCTCAATATTAATTTGTCATGGACAGTGAAAATTCTTACGTTTTTTTGTGTAGTTTAATGTCAAAAGCTTTTCTGTAATATCCACTTTTACACTGAACTTCTATACAGGGTGTTACAGAAAGGGTATATCAATACAAACGGGTTGAAGAGTGTATCTGGTCTAGAATCTCTGTACAAAATTTCAGCTCAAAAGCATTAACTTTGAAAATGCTTAATATTTTTTTATTTCGACATCACGGCGCTGCACTGGCGCGCGGCGGCGTGATGTGCGTGTACTAGGCGCACAGACACACTACAGATAATGGATAATGATCCTCGTAGTGCGGTGACACGTTTTTTATGATTTCAATTTAATAAACTATCGAAATAAAAAAATATTAAGCATTTTCAAAGTTACTGCTTTTGAGCTGAAATTTTGTACAGAGATTCTAGACCAGATACACTCTTCAACCTGTTTGTATTGATATACCCTTTCTGTAACACCCTGTAGAAGAAGTTATTCAGACATTTTAAATTGGAGGTTATTGTTGCTCTATCACGCGTCTGATAGCATCTTCTCTTTCTGAACTGTTATTTAAGGCGTGAGACTTTACACGATGCAATGAATGACCGCAACCAATACAAAGATTTCGATGCACAATTGATTCAGTTGGCGCATTGCTACTTGTTGGATTACTTGTTTGTTTAATAAATAACCAACTGTAATGACAAACAACACTGACATTTGGAATTTAAAACCAACAAAATACGGTTGTGTTGCAAATTAACATTTAGCTTAGTTAAAACAGTTGACATTCTATTAATAAAAATCGTACTTTACCTCAGAAAGTGAAGTCCATTGCCGTAACAATGAATGGACATCGTCAGATTCAAGTAAATGCCGTTCCATCCGGAACACATTTATACCACAATTAATACAACGTAGTTGATGGTACACTGTCACAAAATGTGTGGTATGAATATATAACACAATAAGTCTATAAAGCAAACGCAGATGAATTCGAGAAGGAACCAAACGTACACAATCACATAGAAAAACACCGACAACAACAACATGTTTGAACTGGCGCGCGCGATTTTGACAGAACTACAAGCTTTTTTTTTTTTTAATGGCGAACTGCTGGTTGCCATTACAAGGCGATTAAGTTATCGAATACAGATCAGGAAAATCGATTTCTTGAATTTCGTTCTAATATTCTTTAAAAAATAATAAATGTATTTTAATAAACACGATGAACGTATTATTTAGATAAAAAATAATAATAATAAAAGACAATTGTGAGGTGGTAAATAAAAACTAAAGAGTAAATCGCTTTAATTATTTAGAATAATCGATTACAGTGGCAGAATAGGTAACTACCTGACACTTTTATTTAAAAAAAAGTAAAACCTGGAATTCAAGAACATGATTAGTAAAATGATTACTTATTAAAACGATTTTCTTTTCGAACAGTTCTCGAAAAGAAATAAATATTTTTTTAGAAGTTGGAATTTTATATTTAAATTGTTGTAGGTAAAAACTTCGTGTCCGTGTGAATTTAGTTTTAAAAGTTGTGTGAGCCGAAATCTGACATTGTTCTTTTACCTCTTTATAATATTAGTATAGATAGACTAGCTGCACCCCGCGGTTTCACCCGCATAAGTATCGATCCTGTAGGAATATGGGGATAAAAAGTAGCCTATATATTAATCCTGGGTGTCAGCTACCACTATACAAAATTTTATCAAAATTGGTCCAGCCGTTTGAGCGTGAAGAAGTAACAAACATATAAACACACCCTCACACACACACAAACACTCACAAACTTTCGCCTTTATAATATTAGTGTGATGATAGTGTGATTCTTAATTCTTATCATGCCTTGTGTTGATGTCGGCTCAATGGAGCCACATTGTCAAAAATATATAATTTACTGAAACCACATCTGGATAAGCCGATTGCAGATCATAATAATATTTAAAAAAAAAGACGGGTTGCACTCCGGGAGTGCCGGCAGAAGTGAAAACTTGAATATTAACGTTGAAATAAATCAATTATTAATTGAATTAATATAACTCATTTTTTTTCACTATTTCTGCGTCCCTTTTTTCATTAATAGATGCACTTTGTTCAATTTCCATATTTTAAACACTTTATATACACGAATGTTACGAATACACAGCAGTGTGTCCACGTCCACTTCCACTTCGACTTCGACTTTGACTTCGACTTTGACTTCGACTTCGACTTCGACTTTGACTTCGACTTCGACTTTGACTTTGACTTCGACTTCGACTTTGACATCGACTTTGACTTCGACTTCGACTTTGACTTCGACTTTGACTTTGACTTCGACGTTGACTTCGACGTTGACTTCGACTCCGACTTCGACTCCGACTTCGACTTCGACTTTGACTTTGACTTCGACTTTGACTTCGATTTCGACTTCGACTTCCACTGCCGCTTCCACTTCCACTCCATCCAATCCATCCATCCATCCATTGTCGTGTGTCACTAAACTTGGTTCACTTCGGTTGGCGCCGCCGTAGAAAGAGAGGCGGGGGGGGGGGGGGGGGGAATCTCTCCTGACGGTCACGTGTCCTGACGCGATGCCCTGACGCGAGTTTAACATTTTTTACCCATTACAAAAAGTGTTCAACGCCGCTAAAGAAGTTTTCACTTCAAAAAACCCGTGTGTTTTAGAAACGGAAAATAAACCCAGTATATTCTTACTCCAAATTACTCTCGTAACAGAGTAGAATGTTTTTAATATCACAAACACAAACGTACAGATTGGAAGTTGGTGAAGCGGGATGTAATATCCGGTAGGAGCGAACTCTGATTTTTAGTATGATTTTGCAGCCGCATATTTTTAAAATGTGCCAAGTTATCAAATTATAGAAGCTAAGAAAATTCAGAGTAAACTAAATGTATACCTACATCTATACAAATAAATAAAAGTGTCTCTTTGTAATGACAAATAACAGCTTTTTGCTAAATGCATAATGAAAGTCTATAATAATTATTACTAATAACAAAACAATTTTTATTTTCAACTTTTGCCTGTCTGTTTGTTCTGGCTTATCTCTGAAATGGCTAGACCGATTTTGACAGGGCTTTCACTAGCAGATAGCTGATGTTATAAGGAGTAACTTAGGCTTTTATTTTAGACTAGCATCTTCCCACGACTTCGTCCGCGTGAAATTTCACCCTCCCCCATTCACCCCTTTAGGGGGTGAATTTTGTAAAATCCTTTCTTAGTGCACCCCTAGACCTCATAAGGAACCTACGTGCCAAATTTGGAATCTCTAGACCCAGCAGTTTGGGCTGTGCGTTGATATGTCAGTCAGTCAGTTTCTTCTTTTATACTATATTTAGATATAGAAATCTTCTTCTATATTTAGATAAAGAATTAGGATTCTGCGCTAAACAATTAAACCCCATGAAATCCAATTTGTTTTCCGACATGCACGCGAACCAAGCAAGTTATCCATTAAAAAGAAACGTTAATGTATAATTTCATGAATTGAAATACTTTTTGTTTTTTATTCAAAAACATTCAGCTTAAAATACAGTTGGAATATTTCTCTACGACTTGCTAAAATAACATGAAATCTAATTAGAGAAGAGCTCTTAACCTTCCCTTTAGTTTGTGCATACCTGAAAGTTCTGAGGACTTATTCACGATTATTCGCAGGGACGTATTCAGAGGTGACAGACCGAGAAATGTGACTTGAATAGGATACCCACTTTAATTAAATTGACACTTTAGAAGAGTCGTTTTAATAGTCGGAGTCTTATATTATATAGTTCCAGTCTTTTAACAAAAATATTTACCAGGCGCTTTACTCTGTGTAAATTATCTCATCACCACTGCTCTCAAAACGGTGAAAGAAAAACATCGTGAAGAAACCGGCATGTCGTAGAACCAAAAATTCGAAGGCATGTGACATCTACCAACCCGCACTGGAACAGCGTGGTAGATTACGACTATTACGGCCCAATTCCTCTCACCGAGAGGAGGCCTGTTTCCCAGCAGTGGGAATATTATAGGCTGATTATGCTATAAAGAATGCTTTCAACCTTAGTGCTAAAAGCCACCATACCTACTTTTAAAAACCGGTCAAGCGCGAGTCGAGCTCGCGCACCGAGGGTTCCGCACAAATTTGTAGGTATGTAACTACAAATTTACGGTTTTCGGATATTTTCCTTTATCTGTGCTATAAGACGTTTCTTCGTACCAAATTTCAAGATTCTGAGTTTACGGGAAGTACCCTGTAGGTTTTGATTCCCTTGCGAGTGTCGAAAATTTGCGGCATAAACGGCTGTATCTTTTGATTGCGTTGGCTTAGAAGTTTGATTTTTTCACAGCTCCAAGGAACAGTAGACTTGAGTATTTGATATAAATTCCAGCTTGATACCTCCACGCGTTCCTGAGAAAAAAGGTCTTGACAGACAGACAGACAGACGGACGGACGGACGGACGGACAACAAAGTTATCCTATAAGGGTTCCGTTTTTTCCTTTCAAGATACGGAACCCTAAAAACGACTTGGGTAATACTTATTACCCTTAATTTGAGATCGTAAAATATAACGTTCAACATTTTAGGCTTATAAAGTTTGTTGACTTCACAGGGAAAGTAGCAAAAGTAATATGTTATGTCGTATCTAAAGTTAGTGAAAACAAATCCATTTGATTTTCACAACGGTCTAGTAAAACACAGACTGTAATTATGCGCTGAAATAACACTTAGAACTTTATAAGTATTTAGTAATAGTATTAAACTAACGGTTAACGTTAACAGCCTTAATAAAATCTATCTTGGCACAGACTTATTCCTATACTAACATTTGCTCCCAACTTTGCATACATTTGGTTGCAAATTGAGCAAAAATGTGTAGGTAATACCTCTTCTTAGAAGGGTAGAATGATATCATCTCATTTGGTATGCGGACTTTAGATTAAAAGAGGAAGTCACTATATATTTTCGTTTAACATTTTCAAGCGATGCGCGAACAGAATGTCTGCAAAGTAATCTGAATGAACTATTCTATTTGACTCGTGTAATTTTATACGCTTTCAGAGTACTGTCTAAATACTTGGAACTCTGAAAACAATTTAAAACCAACACCCTTCATACTTTTTAAAGAACTTTGTTCATTTTCTTTTCCGTCTAAAAATAATAATCCACTTTCCAAAAAGGGTAATTACTTTTCATAATTACTTCCTCATCTGTATCAGCTGCTTTTGTGCATTATGTTTATAATCGTTTTTGGAATAAGTTGGTTTGACTGATGAATCTCAATTATTTGTTGTCATAGAACGACCTTCAAAAAAATCCGGTGTATTCCCGTTCGTCCCATCGACTTCGTCCCCTTAGAAAACAAACACGAAATTAAGCATTTAAAATGATAACATACCATTACCAATTAAGCTACAAGACATAATATATAATAATATCTCTGTGTGTAGAAATGTTGTATTGTTTTAAATACAATAAATGCTTTCCGAATTTCGTGTTTGTTTTCTAAGGGGACGAAGTCGATGGGACGAACGGGAATACACCAAAAATCCGACGCAAATGCCGAATTTTCCCGACGACGACAGTGATGAAAAAGGAGTCCATACATTATCAAAGATTTGAGATTTTTCCGACTTTTTGTAGGATTTTGTTCTCTTAGCATCGATCAAGACTTGATACTCGTGTGATTTTGTGTGACTTATGACGTAGCCTGCAGCCCAAATACCAAATTGTAGTTTGTATGCAGTGGAAAATTCGGGATGCAAAATTTGTCTTCATTCTTTTAGTTTAAAACTAGCGTTTACCCGCGGCTTTGGTCTTGTGGATGGCGGAAATTATCCTACGGGCCTTCATGTGCACCCCACGCTGTTTATCTATGTCCTAACTCAGGTCATAGTAGGTATGTCTGTGTGCCCTTCATCGAAATCTGTTCAGCCGTTGAGGCCTAAAAAGGACAGACCCACAGAGTTACTTTCTAATTTATAATATAAGTATGGACGGATTTCTGTATTGTAGACATGATATGATTTGTAACTCGTCTGCGTTAATGCTATGTTGCCTCAAACTAACACAACTTTAATAACTGAATAGCATCTCGCTAGTGGGTTCTTACATTTAACTAGAAAGTTGTAACTAGACCAGGAAAGTTCCTATGTTCAGGTATTTCACGCAGCCTTAATGCATGTTGCTTGATTAAAATACAACGCTTGGCTGCCGCTGGTTTATGTACAGCAAATTCAATAATATTCTGTACACTTTTGCCTTTAAGGCTCAACCGCAAAGGGGCGCGACGCGACTCTAGTAAAACAATTTTTATGAAAACTTTATGGAAATTGTTCAGCCAAAGTCGCGTCGGCCTGTCTGTGGGAGCCTTTATTAAGCCTTTAGTCTACCTATAAACTTATACGTTTTAATATTAACGACCCTGTAACAAAGAAGATTATATTAAGGGGGAACCACCAGGGTAGCCCGCGAAATCCAAATTTTCTTAGGTTTTTTGTAATTAGCAGGTCAGTGTCAGGTTGTAGGTATGTTGAACAAAATATTATTCGCAAGCGTAATTCTTGTTACGCTTGCGAATAATATTTACATACTTATGTATTTACAAAATTATATCATTAAAATCATAAATACAACGCTCTAAGTTCATATAATCCTATTGATTCATATTCCATGAAATAGTCATTCAATAAGATTAAAAAAGGAAGACTTCCTTTCTTGGCAGGAAAACGTAAGAAAATTTGAAATTCGCGGGCTACCTAGCGCATTCCCCTTAAGTAGTTTTATCATTCTTATAAAGTAGCTAGATTTAACATGAATTCAATTTGCTCGTCTTGGTTTAATATTACATTCTAGCTAGATCGTTCCGTTAGATTTTCTTAAAAGCAGGTGAAGTCTATGTAAAACAATTGGTAAATAGCTCAAACATTCATTAATATAATTGCACAAAAGCTGTCAAAAAAATAATATAAGAAAAATGCATGTAGGTTTGAGAACATATTTTCACTGCACTGAAGCTCGAATGCAGTGACATTAACTCTACTGTTCTGTCTCCAGCTTGCAAAGCCCTTAGCAGGCCCATTACTTGTAGTAACATATGGACCGGGTCTACCACTGGACATTTACGTGTTTCTGTACACTTGTGCTATTTTAGAGCCGAGTAAATAGTCCACATGTGTATTGTATGTGAACTAGAATGTAATGTACCTACTGTATTTCAAACTGTTTATCAGCACCAGCACTTGGACTACGGATTCCGGAAACCGTCCTTACATCCTTAACTCCTTACAGCTACCTACTTATTTACGAGTATAGTTATTTAAAATGGTACAACACCAATTACATTCATTAATATAGAAACCATTATTACGTTGTCAATAATTATACATACACATAAACTATAATTAACAGTAATTATGTTGTTATAATTAAATTTAAAACTAACACGAAACAGTGGACTCCCTTGCATAGTTTCTCTCATACGCATAATATTACTCCATTCATCCACAAACACATCACATTCAGGGTTGGCAGTGAGCAGGGCATTTAGCGTTTTTACAGTACGACAGACTCATTCGGCACTGGCTGGCAGTTGCGCAAACAGATTGTGCCGTGGCGGCTCTGATGACGGTGTCCGATGTATTTGTCGGGCACAAATAGGTAATCGGCGGAAAAGGTCATGGAGCTCTGGGCAGTCGATGCGTCCCCGTAAGGTCTTACAGGCAACCGTGAGCTGATCAAGGCCTACTTACTAATTAAAGGCTGTGGCGTCACGTACCTATTGTATATTTGTAAAAGCACCTTAGAATATGTGGCTTCGCCTGTATTATGTTTATACAAGTATTTTATAAGTTAGTCAGGAACGCACCTTTCGGGACTACATGACCTAAAGTGCGGTCACTGTCGGACTGCATAGAAAAGAAAGAGAAGCGCGATGACACAACCCTGGTAATTTATTGCAAAATATGAAGCAATTATCTATTTACAAAAAATCTGTTGTTTGGACTAAAAAATTAAAACACTAGAGTTTTAGTATGTTGCTCGTAGAATAATCTGACAAAAAATCATAATGATTGTATGTACATTCGTATGGTTTTTATTGTAAAAAGAAAGTTTTTAGAGGTATCTTCATGATTTTTTCTATCGTATCAAATTAGTTGTAGGTATTATGTTTTTAACACACTATCTACCTAGCATATATCCTGAAGAGTATCATATATTTTTTTGATTTTGTTTACTGTAGTCGATCATGTACTTTTAGGCATTATAAAACTTGCGTTTTTTGCATTTAGGTCCTGTAAGCCCCTTAAGTGGCAACACTAAGCTACAATCCGGGGCACTACCCATAACGTTCCTTAATTAGCGTCCCTCTCTTGCTTGTCAACCGTCGCGGGACACGGACTAGATTTTAAGTCATTAGTTTATTTTGTGTCTACTAGTTTAGTATATCTGTTACCGGCCAAACCCGATTTCAGGACAAACTAGTTTAGCCTAGGCTAAACTAGTTCCGTCGACATAGGATGCAAGGGCGAGCGAAGGGCACCCCGAGGTTCGGTTTGGTTAGGTTACTTTAAACCCTTTACACAGAAATAGGGGCCCGCGAAGCGGGGCTCCGTCGACATAAGATCCAAGGGCGAGCGAAGGGCACCCCCTATCGCGTATAGGAAGAACTAGTTTAGCCTAGGCTAAACTAGTTTGTCCTGAAATCGGGTTTGGCCGGTAACATATCTATCTATACTAATAATAAATCCGAAGAGATTATTTGTTTGAACGCGGTAATATCTAGAACTACCAGACGGATTTGAAAAATTATTTTTGCATTTGACAGCAACTGCGGTCGATAATCCCACGAAAAAAGTCATCAAATTAATTTATTTTATTACGTATGTGACGTAGGTATGCAGAGTTTTACTAGCTAATTTCATTTGACCCTGTAAATGTCCTCTATTATCAGATTTCTAGAACTCTTACCGAAAATCAACGATACAACCAACTATTCCTGATAAATTCATACATATTTGAGTGACATATTCCCATTGCTATATTAAACATGTCGACTACAAGAATAGTAGGCATTTCTATGACCAATCAAAAAGACCTGTACACACTTTATTGTAACATGTTTTTTGCCTGAGATTCGAAGAGCGGAGAAGGTCGGTAGAGGTCAGGTAATACTGGCGATTGTCATTTCTTTATTTTGGTAGCACGAAGTAGTCCGGAAGAAAACTACCCACGCACTATGCCGTAACCTTCTTTGCCCATTATAGTTTGTCGAACCCAAACAGGCTAGAACGCCCAAACATAGTCCCGTATTCTATTGTGATATGCAATTATTATTCGGTATACTTTTATCGAATTCATTATTCAAGTTTCATGCCCAAGACACTGGTTTTCATTTGCGACTTCTCTCGGTTTTGCGGTACCCCACAATAAGGTACTACATTCCTTTCTCCCTTTTTTTATTTACATCTTACAGGTTTGTTGGAGGGTCACACGGAATTTAAAGGAGAATAATTAAATTTCAACAAGGAATTTCCGTTATACGGCACGTACGTTTAGGGTCGGTAAGGAAAATTCACTTTGACTATACACGCATAATATGTTGTGTAGAAATCGGTTGCCCTGATGTAGGATGGGCATGTGATGCGAAGGAATGAGAAAAAATGCCGTGAGGAAAGTTTTAAGTATGAATGTGGAAGGCAAAAAGGAGAGTAGGGAAAAGATCAAAGAAACTATGGATGGTCTGTGTGGAAGATGACATAAATAGAATAGAATAGAATAAAATAGTTCTATATTTGCCCAGAAAGTAGGTACAAGTTACAGATGTTAAGTTTAAAAACTAAACCTAAATAATTATTATTTCCTTTATTTCATTATTTACATTTCAATTGTATTTTTAAATATTAGCATATAAAAAATATAAAAACATTTAAAAATATAAAAAATAGTAGTCCGCCGGTGTCGGGAGCAGGGTCGAAGCTACCGGTGGTTAGGGCTTCAATTATTATTATTATAAAATGATCCTAATCTAACTACCCTAACAAAGGCACGCAACCAGTTTTAGCTACTTATAATAATAAAGACTCATTAACATTATATATATTATTAACACATTAATCAAATCAATTTATGATTACCATGTCAAGATGAAATTCAGTACATTATTTGAAATAGGCAATACAATAGGTACATAATGTCGAGTTTAATAAAATGGGATTATAAATTCGTTCGTGGGATTATAATTCATGGCTAGAAAGGGGGTGACTACTGATATGTCGACTAAAAGAGCAGTATGGAAGAAGAACAAATGCTGCGCCGACACCAAATACAAAAACCAATTTGCATGCTATGTTTAATCTTGGCAAAACATGTCTGCACTATTTTTGTACTCGAAGACCTTTTTATACCATGTTTTACGCCAATAAATATATTATTATTATAAATAAATTGGACCTGGGGCCGTATTACGAAGTAGTAGGTAATGCCATCATGATTCCAGTGCGAAAAAGGAATGACGGTATCGGTCATGTATAGCACCATCTCTCTCTTACACTGGAATCATGAATACGGCACCTGCAGGTAATTCCGTAACATACTAACAGTAGCAATGACTTTCATTTCGACAGTTCAACAACATTCATTGCGCTATACATGTTGTTGATTGGACAATTTTTTCGAACATAAGACGAAATGGATTAGAAGTGTCCTTCAAAGTTATTCAGATTCCGTGCAGGGCAGGAGAATGATGATGACTTTTATTTTTTAATGTAGTGAAGAAATCATGCTGTATTTTTCTATGAAATTTGTTGAACGATTCTTGACGGCCATGAGCGAGAAATGTCAAAATGTCTAGCTAGAACCTAGACTGGATATCACTACTAATGGAGGAAACCAATTTCTTGTAGATACGACTGAAATCTGTATACTAATAATAAACTATCCGTCAGATTTGAAATTTTTATTTTCATTTTATAGCCCAATTATTGAGGAAGGCTATAGGCTATTTAACATCTCGCTATGACCCTTAGAGGCCGAGGAAAAGAAAATCAGCCAGAAAGAATGCTAAGCGAAAGCGAAGAGTTCGGGGGAACAAGGTACAGACGCCAGCACATCAACCTACCCGAAACTGTCAACATTTCCTAATCAACTTTGAACCTTATTCTTTAGTGATAAAGTTGAAAATCTATTGAAGAAATTTGACAGATCGTAGTAGGTTGATGTGCTGGCGTCTGTACATTTCTTTGTCTCCGTTTGTACCAACCCACTTGCAATATACTTACCCCCCCCGTAACGATTTTACGTAAAACAGAATTTCATTGCTTACCGGTTCCTTTTGGTCTACTTTTTTAACATTCATAGCATTAGGAGTTAGGATCGAAAGCAAACAGTATGATAACTGCGAACATGATCTTTTATTTACATGTCGGGACAAATAAACAGCTAAGGAAAACTAGGGAGCGACCCCACTATGCCATTCTCAGTGTAAGAAGTTACATCTCTATTAATATGTACAGTCAACAAAAGAAATAAGTATGCAGGATCGTCGGATATACAGGTTGAAATTGAAAACATGCTACAAATCGAAATGGGAGATTGTACTCATTATTATGAACAACTTTTACTATGGGACCAAACCAAAAATCGCGAAAAATAATCAGCTGTTCTCTACATTTTGACGAGTTATGCGAACATAAATGTAGGTAACCGCTGATTTTTTTTCGCGATTTTAGGTTTGGTCCCATAGTAAAAGTTGTTCATAATGACGAGTACAATCTCCCATTTCGATTTGTCGCATGTTTTCAATTACACCCTGTTGTTGAAGTTTGGTAAGAAACCGATGGATGTTCTCGAATAAAATTTAATTTGATTAATAGAAAACAAACAGCTCATTTATCAAATTAAATTTCAGTCGACAACATCCATCGGTTTCTTAGTAAACTTCAACTATATCCGACGATCCTGCATACTTAACTCTTTTATTGACTGTACTAACGCAGGTAAAGGTTACTGTCAGGTAAGTATCTTTCTTTAGTGCTTTGTCTACAAAGACTACTTAGAAGTTTTGTCTTAGCTTTGGGTTAAATAGTAAATACCTACCTTAATAGAACAACCTAGGGTCCTAGGAACTTTATAATTATGACAAGCTTGCATAGTTTTAATGAGGCACCTACCTACTCTATTCATATAATTATGTATTACGGCACTCCAACGACTAATTCACATAAACATTAACAGAGAGCTTAGTCTTATTTTATAAAATACTACATACAGTAAACTTATAACTTAAAGGTGTGCACAGCACTATTTACACGACAAAGAAGAAACGGATATTTTTACAAATCTTTTAAAAAACGACTTCATTTTTATAAAAAATCATAACCCTCCTTTTTGCTTCACCGTAGTCGGGTAAAAAGGATCAGCAAGAAGTGTTACCTACATTATATAAAAACATACAACGAGACACTACTAGTTTAACAATGGTAACAATTCCCTTGTTCACAACCTAAAAATTTAAGTTCAGTGCATCTTTTTCTTTCTATTTCATTAAAAAAAGGATAGAATATAAAGAACAATGTCAGATGTCCATAGTAACTTTGGCTCAATATTAATTTGTCATGGACAGTGAAAATTCTTACGTTTTTTTGTGTAGTTTAATGTCAAAAGCTTTTCTGTAATATCCACTTTTACACTGAACTTCTAAAGAAGAAGTTATTCAGACATTTTAAATTGGAGGTTATTGTTGCTCTATCACGCGTCTGATAGCATCTTCTCTTTCTGAACTGTTATTTAGGGCGTGAGACTTTACACGATGCAATGAATGACCGCAACCAATACAAAGATTTCGATGCACAATTGATTCAGTTGGCGCATTGCTACTTGTTGGATTACTTGTTTGTTTAATAAATAACCAGCAGTAATGACAAACAACACTGACATTTGGAATCTAAAACCAACAATATACGGTTGTGTTGCAAATTAACATTTAGCTTAGTTAAAACAGTTGACATTCTATTAATAAAAATCGTACTTTACCTCAGAAAGTGAAGTCCATTGCCGTAACAATGAATGGACATCTTCAGATTCAAGTAATTGCCGTTCCATCCGGAACACATTTATACTACAATTAATACAACGTAGTTGATGGTACATTGTCACAAAATGTGTGGTATGAATATAAATCAATAAGTCTATAAAGCAAACGCAGATGAATTCGAGAAGTAAACAAACGTACACATAGAAAAACACCGACAACAACAACATGTTTGAACTGGCGCGCGCGATTTTAACAGAACTGCAAAAGTTTTTTTTTTTTTTAAGTGAAAACTTCTTTAGCGGCGTTGAACACTTTTTGTAATGGGTAAAAAATGTTAAACTCGCGTCAGGGCATCGCGTCAGGACACGTGACCGTCAGGAGAGATTCCCCCCCCCCCCCCCCCCCCGCCTCTCTACGGCGGCGCCAACCGAAGTGAACCAAGTTTAGTGACACACGACAATGGATGGATGGATGGATTGGATGGAGTGGAAGTGGAAGTGGAAGTGGAAGTGGAAGCGGAAGTCGAAGTAGAAGTCGAAGTCGAAGTCGAAGTCAAAGTCGGAGCCGAAGTCGAAGTCAAAGTCGGAGCCGAAATCGAAGTCGGAGTCGAAGTCAAAGTCAAAGTCAAAGTCGAAGTGAAAGTCGAAGTCAAAGTCAAAGTCGAAGTCAAAGTCAAAGTCGAAGTCGAAGTCAAAATCGAAGTCGAAGTCGAAGTCAAAGTCGGAGCCGAAGTCGAAGTCGAAGTCGGAGTCGAAGTCAAAGTCAAAGTCAAAGTCAAAGTCGAAGTCGAAGTCGAAGTCAAAGTCGAAGTCGAAGTCGAAGTCGAAGTCAAAGTCGGAGCCGAAGTCGAAGTCGGAGTCGAAGTCAAAGTCAAAGTCGAAGTCGAAGTCAAGTCGAAGTCGAAGTCGAAGTCGAAGTGGACGTGGACACACTGCTGTGTATTCGTAACATTCGTGTATATAAAGTGTTTAAAATATGGAAATTGAACAAAGTGCATCTATTAATGAAAAAAGGGACGCAGAAATAGTGAAAAAAAATGAGTTATATTAATTCAATTAATAATTGATTTATTTCAACGTTAATATTCAAGTTTTTACTTCTGCCGGCACTCCCGGAGTGCAACCCGTCTTTTTTTTATTGGCGAACTGCTGGTTGCCATTACAAGGCGATTAAGTTATCGAATAGAGATCAGGAAAATCGATTTCTTGAATTTCGTTCTTATATTCTTTAAAAAATAATAAATGTATTTTAATAAACACGACGAACGTATTATTTACATAAAAAATAATAATAATAAAAGACAATTGTGAGGTGGTAAATAAAAACTAAAGAGTAAATCGCTTTAATTATTTAGAATAATCGATACAGTGGCAGAATAGGTAACTACCTGACACTTTTTTATTTAAAAAAAAGTAAAACCTGGAATTCAAGAACATGATTAGTAAAATGATTACTTATTAAAATGATTTTCTTTTCGAACAGTTCTCGAAAAGAAATAAATATTTTTTTTGAAGTTGGAATTTTATTTTTAAATTGTTGTAGATAAAAACTTCGTGTCCGTGTGAATTTAGTTTTAAAAGTTGTGTAAGCCGAAATCTGACATTGTTCTTTTAGTTTGTTTAGTCTTGTCAAATTAATCAGCGCCTGGCACTCCATACAAGTTTGGATGTGATTAAAAACTTGCCTACTAAAATTACGTCAATTTACGTCAGGCGCTGATTAATTTGACAGGACTAAACTAAAACTTATCTTCTGTCCTTTTCTTAATGAAATAAAAAGAAAAAGATGAACTGAACTTATATATAGTTTAGTTTGTAAACAACAGAATCGGCACCAATATCGTATTAAGGTAATAACGTAAACCCACAACGCTGCCCACGCAGACATCAAACTTTAAGAAAAGTAAAAGTAATCGCTAGTGGCTTTATTATTACTTTGTTTTTATACACCACAGATAATTATTAAAGAAGAACTTGATTTCATTGGTGTGTATTCTAGCAACTAAAGTTAACTACAACGCGTGGGCGCGCTGCCTCATAAATATCACTTAGTAGTAGTACCTTAAGAATAGGTAAGTGGGGCTTAAGAACATAAGAAGCAAAATATTATATTTAAAAATATTAAAGGTATTAGAAATTAAATATTATTAGTAAGTAAGCTTATTACTAAGGTCCGATTTCACCAAACTCAGATATCTTTTAACCGTTTAATAAAATTTACGTCTGACAGTTTTAGTATGGAAAAACTGTCAAAAATTCAAAATTTGCTCTCAGAATAAGACTTATTCTTTGTAGGTATAAAAGTTTGGTGAAATTCGCCCTAAGTAAGTTAGCTTATTTCTCTGATTCATTGTTTTATGCATTTTATGTTTGCCTCATCATCATCTGCCTAGCCTTTTCCCAACTATGTTGGGGTCGGCTTCCAGTCTAACCGGATGCAGCTGAATACCAGTATTTTACATGGAGAGACTGCCTATCTGACCTCCACAACCCAAGGTAATACGAAACCTCTTGGTAAGACTGGTTGTCAGATTTTCCGGCTTCTCTAACGACCCGTGACGACGCATTTCATGTTTACCTATAAGTACCTAATTGACGCACTATTATTCTACTTTTAAAAATGTATTATGTGGTTGTATTAGTGTAATCAATTGTAGGTGAACCTAATAAAAAAGAAATAACTAAATCTAAGTAATCAATTTTTATATTAGATGCGAGGTTATATTAATTAATCCTTTATTTTATTTTTAAGAATGATTATCTATTCTTTGGAAAGTCAGTTTCGAGTACTTTGGGAATAACCCATCTATTTGCCAGCACGGTTGGTGACGCACTAAGATTCAATAGAGCGTGTCTTAATTCTATGACTGTTTAGACTTATTAGGCATGAACCAGTTGCTGTTACTCATTATTCCTAGAATCAGGTAAGGAGAGTTACTCACTTTATTTCGTGGATTTATGAGTAGATGCTGTGATTTGTAGTAGATAGATACCTAGTAGGTATCTACTTACAACTGTTGAAGCACAGAACTGATGGACACTAGTGATGGCGCCAAACACGTATGTAGCGGTATCTACAACGGCACATGCGAACAACGCGTCATACTGACGTCACGCAAATCCTGCATCTCGCAAGCAGAATTTACCGCGCAACTAGCATAGATACAACGACTCGACATGAATCATTGGGCAGTTCTCCACCAGACACAACACCCGTCTGGTCGGAGGATCCTCCCTTTTCTATAGAGTATGAGTGAACTTTACACCCTGTTCCTCGTACGTCTATACGTAAACGAGTTCTGGGCCGAGTACATTTTGATTGCCGTCGACACGCTATGAAGAAGACTGTTGAAGTAGGTATAAGGTTGTTTTTTAACCGACTTCAAAAAAAGGTGGAGGTTCTCAATTCGGTTGATTTCTTTTAGGTATATTACCTCAGAACTCCATTATTTATAAGCCGATTTGCAAAATTCTTTTTTAATGGATAAGGTATGCCTCAGGGGTGGTCCCATGTAAATTTTATTATTTTTTATTTGTTTGGTAGTTTTTGAGTTAGCTTCAATAATACGATTTTTTTCCACTTAGTCTATATTGATGATGTTTTAATAACTTCCTGTCACTGATATTTACATAGCAAATAGTGTTATATGTGAATTTGTGTGGGGTACCTACGTACAAGTAAAATGTTAAATATAAAAACATTTTTAAGTACAAAGAAAAACGACTTAAAAAAAAAGGATGTCGGTGTCAAATAACGAAAATGCGTAACCAACGACATCGACTGGATCTTTTTTTCTGGAAGTCGGTTGTTTTTTTTTTTTTTTTGTAAAAAAGTTTTTTAATTGTTTTTAACCTATGTTTTTATCAGATATTTTCTAAGAATTTCAATGCGATATTGATGAAGAAATTTTAAATTATAGTCGTAATACATGTGTAATTCAATGTCTTCGATTACGATTCGATACATTTAAGATCGTCGTAGAAGTTCACATGACTTTTAATACAAATTATTTGTGCAGATTTCACTGGAAGGAACAGACGAGTCCTAGAGTCTGGAGTGGAGACCGCGTATCGGCAAGCGTAGTGTCGATCGGGCGGTCGCTCCCCAGCTAGAGAGACCTAAGACCTTAAGACGGTGGCTGGGACAGACTGGATGAGGAAGACGGAGGACAGGTTGTTGTGGCGCATCATCATGGGTAGCAGTTCAGGTATATTATACAGGGTGTTACGGAAAGGGTACAAACGGGTTGAAGAGTGTATCTGGTCTAGAATCTCTGTGGAAAATTTCAGCTCAAAAGCAGTAACTTTGAAAATGCTTAATATTTTTTTATTTCGATAATTTATTAAGTTGAAATCACAACAAACGTGTCACCGCACTACGAGGGTCATTATCCATTATCTGTAGTGTGTCTGTGCGCCTAGTACACGCACATCACGCCGCCGCGCGCCAGTGCAGCGCCGTGATGTCGAAATAAAAAAATATTAAGCATTTGCAAAGTTAATGCTTTTGAGCTGAAATTTTGTACAGAGATTCTAGACCAGATACACTCTTCAACCCGTTTGTATTGATATACCTTTTCCGTAACATCCTGTATACAGACTGAGTTGTTTGAATTTTTACTGACAAAAACTGATTAAACTAATTTTCACTGAACGAAAAATTAGACTTCAAGAAGAAGAATAATCAATCTAGGTAACAAACTAAAATAAGAGTAAAAACTAGGTAGGTACTATAAATTTATAGGTCATCGACTTTATCAGATGTAATCTTATAAACCGGTCACTATTAAGTACCTAATAGATACATCTTCGTATGACTAATTAATTTCTGAATAATTTATCCTGACTCAATAAACGTTTTTACATCTAGGAACTAGTTTTCAAAACATGACGTCATTCCTCTCCGATAAGTCTATCATCTAGCTAGTCAGCTTCCGCATAAAATTATACTAATTATAGTGTTACGAGGTGATGACGAGTTCAATTTAATATACATTCTATTCACTCGACAGCAGTGGTGGCCCAGTGGTATCGGCCGCGACTTACGAGTTGTAGGTCGTAGGTTCGAACCCAGACAGGCGCTTTACTTTGTGTAAATTATTTCATCATCACTGCTCTCAAAATGGTGAAGGAAAACATCGTGAGGAAACCGGCATGTCCTAGAACCAAAAATTTGAAGACATGTGACATCTACCAACCCGCACTGGGCTCACGTGGTGGATTACGGCCCATTCCCTCTCACAGAGAGGAGGTTTTTGTCCCAGCAATGGGAACATTATAGGCTGATTATGTCTATTCACTCTTTTAAGGTGGTTGTCAAACAGCCTAAGGCCCTTTGTGCACGGCATGGTTTCGTTACGGTATGGCGAATAAACCGCGCCGTAGAAAAAACATGTCCTTCAACAAGCTTCCATAGTGTTCCATACAACACTGACGACCATAGACACACGGCGAATAAACCGCAGTTTTTCAAGGCAAAAAAAAAACGTGTATATGTGCCAGACATCAAGCTACCTGAAACTGTCAAATTTTCCCAATCAAATTTCAACCTAATGCTTTAGCGATAAAGTTGAAAATTTGATAGAATGTAGTAGTTTGATGTGCTAGCGTCTGTACCAACAACCTAATAGGTGCAGAACCTTATTTTATTTTTGTTTCCTAAGTTCTTTTAGTCTAGTTATAGAAGTTGCCTGGAATAAAAAATGTAATGAAATGCAAAAGAGAACCACAACTAACTGAAACTGATTTCTACTATATTCCCATTTTTGTGGCAACGGTATCTATCTGCTAATGAACCTCCAGAGATACTAACCCCCCTATTCATAATCCTATTTTATCTCTATTTTAGCTAAAATAGGTTTATAGAACGTTTGTGTTTATCTGTCACGTTGTCATTTCTGTGTGTAAGAAAGAGACAAACCCCATTTTAACTAAAATAGGTTTGATAAGTTTTATGAATAAGGGGGTAAATGTATAAAGACGCCAGCACATCAAGCTACTACAATCTGTAAAATTTCTTTACCTAATAGAATTTCAACTTTATCGCAAAATTATAAGGTTCAAAGTTGATAGTGAAAATTTGACAGTTTCGGATAGCTTGATGTGCAGGCGTCTGCACAGAGGGCTTAAAGTTTACTGTCTTAATTAATCGGTTGAAGGACACTGAACGAGACAATATAAGGTTTATTGTTATTACACCAATTGGCGTTTATTGTCCCTCAAAGCGTTAATAAGCCTTACGAAAGAGTAGAGTCACGAATTCTACTAATGCTGAAAGAAAATGAGAGAAAAAAAAGAAAAATAAAACGGACCGAAATAAGAATGCGCGTTTTGTTTCTGCAGAATAAAAAAAATCTTTTCTTTTTTTCTTTCTAAAAACTAGTAGTATCTTCATATTTATGAAAACATGTCATCCCCAACTTAATAAGAGTAGTTAGGAGTTATATAATCCCTGAACACAAGCAAAACATCACCCGCTTCCCAAACATTTTCATCACAACAGTAATTTACCAAAAATTATGAAAGAAGATGATAATCGGTATAAGATCGGGATAAGAAAAACGTCAGATATTTCAATGCCCACAGCATAAAGATCCTTTCGATTTAATGAAACCTTTGTAGACGAAAACAGGAAAAAAATTAAGGTCAGGTTTATAAAAATAAGATTTAGGATGAGGTTAACAAAAGATATAAGTAATCTGCTTACTTATCACCTATTTATATGATCCCCAACAAAACATATACACAATACAATGACAACTAAGTAAATAGTGGACATCATCAGAAGGCCAATTCCCGTAATTAAAAACGTTCAAAATCTAGTCGCAATCTCATCTCAGTGACAATCAATGTCCAAAACTTGTCAAAAACGTAGGGAAATTAGAAGTGTTTTGATTGCGACTGAGATCAGATTGTGAACGTTCTTAATATTAAGTACCTACGTGAATTACAAGAATCTGAGGGGTAATTCTCGTAATTTTAAAAACGTTCACAGTCTGATCTCAGTCGGTCTGCTTAAATTGTTGTTGTAAGTGTTGTTGTATGAAATAGCTATAATAAGGCAAGTTGACGTGGGTGTAAATTTTTTAAGCAATTAAATGAATTGCTTAGAAAATTGACACCCCCCGCCAACATGCCCTGATGGTACGATAAAAAAAATATGTCGAATTTCTGGGCTTATTAGGTACGTATTTGTTTCTCTACATCTGTTTTGCATACCCACTGTACTTAAAATGCAAAGCTGGCATAATAACATTAGAATACTTAATAAGATACAAACCAAACCCGTACATTTTCAAGGGGTTTAAGTAAGTACCTAATTCAGGCCAAAAAGTATACTAAGTACCTACACGAAAAACCGGAAATTCGGTAAGTGGAAGGAGGAAGCGTCAATAATTCAAAAACTTTTGAAAAGGAGATCTGGATTTTTTTTTATCTTTTACTGTTCTTTTGTTTGGGGACAACAGGGTGATGATTTATTGTTTTATTTATTACAAAGGTCAAAAGCTAAATGGTTTTGAGATTAGTCATATGTTTCCTTGTAGTATAGTAACTATTATTAATAAAGAATGAATGCGTAATCTATCCATGGAAAACTAGAATTTCCTGTTTATTGGAATACCAATACACCAGGATGCGTCAATAATACAAAAACCTTTAAAATAAACACGTAAAGCAAATCTGGATATTTTTATCTTTTGATAGTTATTTTGTTTTCGGGACAACAACGGGATGATAATTGTATTATTTTATTTTATTGCGAAGGTCAAAAGTTAAGAGGTTAGCGACATAACTGATATAAGTCATATTTTCTTGTAATAATTATTGTTAATAATGAATCCAACCCGCACTAGGCCCGCGTGGTAGATTACAGTCCACTCACTCTCACAGGGAGGAGGACTGTGTCCCAGCAGTGGAAACATTATAGGCTGATTATGCTTATGCTAATAATAAATTAATTAATGTGTAATTTACGAGTACCTATGGAAAACTAGGATTTCCTGTGTGGTAGATAACATTAGCTAAAACTATCTATTCTCATGACAAACTAGATAAATGTTGGTCTTATTATAACCACCTATTATTATACAACAGATACTTATTTACACAATGTTAGTTTTCTTGAAACTTATTGTCTTTTTTTGAAAGATCTGGCTTGCATAGGAAGCAGTGGTGGCCCAGTGGTAACGGCTGCGATATACGAGTTGTAGGTCGTAGATTCGAACCCAGACAAGCGCTTTACTTTGTGTAAATTATGTTATCACTACTGTTTTAAAAACGGTGAAGAAAAAAAAAACATCGTTAGAAAATGTCCTGGAACCATAAATTCGAAGGCATGTGACATCCACCAACCCGCACTGGGCCTGCGTGATGGATTACGGCCCACTCCCTCTAATAAAGAGGAGGCCTGTGTCCCAGCAGTGGGAAAATTATAGGCTTACGCTTATATTTACGCTGCCTCGCATTTTTAAATCGAGATATTTCATCTATTATTTTCTTCATGTTTCCAGCTATAGGTAAACAACAGCCTTTTTAAATTCAGTTCAAAAGAAACAAAGTTAATTTTTCTTTTCAAAACTTGCTGGAGCCATCTGAAGTGTCCACATGGGAACGATCAACCCTTCAGTGCCCGTACACTTTTGTTTATTTTTAAAGTTTATGGCTTCACTTGAGAACCCCCAAGCACTTAATATTTTAAAAGATTCGTGGCCCTAAGTGGTCGTTATTAATATTCTTGGTAACCCCTCTAGAAAGCTGATGGTTCTGCTAAGAACGGGCTCACCGTTCAACTGTTGAGTTCACTCCTCTAAACTATTGAGTTTGGGATTTGGAGTTGAGCTATGCGTTTGAGCGGCTTAGAATTCAGCTTGTTCAGATCTTGGGGGAGCAATCTTGCTCCGGTGGGAGCAATTATAATACAAGTGTGTCGGTAATACTTATTCTGTTTATAATTTATTTGATATAAGTACTTACATAGATAAGTAGGTACTTTAGATGCGATATAAATGTGAAATCCATACTTAATATTATAAATGCGAAAGTGTGTCTGTCTGTTACCTCTTCGCGCTTAAATCGCTGAACTGCTTTAGATGAAATTTGGTATAGAGATAGTTTGAGTCCCGGGAAAGGACATAGGATAATTTTTATCCCGAAACTCCCATGGGAACGACACTTATGGGGGTGAAACCGCGGGGCGCAGCTAGTGTAGATATTTACCTATGAGTGAGGTCTGAAAAATATAATAATAATAACTTTATTGTACAAAGAGAAACACATATATGAAAACATAGTCACACTCTAAACATGATTGTACAAGTGGTGGTCAAAAGCAGTTTGAACAGCTGGCTCCTAAACTAGGTAAGTAATAAAAAGATACTTGTCTACATTATATCTGCAAAGTTTATGGGGTATAGTCAACAAAAGAGATAAGTATGCAGCATCGTCGGATTTAGTTGAAGTTTAGAAAGAAAATAAAATTTTATTAATAGAAAACAAACAGCAAATTTATCAAATTAAATTTCAGTCGACAACATCCATCGGTTTCTCACTAAACTTCAACCATATCCGACGATCCCGCATACTTATCTCTTTTGTTGACTGTACATAATAATAGTAGATTGTTATGCAAGGGTCGAAAGTAATCAATTCCTATACGAGGCATTTAGACGCCCGAGCGCAGCGAGGGCGGCTATAGTCCGAGTAGGAATTGATGACTTTCACCCGTGTTAAACACTCTACTTTTCATTTCGAATATAAGGAAAGTAAAAAGTAGTCGTTTTTCTAAAATATTTATTGATAACAATAACATGCGTAGTACCTATTTAAAATTAATGGAGAAGTTAGAACAATTTGTGAGATTTAAAGTTACATTCTTGTTTGGAATATTTACGGTGTTTGATATATTATGACTTTGGCTATGCTGGATGTCTGTAAAAGTAGGAGACTCTGGTATTTGATTAGACGGTGGAATCCATGGCAGAGACTCCCTTAAAGTAGTTGGTTGAGGTGAACTGGGGCGTAAATTAATAGTTTCAGTTAATTTGCTTGAAATTTTGGTTTTATTTTGGACAGAATCCTCAATGTAGCCTTCCGCGACTGTGCTGGATTTCCAACCTCCATGTCTTTTTAACATTGTCAAGTTCGCCCCAGAATCGGCTAACAGTGTTGCTGACGTTCTTCTATAACAATGCCCGGTATACTGCTCACAGTTTGGTAAATTCAAATATGTTGCTATCTGCTTCGGCATACCTGATATTTTATTTTTACCGATCACTTGTTTGTAGCATTTTCCCTTTTGGTAGTTGAGAAAAAAGCGATCCGTTTTTATGTCATTAGGTCTGATTATTTGATATTTTTTTACTATTTGTGTAAACTCTTCTCGTACTACAAACGTCCGCTCAATATTTGTTTTTGTTTTAGTCAATTTTACGAGTAATAACTGGCCTTGATTTTCAACGTCGTTAATTGTTAGATTTGTGAGTTCACTGCTTCTACAGGCGCCGCTTATACCGAGTATCAATACCACCTGTGAAAAACATTTAATTTTGTCACTATTTATCTTTTTGGTATGTAGGCATGGACGTATAGTTTTATAAGTCCATGTATGTAGGTGAAATAAACAAGTAGAGATCTTTTGCTCTAAAAATGCACGTCGTTCCAACGTCTTTACTCTCAATATACGCAATCTGGTCAGTGTAATTTCCACTTTTTATGCAAACCTTTCTATAATACATAATCAGAGTAAAGCTAAGATGTTGGGGACGAAGTTCATTTTTAGTGTAAAAGACCTCTCTCTACCTAGGTAATCACTTATAGCTTACCTTTACTGCCAAATATATCTCGTTAGGGGCTTTATTTAAAAATGTTTCCACTTCGTAAGAGGTGAAAACCTTAGATTTTTTGCTCTTGAACCCCTGAGACTGTCTTTTCAAAAACGATGTTACATTATGGAATTTTTTCAAATCTACATTATGTTTTACACTTAGTGTACTCTTGAGCATTGAATACCTGCTCCATAGCGTAGAAGGCTGTATTTTGCTAGATAGTACATTGAAGTATGTAAGAAACACACTTTCGGAAAATGATTTTATTTTCTTGTCTGCTCGCCACTTCATAAAATCACTGTATGTATTTAGATATCTTTCTTTTGAAATTTCTGGCAAAAGATTTTCAATTACTGCATTTGCCTCGTCTTTAACTGAATCTGGGGTCAACATTTCAGAATCGCTTGAACTCATTTTTAAAGAAATATTAGTGTTTAAAATCAAGTTTTTGAATTTCGGTACAGCTTACAGGGTTAGTATCCCGCCAAATAATACTATTGTCTTTTTTTTATTTTAAATATGGAACACACCGCGTCATCGCCGCGGGCTGTCTCGCTTAATAGGTTTTTTTTTTTAAATAATTCACACTGGCTGTTTATACACTCACAAGACTGCAGCATTTTTCTTAATCGTAGCTGACTACAGTTCTATTTTTAAAATTCATTCCCACCCTAAAGAGGGAAGTAATTACTATGAGTCTTTCCCGCCCTGTGGCGGGAAGCAGCGTCTCCCACCCGCTATTTGGATCAAACAAACACTACTTTCCGAGTATGAGAAATGAAAAGAATATTCTATCCATCTATCTATCTTGTATCTCAGGAGCCGAAGGGCGAAGTTTCTCATAAACATTGATTATTATTACAACGTAAATGCAATCAGGTTAAAGTGACTCAGTAATTACATGTGATCGTTAAAATAAAACCAATAGCTTTGCTTTCAACTCAAACTTGGTCAACGTGTATGATATAAAATCGATAATTAAAGTTTCCACCCACGTCTTTAGACTTTTATGCAAAACCAATATTATATTAGCAGGAAAAGGCAAATTGTTATTTAATCGAATTATTTCATGAATAACTAGCGGCCCGTCCCGGCTTCGCACGGGTAGATATGGGCGGGTGGGTGGTCTTTTTTTTTCAGGCAGTTTTTTAAATTTTTCTCTCCGTAAGAATAATCCTCCGTAAGAACCATCCTCGTACTTCAAGCAATATTACAAAAAAAGAATTAGCGAAATCGGTTCAGCTGTTCTCGAGATTTGCGCTTAGCAACACATTCAGCGATTCATTTTTATATTATAGAAGATTGATATATAGCGTCGCTTCCCATTTTGTAAGTTTCAAACAACAGTATTTTCCTACAAAACAAATATTGGCACAACTACGGAACTGAGGTAACAAAAAAAGCTATCTTCCGGCTTTGTAACTTGTGCAATTGAATAACAGACGCAAAACAGAACACACAGTAAGATTGGCCCAAAGCACCCACTTAATCTCCCTCAGCCAAAGTTGTTAATTTAACCCGACTTGTTTTACATAACTCCTCCCACCAATTGCTGAAGGGACCCTGAAGCCTGGGAGCTGTTACAGCCCCTTTATAGTTTCGAAGCAGCGAGCTTAGCCTTTCAGAATTAGCTTGAATTAGTGAACCAAATGACCAGACCGAGGAACTTCCGTACGGAGCCCGCGTTTTCCCACTGTAAACAGGATGATGCCTACCACAACGTGAACCATACTAAGAATTTCCTCGAGACTAATATCATTGCCACTCCTCAGTTGTTGTCTTGTTTACAAGCGGGTTTCAGCCAGCAATGTACGCTGTCTGGTGCGATTATCTCAGAAAAGTGATTACGGCGGCTCTTGAGACCTTTCGTAGTAGATGCAGAAGTGGAACTACGCGTAGTGTACGTACAACGTAAGTCAGTACGGCGGCAACGCTACGTCTGTTGATACGTGCTGTGCGTGCCACGACGCTCCGATGCGATGTTTTTCGCGCCGATTTCGAATTAATGTTGTGTATGGCGAATGTTGTTTAATGTGTTTTAGTTGAACGGTTTGCACTGATATCTGGGAGTTTGTGTGAAAAGTGGTTCAGTGAAGTTTTATTTTCGTATTTTGAAATAACTGAGAACTTATTGATAACAAGCAATAAAATATTGCTAGAGATTTTCTTTAATTGTTAGGTAAGTGGAAAATTGATAAGAATTATAGATATTATAATTATTTTAATTTATACGCCTATCTACTCATATATATTACATCAAAAGATAATTAGTCTGCTCCACCTACAACTAAACAATATCGATCCAAAAAACAGGGAAAAAAAAAACAGCACACACTAGATAACATTGAATTAAATATTTATAAAGCCGTAAAAAATTGGAGTTAGAAGAGCCATAAAATCCGAGAGCACCAATAAAATCCGCTTATCTGTATAACATTTTAAAGTCATAAAACATGCGTATATTTTCGTAAAAACATTTTAAAGCAAGATATAAGTACCTACATGTAACTAAATCTCCTCATAATGTGTAACGCATCATTAATTTCGACGATAAATTAATTTCACGCTCAACTCAGGACAGATGCGTGAATGTTCCTAATACCAACAAAAACTAGTCGCTAACAAAAACAGTTGATTTTAGTTTATAATCGTGCACAATCTAAGACGGCCTTGTACGACCGAGTATTAAGTCACCAAGTTGCAGAGTGACTCATATGTACCCACAAATGGGAATCTTATGCCTTCTCAGCCTACCTAAGTAATCGTTCAGATGCTAATTAGTTAAACGCGTTGTACAATAGATGCAAGAATATGCAGGGGACAATAATGATTGTCATATACAAATTAATATGTATGTCACTCAATGCCGTTTGTGTTGTGTTGTTTATTTTTTATCTGCATGATATAAGGCCGGGTTTCAAATGTAATATAAGTTGGTAGTTGATACTGGTAACAATCGTGATATTATTTTTATTGTGTTCGATATACCTACCTAATTACAGTCTCATGTTATGTATTCTCGTGTAAGTATGTGATTGATTACATAGTTAGATATTTAAGCAATTGTTAGATATGGTTTTATAAATATAAAGATGATGGAAAATGATGGACTGAAAAGAAAAAAAATATCTTTTGCTTTAAAGTTTCGACAATTTACAAAAGTTACTTTTTCGCTCTGAGACTGGATTTATGGTATCAGTCTATCTAAATCGTAATAAGTAAGTATTAAAAAAAAATATCAACCTTTCAGTTTGACAGTTATTCATTGCGTTCTTTACGTTGTTGCGCAGACAATTTTTTCGAACATATAAGTAAAGCAATGGATACCTACGCAACATCCTTCAAATTGATTCAGATTATAATTGATATGTTACGAAATTAGAGTGCTGGTCAGTGGGTCGTCTTAGGGGCTGATTCCACACAGAAGGGTGACAAACTAATTATTCAGATAAAGACCCCGTCTTCTGACATAATCGTCTTTCAAAATAAGGATCTACTGACCTTCAAAGCCTTTCATAATTACGGGTATTAACTCAAAGTAAAGGATGTGGAAGTTCACGGAGTTAACATCCTATCTCGGATCCATCAGAATTTTAATGAGTTTAAATCCTTTTTCTGTTTGACTGTTGATTAAAGGGAAATAAAACCTTTTTCTTGACAAAGTAGCAGACATTGCTCTCCTAAAGAAATTTTATTTAGACTCATGGTTTTTTTATTTAACATACCATAACATCACGCATTTATGTATTCCCCGAAAGGTTGGGCAGAGGTGCACCTGTAGGAACACACAATGAACTGAATCCCATTCATTCAATTATAGGTACGCAAACTAAACATAACTGCAAGTTCATTTATGAATAAACTTGCAGTTTTGATTAGTACTACAGATAGTTCCTGCGCGATACATAACTGCAAGTAGCAAACGAATGAACTTGCAGTTTTGTTTAGTTTGCGTACCTATAATTGAATGAATGGGATTGACTTTTAAGTACCTATTTTTATGTATTGACAACCTGATACAACGGGTTACGAAACTTCGTAACCCGTAAAGTATTTTCATGTCAAGCGAGTTTCATTGCGATCAAGCGACGCGTATTCACTAGTATTCAGTGATTTCAGTGATGACCGGTCATGACCGGTGACGGTACCTGCGCCGGGCGCGTCATGTGCATTGTACAGTCAAAATTATATATGCGTGACCCTTGCACTTCGCATCGGTAGTATTAGTGAAAATTCGTGTTTATCCGAGGTTGATATAACAGTGGAATGTATGTTGATACTTTAATAAGCAAATCGTAGATTTAAAAAAATTAAAAAAAAAAAAATTATGAGTATTCGTTGCGAATAAGAGTAGTAGTGTAATCAGTGATTTCAGTGATGACCAGTCATGGTACAGTCAGCATCAAAAGTCGATTAACACTATCATTTTTACATGTTATTAAATTACAACAACTTTTTTTCAATAAACTGATTTTTAGCTTGTCACATAATAGACAC
The DNA here is from genome assembly GCA_947508005.1 of Amphipoea lucens. NCBI lineage: Eukaryota > Metazoa > Arthropoda > Insecta > Lepidoptera > Noctuidae > Amphipoea > Amphipoea lucens. The sequence continues at coordinate 6,646,691 of OX382362.1, read as the reverse complement.
TACTTATATATTCTAAAAAAACTTCTTCTGTAATTTTGAACAAATATTTTGCTCAATAACTAAGATTTAAAAACTGAAGTGTTAATCAACTTTTGATGCTGACCGTACCAACGTCGGGCACGTCATTTCCATTGTATACTTATAATGCACATGACTCTACTAAGTCAGCATTATGTATGCGTGACCACTGCAGAAAACTTAGGAGACTTTGTAAATCCTAACTAATATTATAAATGCGCAAGTGAGTTTGTTTGCTTGTTACGCTTTTTCACTAAAACGGCTGAACGGATTTGGATGAAATGGGTAGACCTTAGTGAGGACATAGGCTACTTTTCATCCTGGATCGCAGACGAAGTCGCAAGCAGAAGCTAGTTAGGTTACTCATAAACTTATGAAGGTTGCCGTGATGTTGATCGCATTATAGGTACGTATTGTTAAGACTCATTAATAATCACTCACCCTGTATGTTCATGTTCTCATAGGGCGACCCCTCCTGGAATTTCCACTTGCACCTACCTTGTATTTACCTCATGTTAGTCATTCATTCATCCTCTCATACTCAATCAGCAAACGAAAAAAACTAAATAAACTTTTTGAATTTCTTTTCTACATCAAGATTTAGGTACGTTGTTAGCCTGTATCCTCTTTTAGAATAAACAGAGACATCTATTACGGGTTCTGGGTCAAAAATATATTTATGACAGTACATCTTCAGTGAAAGGCTCACTTTTTACGATATTTTGTATAGAGGTTGAGGCAAGGCTTTCCTTTTTATTTATATACATTTCAGGAGGCAAAGTTTGAGTGGTTTTCTGTAACATTTGCATTTCACTTTTGTGAATCACTTCTAAGTTATACAATGGGGTGATTGCGAAACACACCAACAGTAGGAACGGCTTGTATTTTGACAGTTCAACAACATTCATTGCGTTATTCACGTTTTTGAGAAGGCAAATTTTTCGAACATGTGAAGCAATGGATTAGCAATATCCCTCAAAATGATCAGACTGTGATTGATAGTGTCTTACGCAATTAGGTGGCAGGGTGGCAAGGGATAAGACGCGCAACTTGAGGGGCAATTCTCGTAATTTTAAGAACGTTCACAGTCTGATCTCAGTCTCAATCTGTCCAAAATACCTCTAATTGCCCTACATTTTTGACAAGTTTTTAACATTGATTGTCGCTGAGAGTTTTTAACTACGGGAATTGTAGTCTGCTAAAAATTTAAAGTTTTTTACAGAATAGCACTACTGTTATATAACTTGTCTTTGCATTAACGTATAAGCTTTTAAACATTCATTCATGTTTTGACCTTCAACTTTGAGTGTGAGCATTTAAAATTAACAGACATCAAAAGATACACAAGGCTTGTGTAAATTTTGACCTAGGTTAACTATTATAGCTTAGGGATACGTACATACATAGATATAGATAATTAGGCATCTATTCGTTTGTTAATGGATTAATGGAATATTGCAGATGCAGTAGTAGGTACTTAAGTGATACCAATACTTAGGTAGTTATCAAAAAAAGTATAAAAAAGCATGAACCCCGTACGTACTTATTTATTTTTACTTTAACGTAAAACGGCGATCTGCCAACAGTTTATGTGTAGGCAGAGCAATTAACACGGTTTCCGTCCTTCCTGTTAATTAGGATTAGTTTAACTTCAAATTCTTCGAACTACACATAACTGTAGGTACTATACAGAAGTTAACTCCAAGATTATATTATTACTGTTCGGTTTTAACTATTACTTAACTGTGTTTATTTTGCTGGGAATTTAAACCCTATTGATAGGAGATAAAATTATTTTTTTAATGCTTGCTGAAGGCTCGACCCCGTTCCTTGAGCATTTACTGAACATTCTTATCGATAGTGTAGTTATAGAGTAACCTTATTCGTACTTATTGCGTACAAACTGAACACTGATTAATTACGCAACATTTTATTTACATATCTGCCATATAGTATACAGTGGGTACACACATATAGTATTTTGGAACTGACTGTACTGTACAAAAATCCTTACATAGCATAAAACATAGTCGCCGAAATGTCTGTATGCGCATAACTTCAGAATGATTGCACCAAACTGGATAATTATTTTTTTTGTTGTGTTCGCTAGGTACCTTTTGCCAGGACAAGATTTGTATGAAAATTTTTTTTTTATTCGTAAAAAAAAATTACACCCGTGCGAAGCTGGGGGGCGGGCCGCTAGTATACAATAAAAAATTTGTTATTATTAAGGGAACGAGATTATCTCCCTTACTAATAAACGTTGTACCTATAGCGTCTGTATAGTTACACAACCCTTTGTCTTCTTCTTTCGAAAATCAAATTACTGACGACTGAAAGAGAGAAATCGGTGTGTAACTATTCATCTGATATAATAATTATAATCAGCCTATAATGCTGCTGGGACACAAGCCTCCTCTCGGTGAGAGGGCGAGGGCCGTAATCCACTGAGATAATATAATACGTTTATTAGTAAGGGGTAAATGAATAAAGATTTTAAAAAATTCGAAATTACACTTTTGTAAGTATTTTTTGTTGCTTACGAAACGGGAGAGTTACCAAATAGGAAATAGTCTAGCTTCCATTATTTCCTATTTGTTAAACATAATTTTCCAAATGTAAATAAAGTGTTTGCTGAATTAGGCCAAGTCGCAATATCGTCTCTAAATCCGGCAGCTTTGCAAATAAAATCTTTTACAATTGGGTCAGATCTTGTCAAGGGGACTTGCAGCGTTTTGCGTACGAATTTGTTTAAACGCTATTTCTTTATTAAATGTAACGCAAACGCGGAATAAAGTCTAGACTTAGCTCTTTTTCTCTTTGCATCTCAATTCTGCCAACTACGGCAAAAATCCAACTGTAACATTTTCATGCATAAGTATGCGCTCAACTGTACTTTGAAAAGCTGCGACACAACTTTTCTATTCGCCAGTACTTCATTCTCCTCATATTTCATACTTGGTGAGACTTCGTATTGATAATTTCTAAAATCCCGTCGCAAAATAGCGAGAACGTGACAAATCCTAAAATATAATTTCTTTGAAAGGGAGAACTATAAATAGAAAAACTATTTTCGCGTTGTTCTAAACATAAATCACGTTGTTGCGGCTCTATGTCTATAAAAACTAGGGTTTCTTTTAATAATAGTTTTTCTATTTCTTGTTCGGACAATACCGCTGAGATAATAGGAAACAAAAGACAACTACAATATATTATTTTCTAGGAATGAGAACAGAGACGTTATTAATTTCCTTTTACATAAATACACTGAGGTCTTAATATATTACCTTCCTTCTGCAAGTGATTTCGTCTTCGTGTTAACATCACACTAATATTATAATGACGAAAGTTTGTGAGTGTGTTTGTATGTTTGTTACTTCTTCACGCACAAACGGTTAATGCGGATTTGGATGAAATTTGGCACACAGGTAGTTTATAACCAGGATTAACACATAGGATACTTTTTATCCCGATATTCCCACGGGATCGAAACTTATGCGGGTGAAACTGCGGGGCGCTGCTAGTTAAATATTTATAATACTAGCAACGCCCCGCGGATTCTGATGTATAAGCTATATTACCTACTGTAAAGATTCATCAAAATACGTTCAGTAGTTTTTGCGTGAAACAGTAACAAACGTCCACCTATCCATCCTAACAAAATTTCGCGTTTATAATATTAGGAGGATACACTCGTCAATGCTGTAGCTTCTAAATAGTGAAAGAATTGTTGGAATCGAAGCAGAAGTACCGAAGATTACCCCTACATACAAATTTTACCTCATCATAATATTAAATATACTTATATAGTATAGATATATTTTACAACAAAGACTGGAGCACAGTAAAACTGGAGGCCTAAAATGTCGCAGCATAATCTTGACGCGTGTGAAGTAATAACAAAAGACGACCTTATCTGGAACTTTGACAGATGCGAGAGTCATGACCTGAACGACTTTACCCAACAACTTATACAGCCATTAAAAAGTTTAGCCTTTGTAAATACGAAGTTTAAGGGTAAACTTGTTCAGTCGAGTTAGTGCGTCTCGGTTCTGACAACAGAATAACAGTTCCTCTTGGAGCTGTGCTTTGTTGCTTCACAGAAGTAGCTTCCCTGGCCAAAGGCCGATATCGCAGAACTATAAATAAATACTCGTACCTGCTAGAAGAGCCGCTAAGATGCCGCTGTTGTTTTTGTAACATGTTGTTGTCTGTTTTGTTATGACAAATGTGTTCATGTCGTGTCGTAAAGACATAGTTTGTAGTTAAACGTTGTAAGTTATTATGCAGTTGAAAACACGTAAATAATTTTACTGTCCTGAAGACATCCTTTGTAAATAAACAGTCTTAACTCGAAAACAATAAACGCCAACTGGATAATACATTAGATCAGTTTACATGTTGGTTTATTTTTGTAAGAAAACATTTTGAAAAAAGGAAAGATATAGTATTTATTGGGACTCTCACAAACTAGACTTAACACAATCATAGATACATAAAAAATAGAAATAACTATTGGAAAAAAACAAAAATAAAAATTTCTTCACCAATAGACAATAAATTAAAAAATAACCTATCCCACACAAATTCAATTAACACTACTTGCTATTTAAACATCTCCTTTTTTTGAAGTCGGTTAATAAAAATAAGTGTAAGTGTAATATTATAAATGCGAAAGTGAGTTTGTTTGTCACGCTTTCACGCTAAAACGGCTGTATGAATTTGAATGAAACAAAGCACACAGATAGAGCATGGCCTGTGTATAGACAGGCTACTTTTCATGCAAGATCGCCGACTAAGTTGCTGGCAACAACTAGTTTCGATAATAAGAAACATTTCAAGAAATACAAATATAAATCGTATAAATATCTCCCTGTAAATAATCAGTCTTCCGGGATGTTTGCGAAATCCCCATGAAGACGGCAAAATCTAATTTATTTATACCCAAACACGTAATTGACGACTTGATCACGCATAAAACCCTATTGCAATTAACGAGTAATACACAAAACTATGCCACAGGGGATAAGTCCGGGTTAATTCGGGAACATCAAAAGGCTTCGGCCCTTTGATCATAATTTTATCTTTACATAGACACAATATTAAAGCTACTAGGTATCAATTTTGTACTTATTGTAACTAGCCTTTGCCCGCGACTTCGTGCGCATGGAATTTCTCCCTCCCCCCATCCACCCTCTTAGGGATGGAATTTCGAAAGACCCTTTCTTGTTGGATACCTACTCTTCACAAAGAACACACCCTCCAAATTTCATATCTCTAGGACCAGCGGTTTAGGCTGTGCGTTGATATATCAGTCAGTCAGGACTTTGAATTTTTTAGATATGGTAGAATTATATTTATTATAGCATAACTTCGTGTAATGGAATTTAGTTCCATTCAGCATTTGAAATAGCTATTTTAATTGGGTTATAAAAGATCTCCGATAGATAGTCGATTGCTTTGAACTTAATTTGACTTAATTAATGCCGTTTTGTGATAAGAATCACTCAGGTACTTACCAACGTTTCATTAATAATATAGCCATTTACTATGGGCCGACTATTTTTACTTTACGTAGTTTAATTTTAATAGGCATACAAAAACGAATGTGCTGTAAAACACATGTACAGACGCCAGCACATCAACCTACCCGAAACTGTCACATTTTCCCAATCAACTTTGAACCTTATACTTTAGTGATAAAGTTGAAAATCTATTAAATAAATTTGACAGATTGTAGTAGGTTGATGTGCTGGCGTCTGTACAAACAATAAAATAAACAGCATTTAAATCGATCCTATAAGTACTGTAAACATTAAGGGTGTGCGCTAAGGTAAACCATACGGTAACGCTGTGTACCTACTGATGATTCTTATGATCATAATTCTACAAGTAAATATTTGTAGGCCGCGAAATTATTTAGATCAACATACAACCTGAGAGGCAATTCTCGTAATATCTAAGAACGTTCACAGTCTGATCTGAAACTCCATCTATCAATAATACCTCTAATTTCCCAACATTTTTGACATTAATTGTCGCTGAGATAAGATTGCGACTAGATTTAGGTAGAACGTTTTTAGTTACGGGAATTGGCCTCAGACCTGCAAAATTGAATTTGCGGGCTACGCTTTCGCCTTAATGCAACTAGGCGTTAGCAACCAAACCTTGAAGCAAATGAAATGTACATAATGTATTCAGAATATAAAGTCTTTGAATGCAAATAAGTACAAATGTCACGCTGAACACAACACGTGATCGGTAGCTAAGCTAAAGAGATTGATAAGGGAATGAATAATGCAACGATAGCCGTACAAAGATTTACGAAATGCACTCCGTTCAATGCATAGACTTTTGGCTATCGTGGCGGAATGTGGCCGGATACGGATCGAGGTTGGCCGTTCCGCTTTTCTTGGCGGATGGCGATAAAAGTGATGTGTGAATGTCAATAGCAATGCCGGTGCAGCACGTTTTTTTTTTATGTATCTACCTATGTACAGTCAGGGAATTTTTTTGCTAAGCAAATTTCTATCCAACGTCAATTTGTCATGTTATAGCCATTTCAACATGGCAGCTGTCAAGAATGACAGTTGTGATTTGAATAAATGGACAATTAAGTTGGTAATCGATTTAAACTTAAAAAATAATTTTCTTGGCTTTTTATCCGTGAAGCTAATTCGACGACACGACGTGCACTTTAGAATGATATTTTGAACAAATGAAATATACAAAACATAACCAAAATAATATTTTACTAAGCAAGCAATACTTAATTAGATTAAAAGTTAGGTATGATCTTCCAGAATCATTCATTACGTATCGGAACGAAATGTTCGTAATAACAAATAATTTACGGAGTTTATCTCCTGCTTGACACATCTTGCATCTATAACTCCATAATACCAAGTCGTTTCTCTGCGTACCTATTGTACAAATGAAAAATGAAGCGCGTCCTCTTTGACAAACATCGTGACTTCTTGTTACAAACAAACAATAAGTCTTTCAGTATGAGACCGATTTAAAATATTAGTGACATACTTAAATTCAACATGGAATTAAAATATACAGGCAATTTAGGTAAAGAAGCCCCTAATTATATAATTATATTCTGTTTTATAAGTGGTTTGGTTGGTAACTGGAATGTTAAGGATGAAGCGGCTATATATAAGGTTCTATTTAATTTGATCTACCTATGTCTTAATAAAGGTAGCGAAACCTGGGAAATACCCACCAAACGCGTCTTTTTCAATTGCATTGTGTGCAAAGTCAAATTCAAATCTTATACTATTAGGCCACGTAAGAAAATAGAATTGATTCTAGTTACCCCTTTCAAAAGGTACTAACGTACATACCTACTTAGTTTCTTATGAAGAACAATGGCCAACAAACTCCATAATACTTCTAAAATGTTTCAATATCGCAGCATCATTCTGAGATATAGGAGCATTTTGGCCTCGTATAGGACTTTCTGTTTTGTTACTTTAAAAAAATATATAATTTGGTTTTTTATTTTTATTTATTTTTTTTATTTTAAAGAAAGCTTACAGACTAACAAACCAATGACATAAAGAATGTAATATTAAAAAAAAAATGCTAACAACAAGCCTCCACATATAGCTAAGGAAATAGTCGACAAAAAGAAAGTACATACACGATAAATATAATTAGTAAGAGAATAGTTGAAACAAAAAAAAAATACTATCCTTGAAAAATTACTGTGCCAAAAGCCGTCTGACTGTGTTTAGTCAAGTTTGTGATCTTTCTGTAAGACTACTACACTATTTGCGCTGTAGCATGGTGCGGGTGACAGTTGCCCGTATGACGTTGACATTTGTCAGTACCACATGACTAGGGATGTGAGGTTATGCAATTCATTTTTATCGCTAACGATACTCGCAGCGTGAATCTAGTTCTCTTTAATATTGTTATGAAAATTAGTGTATTATTCAGTTGTGCAGTGTAACTACGTGTGTGCTACGTGTATAAACTTGTCAATATAAATGTTTTATGGCTACATAATTATCTTTGTACTTATATAAAATAATCAAAATCGGGTTTATGTTTTTTTTTTCGTGACAACATTTTTGCTCTATGGTGCATCGGCGCGGCGGCCATGTTGTTTACCCGTGCGATGCTGTGAGTGCGAGTACGAGTGCAAGCGCGTTATATTGTGACTTAATGTGACACGTATTACGATTTCATTGTTTGTTTTCATTTTTGTTAAATTGTTATTTGTTATAAGTTTGTTGAGTTTGTTGTTATTACCATGCCTAAGCATACAAAAAAAACTGTTTTGGGTAGTCAGGCCAGGGAGCTTGTTGTTCGCCTCCGAGACTACTTTGAAAGAGAACAACAAAATAATGGACCGTTGTTACCATTGAATCATATTGTAGAACGAGTAGCCGAAGCTCTTGATATTGGCCGCAATACTGTTTCGTGTATAACACGTGAGAAAATTGGCCAAGATGGGATGTTTGAAAATAAATTATCGACACCCAACAAAAAGCGGACCAAGGTGAAGCCAATCACAGATTTGGATGATTTTGCTAAGGTTGCTATTAGAAATCATATTTATGATTATTATAGAAGAATGGAGCTACCCACATTGCTCAAGCTTCTAAAATCATTAAAAGAAGCTGACTTGTTCAAAGGAGGTATTACTTCGCTACGGCAAGTTATAAAAGATATTGGCTTTGTTTACAAAAAAGTTAACAAAAGAAAGATTATTATGGAGAGGACTGACATTGCCCTAGCAAGATGTAGATTTTTAAGGAAGGCCAAAAACATAAGTGATTGGAGCAAAGTTGTCTTTTTGGATGAAACGTGGCTAAACGCCAACCACACAGTGGGTAAAAGTTGGACCGACGATACGGCACAATCGTGTACCAAAGTGCCGGAAGGCAAAGGCGAACGCCTTATTATTTGTCACGCAGGTACAGCAAGTGGATTCGTCCCTGATTGTTTGCTGGCTTTTAAGTCAAAAAAAACTACGGAGTATCATGAGGAGATGAATTACGAAAAATTTAAAGATTGGTTCATAGGTCTATTAAACAATTTAAAAGAGCCTATGACCATAATAATGGACAACGCACCCTACCATTCGGTGCAAGTTAATAAACCCCCAAACCAATCCAACCGCAAAAGCGAGTTGGTGAAGTGGCTGAGTGAAAACGGAGTTACAGCAGATATAAAAATGTTAAAGACGGAGCTTATTGCCTTAGTCCGACGCCATAAGCCACCAACTCCTACCTATGCTCTGGACGAGATGGCAAAAGAAAAAGGCCACCAGGTCCTTCGACTACCACCCTACCATTGCCAGTATAACGCTATTGAGCTGATTTGGGCCCAAATAAAAGGTATGCTTTTAATTTCAATTCCCATTTTGAAGCTTTATAAAAAAATCAGCTTTCCGATCGTAGCATGTACCTAGTTTAAAAACATTACCAGATACTAGATTAGGCTGATTGATGATTATTTGAATACTTTTTTTTATAAGTTCGTTTATTTTTAGGTTACGCCGCAAGAAATAATACTTCGCCGCCATTTACGGCAAATAAGATGTTGGCCCTATTACAAGAGGCCATCAACAATGTTCAACCTGAAGACTGGTCGAAGGTCGTGAATAAAACAAAAAGGGACATTATGTCTGATTGGGATCGTGACATACATATTGACAACATAATTGAGTCATCGTTAATAATATCCGTCACAGATTCAGATGATGAATTGAGTGACAATTCAGATGTTCCTGACTCTGATATGGGTTTAGACGAATAACATGTATTTTTTTTTAGCAACCTTTTAAGCAACCTTACCCTATAAATGTTCTGTTGTATAATTAGACCTTTTAAAAATAAAAATTGACCTACGCACAATATACGTTTTTTATTATAAAAAATATCGACTATCCATCGTAGCAGTACATCCCATCACTAAATACGTCTATGGCGTTACGTTATACGCATAACACTTTGCTTAATTTTTCATTCAATTTGATTTTATTTCTTGATTAGAACATTCTGGTTGGGTTTAATTTAATTTACTACAGTTATTAATTATTTAATATATTACGAATGTGGTACAACTGAAATACTAAGTCATAAATTGTAAATCGCGGCAACTTTCAAGAGTGAAACGAAATGTTACTGAAACTGTCACCCGCACCATGCTACAGCGCAAATAGTGTAGTCTTTCTTTCTTTCACTTGATATAGTTTGCGATACTTACTCATAACACTATAACAATGCAAATATTGTTTTATTTTAATAAAAAGTTACCAAACTATGCTATGGGCGACTGTCGAAAAGATAAAGCGAGGAACTTTCATCGCGAGGAGATTTAAAATACGAGTGAGTTTGGCTGGAAAACTTTAAACAAGTTTAAAATTAATGAAATAAGTTGTCTGTTGTGTTTCCAAATTAGAATGGTAACAGATATATATGTTACCGGCCAAACCCGATTTCAGGACAAACTAGTTTAGCCTAGGCTAAACTAGTTCCGTCGACATAGGATGCAAGGGCGAGCGAAGGGCACCTCGAGGTTCGGTTTGGTTAGGTTACTTTAAACCCTTTACACAGAAATAGGGGCCCCGCGAAGCGGGGCTCCGTCGACATAAGATCCAAGGGCGAGCGAAGGGCACCCCCTATCGCGTATAGGAAGAACTAGTTTAGCCTAGGCTAAACTAGTTTGTCCTGAAATCGGGTTTGGCCGGTAACATATATATATATTTTTGAAGTCATTTGTCATTCCTGTCAAGTTGTGAAACTCTCTTGAATGGACTGTTTATTCTAAAAGAGACAGTAGAAATTTTGTATTTTGGAATAACTTAAAATAACAAAAAAGTTTGTGTGTTTCAATGGGCCATTCTGGTACTGCCGCGCTCAAATGTCAGGATGACTATGAAGATAAATTACCATAAAATTATCCATGATACAATGTCTGTTCTCCATCTGCACCCTAATTGAGTAACACACTATCAATCATTTTGAAGGATATTGCTAATTCATTGCTTCACATGTTCGGAAATTTCGTCTGCTCAACAACGTAAATAACGCAATGAATGTTGTTGAACTGTCAAAATGAAAGCCATTCCTACTTATACAGGGTGGTTCAAAAGTCGTGGATCAAACGAAGTAGGGGGATAAAGGAGGTCATTTCCAACGCTTTTAAAGTGAGAAATAATTTTTGGTAACGTTACAAAATTTTTGGAAAAACATAAATTGCTCTTGAAATTTGATACTCAGAGCCCTAATAGAACTTTGTAGTGCTGATACATATCTAGTAGTAATACAACACCGTTTGTTTTATATCACATTTTTTTTTAATTTGTCTAATTGTAAAAGAGGTCGGTATACACAAATATTCATAACTTTTAGGGCAATTGAATTATGACCATAATGTAGAAAGATTTTTTGTTGGAAATGACCTCCTTCATCTCCCTATTTCGATTGATCCACGACTTTTGGACCAGCCTGTAGTGTGTTACGCAATTATACCGCTGATTTCATTACCGAAGTATGATGATAAAATTAACGTAATGATGCCTATTTCACAGGTATTATTATTCATCATGCGCAAAAATTTACACTTCAGGAAATGTATGAATTACCGAAATTAATACCGAAGATTAGTCAGATTTCAGCTGAACCTTATTGCTTCACATTATTAACGAATATAATTAAAAGTTCAATTTATTTTATAAAACAACGATCCTGCTTCTATATCTATAACTATGAATAATAAAATAACAAACAAAAAAAAAATAAAGCTGAAGATTTTTTTTGTTTGAACACGCTAATCTCTGGAACTGCAAGTCGGATTTCGAAAAATACTTTTTGCATTTAATAGCCCAATTCTTGAGGAAGGCTATTTAATATCACGCTAGAACCAATAGGAACCGAGGAAAAATAAAAAAGTCAGAAAGAACGCTAAGCGAAAACGAAGTAATAGCAACGGGGAATTTTATAAAAACGTGGCTGCTATCTTAGTACAAACAGGGAGATTTTTTATCACCTTCCAAATTTTTACAGGGTGTTCTAACCATGAATATGAGCAACATTCACTATGGGACCAACTCTGAAATCACGAAAAAAAATCAGCTGTTTCATACATTTTTGTCAAGCAGGTATTGAACTTTTGTATTAAACAGCTGATTTTTTTTTTCGTAATTTCAAAGTCGGTCCCATAGTGAAAGTTGTTCATATTCATGGGTAGAACACCCTGTAAAAATTTGGATGGTGATAAAAAATCTTCCTGTATAGGCATTGTGTATCTTACGAATTACGAATATGTATCTTACGGGCAGAAGCTATATCTATATACATATAATAAAATCGTAGGAAAGTCAAAACGGTACATTGAATATTTTTTTATCTATACATATAATAAAATCGTAGGAAAGTCAAAACGGTACATTGAATATTTTTTTAAAAGAATACTTGGGGCGTGATCTACAATCGATACCGAAGCCAAAAATATAGTTTTTAGAATTTTTGTCTGTTTGTCTGTTTGTCTGTATGTCCGGGATAAACTCAAAAACTACTGCATGGATTTACTTCAAATTTTGCATGAGTATTACTAAGAGGTCCGGTCAACATATAGGCTACATATTATCACGCTATCACCTACGGGGGAGGAGCTGTGAATCTTTATTTTTCTTACGCATTCTGTGACAGCGTGTAATCTAACGAAGCATATTTAAATGTTGTTTTTCAGTAAGCCATGCTATTATCTAGCTTTACACTATGAAAACTACGCCATTTAAGTAATTTGGGCCGAGAAACATAGTTTAATGAATGTTAGTAGTATAAAGAAAATTTTGAAGCAGCGCCCGCCATCTATGAGATTTCATTAAAATCAAATCAAGTTACATGTTGACACTTTTTGGAAATTAATTTAAATATGATCATGTTGGCGAGGTTAGTAGTTAGTTATTCTTAAAATTCATAGATGGCAATGTTCATTTTCTTCATAAAAGTTGTATCGTATAGTTCGTTTTGATAAATTCGAGTTCCAACAAAACCCTCAAAATCTTGAGCAGAGTTGAGGAAGACAATTAAAAAAAAACGCGGTGTTAAGTATTACAAAAAAGTTATGTTCCTACTGGAGACGAAGTCGAAGTAACTGATGAACGCGTGCTGAACACCTGTCTCAGTTCACTTCAAGATGTGGTCATTTCTATCGGCGGCAATCCACTGATCGAATATGGGTTACCAGCTCCCCAATCATCACCGCATCAAGATCGTGGAAATCGGGAGTATAACGCTGAGACAAATTACGATCCGGGCGAAATGACCACCATACGAAATGACCATGTCGCTTTGTTCTCTTCAGAGTAAAAACAAATTTATGATACCGTCCTTGAAAGCGTTGGGCATAACCAGGGTAAAAAGTTTTTCTTGGATGCTCCTGGTGGAACAGGAAAAACATTTGTTACCACTGACATACCTGCAGAGGTCAGGAGGCGAGGCAAAATTGCTATTGCTGTAGCGTCGTCGGGAATCGCTGCCACACTGCTTCCGGGTGGCAAGACAGCACATGCCATGTTTAAAATTCCCATCGATTTAGAGAGCGCCAAAACGCCTGTTTGTGGTGTGTCACGTAACAGCGATAAGGGACACGTGCTCAAGGATTGCTTTCTGATCGTATGGGATGAGTGTACGATGGCCAATAGGAAGGCAGTTGAGGCCGTGGACAGAACCCTGCAGAACATCCGCAGGAACGAACATTTGATGGGTGGTGTCACAGTTCTGTTCAGTGGCGATTTCCGGCAAACGCTTCCCGTGGTGACACGATCGAGGGCTGACGAGGTGAATGCTTTGTTGTGGTCACGAGTTCGTACGCCGCGCTTGACCATTAATATGAGAGCTCGGGTCGGCGGCAATGCACGTGCTCAAGAATTCTCCGATGTCCTTCTAAGTCTTGGCGAAGGCACTCTACCAAAAGAGGTGGTGCTTCCAGACTCTCTCGGTAGAGTGGTATCCAGCTTAGAAGAACTCATTCGCTGTGTGTACAGGGACATTAGTCGTATACCGCACCAGCAGAATTCTTGGGTGTGCGAGCGGGCCATTTTGACGCCCAAAAATGATCAGGCTGCAACAAGTAACGAATGCATTCTCTCGGAAATTGAGGGGAATGAAGTGGTCTACACCTCGATAAACACTGTTGTCGAGCAAGATGACGCCACACATTATCCCGTGGAATTTCTGAACTCCCTGTCAGCAAGTGGACTTCCAGCGCATACCATCAAGCTGAAGGTCGGTTTATGCTTCTTCGGAACCTATCTCCTCCGAAGTTGTGTAACGGGATCCGCCTTGAAGTCATCTCGCTCCACAGACACCATTAAGGCGAAAATTCTTACGGGTTGTGGCGTTGGCGAGGCAGTATTTATACCACGCATTCCCCTCATACCTCATAACTTCCCGTTCCAGTTCAAGCGCGTACAGTTCCCCGTGAGTGTTTGCTTCGCGATAACCATCAATAAGTCGCAGGGGCAGACACTGAGGGCAGCGGGTGTCGACCTGAGAACGAGTTGCTTCTCACACGGGCAACTGTACGTCGCTTGCTCCCGCGTCACCAGTCCTGACTCTCTTTACATTTTGGCACCTGGTAGCCTAACTACCAACGTAGTTTACAGGGAAGTGTTGTAAGGTATGATACCTTTGTACGTATTTTTACTCTTTTGTGTAATGGAATGTATTCCTGAATTATTTTCTCTATTTCCTTCAGTCACATCTTATGACTGAACTCGGCAGGATAAACTTATAAACAAAAAACAAACTTATATTTAAAAAAACTTATATTTAAAACTTATATTTTAATGCTAAAAACTTATATTTTAATGCTATTTTAAAAGTTGATTACTTATAATTCTATAGCGACACTAATCTTAGGTATTTTTGGTACTGTCTTCACGCAGACGACGTCGCGGGCAGCAGCTAGTAATAAATACATCTCAATGTTTTTGTCAATTCGTAAAAACCTTGCGAAAGAAGGGCGGGTTGTAAATGAAACTATAAAATGAACTAAAATAATACAGCTCCATTTTCCTGTCCCGTGCCGGCTATAAGCAGAAATGCTAGTACTTATCAAGCATTGTCCGAACAGTTGAGAGTCAGTAACAGGTGGGTCTATTTATTGCGGTTCTCAGCATTATAAACGTCTAATTTATTATGAACTTACGGCTTTCTTGAGATCTTCACTCGGCTTTACCTTTTAAGTGAGTGATAAATGTTATAGGATTGTATTATCTCTTTAAAGTTGAGTTTACGTAATTATGTTTCAAGACTGTTCTTCGTAATTGTTGACTAAGGCTAGCTTTACCCTTTTTTGAAGTTGTCGTTATGTGAAAAGTAGCTTTTTTTATCGTCATTTTTGAAGTGAAAACTTCTTTAGCGGCGTTGAACACTTTTTGTAATGGGTAAAAAATGTTAAACTCGCGTCAGGACACGTGACCGTCAGGAGAGATTCCCCCCCCCCCCCCCCCATCTCTTTCTACGGCGGCGCCAACCGAAGTGAACTAAGTGAGACACGATAATGGATGGATGGATGGATGGCGATGGTGATGGCGATGGTGATGGTGATGGCGATGGTGAAGTTGATGGTGATGGTGATGGCGATGGCGATGGTAATGGCGATGGTGACGGCGATGGCGATGGTGATGTGATGTGATGGTGATGATGGACGCGGACGCGGATGCGGACGTGGATGGACAGCTGATGGCTCGACCGTCTGTGTAGTAGCCACACTGTTGTGTATTCGTAAAATTCGTGTATATAAAGTGTTTCAAAAAATGGAAATTGAACAAAGTGCATCGATTAATGAAAAAACTGACGCAGAAATAGTGAAAAAAAACTTAGTTATATTAATTCAATTAATAATTGATTTATTTCAACTTTTCACTTCTGCCGGCACTCCCGGAGTGCAACCCGTCTTTTTTTTTTTTTCAACCGTGGAAATTTTGGAATTGCCTCTTCTGTGTTTTTAGTAGGTACAGACCACATCAAGCTACCCGAAACTGCCAAATTTTCCCAATCAACTTTGAACCTTATACTTTAGCGATAAAGTTGAAAATCTATTAAAGAAATTTGACAGATTATAGTAGCTTGATGTGCTGGCGTCTGTACATAGTGTGGACTTTTTGATAAATGATTTTATTTCTGTAAGTAGGTTTGCACAAACACTTAGTTCGGCGTTTCCTATCTGACTACTCTGAGAAAAAAGACCGAAACAAACTCAGAGGTCTCTTAAAAAGGTCTCCTTTAAAGTCCAAATATAATCTTGGTCAGATCATGGGAAGACCACGTATATCGATGTCTGAAATGGTCTTTTAAGGAAAGAACCATACAGATTGAGTGGACCTGTCCAATCAGTGCACGCATTTTTCAGAAAACGTGCAGCTCAACTCAAAACTTTACCTGTTTTTCCCGATAGTTTAGGCTAGATTCCAGCCCGTTTGATGGCAATAGGCTCGCCCCTATTATATGGGACTTAAACATAACTGTGACATCTACCAACCCGCACTAGGCTCGCGTGGTGGATTACGGCCCACTCCATCTCACCGAGAGGAGGCCTGTGTCCCAGCAGTGGGAACACTATAGGCTGCTTAAATATGCTGACGAAAAGTAGGCTATACTATAGTTAGGTACACCTCTGCCTTAAAAATGATATTTTAAAATAAATGTAAACTCATTTCCACCTCAACATATTCGACGTTAAATTTTCATTCGTGTATTTCCTAAGGTCACGGTACATTCGCATGAGTGCATCCGACGCTCCGAGTGACGTCATCACGTTGCCATCTCCCAGATGTCGGAAAATCAACATACTTCATATTACATAGGTACTATGTAGGCAGTTGTGGCCGACAGCTTGTGTACATACTCGTATATTGCCTCGTCGTCTGTGGATATACGCGGCAATTTTTAAGTTGAATTTGTTATTCTGGTGTGGACCTAACATCCTAGTTTGACAACTTTGACACAATTAGAAACGCTTCTTTTTTGTGTCCCTTTTTACTTTTCGCTGACTAATATTAACCTTCTGCCTTTGAGAAGTCCGCCAACCCGCACTGGGCCCACGTGGTGGATTATATGTATATATACGAACAATTTAAATTAAAAGTCAATTTGGTAATCGATTCATTACCTACCCATCTACACAATTATATTAGCATAAAGCCTTCAAGTAAGACAGAACTAATAACAAGCTCCGACAAAGACTAGATGTCAGCGATTTCAGTTAAATTCATGCTTCAATATTCAGTCTAGGTAAATACGACGACTGCTTTATACGCAGCCTGAATAGTTTTAGATAAGATTTCCCTCTATCATGCCGAAAATGTAGATATTTATACCTTAGTTGGTATTATAGATTTGTTGAATTAGATATTCCTGAGTACATAGTAGCAAAAAGGGGTTCGTGGCTAAATGATAACTGCCGCATGGGTTGATCGAAGTTTTGGCTACGCTTGCCGCGGTCGATCGGTGGATGGGTGACCATCCATTACAAATTGCGACCTCTTTGTGCCTCGGAAAGCATGATATACCGTCGTTGCCAGCTGTTATTCGTAGATCTTTGACAGTCGTTACGGTTAGTCGGAAGCCCTTAAAAGTCTGTCAACCCGTCTTTACCAAAGGGTATCGTGTACCCAGTAACTAGGTTGTTGAGGTCAAATAGGCAGTCGCTTCATATAAAATACTGGTATTCAGCTGCATCTGGTTAGACTGGAAGCCGACCCCAACATAGTTGGGAAAAGGCTAGGCAGATTAATTGCTAAGTAGCAATGATACGAAGCCATGAATGTAAGTAGGTATTACTGACGCAAAGGTAGGTAATTTATTGCAATATTCATGGCCATTTAAATTTTGATTTAATACTTTGATAAATCAAGTACTGTATAATTATTATTGTATGAGAAAATAATCATTGTTCAGTTTCTAAACCGCATTGTCTATTTGATTTTGAATATGTTTATTTTAGCACTAAAACTGCACATAATCCCCTTTATTTACAAACGTTGCTTAAAGATAACTAATGATAGCGACTTTTTAACACACAATATTGACGTCGTTTAAACTTCTCTTAACTTTAATCAACATTTATAAATAAACCCCATAATTTTGTTTATGCAGGATGTAATGAATGGGCAAAAGTAGAAAATGTATCAATAGCAATTCCTTAACAGCTACAGGAAAATATTCTGAGAAGACTGACTATATAGAGAGATAAATTCATAGAAGGTGTACCTTAATAAATAAAAAATAGACTGCCCTGAAAAGTGCCTTTGTAGTTCCTTCAAAGGACCTGCTAAAGGAACTATCTAGTCTCAGTAGTTCCATTAGCTTTTGCAAAGGAACTACTGATCCAAAAATTCTCAGTAGTTCCTTCAAAGGAACAAAGGGAAAATTGCTGGGTCAGCCTGGTCATTTTGACGCCTCTTTGCACAAGCGTATAGATGCGGTATCCCTAAACAAATATAGAAACTCTAACGTTATTGTTCTTTTGTAAAACAAATAAGGTCATCACATTTAATACGTCCTAATATAATCCGCAGTAACGAAAACATTATTAAATATAATAGTGTTAGTATTACCATAATATACTTCATACAAAGCTATACATATTATATTATGTGTTCTGTTGCATCTGGCAGGGCACGTGTGTCCGCATATAAAAATAGCCGGCCGCCTTGAAAAGTGCCCACAGTCCAGGGCCCGCTCTTGAACGATAACTGACTCATAAATAAAGTGCCGGTCTGTTAAAAATCAATCATATTGTAGGTATACAGATTTAGAATCATAATATTAATGGAGTATGTATGACGCGTTCTATATACTTTTCTTAAAAATGTATTGAGTCACGTCGTTCACGGCTCGCTGAAACTAAATACTTAAATTGGAAAGGAACATGTCTGAATGGATGACTGTGGGTTACATTTTTTATTTTAAGCATATTAACATGAGATGTTGATGTAAAAGGCCTAATGTAAAATTTTAATTTAGTTTGGTATTAGCTATCCCAGCGTCTTCTGTCTTTATAATGAGGATTTTGTCAACATTATCATAAATCTATAAAACTTACCTATAAATCTTACGCTTTTCAATCTACGCAATTTGCTTTAACAAAAAAGTACCTACTACATTATCTTTAATCAACTGTTCTGCGAATGCCACAGTCAAATCCAAGCAGATCCATTTCTTATCAGCAATTTACGAACGCTTAGCATAGCTTTATTCAAAATGAGAATCAGATTCACTTTCATTTTGAACAAAGCGACTTTTTCCTAACTTTCGCAAAATCAATTCAGATTCAAATCGTTTTATCTCCTAAATCTAACCTTTTAAAGTCCCTTGGTGATATTTTTATCCGTATAAATCAAGCTTTTGACTCTTTTATAATGCCCAATTATAAAAGGACTGAGATTTCTTCCATTTGTGCAAAATATTCATTTTTAGAAGTTCGGAAAAATTAAGCCTCCGTCGTTAATTGTACTTAGCGTGATTAGACAATTTTCTCCCTTTTTATTACAATTTTGAGGACGTAGCTTTAGGGTTATGAATGACTTCAGTTTTTTTATTTTCGTATTTAAATTAAGTAAATTGCTAGAAAAGTTCAAGAAAAGCCTTGTGTACCTAAGTCCGAGGCTATTGTGTACCTACTTAAGATACATATATTATACATAGAAGCTGTAAATAAATAAAGTTGTGACTTAAAAAAAAGCCACTGACACAAAACAATAATGATATCACCAGCCTATTATTGTCCTATCGCAGGGCAAAGTATTGATCACCAGAACCCACAGAAAACATTATTTATATCGGAAAATTAATCCAATAAAGCATCAATGATGTTAGCTTTAAAAAAACAACCGACTTCAAAAAAAAACACTACAAAGTGATAAATAACTTTAATTTCGGAAGTCGGTGTCGTTGGTTCCGTATTTTCCTTTTTTGACACCGACTTCCGAAATTAAAGTTATTTATCACTTTGTAGTGTTTTTTTTTGAAGTCGGTTGTTTTTTTTGTAAAAAAGTTTTTATTTTTCATTTTTTAGTTGGCTACCCTACATAAATTCAATTAACATTAGTGCACTGAAGAATTGTAGACACCGACTAGAAGAATCATCAAAATTCGCATAGAAATGCAGGAGATGCAGTACATTTATGCATATAACTTCGTACATAAGAATAATTACCTAATGTATTATATACTAAAACCTTCCTGAAAGTATGTACATTACTTTAGTGAAAAAAATATCAAAATTGGATCATTAGTTTTTGAGAAAATCGTGGACATACATACATACGGGTCGAATACAGAACCTTCTTTTTTGAAGTCGGTTAAAAATACTTCTCCAATTCAATATCTAATACTTTTAGCAAGCGTGTTTCCCAGTCATTTGATCGCAATTTGTTTCTCGGAGTAGTTCGAGTGGGTCCAGTTGACCAAAGACTCACGATTCGACCAAACTCATAACATTTCGCTTCGTCAGCGATACGAGCCCCGATAGAGGGACCCTTCACCCGACCATCCCTTATAGAGGACTTACGTCTCGGTCAAACGGACACCCATCAGCCAAATTGGGTATGTACTGAAAGGCTGAACTTTTCGAGCTGACTGGCGTTCCTAATTTTTCACGTAAAAATGTTTTTTTTTGGGAATTACAGGTCGGCTTTAGGCTTTGATAGTAGATAAGATGAATGTTATTACCTTACCTTTTAAAAATATTTGTAGATAGCTGTGTTTTAGGCTGAAATTTATGTAATATAGCACATATAATATGGGATGCATGAAGAAGCCTTGTGTAGCGCAGTTTGTTCCGCCAGTTACTCAACTGAACCGAGCGCTCGGCGCATCGTGGACAGTCACACCCAACACCTTATTTGACTGGACAATTCTTCCCTTGCGGTGGTAGGGCAAACGTCCGCCTGGTTTGCGACTCACCGGAGTCCGGCGTCAAGCCGCCTACGGTGTTTCGTCGACGCGTGGGAGTTCCAGTGCCTTAGGCATATTCTGGGTACGCTCGTTCCGTCATAGACCTCATCCTCGCTTTCCATCAGGCGTGATCGAGGTCAAGAGCGGGCCCATTCAGCAATAAAAAAAAAACAAAAGGGTGGAAGCCAATACCGATCAGTGGATGGAACAAGACTGTCAATGACGATGATGATGATGTACTATGGTAGTCATAGGGCTTAGTGTCCACTCAAACACCTTTAGGCATCGGTAATGGATTTAGGTATTTGTCTAAAGTCACTTACGTACGTATCTAAGTACCTACCCAAAACACAACAAATTACTCATAAATACTTGTGTGATTACATGTTTTGCATCAAAACATTTTAAATTAAAATCGTTGGTTGCTATCTGGATTCCTAAACATTTATCTGAACAAATACAAGCCCAAAACAAGGATCTAAATCGGCCGGGGCGTGATCAATGACGCAAAAAACGTTGAAGCCTCCACTTGTTAAATTTATTTATAGGGACATTTTGTTCGCGGTCGGGAAACTGTACGTCACCTGAAACATCTGAACAATCCGCATAAATCCCGACAATATGGCGGTCCTAGTTGTTGTTATAAATTATACCCAAGCCTTTACTAAACAGTTTTTACATTGGCGAGGTTCAAAAAGAGTAAGCTACAAAGGAAAGCAGAAAGGGTGGGAAAATAAAGCTGTGTTGCTTTACAAATATTAAGCACGAGCTCAATGGGAAAAGGTCATACTGTGATACAAAGGTTAGCCAGTCCGCTACATTAATACAAGTACTGTTTTCCAGGGTGCACCGAACGTACTTATTTGATCATCATCACCACTTGCGACGCGCGACGGCTCGTTTTTGGCTTATCTGTCTGGCATTAATGCTGAAATGAACCTGGCTTTGGCGCAGTCGTGAGGCACACACTATTTTAGTTGAAACATTATTTTCACTTGTTTTATTTTGTTATTTGTACTTTGTGTTTCACGAACTGTGTTCAAATAACCGTTACTCTTGCTTTCTTCCTTTATTTCTGTTAAAGCTCACCGTGATACGTTCATCATCATCTGCCTAGCCTTTTCCTAACTATGTTGGCTTCGGCTTCCAGTCTATTCGGATACAGCTATATACCAATATTTTACATGGAGCGACTACCTATCTCACCTCCACAACCCAATTACTGGGTACCTAATACGGTACCCCTTGGTACTTTGGTTGTCAGACTTTCAGGCTTCTGACGACCCGTAACGACTGTCAAAGATCCACGAATGACAGCCGGGACAAACGGCTTATCGTGCTTTCCGAGGCACGGAGTAGTCTTGGAATGTGAAGAACTGAAGATGATCACCAAGATGATCACCGGCCAACCGCGGCAAGCGTACCTTAACCTGATCGATCGACCCGGCCACAAGCCAACAAAACAAATGTTCGTAACTATACCTAGATACTATTGGTACTATTGCAGCGTTTAAAAAAAAACTTATCGTTTTCCCTTTCAAATTAAAAGTTTCATGAATATAGGTATATAATAGGTAAGTACATGTTTATTTATTAATTTATTAAAACTTTATGCACAAGTAAAAAAATACTGTACAAAGGCGGACTTAATGCCTGAGGCATTTCACATGTTCTGTTTACACTTATATAAGGTCCTATTAAAATAGGTGGCCAAACTTTTAGAAATCATTCAGACCAGCAAAATAAAGTCGATTATAAGAAAATATATAAGAGAAACGCGTTAGATACTTTACAAGAAAAATAATAATCAGCTAACGAAAATACACTAATGTGCCGGCAATTTATTATTTTAGGTCAAAATAAAATCACTTTAATCAATGTTTTTTTTTTTTGCTTGGATATCTTTGGTTCTAACCACGACAAAATGGACAAATTTTTACCCTGTATACATATTAAATAGGTCAGAGGTGAAGACACTTATTCCATTTCCATCCCCTGATCAAACTTTACATGAAAGGTGCCAGATATGTCACGGGTTCGCTATTACGACCCTACCTTCCCCGAAACTCAATCTCGGGATTGATTTCGAAGAAATTCACACCCGCACATTTACCTCAGAGCGGCACCTTAGTACAAACATGTTTGTTGGCCCATAGTAGCCTGAACTGATTGGCATAATCAGCCTATAATGTTCCCACTGCTGGGACACAGGCCTCCTCTCTATGAGAGGGAGTGGGCCATAATCCACCACCCAGGCCCGGTTGGTGGATGTCATATGTCTTCGAATGTTTGGTACTAAGACATGCCGGTTTCCTTACGATGTTTTCCTTCACCGTTTTGAGAGCAGTGGTGATGAAATTAAATACAGAAAGTAAAGGGCCTGGCTGGGTTTGAACTCACGACCTAAAACTCGTAAGTCGGGGCAAATTCCACTGGGTCACCACTGCTCTCTCCCAAAGTGATTATGTAACGTTAATACCCTGTCAACTATAACTCAGGGGATAAAGCTGAATGCAAACTGATCGTGCAAACAGTCATTATTATCAATTACACGTGTAGTTTACGTCATAACTTAATTAGCAGGTACATTCACGGTACATGGATCGGTGAACGTTTAAATTTACATAATATACCAGTAGTCCCCAATGGGTTAGGTAAAAGTGTATGCTAGGTACAGTCAGCAACAAAAGTCGATTAACACTGTCAGTTTTATGTGTTATTAAATTGACAACATTTTTTTTAATAAACTGCTTTTTAGCTTTTCACATACTTAATAGCAGTTTATATTCTAAAAAATTTATTCTGCAATTTTGAACAAATGTTTTGCTCAATAATTAAGATTAAAAAAACTGAAGTGTTAATCGACTTTTGTTGCTGACCGTACTCTCACGTGTCGTCAGTTTATTTATTTATTTAATAAAGAAGGCATTTTCTACCAGTGAACTTTTGAGTAATGCAGCGACAAACAGTGGTAGGTGCTATTGACGTAAGGTGCGATATGGTGTAAAATTGAGGAATAAATATTTTTAAATATAAAGGGATGCAAAAACCTATTTAAACTATAAATATAATAAGTAGAGAATGAACAACATTTACTATGGGACCAAACCTGAAATCGCGAAAAGAAAAGTCAGCTGTTCCCTACATCATTTATGTTCGCTTGTCAAAATGTAGGAAATAGCAGATTCTTTTTCGCTTTTTCAGGTTTGGTCCCATAGTAAAAGTTGTTCATAATGATGAGTACAATGACCTCGTAAGAGGAAAACGGTGATTAAAATTTCACGGTGTATAAAAATATAAGCACAAAGCACAAATAAATATTATTCAAATATGTGTAACACACACTTAGCATCACTTTTGTACGTATTTTTCTCTTCCTTTATTCTTGTCTGTTTACCTATATTTGTGTAGGTACATAAATGGTTAAATAATATAATTAATTATAAACGCCTGTATTCCCGGAAGGCAGGTTAGGCAGGGCAGAGGTGTACCAATAATACAACCCACATTTCACCAGTTAATATAATAGGAGGCAAGTTATGTTCAAGTTCCATGCTACAAGGGGGCCATTCAACGATCATTGCCAAATCCATAGTTTGGGCTGCTACGAAATACCAGATGGAAAAATTCAAAAATATTTTTCCCAGTTTGAAAATCGAGACCAGGCTTCCACGTTCATTAGTCGCGCTTACGTCCACTACACCAACGTTGCTTTGGTCGACTGGACCCGCGGGTCCAGTTCGAGTGGGTCCAGTTGACCAAAGACTCCACTCCAACGTTCCAATTTTTCTATACAAACACGTGCCAGTATCAGCTAGATATAAATTCTTCAATAAATATTCAAATGAATGAAAGAAGGTAGATTGTGTGTGGTTGCCAAAAGATGAGGGATGCTGAACAAATCTTCGAGACATTTTTTATACATCTATCCAATCATACAAAATTCGTCGCTGCCACAGAAAAAGTAAGAAAGAAGTTTCAGCGATGAAATGAAGTTTTTTGTGAAAACTTGAAAATAGACGACATTGGTTTCTGGTCTAATAATTTGAGCTAGGTAGGTATTGTTGTTGTTATTGTCGAATATTGAAAACTGTTTTTTGTGGTTTATTTTCCTAGTAGGTACTCTATCATTTTGTACAAAGAAGTAGGTACTTACTTGATTGAAAACAAAAGCAGTAAAAACCTATCCAAACAAAAATGTTCTAATTTTATTTTATTGTATTGTTAGCTGTAAGCGGTTGGCTTACAGCTAACAATAGAGTTAGCAATACTTAGGTTATTGTTGAACAAGTTTTGAAGCATAACACTAAGTATAGCATTAAATTAAGTCAAAGTCAAATCATTTATTTCAAATAGGCTGATAATAGGGTGTCAGGACACATTGATCGACGGCGTTCGACGGTTTGTCCATACAAAAAGAGAGCAAAGTATGGAACGACATACGCATCCTTTCGCATCGACGCGAACGCGCTCCGGCGTAGTGTGCTCCATTTCAATCGGCAAAGTGCGAAAGGCCGTCGATCAATGTGTCCTGATCCTAAAAGGCACTTTTGAACGTCGAAATTTTACAAAAACATAATTGACTCTAGTCGCCCCTTCCAAAAGGTAGTTTCAGATAGAGAAGAATTGGCAAGAAACTCCACCTTTACTCTTTTAAAATGTTTTAAAATATTTAGTATACATTATATATAATTTTATGTGAAGACAACGCACCTAGAAGAAAATTTCTATACCACAATAGGTAAAAAGTATTAAATATCAAGCAATGACATTTAAATTAATTATGTGATAGATATACTCAAGCCCCCAAGATACAGGCGCTGCCTATTTAGGTAACCACTGTTCAAATAAGTATGTTAATTATCCTAGTAACCTTAATACAATATTATTATTTTTAAAATACATTTTGTAAGAATGGACCAATAAAACTATTCTTATTCTATACATGGTGCTCACATATTTACAACTATTAAATAAAGTACCTCCATGATGCAGAAATGCATGTACAACCACTATTAGAATAAACTAATAATACTAAAGAGTTATAAACAAAATACGTTTGGAAACATTCCAATGATAAGAAGAACCTATAGACACAGAAAAATACCATTAGGTACTCGTACGTCACTATTAATATTAAAAAGACGGTGACACAAAATCTCCAAAATCATGGTTATTCATCATCTGTACCTGTCATGTCCCTCCCACTGAACTACTCCCGCTAATTGGTTGTGGTGCACAAATCTAATGACGTAATGAGATGGTGACGCACAAACTAATTAATTTCAGTCAAATTAAGGACTGAGTTAAGAGGCATCGTAGGAATCACGTTTGATGATTTACAGACGTATTCCTCTACAGTGCACTTGATTAATCAACTGGAGTAAGACAAAAAAGTGTGTTTTAATTAGTGAAATGAAACACGTTTGAACAGATTCCTAGGGGTGTATGTAGGGCAGGGCTACATTTGTGCTTAAGCTTTAATTAAAACACGTTCGGTACGGTCAACAGTGGTGTCTTTACTTTCCACGAGTAACTTTACCTATGAGGACTGTACTTTAATATCTGTCGATTTCTAAAAATCTGTTGCCGCCATTTAATATTAAAGCGATACAAAAGTAGAAACAAAAATCGACTATTTGTAACCGATTTTTTTGTCAGGGAAATATGAACTTTATCAAATTGACACACTACGACAATTTGCCGTGTAATAGCCTCAGACCAACTTTTTAGGGTTCCGTAGCCAAATGGCAAAAAACGGAACCCTTATGGATTCGTCATGTCTGTCTGTCTGTCTGTCTGTCTGTCTGTCTGTCTGTCCGTCCGTCCGTATGTCACAGCCA
Source organism: Amphipoea lucens (assembly GCA_947508005.1). Taxonomy (NCBI): domain Eukaryota; kingdom Metazoa; phylum Arthropoda; class Insecta; order Lepidoptera; family Noctuidae; genus Amphipoea; species Amphipoea lucens. The sequence continues at coordinate 6,619,897 of OX382362.1, read as the reverse complement.
CTTTTTTCCGAAACTACAAGAACTATACTGTTGAAACTTGGTAAGTAGATGTATTCTGTGAACCGCAGTAAGATTTTCACACAAAAATAGAAAAAAAAACAATAAATTTTGGGGTTCCCCATACTTACAACTGAAACTCCAAATTTTTTTTTTCATCAAACCTGTACGTGTGGGGTATCTATGGATAGGTCTTCAAAAATGATATTGAGGTTTCTAATATCATTTTTTTCTGAACTGAATAGTTTGCGCGAGAGACACTTCCAAAGTGGTAAAATGTGTGTCCCCCCCCCTCTAACTTCTAAAATAAGAGAATGATAAAATTAAAAAAATATATATAATGTACAGTCGCCAGCAAAATTGCATGGGTACCTTAGTGTCTATTTTCGCGTGAACGTTTGAATTCAAGTTTTCGAAAATAAACTAGATTGCGTTGGTTTCTTCACAACTATGACTAATTTACGAAACGTAAGTAAGGAGTTAGGAAGAAACGTATTGAGTAGGATTGAGCAAGGAGTTACAAGGCTAATACATTTATCTAATTATTACATTACATTTACCAGCATACGTTGCTGAAATGATAAAAATAATAAAAGAAACCGATAGGAATATATTTATTAAGCTAACGAGTGGGTATTTTAATAATTAATTTAATATTTCCATATTCAGCCTACCCTCTCAAGTTTGAAAACTAAAACTTAGAAAATCAGATACTTACCTACTTATAAATTGATATTCAATTTTAACATAGTAGGTTAATAATTAGTAACAATTTTCTTTAAAAGAAACTATTAATTATAAATTGTTTGAATGTTTGAAGAGACAAAAAGAAACTACAAAAATATTTTATCATATAAAGCAAAGCAACGCCATCTAATAACAGCATAATTAAATTTTGTTAGTCGTTAACTGGTTTTACGCTAGATGGCGTCATTTCTCGCTTCATACGATTTTGTTTCTGTACTACCCATGCACTTTTGCAGCCTATCGTACATTACCATGTAAACTTCCACCGAAAATTGGTTTGAACGAGATCTAGTAAGTAGTTTTTTTTAATACGTCATAAATCGAAAACCGCAATTTACCTTAAGAACTTTTATATTATGTTACTTGCTGCTACGGAACCCTTCATGGGCGAGTCCGACTCGCACTTGGCCGGTTTTTTATTGGTCTGAGGTAATAGCCATTTCATACAACTGTCAATTAGAATGACAGTTGTGATTCGAATATACGGACAATTTTAGTTGGTCGTCATTTTTTTTTTATCAATAAACCCTATTAATATTGGAAATCTCGCACGGTTTAAAGTTATTATTATTTTCTGTCAATTAATTTCTAGAGTTTGTGTGAGAAAATACAGATTATGTATCTGTTTTGATAACTTTTGCTATGTTGACCTACATCCGATTTAATCCTACAATGAATTTAATCCTAGGATGTAGTTCTGCTAAAGTAGAATTTCTAGCTAATGTTAAATTGAGGCTAAAGAAGCTTAGTTTATAAATTCATTTGTTCATCAAGGCAAGTTTCAGGTAGGCACTTGCCAAGTCTGCCGATCTTTGATAATTTTCAGGCAAACTAATTGACTAGGCTCTTGGAAGGAGTCTTGACATTCTAGGTTGTTTTATATAAGTTACAATTTTATTAAATCAACTAGCTCTGCCCGCGACTTCGTCGGCGTGAAATTTCACCCTCCCCCATTTACACTCTTATGGGTGGAATTTCGAAAAACCCTTTCTTAGTGGATACCTACTCTTCACAAAGAACACACCCTCCAAATTTCATGTCTCTCGGATCAGCGGCTTAGGCTGTGCGTTGATATATCAGTCAGTCAGGACTTTAGTTTTGAAATATTGACAGTTATTTCATACAAAAACTGTCAAACGTCAATTTATTCCTCGAATAAAAGTTATCTGGTGATGGAAAAAGCAGCCCTAAATTAATAAAAGAAGGAATAAATCAAACTCTAAAACTCTTTAAATCAAAACTACACAAATGGCTTATTGGTAATTGTTTTTATAGTGTGAAAGAATTTTTTGATAAAAAAGTAGCTGATAAATATAAGATATGATGCTGAGATTTCATTATATTGCTTTATATACCTATTATACTTATGTGTTCAAATAGATACGAAACCCTAATAACCAATGTTATTAAAAATGTTTTAATTTTAACAAAGTACAAACAAGTTACATTTAACTTGTTTAAATATTTGTATGCCAGACCATGGCGAAACATGTAAGATCAACAATTTATTTATAAGACCTTAATGTACCATGTTTTAAAGCAAATAAATATATTCTATTCTAACTATAATGCGAGTTCTTTAATCACAAACAACAATTTGTTCTTCAACTGTGAATTTAAGACAATAGTTTTTCGAAACAACACGTTTTGTTGTTGCAATTAATTAACCACAAGGCATTGACAATTTGAGAGCGAGTTAACTTTGAAGAGGCTCTTAGCGGCGGCGCTACAATAGGTACTCTAGGGGAAAATGAAGAGTTACCGCTACTTGACGGTTTGCGATAAATTCATTTGCCTTGTAGACTCATAGATGTTTTGATTCGTTGCCTATTACCTATTTAGTTAATTACTTGGTACTTGTTGACGGCCCAACAAAGTCCTCCCATACCTAGTAACACTGTAATTTGAAAAAATTGTAAAATTATTTTCAAAAGAGTAACCGTGGAGTTTCTTGTTGTCTCTTCTCCATAGGAAGCGACCAATTGGAACCGAGCACCTAATTTCTGACGTTTCATAAGTGCCCATGTAGGTTTGTGAGAAATAAAATATTTTGATTTTTAGAAAAATAGTAAACTGTTTTCCAGTAGGCCTCCGCCACTGGTAACGAAACCGGTACCGTCAAACAGGGTGAATAACGATGCAGGAGTGAATGGGGACGAAACTTTATAAGGCAATAATATTTTTTGATGCCAAGAAAGGACTCTGTGTTTACTGTATTATAATGAACGATTAAGCAACAAATTATATTATTAAATCGTTTCGTCTCTAGTCACCCCGTTTGTACCTACGTATCATCTGATCTCTCATTAAATAATATTTTTTATTAAGGTACATAAATGTTTTGTAGTACATGAGGGACCTAGAAAGTATGCATTATTATTTACATGGGGTAGGTACAACGAATTGTTGGGTGAATCGCTGCTCTTCTAGCTAGATTACTGAGTAATCTGTATTTAGGATAGACAGTTTCAACTCCCTTTTTGAGTATCACAATAATCATGTACAGTCACGAGCATAAGTATGTATACACTTGGCTTTATTCAAAGGCGATTTTCTCTTTTATTTTTGAATGAAACTTTATGTTATTACGAACATAGTATTTTCGAACCCATCGGTTTATGTAAAGTGTCGTATTTCAACGCTGCATTCGTTATTTCATGAAAAAATCGCAATTGAAAGTTGCCAAGTGTTGATATATTAGTGCTCGTGACTGTAACTATAATACTTTTGGAGCCAAAAAAAGGAAATTGTATTGAAACTCCGTACTGAACTAGGCTAGCTCAAGGTCAAAGTGTTACCACTGTCTTGCGGCTACTGTATTCTTACCATATATTACTGAACAAGCACAAGAACTCGCAATAACGTATTGTTTATTTGTTTGTTCAGTGGCACAAAATAAACAAATGAAATATTCGAATGCCTTTTAGCCAAAAAGAAGTAAAAAGCACAAACTTAAGATACCTACCTAAATAAACAGAATGTTATGAAATAATCGCGTGCGGCCCGCGCCGTTGCTTTCACAATTCGTTCCGTAGTACCTTACAGCGCTCCAGCGAAAAGCTGCATTTTCCTTAAACTTTATTGAATTTGTTCCCAGAATAGTGCCTGGTTATTACGATATTATTCTAGAAATCGACTATTCGGTTCGAATCGAGTAGGTTCTACTGTTGTTAGGTTTTCGTTTGCAATTTGTGTTGCGAGTGTAGTAAGCCAGTATCGAGTAGATTATAAACTCGTGGGATTATTTGGAACTTTAATTAATAAAGTTGAGTAGATTAGTAGGTATTTTGATTTGTGTAAGCGTAACATTTTGTACTAAAATGATGTATTCTGCTATTTGTTTCATAACAATTTAATTTAGTAAGTCTGAAAGTTGCACCAGTAACTGAAAAGTTGTGTGGAAATCGGTTGTCATGGTATGAGCATGTAATACGGAGGAATGAGGAAAATGTCGTGAGGAAAGTTTTGAGTATGGATGTCGATGGCCATAAGAGTAGGGGAAGACGATGGATGGACTGTTTGAATGATGATATGGTTAGAAAGGGGGTGACTACCGAGATGACGACTAATAGGGAAGTATGGAAGAAAAACGCATGTTGCGCCGACCCGCAATAAATTGGAACAAGGGCAGGAGAATGATGAAATGATGTTTTTCTTTATACTTTTAGTCCAAGCTTAAATTAAAATAATACTAGCTTCTGCCCGCGGCTTCGTCCACGTGAAATTTCACCCTTCCTCCTATTCACCCTCTGGTGGTATTTCGAAAAACCCTTTCTTAGTGGATACCTACTCTTCACAAGGAACACACCCTCTAATTTTCATGTCTCTATGACCAGTGGTTTAGGCTGCAATGTGCGTTGATATATCAGTCAGTCAGGACTATGAATTATATATACAGTCAAACCTGGATAAGCGAGAGTTCAAGGGAGCACAATCTCATTCTCGCTTATAGAGGTTTCTCACTAACCCGAGTTTCTCGCTAATGCAGGTATATGGGTAGCGTTTCTCTCTTATAGGTGTACGCAGGAATAACAAGTCACAGCAAGTACGAATGTAGTAAATATGTAATACTAGCTACGCCCCGCGGTTTTACCCGCATAAGTCTCGATCCCGTGGGAATATCGGGATAAAAAGTACCCTATGTCCTTTTCCGGGACTCAAGCTATCTGTATACCAAATTTCATTAAAATTGGTCCAGCCGTTTGAGCGTGAAGAAGTAACAAACATATAAACACACACACACACACACTCACAAACTTTCGCCTTTATAATATTAGTGTGATTATAAAATTATTAATACAAAAACAATGGTAGGAAGTTCCACGAAAGTTAAGAATGAGTCATAAAATAGCAGATGTTAAATTTGTAAATAAAGCTCGACTGTCGCTTATAGAGGTATAGATAAGTAGCAGTCTCATTTACGGAGGTCTATGAGGGAAAAACGACTCTCTCTTACAGAGGTTTCTGTTTCTCGCTAATAGAGGTTTTGGGAGCTTAAAATGACGGGTCCTGGCTATTACTCTCACTTATAGAGTTTTCTCACTTATCCAGTTCTTACTTATCCAGGTTTGACTGTATATAGATTGTAAATAGGTACACAACTGATTTATTGCATTAAATAATAACATACCGATGCAAAAAAGTGGCTTTACGAAAATCAGAGATCTGGATTTATTAATGTATTACCTACCATAGTTATTGAATTACGTATTCCAGGCTTGATTTATAGCGAATATTTAAAACCGGGCAGCACAGAATCCAATACCAGAATTACTTTAGCGTGCAATTAATTCGCGACTCTCCACTTTGTTTGATACTCCGAACTTTGGTATAACGAGCAGTTTTTGTTTGTTTGTCAAACATTCGTGACACGCCGCGTCTGCCTTGTTCACAGAATCTACCGCGGGACACACATGCCGTGTTCCCCTTCTTTTTGTTGTACATCGCTTTTTTTCACAATAACTTTCGACCACAACACTGACGGGATACCGCAATGGTGCACTAAATGTGGAAATCCGTCCTTTGAGCTTCCCGGTATACGGACTTTGTGAACGGATCTGAAAACAAATAACAACGCCCGTGTCTTACACAGGTACCGCTCATAATGCTGTTCGCTGCAGCGACGTGAAATATGCTAAGTATTAAATGTGACTGTGATAAAATTGCACAGATCTTTTACTCACCTTTATATGAACACAAATTGTGTTCTCCATTATTTTCCGTGTTTATTTAACCGTCGCAATTGCGCTCTTGTTTCCTTTTTTAAAACTTCGAAACGTCGTAATAAAAAATAAGTTGAAGAAAAAATTTGATAGATTATTAAGGGGCCATAGTAACAAAGTCTTTAAAAGTTTTAGCGGCTTAAACGTAACACAACTTCGGGTCCGCCTTTGATCATTTTTCGAAAAGGGGCGAAGTTTTGAAGTTTTTATCGTAATCTATTTGACGTCAACCCGTCTAAAGAATATTGCAGTCAATACAATCTGTGGAGGAGACGGTTCGGATATCTACTGCTGAGGGAACAAGGGAATTGCCTGTCATCTATCAGCGGCAGCTTGCGGGAATTCCCTCTTTTCCGAACACTCTTTACTACGTTAAAAACTTGCAACCTTTTGAGTAGACATAACAGTCATCTTGTATGAGGGGGATACAGTCCAATTTACTTCCACACTCGTGGTCGCATACAGCTCGAATTTAAAATAGTGTCAGAAAAAATACTTCACACTGTTTCATATTTGTATCTGCAAATGTTGAATTATTGTCACGAGAACTCTGCACGCAATATTTCGTTTTCCAACCGGCACGAGATATTCTGTGTTTTTTTTTTTACGTTCCCCATAAAAATAATTGTAATCAGGAAAAAAAGAACTTCAAATTTTTTTTTTAATATTTTTTAGGGAAAACCTCTACATCAGACATTGAAAAAAAAACGACTAAGTAACAACATTATTTAATCAAATCAACATACGCGGTCTACACAAGAGTAACAGCATTTTAAAGTTGAAACTGAATATTCATCACAGGATATCGGATATAAAATTTTAAGCAGCGTTAAGCCGTGTCCGAGTTACTATCGACATCGACATATTGACGATGCATACAAACTGACACGCACGCCTACGTAAAACTAACGTGTAGTTCATAAATTTCAATCGGTACGGTATATAAAAATGTTTCTGTAATAAAACTATGGTGTATAAGCAGCCTTACTTTAATATGAAGTTATGATGAGGCTTTATTTCATGACCAATAAAAAGTAATAAGTATAATTTTTTTTTATAATTTTACGTACACTTTTTATACGTACGCGTAGAATATTATGTGCTTCGCTTTAGGCAAAGGTATAGTTATCTCGTGCTTACAATATTTAATTCTTTAGACCTTACTAGGAAAAGAGTTCCTGGAAGGACTTATGGGATGCCTTTGCCCAGCAGTGGTACCGAACAGGCTAAACTAAAAAAAAAAAAATTTTTTTTTGAGTTATTGTGTTAGGTATGTAGTCCGGCGGGTGAATAATAATTAGGAACACAATTACCTAAAAAAAAACACAGTGGCACTCTGGGAGTGCCGGCAGAAGTGAAAACAAAACACAAATAAACAGAATAGGTACTTTGCCATCACTCACTGACATATCGGATATACATTAAAACCGAGTACATCCCGAGGACAGCCGAACACCAACGAAGCGGTGTCGATTACGGTAACAGTGGCGCGAGTTCAATAGTTTTTTCGCATCTCAAAAAATGCCTAACGCGCCTAAAGAAGTTTTCAATTCAATAATTATATTTCAGAGGTAGCCCGGATATGGCCCTTCTTTCAAACGTAAGCGGTTTCTAATATCATATATTACCACCACTATCGCTAGTCCAAATAACAATTTCTCCTTTAAAAAGACACCTCTATTTCCTACAAATGTGCTCTAACGGTACCCAAAGTGCTTGGAAACTAAAAATAAAGCACAACAATCTGTCGGCACTAAGCAATGAAGCGCAAACATTCCCGGGGGAAATCTGGAACTGTCTCACATAACGCTCCCAATTTAATCGGAACAAAATTTGGTTAGCTTCGAAGAAACTTTAAGTACCTACAATCGACGTAGGTAACTTAAGAAATTGGGTGTTTCGTGAAATTTGTAAATATTTAGTACATAATATTACCTCATAATCAGCCTATGATGTTCCCACTGCTGGGAAACAGGCCTACTTTTTCTGTGAGAGGGAGTGGGCCATAATCCAACACGCGGACTAAAAACCAACCTACAACCAAACATTCGAAGACATGTGACCTTACCTTACCTTAGCTACTGGGTAATACGATACTCCTTTATCGTATTACCCAGTAACTGGGTTGTGGAGGTCAGATAGGCAGACGCTCCATGTAAAATACTGGTATTCAGCTGCATCCGGTTAGACTGGAAACCGACTCCAACATAGTTGGGAAAAGGATAGGCAGATGATGACTTAACCCCTTGTAACCCTTGTGGAGTTTATAGCTTAAATGTAATTCCATAAGTTCTTGAACCCCAGGTTTTACCTACTTTACAGTACCTACGCCAATGAAGACCCAGAAAAGTCTTAAACCCTTTACTGGCAGCAATCTTTTGTGTAGAGGACTTTGAGTTTTTTTCCTTAATTACTTTCTTTATCTTCACATTTATTTATTTGTATTTCTCTTATCAGTTTGCTCCTGATTATATCTCTGTCGTGACCTAATTCCAAGGAAAAAAGGATTCGCTCGAAAATAAAAATAAATTGGACGTCCTAAGTGGGTAAAACCAATCCCTTATATTGAACTTTCTAATCGCGCTTAAGGCTGCCCTTACACTTACAATTTTGCGCAATATTTGTATTGATCAGCCCTTGCACTCAAACGATCCATTATTTTCACACAGTGACATTGACGGCCCATAAGCTTCAATATTTTCGCGTGAGCGAGACATGCGCAATACTTATCCTACAAGGTGCAGTTAAAATACATTGCCATAAAAAATATATAAACACTAGCAGCGCCCCGCGGTTTCACCCGCGTAAGTGTCGATCCCGTGGGAATATCCGGATAAAAAGTCCTATGTATTAGTCCCGGTTGTAATCTATATGTGTGCCAAATTTCATCCAAATCCGTTTAGTAGTCTTTGCGTGATTGAGTAACAAACATCCAAACATCGTCATAAACTTTCACATTTATAATATTAGTAGGATTCAAATTGAGAAACTCCTCCTTTTTTGAAGTTGGTTAAAAAATTAAACTCGCTCAAACATTTGGTCAAATCATTGCGCAATCTTCAATATTATCCCTCAAAAACACTGCGAAATTAGTGATACCGTACTGTGCAATAATTTATTGATTATAATTGATCGGCCCGCCTTAGGTTAAGCTAAGCCGCAGCCAATAAAATTAATAACGCTGTCTAAAATACTAAGCATCCAATTTATCAAATAGGAAGGTTTAAGGCAAAACATGCCGGAGATTTTTTTAATATATTATGCTTACATAACGGAGTAAGATGAACAAGGGCTCATTTGTCAAAGGAGTTCGAAGTGTTCAGCAGAAAATGATCAACTTCCACTCGTGCCCCTTTTGGATAGTCATCCATATTCCTTTTTTTTCAGTCTTCGTTTAATCACTGTGACAAGTGACAGTTTGTCCCTTAAAAGCCTTATTGCATGGCAACCTTTTTCCCGTTCACTCTTATTAACTGTCTGGTACTTTGGCATCGTTATTAAACGTAAATAGGCCTATTTATTTACTGCTAAAATATCAGTCGTGATCCAAGACACTGCGTCTGAAAATGTATATCTAGGAATTATCACAAAAGACACATATCTTCACCATAACCTTTACGTTATGATACCTACGCAAAGAGCGAATTCTATAGAACAGGCTATCTAGAAAAAAACCTGTTAGGATTCTAAGTTTCTTTTTTCATATGAATTCCATCAAAAACATCAAACAATGTACCCTATCAATCAGTTTGTGTAGCACAAAATTCGTTTTGACAATCCTGCATTGAAATTCGTTGTTTCATCTCGACTCGAATAGTTCGATTCTCCATTAAATCAGTGTCCGGTGTAAAAAAGTAACTGTTACAGTCCACTCGTCACTGTCCAATTTGTACCTTCATAAATGACTTTCACGCAGTTTCAAAACGACCTGTGCGTGTGCAGCAAATAAAGTTTGGGCGCAAATATTTATTTTCAGTGATGGCTTCTAATATTTGAGTTCCGTTAAATTCGTATGTTATATTAAAGCATTTATTGGTATGTAAAACATTTTAAAAGAGTAACGGTGAAGTCTCTTACCCATTCTTCTCCATACGAAACTACCTTTTGGAATGGGCAACTGTAATATGGTTTAAGACATTTATTTTCTCAAAAACAGAATACAATCATTTTATTCACTTAGAATGAAAAACCCTGGTGGTATGCATACGAAACGTTCCTTGAAACGAGTATCAACGGTATGTTTCAAGTTAGAAGAAGATACAATATTGTTAGTCGTTAACTTATCATTATATTAGTAAAAAAACTATTTTATAAAAGAAATCGGGTTTAGACGGTATTTAAAAAAAAATGATGTAGGTCATAATAGGAATAAATTCTATTTTCTTTTAAATTATTAACGTTCAAAAGTGCCTTTTATGTGCCTATTTGAGATAAATTATTTGACTTTGACTGTGATTCAGAAAATCGTTTAAGTTTGTAAAAAGCTAGTCAAAATGTTAAATTATAAACTTTTTAAAGCTGGGTTACACGCTCGCAGCTTAGTTCGATGAGGCGGAGAAGTATCGGATGTTAGAGACCAAGACTTAGCCGGGGAAGTTCGGCTGCTAGTTTAATCTTTGCGCTGGAAACTCCTCGGACTTTATACTTTACGAGCTCAAATTATTTTGGGCGAATTCTCGATAGTATAAAGTTATTAGATTTAAATGAAAAGGGGACGGTTTTTCTGAACCCATATAAAGTTGCAAGGTGTGTTTATCTCTTTCGACAAAGACAGCGGGGAGAGGCCCTTGTCCGCTGCGACCACATCCTGGCGCGTCCCCATCCCCACATCAGTTTGATGGAAAAATTCCATGAGACTGCAAATCTCGCGGTTACGGAGGGTTTTAACATTTAAGAAAATTGAAATCAACCATGTTCTTAAAAATATTACAATAATTCAATAAATAACAGCTAGTTATTGGTCTCGTTACTATGTATTTTGAAATAGCTAGCTTAAAACAGACACACATAAACATGTAACGCCATATACAGACATCTGTGTTTTAATTTATGAACATGACGCAATATTACGCTCGTTACATTGGTGCCTAGGTACTTCGGAAAACTGAGCTACACGAAAATCGTGCGAGCCCATTGAGCTGTAACTCTGTTACCGGACAAAAGGTGGACCATAGCCGGCTATACTAGAGTAGTTTATGTCGATGCTCGACAAACTACCTCAGCTGGATCGCGGCCGACAAAAAACAAGCGACAAAAAGTCGCAGCTGCGGCTATCTGTCGCATCTACGTGCACAGTCTATGGAGTCGGGATAGGATGTGTATGAATAATGGAGATGTTTCGCAAAATTCGGTTTTAAAAACCGAAAAGTTGCGGCTGCGAATGCGCCTATAAAATTCCCACATTTTTCTAATGGTGCCGTATGGGGTTTGTCAAGATGATGAGTAGGACCAACTTTTCCAGTCTTCCTTTCTGTTTTTTAATATATCTTATCAGCATGAACCATAAAAGAATAGCTCATGGCTCCTGTCTGTTAATTACAACATACTACCTATAGTGGTACAAGGGACTACACTTCAGATAATAGGGTCAGCTTTATAGCTGTCCCTATCGTATTAATTCTCCACCCGTTGTACCGTACCAAGAACTGTAATGGTCATTGAATCGGTGATGTATTACAAGAGAAGTTTTTAAATTGACCATGTTATTAGTGTCTTTTGTGAAACGTAGATCTCCTACGTCTATACAGGGTGAAATTGAATTCATGGGCATACTTTTAAGAGGTCATTGTACTCATCAATATGAACAACTTTTAATATGAGACTAAACCTAAAATCGCGGAAAAAAATCAGCTGTTCCTTGCATTTATGTTCACATAACTCGTCAAAATGTAGGGAAGAGCTGATTTTTTTTCGCGATTTCTGGTTTGGTTCCTAAGTAAAAATTGTTCATAATGATGATTACAATGACCCCTTAAAAGGATGGCCATGAATTCAATTTCACCCTGTATAGGCAGCTGTTACTCGTACAATGATAGCTGTAGAAAATAGATGCTGGCGAGCAACAACAGCTATTGGCAAGCCACTACTACAGTGATGGTACTGTTATGTGCATGAAGGCGCGTGTTCTATTTATCGTACGGACAAAATCAATTCAAATGGTTGTTAGCTTAGTTACCTAAGCTAACAACCATTTGGATCGTTTTTAAGGTGATATTAAGGTGTTGCGGGGGTCCCGCATCACCTTAATATCCAAACAGCTAAATGTGCTTACGATACAGCCGCGTCTACGACAAACAATAATGGAGTCTATTGGCTATAAAAAAAAACATTTATTTCAGACAAAAAGTCCATAGGCAAGGCAAGGTTGTTAGTAACAAGAATTTAGCTTATAACTAATGTTAGTAAAGAATAAACTAAACACACCGTCTATCTCTGCACAGTATGCTCATCGGTCTCGCAACACATAAAGCTCGGTGAACCTACTGAGCAGAGTAGTATCGGTTACCATATGCAGCCGGCATATGCGTTTTGTAGCTTGGCAGATTTTCATTAAGTTTAAACTGGCAAAAATTAGATTTTCTGCAATTTAGTTTGCACACTTACCTCGTTATTTATAAAAATTGCTTAAAGTTAGGGCACATTAGGAGGTGTTTAAACTTCAATTTAGTTTTGGTTAAGTAGACGCTAGTTTATAAATAAGAGGCTAACTAGGTACTTCTTCCGCTAACCCCGCCAACTACCCATGAAATGCCTGGTCAGTTGACTTCAATAGTACATAGATAGAGTGAGGGTCGTACTCTCAACCTTTCGCTTGCCAGTCCGCACCTCAACTTACAACATGGCTGCCAACGCGTACAAAAGGTATCTCCATACAATACACTTTTCACACTCCACACCCATTCGACACATCAAAGTCAAATCCAACGTCTATACTCTACCAACTTGAATGCGTAGGTAGGTAGTACTTAATTGGACTCCGACTTTCTACCAGGGTTGGTCAGTTCTTTCTAACATGGTTTCTCTCAGTTTAATAGAACAGCATGCAAAATGGGAGCAATATTAAAAATACAATTTTTTTTTTCAAGTTAGGTTAACAGGCAGGTAAGTCGCAAAAACCATTTTGTCTACAAAAAATTGTTTCATAAATTCCTACATAAAAACAAGATACGGTCAGCAACTAAAGTTGATTGACACTTCAGTTTTTTAGATCCTAACGATTAAGCAAAATATTCATAAACAATCTGATTAAATACTGTAAGCTAAGCTATTACATGAAATGCTGAAAAGCAATGTAACGAATAATGTCGTATCAATTTATAATTATGATATTTTGTGAAAGTAAACGTGTTACTCGACTTTTGCTGCTGACTGTACCAACCTATAAACTAAAACTTTTAAAATCAACTCTTATTTAAATCTTATTTGGGCATCCCTGCTTTCTATTCAAGTGCACCGCAGTTTCGAGCTCTCTGACTCATACGTGATAATGAAACTGTACTAATATTTGTTTATCTACCGTTCAAGGTAATTGCGAGGCTGTCTGCTAATAGAACACGTGCTGCCGTAATTAATGGGAATTGATAAGCAATTAAATTAATACGGGTGTGTGTTGAACTGTTGTTTGTGTTAATTTAGTTAAATCTGACGTGAATGTCATTGTGGAAAGGGAAGGTAATTCATTTTCTGCTGGGAAGTTTGTTGCGCCTCTTCTTCCCAGGAAGTTCCTAGGAAGTGGTGGAACTATCTTATTTAATTTTGAAGTTCAAAAACTGCTGATTCTTAGCCTAGTTTTAATAAATGACTTGATTATGATTTACAGATATGTTTGGTTCGTGGCCATAATTGGAATTAACGTCGGCATTTTTTTTTTAAATACTGTTTACAAAGCAGTTGTTATCAGCAGAGCCTAGGATGTCAACGACATTCGAACGCCAAAAGATCTTTCTAGCAGTAAGTAGGTAATATATTCTAAAAACGTTTTGCCACAAAAGCCAGAAAATCTTTCGTTTTCTAACATGTTTCCCAAAATCCTGTGTCATTCGAAAAAAAAGGGATAAAATCCTTATGCAAAGAGAAAATGTGTTTGCTTACTTTTCTACGTAACGTAAGCTTGTTAGTGCAACCCCTACGTTGCTAAACCTACCTACTTGGTTTGCTAACTCGACGAATCAACGCTCACTATTTTTATTCGACACCAAAAATAACTACAGCTACCTATACTTGCAAAGTTATTCACTGAAAACGCTTCCTATTTATTATTTTATTCTATGAAAAATGTACAGAATTTTTTATAAAGCAAAATGTTGGAAATTTCTTCTTTTAGTGCCATTCTACTACTGAAGGCTCTGCCAGAATAACTCTAGCCTTTGACAGGTTGAACTGATGGTCATCATTGAATTTATAGGTAATTATCTGCGCCCCGCGGTTTCACCCGCGTAAATGTCGATCCCGTGGGAATATCGGGATAAAAAGTAGCCTACATGTTAATCCAGGGTGTCAGCTACTTCCATGCAAAATTTTATCAAAATTGGTCCAGCCGTTTGAGCGTGAAGTAGTAACAAACATATAAACACACACACACACACACTCACAAACTTTCGCCTTTATAATATTAGTGTGATACTCGTCGAAATAAAGTGTGGTGATTTAAAGTAAATGTTCTTTTAATAGAAAAAAATTTAATTTTGTGACACTGTAACTTAGAACAGTATGCTTAGGTGATTTGGCCACACTAAAGGATTAATGAAAGGCGACTAACAAAAAGTATCTACAAGGCAGATGTGAATGGAAACACCGGGAGGGGGACACCCTAGAAGGACGTAATCTACATTTGCAATTTATTGCCAAAAATGTAAACAAATATGAGTTTATAGAAAAATAATTTTAATTCCTACAACATAAAGTTTACGCTACAACTTCAAAAGTTTTTATAACTTTTTCAATAGTGCTAGTCACTCTGAAATAAACATAACGCCCATTAAAATAAAGTTGATATTTGTTTAACTTGAAATAATATTAATTTGAAACATAAGTTTGAATAGACTTTACCTAATAGTGACCTTATTAGTGATGTTCTTCAGAAAGGTCAGTACAATAACGAAGTAAGAGGATTATGGAAGAATCGTAGCAGGTGGCGTTCCGTAGTTTACTGCCTACCACCATGGATAGATGGCGTGATTTTATGTAACTTAGTATAGCTAGGTCACTCCTCTTAACCCTAGTGTAGAATAAGCATAACAATTTACCATTAAAACACTATATTCAATTAGTTGTTATGACACAGCCGCCATAGTCGTAGAAATTAAGCGGCTCATACTTGACAAGTTTTAAACGTCTAGAGCAAAGACACATGAAAGAGCAAGGCATCGTTACACCGAATGACACCCAACATTCTAGCCTAAGGCACCTGTCCCACCTCCGGCGATTGACGAGAAGCGAGTAGAGCTAGTAACCAAAAACGAGTTGACGAGCAACAAGTATCGCTCTATCGACAGCGAAGAGCGATTACACGCTGATATGCGTGAGTCTCTCAGTGAGTGTTCTACACTGAAAAAAATGCACTCCAATCAAGTGATTTTTTAGCTTGATTGACGATATCTTGTTTAGATTAATCAAAATCTTAGTTAAGTTGATCATCACGACATGATTGCAGCAATACTAGTTCAAATGATTGAACGCTCTAACAAGTTTCTTGATTACCCTTAACATGACATCATTGTAGAAGAGTTAAAACAACAAAGTAAGTTAGTTGTGTCAATCAAGCAACTTGATCATCTTGATTGCTGCAAATAGGTTTTGTGATAACTCCAATCAAGATTCCGTTTCAAATCTCAATCAAATAAAAGTAGTAGCTGTGATCCTTGTGCTTGATAGGCTCAGATGCAAACAAGTTACTTAGTCAATCTAAACAAAATCTTGATTGCGGCAACTACTTTTTTTTACAGTGTACCCGCCAAATGAGCGTCGCCGTCGGAGCGAGTAATCTCTTTGATAGCTCTTGTTACTGCGACAAACGAGTACTTGCGCGGTGTAAACAGTCAGCGATCAACTATTAATAAGTCATTATTGCTTTTACTTACACAGCACCTACAATATTTTGTACATTTCTTGAGCGGGAAAATCGTTGGTAGCTAGTCACTTACTCCTCGTAGGTAGGACTGATGCCTTAAGAGTAAATGCAGCAAAGTTTATACGTAATTTTGTCGGTACACCCCGGTGGAAAACAGAACCCCATTCTTGGGAAGTGTAGTTGTCAATTATTTTGATCGTTTTCGTAGGAAAATATTTCAATATTTAAAAAGAAAACTACGTTTAGGGCTTTAGCTCTTCCTGTCATGTAACAACCACTTAAGTCGCCTTAATATTTTATTTACCTGTTAAACCTTACCCTTGATATAATTTCCTATCTGCAAAAATTACTTCCATAAGTACAAACTTTCACCCCCGTAAGGGAGCGAATTTTCAAAAATCCTTCTTTAGCGCTCACTTTCGCTAGATAAGTGACTTTTGTGCTAAATTTGATTCATCTAGACTCAGCGGCTTAGGCTGTACGTGGTCGTCAGTCATCATCATCTGCCTGCCTTTTCCCAACTATGTTGGGGTCGGATTCCAGTCTAACCGGATGCAGCTGAATACCAGTATTTTTACATGGAGCGACTGCCTATCTGACCTCCTCAACCCAGTTACTGGGTAATACAATACCCCTTGGTAAGGCCTCATTTACGGAGACGCGGCGCGGCCCGCACTGAATTCAAATATATGGCGTTGTATGAGTGCGTTTACGGAGAAGCGATTTTAGACGCGTTTGTTTGCATTAGGGCGTTTTTTGCGACCGAGCCCGCGGATGGCACCGACGTGTCCCACGCGGCGTTTATCGCGGCGGCGCACGCAGCGGCAATTCTCGATGAAGCTATGTCCGAGGCGGAATCTTCTGTCAGTCTTATTTAGAAATCGCGCAACACAGACGTAGTCACCGTCGCAATGGAGTATGATATGATCATGCTGCAAGTTGCGACACGTGCGCTCCCATCTCTCGCCAATATAAAACTAGTCGATTTGATCGAGGCGAGCGTGCGCCGCCGCGATGCCCGCCGCGTGCTTCGCTACACGCTAGAGGACTCGCCGCGGGCGCCGCGGCGGGCACCGCCACGCTTCCCGTCTCGCTTCTCTATCAACATGGTCGTATATTGCTATAAGTTTGTGTTTACGCGTGCGATGATGCGTGCCGCTTCACGCGCCGCCCCACCGTAAACAGAAAAAACGTCCGACGCGCCGCGAGACGCCACGCCACACGCGACGCGAGACGCCCCGCGTCTCCGTAAATGAGGCCTAAGACTGGTTGTACGTGGTCGTCAGTGAATGAATGAATTAAGGTTTTTATTACAATGTATACAATGGATAATAATATTTTTGTATGCTTTCCTCATAGCCACAATTCGTTTTATCGCTTGCGTTTACAACGACCCTGTGTTACGTTTGATAAGCAAAAGTTACCCTTTTGATACCAACAGTAAAAAAATATCCTCAGTATAGAACGAAAAAGGGAGCGTTCAAGTATTACGTAACGCAATTTGGGGGGGCGGGGGGGTCTCGTAAAACGTTACGATGCGTTACACGGGCGGGAGGGGGTCCTTCTTACAACACGTTACGTAACATTATTTCTTTTTTTATATAAAAAAATAGGGAAATAAAACTCCCAAATTGGCAACCCTTTTCTTTTAGGTTTTACGGGGAATCTCTCGATTGTATTAGTCTGGTCGCCATTTTTAATTTGTTCTCGCATGTTGGTAAACCTTTTCGTTTATATTTCACGGGGAATCCCTAGATTGTATTGTACGTCATTTAATGTTGTTTTTGTTGTCAGTATTCGTTAGTGTTTATGCAGAAGCAAATTGCTGTAGTCGCTGTTATTAAAGTGAGTTCATAGTGTTCATACTGTAATGTCCTCAAAAGAAGGAGATTTGTATCATCAGCTGTTCTTGGCCTATAAAGGCTCTCATGCTGACTTGCCAGCGCAAGTATGTCAAAAAAATGCCAAAGGTTAAAATAAATATGTTATTTTATTTGAAGAATTTATTAGTAAAAAAGCTAAAATACTTAGGAGAATGAAGGAGAAAAACAATTGTGTTTTGTAAAGCCAAAAATTTATAAAAAAATAAACAAAATACGCAGGTGTTGCGAATTAAAAATCTCTTGTTTTAATAAAAGGCAATTAAAACTATACGAAGGATAAAAACTATAACAACTTTTTGCGACTTCAGGGTAAAAATGATGACTTGAGTGTTACGTAACCTTTAGAGAGGGGGGTGGGGGGGTACAGAAAAACGTTACGGAGCGTTACAGTGGGGGGAGGGGGGGTCAAAAATCTTCAAAAATTGCGTTACGTAATACTTGAACGCTCCCAAACGCTGACGCTAATGAATATTTACCCTTTTGGTACAACCTTAATAAAATACTTTTACATTGTTTTTACGAACAAACATTGTTTAGCGATACACCAAACAAAATAAACGAATTATTTTCGAATTAGGTATGGAGCGCAAATGTGGAAACCCACACTGATTATTTTCTCTTTAATTAAAATATTACGTAAATATTATTACACATTTTATAAATAGGTCACCTCTGGCTAACCCTTCGAGGAAAACAAGTGTGATGTTATGCTTTGGCAGAAACAGATGTGCGAATGGTACAGATGCCAGAACATCAAGCTACTACAATCTGTCAAATTTATTTAATAGATTTTCAACTTTATCGCTAAAGCATTAGGTTCAAGATTGATTGGGAAAATTTGACAGTTTCGGGTAGCTTGATGTGCTGGCGTCAGATCAGAGAGCGTGTGTTTTCAGAGGCAGGGATGTGAAACCTGTGGGCTCGGCTCAAGGGTACTAAAAAGGGGATAACAAAGATATGAGGTCGTATTCTTTATTACCTATCACATTATTCTCTCTTCTCAAAACGTGAGAATACTAAAATGTGAATTGAAATAAAATTGTTATAACAGATTTATTTTACATTTAGATCTAGGATGGAGGGGCTCGTGGCTAATAACAGCCACACGGGTCGATTGATCAGGTTAAGCTACGCTTGCTACGGTCGGTCCGTGGATGGGTACATACTGAGATCCCTCCGTGCCTAGGAAAGCACGTTGAGCCATTGGCCCGGCTGTAGCTCATGAATCTTTGACAGTCGTTACGGGTCGTCAGAAGCCCGAAAGTCTGACAACCAGTCTTACCAAGTGGTATCGTATTACCCAGTAGGTAACTGGGTTGCGGAGATCAATAGGTAATCGCTTCGTCTAAAATTATGGTATTCAGCTGCATCTGGTTAGACTGCCTTCGTTGTCACTAGTACCATTAACCGTTCCATGATGGAACTACTGACTGTTTTTTTTTATCACTAGTTCCATTTTAAAAGAATCTGAAAATAATGGAACTAATGTTGAATTTGTTATCACCAGTTCCATTTTTTTTTTAATATGAAAATAATGGAACTAATGTTGAGTTTGCAGATATCACTAGTTCCACATTATTACTTTAGGCACTTCACAATATAGTTAGGAAAAGGATAGGCAGATGATGAGATGACCTGTTAGATGGTAGGTTACGAAGAGAAATCAGGAAAAAAACGAGTATTAATCACTGAGCCTCTGAGGGAAAGCAACAACCAAATGATACATATCGTGGAAAAGATTTTTCCTTAAAGGAAAACAAGAAAATCGAAATGAAGCAAAGTTAATTAGGGCATCTTCATGAAATACACGTGCGAAGTAAGGAAAAAGCTAATTCTGGAATATCTCTATTTACTTTTCCTGTTTACACGAGCATTCGGGAGACGTATCAGTGAACGATACTCAATTTCGCCATTTTTGAGGTGACTATAGATAATAAATATATTTCAGACTTTTTACAAGATACCGAAAGGTTCCAGGAATATTTCATTATTTATTTAAGTAGGTACTTACTTACTTTTCGTTCACTTTAATAATTAATTTATTTTTGTAATTTAGTTTACCTGGAAAACGTATTTTATTGAGAGAATATTCCCAGGCCTTACTTGGCGATAATTGTTTACTTTATTAAACATTTATATAAATAACTAGCAGCGCCCCGCGGTTTCACCCGTATAAGTGAATATCGGGAAAAAAAACTATCCTATGTCCTTTCCCGGGACTCAAACTATCTCTATACCAAATTTCATCTAAATCGGTTCAGCGGTTTAAGCGTGAAAAGATAACAGACAGACAGACAGACACACTTTCGCATTTATAATAGGATATGGATATGGATTAGTGTGATTAGCTTTTGCCCGCGGCTTCACCCGCGTTGATGTTGTTGCGCGAGATAAAAAATATCCAGGTTACTCTTGGTTACAAAATAAACTATATGTATTTAATTTCATCCAAATCCGTTCGGCTGTTTTTGCGTGATTATGTAACTAATATTTCTAAACATCCAAACAAAAACTTTCACATTTATTACAATATTATTTCTGCCTTCGACTTTATCTGCGTGAAATTTCTTGTTCCCCCGACCCACCCCATCGTATCGCATCGCATCGCCAGCCAGCGCTATTACTTCATTTTCACTTAGTGTTCTTTCTGATTATTTTTCTTTTTGCTCGGCTCCTAAGGGCCCTAGCGTGATGTTAAGTAGTCTAAAAATTGGGCTATCAATTGCTTTCAGGGATTAGCGCGTTCAAAAAAACAAACTGTTCAGCTTTATTATTAGTATAGACTAGCTGCGCCCCGCAGTTACACGCGCGTAAGTGTCGATCCCATGGGAATATCGGGATAAAAAGTAGCCTATATGTTAATTCAGGGTGTCAGCTACTTCCATACAAAATTTTATCAAAATTGGTCCAGCCGTTTGAGCGTGAAGAAGTAACAAACGTATAAACACACACACACACACACACACACACAAACTTTCGTACTTTATGTAGATTTGCATAGTAGGATAATTTTAGTACGATATGTATGATATTTCAGGCGTTTAATGTTGTCAATCTTCTTGTCTTAACATAATCTCGTAATCTGTTCTTATGACAACTACTGTGACAGATCGGTTTATTGGCTCAAACAATGTGTAGTGATATATATTATGTCCCTTTAAAACCAAGTAGAGCGGAACCGGTTTTATGCGACGATACTAAACAACTTGAAGCCAGATGTAGCAATATTGTATGGAGTTTACAATGATGAATGGACTGCTAATGCACGGTAAGTACCTACTTACGTCTTTATTATAGTTGCTAACAGATGAGTAAGCTATAAAATAGTAAATTGTCCACGCCAGGTATGATTGACCAATTCCTAAAGTATTAGGACGAAAATGGTTTCAATTTGTGCTTTTGATCCTACTTTTCCACGCCGCGCGTCTTGATAAAATCAAGAAGTTTGTACGTCAAGATGAAGAGTGGCTTCTAACCACTAATTCATCTCCCAAGTGCGGTGATTTCAGCACTTTTCCTTTATGCCGCACATATGTGCACATGTCTGTTACTTGCCCGAAGGTATACAAGTACTTAGTTTGCATGCCATTACGCCTTAACAACTTTGGATTGATGAATGTCCGTGGAGTTTGTTGCTCGTTCTACTCCATTGGAACCTACAACGCTTTGGAATGGGCAACTAGCTTCATCTTTCTGACTGACCGACCCCTTGACAATATTTAAAAGTGCCTGTACATGGTTTATTTGATTTGAGTTTTAGTTTGTCACAATGGCGTGCAAGCATGTTTATGCTACATCAAGCATACTTTTGTGCAAGTTACAGACATGTGTATTATGTACTTCTAGAGAGTAGCGGTAATAAGTCCCATTTTAAATATTTAAGATGAAGGTATGTAAAAGAATACATTAGTTCAGATGTTATAGTTTACATAAAACCTAAATCATTGTTTTTACGATGTCTCTCAAGGTCCAAGTACTGTGTTACGACCTGATTAGGTAACTTAAATGGTAATAAAATCTAGAGTAACCGTCACATTGAACCGATTCCGATTACTATCGACATTACGTGTTCGCAATGCTAATACAAGCGATCAATGGAATAGTTAACTAGTTTATTTCGACTAGACGCTATAGTAAAATGGCGAACAAAACAAAACGAAGGTCTTTCTATAGTTCAGTAACTCAAATCAAGAGATCCTTTTATTCCGCGAAATAAGTTTGAGAGTGAAGGAAAATCGAAATACCTTAGTTGAAATGTTTGATATCTGCGAGAACTCGGTCAGGTCGCAGTTCCAAAGAAATTAAACTTCATTTTCCGAATAATATGAAATCCTCTACAGGTCACGGGTTATCTTTGGTCGATCGTAAAGAGACGCCATCATTTTTACGTTTAGGATGGAAACGAACAACCCGAATTGGAATTCGGAGAAACAGAACTGTAGGTAATGTTGACTTGATTACATTACAGTTGGCTAGAAATGTCCGTCGTTTGCCCTGGTTTCAGGTTACCCCGACAGTAAGAGCAGTTCTCGAAAACTCGTGACTTGTGGACCGCAAACGTAACGTCCAATTTCGAATTCCACAATGCCTTCACAAGTTGTCAGCAAACATCCAACCCGAGACCCAGCTTAAAGCAATCAATCAAAATTCGACCAATATGGCCCTAAAATAAACATTTTGACTGCGTGAACAACATCAATATCCCCATATTGGAACGTTGTACCTGTCATATAAAATATTTTCTTCTCATATCAATTTTTGGGTATCATGTGAAACCTTTTTCCAATATCTGAGTCCTCTATGAGGTGGTTTAATACAATGCAATATTTTAAATGGACCGTGTGGCTCTTGGAAATCGGTCCTTTCAAATTTTCCGAATGTAGAGTACATTCGGAAAATTTTGCGTCTCCGAGCGAAATACATTCCTATGAAGCTTTCATTCTCGATATTACAGAAATATATTTGAAATTCTTATATTTATCATACTAGATAGATATACGAGTATGTATATGTTTCTGTGTGTGTCTACAGAGGTAGGGAAGGGGTATCTGGGTAATGGAGGTCAGATAGGCAGTCGCTCCATGTAAAGTACTGGTATTCAGCTGCATCTGGTTAGACTGGAAGCCGACCCCAACATAGTTGGAACAAGGCTAGACAGATGTTGATGACCTGTAGGTACCAGCGGCGGGGTAATTGCGTAAAACACATAAAATGCCAATCGATCACAATGCCTTTCATTTTGACATACATTGCTTCATGGGTTTGAAAATCTCGTCTGCTCCACAAAGTACATAATGCGATCGATAGCCATTTCATGTGTGTAACACAGTTACCCTACTGGTGCCCACGTCTGTTGTTTATTTTTATGATCATAACAACGTAGGTACTCTTTGCGTGTATTTAGGAGATTTAAGAAAATTATATTAGAGAGGTATTATTATTTTTTTTTTTTTTTTTAATTTATTTGATTTACACGGCTTATGAAACCAATTACATAAATCAAAGTATTAATAAGTACTAACATAAAACAAACTAATAACAACAATTAAATTCTATTATTTTCACAATAATTGAGGCACATAACCATTAAATTGGCGAATTTATTATCGAAAAGATCGCAGTCCGGGTTGGCCTCCACGAGCTTATTTAGTGCGGTCAATACACGAGGTACGGAGGACGCAGCACGGGCCACAGTCCGACACGAAGGCACGGCACACATTATTTTCCCACAAGGTGGACCGACGACCTTGTGAAGGCCGAAGGAACCCGTTGGATGCGAGAAGCACAGAATCGGTCGAAGTGGAGGTTGTGCTTGAGGGAGGCCTATGTCCAGCAGTGGACGTCTTTCGGCTGAAATGATGATGATATTAGAGAGAAATAAACTGTCATTTCATGACAAAACTCTGAACGGACGTCATGAGATTGAGCATACCAATCATGCCATCAAGCAAAATTCTGAAAGAGATATACAGGGTTATTTTTCTGTCACCATCCAAAGTTTTACAGGGTGTTCTACCCATGAATATGAACAACTTTCACTATGGGACCAACTCTGAAATCACGAAAAAAAAAATCAGCTGTTCCATACAAAAGTTCTATACCTACTTGACCAAAATGTATGAAACAGCTGATTTTTTTTTCGTGATTTCAGAGTTGGTCCCATAGCGAAAGTTGTTCATATTCATGGGTAGAACATCCTGTAAAAATTTGGATGGTGATAAAAAATAAGCCTGTAGAATCGAAACTTCATAGTCTTTGGAACACATAACGTAAATGGAAAACCAGGGGTCAATGAATAATCGCAGAATAAATCAGTCTAGCAGGTCATAAGTCTGTTGGTAATTCCTCCAATCGCAGCGTAGTGGTCCAACAGTCCCGACTTATCACACGATTTACGAGGTAAACTTCCCGGCGCGCTGTTCATATGTTCCACATAGGCCTTCAGCTCATATATCACCTAAGTTTTATTGAGAAATGCCTAGATCCGAACCATTGGAAAGACGTATTTTCGTATGTTATTTTTCAGTGAAAATGTTATTTACGAAAAACTTTACCTGTACCTGTTATATTCACGAACAGTCAATAAATAATCCTATTTTAAGTGTTATACGATGATTTTTTTTGTATAAAATACCAACTCTCATTAATTCACAATCGAAATTCAAAAACTATCACTTCTTCCTCGTATCTAGGTATATTTTATTTCTTTCGATGATTCTAGATAGAATCGAGTGGTATCAACTGGTGTCAAATTAGGTATATTAACCTATACACCTATGCATACCTAATTCGATACCAACCAGTCGAAATTCGAACCATAGGCAAGATGTATTTTCGTAAGTTATTTTCCAGTAAAAAGGTTAAGTGAAAAACTTTCCCTGCTACTATTCACGAACCACAAAGGAAAGGTCTAGGAAAATATGCAAAGTGGATTTATTTTGCATATTTCATAAAATTAACCTCTCGTCTATTATTATTTTTGTATTCATTCTGGAGGTAAAACTGGTTATCAAACGCTTTCAATTCAATTTGGGAGCGGCCCTGCCATTATTTTTTATTAGTATGGCTACCGTTACCGTACTAAGATTATGTGGGTCTAGTATAAACATCCTGACAATACAGGCCGGCTGAAGCGTTTTTCAAACGACAGCTATAATATGGGCCCACATACTGCTATACAAATACACTAGATATAAGAGTAGTACCAAAGAAACGATAGATGGACTGTATGAAAGATGATATGACTAGAAAGGGGGTGACTACCGAGATGACGACTAATAGAGAAGTATGGAAGAAAAAGGACATGTTGCGACCCCTAATAAATTAGGTTAAGAGAATGATGGTGATACTGTTATACAAATAAAGACACGCTCAAACTCCACTTGATCATTTTGGCTTTCATATAATAATATCTACACAGTTTATTTCGTATAATAATTTATTATATTACCGACGTCTGACCTCGTGTCGTGAGAAGATTGATCATCTTAGCCCTCGGATTCTTGAATACGGCTATAGGCTATAGACGTCATTAGAAATAATAAATGTTTTATTTGTTTGTGTAAATAATACAGCATTTTTAGGGTTCCGTACCTCGAAAGGAAAAAACGGATTCCTTATAGGATCACTTTGTTGTCCGTCTGTCTGTCTGTCAAGACCCTTTTTCTCAGGAACGCGTGGAGGTATCAAGTTGGAATTTATATCAAATACTCAGGTCTACTGTCCCTTGTAGGTGTGAAAAAATCAAACTTTTAAGCCAACGCAATCAAAAGATACAGCCGTTTATGCCGCAAATTTCCGCAAATTTTCGACACTCGCAAGGGAATCAAAACCTACAGGGTACTTCCCGTGAACTCAGAATCTTGAAATTTGGTACAAAGCAACGTCTTATAGCACAGATAAAGGAAAAATTACGAAAACCGTAAATTTTTAATTACATCATATAATAAAAGCATAACCCTCCTTATGGCGCAGTCGGGTAAATATTTTAAACAGGTTTGTACGGAACCCTCGGTGCGCGAGTCCGACTCGCACTTGGCCGGTTTTTTGTGTTTTACTTGATGAATTAACTCGAGAACCTCGTCATAGTAGCTAAACACGTCATTTATTTATTTTAAAGTCATGATAAAAAGTGTTGCCACATTATCTAACGCTACGTACTCACTGTTGACCTAACCTTGTAACACTGACCGTAGCGTCTGTACCTACTATCAGTTCGCGGGTCTGTGTATATGCGGGCCTATTTTTTACAAAAATACTCAACTGATTGCAAATGGGTGTTCTACCGTGACTTTACCAAAATACCGGAAAAGGATAATGTAACAGGTATACTGAAAAGTGATTCTGGCTGTGTGTGACTAGTTGACGGGTAGAAAATGCCTGCCGATGGTACTAACTCCGCCTTTGTACATTTGTGTGCTTGAAGTATTAAATAAGTAATTGAAAATGATACTGCCAAATTAATTTATCAAACCAAGAAAGTATTCAAATCGTGCAAAAGATAAATACAATATAATTATTATCTGTTTGTGCTTGTAAATAATTTATCCAATTTTAAGGGTTAAATGATATGTGTTTTATTTATTTGTATAGATTTACATAATATAAGCTAACATATAAACTATAATAAAATGTTACCGTTAAATGATTTAAAACTTATATAAAACGCCACCTCTCATTAATTCGTAGTCGAAAGTCGAAAACTTCTTATTAGTTTATTTTATTTCATTAGATGATTTTTCAATACCACTCGATACCTACCAATTACCTAATTGAGATCTAACCCAGTTCACCAGTGCACTCCATCCAACAATTTTATAAAACGCACAGCAGTGGAGAGTTGTAAATATTGAAATGTTTACAACGCTGAGCGGTTCCCGGGTTATCGTGCTCAACAGTGCACAGTGGTCTGAAAACCAACGAACTTGTTTTGCATACGAAAATCCTTATTTAGTCTAGTTACCAACACATGTAGACTGCGGTGGCTTCAACCAAGTTTCCTAGATAAGTTGGGCCACTTGAGCTTCGTAAACGACTTTACTTTTTCTCCTAAGAAAATAAAAACGCTACCTTTGCTTTTATGTAGGTGGAATAGGATGTTGTGTACCTACCTTAGGTACAACTTACGACCCACAAGTCATCCTATTGCGGATACAATCTCTGGTTGTAAGTGGTGGCTAGGGAAATATGTTCAAATGAATGTGCTACAGCGTCCCGAATGGACACAGATCTGTAAGAACAGACATTTCATCTGAATTATTTTGAGGTCATCTTTCATTGTATGTGGTGGCTCATTGCCATTTCTAGATATTAGAAGCTAGTAAAGCCATGATAGTGAATTTCACGTCGGTATTCAGTTTCTGATAATAAAATCACCCAAAAATGAAAGAAGAAAAAGTTTTCTTAATATTATAGCGGTTTATAAGCAGATCATCAAACCGGAGTAAAGAGCACGCCTTATGGAAAAAGCAAGAAAACCGAGTTTATATCCCTAGAGTTACGACAGATTATCCGAAGTAGCATTTAAAGAGATGACGTCGTTCGTATAAATGTCGCAAATGTTTTGTATGTACGCGTTTTACGTCAGGATTTCATACTCAAACGAGATCATTTAAACAGTAGGTATTAATTGGTCATTGTAGATACCCATTGCAGATACCCATTGCAGATGTAAGTTTTATATAATTTTATGTATTAGTGTGATAGTGTGATGTGATATATGTATGTAGTGTAATAGCTTGGCAATAAATATTAATACTTAACTGCAATGGCTTCTTTTTCATCCAATATGACAATTGGTGAGCGCTTCACTCCTTCGTTGCGTGACGAGAGACGTCACGATCAGCCATCCTTGGACGGGAGTACTCCGACATTATGACGCTCCTCCCACGTGCCGGTCGTCGGCGCGCGACCTCCACCACCACGGTTCCGCCGCCCCTGCTTGGCGAGGGACGCTCATCCGGCCCCACTCTACTCTTCCACAACCTGCCGTTCCAGTGGGTCCCGAATCGAAGCCGGCCTAAAGTCAAGATCTTTTAATAACGTCTTGTATTTTATATCAGTCTCTAATTTTAAGTGTGAGTTAATTAGCCTCTCAGCTGATTGTAACGTTACAGTAGATACTTAGAATGACTGCTTTTTATTTTATTACCTTTCCGTTATTCTTGTCTCGATATCCGGCTAAACCCTTTCCGCAAAATAAGCTTTTGAACCCCCTTATATATACGTTTTCTCGCTGACAAATGGGAAGCCATAGCATGGTCCGCCTAGTGACATGTACTCCACTTAATCATCTTGAGTCGACAGACTGTTTGCTTTCATCAGAGTTACATACATAAAACAATGTTTGTTAAAAAAAAAAGTCTGAAGAATAACACTGTATCTGCATATTTATTCATTTTAACATAAAACGGCCAAGGCCAATTAATTACATTAGTTAAAGACGAAAAGTATGCAACTAATCGACAGTCATACGCTCATCTCACAATACTCCAAACTCCAAGCATACTGACAATAACTTCTTCCATTCATCCGCGAACACATCACAGTCAGGCTTAGTGTCCAAGAGAGCGTTGAGCGCAGAGAGTGCGCGGGAGAGGAAACTGGGCTTGAGCGACGACGGTTTGACTCCTAGCCGCGGCGAATAATAGTTGCCTATGTACTTATACCTAATCAAAATATTGCAAACTTCGTTTTTAAAAATATTAAAATTGTGACACGATGTCATTCTACTTATTAAAAAAGAAATAGTACTTACTCTCATCGCAAAATAAATCGAACTAGCATTTTCTTTGGACATAACGTCAATTTTTCAACACCGAAATCATTTGTTACCGAAACTGTCTCTAAATCGAACGAACCATAGATTATTGCAACCAAAAAAAATACCCCATTCTTTCAGTCTCTAAATTACCTCCAGTTCCGTTTAATCCAAATTTATAAATAGCTTGCTGTAGACAAAGGCGGTAGTAATTACGATGGTTTATTTGCGTTTGCTGGCTGAACGTACCTCAGGAATACAGCATGTGTATTTATAGACGGCAGCTTGCAAGGAGGCGAGAACAACACTATGTAAACAGCCCTGGGACGTCCTGAGACGTCTTAGAACGTCCTGGAAATAAGATAAGTTACGTTAGTGTTTGAAATACGTGTGGCCTAGGTATATTATGCAGGTATGTACTTACGAGTACCGTAAAATCGGGGTACATTAGCCCTAGGGTGTAACTTTGGCCCAAAACGACAAAAAGTTGAACTTCCCGCCACGCCGCACTTTATTAGCTATTGAAGTAGTTCTCGCTATACATATATCGATAAATGACGGTATGGGGCGGTCGGTATTAATTTAAAGTTTTTCAGTACAATAAAAACAAGTTAATCAAGATAATACGTCTTTCTTTGATATATGAAATCAATCAAAACAGGTTTCTTTGCCCTTTTATTGAAACAAACATAAAAGAAGAGGGCCAAATAAACCCGCTTCAAAGTACAACTGTGGCCTAAACTTTGCGAAAAAAAAAAACTTAGGGGTTCTTAAGTTTTACGTATGTACATGTGTTGATTATATTTATAACTAAACACCTATTTCTATTATAGAGACATGGTGCTTCTTAAATTGAAGTACTCAAACGAGAAGCAAAAAATATCATGATTTGGGACAAAGTACCCCGATCTTACGGTATATACTTTAGTACTGTGAAGGGTTGATGAGCCCATCTATGAAATCAAACAACGTAATGATTTCTTCACTGAACGTCTTTACATATTGCCGACTAAACTGGCACTGTTTTTTCCTAAACGAAAAACCTAATAAAATATTTGACACTCCGTTCTAAACTTGCTTGACTGTTCAAATGGAACCCACGCTCCTCCACTAAGATTGTCTTTAGCGGACAACCCAGTACCTACTACATAATAATATACGATACATAATAATGTACGATGGTAACCCAAATTGGTTCTGTAAGTAAGTAATATAATAATAGTAGTAATATCATATTGTGAGCCTCTATTATTTTCTAAGTGTATTAAGGGTATTTTTTCTTATAGAAAAAACATCATGCCACCTATCTGACACACAATAACAAAAAATAGTAGATTGTACAACTAAGGCATAAAAGAAGCTATTTTACCCCGAGACGTTTATATCCACGCGAGCCGCAGGCGAGGGTGGATAGTTAAGTCGAGGGGTAAAATGGCTCGTTTATGCCTGAGTTATACACTCTGCTTTTCACTTCGATTGCGAGAAAATGAAACAGGCATAAAGTATACAGTACATAATTAATCAAAAATGGTGCAAAGCATAGCTAATTCCCGCCACCACAGATAATAGGTACCGCCACGAAACTTTTTAAAAGTTTTTTATTTTTAATTTCAACATTTGTCATTCCACTTGGGTACTTCATACTGCCAAGTCATTAAACGTTTCTTTGCGGTTTTAAATAATAAATGACAACTATTTTACCTGATTTTATTAAATTAACGATAGAAAACACGGAAGTAGTATAAATTAAAGAAAATGAAATAAATCACGACTTTAATCTGCGAAGTTTTATTGTGCCTGTGTGGCTGTTGGGCCTGATTACCTTAGTCTCAGAAAAAAAATTTACTTTATGCACTAGAACATAAAAAGCGATTTTATGTCGCCTAAGCACAACATAAAGACGAACTTTTAGAGCATGAGAAGTGAAAAGTTTATTTTCACTTCTCATGCTCTAAAAGTTCGTCTTTATGTTGTGCTTAGGCGACATAAAATCGCTTTTTATGTTCTAGTGCATAAAGTAATTTTTTTTTCTAAGACTAAGGTAATCAGGCCCAACAGCCACACAGGCACAATAAAACTTCGCAGATTAAAGTCGTGATTTATTTCATTTTCTTTAATTTATACCACTTCCGTGTTTTTTATCGTTAATTTAATAAAATCAGGTAAAATAGTTGTCATTTATTATTTAAAAACGCAAGGAAACGTTTTTATGACTTGGCAGTATGAAGTACCCAAGTCGAATGACAAATGTTGAAATTAAAAAAAAAAACTTAAAAAGTTTCGTGGCGGTATTATCTGTGGTGGCGGGAATTAGCTATGTTTTGCAACATTTTGATTAATTATGTACTGTATACTTTATGCATGTTTCATTTTCTCGCAATCGAAGTGAAAAGCAGAGTGTATAACTCAGGCATAAACGATCCATTTTACCCCTCGACTTAACTATCCACCCTCGCCTGCGGCTCGCGTGGATATAAACGTCTCGGGGTAAAATAGCTTCTTTTATGCCTTAGTTGTACAATCTACTATTATATACCTAACCATTTATGTCCACACATACAAAGACAAGAAGAAAAGAACAGAAAAATACGTACAAAAGTGATGCTTATTTCTAAAGAAATTTATTCCAGCATACCTGCTATAGGAAAGTAGATAAAGAGATGTAGACAGCGAGTGTAAGAGTAAAAGAGAAAATAAAATACATAAATAAGAGTGTTGAAAACTTGGCTGAAACTTTTCAGTACACAGAAAAAGGTAGAAGTCTTTTGCCAATATGATTGCGACTAAATATTGACAACAAATGACACAACAATCCCCTTCTCTATGGCTAAAAAACATAACCCTCCTTCTGGCGCAGTCGGGTAAAAATAAGGAAACATCTTCAAAGAAAATACAATTTACGTTTACGTTATGCAAAACGGTATATTTTCTCATTATCTTGCCATTCGCGTAACCATGTAATCATTATCTTCACAGCGGTAGACCCCTTACCTAAAGAACCACCTATTAATGTTGAGGAGGCACGTCATCACTATTATCATTATCTCTCCTTCGTTATGGCAGCGTTAATTAAACATTTTAGTAAATGGGAGACAGATTTAATGTCTACTGTTCTTCATATTAAGCCTGTAAGAGTTCACTGATGAAGTTTAATACCGTGAGGCAATCAGTCACCTATTCTACGAGATGGAGACGACAATAAATTAAACTACCTACCTCCTATCCTTTTTGCTGTGCCCTACAGGGTCCATAATGATCTAAATTATATATTTACCACCTAAGTACAAATTATGGTAAAGCAATAAAGATATTGAGTATTGAGACACTGTCAAACGTTCCCAGTCTGCATACGAAAATTCAATCAATTATAATTATCCAATAGTTCAATTAGTATAGTTTGTAAAAGTTAGGCAAAACTCATATTTAGTCGGTCCATCACTGTTATTTAATTTGTTTGAAAAAATCACGTTTTCGATGTTAGGATTTATTTAAAAGTTTTAAAATACTCCTTTGACAAATATTGCCAGAGTTTTCATTTATTGTCGTTGTATAAGATATTTCCTATTTCATGACAATTATTGCTTGGTCACCTTTTTCAACTTACAATTGGTGACTTTAGGGCCCAGTCACCAATGTCCCGGTTCCGATCTTTCGGTCGGGTAAAATTTTATTAAATTTTTTTTTGTAAGAAACCGATAGATGTTGTCGACTGAAATTTAATTTGATAAATGAGCTGTTTGTTTTCTATTAATAAAATAAAATTAATAATATTAATAAATCCATCGGTTTCTTGCTAAACTTCAACTATATTCGACGATCCTGCATACTTATCTCTTTTTTTGACTGTACAAGTGTACATCCAACATTCCAGTACGTTACAAGTCTGTACCGTAATCTATCATCCAACACATTTTCGTCCACTCATAAATAGCTACTAGTAGGTAAGTACACACTTCAACAGGACTAGTCTCGCTAGAGATCCTTAGGGCAACACTTGACAGTCGTAATGTGCACTTGAGAACGACTCCAAGTAACCCTGATTGTTACGGGAGTACTTCAAGAGGGACGGATGCGCTCTCAAGATGGTCTTTTTTATGACTTTTTGATGTGACCGTTTGAGGTAGCCTTTTTTGGTTACTTGGCCATAAGTGGGTAGTTCAAGAGTTACTCCTCGCTCGAGTATGATTAAACTGAAAAAAGTACCTAATACTAAATACTTAATTACTTATTTTGACTCAATTCATATAGTAATATTACATATTAATGCGAAAGTAACTCTGTATGTCTGTCTGATACCTTTTCACGGCGAAATCACTAAACCGATCGTTATGAAAGACAGATAGGTAGCTTAGGACCTCGAGTAGGATATAGGCTACTTTTCATCCAGAATCATCACACTATATATCACACTAATCACACTATCACACTAATATTATAAAGGCGTAAGTTTGTGAGTGTGTGTGTGTGTGTGTATGTGTTTATATGTTTGTTACTTCTTCACGCTCAAACAGCTGGACCAATTTTGATCAAATTTTGTATGGAGGTAGCTGAGACCCTGGGTTAACATATAGGCTACTTTTTATCCCGATATTCCCACGGGATCGACATTTACGAGCGTGAAACCGCGGGGTGCAGCTAGTATTTGTATAAAAAAATGATTAAGCTCCTTAAGTTCTGAGTTGAGCTGCACGATTACTTACAAATGCTTGCACTGGCTGGACAGGTTCACTCAATCTGTGTGGTCCTTTCCTCTAAAGACCATTTCAGACATCAATCTACATGGTCTTCACATGATCTGACCAAGATTATGACTGGACTTTAAAAGAGAGACTATGACCTCTGAGTTTATTTCAGCCTTTCTTCTCAGAGTAGTCAGATAGAAAACGCCGACCTCATCTAGTTTTAAAAATATGATTGACCTACCTACAGAAATAAAATCATTTATCAAATAAGTACAAAATACACGCTGATAAAGTTGCGGGCATCAGTTAGTCTAGCTATAATCTATATTTGCGGGCATCAGTTAGTCTAGCTATAATCTATATACGGTCTTATTACAAAAAAATGCTTAAGTACTGGTTTAAACCAAGACTACAAGGTCTAGGATTGTGACGGTATTAAAGTTAGTACCAGTATCAAAATGTGTCCCGATTACAAAACGAAGACTATCTGAGGATCTGTTAGTACCAAAGAAGATCCATGGTTCAAATAATATCCACAGATAACAAACGAAAACGGCATTCTTTCATTCGTTCGTACAGGCTTTATTTGAAGCAACATTCTGTTTCTCTAAATATTTATATTATAATAACACTTGAAATGATTTAATAATTATTTATGAATAAAAATTTGTCATAAATCGTTCTTTGTTTAGGTTACAATATAATGAACAAGCACAACTTGTACTTTTGACGCGCTTTTTATAATCAAGTTGTCATATTTTTTTAACACCTCTAGCTTGAAATGGAGTGAATTACATTCGGCGATAGCCCGCGTATTTGAAGCAAATATTTAAGTCCTTTAGAATAAATAAATGCACTTCTTAATATTATTCTTAGTATTTTTGTTATTAACAGTCTATTAGTTGGTTTGTTCGTGAGTTTTTGTGTCCGATTAAATCGTGAGTTAGCTAAAAAAATGGAACAACAAAAGAAAAAGGGGTGAAAACTGGAGTTCTAAAGAATAAGTTAATAAAACATATTTTTTATCTTATTTCGACTACCTAACGCGGATCGGATGTTCTTATTATTGTAGGAAATATTACGTGACGAGCTTATTGCTCAATCAGCACATAATTATTATAGAAGATAAGTCCACGAAAACGTCAATAAACATGCAGAAAACTAAAGAGTGGAAGAATATATGGTCGTAGGACAAATCCTCACGTAAAACATTTTTTCCCCAAAACGTTTTGTGAACCTATATTTACTTATACTTATTTCAAATCTTCGTCACTCAATTCAAAACGATTTTGCACGATGAAGATGTCTGTAAGATCGCCGAGACGTCTCCAGCATATCCAAATCTTCCAAATCGATCAAGTCAATCATATTAATATCCATTTTTTTACGATTTGTAAATAAAAAGACACAATAATAATCAACGCTAACCTCAAATAAATTAGTACCGATGTTAAATCCATAGTTAAACTAGGGGTCTCGGCAGACTAACTTTAGTACCATAGATAGTTCATGAACTAGTGATAAACTTCATTTTGTAATAACGTTTTATTTAGTCATGGTTTAAACCTAGTAATAACCCCAGTACTAAATTTAGATCGTGTTTTGGAATAAGACGGTATAGGTCTACTATATAAAACAAGGTCGGGTTAGTTACGCCATTTATAACTCATGAACGGCTGGATCGATTTTTATGATCTTTTATTTGTTGGATTTGTCTTCGCCCCGAATAGTAGTAAAATTATTAAAACATTGGAAAAAAATACAAAAAAATCAGCGACGGTACGAAGTTTGCCGGGTCAGCTAGTTGTGAGATAATAAAAGCGATGAAGCTTTTCAAACAACTAAGATAGTTAACATATTCGATTTTTTTCGGTTTTTTTTTTTTGTTTATTTTCGATTGTTATTTGTTTCGTTTTTTGTTTTCATGTTTCGTTTGTTTGGTTTTTATTTGTTGTTTACTTTCTTTCTTTCTTTTTCTTTCTATATTCTAGAAACAGCACATGTTATATTTGAAAAATTCAATTTCCTTTCTACCAAACTTCCTTTTCCCGATTCTCCCCTCCGACTTTGCTGTCCAAACAATCTCAGCAGTCGTAGTTACGAGTACATCCGAACAAAACTTTATTGATCTGCATCAGACGTTTACTTAAGGGAATTTAAATACAGTTGTAAAATCGTACTTTTACGAAGTTTATTAAGTAAACTATGTCTAATCTTGTGGGATACCAAAGGATATTTAAATTATGTTAACCCGGCACAAAATAGTAAAATACTCAGTCTACTAAACTCTAAGCTCAAACCACAAGCAAAGCATTAGTAAGAGCACTTAATGAATACACGATACATTTGTTTACGCCGAATTGCAAAGGTAAACGTGTTTCCGTGTAAAACCGACGTTTACGTAAACGTGGGTTGCTTCCGAGATAGATAAAGCGATAATTTAAGTAAACTATACATATCTGTTAAGGATATTTCTGTTTTAATCTGTGATATTGATAACAGTGTTTTGGGAAAATATTGTTATCAATTTTATGACATACTAGCTTCAGCCCGCGACTTCGTTCGACTGCGTTCTTCTTGTTTCCCCCGAGCCACCCCGTCGTATCGCATCACCCGCCCGCGCTATCACTTAACGTTCTTTTTGACTTTTTTTCTTTTTGCTCGGCTCCTAAGGGTCATAGCGTGATGTTACATAGCGTATAGCCTTCCTCAAGAATTGGGCTATCAAATGCAAGAAGAATTTTTCAAATCCGACTGGTAGTTCCAGAGATTACCCCCTACATACAAACTTACAAACAAATTTTACCTCTTTATAATATTAGTATAGATAAGTTTTAATGGAGCGCAGTATTCTAGGCGCCAAATTGACAGACCATATTCGCAACACCACACTGCTCTCCAAAACACAGATTACGACGTTGCTCAAAAAGCCGCTAAGCTAAAGTGGAACTGGACTGGCCACGTCTGCGGTATGCCCAATGAGCTGTGGGCCAAACTAACCTCTGCGTGGAGCCCTGACACATCCAGAAGGCGGGACGAGCTGGAGAAAACAAACGACCATTGGTCCACACGTTAGCCCATGATCGAAAGAGCTGGAAGTCATGGGGCTGGCCTTTGCCCAGCAGTGGGATAATGCAGGCAAAGTAAAAGTTTTAACATTTAACTAGTCTGAAAATCCCGGCTTCGCTTTAAATACATCAGTGTGTAACTAAAATGTTATAATTTACTGAGTTGATGAGTTCAATCAATCTTACCTTTCTTACCTCTAGGTACAGACTGGCGCACATCAAACTACCCAAAACTGACAAATTTTCCCAATCAACTTTAAACCTTATGCTTTAGTGATAAAGTTGAAAAGCTTTAAAAGAAATTTGATAGATTGTAGTAGCTTGAGCTTGAGCAGTGGTGGCCCAGTGGTAACGGTCGCGACTTACGAGTTGTAGGTCGTAGGTTCGAACCCAAACAGGTGCTTTACTTTGTGTAAATTATTTCATCACCACTGCTCTCAAAACGGTGAAGGAAAACATCGTGAGGAAACCGGCATGTCCTAGAATAAAAAAATTCGAAGGCATGTGACATCTACCAACCCGCACTGGGCCCGCGTGGTAGATTACGGCCCGCTCCCTCTCACAGAGAGGAGGCCTGTGTCCCAGCAGTGGGAACATTATAGGCTGATTATGTAGTAGCTTGATGTGCTGGCGTCTGTACACTATGGGAAATTAATTGCTATAAGCAAATTGAAATACTCCGTTCATAGAACTGGACAGTTGTCATTTGAATATACGGACAATTTAAGTTGGTGGTCAATTTGCTAAATAATAAAGCCCGTCTTTACAGTCGTATCTTCGTCTACATCAGGAAGCTCCTTCCAGCTGAATAGAAAGACTCGGTGTTC
Source organism: Amphipoea lucens (assembly GCA_947508005.1). Taxonomy (NCBI): domain Eukaryota; kingdom Metazoa; phylum Arthropoda; class Insecta; order Lepidoptera; family Noctuidae; genus Amphipoea; species Amphipoea lucens. The sequence goes on along the minus strand of OX382362.1, from coordinate 6,582,643 downwards.
ATATATCAAGCGGTAGAGATAGCTAGTGCAATCACTTTAGAATACTGGCCATGCCGGACTTTTGAGCTTTGTCGGCTATTTGTGTTCCGGGTCGCGCAGTTAAACGCTTTGGACCGAGCTCCATACGAAATTACATGCATGACATGTATGCTATCAATGCTACGTATTATTTTACGTACTTAGTCCTAGGTTAGAATAAGTTATTTGTAGGTAGTTGACAAACAGCATCCTAATGGAGTAACACAATATTAGTCTCGATCTGAATAATTTTTAAAGGATATTGCTAATCCATTGCTTCATATGTTCAAAAAATGTGTCTGCTCAACAACGTAAATAACGCAATGAATGTTGTTGAACTGTCAAAATGAAAGCTATTGCTACTGATAGTGTGATACGCAATTACCCCGCATGCTGTGCGTAGTTTGCATAGGTACGCACACTACGCACAGTCTGGGTGTGTGAACTACGTGGGATTAAATCAAGCTAAAACAACGGTTTCTCAAACGTGAATCGAGTCTCTCATCAGTAAATCTGCTGTCATATCTCACGTTAGCAGTCGTGATTGGTTGACTAAAATGACAACACCAAATCAACTCACATGATGTTTTGCAACAGCCGGTTTAATTATTCTCAAAAACTCACCATGAAAGCGTACGTGAAGGAAACTGTCATTCTACCTGATGCTAGGGATTGAAAGTACTGACAACTCACTTCATGTTCACCTAGTTTTCACGATAAGATTTTTGCAGAATAGGTACGTACATTGGCAGGTTAAATTAGGTAAACATTCAGAATCCTAGTCTATCTGCTTTCTACGTTTTCACAACTAAACATACATACCAGTAAGTAGGTAATATAATTTCTTAGAACTTAGGTAGTTAATTTGGTAACTATGTATAAAGGGTTTAGTAAATTTTGACGTTCAAAATTGTCTTTTAATATATTACTACTACTTGAAATAAATTAATCATTTATTTTAAGTTGGACTTTGATTTTGAGGCTAAGGAAACTTTTCGTCCCAAAAGACCGATAAGACAAGTGAAGTCGCAGAGCACAGCTAGTTACAACTATAAACAACGAACGCATACAAATGCATAACAACGCACGTAAGTCACAATCATGAGTAAACAATGACTAATATAATCTCGATTTGTTTTAATACCACTGTTTACTGTAAGACGCATTTTGTATTACATTCGGAGCACGAACTCTCGTGGCCTTGGCTTGCTCAATCACAGCGATAACAGCCACTGAACTATTAACAACCAACCATTGAAGAACCCCGTCAAGCATTCCTGACACCCCCTTGACTTTGAGTAAAGAAGGTGCGGGAGGGGCGAGGGAGCTTAAATAACAACGGTCTGTTTTCAAAGGGCTTTACGATGTTATGGTTCAACTCTTTGCGGGTAGGAACACTCTAATTTTGATGAAAATATTTCAAGAGTTTTAATTTTGGCGTGCTTCAGATAGTGTTGAAACAACGGCTTGGTTGGTTTTAAGGAACTTCAAACAAGTAATTTATATAATTAACTTCTCTTTGAATATGGCTTGGATAATTTTGAGTCGTTTCTCGAGAGTTCAACAGGTTTTTGTTTGACACATTGTTTTATTATCATGATTGTATGTTGGAACAAAAAGGTTATCGAGGAGCATCATCAGGTTATCCTCACAATAAAATTACGTGAACTCTTGTTGTTGAAATAAGGCCATGGATAAAATTAAAGCGATAGCGTCATAATCTTTCTACTCGTAGGTACATTCAGTTTCATCCGATGTTAACCTTTGCGATTACACATAGGTAATGTATGTTCCGTGCACATAATACACAATGAGTACCTAGATTTGGTTTCTGCCTTATCAGATCGTATTATCGTTTCTTATCAGATTTTATTATCGCTGTAAGCCTTATATTATAACAAAATCAACGTATATTCGGATTCATCCCGGTATATATCCCAAGATTCTTAGCTCATGTATTCCCACACGGTTAGCGCTAAGATTAGAACAGAGCGAACCGAACGTCTTATCTGAATACATTTTGCAAATCTTCGTCGATAATTCTACACGTACAAAGGTTCCATTGTTCAGTATTGTGAACGTGGAAACTATTCAGTTCGGCGTGAATAGAGCTCTCCTCCTCGATGCGGAATCCACTCTGCTCTCTGATTAATTTACGCTTTTGAAGGACTGGAGGGAAAAATATCACACTCCCGTTATGTTTCTCTGCTGCAGCCTTCAATATACGCTCGCTTAGTAGGTTTTCGAGGATTTTAGATTTTCGAGGTAGCGCCTTAACCTGATCAATTGATGCGGCTGTTATCACTAATCCACAAGACCCTCTTAGTCAAAATTCTAATTATTATTAAAGTGGTTTTGCTATCGTCTGTCATTGTAGTACTGTTATCTATGTACAGACGCCAGCACATCAACCTACTACAATCTGTCAAATTTCTTTAATAGATTTTCAACTTTATTACTAAACCATAAGGTTCAAAGTTGATTGGGAAAATCTGACAGTTTCGGGTAGGTTGATGTGCTGGCGTCTGTACCACCTACCCTAAGATTCCAGATTCCTAATTTATTAATTCTGCGGCTAAATCTGTAAGTGGTTTGCTATTTAGGTTACCCAATAACAATCAAATCTCAATATAGGACAGCTTATTTACAGATCATGGATTCTTGATTAGGCTTTCAGACACCGAGGGATAATCCCTTAATAAGATGAGAAAATATGCCTATTTTTAACCGACTTTAAAAAAAGGAGGAGGTTTTCAATTTGGTTGTTTTTCATTTTTATTTTTATATTTCATCATAATCAGCCTATAATGTTCCTACTGCTGGGACACAGGCCTTCTCTCAGTGAGAGGGAGTGGGCCGTAATCCACCACGCGGGCCCAGTGCGGGTTGGCAGATGTCACATTATGTCTTCGAATTTTTGGTTCTAGGACATGCCGGATGTGTTATTTTTATATTTGCTTCCTCAGAACTCCGTTATTTAAAAGCGGAATTTCAATTTTTTATTTTTTATTTGAATGGAGTGGTGTCAAACAACGAAAATGCGAACCCAACGACAACGACTTCCGAAATTAAAGTTATTTTTCACTTTGTACTGTCTTGTTTAGAAGTTGGTTGTTTTTCTTTTGTAAAAAAAAGTTTTTTAGCCAAGAATTTAAGTCAAGCGTGAATTATGAATTTAAACCTTATTTCCACTGAGATGGCTTTACTTTGGATGTAAGGCCGCGGCCGCACTACTAAGACGACTGGGACGCGACGGCGATTTCGTGAAAACAAACTGTTAGAAACATAATTATGTCGGTGGCCGCACTGCAGAAACGACAAGCAACATTGATTGATATGGTCCCTAAACCGGACTGTGATGAGTTCACGGACGAATGAATGTCTGTAGTATGAGATCAGTGTATGAATTTGTCTAATTTTCTTCGACTAATGTAATTGAGCGATATTATTTTTTTGTTACAGTAAAAAAAATATGGACGGTTAAAAGTGAGTTCCACACCATCGATCAACGTGGTGGCCCAGTGGAAAAGGCAAGGACTAACGAGTTCTAGGTTCTAACTCTGACAGGCTTTGTGTAAATTATTCTATCATCACTGCTCTTAAATCGGTGAAGGAAAACATCATGAGGAAACCGGCTTGTCCTAGAACCAAAAATTCGAAGATATGTGACATCTGACACTGAGCCCGCGTGGTAGATTTCGGCCCACTCCCTCTCATAGAGAGAGCGCCTGTGTCCCAGCAGTGGGAACATTGTAGGCTGATTATGGGTCAGGACACATTGATCGACGGCCTTTCGCAGTTTGCCGATTGAAAAGGAGCACACTAGTACGCATTATGCCGATCCACCGCTTACGGAGGCATTCGCATCTTTCGCATCGTTTTGTGTCAGTCCGCCGCTGGAGCGAGTTCCTCGCATCGCGGTCGATGCGATAAGATGCGTACGTCGTTCCATACTTTGAACGACGTACGCATCGAACGCCGTCGGTCAATGTGTCCTGACCCTATACGATCAACGTTAAAAGAAAACATTTCACGTCGATCGACCGTGATCGCCGATCATGCACCATACGAACGCGGTCTGTTTTCACCTCTATTTAGTTCATAACACGCACAACACTTATCCCGTAATTAATTTCGAATATTATTCAAAATTAATTAGGGAATAAATTACTCCGCTTACTCGTACCCCCTTATTCATAAAACTTATCAAACCTATTTTAGTTAAAATGGGGTTTGTCTCTTTCTTACACACAGAAATGACAACGTGACAGATAAAGACAAACGTTCTATAAACCTATTTTAGCTAAAATAGAGATAAAATAGCATTATGAATAAGGGGGCTAGACAATACCTAGTAGCGGGAATTAATTAGCGGTACACGTCTACGAGTACACTAACGTTGTTAATTACATTATAACTATCTTCCTCCGTTATTTTATATTACCGCAGGTGCTTGGGTAGCTATATATGGAAGACAGGTACCTATGTTGCTCATTATTCGCGTGAAATTTCTGGTTTCCCCGACCCACCCCGTCGCATCGCATCGCCTACCCGCGCTATTATTACCTACATCTTTTTTGCTTAGCGTGCTTTCCGACTTTTTTTCTTTTTGCTCAACTCCTAACATTACGCTAGTTCCTAGCTTCCTTTCTCAAGAATCGGGCTATCAAATTCAACAAGATTTTTTTAGCCGATTGTAGTTCCAGAGATGAGAGCGTTCAAACAAACTCTTCAGCTTTATTATTAGTAAAGATATATGTACATAGATTTCAAGGCGTGTGTGGGATTTCCCATTGACAAAAATGACGAACTTCCATACAAACTTTCATCCCCTATTAAGGCTGCGGTAAGTTTAAGCTATGGAAATGAAGCGATGTTATTGGTTAGTTTTACACACATTCCTCGCTACACATCCTCCCACATCTCTGGTGAAAACGCAACCTTAGCCTCTTTAGGGGATGAATTTTCAAAAATCCTTTCTTAGTTCTCACTTTCTTTGTATACGGAACTCTTGTACAAAGTTCCATGCTTCTAGCTAGACCCAGCGATTTACGCTGTGCGTTATCTGTCAGTGAATGAATGAATGAATTTAAGATTTTTATTAAGTAGATCAATACGACAAAAATGAAGCATATATGGTCCTAGTTATTTTACCTCTGACAGCTGCGAGCCAACAACAACCTTATTAAAACAACAATAAAGATCACTGTGGTTTTGACAGACTTGTCAGTAGCAGCAATCCAACCGCAACCTTATATCAACGAAAATAAAGATCAATTTGGTGAGGTAGAATAACTGTGAAACGACATATAAATTTTATACAACATATAAAAAACGACATATTATCTTTTCTGGTTTTATCTCGTGGCAAAAAGTTTAAAATTGTAAATAATGAGAAAACCCTAAAGCAGTAAGTAGCGAAATTATATCTGTCGCTTTCGCCAGTTTATTTTTCTCATAAAAATAATTATATAACCTCGACTTTTTCTTAACTTCTTTTCATAATTTTCCTTCATAAAAAAACACGCGAAGTGAATGAAAATGTTCATTTTAAAAACGTTATTATTTTCATAAAAGCCCTAATTAGGTATAAAAAGTAATATAAGTACCCCCGTCTTTTGTATAAGTAGGTACCAAAATCAAATAAACATTTCAAAAGAGCTTCACACTGTGATAAAAATCTAAAGTTTTATAAAAACATCGTTGAAAAAGGTACTTTATTAACTTTCTAGGGCACCCGTCCCTTTCCTGACTACCTTATTAATTTCACTTAAGCCTCTGAAACCTTCAAAGGATATTTTTATAATAAAAAAATAAATTACAACCTGTAATGTTTACGAATGTTTATGTTCATTGAAATTGACGTCCTGAGCTCCGGCAGCGGACATTTTATTTCATGCGGAGTTCTAATTAAGTCATAAGTTATTTATTTAATAACAAAATACATTGTGTTGAAAATATTACAGTGATGATAAATAAAATAATAATAACAAACAAAAAGAAAAAAAACATTAAGTACCTACGTTCATATTCAAAATTCAGTACGCATTCAAAATGGAACAGTATAAATAACAATAAATAATTATATGTCAATAATTCAGTAACAGAAAATTAAATAATCGCCAAAATTACATTTATTTATAAAATTCATAATCCATTACAAAAAAAAATTAATCATATGAACACAAATAATAATTCACAAATCATTTAATTGTGGCTGTCGTTTATCATCTCTGAACTCATCGATACTGTAATAGCCATTTCCTCAATAAATGTGTTTTTTTTTATTTGTTTTTAAACAAGTTGATACTGTTTATACTTTTAAATTCTATTAGCAACTTGTTGTATAACAAAATCATAACCCTCCTTTTTGCTTCGCCGTAGTCAGGTAAAAAGACCGATTGAACTCTGGGTTTGTGATGAACCGCGTTCAATTTCGGTTGGATTGTGGAAGGCAAGTCTTTCCTACGAGTAATATATCAAGCTTGTCTATCCTCATTAGTCTCGTGCAAATTCTTAACTAAGTTGGTTAACAACACTAGAATATACAGACATGGCACTGTTACAAAAAAAATGTTAAGTCTGATGAATTTGATGCATAGTAGCATAATTAATCAGCCTATAATATTTCCCCTGCTGGGACTGGGACACAGGCCTCCTCTCAGTGAGAGGGAGTGGGCCGTAATCCACCACTCAGGCCCAGTGCGGGTTGGTAGATGTCACATGTATTCGAATATTTGGTTCTAGGACATGCTGGTTTTCTCACGATGTTTTCCTTCACCGTTTTAAGAGCAGTGGTGATGAAATAAACTACAAAAAGTAAAGCGCTTGTCTAGGTTCGAACCTACGACCTACAACTCGTAAGTCGCGGCCGCTACGACTGGGCCACCACTGCTCCTAAAACTTCATACGGAGTCATAATTTGATGAGTAGGTATTAATAATGAACTTGGACGTAAATATTTGATTTTCAGTGTAGGGATACCTTTTGGACGTCATGAAAAGGATATATTTTGTTTGTGGTCGGCGTCCGGAGGCGAACGCTAGCTGGGGTTATATTGAAAAGGGTCCGACTAGCGTATACATTACTTTTAATTAGACTTAGGTGAAACTTTTCTCATAAATGTTATTTCAACGTTAGTTTTGTAAAAACATTTTGTATTTTTTTTTAAAACCAGTGTTCGGTGTGTCGTACTTAATTGGTTTTAAGCGGAAAGTTGCAGTATTTATTGGGAAATTCATTAATCGACGCGCCCGAGTCGGTATCGCTCGGAGCTTTAATTACTGGGAATGAAACCACTCGTAGAAACGTTGTCTTTTTACTATAAATTAAATAATATTTATTAAAGTTAATTTTTCCTGTTGGATAGAAATATCAGCAAAGCATTAGGCTGTTAATAAAACGTCTCCTGATTTATGATTTTATTTCTATAAGTAGGTTTGTACAAACACGTCAATCATATTTTTAAAACTAAATGAGGTCGGCGTTTCTTATCTGACTACTCTGAGAAGAAAGGCCGAAACAAGCTACATAGGTCACAGTCTCTTATAAAGTCCAGACATAATCTTGGTCAGATCATGAGAAGACCATGTAGATTGGTGGCTGAAATGGTCTTTCGAGGAATGAACCACACAGACAGAGTGGACCTGTCCAGTCAGTGCATGCATTTGTCAGTAATAATCATGCAGCTCAACTCAGAGCTTAAGGAGTTCTTATTTTATTGTTTTCACTAATCGTTATCATGATGACTTGCTTTTAGTCAGTGCGTGAGAATTCCCTTTCAATTATTTCAGCAATGCCCGAGTACGTACAGGGCTATATTAAAAAAAAAACACCTTACAAAAAAATTCCATTAGGAAATTCCGTTCCACTTTTAGAAAATATGTTGTCTCTAAGGACCATAATTTTTCTTCAAAAATTTCGCTGTCTTCGTTATTACCTTCATAATATTATTTATATAGAACTGCTGAAACTTGACCACTACTTGCAACTGAAATTATGCCTAGTAGGTAATATATTTTAATAGGCACTCATTTATATATAAAACTAGCTTCAGCCCGCGACTTCGTTCGCGTGAAACTTCTTGTTTCCCCCGAGCCACCCCGTCGCGTCGTATCGCATCACCCGCCTGCGCTATCACTTAACGTTACTTTTGACTTTTTTCTTTTTGCTCGACTCCTTAGGGTCATAGCGTGACGCTAAATAGCCTATAGCCTTCCTCAAGAATTGGGCTATTAAATGCAAGAAGAATTTTTCAAATCCGACTGGTAGTTCCAGAGATTACCCCCTACATACAAACTTACAAACTTTTACCTCTTTATAATATTAGTATAGATGACAGATATACACATACTTAAAATCACGCCTTCTTCCCACGAGGTTAGGCAGAAACTACAGAACGCCACCTAGCGTACCAAGTAGCATCCTGTAGTTTCATAAAACGCGAAGCAAAAGGAGCATGTAAGCATCGTAATCCTTACATTCTCATTTTTCTTCATCTACCTTCATACATTTGGTCATACACGGACGCCGGTTGCGAGTACTACGCACCTGACCTTCATGGAGAACATCACCGATAAGGTCACTAATGTCCTTTTAATGGCGTCTGCTCCCGGCGTTTCCACTCACATCTTGTAAATGCCTTTTATTAGTTGCCTTTCATTCATCCCCTTCGCCTTCCAAATCTATCTATATATATAAAAATGAAACCCGTTTTCCGTTGTCACGACTTGACATGAAAACGGCTTGACCGATTTCGCTAATTCTTTTTTTGTTGTGATCGGTATTGCCGGGACAAGGTTTGTATGAAAGAAAATTTTGGAAATTCGAAAAAAAAAATTGCACCCGTGCGAAGCTGGGGCGGGCCGCTAGTATCTTATATATTAACAATAAAAATTGGCAGCGTTTGGGAAGCTTCGTCGAGTCTTCTAGTCGCGTATTCCATAGAGCCTAAAGACCTTCAATCAGTGCGTCCTGCCAGTTATGACTTACGGAGCCGAAACGTGGATACTTACGGTACGGCTGGTCCATAAATTCAAGGTCGCTCAGCGAGCTATGGAACGGGCTATGCTTGGAGTCTCTCTGAGGGATCGAATCCGCAACGAGGTGACCCGGCAGAGGACCAAAGTTGTCGACATAGCTCACAGAATAAGCAAGCTGAAGTGGAAATGGGCCGGCCATATTAGCCGTAGAACCGATGACCGCTGGGGTAGATGTGTTCTTGAGTGGAGACTGAGAATCGGCAAACGTGAGGTGAGACGCCCTCAGGCTAGGTGGAGCGACGATCTTCGCAGGATGGCTGGTAGCAGCTGGATGAGAGTTGCCGAAAATCGAGTTGAATGACGTGCAATAGGAGATGCCTATGTCCAGCAGTGGACTTATATAGGCTGATGATGATGACTAACAATAAAGCCAAGACTTTGTTTGATTGTTTCAATGCGCTAATCTCTGAGACTACCAGTCGGATTTGGAAAATTCTTTTTGCATTTGAGTCCAATACTTGAGGAAGGCTATAGGCTATTTAACATCACACTAGGATTTTTAGGAGCCGGGCAAAGGGCAAAAAGGCAGAAAGAAGAAAAACGGAAGGCAAAATCTAAGGCAGAAGCTAAGAGAAAACGCGCGCGACGGGGTGGGTCGAGGAACAAGAAATTTCACGCGGACGAAGTCGCGGGCAGAAGCTAGTTTAAAACAGCCATGAATAAAACATGTAGGCAGGTATATAACTAATTAAAACGTACGTGATCTCATCGTATGGTAATCGCTGTCTAATCTGTGAGGAACAAAACGCTTACGCGACCCCATTAAAATTTCGCTAACGTGTCAACCCTGTGGTTGAGCATTTTTTCGTTTGTTGGTATTAAAGGAACATATTGGCTATTCAATATTAATATTTACCGTTTGCATATTAATATTGAATAGTTTTTTTTTCATTCATAACCTAGGCTTCTTTGGTTTTTAGGGTTCCGTAGCCAAATGGCAAAAAACGGAACCCTTATGGATTCGTCATGTCTGTCTGTCTGTCTGTCTGTCCGTCCGTCCGTATGTCACAGCCACTTTTTTCCGAAACTATAAGAACTATACTGTTGAAACTTGGTAAGTAGATGTATTCTGTGAACCGCAGTAAGATTTTCACACAAAAATAGAAAAAAAACAATAAATTTTGGGGTTCCCCATACTTACAACTGAAACTCCAAAAATTTTTTTTCATCAAACCTGTACGTGTGGGGTATCTATGGATAGGTCTTCAAAAATGATATTGAGGTTTCTAATATCATTTTTTTCTGAACTGAATAGTTTGCGCGAGAGACACTTCCAAAGTGGTAAAATGTGTGTCCCCCCCCTCTAACTTCTAAAATAAGAGAATGATAAAATTAAAAAAATATATATAATGTACATTACCATGTAAACTTCCACCGAAAATTGGTTTGAACGAGATCTAGTAAGTAGTTTTTTTTTAATACGTCATAAATCGAAAACCGCAATTTACCTTTCACAAAGTTACAACGAACTACAAGAACTTTTATATTATGTTACTTGCTGCTACGGAACCCTTCATGGGCGAGTCCGACTTGCACTTGGCCGGTTTTTTTTAATAAAAGTATCACTGGATATTATTAGTACCTATTCTATAGGTATTTTACTTTCTTTAAAATATCATATACCTAATGGCGTATGGTTTTCTATAAAAAGTTACTCAATACCTACACTTCCCATGACCCAAGGGCTGGCTTTTACCGTGGCCAGAGGCTAAGCATTGCCATACAACGTGGTAATGCCGCCAGTCTCTTGGGTACATTACCAGTTGACAGCGATGCGGATGAATTTTTCGACGCTATATTTTAGTTTGTGTATTGTTTTAGTTAAGTTAGGATTTAATTTTCATATACAGTCAAATAAAATATACCTACCTACTGATATCAGTATCAGTGTCGTTTTCAAGAATTTACTTCTGACCCTCGGGGAACTACGTGTAGGATAACAGTACCTATTGCAAATGCGATAAAAACCACAATATTTTAAATCCAGTTCAACAGTTTATCGGATATACAATGTTTGGTACCCTGATAACCTACTCTGGTTTTAACGCAGGCTCGCCACAAGCGATATGCATAAACAAACAATTCCTTTTCACGTAATTTATTCGAGTCACAAACGCAACCATATGAGTTCTAGTGCTCGAACAAAGTTAGAAGAGGATAAAAAATGTGTTTGTTTGGAGGACGTCAAATACGCTTTGAGTGTTCTCTATGTTTTGTTGTTAACTAGGTAGGTTCTGCCCGCGACTTCGTCCGCATAGAAGTCAACTATACCATAAAATATCCTATGACACTCGAAAATAGTAAAGCTTTCTATATTATAAAATTGTTTCTGTTGTTTCAGTAGTGCTATTCTGTAAAAATCTCACCGTGAAAACTTATGTGCAATGAGTTTGAAGTGAACTGTCATTCCACTGAATGCTAGGAATTGACAGTATTGACAGCTCACTTCTAACTCACGTCACCTAAGTTTTCACGGTGAGAACACAGAATAGACGGACAGTAGCTCGACAGAATAGATCACCTGTTACAAACAAACAAACAATTTCAACCTCTACAGGGTGAAATTAAATTCATGGATATCCTTTTTAGGGGTCATTGTACTCATCATTATGAACAACTTTTACTATGGGACTAACCCTAAAATCGCGAAAAAAAATCAGCTGTTCCTTGCATTTATGTTTATATAACTCGACAAAATGTAGGGAAGAGCTGATTTTTTTTTCGCGATTTCAAGTTTGGTCCCATAGCAAAAGTTGTTCATAATGATGATTACAATGACTCCTTAAAATGATGCCCTTGAGTTCAATTTCACCCTGTATATTAGGTCAGATTAGATAATTAAGGCTCGTTACTCGAAAACGATGCTAAGCTTGCTAATACATTGCAATTTCATACCGACATATTTCATACCAGTCTCTTATTAAATCTTCAGTCGTATCTAGAAACAAATCCCTAAAGCCTATTCCGACCAACAATTTTGATATTACATCCATACTAATATTATAAATTCGAAAGTAACTCTGTCTGTGCGTCTGTCTGTATGTCTGTATGTTACCTTTTCACACCTAAACTACTGAACCGATTTAAATGAAATTTGGTATAGAGATTGAGTCCGGGGAAAGGACATAGGGTAGTTTTTATCCCGATATTCCCACGGGATCGAAACTTATGCGGGTGAAACCGCGGGGCGCAGCTAGTATAATATAATAAGATTAGAAATAAGGCCATTCAAATAGATCAGCTTCGAAGCGAACGATTATGGGTTAATATAATAGTAATGAAGATTGATGTGATGTTAAAAGAAAACACGATTCAATATCGGAACCTAATCAATCAATCAACTCAACCTTTGCAGTCCACTGCAGAACAAAGGTCTCTCCCAGGCTGCGCCACAATACTTTGACCACCGCCTTCCGCAGCCAGTCTGTCCCAGCCACCTTTTTAACCCTTTTACCAGCAGAAGGATCCAAGTGTAGCAGCAAAATAAAATTTGGGGTATGGTTTACCCAAATTAAGCTTTAATTAATATGCCTAAATTAATATGCCTATTAGATGGTGGCACGTATATTGCCGTCATCGGTAAAAGGGTTAAGGTCGTCGATTCATCTAGCTGGGAGGCGTCCCACACTACGCTTGCCGATACGCGGTCCTCACTCCAAAACTCGTCTGCTCCACCGGCCAACGGTGAATACTCGCTCTGAAGTCTGAATCCTGTCATCACTCAAAAAACTTCACGGATTAAAAGAAAAAGAAATTGTTTCCGTTCATTCTGTTTATAATATTGATAAAGAAAGAAAGAAAGAAAATACGTTTATTTGCGGTGAAAATGACGCAAAAAAGAACATAAACACAAAAATAAAATAAAAAGGTAGGGGGAAACATGCGTTACATCCACGCAAAACGGCTATCGCTCAGCATTATGCTGCGACCCTATGTAGGACAGAGCCCCAGCGCTGGTTTTCAGCGACAGCCGCTGATGACGTAATGAAGTCGTCCGGTGCAGCAAACAATTATTAAAATACAGTGTACTTAAAGAAAAATAATTGAACACGTATTAAAGGTGAGTCTTAGCAATAATAACGGTAAAAGCTCTATAATTCACTGCATTATTGAAAGTGCGGGCTGAAGGACCAGAATGTTGTCGACAGTTTTCTGCCGAACAACTTAGATATGGTGAATATTCCTGTCGGTAGACTTGGATTATAACTTAATCAATAGCTCTTGTCAGTCCCAGGGCTCTGAACCGGTTTAAAAAGAGCGGTTAATTTCGATTAAATACCGGTAAATATATCGTTCCTTCATTAACCGGTTAAACAAGTGAACTGTTCTTATGTAACCCAAAAGATAAAGGTTACCGGTTACAAAGCTCAAACGGTTTTGACACCCAAATTAACCGGTTAATTCCGTAATTCGTAAATTTTTTTCGTCTACTTTTTTAACGCTTCCAACAAGTTCTAGTGACAATGAGTTGACATCGCAATGTCCAGACCGTACCCGCGAGAGTGGCGGGGGCCGGGGGGGGTTCAAACTTGGTTTTAACCGGTTAATTTTCACTATCAAAACCAAAATTCATGAAAAACCGGTTTGCCGCATAAACCGGTAAAGTGCAACCTTTAACCTAAATCGATTTCGGTTTGGGGTCAATGACCATAACCGGTTAAGAATTTCAACCGGTTTCCGAGCCTTGGTCAGTCCACTGCGACTATGGAGTACAATTGATCCAATTATAAAGCCAACGATCGAGGTAAATTAATTCAGAACATGAGTGACATCACTCTATAGCTATCTCTATATTAGCGCAGGCACGGAGAACTTGATTCCTATTGAAAACCAAATGGGTGTGTAACGTTTGAAATCATAACAAAACTTCTAATGATCATACGACCTAATTACATTTAATATACTTTTTATTAATAGAACGTTGAAATGATATAATGAATTATTGGTATAATTTCATTTTACCTAATTTTATGTGGTTTAATAAACATTTTCTATAATGCACATTTGAACTAATATTCAATTAGTCTAATATTCAGGAGTACATGAATATATTCAAAATCGTCACGTTTAATATAATTTAGAAACGTCTATTTTGTTTTGTATATTTTTGCAAAAAACTGATTAGATTTAAACGCCTCCCAAAATATTATTTTTTGTGTTTTCTTCTTCTTCTTATAATATACCTTCGTCAGATACCATCTACTGTAATTGAATCGTTTGGGTTAGGTTATGTTAGAGGTAAGCGAGTAAAGCGAGCGTGTCGCGGTAGCGGCCGCTGAGCGCCAGATCCCCTCTATTGTTGGTGAATCATTTGGGTTAGATGAGGTTATAACAGTATGATGTTTCCTGATATTTACTTATTACAAAATTTTGGCTGAAAATGAGTAAATATGACAATTAGGTCAACTGAACGTTACAAAAAACAATACAAATTGAAAACTATATGATATGAATGTTATACTAAATGTTATTAGAGCAAAAGAAGGTTATATGAAATATAAAATTAGATCACATGAAATCAGGTTATTTGTTTTTATAGCATAATTATGAATTTATATCATTTGAACGTTATTTCAAGTGATATTATACTGTCAGTTATTTTGCCATGTATTACACGCCCAAACCAAATACCCATTGGTTAAAATTATCAGGAATCAACGTGTGAAAAAAGCAACCAAGGTGAAAGGTACATTATTTAACGGTACATATTTTGAACACGTCTCTTTTAAGTAATAAATAAAAGGAATCCTTTAATTGTCGGGTCCCGTGGCCCTTTAGGTACAGAACGGAACCCTAAAAAAGAAGGCTTTTTCTTTGCAGTGAGAGAAATAAATCTACAGGATAAAAGCTTTATCAAGGTTTCGTAACTCTTGGCAGAAGCAGTTCATTCCCTAAGTTAAATCATTAAGTGATTCGTGAATACAAAAATAGGATGTTTTGTGTGGGACTACCGCAGCCTAGCCAAGAATTTATCACGATTCTTCTTTATTCACACGTTTTATGTTGTTTCTTGTTTTTAGGACTCCGTACTCAAAAGGTGCTAACGGTACCATATTACTAAGGCTCCGTTGTACGGCCGTCCATCTGTCACAGGACTGTATTGTTTGAACCGTGAAAATTTCAAGTGTCTACCTATTGTAGACTTGATATTTTCAGAGTGTGTACTACTATAGCCGCTATAACAACAAATAATAAAAATTAAAAACTTAAAATTAACGTATTTGTACAGGGTGTTACAGAAAGGGTATATCCATACAAACGGGTTGAAGAGTGTATCTGGTCTAGAATCTCTGTAGAAAATTTCAGCTCAAAAGCTGTAACTTTGAAAATGCTTAATATTTTTTTATTTCGCACATCACGGTGCTGCACTGTGCGTGTACTAGGCGCACAGACACACTACAGATAGTGGATAATGACCCTCGTAGTGCGGTGACACGTTTGTTATGATTTCAAATTTCAATTTAAAAAACTATCGAAATAAAAAATATTAAGCATTTTCAAAGTTACTGCTTGTGATCTGAAATTTTGTACAGAGATTCTAGACCAGATACACTCTTCAACCCGTTTGTATGGATATACCCTTTCCGTAACACGCTGTATACTAAAATATATTTTTTTAAATGTAGTGTTAAATATTTTACGGTGGTACGGAACCCTTCGTTGGCGATTCACACTCGCATTTGGCCGCTTTTTTTTATTTCCACATTTTATCCCTTGTTTCTTTGTTTGCGCCTAAATCCTTATATAACTGGCCTATTTTTCTTAGAACACACGCGCTTTGATTTCGTTTACTTACTTCGTAATTCTACACGTTTACTTATTTCATTGTACAACTTGATCCAATGTTCCGGTATAGTGTTACTGTCTTAAATGACGTGATATTTCATTGTCTCGAGAAAGATGGAAAAGGAAGAAAATGTTTTGCCATTTTGGTTGTTCTTATTTTTATTATAGGTACCTTAGGTACCTACTACCTACTTGGCTTTTACATAGGCTTTCCCCTTACATATGGTATTCATATTCATATATTTATTTGTGGTTAAAGAATCTTTATTTTACTCAAAAGAAATTTACTACAAATTTCACTTAATGAGAAATATTTTAACTAAGTATATAATAATGATGACATTCATGAGCGTACGGACACGCACAAATATTAAAGAAAACAAAAATTATTCAAGTCAATTAATTAATTTCTTAAAATAATATTTTGAAGAATGTAATATTAGCACGCCGACTTTAGCGGTATAATACTCGTAAGTAGTCAACGTAAATATCCATTCATCCATCTTTACATACCAAGACCCCCTGGAAAGCACGTTATGCAGTTGATCCCGTTGATCTTTGACAGTCGTTACGGGTCGTCAGAAGCCCGAAAGTCTGACAACCAGTCTTACCAAGGGGTATCGTATTACGCAGTAACTGGGTTGTAGAGATCAGATAGGCAGTCGCTCCATGTAAAATTCTGGTATTCAGCTGCATCCGGTTAGACTGGAAGCAGACCCCAATAGAGTTGAAAAAAGGCTAGGCAGGTTGATTGATTTATGCAAATCAATAATTTTGATGTACTGTGTTTTTGACTCTTCACGACATATGTTCCAAAAATATTCTTGTTCCGCCACATTTTCACTGAATAATTACAAGTGCGTACATTTTTATCAATATGAAACCAAAAGCACTTAGTTCCTTATAGCATTTAACTAGCTATAAAGTAAATTGACACGATTGGCGACGCGCCAAAATATAAATTTGTCACTAACGGTGACTTTATTGCGTTAGCGGTAATGTGATAAACGGTCACCTAGCCGCAATAACTTATTACATTATTAGTTACCTTGTGAACATATTTATTGGACTTTTTATTTATTAAAATCGTGTTGACTAGGTGTTATTGGATGGGATAAAAGTATTAGTTTAGAGTGAATTAAGGGGGATGCGCTAGGTAGTCCGCCTTTAAATTTTCTTACGAGAAGAATAATAAAAAATAAAAAAAACTTCGCGAGCTACCGTGGCATACCTACACCAGAGTGAAAATAGCTATGCTGGTCTTTCAAGGGCTTTATAGGCACATGTTTGATGTATATGTTTTTTTTTTTGTTTTTTTTTTTTTTTTTGATAAAGAGCTCATAAATAACTTTATTCAATAACATCTTCAGATTTAATATTTTGAATTTTAGAAGTCAGTTCGCTACTTTCCTGAAAACCGCGCCGTTTTCTTATCCATAATATTCAATAATATTAGCCGCAAAACCACGAAATAAAATCATAAACCATATTTCTCCAGTGTACCGTAAACTAAGGATAAAGAAACTATAACGAGCAGGGGGGCGCGGAGGAACCATTTTGAAATAATCTGAGCAGAGATAGGGTTATAAAACATGGATACGACGAGCGTCCCGAGAGAGCTACATATTCATTCACATCACACGATCCAATCTTTTATACATGCCGTTATCGAATTTAGTTACGTGTGAAATGTACTGGCGTGCGCAACCTACTGAGTTATCTACGTCTTTATGTTTCTTCTTGTTTTTACCTCTTTTAATGTCCGTGTTCGTCCAGTCGGTTAATGTCTGTGACCAGTCGCCGGACGGCAGTAAAAGAACTAAATAAAGTGCTTCTGCTGCTTATCACAAAGAGCCAGGCCTGTGAGCATGTGAAAGAGTAATTGGTGGAAGCTATATGTAAAGCTTTGCATGATTAACGGACGAAGGAGGATTTGGACTACTCGTTTCAGACTTTTTAACTTGAAGTTGAACTTTTGATCAATAAAGTCCTCATAATGGGTATTAGTTTTTCTATACGATATCAATGTCAATATCATAAGGCTTAATAGATAGCTTTAGAGAAGAACTTTTTTTCCGGTTCAGGGTAAACGAATAGATTCCGGAACTCTGAATGGTATTCCGAATTACCTTCCACTCTCTTTACAGTGTAACCAGTGTGTGTGTACCGGAATAATCATCAATGGTAGCTTATACGAAATAATCGTTTGCCGGATGAACACTCAAAACCCTCTTCGTCGAGGGTTGGTCTTGCTGAATGGGAGGAGGGAACCCCTTTAACCGAACACAACAATACTGCAGTAGAAATAGATACGAAACGAAGTGGAAACGAAGTCTTTCACAAGAAGCTTCACTACTAGCACATCTTTCGCTCAAATGGAAAGCACTCTGTCGTTCTATTCATGTTGTGATTGAACACCCTTATAGAAAGACAAGATAATAGTAGGTACGCGGGTACGGTCGACTTGAGAAAACTTTAACCATACTTAGAACCTTAGGCCGGGACCCCCCGTGCCTCGGAAAGCACGTTCAGCCGTTATTCCCGGCTGTCATTCTTGGATCTTTGACAGTCGTTACGTGTCGTCAGAAGCCCTAAAGTCTAACAACCAGTCTTACCAAGGGGTATCGTATTACCGTAGTAACTGGCTTGTGGAGGGCAGATAGGCAGTCACTCTCGCTTCTTGTAAAATACTGGTGTTCAGTTGCGTCCAGTTAGACTGGAAGCCGACTCGAACATAGTTGGGAAAAGGCTAGGTAGATGATGAAGACTTAGAACCTTAGGGCCTAGACAAAGTGACATTCTATCAGCAATAAGAAAGCAAATAACGATGATGGAAAACTCAAAAAATTTGATTGTTACCGAAAACCTTATGTCAATCACCTTGAAAGTCATCAAATCAAATATTATGTGACGCGTCAACAATAAGAAGCAAAATTTTAGGTAATTAATTGACAATAGCGCATCGCGGCAACAATAATTAGGTTCAAAACAACGATGTGTTTGATGTTTGTTGAATCGAACGGCTCAGTGGAATATTTATTTGGTTTTTGTTTAGTTGATTGAATTCCCTTTATTATTATCATTACCTAAAATATTACAGTTTACGCTCAAAATTTTAAGAATTAGGTATGCGACGATAAATATTTTGAGCTCTGTTTTACGATTGTTTTATCATGATACAATTTTATTTTTATGATTTTTTTTGAAGTGAAAACTTCTTTAGCGGCGTTGAACACTTTTTGTAATGGGTAAAAAATGTTAAACTCGCGTCAGGGCATCGCGTCAGGACACGTGACCGTCAGGAGAGATTCCCCCCCCCCCCCCCCCCCATCTCTTTCTACGGCGCGGCGGTGGCGCCAACCGAAGTGAACCAAGTGAGACACGATAATGGATGGATGGATGGATGGTGATGGTGATGGAGATGGCGATGGCGATGGTGATGGCGATGGCGATGGCGATGGTGATGGTGATGGCGACGGCGATGGCGATGGTGATGGCGATGGCGATGGTGATGGTGATGTGATGTGATGTGATGGTGGACGCGGACGCGGACGTGGATGGACAGCTGATGGCTCGACCGTCTGTGTAGTAGCCATACTGCTGTGTATTCGTAAAATTCGTGTATATAAAGTTTTTAAAAAAATGGAAATTGAACAAAGTGCATCGATTAATGAAAAATTCAAGTTTTCACTTCTGCCGGCACTCCCGGAGTGCAACCCGTCTTTTTTTGTATAGGTCTTTTCTTTAAACCTTTTTTTTTTTCAATAGTACCTACACTCAATTTTTATTTGGCTTGTAATGTACCAATGCGGTTAACTGTACGACAAAAAACTGAGCGTTTTACGGAGTTCTACGGTTGGGCAGCGCCTTAACACAACAAAGTCGAAAAGTGATCAACGTTTTCTTATTGTGATGGAACTACGAAAGATAAGTATAAAACAAACAAACAGATGGAAACTTGTATTCCTTGCCCTAGCAATCTGCGATTTCTTGTGTATCCTCCTGTGTTTGTCTTGTGTTTGTTTGCACAATCGAACACAAACATCGTTGGTACAATCGGCGAGCCGATAGGAAACCCCTTGTTACCTGGAAGCTCGATAAGAATTGAAATATTGTATTGTGTGAGATAAAATGTATTGAACAAGCGTGGTTGTTGTGTTTGAAATATTGAGGATTTGTTTGCTCTTTCTTTGATTTTATTCAAGTCCAGTTCTTTCCCTAAAATGAATCAGTTACCTAATATTACTCATCTGCCTAGCCTTTTCCCAACTATGTTGGGTCAGCTTCCAGTCTAATCGGATGCAGCTAGAATAGCAGTATTTTACATGAAGCGTCTGACCTACACATCCCAGTTACTGGGTAATATCTCTTGCTAAGACTTTCGGGCTTCTGACGACCCGTAACGAGTGTCAAATATCTAAAAATGACAGTCGGGACCAACGTCATAACGTGCATGCTTTCCAATGCGCGGGAGTCTCGGTATGTAAAGATGGTCACCCATCCACGGACCAACCGCGGCAACCGTAGACCTGATCGATCGACCTTTGTTTTCTAATGGCTATGCTCTACTTATCGATATGCGGTACTGTGAAACAAGATGAACCTTCAACCATCTAAGTGATCTTCTTTATCAATACTTTTTCTTATCTTTCATTATCAAAACTGTATTTTCCTTGACCGTTGACATCCTCTACGCAACATTTAGTAGGTATCCTTCATATCACCATTTACAATATCCTTGAATTTCAATACCCCATAATATACACGTAACATTTTTACTGCATATAAGTTATTTACGACGCTAACCTACTTGGTGGGAGCTGTAACTCCATATTACCAGGGAACTGGACGTCATCGCTTTTATATCTCTTACGCAAAAACCAGATCTTGTTTTGATCATGTGGTTGAATGAACAGAAAGCAGATGACGATACATGAAACCTCTTTACGATATCTTTCATGAAAGGTACTTGTTTACGTTGTTTTCGAAGTTAGTTGAATGGAACAGGGAGCGTGTTTACGTACGTTGAACAAGGCGGTGTGTGCTCTGCTTAACTTTACCAATAGTTAGTAGGTACTTATCACTGGATCTGTTAACAGAGAGGCCAAAAACGAACACGCGGAGTAAACGTAACGTGGATTCTGACGATTTTAAAACTGAAAATAGGTACTCGTTTCATAATATTTCATTAGTTTTGAGACTTCAAATCTATGGGTGATTCTAATTTTGATTGTCTCATAAAAAACAATATGCTATAGGATAGTTGTATTATCGATTTAAAGAAAAACTATTTTTATATACAAAGAGGGTAGTATTAACACCTTAGCTGCGGCAAAAAAATCATAAACTTTCATCTGGTGCGGTGGCGGTCGAAATGCACATCCATCGACCTTTTAGACAGTGCGTATCAGTCCTTTTTGACCTGACACCACTAGGATAGATTAAAGCGCTATAACTTTGCGAATACATGGTGTACACTGTTTTTTTTTATACTGTTAAAATGATCCTGAACCCAGTTTCTTTACGTTCGTTTCGCCCCTGGATCTGCCAAACAGGAAATGAGAAATCAACCAAGGAAAGTGTCAAGCCGATAACGACCGATACCGCACTAGAAAGTACTTTTTTATAGTGATGGGACAGACAAAAACATAGGGTTATCGAAAATAAAACAGAATTTTAAGAAATAAAAAAGTGTGTATTTAGTAAATCACATAATCCAGACAGAAACAGTAAACTAATTTGGTACGTGTCTTTATTTATAACACTGCACGCAAAGGGATTGATTGCATTTGTTGCAATTTTTTTTAATTTTCTTAACTTTCTTTTTTGCTTCTTTGCACTCTAATGTCTGTCGAAGCTTTTCATAGCACCGTACACAATTTCTTCTCTTAGAACGAATTCTTCTGACCTGTCGATAAAATAACGACACGCACACGTAGGTACTGTCTTGTAGAGAGCACAACACTGACTGGCGGCTCGAAGCGTGCGCGCGCGCTCCGTGCGGCAACAGGTCGGCAACGGTCATATACCACAATAGGCCCGCCGCCGCAGGGAGCGGGTGTTTTTCACCATCAGTGCGATGGTGGTCGAAAAGGGCCCGCCACGATGTTTTAATGCCAAATACCTACATTTGTAACCACGAGCCAAAATCTATATTTGTCTTTGTCGAACTCCTACAAATACCGAAGATAATCGTTCCGCACCAGCGAGAAAGATATAGTTTTGACCGTGCGCACCAACACAAAGCACCGTATTGGGCCGATTTTGGGTGATCCGCAGTGAACGTGTTAACATAATATTATTAAATAAGCTAACAGACTTAAAATAATAATATGTACATGTTTATAAGAAGAGGGGAAAGAATCATAGGGCATCAAAAAATTCGTCCGCATCGCTGTCAACACATACATACATATTACATACTCACTTTACTTATTTATTTACTTGTTGACTTACATATTACTCAACAGGAAAAGTGCCCAAAAAGCCGGCAGCATTGCCGCTTTGACACTTTGTCCTAAAAAATAGGCCAGCCCTCTGGTCTCGTGAAGCGATTGATGGACTATCAATCGCTTGAGGATATCTCGGAAAAACAAGTGGGAAATCGGACCCCATGGCCTTAATGTTTCAATCCCTAACAGCTCGAACATATAACTTGAAATATTTTCGCCGTTTTAGGTTTCCAGCTGTGTTTACTTCGCGC
Organism: Amphipoea lucens; assembly: GCA_947508005.1. Lineage (NCBI taxonomy): Eukaryota > Metazoa > Arthropoda > Insecta > Lepidoptera > Noctuidae > Amphipoea > Amphipoea lucens. The sequence continues at coordinate 6,560,095 of OX382362.1, read as the reverse complement.
GTTCGTGCTGTGACCTCTGCACGACTCTGCACGATGTTTGCTTATAAATCGTGCTATAGAACCTCCTTCAGGAAGGGACAATAAAACGTTAGCAAACTCGAATCGAGAAATAGAACTGAATAAGGCATGTGACAGCTAGCAAGACCACTGATGCGAAACGGCTATTCTGCGGTCACGAAGCTGCCTGGCTAGCGTTAAATACTAGAAATTGGTAGGCAGCTAGGATTTAGTAGCTAGGCTTCTACTAAATCTTTATATAGAGGTATTGAGGGTGCAAATAAATCTGTTTCGGAGCTTATAGCACTTATAGCACTTCTAAATGGGTTGTTGCACTATGCAGGGAAAAGAGTATCATGGAGACATGATAGCTTGCATAATTATTATGTTATTGGCACACGAATAAGATTGTATACTATTGACCCGCGTTCATTACGTACAACAACAGAGTGTTTTACCTGCTGTGCGTGGTCCGACACGCTCTTGACTGACAGTAACCATAACCTGAACAAAAACTACTGCAGACATCCCATCACTACAAACTGTATGCAAGTGCCGTCGCAGACTGAAAATCAAATTAAAAAACTGTTCCACTGAACCGAGTTTATCAAAATTTTGTGGAACAGCTTAGGTTCCATTCGGTCAAGTGCCGTTGAAATAAGTGCCCAGAGTGGAATATCTCGTTGTTAAGTTCTAGTTGGCTGCTCAATAGAAAAGGCTATCGTTACAAATAACATGTTAACGCACAATAAAACACGAAATAATTATTACCAAAAACATAAACATTACTTGTGATTTGTGACAGAAAAGTTACTCAAATCGTAGTGAACATAATATTATCGCTGCGCGGACAGTCTATGCCTGTCCAGCAATGGCCGAAGTTTATAAGTTATGGCCAACTCCAAGCAAATTAGCTTTTCAAACTCGATATATCGGGACGGCGGCCATCAAACACTTCTGAGATGGGAAGAGTTTCATTACGTAACTCTACGAGTTATTTTTGCCTGTTGAGCTAAAAGAATGTGGAACTTTTGGAAGCGCGTTACTCTCAGTCTACGATGTGACATATTTTTGTGGTGTATTAGTTAACGTATCTTTTATTAGGGAAAGAGTAATTTTTAATATACATAACTCACAAATAATTTTTGTTATACGTTATGGTTCGCAATCGTTCGAAGTTGGCTTCCAGACTAATTAAATAAAACTTACCTTAAAATTATAGAAAACATACTTACCTAATTACGATGATATTGAAATCAAAATACACGGTGTACGGAACATCTACGCGTAAACTGTAACCTCATGGTTACAGTTGGTACATGGTTGGTTCAGGACTCGATTCTAGACGCCCTAGGGTAGAAAATTTTCGTCAGTTATAAAGAATAACTAAAGTAAAATCAACTGTTTCATAGAAAAATGCAATACCTACGCGGTTAAAATCAACGGAAAAACTAATTTGAAAATATAGCCGACTAAAAATTTCAACACTGTGGGGTTCAGAATCATGTACCGTCAACAAAACAGATAAGTATGCAGGATCGTCGGATATAGTTGAAGTTTAGTAAGAAACCAAAATTTCTAGTATTAGTTTACCGGCTTTCATATCCTCGGTCCACGGCACTGATAAATTAATCAGGAAAATCTTAGCCTCCACACTGATTAATTCTGATGTGCCGTGTTTCACCGAGGCTATGGATGCCTGGAGACTCGCTTGCCCGAATACAGATCCACCCGACAATCCATCTTCCCAGAGACGGTGGGATGAGCCGCTCTGCAGAGTAGTACAGAACAATTTACTTGACTCGTCTGCTACTTCTGCGGAACGTGCGCGCCTGCTGGCTGTGGGTAGATGGGAGTCGGGACTTTGGCTTCATGCACTACCTTCGTCGAACATAGGCACTTTGTTCGACGACACTACTTTTCGCCTCGCTGCTTCCCTGCGACTAGGTACTCCTTGCTGTTCCCCTCATCGCTGTCACTGTGGCGAAGATGTCAACAGCCTCGGACACCACGGCCTGTCTTGCAGCCGAAGTGCGGGTCGCTTAGCGCGCCACGCGAACATTAATGATATCATCCGACGAGCTCTTGTTACCGTCGGCGTTCCAGCTGTATTAGAACCCAATGGCTTGGTACGCGACGATGGCAAGAGACCGGACGGTATGTCTCTATTTCCTTGGAAGGTGGGTAGGCCTTTAGTGTGGGACGCAACTTGTATCGATACTCTTGCGCCATCCCACCTTCCTGGATCGGCATGCTGTGCTGGCGCTGCTGCTGCGGCTGCGGAAAACCTCAAGCGGCGAAAGTATAATAACCTTATCGGAAATTATATTTTCGAGCCGTTTGGGGTTGAAACCTTCGGGCCGTGGGGTCCGAGTGCTCATGGCCTTTTTAAAGAAATTTCAAAACGCCTGGTTGACATTTCCCGTGACCCAAGGGCTGGCTTTTACTTTGGCCAAAGGCTAAGCATTGCCATACAACGTGGCAATGCTGCCAGTCTCTTGGGTACATTACCAGTCGACAGCGATGCGGATGAATTTTTCGACGCTATATTTTAGTTTTTGTATAGTTTTAGTTAAGTTAGGTTTTAATTTTGTTATTTTTGTTAATTAAGATTAAAGAAACTTATTAAATAAAAAAGAAACCAATGGATGTTCTCGAATAAAATTTAATTTTATTAATAGAAAACAAACAGCTCATTTTTCAAATTAATTTTCAGTCGACAACATCCATCGGTTTCTTACTAAACTTCAACTATATCGACGATCCTGCATACTTATCTCTTTTGTTGACTGTACCTACTGAATACATGTTAACGTCCCTGCCACCCTGTACCTATAGACCCATAATACGTAGCATCTTTTGTTGTTTGTTTGTTTGTCTTTACTTTGAAATATACTGCGGGATATGAAAGACTGAAGATATTATAAAAGTTGTGCGTTTTGTTTCAGAAGTGACTTCACGCGGTGCTGATATCAAACCTCAGTTATTGGGAATCCACCCGGAAAAGAAAACGGTATGAGTTTTTTTATATTTTTATAAGAAATTTAGGCTCTTGATAATAATTTTGAGGCTTTATCACACAATGTAGTAAATTCCTCGTGAGTCGTACAATTAATTTGCACAAAAGAACTTAATTGAAATAACCTCCTTGAACTACGTGGTAAGACGTAAATAAATGTATTTTCTTTCTTTCTAAATATTGTACAAAAAAAATAGACGTACAGCTTTATGTCCATTACATATTAATTCCATGAGCTATACCTAAACACATTAATTAATTTCCAACCTGGTCTTTAATATAATATCTCTATCATTATATCACAATAACCTTTTTTATGCTAATTCGAATATATTTTGACGTAGGCCTACTCAATCAAAGAAATAAAAAAAACCTACAAGTTTTTTATTCATTGTCCAATGGTTTGTTTGACGTTACGAGGTCAATTCGAGTCTCGTCTATCTATTTTACTAGTGTTGAACAAAAAGAAGTTTGAACCCGAAGCTCCTATATTCGTCGCGATAATCGACGAAGGCCGGATATTGGCATTTGGTGAGACTAGGCACTAGATCACGCACAGGGCGAACACAGGCTTCATACAAACGAGCAATTGGTGACTTATTAGAACTATGCCAGGTGGCGCACGAACTTTTAGAAACGGTGTTAGGTAGGTACTCTAACTGGGCTTGGGTAATGTAGAATTCATGTCTGGCATAGATTATTTCAATAATGAAGACCTATGTTATACAAGATAAGGTTTTTTTAATACAAATCTTTAAGAATTTCTTTGCTAATAATATATTTTCCATAGCGTTTCCACTGTTCGAATTATTGTATGTTTATGTAATAAAAATATATACCGACGCAAAACCGATACATAAATTACATCGGATTACTTCAAAGAGACCTCCAACTTGTGGGTCTGTAAGCCTGTGAAGCGTTTAATAAAAGTTTAACTCTGCAGCCGGGTATTGTTAAAAGTTCTGTTGTCTGTAGGTACTTTCACAAAAAATAGATGACTTATAATCCCCGGAGCGAAATGAGAAAATTCGAAAACTTCAAAAATTTCCGGGAAAATTAATATAAAATGGAGAGTGTTAACGGCGCTTTTGCGGGTCAATTAAGATGGTACCATTGTGAAAATGCAAAGGTTTTTAGACAGAAATCATACTACAAGCGGCCCGCTAATTAGCCCAAAAAAAAAATAAGAAGAGGGATGAAATTAAATGAAAACAAAAGAGCTCTTCAATTTATTCAGAGAGCGCTTTTTTCCGCGCGAGCGCTGCATTGTGGCGCTTTAAAACGAAACGATCGATGATAGCTACAGGATGTTTTATTTTCCGAGTTGCGAGAGGTTACGGAAGTACCGAGCGACGCCTCTTCCGCTCTGGATTATTCATTAATCTTTCCTGTCTTTACGTTAATTTTGTCGTAAAAACAGCTCAACGTTCAAAGCTTTATAAAAACTGAGCTCATTTATAAAAATATATTGATTGACGTTTACTTCGCTAAGCCGAAGTATTTCATTGTGCGTTCGTTGGCTATTGTTTTCATTTAGATTACTGAAAGAAATATTATTGTTTTTCAATCTGCCTTTATCTTCAAAAGATCCACTTAGATCAATTGGTGATCAGTTGGCCGCATTCAACACCACGCGATTATCATTAGATGGCTCCAATAAGCTGAGAGTCTCGATTCGAAAGTCCTTTTAAAGAAACAGCTATTACATAAGTTGACCTGCCACGATGCATACATCTGTCATCGTGAGCTCAACCCCTTTTTATGGAGCTCAACGACCTGTCGCTCGGCGCTACTGTTGGAGCTGGTGGTAAGTTAACGAGGCACCAGTAACTCATGCTCAGCCTGACACGTGCCCCTATTTATCGCATTCTCGCCACATTACACGTGTTTAATTATTACGAATGCGTGGGCTGAAGCACAATGGGTTTCTTTTCCGTCTAAGGATAGAAACATTGTGTGAGTTTGATTGCGGAAAACGTGATTTTGTTGTTTTGATTGCGACTTTTGCGACTAGCGATTATAAAATAAATGAATGAGTTCTTACTATTGATGTTTCATATTAGTCTCAAAAACTCAATGTTACCCTTGAATCGTAGCTACCTACTTCACAAACAGTATTCCCAAATTATAAAATATTAATCTTCAGCGTCCAGTAAATTAAACGGTAAGCACTCGTTACGACTGCAAAAGACAAAATCCATGCATAAATAATGCAAAAATAAAGAGCCATTAGCCTCCTTCAATATCAAAATGTTCAGACACTTCCCAAACGTTCTTGTATTCTATCAAAACGTAAACCTATACAAATCTCAATCAATCTGTCTTAGCCCAAATGCGATTAAAGTGCGGATAACATATTAATAGCGACGATCCGACCTGAAACCTTTCTGAAAGCGGTACAAGATCCGCCCACTCGACAAAGGATAAGAGCAATACTTTTCCCTTGAAAAAAAAAGTACAACAAAAACAGCGCCTTCTACCTAAATTATTTCCAACCTCATTCGATTCAACTCGCAGTAACCTTTCGCTTGTTATCACTTTGAGCAATCTACACTAAGGAGACCCTAATTTCCGGTAAAACGTCGGCGTATTCACAGAGAGGATTCTTTGGCGTCTTTTTCTGAAAGTTACTTTTTTGAAAGTCGTTTCGGTGAAGGAAATACGAGGGATCGTTGTGTTACGTAAAAGGCCTTAGCAGACATGCTGTTTTTAGTATCAGTGATTTAGTTGGAAGCTTGATACAGTGACGGAGCTCTAAGCCCGGCAAAGTTGTAGCTTCGGTGAATCCATACTTCCATACATCACACTAATATTATAAAGGCGAAAGTTTGTGAGTGTGTGTGTGTGTTTATATGTTTGTTACTTCTTCACGCTCAAACGGCTGGACCAATTTAGATGAAATTTGGTATAGAGATAGTTTGAGTCCCGGGAAAGGACATAGGCTACTTTTTATCCCGATATTCCCACGGGATCAACATTTACGCGGGTGAAACCGCGGGGCGCAGCTAGTAATATAATAAATGCGAAAGTGTGTCTGTCTATTACCTCTTCACGCTTAAAGAGCTGAACCGATTTAGATGAAATTTGGTATAGAGATATGTAGTTAAAGTTAGAAAGGATATAGGATAGTTTTTATTCCGATATTCCCACGAATCGACACTTATTCGGGTGAAACCGCGGGGCGCTGCTAGTCTTGATAATATGGCGATAGATATGCATCACGCAATTTCATACCACTACGCCCAAACGCGAGTCACCAAAAAGCGATGCAGCATTGCAGCGATCGCTGAAATGCTCGACTATTCTATCGTGTCCAAACGCAGAGAGTCGCCGATTTCGATTTGTAAAATCGCCGATTCACCAAACATAACATCACGCCTGTGATCCCCGGAAAGGTTAGGCAGAGATATACCTATAGTCATCATCATCATCATTATTTCAGCCGAAAGACGTCCACTGCTGGACATAGGCCTCCCCCAAGCACCTCCAATTTGACCGGTTCTGTGCTTCTCACATCCAACGGGTTTCTGCGGCCTTCACAAGGTCGTGGGTCCACCTTGTGGGAGGCCTTCCAACGCCGCCACTCCAGAACCTTTCGGCCCATCGGCCACCTGTTCTGCGAGCAATGTGCCCTGCCCACTGCCACTTAGGAAAGTTTGGCAATTCTTCGGGCTATGTCAGTACCTATAGTAAATAGGGGGCGAGCCTTTAACCGGGCACAAATCCAGACTCTGGGCTGCTACTGAGAAATCCCTAACGGAAAAGCCCAATAACACTTTGCCCGACCTGGGAATCGAACCCAGGACTTCTTGCTCAGCAGTAGCGCTTGCGACCACTAGACCAGCCGATTTCTGATGCTAAAAGTAGCATGTCTGCGAAGGCCTTATAAGAGCTCAGCTGGCATAGAATGCCACACGCGTTTAGATCGGATGACAAATGAGTTTCAGACCTCAACCGCAATACTTTTGTTCTAACTTCTATTGTTTGAGTTATTCAAGGACGTGACCGCTATACGCGTACCGTAAAGGCTACAGGATGTAGTAAGTAAAAAAAGAGGGACATTTTCACGAAAACTGCGGTCTGATTTAGCATTCTGGTTTTAAATTCGGATGAAAAAAAAATATGGAAATAAAAACGGACCATGCGCATTCGAATTTGAAAACGTGAATATATTTCACAGTAGTAAAATACTTGATTTTTCGAGATATCTCCAACAATTGGTCGACTCTTCACGTGACCAGAGGGCTGGCCTATTTTTTGGCCAAAGAACCAGCATCCCCATACAACAGGGCAATGCTGCCAGCCTTTTAGGCAATTTTCCTGTTGACAGCGATGCGGTCGAATTTGTTGATACCCTAAGATTCTTTCCACCTTTTATTTTTTAATATACATGTACATATTATTATTTTAAGTCTTTTCACGGTATCAGAAAAGTGAAAATATTGAACAGACTGTTCCTAAATTTTCTTAAAACATCTATCGAGTCTAGACTAACGACAATCGACAACCTTGAACAATCCTCCGCCTTTTGTATCGATGTAACTTCAAAACTTTAATCGCTTTACTTCGTCCATAACTGATATTTTATCGACATTTCGGTATCTGGCCCATCGTTTTACGATATTTTACTCGTTATTCGACAGTAATTGAATTAACTATTGGCCTCGCCAATTCCTCTTAGCGATGGGAAAAGGTTATTCATGTTCCTTTAAGCACCCTTCACGGTATTTCATTGTACGGAAATATTGAAATAAAGATCATTCTTATTTCAAGAACTTACTTAATATTTTGTTTTAATAAGTAAGTCTTTTCATAAGTAAAAAATGTACATTTAGTTGATGATGGTTTATCTAGATCAATATTATCTAGATCAAATAATGTTAACCAAACCGTCTAGCCTTTTCCCAACCATGTTTGGGGTTGGCTTTCAGACTAACCAGATGCAGCTGGTTATACCAGTATTTTACGGGGAGCGACTGCCTATCTGACCTCCACAACCCATTTGTCAGATTTTCGGGCTTCTGACTACCCGTAACGACTGTCAAAGATCTGCGAATGACAGCCGGGACCAATCCCGGCTGTCATTCGCAGATCTTTGACAGTCGTTACGGGTAGTCACTACTTTCTCAGGCACGGAAGGGTCCCGGTATATTATGACTTATGACCCATCCACGAATCGACCTTGGCAAGCGTTGCTTAACCTTTAAAAATCGACCCTTGCGGCTGTTATTTTTTAGCCACGAGCCCAAATCAAAATTATTTTAGTAGTAGGTAAATCTTTTATAGTGTGAACCGGGAGTCCAACAGCAGCTGCCCCTTTTAGATAAAAAAAAACGTCTTTCGAAGAAAATCGGGAAATCGCTAGTACGAAAACAGAAATGGGATCATCAAGAAAATTCGCTATCACTTTAGGAGATCCCAAGCACCATAAACATTACAGCAGTCTTTTCCAAAAAACGAACTCAAACTCAAACTCAAACTCAAAGCATTTATTTCAATTAAACCATTTACAGGCACTTTTGAATTGTCAAGAAGTCAGTCAGTCAGAAAAAGTGAAGCTAGTTGCCCATTCCAAAGCGTAGGTACCTATGGAGAAGAACGGGCAAGAAACTCCATGGACACTCTTTTAAATCAAAATAATGTGGTTACAAAGTCTTGGTTACATCATTCATGTTAAAAATTATACATGTGAGAACGATGCAGAACGTTAAAAGCGTCCATAATGAAAAGATGAGAAAAAACAACAATTCAAATAATAAATTAAAATAAGCCATGGCAGCAAAGAGATGACCAGTCCCTACTGACGGCGCCCGTTCACGAACATGACGCATGCATCAGCACCATTCAGCTCAACCATTTTGAAGGGAGCTAAATGATCCAACACATGCGCCACCATCAGCGAGACATTTGAGTGAGCATGACATACTCTCAGCCGCCAGAGCACATTCAAGTCAATGAAAGACGTACCCAGTAAATGGTAGCTTTATAGTGTGTACATAGTACTCACACATGTGTTATGCAATTATACAATACTAGGAGATTGAATTTATACAATGCAAAGATAGACTTACAATCTTCAGCAGCTCCAACAGTATTTTCAAGTGTTAATCAATTAGTTGTGGTTGTGGAGCAGGACCAGCATTGAGCCAGGCATTTTTATCCGCGATGTAATCCTCTAACTTATAATATGCCTGCCTGCATAGTGTATACGAATTCACGATAACAGAAAAAAAAATAAACTAAAAGAAAATATCATATTTATTTTCCATAAAATGAAGCTTGGAAGTGTAATGCACCGAAATGTTTGTTTAGAGGGACTAGACAAAGGCAAACGGCGTCATGTGGCGCCTTTCCGTTTGTGTACAATAGAAACCCAAGCTTGATAAATAAAAGTATTTTATTTTATGAAAACAGTTCATGGTTAATGGGGTCTGCAAACGACGGACACATAAACCGTGAAAATAAAATTCACGCTGTATAAAATTGAAAATAATCCCTGTTGTTAAAAAGTCCTGTGAAACATTCGTCTGAGCTGTTAACTCTTCCGTTTCGTAATAAAATCTCATGTTACATGATCGCCAGTGCCGAGTTCTGATCCCAATTCGCTTAGAAAGCAGTTTCGTAGTTCCCTAATAAAGCATTTACTGTTATAATTAATTTACTTTATCGTGGAGTTAATAAATCCTTATTCGTATTCCATGGATGTAGGGAGTGACGTCATCAGGCGAGATATCGCCTCGTCACGCAGGGCTGCCACCGAGCACTTCGCCACGCTGCGTTCTAGTTTCCTGTTTAACCCGGGGCTATGTATCAAAAATGTCGGAATTATGTTAATTACTCAATCTGTTCCGAGTAGCAGATGCCGGCGAAACAAGCCTTGCATATTCAAGTACTTGGTAGAAATTTCATTTCGAAGTAATGAAAAAAATACGTGCCAATATTACATTCTTCGATACAATAAAAAATGTTACGTTCAAAGGGAAAAACAATAAAAAATCAGCCCTCCAAAAAGTGAATTATCCATTACGTGATTTTTATTTTATGGTACAGTATCTGAATTTTTCAAACAGCCCAGTATCATTTCTTAGCAACAAAATGCACGAACCGTTAAACAGAAGTGCCTATTTTCTCAAAAAAAAAAAATACGTGCCCATGCTCCTCCATTCCATTTTTGTCTCTGCAACAATTCATGTGTTTTTTTCGCCCCTTTTCGGATATGACCAACCCTGGTGTGGCACGCGACAAGTCCCGTCGTGGCGCGTCGCCAACTTCCTGAAACCACTGAAAAACTTTCCCCTTGTACTTCATATCTGTCCGCTCGCTGTACTCATTGCACAGTTACCCTGATTTTAATGAATAGGGCGTTTATGCTTATCTATGAGAAGGAATTCGTAGTTAATAGATGATATTTTATGATGGGGTTTTTTTTAACGTTGCCTTTGTTACTATTCTTTTACCGTAGTGGGTGCGTCTACCTAGATTTTTTTTAGATTTTTCACCGTAAGAATAAGTTTAGTATGAAAATTCAAAAGACTTATTTTAGACTAGCTGCGCCCCGTGATTTTACCTGCATAAGTCTCGATTTTATCCAAATCTGATAAGCCATTTTAGCGTGAAAACGTAACAAACATACAAAATATAAAAACCCATTCTCTTTATCTTTTTATTATATTAGTTCAGATGTAAACAAACTACTGTGATCAATCATCAAAATGTCAACCCTTATTAGATCTCACAAAACAAAAGAACCCAAGTAAACTTATCATAGCTTAGTCCGACTACGACATCACTTTTTTTAGTTGCCACCCTAAATGGGACTTGCTAACCGTCGCCGGACACAAGGCATCAGCACCAGATGCCGCCCACATCTGTCAGATACAAAATGAGCCACTCTCGTAGATAATACGTTACGGACCTAGAACGCGTGCTATGGACGGAAACTACCGCAAAAAGTATAAATCCCTTCTAAGGGCGTAATAAATTGGTGTAACGGACGACGGAGATCTTGTTAGGTCGAGACGGCCGTAAACCGAACTGTATACCCGCTGACGCTCCCCATACGAAGACGACATCTCTCGTCCGGAGGGATCCACTACCTATAGGTACTCGTACTGCTAACGGACAACTAAAGGTTAGGACAGGTTAGGACGGGTTGGGACAGGGACACTTTGCTCAACGTAATGTGTATTTATGCCGTCTGCAGATAGTAAAATTTTATGCGCACGCTACTACGTCCAAATACTTGTCTATTATACATATAAAACCTATTTCGAGCGTACTGAAATGTATATTTTATTTTCTCTCAACCTTTTTTAGAGTATGCCGTATGTTCTTTAGGAAAATCGTAAAAAGCCGCTTCACTGCTTCACCTAGGTACCTACCTAGGTTCTTTTATTTTTTTTTATTAGCCTACGCCGTCCCTCTCTTGGGCAAAGGCTTCTAGGTACCTAAGTTATGCTTCAATTTTGCTAAGAAATTATGCTTTCCACGTTTTACATACGCAAGTATACCAACTGAATAAATGTAATTTGAATAACAATTTAAAACCTAAAGCGGAGTCCGTGATAAACATTTAAAATTAAAAAGCGTAAACTCAATAACTCCAGTTGATCCAGATTAATATTCCAGCGGGATAAATTAAAACAAAAGATGACAGAGATTGAAACACGTCTACGTATTGATGAATAGGTATGTCCGGGGCAAAAACAAAAGAGCCAATTATTCTTTCAACACTCGGCGACTATTCATAAGCCTCACAAAGCTATTGTTTACTTTCGCGCTTTTCATCCATATCCGCTTGTTAGAAAAATTCGAACATTTTAATTTCTCATCTCAATTTTTATGTAGACGCCACTTAATTTTATATATGAATGAGATTTTTTTGGTCGTTATTGCTTCCTGATTTATATTGGAAATCAAATAATTTTCAATGTTTTATTTCTTTATGTTGAAAGAAATAATAAATAAATGTGATAAATAACAATTTTTCTTAGTGAAAAACTAGGTTATATATTTTCATAAAATGGAGCGCTTTTATATTTTAAAAGAAAAGAAATTATAAAGCGAAGCAGAAACAGTAGTTACAGGTATAAAATTTAAAGAATTTGTTAAACCGCTTTTTTACAAAGGCACCGAACCGCTATAAATATTTTATAGAGTTTTTTATGGCATGAACTTTCACGACACTTGTGTCGAAGAACTTTAAAAGAAATTGTTTTAATTACAGAATAAAATGCACTTGCTTGAAATATAAAATTCAAACGGATACATACGACAACAAAGTTCAATTTTTCAGGTCCTAAAAACTGAATAAAATCTGCAATCAAACAGCGTTACTATACCTATTTTATCAAAACACTGATCTACAATTTGTTATTTCCTGACAAGTCTCATCTAAATTTGGAGACCCTAGGATAGAAATTTATAGTAATTCCAAAGCATAGATAAACAAGCCCATTTTCTGGCTGTAAAACAATTCCATGTGACAATAGAGCTGCTATTCGTTTCGCGTTATCTCACACGTCGAGATTTATAAGCCACAGTGCGTGCGTATTCCTTTTTTTTCCTTTTTTTCCCGCCGCAAATATCAGTGTACCACGATTGTGTAGTGTCGCGACCATAGACAGTTGTGTTTTTGTCGTCTATTGCTTTATTGTGTTTTTTGGGCCACTTGATAGCGTATTTAACAGACTAAATTTTAGTCTTACTTACTAAACTGTTGATCAATCAACTCCGCCTATCGCAGTCCACTGCTGGACATAGGCCTCTCTAATTGCAGGCCATTCAACTCAATTCGCGGCAAAAAAATATGTATAACTACATTATTTAGCGTGCGAGGCAAAAAACACGAATTTTTACTTCATACATGCGTGACCGCGCTTCACTTTTAAATGTAAATATTAATACTGGCCAGTAAATAATTTCAGTACACTAACCGATTTATCGTTCGTTCCACCCCTATTTTCCCCTCATATTATGTTTGACTGGGTTTCTCGATATCAAAAGCTTATAAATAAGTGTTATTTTGTGACTTTTATACGGAATTGTTTGAAGTATAGTGGAGAGAGTCGAGAGTAATATCCCTTAGAGGATTATTTACAATTCTACTACATTTTACGAATCACTCAAATGTCAGGAAACTCAAATAGATGTAGAATCAGTTTCACAAACTTAATGGAGCGAGATAAATCTCTGAGGGATTATTGTTTATCCTGTTGCTGTAAATATTCCATCACCATTGTTTGGCGTAAATCGACGGAAAGAGGAAAAACATAAAAGGGTTAACTTCTTTTATAAGGAAGAATGATAATCTAACAAAGTTCTTATATTTAGATGACGGTCGGATTAAAACGAGGAAAATTGAACCTTCTTCCAAAATGCATACAACAGAATTTACATCTACTTAAATTAGCACAATTATTGTGTCAGAACTCACCAGATATTTGCTTAGGTTGAATAAATAAACTAGTACCCTAATTTTGTAACACACTCAATCACAATCCAAATCATTTTGAAGGATATTGCTAATCCATTGCTTCATATGTTGGAAAAATGTAACTGCCCAACAACGTAAATAACGCAATGAATGTTGTTGAACTGTTGACAGTTGAGTTCATTTTGAAATGAAAGCCATTCCCACGTTTTGTGTGTTACGTTAAGGTCAGATACTATAACAAATATTATCATGGTAAGATCACTATTTTTCCAACTAAATTACTACGTATTTATGTTCCTCTAATGGCAATATCTATAGGCCTCGTCTGCGTTAGAAGTTGGAGAGCACTATGTTATATTGCTATCGATTCTCGTAATGTATGGAATGAAGATGTAATATTTCTCTCTTGAATAACCTTGTAAGTTATTATTAACGATTCAATGACCCGTACTGTTACAAAGTTGTTATTTTAACTGCTCGTGTGTTTTATGTGTAATCTTCTTCTAATTCATAGCATTACATTGCAGCTAAGTTGGAATTTTATTTCACTTTCCAACAATGATCTATTTATTAGGTACCTTGGTAGGTATATTTCCAAAGTTCTCTAAAATATAGGTTTCTCTCTCTCTCTCATAGGTTTTCCTGTAATCTATAAGTATAGATCTATTTTCTGCACTTTTTCTAAATTTTAGGGTCAGTAGTTTCCGAGATAAGGGCGGAGAATGATCAATTTTCAACTATTTTCTTAAATATTTTTGAGACTAAAACATATTTGAGACTATCACAGTAAGCCCTTTCATTTTATATGTCACGCGGTAACCAGCAAAACTTAAAAAAAAAATCTTATTTGACCCCCATATTCAAAATTAATTAATTTCCGTTACACGTCCGTGTTTAGGTCACAGAAATTATATGTGTACCTTTCAACTTAATCGATCCATTACATTCGTAACGAAATAGTGACAGACGGACAGACAGAGAAATACACAAGTGATCCTATAAGGGTTCCGTTTTTTCATTCGGACGTACGGAATCCTAAAAATGAGTGTTTTCGGTCTCTTGTAGATAAATACGATTTGAGATAACCTATTTAAGGTGACCAAAACAAATAAATATTATTAGACATACTTAATTAGTTCACCGAGTTGTTGTATTTCCTATAAAGGTCAGTGAGTTCCGCTGATTGGACTGATGGTCAGACCTTAATTAACCGCAGTCATTCACCCGTTACAGAATTCAATTACTTAGATAATATTGTTAACCCGCTAATAAATCTCCAGCGATGACCAGTTTTAACAATTTAATCGGATAAAACGGCCACATTGGAGGTTATTGCATTAGTGAGAATAAAAGTTAACAGACCAGAGAGAAATGGCAAAAAAAAGAGGGAATGTATAGGTGATAGGATATAGTAGATTTATGTGATGTTTGAGCCTCAGTCTTGTATGAATGTTCATCTACATTGATAAATGATGATATATGATATATTGATAGTCGGCCAATAACTTTCAGAATATTACATTACATAGTACCTACATTAGCCCTAATCTTCCGTAGACTAAAATAAAGAAGATCTACCACTTATTAAAACATCTCTGGTAATCCTACTTTTGAAATATATGTATATGTTTTAACGGCCATTATTTCTTCTGTAATCACTTTGAAGGTTACCCATTAATTACTGGACAGTCTGTATGTGATGTGTGAGCATCAGTTTGATATGAATATTCATCTGCACGCTTCATTTTCGACGAATGGCGTTCAGAAAATTATAGCCATCTCCATACTTCGAGTACATTAGCCCTTATCTTTCATTCGTCCTTTGATCAAAATATTTACGTCTCGAAAGAAGTTTCGAAGAAAGGATAGAGCCTCTCTAAACTTCTTCAAGAAATCATCTGAACATTAAGAAAATTAATTACCTTTGTTGAATATTCAGTCAACAAGTTTTTTTCTTATTGCTAAAACTGATTTATTCCGGTCTAATCCCCTGAACCCCCACCACCCCCCCCCCCCCCTCGATCCCCTGCAAGTTCATCTTCTGTTTTAATCTCTGTCTTATCCACTTTATCCAGGTTACTCTTTTTGACAGGTAAGTACAGTCAAGAGAAATTAAACGTTTCATGTTTTACAAAATTCAATAAATAATGTTTTTTTTTAATGTCCAATGCTTGCTCGATGGGATTGAAGCCACGGCAATACCCAAATGTTTTCCATTGCCAAGTTCTCTTTGGTGCTCCGAGCTATGTGCGAACGCGCATGTTTCATCATGCCATTCTATTAATTGTCATTTTTAAATTGAAAATGACAGAAGTGCCTGTCGAATGAATTTTAATCCGATTTAACTACATATCTTTTGTAATGGGAAGACTTGACAAAGACAATGCGGGCACACAAAAAACTTCCAAAGGCCTTAAATTTATCCTTGAGTGTTAACCCATTGTAATCTTTCTATTCGTGCCTGTATGAGTTTTGCCGTACGGAGAATCGACAAAGATTCCTGAAAGACGTAATTTGCTTAAAATAATTGAATTGAATAAAAGAAAATGTTAGTTTTGATGATATTGTTCAAACGGAATGCGACTACCGAGATGACGACAAATATTGAAGTATATAAGGAAAAAACATGTTGCGCCGACCATTAATTGATTGGGACAGGGGCAGGAGAATGATGATAATTGACTTTTAACAAAACATTTTTCCAAAAAAGCAAACAAATGACTTCCAAATAAGACACGACAAAGTGAAAATAACTTTAATTTCGGAAGTCGTTGATTTTTAAGTTATTTTTCACTTTGTCTTATTTGGAAGTCGTTTTTTTTTTGTAAAAAGTTTTTATTTTTCACTTTTAACCGGACAAGCACCGCGCGTCGCCTTTTGGCGACGAAACAATAGAAAACCAACTGGGTCTCATTAGCGGAGCTCGACAGATTAAGTTGTACGTACCCCACACAAACTCGTATAACACTATGTAAATATTGTTGAAGCTAACTCAAAAACTACCGAAGCAAAGTAATAAAATTTATATGGGACAGCCCCCTCCCCCCCCCCCCCCTAGGGAATTCCCTATCCATTAAAAAAAGAATTTTTGAATTGTCGGAGATATCACGTAACAAGCATTAGTAGCATTATTAAAAAAAAAAAAAAAACATACAGCCGAATAGAGAACTTCCTCCTTTTTAGAAGTCTGTTAAAAATTTTCATTTTTTTATAGGTATTTTAATAGAAAACCGCTTGTTTTTCCTGGTTTTCACGACGTGCCATTGGTTACCATAATACGAGACCATAACATTACATAACATCTAATACCACGCCACGCTCTAAAGTCTGGCCAGTATAGCTTGAAGCACGAGCAACGAAAAGCTTCTGAACATTACGTCCCTAACAATGAAATTCAAAGTGACAGCTCGCTACTTCTAGTTCCTTCTAGAACGATCGCCAAGCTTACCTTCGAGAATCTTCTACTGGCTGCTCGTTACGATAAGGACAATGCCTTTTGTTTTTCTTTAATTTCAAGCTTAGTTTTTAGTTCAGAAACAGGGCTTTGCCAGCTGAACTTATACTTACTAATTCTGCACGTTTTTATTCCTTACGCGAGTAAGCTTCAAGGCAATTTGAGATAGCACAATGGCTTGGATTAGGTAGGTAGGTATCAAAGTGAAATTCAGGAAAGTTTTCAATAAGAAGTTTGTATTTTGAACCTTGCGCATTTGTGATGCATAAAAACATAACTATTTGCTTCAGTCAATTTTACTTTGCGGTTACAAAAACATTAAAAAAGTAAGTCATTCCAGAGAATTAAAATTAACTTTTATGAACGAAGACAATAAAATTGAAAACATTAAACTTTTTTACGAGACAAAAACGTTTCAATATCTCCTTTCAAGGGTACCTACCTATTTACATACATACATACATAATCAGCCTATAACGTTCCCACTGCTGGGACACAGGCCTCCTCTCTGTGAGAGGGAGTGGGCCGTAATCCACCACGCGGGCCCAGTGCGGGTTGGTGGATGTCACATGTCTTCGAATTTTTGGTTCTAGGACATGCCGGTTTCCTCACGATGTTTTCCTTCACCGTTTTGAGAGCAGTGGTGATGAAATAATTTACACAAAGTAAAGCGCCTGTCGGGGTTCGAACCTACGACCTACAACTTGTAAGTCGCGGCTGATACCACTGGGCCACCACTGCTCTACCTATTTAAATGAAAGCAACCAAAAAACATATAATGACCATTTTATTTTAACTTCGTTTAATGGTAGCTTTAATCATTTGGCAACTGAGTAAAAGTGCATTCAACTGAAAAATTATACGGAGGCGACGTAACTGAGCGGCAAATTGTTTCCAACAAGAACAAACCTATAAATATTATTCAGACAAACCTTTTTGTTCCGAGTTTCGGTCTATTGGAGGCCCTTATCTCAAACAAAACGTTATAATTTAGGGTGTACGTTGTTATAAAAACAATACGAACAAAATTTAGCTCCCAACCCGGTCAAATGTTTTCATTTCAACAAAAAACAAACGCCCGAATTTACAGGAAATCTGGGAGTGATTTTCACGGTTTATTTTCCGTGGGATTTGGCCCAAAAGTTTAACTTTGATAAAATAGACAATGTATCGGTGAGGCAGGCCGTTGTTATAAGAGATCAATAGAGATACCACATGACCTAATCTGATCAAAAGGCGAGGGTACAAAAGATAACAAACAGATTATGTAAAGGGTCCAGAAAACGAATGAAAGAAAATACAGCTTGTCTATTTAGATCGTGTGTATATGTATATACATATTAATCTAACAACAATTTTGCAGCGGTGTCTTTGAGGTGTTTTCAAACTCAAAGGATCAATAGCAATATGTATAAGCCAAAATATCTTTATATTATCGCATACCGACAGTCAAATGGTTCACGCCAACAAATCTATCTCATATTTATGAAGAATCAAATGCCACATAGATAAATCGCTATCAATATTCCCTAGACTTATACGAGTATGTTTTTCCTTGAGCTAACCAAGCCCTGGTTCGAACGGCTTCTGAGAAAACTTGTCACTAACATGCACCTTTCAGCCGCTCATACGTTGCTAACTAGCACTTCCACGACTTTTAAACTTTAGTAGGCAACCGCTGATATTTCCATAATTCCATAATATGGAAGATCGCGGGAAACTTCGCCTGCTTTGCTTGTTGATGATGAAAAAGCTATCTCCAAAGTGTAATAGTGTTTGCCAATCTTGTTTTACTTTAGCTCTAAGATCGGTCTTAGACTTTCAAGGCAAAAAACTCCAACCTTAGGAGAGCTACAATCAATCTGCCTAGCCTTTTCCAAACTATATTGGAGTCAGCTTCCAGTCTAACCAAGTGCAGCTAAATAAGAGCATTTTACATGGAGCGACTGCGTCCATAACCCAGTAACTGGTTAGCACGATACCCCTGGCTAAGACTGGTTGTCAGACTTTTGGGCTTCTGACTACCTGTAACGACTGTCAAAGACCTGCGAATAACAGCCGAGACCAACTGCTTAGTGTGCTTTCCGAGGCACGGAGGGTATCGATCTGTAATTGATGGTTACCCATCCACGAACCGATCGCGGCAAGCGTAGCTTAACCTTCGATCGACTCGTGCGGCTGTTATTATTTCGCCATGAGCCCCTCATTTAGGCACGAGCCCCTCCTAAAGTCCTAACCTTAGGAGAGTTACGCTTATGTGTAAATCTTTATCAGGTACGTGATTGGGCAATGCTACTACTTAAAACAATA
Organism: Amphipoea lucens; assembly: GCA_947508005.1. NCBI lineage: Eukaryota > Metazoa > Arthropoda > Insecta > Lepidoptera > Noctuidae > Amphipoea > Amphipoea lucens. Next base: position 6,540,880 of record OX382362.1, on the reverse strand, counting down.
TCATTTGCTACCATCTAGTTCAACATTCTTATTCTTTCCCTCAAATTATTTGTTCTCCTTCTCTGTCATAATTTCATACTAATACCATATTTCTAATAGTATTTCCTCCTGGGAGGGGCACTGGGTCTTGTAACACACAAGAGCCAGTTAACCACCTAGCACAAGTGTCAGGGACTTCACACAATTTGTAACCACTTTCTTATGTAATAAAGATTATATTCTCCACGAAACAAAATAACGGGTGATATATTTCGCACGTAACCCCGAGTACGAAAGTACCTAATTATTTTTATGATTACATATTTCGTATCGCTAGTACTTACGGTACGTTCCTCCAACATAATTAATCTTAGGTGAGTAGGTGGTAGGTAGGTAATGAATGGCTGGTTGCTTCGTCGCCTTCATTCATAATTTTATTAATGATCTTCCAAATTGAGATTATTATTTTATTAGGTCGTCGTTTATTTTAACCAGCTGATAATATTTTTGGTTTTATTGTTACCATCGTCGTCCATCCATGTTATCATTTATTTAGGGCAGTCGAAGCATAGCTTTTTCGTCTGTAAATTTGTATCTATCTTCATCTCAGTGTTAACTTCCTTCCCTGCTATAGGTATATTATTTTTGACTGACTTTTCTTCGTTCTGTTTTCTTATTGCCAATTCAAATATAATGTGCAGTGTTTTTTTTTTTCTTTATTTCAGTGACTTTCATCCAGCAGCTTGGTATGATCATAATTACAGCTTAAAAAAATTACAGTCTAAAATATATGATCTAGTACATAAAGTTTTTTTTCTAAGACTAAGATAATCAGTCCCAACAGCCACCACATGCACAATAAAACGTCAAACGTAAATTCAGATGAAAATGAAACTACATAATTATTAAGTGGTATTGCTCGAATTCATTGTTAGAACTAGGTATAATTGTAACAGAAACATTTTCAATCACTTAAATGTAGAAAAATACGATGTACACTCATGTCTATTTTGTGCCCAGTAAGCGAAAAATTACGGTGTATTTTATAAAAGAATAAAAATGATTAATGTCAATTATGAATCGTACCTATAAGCCGTATAACCGTATCCATACCAATATTATATAAATGCGAAAGACTGTCTGTATGTTACCTCTCTGAACCGATGTAGAAGAAATTTGGTATAGAGATAATTTGAGTGCCGGGAAAAGGACATAGGATAGCTTTTATCCCGATATTCCCACGGGAAACTTATGCGGGTAAAACCGCGGGCCGCTGCTAGTTCCAAATAAAGCTGATAACACCTAGCTAGTAAACACATTAACAGTCCTACAAACGTTAGTGGTGACAATAATGGAATAATTAAACCAAATTAGTTTCCAACACCCAAATTGAATACAATTGTGATACCAAAACTGTAATTAGAAACAACACACGGACTAAACACGATGTTTGTGTGAATTTCATATTAACAACACTAAATGTGGTACATATAATATTTACATGAAACGAAATAAATATTAAAGCTTACTACAATGTTCCACCAAAACATGCTGTGTTTATGTTAAATACAACTTCATACGGTCAGATTCAAAGTAAATTAACAGTATTAATCAAATAGTCAGTGCGGTAATTAATGTAAATTTCGTATTCAGCAGAGTAATGAAAACTTTCGATGGGTTTAATTTACTGTAAGTACATAATAAACAAGTCAACAACAGCAAAACAAAAGGATCAACATCAATAGAAGTACCAACCGATCCTTCGAATTGAAAGGTTTCCCCAAGGAGTGGTTCTAGGATCCCTTATGTTTAACGATCCCTATAATTTGTTCAGTCCGTTGAGTGGAATTCCATATAACGATTTCCAATTATAGTGGCATCGATACACAATTTTTATGCTAAAGTACTTCAGTGCAGGCCAGTTTGTGCAATAAGTCGGTTCGCTGCCTCTCGAGAATCTCCATCTTGCGAAGTCAGGGCATGTCGTTAGTATAATATCCTTTTATCGAGGACATATTTTACTTGGTTAACTTATCGGACAAAGAATGCCTACATTTACTTGAATGGATACTTTTAAAATTTGTAGTATTGTTAGTGCTTCATTAATTTCTTTACTCAAAAATTTAAAAAGTGACAGACTAACATTTTTAATTAGTCAAAACCACGAATTATTTTTATATGTCTGCAGCGGTTTGCAAGGTTCATTTGTTTTTATTCAAGTACAAAAAGCTGCCTTTGTCTTTGAAATCTTTAAGCATATCATAATTTGATTGTGATCCTTTTTAGTATGTCGCCTTGGCGGACCTTATTTGAAACATTATGAAGTCAGTCTCCAAAATAAGAAGTAATGAGGACCTACTTAGCACAGTTTGAATACATTTTCTTTGATAGCAAAGTTCTGAATTACTTGAAGCCTTGAACAGTTGACATATCGACCAGTCATGGTCACAACTTTGGGCATCTACTTGAAACTGTCTTCGTAACTACATAGTTGTAATGGTCCGGGTGTTGCAGAGCAATTATTAGATTGTGCACGTCTGTTGAACACAGTGCAGCGTCTTGTCATACTATTGTACTAAAACTGTCACTTAAGTAGTTAAGTTATAAGACAAATAATATTTTTAGGTTTTACAATCCTTTTGTAATGACAGTAAAGGGGACTATAATATGACCTATAATCTGTATACTCTATCTATATATAATGGAGCAGACTATGGAAATGAATAAATAATAATTAAAATAATTAATGTTCGGTTCCTATAAAAAAAACGAATAGTTTTGCTTACCAATGGTAGCATTTTTTATTGCCAAACTGGACATATACACGTAAGCTAATATTTACCTGTGATAACTACTTCCATATGGGAGGGTCTACTATGCAAAGCTATGAGGTCTTTGCTTCATTATTGGTAAAAATACAAGAGTGATAATTTTGACCAATAACGGTCCGTAAATTATAGGGATCGGCCATAAGACACGATGAACTTTACTCTGAAAGACTGACTCTGACTAAAGAATGCATAAACGATGACAAACACAAAAGAGAACTGGATCATGCCGAAGAAAAAGTCTGAACAAAATAATAAGTTTAGTTTACGTACTTAAAAACGGATCAATGTCGTCGTCACATGCCTTCCCCCGAAGGCCGAACTTGAAATTAAATAAAGTCCCCACTCCTAGTAAATCTTATTACAGTTAGGATAGAGAGGCATCCTTTCAAAATAAACAACGTCAATAAAAGAGGGTTACTTTGTAAAAAGTTTTTTGTTGACGACCAATTTGATCTCGTAATAAAATCAAGTTGGGATATCGTGGAGAGTTTTATTGATGTCGTTTCTTGCCCTAGAGAAGAAGATGAATAAACAAAACTTACGGTTTTAGTTAGAGCGGAAAACCATTATTTGGTTTTTTGTAAGGAGTACTTATGCAATGTTTGGCCTTTTTTATATTGCAAATTGGACCAGCTCTTGACCTTGATCTCGACCAGTGGAAAGCGATGGATGTAATATGTGTATACGATTACGACAAACGGATGAGCATCAGCGAACTCTTGTCTGATTATAAATTATTATAAACCTCAAACTCCCATGACCAATCCATATGCCAACCATGGTCATATGGCAATTTTATCTTTGACTATAAATCATACAGTGTTATGTCAATTTAGCGAGGCTCCGTTCGAAACTAGTTATGAACATTAGGCAGCTCATGAAGATATAATTTTCATTCATTTTTGACAAAAATCCCATAAAATTGAAACTCCAGTAAGGTTGAAACGTAGTACTTGTAACGTTCCACAAATGGACCTTGTCGTCTTACGACGTGCAAGTGGTGAATGCCACTTACGCGTTGTAAAGTAATTACAAGGTCGATACTAACGTAACGAAATGAAGTGGTAAAGACTTCCTATTTTCTAGCTATACATATATTTCAGCTTCAGTTTGAAAGAACTTTATTACCTAAATTTAAGCAGATCAGAACATTTCGCCACGAGCTGCTTGTTCAGGGAAAAACAGTTTATTCAGTTCACGTCACATTAATTACGTGAACAAAAATAAAGGAGCCGCCATTTATTTATTTACTCATGCGGGGAGGGAACGTTACAAAGCCGACCACTCAATTAATGTGATAGATACCCATGAAATAATACGAATTAAGTTGTATGTGGTTAGGTCACCGCAGATTGCAGCTACGATGCCTACCCAATAAACAGCATGCATCAGAATGGTGTTGTCATATTTACGGGTCTGGTAAAGATCATCAAACAGAACAAGTTTCTCCATGGTAATGATAAATGATTTATTTTCTGTAAGTAGGTTTGTACCACTGACCTCTATATTATACACTTGTATGATAGATGTCAGTGGTTTGTACAAAACAAACACTTTTACACGTCAATCATATTTTTTTTAAGCTAGATGAGGTCGGCTTTTCCTATCTGACTACTCTGAGAAAAAAGGCCGAAACAAACTCAGAGGTCACAGTCTCTTTTAAAGTCCAGACAAAATCTTGGTCAGATCATGTGAAGACCATGTAAATTGGTGTCTGAAATGGTCTTTTGAGGAAAGAACCACACAGATTGAGTGGACCTGTCTAGTTAGTGCACGCATTTGTGAAAAATCGTGCAGCTGAACTCAGAACTTGAGGAGCTCAACGATTCGACGAACAATACCAAAGAAAGAACATTTGGGTAGGCCGCGAAAATTACTCAAACTGCCAGATCATGATTAAAATTAATTAAGAAGGAAAACAGAAAAAAGAAATAACCCACATAGTCCCCACATTCACAATAATTAAATTAAATAAAAAATATAGGTATCAGCATCGTAATCGCGAAATAATTATCAACTGTCCCGTACAAAACTTTACCTACTCGACCTAAATGTATGGGGCGGCTGATACCCTTACATATGACCACACATTTCTGATACACGTTGCACGGTTATAGTTTATATTTCCACTGATGTTAATTATATTCTTTTGCTGCCAGTAACAATTTTCCATGTTGTGAAACATGTAATGGAGATGAAACATTAATTGAGAATCCGTCACTCACTGCACAATTTTGAGGTTTTAAAACACGACCTATACTCGTGTTGAGTTGTTTGCAGGGTTGTTAGAATATTGTACGACCAGTGGCTCGTACAATATTCTACTCGAATACACACATGACCTCATCTTAATTCTCATCATTGACAGTCTGGTTCCACCTGTTGCTGCGTTAGACCTCCTCCCTTTTATGTCATGCTTTCCTTGGTCTATGCGAGTTTCTTCTGTAGGTCGTCCATCGACCGGCGCGCGGCGGGGTAATTCACAATTTCACAGAGCATGTAACATGTAATATTGGTCAACCTGAAATTCTGCGTGTGTTTCTGAATGTTGCCTAAAAAGGTTACAAATTCCATAAAAAAATAATTTGTTCAGAGTTTCACAGGACTGGGGTAATTACTTATTGTGTAACACACTATATGTAACAATAGCATTCATTTTGACTGTTCAAAAACATTCATTCCGTTATTTACGTAGACAATTTTTTCAAACATATGAAGCAATGGATTAGCAATATCCGTCAAAATTGTTCAGATTGAGATTGGTAATGTGTTACGCAGTTAGGGTGCTGGCCGTTAGTCTCCAATATGACCTATGCATCAGCAATCACCCATAATAGTATTGTCAAAAAACAAACTATGGTTCTATAAACTAGCTAGAGTAACAAATACCTACATAACTAAGCGGAAAACATATCGTATCGGTATTCGCAACTCCAACCCACAAATGCAATTGCCGATTTGGGACTTACTTCCCCATATACGAGTACATACTAGACCTTTTTATTCGTAGTACACAATATGAATTTCGGCACAAAGGGCGTGGGACGACCTATGACTTCTAAAGCAAACTTTTTGTTAGGCAAAACCTCTTTGTATAATCGAATTTCGGGTTTTTTGATCTATATTTTTTTACACGTGTGCTGTTTTTAGGGTTGCCAACCCTACTATATAGGTAATAAAGTATCCTGCTACATTAGAGGCCTAAAAATAAGTCTAAAAATGATCGCAGTAGGGCCAGTATTAATCTCATAAGTAAGTTCAATTACATTAGGGCCACCAAACTTTTATAACTAGAATAAGTCCCTGAGAATAAATTTTTGACAGCTTTTCCGTAGAACTGTCAGACGTCAACTTTATTCCACGGATAAAAGATGTCCGACTTTGGTAAAATAAGCCTTAATTATATTTTGTAACCTTAATTTAGAGTGTAATAATAGTTATGACTGTTATAAAACAAGAAAAAAAATAAAATCCTGTTATTTCAACATCTCGTATATTTTTACAGGGAATAGCTTCGAAAATTCTATAAGTAATTTTATTTGATATGAAAAAAGTCGGCATCCCTAGCTGTTGGGTTGGGTTTCTGATACTTGTTAATAAATGTTGACATAATGTTCGTTGTGCTGGGTAACAAAAATCTATTTCAATAAAACCTGATGGAAAATAAACGTAAACACTAACCCTGTTATTCATAATCCTATTTTATCTCTATTTTAGCTAAAATAGGTTTATAGAACGTTTGTCTTTATCTGTCTCGTTGTCATTTCTGTGTGTAAGAAAGAGACAAACCCCATTTTAACTAAAATAGGTTTGATAAGTTTTATGAATAAGGGGGTTAATATAAGTTTGATAGTAGGTACACGAGTTATTCCGGTCTGATCCCTCGACCTCCCCCTTCCCCCCCCCCCCCACCCTGGATCCCCTGCTAGTTGTTCTTCTGTTTTAATCTGTCAAGCTCCGCTAATGAGACACAATTGATTTTCTATTGTTTATCCACTTAATCTAGCTTTTCATGTTTTACAAACACACAGGTTTCCTAGAAAATTACCACATAATACCTTTCATAGCAACAAAATGTAAATGAAATTCCCCGTCGTTAATAAAGGTACATTAGTATCGGTAATGGAAAATTGAGCTCTAGTTCAAACTCACTCACGGGAACGTCAAAGCAGAATTGATGGAACCGAACAGTTCATCATTTCATGCCTGTCTGAAATGAAACACAGGTAGGTATGTATTGGTAGGTCATTATTTTCGTAATTGCATTTTGCTAAATACCTACTCGATTTTTAAGAAGAGTTAGACCATAGACGTACTAAAATTAGAATTGCATACACAAACAGGGTCAAATTAAACTTTTGAACGCCATTGTCACATATATGTGACAAACGAAATCTTACCCTGAACGCCAACGTCACAAATATATGACAAATAAAAAAGGAATTTAAAAAATTAAAAACCCGACTGCAACCTTATACTAAAACTAACTGAAAAGCTAAAAACAAGTCCATTTTAAATTAAATAAAAGTTGGAAGCAGGCGGGGCCCATACCGTTATTATAGTTTCAAACTCAAATGGGTCCCGCCTGCTTCCAACTTTTATTTAATATAAAATGGGCTTGTTTTTAGCTTTTCAGTTAGTTTTAGTATAAGGTTGCAGTCGGGGTTTTTTAATTTTTTAAATTACTTTTTTTTATTTCCAGCTTTTTAGTTTACAAATGTGAATGATTTCGCAAACGATTTAGTTCTTGATACGTGTTTTTTACGATTTGTCACTTTGAATTACTTTAAACCATATAAGTTGTATATATTTTTGTAATCACCTTTTAAAACCCTTTATTTTGATACCCCACTCAATAGGTTTTGAGAAAAAAAAATTTTTTTGATGGCACAATATGGCGCCAAAAATCCTCCATTTTGTTTTTTTTTTTATTTTGATATACCCAGTGTCACTCTCACAGTCAATACGAATCTAACGACACCTCTCAAACTAAAATCCATCCAGCCGTTCAGGCACAGAGCGTGCCAAACAATTATACAAACATACAAACATTCATATTATACATACTCTCGAAAAACATAACCCTCCTTCTGGCGCTGTCGGGTAAATACACGTCGCACGGGTCGCACCATAATTATGAAACAAACAATTTAATCATTACTTTTGTGTGTTTTTATTTATATAATTTAAAAGTTTAAGCTTCCGTCTATATTGTATTGCATGAAACTATGTATAAATAAACCACCAATATCGAGAAATTTGTAGTTTTAAGTGTGTGTGTGTTGTTGTGTTGTTAAAGTGGCCTGGCGTCAGGGGTACGGCGATACGTTTATACTCTAGCGTTCAAAAGGTTAATTTCACTCACACTGCACTTAAGTAAATTAAAATTTAAACTAAGCATTTGAGAAGGAGTTTTTACCCATTCATACATCTCCATCATAATCTATTACAATTACATCCTTACCATACTACACATTGAAAACATAATTTAATTAGCAACACACAAAATGAAGGTGTCCGCTTTTTAAAGCGCAGTTTACTCATCATCCGCTGAAATCAGCGCCAAAATGTTCCCGTAATTAATGTTTGAAAGCGTCGTCGGTTTAATTCACAGCGGCCAGTACGACCATGATTACAGTTTGAGATTGACAGCACCTTTATGTCGTAGTAGTAAGGGCGGTTTTCGTAGTTCAAGTGTTGTTGCTGTTCACCTACAACAGCGGTGCATCCACTCTATATAATTAAGTGGTGAAGGATCTAGCTTCTTTTGCTTGACGATACGATCTACTGCACCAGTTTTTAATCAAGGAATGTCTTGCTGTTTTTCTCTGGTAAACCAGGTTTGTGTTAGCACTAGAGCAAGTAATTGCCGCGCCAGCAGCGTCTAGAGATGGCAGTACTAATAAAATCGTGGCGCTGAAACTGCGTTGAGCGCACCACTTCTGTCACGGATCGCCTTCAAAGCTGTCAGTTGCTATAAGATAAATTATTTAGTTACTTATTTATTTTATTATTTGTGTACTGTGAGAGTCTTGCTGACTCTAATGTGACGCTCGCGCCACGGGGGGAATTATATTATTGAATTATACTCCAGTTAGAGTTTTATAGCGTATTATTTAGAAGTCTTTTCATCATATTATATAAATATCGACTAATTTCTAAGACGTCAAACCTACGACTCTGTACATGACACATGCTTGAATGTTCGAATGGAACTTCCTTCAAACACAAGCGGTCTGACTCGCAAGGAGGTCAGAATCTCTCAAAGAGGTCTCTACAGTACACACAGTTAAATACATACTTAGCTGAGTATAATTACAATTTGAGTACAAAGGTACTGCTTTTTCTTTCAGTACACCTGCGAAAGGAGAAGAGAAACTGAGGGTTGTGCTTTGTGTGTAGTAGGGCGAGTAAATGGTAACACGATTGGTTTGTATGGACTCATGTACATAATTAGATTCTCATTCTCTGAAAATGTCCAATATTTTTTAACGTGTTCGTATTTCTATACATTTAATCTTATGGATGTGGATATCCACGATAATATCGTCACGTTAGAAATTATAAAAGCACTCATTACGTTTAAATATTATATTTCAAAACTTCGCAAATATCTTGAAACTGAATTTCGATAATTTAGTATTGGCTGCAACAATTTCATAGTCCGGCGTACAATATCGCGCTTCGGAATATATTCGTGCTGTCATGATAAGCCAGCTTATCAGTAAATTATCGTAAAGGCAGAAATTATTCAAGCTATTCGGGTAACCAGTGAAAATCAGTGCAGTGCTGTGGGTCCCCCCTATAGCACAGCATTATGCTGAGTGGAAGCCTTCTTGTCATAGTCATGACGTGCAGCTGTCAACTACATTTCTGTAGGACTATTTAATAGGTTTATTTTGTCACGTGTTTCTGTGACAAAAATAAACCTAATTTCTTTCTCTTTCTGTTCTGAAGCATCACAAGTTTGGCTGAAAAATAGATATTTGTTTATAGTCCCTGCTTGAGTTTAATCTTTTGAACATTATACAAAATTCAGTTCAACTCTGTTTGTAGATTAGGTTAAATTTAAGTACTGTAGTTGCAGTTTAACTGGCTGGTAACACAGTGAACTAGACCGAGTTCACGTTTATTATGGACGTTGATATAATATAGAAGCATAATTACGTTGTATAGGGCTTATCACTCAACCAGCAAGCAAGCATACTTCAAAATATTAGCCACTAGCTGTGCCCGCGACATCATTCGCGTGCATGTAGGAAAACAATTGGATTTCATGGGTTTTAATTGTTTTGCGCGGAACCCTAAATATTTTTTTCTAAAATAAAAGCCTATGTTATTCCGGTTATCTGCCAGTGAAAGTCCCGTCAAAAACGGTTCAGCCGTTTCGGAGATTAGCCGGTAAAAACAGACAGAAAGACAAATTGTTATAAATGTGTGTTTGTTATAAGTACCGTATATACATGCATCTAGTAAAAAGCTGTTATTTTTACATTACAAACAGACGCTTCAAGTTTATTTATTTTAAGATAAATAAAATAAGTCAAATACACTAATTTAACCCTTTAACAGTCCTCAAAGGATAAATGTCAACAACGGTAATCATCCAAAAGTATAACTATGTTAAAAAGTGTACCCTTTTAATTATGCACCGCTTAAGAAAACTGGGAACGTTGTAAAAAATGCATGAAGACGAACTCTTTCATTTGAAGGTAATTAGAAAAAACGTGCAAAACAAGTAGGTACTTTTCATTCCATGATACCGTTTGAATCCTTTTACCGTAGGTACTTTTTTATTTAGTTCTCAGGAAAACAATTTGCTAGAACTTCTTGAACAGAGCTAGCAAGCACTACTAGGAGTTGCTTGGTTTGAGAAAATAAATGCAACTTCTAGTAATTGAGGGTACTTAAATGTTTTTTTCTAACCTCCATAAAAACGTAAGGTAATATTTATCGCGGTCCTAACTATTGATTGATTTCAACAAGTTATGGTCGTAGTAAGCTGCCCATAACTTTGGCAGACCATCATCTGCATAGCCTATTCCCAACTATGTTGGGGTCGGCTTCCAGTCTAACCGGCGGATACAGCTGGTCCCGTAGTAAAAGTTGTTTATAATAATAAGAGATTATCCATTAATTACCGGACACCCTGTATACTGGTCATACACAGATGTCGGTTGTGAGCACTTCGCACCTAACCTTTCTGAAGATCATCACCAAATGTCACACATGCAAGCATTACATGTTAGCATTAAAACAGAATATTTGTACAAATGTTGTGCAGTTACTACCAAGAATTTCAAAACAGTCAAATGTCGAACTTATTCAACATTCGACATTTGGCTGTTTGGAAATTCTTGTAGATTTTTGTTGTTGAGTTTGTTTTTAAGTGATAAAGTTGGGACATAAAACGTCGGTTAGGTACGTACATAACATTGTATTCTTTAGCATAGCATAGACAATTGCAACTGCTCGAGGTAATTTGCATTTGCATTCAATGTGCCTGTCAAGCTTCTGTCTTAATGTCTACTAAGTCATAGGTACAAAGGAACATTACATTAATGGAGTGCATTATGCACTATGGTCATCTGAGGGGGAATCCTAATGCATCTTAGAGCCTAAAACAGTGAGACGGTTTATCTTTTAAACGAATGCAAAATTTAGAATGCTTCCGGTTTTAAAAATGTAACCCTTTAAATCAGAACTGGAAGCATTCTTGCATACTTGCATTCTTGCATCGGACTTTACGCTTTTTATTTGATCTTTGTTTTGTTTTTTTATCTGATGTATCTAGTGTATTGTGTGTCCTTTAGTCTGTGCTAAATAAATGTATTTTCTTTCTTTCTTTCTTTCTTTCTTTCTTTCTTTCTTTCTTTCTTTCATTCGGTTTGGATTGGCATACAAAGAAAAAGCTAATGCCACTAATGTTTTTTTTATATTCCAAATTACGCTTTAACCACGAAAACCGTTATTCCTAAGTTTCGTTACTAAATACGTCATGTCGCAAAATATTATCCTTATTTTTTTATTCCATAAAATAACTTAAAAACAGTAGATACTGACGTGCATCGTCTCGTCTTTTCAACAGAATGTCGACTTACTGAAAAACCCCGAGGGCTTTGCGACAATACCCTAATTAAGTTTCTCTTTTTCAATTCACTTGCTTCTTATTCTCTGGATAACAAAAATGGTTCGCGAAATACGCCATTTTGGACTTTGGCAATTTACCGTTAATCCAAACTAAATGAATTAACCGTCTTTACGTTCTGTGTCCCAAAACACGACGAACGGGAAAATAACTCTTTATTGCCAATGTAAACTGCCCATATAAATATATTGTAAGCAATAAAAATCCTCAAAGGTGCCGTTTTCGGCATTTTAAAGATCCGAACAGAGCTGTTTTATTAGTTAGAAGCCGAGTTAGCGCCCGAACCGGCTGTTAAAACACAGATCCTCAAGTACTTGCAGACATTACTTCAGAAACAACTTGGTCGTGGCTTATTATGCAATGGATTTGAATTTCCTTGGATAAGAAAGGAACGGTCGACAACATTCGAGATTTTATGAAAAGATCGCCTTCATCTTGGATTTTTCCGACTTATTTCCGTACCCACCTAGTTTGTTTTGGTTGTTGCTAACTCGAGAGGAAAAGCTGTTTTCCGTCAATCGTAGAACGAGATTAATTAGAATTTCCATGTCAACATACCTACTTACGTGTATCTTCTTCACTTCCTCATTGAAAGCAACGTTGATTAATTTTAAGTTATGGTACCTACCTTAAAATTACCATCGACAGTCAACGTGTGTCTGTTTCCTAGCCGCAGAAAAAATGTCTTCTAATTATTCCCAAACACCTGTAGTTTGGAAACTTCACATTGTTGCACATAGCTTCAAACTATCCAGAGAAACATGCCCCTCCCACGTAAACTACATCTAAATTCAAATTAAATTTCATTCCATCACAGCCTAGTTCAAAGCTCAAATCGAACACTCCAAAACCTGCTAAACCATTTTGAAAACTCAACAAATTCGGGATGGTAAAGCGTACTAGCAAAACCATCAAAAACAACCATTTTTCAACGCGAGAAAAGCCGCTCGCTTAAAATAAAAATAAAAACGTAAAAGAATCCAAGGCATGTGGAATTTATCCGGCCCGCGAATGCAAGCATGTTGCCTTTCCAGTCTTAATACATTCGAAGAAAGGAAACTTTTCCTTTTAGTAAAGTATTTAAAACTGCTTATGTTATGCTCGCGGATGTTCGCTCCTTATTAGCTAAGCAAACTGCGAGTTAATAGAAATTGTTTCCCAATCTTGCATTTTTAATTTAGTTGTGAACTTTGTTTCGTAAGGATATGAATTAGGTGTTCGTAAGGATGTGTCGTTCCAACGGGGTCATTGGGTAACACGCTATCAGTAGCAATGGCTTCCATTTTGACAGTTCAACGACATTCATTGCGTTATTTACATTGTTGAGCAGACAAATTTTTCGAACATAGGTATTATTATGAAGCAATGGATTAGCAGTATCCTTTAAAATGATTTAGGTTGTGATTGAAAGTGTGGTACGCAATTAGGGTGCTGTTTTGTTCAAAATTTAGTTTTTCTTTGTATTAAGGAAATTATATGATTTAGTAAAGTAACGTGTAAAACAACCTTTTATGCGATTTGAATTAAAAAGTGCACTAACTTTGAATATTTTCTTACCAAATAAGTTCCAAACCCAATATAGGTACATGTATGTCCCCTAGCCACTCCGAGGACATCATTGATGTTGCGAACAAAACATGTAACATTGGACGTGCAATAAATTTTCCAAACTTTATGATTTACGAACAGTACCAGCAGTAAACAACACAAATATTTTTATATCTCGCCATTTACAGAGGTCGTTATAAATGAACATTAACCAAATTGCGTTACATTAAGGTCTTCGTCTTCCGTATAACGGAAACCTGCGTCTAATATACTTATTTATCATAATTATTCTTGCACGTATAGATTCTTTCACTAACGACGTTTTCTTGAAACATATATTTCAAATTTATAATTTTTGATCATATTTTTTTACTTGACATCTGCACAATATGCTATTTTATTCATGGTCGCATAATTTGTACCAAAAAAATAATCTACGCCACACAAGTGGGGAGGAGACACGACACGACATACGAAAACTCCCCATACATAAATACGACAAATCCAGCTATAGCAGGAGACTGTCACATAGCAGGAGTGACAGAGACGATCCTCTACAAAGCCGAAATTTTTAGGGTTCCGTACCCAAAGGGTGTCCACGGGACCTTATTACTAAGACTCCGCTGTCCGTCACCCCGTCCGTCCGTTTGTCACAGGGCTAATCTTTTGAACCGTAATTGGTAGACTCTTGGAATTTTCGCGAGTGTGTACTACTATGGCCACTTTATTAACATACTTATCATAATTAAATAAAGTTAAAAATTAAACGGGAATAGATAATCTGCATTCGCGATTTATTTGCCATAAATGTAAACAAATATGGCCCGAAAGTCTGACAACCAGTCTTACCAAGGGGTATCGTACTAACCAGTAACTGGGTTGTGGAGGTCAGACAGGCAGTCGCTCCATGTAAAATACTGGTATTCAGCTGCATCCGGTTAGACTGGAAGCCGAATCCAACATAATTGCGAAAAGGCTAGGCAGATGATGACACACGAATATACGTTTTTTATGGGGGATGCAAGAGACCTGTATTTTTTTAAATGTGTAGTGTTAAATATTGCACGGTAGTACAGAACCCTTCGTGTGCGAAACTGACTCACATTTGGCCGCTTTTTGTAAAACTGCTGCCTGTGCTATATTAAGAACCGGGTGCTGTAACTTGGTGAACTCAATTAAGTTTATGTATCGTCGGAGGCTTCGCGGGGAGAATGCTAAGCGTGTTTGGTGCCAAGTTGTTCGCGCAACACGCGTTTTTAAGTCGCGCCTAAACGACACGCTACGGTTGGCTTCACACTTTGTTTCCAAGTTTCTTGTGAAGTGTTTTGGGTGTTGGAGTTAATTCTGGAATTAGGTGTACATGTAGGTGGTTTTATAAGGTAGGTACTCTTCTCATTTGGTTTATGAAGATATTCAAATTAGGCGATACATTTTCTCGAAAAACAAAACATGAAAAGAGAGGAAAATATTTAACCCTGATCAAATATATTTCTATCAGCCAGAAAACTTTCATTTAGTTTAAATGTTGGAATGAATGTTTTAATTAAACAAACTTGTCGCCTATCTAGATAGCTATCACATAGCATAAGTATAAATCAGCCTATAATGCTGCTGGGACACAGGCCTCTCTATGAGATAGTGGGCTGTAATCCACCACTTGGGCCCAGTGCGGGTGGTGAAATTTTTGGTTCTAGGACATGCCGGTTTCCTCACGATATTTCGTTCACCGTTTTGAGAGCAGTGGTGATAAAATAAATTACTCAAAGTAAAGCGCCTGCCTAGGTTCGAACTTACGACCTACAAGTAGTAAGTCTGAGCCGTAACCACTGCTACACCACAGCTATCACATAATTTCACAATATTACACATTTACCCCCGCACATTTTCCGAGCGCACGATATTAGGAATGTCAGCCATTGCAGAATGCGCTAAATGTCAACACTTTGTGCTCGAAATGATTAAATACCTAACATGGCAAATGGTGCAAGCCTTCGCGTATATTAAAAATGTTATATGAATAATATTATATTACCTTATGGAATACAATTTTTCATCATTATTACGTTCTGATTTCGCATCCATTTTACAGATAAAAATACTGCCACTACATAAATAGCTTTAAAGGGGGTTATTAAACCCCCGTTAATAGCTTTAATCTGTCAAGCTCCGCCAATGAGACACAATATTGATTTTCTATTGTTTCGTCGCCGATCGGCGAACCGCACCGCTTGACCGGTTAATATGTAATCCCATTGATTGGTATTTCATGATATAGTCATTCAATAGGATTATATTAACTTAGAGGGTTGTGTTGATGATTTTAATAATTACTAGCTGCTGCCCGCGACGTCGTCTGCGTGAAGACAGTACCAAAAATACCTAAGATTAGTGTCGCTATAGAATTATAAGTAATCAACTTTTAAAATAGCATTAAAATATAAGTTTTTAGCATTAAAATATAAGTTTTAAATATAAGTTTTTTTAAATATAAGTTTGTTTTTTGTTTATAAGTTTATCCTGCCGACTTCAGTCATAAGATGTGACTGAAGGAAATAGAGAAAATAATTCAGGAATACATTCCATTACACAAAAGAGTAAAAATACGTACAAAGGTATCATACCTTACAACACTTCCCTGTAAACTACGTTGGTAGTTAGGCTGCCAGGTGCCAAAATGTAAAGAGAGTCAGGACTGGTGACGCGGGAGCAAGCGACGTACAGTTGCCCGTGTGAGAAGCAACTCGTTCTCAGGTCGACACCCGCTGCCCTCAGTGTCTGCCCCTGCGACTTATTGATGGTTATCGCGAAGCAAACACTCACGGGGAACTGTACGCGCTTGAACTGGAACGGGAAGTTATGAGGTATGAGGGGAATGCGTGGTATAAATACTGCCTCGCCAACGCCACAACCCGTAAGAATTTTCGCCTTAATGGTGTCTGTGGAGCGAGATGACTTCAAGGCGGATCCCGTTACACAACTTCGGAGGAGATAGGTTCCGAAGAAGCATAATCGGGACATCGACCTTCAGCTTGATGGTATGCGCTGGAAGTCCACTTGCTGACAGGGAGTTCAGAAATTCCACGGGATAATGTGTGGCGTCACCTTGCTCGACAACAGTGTTTATCGAGGTGTAGACCACTTCATTCCCCTCAATTTCCGAGAGAATGCATTCGTTACTTGTTGCAGCCTGATCATTTTTGGGCGTCAAAATGGCCCGCTCGCACACCCAAGAATTCTGCTGGTGCGGTATACGACTAATGTCCCTGTACACACAGCGAATGAGTTCTTCTAAGCTGGATACCACTCTACCGAGAGAGTCTGGAAGCACCACCTCTTTTGGTAGAGTGCCTTCGCCAAGACTTAGAAGGACATCGGAGAATTCTTGAGCACGTGCATTGCCGCCGACCCGAGCTCTCATATTAATGGTCAAGCGCGGCGTACGAACTCGTGACCACAACAAAGCATTCACCTCGTCAGCCCTCGATCGTGTCACCACGGGAAGCGTTTGCCGGAAATCGCCACTGAACAGAACTGTGACACCACCCATCAAATGTTCGTTCCTGCGGATGTTCTGCAGGGTTCTGTCCACGGCCTCAACTGCCTTCCTATTGGCCATCGTACACTCATCCCATACGATCAGAAAGCAATCCTTGAGCACGTGTCCCTTATCGCTGTTACGTGACACACCACAAACAGGCGTTTTGGCGCTCTCTAAATCGATGGGAATTTTAAACATGGCATGTGCTGTCTTGCCACCCGGAAGCAGTGTGGCAGCGATTCCCGACGACGCTACAGCAATAGCAATTTTGCCTCGCCTCCTGACCTCTGCAGGTATGTCAGTGGTAACAAATGTTTTTCCTGTTCCACCAGGAGCATCCAAGAAAAACTTTTTACCCTGGTTATGCCCAACGCTTTCAAGGACGGTATCATAAATTTGTTTTTACTCTGAAGAGAACAAAGCGACATGGTCATTTCGTATGGTGGTCATTTCGCCCGGATCGTAATTTGTCTCAGCGTTATACTCCCGATTTCCACGATCTTGATGCGGTGATGATTGGGGAGCTGGTAACCCATATTCGATCAGTGGATTGCCGCCGATAGAAATGACCACATCTTGAAGTGAACTGAGACAGGTGTTCAGCACGCGTTCATCAGTTACTTCGACTTCGTCTTCAGTAGGAACATAACTTTTTTGTAATACTTAACACCGCGTTTTTTTTTAATTGTCTTCCTCAACTCTGCTCAAGATTTTGAGGGTTTTGTTGGAACTCGAATTTATCAAAACGAACTATACGATACAACTTTTATGAAGAAAATGAACATTGCCATCTATGAATTTTAAGAATAACTAACTACTAACCTCGCCAACATGATCATATTTAAATTAATTTCCAAAAAGTGTCAACATGTAACTTGATTTGATTTTAATGAAATCTCATAGATGGCGGGCGCTGCTTCAAAATTTTCTTTATACTACTAACATTCATTAAACTATGTTTCTCGGCCCAAATTACTTAAATGGCGTAGTTTTCATAGTGTAAAGCTAGATAATAGCATGGCTTACTGAAAAACAACATTTAAATATGCGTCGTTAGATTACACGCTGTCACAGAATGCGTAAGAAAAATAAAGATTCACAGCTCCTCCCCCGTAGGTGATAGCGTGATAATATGTAGCCTATATGTTGACCGGACCTCTTAGTAATACTCATGCAAAATTTGAAGTAAATCCATGCAGTAGTTTTTGAGTTTATCCCGGACATACAGACAAACAGACAAACAGACAAAAATTCTAAAAACTATATTTTTGGCTTCGGTATCGATTGTAGATCACGCCCCAAGTATTCTTTTAAAAAAATATTCAATGTACCGTTTTGACTTTCCTACGATTTTATTATATGTATAGATAATTCTATAAAGTCATATTTGTTACGCTCGCAAAACATATTTTAATCAACAATCAACATGTCACTGACCTACAAATTGCAAAAAACGTATGACAATTTTTGAATTTGATTCTTCTTCTAATAATGATTTAGCACGTACGAGTTTATATTCAAAGTTTTAATACCCTATTGTTCTTACCTGCGCTAAAAGTAGTCACAGTTTCCTTTGTGTAACAAAATGAGTTCCATCCTAACAGCTATCTAAACTTTCCTCATTGTGTTCCTTAGGTGGTTTGTCGAAATAAATCTCTAGCAGCAATCGATTGAGTTTCCAACGTAATAAACTACCAAGAACCAATTAAAAATATCGAGAGGAAGCGAGGAATCAGATGATAAAAGAGCAAAAGTACCCACTGTTGTTCACAGTTGCATTTGTCGAGTGTCTTGACTGTCAACTAGGGAACCGATTCCAATTTAACAGTATTGCCCCGGGATTTGTTGCGATCGCACCACCCGATACATTGAGTATACGAACTAGTAATTGGCTATCGACTCTCCACAAACCCGCTCTTTCAAATCTAAATAAGAAATTCTTTTACAAAGAAATTTTTTGTAATATTAAACGATGAGTCGGGAGTTACTTAATACGTTTTCCATTAAAGTATTACGTGTACAAATGAATGGTCAGGACTTTTATGAAGCTATTCGTAAAATGTTTAAGTAATTGAATTGTAATTGTAATAATTATAATGATTTTCGTATAAACTTACAGACATTGCAAGATAATTGAGTGGATGTCATATGCATTTAGTAAATTGCTATCATTCTTGAGAATGAAAAACAATTAATGGAACTGCAAACTATATAGGTACGTGTGTGTCATCATTCATAAAAAAGTTAGTTGTAATTCTTCTTCTCTATAGGTACATAAAACAATGTCGGGTTAGTTACACCATTTATAACTGAACGGCTGGACCGATTTTTATGGTCTTTGATTTTTTGGATTTGTGTCCGCCCCGAATAGCAGAATAAATATTAAAACATGGAAAAAAATCATGAAAAAGAAGATAATTCATTTCCTCATACATTTTGTATTGATTCTGAGGAGGTACTAAGTAATTCATATACTTACCTAATAAATCCCAAATCGACACTCCTGAAGAATTCATTTCCTGACGAAATGGAAGAAGAATTTTTCCAGAATACGATAATGAATGCCTGAATTATTCATACACCAACACCACCGAGGGAATCAGATACGGTTGCCTCGAAATTTCGTATAAGTAAATCGACGATTAAGCTTAATTATCAGCTACGATCGGGCGATGATCCGACACCTCCAGCTCGTTTACACCCCATTGTGGATACAGCCTCCCCCTTTCATTGCCTAGCTGTTCGCTTTATACGCACCACCCGATCTTTATAACGTCGTCTAGTTACCGAGAGACCCAAATATTTTATGTCTCAATTTTACTGCTCTCTACTTCATATTTTATCAATATAACCCACCAAGTGATTCTCCTAAGTTCGTCGCCTGTCATATTAAACTTTCCCAAACATTATTTTGCAGCTGCCGAGAACTGCGACGTCGTAACTTACTTAACAAAATAACTGAAATTGTAATAGTTGCTCACTTGGCCGCCGGCAAAATAAAGTTTGTCGAACAGTTGCAGTGTATAAAATTTATGGCCGACCCTTCTCTATAGCCTCAAGGAGTAAACCTTCCTGTTTTCTTTGATTTCGTGTTTGGAATTAGTCTCTTCGGTGAAAATTTTCCTCATTTTGATTTCTCCATAAACTGAAAATCTCCAAGAACCAAAACCTCGACGATTATTGCATAAGGTCAGCTCACGAGACAAGAAATTTAATTTCTTGCCTGCGACTGTTATTTACAATAGTTACACAATGGAATTTTCGCCATCTAAGCCACAGTTTAAAGAAGTTTTATTGTTATTTCCGTACAAACAAGTACAGAGTTTTAATTGTGTTTTATCCTGTTTGCGCAAGTTAGTGTCGGCAACTCAGCACATGGACTCCCAAAAATGGCGCGCGTCGTCTTTGCTCTCCATATTACTTAGTTAACCCAATTTGTGTTATATCTGTTTGTTCCACTTCTTGACCACGAAACTAATCAAACTAAACCTCCTACTTTCATCAATTTCACATATCTACGGGTGTATTCGCATGGTAGACCGGTAGTCATATTTTACCCTAACTGTAATACTCTCGAAATGACTTTAAACTGTCGTGCATTTAGTATTGAACTAAATGTAGAACGCCACCTGTAGGCTATGGGATAAATACACCCAAATAGGCTCGGATGGATCAGTAGATATTAGTGCAGGATATCAACTCAGGGCGGCGGCTGATGAACATCTAGCACGTCAAAGGCGGCGCCCTCGGACCCAGTCAGGCGGTCCACTGTACACCCACCAACTCGCCCTAGACAAGCGCGGTGGGTTAATTTGTCTAAACCCCTACTCTCATGAGAGAGTAGGGAGGCCTTTGCCCTGCAGTGGGACGTCACAGGCTAATAATAATAAAAATGTAATACGATAGATAATTTGGGGTTCTATAAAATATAGAATTTATAATTATAAAGTATAGATTTCGGGACTCTATAAAATCACAGTAGATATTTAAACGTTCTTTTTAACATTACTTATTTTTAGAAGCCTTTATTAAATAAATAGTCAATTTTAAAATTGCTTAACTATCCAATTAATTTGTAGAAGAGCAAAAAAGCGTACACAAAAGACGTAACAGATTGCTACGCTGTCCCAGCGTCACAAGACTAGAATAACCTACTTTCTTTTGACTATAACCTTGCTGAAGTCTTTATATTTTTTAACTATACCTAAGTTTTTGTTTAGATCAGAGGAGCAATTTTCGTATTTTTAAGAACGTTGGCATTCTAATCTGTCTCAATCTGTCAAAAATGCCACGAATTTTCAAACATTTTTGACATTGATTGTCGCTGAGATGAAATTGCGACTAGATTTTGAACGTTTTTAATTACGAGGATAAAAATGGTTTTCTGGATTTTCATATCTCCGTCATTTGCCTGGTCTTTTCCCAACTATGTCGGGGTCGGCTTACAGTCAAACCTGGTGCATCTGAATATAAAATAGATTTGGTTTTTCACAGTACCTGACTAAAACAGGTTACTAATATCCAGCGAATAATAACGACCGGGTTTTTTCTTTCACAGTAGATTTTATCTTTTTAAAAGTTTCATTATTACCTGTTAATTTTACGTTGTTAAGTACCGTGCGTGACCCAAATAAATCAGTTTCGTCGGTCCTTTATGTCCTTTCCTTTTCTTTCTTTTACACCCTCGACGCAGAAAAGGGAGTGTTATAATTTACACAGTGGGTCTTGGTTTAACGTGACGCGCGTGATTCCTGCTACCCCGTGTGAAAAGCCGTGGTTGGATGACGTATTTTTGCTTTTATACCTATTCATATAAGTTTAATGGCAATAGGCTCGCCACCTGTTACCTACTTGTAACTCAAAGTCCAAGCATTTATTTCAAATAGGCATATAAAAGGCACTTTTGAATGTCAAAATTTACAGTTAAAATATAATTGATTATAGTCCCCCTTGCCAAAAGGGATTCGTATGGAGAAGAATGCGCAAGATACTCGGTATACTCGATATACGGGAGCTAGTAGACCTACATCAACAATATCTGAATGTTGTTGATGAACGCGATCAACTGAAGGTAGTCACGGATGGTTTCAACAACTGTAGCAATTTGTATGAGGAGGCTTTAAGTAAAGTTAGGGACCTAGAAGATGAATTAATTCACGCTAATAGTCGCATCTTCCAGTTAGAAAAAGAAAAAAAATGTAATCAGGTTGAGGAAACAAACCATTTATATAATGAATTATTAAATATTAATTGTAACCCTCATTCCATAATAACTATTGACCTTACTGAAGATTCCTTGCTAAAACAGAATTATAGTTATAAAGTTAGTCATAACAAAATGAAAAAATATGCAAGAATGAATAGAATAATTAAGAAATGTAATCAATTTAGGAAACAACACAAACATTTTTCCAAAAATATTCCACTGAGGAAAGAACGTGTTGATCTACTTAATAAATTAAAGAATTATCAAATCAAATTAGAAGACAGCAAAAAAATATATGAATTTGATACACAGCGCTTACAGTCTGACATACAGGTACTTGAGGGCAGACTTAGTTCCCTTTACATTAAATATGTGGGTTCTCAGAACCAAATTAAAGAACATATTCTTGCTGCTAATGAGTTAGTTATGTGTCAGTGTACTTGTCAGAAGGTTTCAAACCCTGTTGCTGTCCAGCCTGAGGCAACGGAGGACCCGTCCCAGACTGAGTGTTTATCTCAAGACTGTATCCTTAACCAAGGTGTATCTGATATAGTACAGGATCTATCTCCAGTGATACAGCTTGAGGTTAGTAGTTGTCCATCTTTCAGTAGTCATGATTGTTATGATTCAGTTATGTTCTCAGATAGTATAGGAAGAGGTTTAGGTAAATTAATTAGTAACAACCTGAGTTATTCTACTCAAAACAATTGTATGCCAGGGTCAACCTACAAAGAAATAATGGCATCAGTAACAGAAAATGTTTTTAATCCTAATACCAACATTACTGTATTTGTAGGTAACAGTTCTAAGGTCAAAAAATATGAAATAACTGACTGTGTAACTGAGTTGTTAAAGTTAAATTGTAATAAAATAATATTGTGTGCTTTCCCATATTTTCAAAAATTGACAAACAGACAAAACAATTATATTCATATGCTTAATAAGCATATGCACTTTTTAGTTAGTCATTACAGTGATAAGCTTGTCTATTTTGACACCAACAATTTTATAGAAAGTTTAAAGTCGACTAGGGGTACTGTGTATCTGCCTGTTAGTTTTAGACACATAATAGCAAGACTATTAGCTTTTTATATAAACACAGACATAAGTATTATGTCGAAGTCTTGTATTATTAACACCACAACAGTTAGTAATAATACTAATAATAAGGTGGTTTGTCTAAATGAATGTAGCTTAAATGCTATAAATATTTATACAAATTGTACGAAGGAGGTTCCATTTCCCTCACGGTATATGAGTTCACTGCCTGGTGATGACATTGAAGTCTTAGGATTAACTCCGGATAATAATTTAAACTAGTTTGTAAGACAACAGAAGGTACCAGTAATAATATTCTTGTACCTAACATCAACAAGGTATCTTCTTGCTCTAAAATAAGTAAATATCAAAAAGGAGATCAGCAGAATGCCTTGAAATTATTTCATCAAAATATTCAAGGCATTTCTTCCAAATTATTAGAAATTGAAATGTTTTTAGAAAAAACAAAGTTTGATATTGTTTGTTTTACTGAACATTGGTTAAAGGATTTCCAAATGTTAATTAATTATGAGAATTATAGTGTGGGCAGTTGTTTTAACCGTAAATCTATGCTGCGTGGAGGTTCCCTAATCTTGATAAAAAATTGTTTAAAATCCAAGCAACGAAATGACATAGTGGATTTATCAATTGAACATTGCATCAATCTGTCTTGTGTTGAGCTAGATAAGCATGTTGTAGTGTGCGTTTACAGACCCCCTAATTATCAGAACTTTTCTGTATTTGAGTCAATAATGGAAGACGTCCTTGCGAAACTGGCATCTAATAACAAAGCCGCAATTATTTGTGGTGATTTTAATATTAATATTTTGGAAAATAATTCAAATAGCTGTAGATTATTAAGCCTTTTCAAATCGTTCAATTTATCTAATGTTTTTACAGAACCGACTAGAGTAACTCCAACTTCTGCAACTTGTATCGATAATGTCTTTTGCGATTGTGATTATTTAGATAAAGCCATCGTAAATTATCTGCCGTCTGATCATAGTGGACAAACGGTAACTTTTAACTTTAAAACACCTTTGCAAAAAGTGCAAATACAATTTAGACCAATAACGACTGGTAAACTAAAAATATTCAATAGTACCCTAAATAATAAGTTAAATGATCTGGGCCATGATATGGATGATGCAAATAAATTGTACGAGGATTTCTTTTCAGTAGTTCAGACTCAATTCAATAAAACTTTTGAAAAGAAAACAAAAAACATTTGCCCTAATTTTATATTTAGTGACTGGGCGACTAGAGGTATTAGGATAAGTAGGGAAAGACTGTTCGAGCTGTATGGCCTTAAGCCTTACATTAATACTGTTACTTTCAGCAAGTATGTTGCTACATATTCCAAAATTTTTAGAAATACTTGCAAAATAGCCAAAGCCCGGTACATTAGCAACAAAATCGAATCGGCAGAAAATAGAATAAAAACGGTTTGGAAAATTATAAATAACGAAACTAGTAGGAATAAAAAACGAAACACTGATTACACGTTGGAGACTTCACGCGGTGCCATAAGCTCTAACTTAGAAGTAGCTCAAGAATTTGTAAATTTCTTTACTAATATACCATCAAAAACGACGGAAGCCTTAAATTCCTCACCCGACGTATCAATTGATTTATTAAGAGCGAACGTTCAAGCCTGCCCGGTTGAATTTCAATTTAAACATATTAACCCTGCAGTAGTAATAAAAGCTTTTAAGCAAATTAAAATCAAATTGACCGAAGATCTTTGGGGAATGTCTATTAAAGTGTGTACCTCCATAATTGAGACTATTGCGCCTTACTTAGCCTTAGTATTTAATTCTTGTGTAGATCAAGGAGTCTTCCCCGATCTAATGAAATATAGTAAGGTAATACCACTTTACAAATCCGGGGATAGTAAAGACACCAATAATTATAGACCCGTATCCGTGTTGCCGGTTTTCAGCAAGGTGTTTGAAAAGATAATGCTTAATCAGATGCTCAATCATTTTAACACGAATAAAATCCTTCACGATCAACAGTATGGTTTTACCAAAGGACGTTGTACGACCGACGCCGGTGTAACCTTATTAAAACACATTTTTAACGCGTGGGAAGAGGCTCAAGACGCCATAGGAATCTTTTGTGACCTCTCCAAGGCATTTGATTGCGTCGATCACGAAACCTTGCTTTTGAAACTTGAGCATTACGGACTTGGAAAACTTGCGCTCAGTTTAGTTAGTTCTTATTTAAATGATAGACAACAGCAAGTTCAAATAAATGGTGTCAATTCACATGGCTTAACAGTAAAAATGGGTGTGCCACAAGGCTCGATTTTGGGTCCTTTCCTCTTTTTAGTGTATATAAATGATCTACTCCATTTATTAAAAAACCAACCACAAATGGTGTTATTTGCTGATGACACTTCTTTAATTTTTAAGGTAAATAGACGTGCTATAAATTTTGACGACGTAAATAACGCCCTACTGCAGGTCCAAAATTGGTTCACTGCTAATAATTTAGTATTAAATGGAAAAAAAAACTAAGTGCATAAGATTTTCTTTACCAAATGTCAAAGGTAGTGATTGCGAGATAATATTGAATCAAGAGAAACTAGAATTCGTCGATACAACTGTTTTCCTAGGAATCACGCTCGACTCAAGGCTACAATGGGGTCCTCATTTAACATCTCTTGCAGGACGGCTAAGTTCAGCTGCTTATGCTGTCAGAAAAATCCGTCAGTTTACTGATGTAGATACCGCGAGACTGGTCTATTTTAGTTACTTTCATAGTATCATGTCTTACGGTATTTTACTTTGGGGACGGGCTGCAGATATCGATTCTATTTTTATTCTGCAGAAAAGAGCCATCAGAGCCATATATAATCTTCGCAGGCGCGATTCTCTAAGGGAACGGTTTAAGGAAATTAACATCATGACGGTACCTTGCCAATATATCTATGAAAACATCATGTATGTAAGGAAAAATTTACATCTTTTTAGTAAAAGAGGTGAAAGACATAATTATAGTACTAGAAATAGGGACCTATTAGTTCAACCAGGTTTCAGACTAGCTAAAGTAGACTCATCTTTTATGGGGTACTGTTTAAAATGTTATAATAAAATACCTCCCCACATTCTTCAACTGAATGAGTCAAAATTCAAGTCTTGTATTAAACGCACACTATGCAGGCAGGCATATTATAAGTTAGGGGATTACATCGCGGATAAAAATGCCTGGCTCAATGCTGGTCCTGCTCCACAACCACAACTAATTGATTAACACTTGAAAATACTGTTGGAGCTGCTGAAGATTGTAAGTCTATCTTTGCATTGTATAAATTCAATCTCCTAGTATTGTATAATTGCATAACACATGTGTGAGTACTATGTACACACTATAAAGCTACCATTTACTGGGTACGTCTTTCATTGACTTGAATGTGCTCTGGCGGCTGAGAGTATCTCATGCTCACTCAAATGTCTCGCTGATGGTGGCGCATGTGTTGGATCATTTAGCTCCCTTCAAAATGGTTGAGCTGAATGGTGCTGATGCATGCGTCATGTTCGTGAACGGGCGCCGTCAGTAGGGACTGGTCATCTCTTTGCTGCCATGGCTTATTTTAATTTATTATTTGAATTGTTGTTTTTTCTCATCTTTTCATTATGGACGCTTTTAACGTTCTGCATCGTTCTCACATGTATAATTTTTAACATGAATGATGTAACCAAGACTTTGTAACCACATTATTTTGATTTAAAAGAGTGTCCATGGAGTTTCTTGCCCGTTCTTCTCCATAGGTACCTACGCTTTGGAATGGGCAACTAGCTTCATTTTTTTCTGACTGACTGACTTCTTGACAATTCAAAAGTGCCTGTAAATGGTTTAATTGAAATAAATGCTTTGAGTTTGAGTTTGAGTTGACTCCACCGTTACTCTTTTAAAATGTTGTACAATATTTTATATACATTAGTCACACTAATATTATAAAGGCGAAAGTTTGTGAGTGTGTGTGTTTATATGTTTGTTACTTCTCGCTCAAACGGCTGGACCAATTTTGATAAAATTTTGTATGGAGGTAGCTGACATCCTGGATTAACATATAAGCTACTTTTTATCCCGATATTCCCACGGGATCGACACTTATGCGGGTGAAACCGCGGGGTGCAGCTAGTTATATATGAATACGATGCACCTAAAATAAAATGACTATACCAGAGTCGGTAAAAGAACTAGCTAACTACTAACTATGTAGTAACTTTTAGTGAGCTCTGTCCATCCCTTCAGGCGTGATGATATAGGCGTGATGTTAAGTACCTAATGTAGTACGAGTACCTCCAATGTTTAATATCTTCTAAATAGACCGAACAAAATCCTCTTACAGTGATATTCAATGGCGCTTTAATAACACAACATTTTCGATTTATATTTTTAACAAAAGAAAATAAGCCGTTGTAGGAAGGTACTGCTACAAGACATACATTTTGACTAATTTTTTGTCGATTCTAGAATAAAAGCAGAGTTAACAATGGATTGTAATGGATGGATGGTGTTTTTGCCAAAAAATCTGCAAACATAAAAAAGCTCTTAACCACTCTATTACTTTCAACTGAAATGCAAAATTCTGAAATGTTTAGTTAAATAAAAAAACACAAAACTAGTTTTAATTTTAACAATTGTTTGCTCAAAATAGTATTCCGGAATTAAAGACCGTATAAACGGCCATTTTTGGCAGCCTCTAGTAACATTTGGCAAAAATGTCCCTCTATAGTTTAGCAATAAAAAACCAGTCTAGTGCGCGTCGGACTCGCGCACCGAGGGTTCGGTATGAATTTGTAGGTATGTAAATAGTTTATCACGGGGTTTTTTTGTAAGTATTTTAACTACTAATTGCTTTTCAGGTACCAGCTTTCCTTTCATACATTTTTGCCCATCCTCCTTTACGGTTTTCGGATTTTTTTCTTTACTTGTGCTACATGAAATTGCTTCTTGCCAAATTTCATGATTCTAGGTGAACGGGAAGTACCCTATAGGTTTTGATTCCCTTGCGAGTGTCAAATATGCGGCATGAACGGAACATAAATGCCCGAATCTTTTGATTACATTGACTTAAAAGTTTGATTTTTTTCACTGCTTCAAGGGATTCTAGCCCTGAGTATTTGATATTAATTTCAACTTGATAACTCTACGCGTTCCTGAGAAAAAGGGTCTTTAGAGATAGACAGACAGGCGGACAACGAAGTGATCGTAAAAGGGATCCGTTTTTCCTTTTGAGGTACGGAACCCTAAAAAACGCCCAGAGTCGCCCTCGAAACTTTTGTTACAAACGTGCCGTTCATATTCTGAAAGCCAAAAGTTGTTCCAACTAACTATAATTACCTATAAATATGTATGTATTTACTTTTCATGACATTATTCTTTTGCCTCCAGCACCCTAATTGCTTAACACACTTTCAACCACATTCTGAATCATGCTAATCCATTGCTTCATATTTCCGAAAATGTGGTCTGCTCAACAACGTAAATAAGGCAATGAATGTTGTTGAACTGTCACAATAAAAGCCTTTGCTACTGTTAGTGTGTTACACAATTACCCCGCAGGTAAACTTGTAGCGGCATCTACAACGCCACACGCGAACTACGCGTCATACTGACGTCACGCAAAATCCTGCATCTCGCAAGCAGAGTTTACCGCGCAACTAGCATATTATATGCAACGGCCCGACATGAATCATCGGGCAGTTACCCGCCAAACACAACACCCGTCTGGTCGGAGGAGAAGGATAAGGATGAGGATAAGTGAACTTTACACCCTGTTCCTCATACCTATAAACACTAATGCGTTTCCTGTGTCGCCCTAGGCTTGAGAAAAATTTCTTTGCATCATAAACATTTTCTTGTAACGAAGTCACCTTGCGTATATTATTAGACTAACTTCTGCCGCGACTTCGTGCTCGTAAAATATTTTGTTTCCCCGACCCACCCCGTCGCATAGCATCGCCTGCCCGCGCTATTACTTCGTTTTCGCTTAGCGTTCTTTTTTACTTTATTTTTATTTTTGCTCGGCTCCTAAAGGTCCTAGCTTGATGTGAAATATCCTAAAGCCTTCCTCCAGAATTGGACTGTCAAATGCAATATTATTTTTTTAAATCCGATTGGTAGTTCCAGAGATTAGAGCGTTCAAACAAACAAACAAACTCTTCAAAATCAAAAGTCATTTATTCAAACTAGGCTGAGAATCAGCACCTTTCGAACGTCAAAATTACAAAAGACAGTCCCCCAATACGCCCGCCCTTCGCCACTTCCTAGTGCTTTCGCTGGGGAGAAGAAGTGGCGGAACAAACTCCCCAGCAGCACAGCTTTATTATTAGTAAAGATATATTTATATACATGTATGTTTGAGACAGGCTGTAGGTATTCACGTAGCGCCATTTATGCCTCCCTTAATGTAACCGTGAGTGAAGCAAGAAGCACCTGCCGCTATCCTCGCTTATTACAGTTAATTAAGAACATTGTGTATATTGTATATCTTCATATATTTTCTCTGTTGTTCATAATTTTGTTAATTTATGCCGCTGCGAATAATTTTGCGCTGTTTCAGTGATGTTGTTCCGATTTGTGAATCCGACAAGCAATCTGTTTTAATATCGGAACTCGACGATGGAAATCAATTTAAATATTTGACAGGTTATTAAAATTTGCAATTCAATGTTTCGTGTCAGTATCATTTTGATATAGGCCTAAGTTCAATGAAATTTAAATAGTGATGTGACAAAAGGATCGATTCATTCAATTAACTTTCAGTACAAAATAGTTTAATGTTAAATTGATTTTGTAAAAGAGGATAATATTATTAGAGAATCATATTTATAAGGAAATTAAGATTAATATAAGTTTTAAAAAAAAATGTTTAATGTTAAATTGATTTTGTAAAAGAGGATATTATTATTAGAGAATCTTTTAGATTATATAAAGAGGGTTTTTAAAACGCATTATTAATACCAATCACAAACATTTCTTATAAATATTCTTATGTTTGAGGGTGTTTTGCAAATAACCCTGTATAGAAAAAGTTATTCCTAATGAAAACTTAAAATAATAAAAAAAGAATGATGTCTTAGATCGATATAGTAGGACTTTTAGAGTAAAAAATGAAACAAAATTATCTTAAGTACCTAATAGTGGCCACTTTTATCCGTTTTAATGATTATAATAAAACTAAACAATGTAAAACTACCGTTTGCAACAATATTAACGTACAATCTTGTGGAGCACAACTTAACGTGCTTATTTTCTGCATTTTCATTCTAAAATAAAAGAAATAACCTAAAAAACGATGAGGGCGCCACTGTGCGGTCGACTATGGTCGGCGCCCTCTTAAGTAAACTATGTATTTATGCTGATTTAAAACTACAACATATTTTCATCCGATCAATAAAAAAAATATTTTATTGTTTAGGATTAAATTAAATTGGTCAATTTCGAATATCTAAATTAAAACGATGTTTCATTGCGTTTTAATGACATCACTACTAGAGAAGTGTAGCAACATTTTTTGACGTAATGACACTAAGAAGTGTCATTTTACTGCTGCTAATTTATAAGTCCGAACATAGGTCCTTTCAGAGTTTTTTACCTCTGAAAGCAGCAGCCCAACTTTATATTAACGAGAATAAAGATCATTATGATTTTGACAGACTAGTCAGTGGCAGCAACTTAACAGTACCTAACCTTATCAAAAGGAGGACAAATATCACTGTGATTATTACAGTGTTGCAAAATCAGAGGTAAAATAACTATGGATGGACTGTAATTCATATTGAGCCAAGAAAAGTAAGCATTACTCACGGGAAATCTAAGAAAAAATGCCTCTGGTACACCGTGTGGGTACGGTTGTAGTTTTGCAGGCATACAACTTTTGACTGATTAAGAGCGTTTACGACCTACAGCATTTCATAAAAACTTTCAAGCACTTGTTTTTCGAAATGAATGAACCGATTTTAATGAAGCTTCATACGCATGATACAAAGGTCTAAAAATTTAGTAAAGAACATTTTCGAAATGTTATTTTATTATTATTATTAGCCTGTGACGTCCCTCTGCAGGGCAAAGGCCTCCCTACTCTCTTTCCACCTCTCTCTGTTCAAAGCTGCTAAGGACCAGTTCTTGTTGAAGGAATCCAGCTCATCCCGCCATCTCCGTCTGGGCCTGCCACATTGTCGTTTGCCATTAAGAGGGACCCATTGGGTCGTGAGTTTGGCCTACTGTTCGTCTGACATGCGGCAGATGTGTCCAGCCCAGTTCCATTTTAGCGTGGCAGCTTCAGCTTTCGAAATGTCTTATTTAAAAAAAAAAGATAACTGGAAATCTCTCTTTCTATGAAAAATTTAAAATCGGTCTAATTTGGCTGTAACATTATTTTTAGAAAATGTTCTTAAGTAACTTTTAGACCTTTGTATCGTGTATTGTGCGTACGAAGTTTCATTAAAATCGGTTCACTCATTTTGAAAAACAAGGGCTTGAAAGTGTGTATGAAATCCCGTACGTCGTAAACGCTCTTAATTGTTTATTATTTAATTAACATCGATTGCAATTGTACTTAGTAATAAATTGTATAATACCCTCATTCGCTTGTTCAAATATTTCAATGCGGAAATACATGTTATAAATGTTTCCCAGATTCATTGTTTCGGGTAAATGTACAGCAACATAATGACTGTTTCCTCGTCATAATATAATGAAACATTCTCGAATTTCAATGTTAATGTTAACATGCAGTAAATAAATCAATATATTATATATAACTATTTTAATTATCCACGAATCTGACAAGATTTGTAAAAGAAAATTATTTGCAAGTTTTCATTTATGAATTATTTTAAAACCTGTTGCAATGATAATTTTCTGTTTCGTTTATTTTAATAATAATAATTTTATTTCAAGTATCAAGACTCATAGTGTTAGTGAAGTGAGATTAGAGTTGGCATTTTCCTTCCAGAACCTACGGCGGGCATAATCACGAATTTTAGACCTTTTCTCTTAAAGAGCAGATCATAACGCTTGCTCACTGACTTTCAAACCAACCCCATTTGCGTAATACACTCAATCTGAATCATTTTGAAGAATAATACTAATCCATTGCTACATATGTTCGAAAAATGTATCTGCTCAACAACGTAAATAACGCAGTGAATGTTGTTGATCTGTCAAAATGAAACCAATTGCTACTGATAGTATGTTACACAATTACCCCGCTGGTTTTCCCACGATGTTTTTCCTTACCTTATTTCAGTGTTTCGAAGCCAGAAATGGTTACTTAATCTTTTTAAAATACAAGGAGTCGTTGTCCAAATGATATATTATGTTGTCAACAGAGATGAATGAGATAGAGACGGACTAACATTAGTGATTGCTCGCGACGCTGCTCGACTTTATTTTGATTTCTCTTGAGGTTCTATATTTCTAAGAAATATTAAAACTATGAGAAGACCTGTAAGATACCTACTTATGTTATAATATTGTTAAATATTGTATGAGGTAGGTACATACATATTTTTATGTAGTCAAAGTTATTTTATGGATGTTTTAGTGGCGATTTGGCTGTCAATAACAAAAGTAATACTTTTTTTTAGTACACTGCTATAGTCCGTACGTATAACAAAAAAACATTTTATTTTTATTTTTGTCTGTCTGTTTGTTCCGGCTACTCTCAGAAACGGCTGGGCCAACTTTGACAGGATTTCACTGGCAGATAACTGTAGTTATAAGAATTAAATTAGGCTCTTATTTTAGAAAAAGAATTAAAACCCATTAATTCCTATTTGTTTTCCGACATGCACGCGAAAGTCGTGGGCACAGCTAGTTTACTTAGATAAATGGGTAATTAAGTATACTTTATTGTACACCAGAAAAAACATAGCAAAAAAAACTACCTACTGATAAACAGCGGGTCTTTGGTCAACTGGACCCACTCGAACAGGAACCGCGGGTCCAGTCGACCAAGTCAAATTTTGAATTGGTCGACTGGACCCGCTGTCAAATTTCATCATTAGTACAGTTAAGGAGTAAAGCCGAATCTTTTAGTTTTATTTCTATGACTTAAAATATACATAATATTATTCAATTAGGTACACTTAATTTTTATTTACTTATTTTTACTTACTTACTGTCTGCAATGAGCTAAAACAACGTTACTGGATTTTGAGATGCCATAGTGAGGATGTAAAACAAAAACAAAAGATGTTTGTCTAATTTTGACAGTGGGTCCAGTTGACCAATAAAAATATAGAATTTTTTTCCTTTGGTCAACTGGACCCGCGGGTCCAGTTCGAGTGGGTCCAGTTGACCAAAGACTCCAGCACAACCTTAACTCTTACTATTCTCTAGTATACCTTCTATTTAGAGCCACTCTAAAATTCAACTAAAAATCCTCAAAATCAATTTGGATCTCAACGTCCGTTTATAATATTTTAAGCTGTTAACGTATAGTGGTTTCGGTCGGCGGTTAGCGGCCTCGCCGGTCGCCGGAAAACTGCTGCTATGGTGAATTATGTGCACTGTACTTTATAGTAATCGTGCATTAGTGCAGTTTTAGTCACTGACCTATATTACAGAAGTACGCTGGACTAAATATACCTACTATAATACGAAATGACAACTTTATTGTGCCGATTCAAGCGTCTCAGGAACTAAAATTGGCACAGATTGAAGGCATGATGGGTTGGCGTATCCATTGGGATAAAAACCCCTATTAGTCAATTAAGATTATAAAAAAAAACTTTTTTTGCCATATTCTGACCTTATTTTATATAGTGTGAGATATTTCATACAACATGTAGGGAGGAAGATTTTTACAATGCAGTGCGGCTCGCCTAAATCTGCGTCAGCCGCATAAGCAGAACACAACCTGTATTACTTGTATTTGCAGTTCACCCTGTATTTGCTCATGGGCGGCCTCCCCACACGCCAGCAAATTGGCCGCCTACTGCGATACATTCGTTCTGTTTTATCTAGTGCGGCTAAAATGTCTGCTTATCTACCACCGAGTGTGTACTTCCCTTACTTATAACTGGGTAAGGGCTGGCACATACTGAGAACACAACTAGATACCAAACTCACAAGAAAAGCAATGGAACTTAATTAATTAACTAATTACTTAAGCATATTTTTAAAACTATCGTCACCTAATATGATTGGTACCCTAACTAAAACTATTAACAAACTAAAATATGGCGTCGAAAAATTCCTCCGCTTCGCTGTCGACTGGTAGATAATGTACTAGAAGACTGGCGGCATTGCCACGTTGTATGGCAATGCTTAGCCACTGGCCAAAGTAAAAGCCAACCCTTGGGTCACGGGAAGTGTCAACCAACCGTTTGGACCTTTCCGTGAATATGATTGATTAATTTAAACATTTCCTACACGGCTACGGTTCCGAAATCATTGACGTCCTAAAAATACACACTAGCTAAGTTCTACTATACAATTTTCAGCACAAGGATAAAAACAAATTACTTTTAATGTTAAATAGTGAAACTACCAGTCTACCGGAAAGACTACAAAACGTTCCAGGAACGCCCCTTGAATCGCTAGAATGAACCCAGTCGTGGTAATCTATTTGTGGCGAGACCACACAACACGGAATTACTCCGAGTGCACTACGAACTATCGAGTAAAGAACACACTTACAAAGCAGCCACTGGTGTGGTCACACCTACTTTGAATAGCCCGTTGTTATTCACACGTTTTCCCCATGAGCGTAGGCAGAATTTACAAAACGCCATATTCTAAGATTTCGACATAGGTCCTTCCTTTTCCATTCGCCTTTTTCGTCGTCCACGTTCAATAATATTATTCAATTTTTACTTTTCAATATACTTCACTGGTTTGCAAAAGTAGGCTGTAAAAAATTCATGACAAAACTCCTGTTTCAGGGACTTTTTAAACTTAAATTCAATAGAATCGTAAAATGGGATTTACATTTTTATCGGAAGCACTCCTAACGGTTTTAAGGCGCGGAAATCTCGTCCAGAATTCGAATACATTTTAATCCGCATTTACTTGAATGCACATCAAACACACATCACACATCAAAAGTGTCTAGGGATCAACATATATTTTCGCAATAACTTTTCTCCTGATTGATATTAATTAAAATTTTCTTTAAGGATTCATCAAATAAAGTGTTTTCGTTTGTCACAGTAACGATAAACCAAGTCACCTTTGCATTAATAAAGAAATTTGCCATTTTCCTAATAAAGGGATTTTTGACATTTGAACCACTAACACAAAAGTTCGAAAAAAAGACTGAAATAACAGTTTTCTTTAAAATTTTATTGGGTAACTTAAACAATTAATAATCCGTGTTTCTACCGCGAACACTAACAACACAAGAACATCGGTTTGGCATACTCAAAATGAGTTCATCCAAATCACGCTGTGGAATGGCCGCCCATGTTCGTTGCAACAACAAAAAAAGGTCTTCTTGCGACTGGATACCCTCCATATTCGGCAGAGCTCTTCTCTGTAGTATATCCCATGCATGCTCAATCGGGTTCAAGTCTGGCGACTGAGCAGGCCAGGGCAGGACATTGATGTTAGCTGCGGCGAGAGTCTGTCTTACAACTCTTGCGGTGTGCGGTCGTGCATTATCATGCATTAACTGAAATAAGGGACCGATTTGCACTTGTAGAGGAACGATGACGTCTGATACAATCGTCTCAGCATAAATTTGAGCGTTGAGGTTGCCTCTGATCCAAATCAACTCAGTTCTTCCGCCGATCCAAATACCCGCCCATACCATGATGGTTCCACCACTATAAGGATGGACTTCCTGGCAGGATTTTAATCGCTGTTGGCGTCCAGGGGTTCTCCAGTGTCGTATACGTCTTGTATCCGGTCTCATACCAAAACGAGACTCATCAGAAAAGCACACGAAACGCCATTGTTCTTCTGCCCAATTTCTGTGTTCAAGAGCCCATTGATATCGAATCCTACGATTGTGCATTGCTATAGGTGGTACCCGTAGCGGTCTTCGGGAATGAAGGTTCACTTCATGCAAGCGGTTTCTGACTGTTTGGTCGCTAATTAAGTTCCCTGAAGAGTGATGAAGCCTCACGGCTAACATCATGGCGGTTATTGTTGGAGCTCTTCGAGTTAAGATTTGAATGTATCGGTCTTGTCTCCGTGTGGTGCAGCGATACCGTCCTCCATGGCGCTCAGCCACGATACCAGTGCTTCGGTAACGTGTCCAAAGTCGACTGATAACACTCTGACTTTTATTCAGAGCTAAAGCCACAGTACGTTGCCGAGAACCAGCTTCTATCATTCCCACGGCTCTGAGTATTTCTTCCCTGCTTAAATGACGTCGCCGCTCCATAATAACGTTGGTTTTAATCAGTAGTAGGGAAACAGTAGCACTAATAATGTCTTCAATGCGTTGTATGTTTTTATAGGGAAAATATTGACAGCTGATTTTCATCTTTTACTCGAATTTGATTCACAGTTCCTGATTCAAATTATGAAATGCACCAAAAAGGATCCATATAAATTTATAAAATCATAAATTTATTACAAAGCCACATCTCAATCTCAAGAAATCCGCATAAAAATGCTTGATCCCTAGACACTTTTGATGTGTGTATTTCCGACAAAGATGTGATTTTCTCGATATTAGTTTTTTTTAACATGGGTTTGAATAACTTTATTCTGTTAATGTGTTTCTTGTATGTTCTTGTTTTGTTTTCATTGTAAATGGATTTTTATCTGAAATAAAATATTTGAATTTGACCATTCGTTCCTGTTTGCGTTGTCTTTTATCCAGGCTGAGTATGCAATAACTGATTCCAAACCTCCATATTATATATGGAGGATTGGAATCATTAATGTAAGTATATTTAACATAATTAAACTAAAAACGCTAGGCTCAAGCTAGGTGGAGCGACGATCTTCGCAGGATGGCTGGTGGCAGATGGATGAGAGTTGCCGAAAATCGAGTTGAATGGCGTGCAACAGGAGAGGCCTATGTCCAACAGCGGACTGCTTTAGCTGATGATGAAAATAAAAAAGACTGCCTCGTTAGTGATCGCAGGCGCTACTGCTGCGCATGAGATCCTGAGTTCGATACCCAGGTCGGGCAAAGTATTATTAGGTTTATCTATCAAGAATTTCTCAGTAGCAGCCCGGAGTCTGGATACTTGCCCGGTTGATGGCAATAGACTCGCGCCTTATTATATGGCGAAATGCGTGATACATTGGGTGATGTTATGTTATCTATATCTAAAAATAAATAAAATTGAAAAGTCTGTTTGTAATGTCAAAATAACAGCATGCATATGAAAGTACGAGTATATAAGGAGTATACTTATATCCTTATATCAAGAAACTCTCCAAAACGGCTGGAATGATTTTGAAGGGACTTCCACTGGCAGATAGCTGGACGATTAACTTGTGCTATTTTAGAAAAAGAATCAGGGTTCCGCGAAAACAAAAATTTAACTAAATCCAATTTGTTTTCCGACATGTACCTACTTGTATTTGTACGCAAACGAAGTCGCGGGCACAGCTTAAATAAAAACGATCGTCCCATGCAAAGTAAACATCATCCATATACCATCCGAGCTCATTAATTACAGTCAAATTTCCTCTTGAATAATTTACATTCGCGAGTAACGACGTAAAACAAACATCAAACAAAAGTCCATTACCCACGGAGTCCCTTTTAGGTTTTAAATGGTGCGTACTGTAAAAAGGGTTACAATTTGTCTCTGAACAGCTGACCGCGCATTTTGTTGAAGTGATATA
The DNA here is from genome assembly GCA_947508005.1 of Amphipoea lucens. NCBI lineage: Eukaryota > Metazoa > Arthropoda > Insecta > Lepidoptera > Noctuidae > Amphipoea > Amphipoea lucens. The sequence goes on along the minus strand of OX382362.1, from coordinate 6,502,814 downwards.
TTTCGTCGTAGGTTGGTATCTAGGTAGGTAGGTACGTTCCACCTTTCAGCTCACAAGTTGAGTTGTTGTTGTTAAGTTGTTGAGTTGTTTGTGTAAGAAATAAGTGGTAGGTGCTAGTTATACAATTTATGCTAGCTTTTACTTGTTATTTGTTGATTTAACCATTTATGTACACACATATCACACTGCTAACACAAGACTGTAATATCGACTCAAAAAAGACATATTCGAGATAACTCATTCTTCATACTTGATAACCTGCAATCTCTGAAATTACTCATAACTAAAGAAACCCAATAAGTTTTATAACTAATTTTAAAACAGTGTTCACTTTTTACAATCGTTAACAGGAAACGAGTAATCAGTTTTCCAACATTTCTGTAAAAAGCTTCATTTTGTGTTGATACAGTCTTGTGTTAGCAGTGCGATATATAAACAGACAAGAAGAAAAGAACAGAAAAATACGTAAAAAGGTGATGCTTATTTCTAAAGAAATCTCTACCAGCATACCTGCTTCAGGAAAGGCATTTTTTTTATTATTTATTTATTATGAATTAATTAAGAATATTGTTACAAAAACAATTTTGAGCGTTGAGGTGTTTACCCACGCCATAATTTTATGAATATTTTACTAAAAACTATACCTACCTACCTAATACAGGGTGTTACGGAAAGGGTATATCAATACAAACGGGATGAAGAGTGTATCTGGTCTAGAATCTCTGTACAAAATTTCAGCTCAAAAGCAGTAACTTTGAAAATGCTTGATATTATTTTTATTTCGATAGTTTATTAAATTGAAATCATAACAAACGTGTCACCGCACTCCAAGGGTCATTATCCATTATCTGCAGTGTGTCTGTGCGCCTAGTACACGCACATCACGCCGCCGCGCGCCAGTGCAGCGCCGTTATGTCGAAATAAAAAAATATTAAGCATTTTCAAAGTTAATGCTTTTGAGCTGAAATTTTGTACAGAGATTCTAAACCAGTAGGCCTAGCCAAGTTACAAACGTTTCATATCGAATCTCTTTCTACAATCGTTAACGCTTCGGCGTAAGCGATTATAGAAAACGATAAGTTGGTAGCCAAGTTGACACGACCGAGTCGAACGCTCATTCTACAACGTCTTTAGAAAAAACCTATACTTTAGTCTATGGTGAGCGTTCCGATAGACGTCAAAGTCACAGCTGTGTACTTAGTGCGCGGGCAAATAATTGTTTTTTTAAGTGTTTTGAAATTTGAAAGTAAGCGAAATAAGTTAAAGCTCTTCTTATATTTAATTTATTATAATAACACAGTGTGGAATGTAATTTTAAATATTACTGCGTCTCGAAATGTTATGATATGATTCTGCATAATATAATATTATGAATGAAAGATACGAGTACCTTAAAAAAATGAAGTGATAACTTTTAAGTACCTATAGGATGGAATCTAGATCTCGAGCAAGCCCAGAACAGTTCGCAGCTTTATTGGAATTCATGGAAAGGTACGTAAATTATTAGTTGTTTCGTAAATATCTTCCTTTGTTATTTAAAAATCTATCATACTCGGGCCACCTCGGGCACTTGAAAGTTTGAAACATAAACAATGACGTGATCCGCAACATGAACTAATACTTACGAAAGAAACAAACAAAACAATTGACTCTTACTACTTAATCAATAGACCCTTTGTTTCTCTGAAATATTTTTTTAAATGCTAAATAATAAATATAGTCCAAAAATAATGTAAATAAACAAAACACTTCTCGGTTTTAACCCAGCTGTATCATAATAGACGCCATTTTTTATCGTTTTCTCTTGGGTCTCGGCGATCGCTTAGCTATCGTTCAAAAACTTCGACAGCGTTTCGTTAGCGCTTGTCAAAACTGTAACTTGGCTACCATTTGTATGGGATGTAGCGATCTACGTTGTAGAAACGATTACATTCTATTCTAACATTTTGAACGAGTAAACTTGGCTACGACTTTTCTATTCGTTTGTACTGACCACGTGACTTATCGTTGAGATGATGTCATTCCTATACATTTGATTAGTTTTCTACTAGCGTTAACGATTGTAGATTGTCAACTTGGCTAAGCCTACAGATACACTCTTCAACCCGTTTGTATTGATATACCCTTTCCGTAACACCCTGTATAAGTATTCTTTAACGGAACGAGAGCAACCCTTTTAAATGAATCACGCGAAAAAAGCAAAAGTAGAAATCGTTCCCCCTTCCTTCTTCTGACAAAAGCTTCGCTGACAAATAGGCGACGAATCAACGGAACAATTGAAGGTCGTCATTATAATGACGAATAAAATATGAGACAATTTGATGGGGACCATCTTGCGGATTAAACCAGGATTGCCCACTTAAACGGATATGTTCCCATGAAGGGAAAATTTCATATGACCTTTCAAAACAGAATGAAATATGATATGAAGTTGGATAAAAATACTAAAATTAAAGCCATTTAGATTATTTCAAAAAGTTTTAAAGAAGAAACGTATGTAGCTTTCTTCTGTGCCCCCTTATTAATATCCCGAACTCAAGTTCTGATAAGCTCATGCAGGTACACACGCCAGCACATCAAGCTACTACAATCTGTCAAATTTCTTTAACCTTTTAACCGCCCGACTTTATATCAGTTGACGTGCCCCCAGCGCCCGAGAAAAAAAAACGAAAAATAAATACCGATGAAACGAGCTGTGATGATATAATAATAATACAGATTAAACGAGATGTGTTATTTGGTCGTATAGTATATACAACTCTGGCGGAATGGGCACGAAAACATTTGTCGGATTAATCCGACGTAGGCGGTTAAAAGGTTAATAGATTTTCAACTTTATCCTTAAAGCATATGGTTCAAAGTTGATTGGGAAAATTTGACAGTTTCGGGTAGCTTGATGTGCTGGCGTCTGTACATAATTTAAAAAATATACCTATGCTCCAACCGAAGTTACATTAGGCGTATTATATGCGGCGTGTTTTTGAAGTTCAAGCCGCCCATTAAGTATTTTGATGGCAAAGAAAACAACAGCAATAGTTCCCCACTGCTGTAACTGTTAAATCATGCCCCGCACTGCACCAACTCCTAAACATAACATGGCATCCGGCCCACATATAACTCCACCCGTACTACGAGACACTTGAACCCCGTTTCGGTAGGTTACGTGTTAAAACGAGGGTCGTCACTCGCGCAGGATTTAATTAATCTCTATGGATTACTCCATTTCTCGATAACCCAGTGAACAGCATCCCTGTGATTGAATCCAGCCAGGCCCTTTATGGCCTTCTACAACTCGTTAATCCCCCGTGACACCTGTTCCACCTGCGACGGAGAAACAAAATGGAGTCGAACTCGAAATACTAATATCAATAAATATTTTCCTTAACTTTTCTCACTTTGGGAACTTTTGTTGGAAATGTTTTGGGGAGACATTTTTAATACACTTACTTATAATTAGCTAGCTTTTCCTGTTTGCTTCGGCCATGTGGTGTTAAATTTTATTGTGTGTGTCCTTAAGGTACCGTTTTCCCTAAAAAAAACTCTCAATTACCTATAAAACCATTCCGAATTGTCATCTTTCAAGAGATAGATGGACAGTTTACCAAAGCTATGTCAAATTACGTAGGTAGGTACGTATTTTTTGGGGGTACTATAGGTACCTAAATCTCTGAATAATCTATCGGGGATTACAGGCATCATATTATATTTATTATGTATTTTTTTTAACAAGAGTAAAAGAAAAGAAAGAAAAATGCGACTTTTAAGCATTACAGCAAAAAAAAAATGCAATATCAAAAGGACACAACAACAAAGCGTACAATACAGACTTGGACGGCCACACGGCCACAAACAACATATTGAGTGCAGAAAACGCATATGTCATAACAGAGCAATACTTTTCAATAACCAGACCATCTGGAATGTTCACAGTAAAAGCTTTCTCTAGCTAAATTATTATCTATTCACCATACACACCCGGTCCCTGGTACCGTCGGCAACGCACTATAAGCTATCAAAATCCTAGTATTTTCCATTACATTTGATTCTAAAACTCACTCTCTCTCTCTCTCTCTTATGGTTTCTATAAAAAAAAAGACGTGGCTGTAGGGTGACTAAGGGAAAAGAGGTATGACCGTAAACGAGATTTCGATGACTAATTTAGTCGTATGCCAAGCGAAATTAACATCTTATTATACCCTTAGAATGTCCATTTTGTAACGATTTTAGGACAAGACCTATGTCCTGTGATGTGCAATGTGCATATCAAAACAAATATAATTCAATTACATATTCCAATGAGAAACAAATACTTTTAACATTTCAATTCCGATGGCAAAAGTAGTATAAAGGCTTGCCTCAGTGGTTACCTACATTGGGTATGTGCGCTTCGACCACGTTTCTACGATCAGCGTTTGACTCCGAGCGTCAACATATTAGCACAGTAGAAAGATTACGAACAGTACGGAAACTGCATACAAACGGTCGCAACGGCACACTCACACAGACGCGCGCATCTACGATACTCCTAAGCGATGGTTGGGGTACTCTCAGTCACGGGTGCCGTGTTGGAACGAATAGTCGTGTATTTAATTTATTTATTCCTTGCGCCACGGATCGTCCATCTTTTCAATACGAGTAAAAATGCCTCGAGCGTATTGTGTGGTATACGGCTGTTTGAACTCGACTTCTTCAAAACCGGAACTTTCCTTTTTTAAACTCCCTGCTGATCTTGAAAGGTAAGAATGATTTATTGTTATAATCGATATCGAATAATGGCTCGTGCGATCATGCACCGACGTGAATTTATTTGTATATCAAAGATGGCGGCTGCTAACATTTTTTTCGTCATGGGTGTCGTAGGTAGTTAAAGAGGTTGCCAAAATCGTTAATGAGGTCAAAATCTAAATCCAAGATGGCGGCTGTGAAATTTTTCCATTTATTTGTCATGGGTGTCGTTTTCATAGTTTCCGAGGGTGCTAAAGCCTATAGTGAGGTCAAAATCTAAATCCAAGATGGCGGCTGTGAAATTTTTCCATTTATTTGTCATGGGTGTCGTTTTCATAGTTTTCGAGGCTGCTAAAGCCTATAGTCAGGTCAAAATCTAAATCCAAGATGGCGGCTGTGAAATTTTTCTATTTATTTGTCATGGGTGTCGTTTTCATAGTTTCCGAGGGTGCTAAAGCCTATAGTGAGGTCAAAATCTAAGTCCAAGATGGCGGCTGTGAAATTTTTCCATTTATTTGTCATGGGTGTCGTTTTCATAGTTTTCGAGGCTGCTAAAGCCTATAGTCAGGTCAAAATCTAAATCCAAGATGGCGGCTGTGAAATTTTTCCATTTATTTGTCATGGGTGTCGTTTTCATAGTTTTCGAGGGTGCTAAAGCCTATAGTGAGGTCAAAATGTAAATACAAGATGGCGGCTTCAATATTTTAAAATTTTTCGTCATGGGTGTCGTTTTCATAGTTTTCAAGGGTGCCAAAGCCTATAGTGAGGTCAAAATCTAAATCCAAGATGGCGGCTGTGAAGTTTTAAAATTTTTCGTCATGGGTGTCATTTTCATAGTTTTCGTGGGTGCTAAGCCTATAGTGAGATCAAAATGTAAATCCAAGATGGCGGCTGTGATATTTTTTTTTTTGTTATGGGTGTCGTTTTCATGAATTTTTAGGGTGCTAAAGCCAATAGTGAGGTCAAAAATGTAAATCCAAGATGGCGGCTGTTTTTATTTTATATCATACGTGAGAAGGTTCTTAATAAGAATTACGTAATAAAAGAGGATATTTTGTTATTTTTTTCAGACGTTCCCAATGGCTTCGTTTAATATCTCGAGAAGATTTGAGCAACAGACCGCCACAAAACTATACCGTTTGTGCAGAACATTTTAGCCCTATGGATATTCTACCGGGAAAGCAACGCAAAAAACTTAAAACCGGTTAATTGCCATCTCTTCATCTACCAGATTTGCAAAAAAAACATGTACAAACATCAACCGAAGCTCCGAAGCTGGTTGAAATATGTACACAGACAGATGAAAATATAGGACTTTTAGCAATTGAGAGTACTCAAACTTCCAGATTTCTTTCACAGGACACACCAAGAAAAAGAAAACTAAGACGCGATCTTTTAGCATGTAGAAAACTAAATAAATTACACAAAATTGACAATAATCTACTCGCATAATGACAGTAATCTACTCGCGTAATTTTTAAAATTGGTTTTGTTTATGATATTGCGATTCTTACGATACTTCCATAATAATTGCTGTTTACGCATGCAGCATTTTTTTATTCCTGTTGTCTTCCACTTTGTTTTTGTTTAATACATTTATGTTAAAGTCGCCACATAATATTATTTTCTTTTTACTGTAGCAGTACTTCCCAAGTAGTCGGTTTAAAGTATCGAAAAATGTGTTTTAACATAATTACGAAGAATAAAGATATTTAAAAAAAATATTGTTTTCTTTAATTACTATTAAGCCCATTCTCGAGTAGAAACGGTAAGGTGCAGGGTTAAACTAGGCATCGGTCGAGCGACGCGCATTTTGACTTCACTATCGGCTTTAGCACCCTCGAAAACTATGAAAATGATATTCACGACGAAAATTTTGAATTTTTTCGCAGCCTCCATCTTGGATTTACGTTTTGACCAGAAGGAGGGAACGATAATCAGTCAACTTCTAACCGCACACCACGTTAAAAACTTCGTTACAATAAAACACATCAATTTTACAGACATTAAGAGTGACAACCCTAACGCTCCAATGAGGCGTAGGTAATTATTTCAACAAATAGGCCTAGTTTCCATACTGTTCATATTTATACTGTGATATTAGTCACTGTAACTTTATTTACTTTAAATTCAATTTAAAGGACAGGAAATAACTTACTAGAGGAAAACCGGGAAAGCAGTATGCAAATAACGCAAACTGTGTTTTCTTTAAAGAGTTCTAGTACCTACCCACCTAATGTGGTTTTCCCTACCAGTATCCCTGTCAACGTCACTAAGAAGCTAAATAAACGTGTACTAATTAAATGAAAGTTATATTTTATTCCCTTTAGACTGTTTGCTAACAGGACGGACGGATGATGTAGACATCAGAACTAACAAGCGTATTTTGCACAAAACCACACCTACATAACACACGCCAAAAGAGGGACGAGCGCAAAAAGTTTCGTAACAACATTAGTACAATACATACTCAGTTACGGCTTAAATTGTGCTGCCGTCTGTACACAGAGCTTCGTCCCACATGAGAGGCGAGAGCAAATTGACGACGAACGCAAATCTGTCATCCCTCAACTAGAATAGGGGAATTTTATAGCAGGGACACATTTTAAATTTCAATCGATATTTTTGAGTCGCTGGCAGTGCTTCAATATTTTTACGTTTCTGTTTGTCACTTTCTTGCCTTTGAAAAGTCTTTTGAAATAGCAACAGGGGCTTTTGATAGTGGCTTTATTCGCAACAATTTCGACTCTCTATCTAATAGAATAGACATGTTCTAGCGTCAAACTATAGTATATTTCTTCACTATCTACATCCTATTAAATCACAAAACCCACTAGTAATCTTCTCCGATTGCTCACAAAACTAAATTTGAGGAGTACGTTCACCATCAAATGAATATCGATGACTTGCAAAAAGCTCGCAGTATTATTGAATTATTCATCGATTCTCGTTTGCATTCTGATCGCAGGCGTCCTCCATAAGTCGGAACTAACACGTCTGGGTACTGGAAGCACCACAAATCCTCGGGACATGTAAACAGATACCATTGAAGTACCGTTCCGCACATATTCGAAGCAGATAATCTGATTATGTGCTGCACAGCACTAGTGGGTCCTACTGTCTGTGTGCACTCATGTTTTATGGAACAACGAAAGTGGCCGACGGCGCCCGAAGGCACCCGAAGATACGAGACTTGAGCTCTAACTACACTCTTGTTAGAAACTTTTTAGTTTGTAGAAACAACACGCGTTTCCCGCCACAAGTTACATTAGTTTTTTTATATGTAGGATTCTCAGAAATGTACTGGCGAACATCAAGATAAAATAGTATTTTATATGATATCAGCTTTCTTGACTTTCATAATAGATTGAGATACTTTATTACTTATGGATAGATAGATTTTTTTGACGATTAGTTAGATATTATACCTAATCTTAATATACTTGGACAAGTATTTGTGTATTATTAATATTCAATGTTGATACATCATTAAGTATATTCGAGTCCTCATCATAAAAGTGCTTTATTTGCAAAAATATTAAACATGAAATGTTTTTGTAACCAGCCAGAAGACAGAACGAATTTATTTTCACTAAAAAAGATAGGTATATGACAGAATAGCCAACTTGCTGTATTTTTAACCGACTTCAAAAAAGGAGGAGGTTCTCAATTGGACTGCATGTTTTTGAGTTAGCTTTAATAATACGTATTTTTGCCATTTAATTTATATTGATGATGTTATAATAACTTCCTGTCATTGATATTTACATAGCAAGTAGTGTTATACGAATTTGTGTGGGGTAAGTACAACGTAAAAGTGAAAAATAACATTTTTTTTTCCAAAAAAAGAAACAAACCGACTTCCAAATAACTTACAAGACACTACAAAATAACTTTAATTTCGGAAGTTGGTGACAAACAACGAAAATGCGAACCCAACGACACCGACTTCCAAAATTAAGGTTATTTTTGACTTTGTAGTGTCTTACTTTGGAAGTCGGTGTTTTTATTTTTTGTAAAAAAGCTTTTTGTTATTAAAATAACTTTACATACTTACCAATTTCGCTATCTCTTGTCGCTTTTATAACATGAAAATAAATTACATGCTTCATATTTTCAGCGTTTCAGTAAAAATGTTTGCAGTGAGTAATGGCATGGTAACATGACACTATTAGATGAATTCGTGCACGCCCATTTAGACCAACCGACACGACTACGACACGACATTTATCAAATTAATTAACAGTAAACTTTTGGCTACTGCTGAAAAAAGGGGAAAAATAAAATAACGTACTTTTCGAAATATAGATTTCGTCCTTTGCAGGGTACTCCAACGTCGCAGTTCCGACAGTCAAATATACTAAAGTTACCCAAAACTTGATTCCGAAACGCGCTTTTAGATAAAGTATGATCATATATTATTTGACGGAACAATTCTGCGGTAAAACTCGAACGCTCGACGTCACGTACCCGCGCCGTGCCTACATTCAGCTGTAGCCCATAATTAAATTCTCTAGGTAATAAAAAGGTAGGACAATAATAGGAGCAGTGACCTCACAGATCGCTAGGTGTAAGCTATTAGCTCTCAAGGCCTAAGCCTCACCCTTTATGTAATGAAGGCAGAGCGACATGCGAACCTTCCCAATTAGTCATCACTATAAAAAAATGTTTGTACAATCCCACTTTCTGCTAACTGAGCTACCTAGAAGTTTGGCAGAATCATGATGTAATTAAGGTTCACTTAATTTTTCACTCGTTAGCTTTTTAATTAGACACTTAACGCACCTACTCAATTATATTAAGTGTCACCCTGAAGTTACTTACTTATGGCAAATTAATATGGAAGTATAAGAAGCACCTTTACAACACATCAAGGTAGAAAAATAGTAGAATTATGTGCTTCTGTCAGATGTTTCATTACCATATTCAGACTGTAGTTGTTTTAAAAGAAACGACTGTTATCGGAAGTCATCGGTGTCAATTGCGCTTTGTATAGATCAAAATCTGAGTTTATGTCAAAGTCAAAGTCAAAGCATTTATTTCAAATAGGCACAAAAAAGGCACTTTTGAACGTCAAAAATTATCTTAAAATAGAATCTGTCTTCTGGCACACTCTAGAATTTAGAGTCCAACAGATCTATTCTGCGAAATCTCCCTGTGAAAACTTAGGAGCAGTGAGCTTGAAATGAGCTGTCAATTCTAGTCATTATTGACTGACAGTTACGGATTAATCTTATGATCAATCCGTAACATACACAACAGGGCTAACATGACGTGCGAGAACGCTCTCAATCTCAATTGTCGAAATTTCTCTATGATTCTGACGTCAACCTAATGCCTAACATGACCATTAAACTCGAGTAAACTCGAAAAAGGTACTTTGACACTTCTTTATCTCGCGACGAGAGAACGGTGTAGCACGTCACTAAAAGGTGAGATTTTTCCAGAATATATTGGTAGATCAATCAACTGGTATCTTACTACCTAGTAACTGGGTAGTAGTCAGATAGACAGTCGCTCCATGTAAAATACTGGTATTCAGCTGCATCCTGTTAGACTGGAAGCCGACCCCAACATAGTTGGGAAAAGGCTAGGCAGATGATAATGATGAGACTGATAGATCAATGATATCTAGTGACAAAGTTGGGCTTGGCAACTGACTTGAAGGCATAAAGCAAAATAGGTACCTACATTCAACCTATGTACGTACAAACATTCGAGGAGGCTCGAAAACAACGCAGTTACAAAAACCAGCCCTATACGTGACTAGAATCGAATAAACATGAAGTTAATTAAAAACGAAAAAAGCGCTACCTTCCGCAAACAGAAAAAAACATCCTGAATCTCCATCATTATAACCTGAAAACGTCCACCACGCGAGCCCAGTATTGGTAGATGTCACATGTCTTCGAAATTTTGGTTGGGGATGCCGGTTTCCTCACGATATTTTCCTTGATGGTTTTGAGAGCAGTTGTGATTAAATACTTTGCACAAAAGTAAAGCGCCTGTCTGGGTTCGAATCTACGAACTACAACTCGTAAGTTGCGGGCGTTACCACTGGGCCACCATTACTGCATCCTTTTATTTTGACGGAATACCGTTTCGCCATTTTTTTCGCCTCGAGCAACACTCAAGTGAATTACTAGTATATAAACTCCTCTGCCTCTTCATCAAATTCTGCTCACACAGTAAAACAAAAGAGAAACACATCCTGAACTAACACTAAACAATAAATCCAAGACGTGTGTAATGGTCTGAGAAGTGCAATAGATAGCGTTAAGTTGTTCGTAAGGCGGCAAAGTGTGGCGCAGATGCATGTGCCAGGCCACAACGTTAACTAAAACAGTATTAAGTCAGCCGATCTTACACTGTGAGAGAAATTACTGCTTTAATTAGTAGAATTTGTTTGTCTTGCTGATTTGTTAATAGGAGAAATGGAATGAGAGAAAATGCATGGAGAAAATAAATTAAGGACGATAATACTGCACTCGGAAACATGGAATAAAGGTTAAATAAAATTAATGAAGTACCTCTGTTCTTCGAGCAAGTCTCGATTACACTAATGTAAATTAACACACAAACCATAACCAACCATAACTATATTATAATAAGGCTTCCACTTACAAAAAAAAGGTACACAGTATTTGTTTTGTCTTTCCGATTGACCTAGAAAGGAAGGCAGGACTAAATGACTGCCCCCGTAGGTATATCCATAACTTTGGGATAAGTTGCAGTCAGAAAAATACGAATTACGAATTTGACGTCAAAGTCAAAGCATTTATTTCAAATAGGCACATGAAAGGCACTTTTGAACGTCAAACATTACATTAAATAGAATTTATTCTAGTCGCCCCTTTCAAAAGGTAGTTTTCGTATGGAGAAGAGTGGGCAAGAAACTCCACCGTTACTCTTTTAAAATGTTTTACAATATTTGGCATAGGTACATTCATTATATAATAACATGCGAGGACGATGCACCTAAACTAAAATTACTATACCACAATGGGTAAAAGAATTAAAAACGAAACCATGACATATAAATTAATTATCTGATAGATACATTGTGCTCACATACTTACAAACATGGTAAAAGTAAACGATTTTAATTAAAAAAGAAGATAGACGTAGAAGATACATTACAGCCTCATGTCAACAAAGCTTAATGCGTTAAATAAAACTACTATAACAGTACTGTTTTTAATGTATTCTAATTTATTCTATTGAAGACGGGAAAGCAATTAGGGCAGGGAAGGAGAGACGTAACAAATTAGTGCTCTTGCCGAATCTAGTGCCAAGTAGGCAAGGGTTGTCACGAAACAGAACGAGAAGACTAATGGTAGTAGTGACACTGATTACTTATGACAGAAGCGAGTGGCAGCCCTGAAATACAAAGACAATGGAAGTCTGTTTAGGAATTTAGGCCTTGATGGAATGTATAATAAATGTATGTTTGCCTGTCATGCGTTGTGCAGACAGCAGCCTGTTTGGGACATATTTTTTAAGAGCTATGATAAATTATTATTCTTGCAAAGAGTATAACAACCTTTTACTTGCAAACTATTTAAAAATATTTCTGTAAATTGTTTTCGGTCCGCTTTTAGTACTGACTGTAAGAATCACAAAAAGAGTATTTACTACATAGTGTACCTAAACCAAAACGTTACCTAAACTTGTTTTTTTTCTTTCTTTCTTTTTTTCTTTCTATACAAGGTGGCAGGTACATCCACGCGCAAACTGAAACCATAAACTCCACCACAAAAAAATCAGAAAATATTCGTCGGTTATAAAAAAAAAAAAACAGCTGTTTGCATAGAAAAGCGCAGTAAAAATATCTACGCGGTTTAAATGTATGGAATAGCAATTTTATTAATCATGTGCTGAATTCATGTTCAGTTTCAATTAGGACGTCGATGTCCCTGCCACCTTGTATTTTAAACTACAAACACTCCTTATCCAAAACTAAGTAACTTAATTAATAATCAACAGTCTACTTTAATCAAATCCGCTTCCAAAGACTTCCTCAGTCCTCTATAAAGGAAAGACGAGAGGGAAATGTAATTCGGTTACAAAATATTGTCATCAGGCAAGCCACGAGCCACAATATTCATTGGGTATACATCAGCGAAGCTATTCGGTCCCAATGACATTATAATGGCGAACTATGTTTACATGGCTTCCGGGTGTCCCATATATACACCAGGCAGCATCTTCCTTCCTACGAGCGTTAAGTATTGTGTTTATTATGATAGATAGATGAAGATTGGGTGTCGGTTTCACTAATGTTTCGTGTGAAAAGGATGTTGGTCACGTTTACATTCGAAAAAGTGTTTGTCAAACTAACAAGAAAACTTAATACTTTTTAAGGCAGTTGTCGAACGAGTAGCGAGTACCTAGAACTAGCAACTGAAAACGAGTTGATGAGCAGCGAGCAGCGAGTGTGTAGTTCCGATAGATTTGTCGCTGGGCTATCAGCGAGTGTCCAAGTATGACGGGCGATTACTCGCGCCACTCGCTCGGGGCGGTTAGTCTCACAGTGGTTTCGGTCGGTCGGCTGGTCTCTCGGCGTGAGCTCTGACCGCCAAGCGAGCATCGCTGAGCGAGTATTATCTTTGATAGCTCTTATCGCTCAGCGACAAACCAGTGAAGCGAGTCCTCGCCGCACGGAATGTATATCTATTGTACGTTTCTTGAGCGAGAAAATAGCCGATAGTTAATCGCTTCCTCGCCGGCGTTGAGACAACTGCCAAAGGAAGGAGAAACAGACAGAACCTGTTTTTAAAATTAATTTAATAAATAACCTATTTCCTTGTCATAAACCTCAATAACAAGTGTTTTAGTACAAATCTAAACATTTTTTAACCGACTTCAACAGTGCCGTCGTCGATAATGACACCCTGATTACCCATATCAAACAAGTACCTACACGCACATTAGACCCTAATTTATTGTTACATAAGATAAGATCCACCACTCGATAAAAAAGGTCTTCTGTAGTGAATGACAACCATTACCGTGACTGTCGATCCGTTGCTAATTGCTAGCAGTTGGGCGCGATCCAACCCGACTGGGAATGGTCATCTTGTCTGCTTCTACTAGGGAACCATAGAATAATAATTTTAACAAGAAGGCTGAGAACTAGTCTAAAAAAATGTTGAAGGCTTTATCTATGGTTATCTGAATTGCCCCCAATCTATGCATTCATCTTTTTTCCGAAATTTTCTCCTTGCTTCATTTTTTTTTGTTTTACGTGGGATTGCCGATTTTTTTTAAAGTGGTTCCTAATGTTTACGCTTCGATAAAAATCACTCACCTGTAGAAACGGATCTTCTGCGGGGTAATTGCGTAACACACTAACAGTAGCAATGGCTTTCATTTTGACAGTTCAACGACATTCATTGCGTTATTTACGTTGTTGAGCAGACAAAAGTTTCAAACATATGAAGCAATGAATTAGCAAAATTATTCAGATTGATATGCTGTGTAGAGCAGTGGTGGCCCAGTGGTAACGGTCGCGACTTACGAGTTGTAGGTCGTAGGTTCGAACCCAGACAGGCGCTTTACTTTGTGTAAATTATTTCATCACCATTGCTCTCAAAACGGTGAAGGAAAACATCGTGAAGAAACCGGCATGTCCTAGAACCAAAAATTCGAAGACATGTGATATCTACCAACCCGCACTGGGCCCGCGTGGTAGATTACGGCCCGCTCCCTCTCACAGAGAGGAGGCCTGTGTCCCAGCAGTGGGAACATTATAGACTGATTATGTGTGTATGTGTGTGTGTGTTATGCTGTTACGCAATTAGAGTGCTGGTTCAAACGCAGTCAAAATCGTGATAAAGTTGTCGGACGTAAGATACGTCCAACACAGTCAGGATTGTATCGAAAGAATTTAGATCCCTGTTTAAAAAGAGTAACCGTGGAGTTTCTTGTCGGCTCTTCTCCATAGGAAAAGATCAATTGGATCCACCGTGCACATAGCTTCTGACGTTTCATAAGTGCCCATGTAGGTTATTTGAAATGAAATATTATGAATTTGAATTTGGCCGACCGAACGCGACTCGTAGCAGATCAAAAGTAATTGGTAATTTACAAAGGAAATTCCCATCATATCCTTTGTATTTTACTGTGTGTACATAAATAATAAAATAAATAAATAAACTTCCCGTAACCCAAGGGCCGGTTTCTACCTTAGCCAGAGACCCCTTTCTTTTGGGGTCTTTGTCTCTATGTACATTACAGCGATGAGGAAGAATTTTTCCACGCCATGTTTTAGTTTAGTAATAGTTATAGTTAGTTAGGTTAGGATATTTTTTTTAATAGTCACTTCTATACAACTTTCTTATTCTATGACAAAACGAACTAAGATTACACCCCACTCAGTGTTCCTACGATTCCGAAGTTTACGTCGTACTATGAGACCATTAATGCGTGCATTGCTCTGTTTTTAAACGAATCTCAGAGCTATATTTGAGAAGTAAATATCGTTTAAAATTTACTGCTTGACTCTTGGACTATTTGAAGAGGAAAGTGTGGAGCGGTTAATTCTACCTCGCACCGTACAGCTTGTTTAAATTATTATTAATGTGTGTAATTTGTACTAGAAAGAATACGTTTAGTTTTGTTCTAAAGGGCTTCTATTTTTGGCTTCTTAATTTACACGAGCATGATTTCATTTGCACTAACTATTATTTTTAAACACAATAGGTATATGGCGCTCCCCTTGTTTTATTTCATTTTGCAAGAAAAATAAGTCCTACAATTATGTAATAGCTTGCTAAATCGTCACACAAACTAATTTCCAAAACGGACAGCAATGTAATGGATTGCTCATTGAATAATTACCTACACAACGATACAAACGCTACCCTGCCCGTATACGCAGACTATCCAACAGTGACAAATACCTCCATTGCTGCATTACTGACTACACTGATCAACCTGTTCCGTACAAAGCGAGCAATGGACGTAACTCTCTTGACGTCGGCGTAATCACAGCGTTACACAGCTACAACCAACGTGACAGGCGTGGGAATCCTCGAAACTGTCTCCAGGGTATTTTAACTTCAAAATTTCGATTAGGACGCTCGTTTTCGCGTTTCCCGACCATTTACTTTATATAAATGAACGAACTAAAATTGCCGTTTGTATAATTTAATGGGATAGCCAAACCTTCCAGTGGAATAAAAATTGAATATCCCTAGAGAAAATAAAATATAAATCCTTAATGTAAATTTATTAAATCCGAGAGCTTGTTAAACAAAATAAAGCTCCCTGAGCACCAGATTTACTCCTACTAGGAGGGTAGTTCGATGTTTGTGGGCGGGAGTTATTTTGGTACAAAATTTCGCTTTTTTGCCTTTTCTATAGCCGCCTTGATGTTGTGTATTGTGCCCATTCCACCGATCAATAAGCTAAAGCTCAAGGTTGGGAAATCTGAAACCAAAACAATCTAAGTGACTTGTATGTGAGTTTTTTATTTTTTGACTAATTATGAGATTATTGCAATAAACAATCAGTGTAGTGTTTGTACAAACCTACTTACAGAAAATAAATCATTTATCATTTGTAAATACGATATGTACAATAAGGATGTAAAGTTAACTGGTAGGTATAGAGTAAAATATGATTTTAAAATAAAAACAGCTTTATTGAGATATTACCACTTTCATTATTATTTAAGCTTTTAAAATGTACATTAAAAACTTAAATTCGTGTTGCTTAAGCTTTTAATAAACAATATATTTTTATTAATAAAATGATGAAATACTGACTTGAAAAAAACACTGATGACTGAAATATTTCAAACCACGTCGGTGTACATAATGCTGTAACCATATTGGTTCATTATTCAGGAATCGCAATCATTGGCTGATTGGCTTTTGGTGACGATTGGTTCAGCTACGTTTTACATACGCGTGACCAGCTTCAATTGTGAAATGAATCCGATTTTCAATAAAATCAACATACAAAATTTAATGCAGTAAAATTCGGTGCGCAGCTTTACAAGTTGGATAGCGAAGTTTTCATCATCAACGTCATGATGTAACCAAAACATGTCCACTGCTCACCACAGCACAGTTTTAATAAATGATAAATGACACATGATTTATTTTCTGTAAGTAGGTTTGTACAAACACTCTTACACGTCAATCATTTTTTTTTAAGCTAGATGAGGTCGGCGTTTCCTATCTGACTTCTCTGAGAAGAAAGGCCGAAACAAACTCAGAGGTCACAGTCTCTTTTAAAGTCCAGACATAATCTTGGTCAGATCATGTGAAGACCATGTAAATTGGAGTCCGAAATGGTCTTTTTTGCTTACGTTTTTTGCAATTTACGATTGTATGTTGATTAAAATATGAATCGGGACCGTAACAAATGACTTTACAGAATTAGAATCAGGAATACAACTCCTTGAGTTAGAAATGGCCTCAAATGGCATGATTCAATGAAATAATCATTCTATTGAATGATTATTTCAAATCATCAATGCAACTGTATTGATGGTTTTTATCGTGTATTCCCATTCGTCCCATCGATGATTATAATTCTATGAATAAATATTTTTTACTGCGGCGAATACAACCGATAGTTGCAAATGAATTACAAAAAACTTAAGAAAATTTCGTGGGTTACCCTGACGCTTTTTTTTAACTATATCTAATTATTCTTGGTCTATTAGTATTTGGCGATAAAATTTATTTAATTTTTATTACATAAAAGCAAGTTCTACGGTCGCTGATAAATCCATCAATTTACAATTCACAATATTAGAATATCCCAAACCTATATGTTTTTCAAGCAAACATTTTCTCTTTTTCAGGTAAGACCCGTGCCCTGTTTCAGAACTAGACACCAGACAGAAACGTAAGTCACCATCGCTTGCAGAAGTGACGCACGCAATCCATTTAATACGAGATGCAGGATAAAACGCATCGTCGGCGATCCCTTTGAACTTTGTGCTGAGGTAATGGACCATTAGTACGAGCTCACGCGACACCGCGAACTCGCCTGTTCCCCCATACGTCAATATAGACGTACATTCCTTTGTCCTTAGGTACAACGGTGGAAATAGGACACGCGATCAATTCTTTTCGTTCAGGCTTTTGATTTACTTATCTACTTTATTGAGTTGTACGCAAAAAACAAAGATAAATTCCTTTTAAATATTGTATTACGTTAGGTACGTGAACGCGTCATGTTCGTGAACGGGCGCCGTCGCGTCGGTTGAGACTGGTCATCTCTTAATTGCCAAGGCTTATTTTTAATCTTATTTTTTTAATTGTTTCTTCATTTCTGTTTTTTTTACATTGTTCTCACATATAGAAGCAACAAGAATAATGTACCCAGGATTTTGTAATATTTTTGATTTAAAAGAGTGTCCATGGAGTTTCTTGCCCGTTCTTCTCCATAGAGATCTACGCTTTGGAATGGGCAACTACTTAGCTTCAACTTTCTGACTAACTGACCGACTATATTGAAATAAATGCTTTGAGTTTGAGTACTTACTAAATTAAATGACTACCTAACTATACAAATAAATACAAAAACTAAAGGATAGGTACTTAGGCGTCAAAGTACTTGTCCACATCGCTGTCATCCGGAAATGTAATATTTCTACTTTATAGGAATGTAGGTTCTTAGGTACGAGTATATCCTCTAATTCCTCTACGAATAGTTACAAATCAGAATGATTTTTGCGACTTAAGCGGCCGTATCTTTTTTTTAAGTTAACTAGAAGTTTGATTTTTTCACAGCTTCAAGGGACTGTAGACCTGAGTACATGGTTTTAATTTCAACTCGATACCTCCACGCGTTCGTTGAGATAAAGGGTCTTGACAGACAGACAGTCGGAAAACAAAGTGAGTAAGGGTTCCGTTTTTCCTTTTGAGGTACGGAAACCTGAAAATCAGATCTCACTTGTTAATCCGCGCAACAAGCTGTTACTCTGAATCCGCATTATCAGCCGCCCGTTTTCAACGAAAATCATATGTAATAAAGAGCGACAACTCATTAAAGTATTACTATTCATATTCCTAATCCACTAGCCGCTCGTCCATATTACACAAATTAAATCCTCCTCATTATCAGCCACATCGGAGTCTCTGTTAAGGAAATTGATTACCAGGTACTACAGTAACAAATCTGTGCTGAAACAAATTCCCCTTTCATCGTCCGCGCCGCTAATGATGCCACTACGTCGCACTAGGGAACCGATACACAAATGTACTGTAATTAATTTTGGCCGTAGACTTGAATTTATGCGTTCGCTGCTTGGTGTTGAAAACAGTTTTAATGCAATATGTAAAGCAACAACAACAAGTACTTTAATGGTAACTTTGTTGCAAAAACTTCCTGAAATTTTCTCAGGTGCGCCGTGAAAGTTTTTCTGTCCCTGAAAGCAGGCTATGTTTGTACTTTACTTTATTTTGCCGTCAAAGCACAACTTAATTAGTCAATTACAGGGAATGATTCAGATAATATCATGTTTTAATACTTCCGGCTACGAAAAAGCGCCACAAAAATAAAGTGCATTCATCTTTGGGCCATTATGTAAAGACCCAAAATTTCTATAGTAAGCCAAGCGAATATTCGAAAGACAACAGCTGAAACCCTTGTTTGACAGATAAATAAAATTGCTACTCAGAAAAATGTCGCGCTTAATGTAAAAGAAAATGCCCCGCGGGGTTCTTTTAAACATATGAACGTGCTCCGAAATGAAAACAGACGATGAGAGAGCTCTCACAGTTACATTATGAAAGTTTAACAAAAAGGTCCGTCTTTATACTTTGCATGCGAAGCAGGCAAGCTAGGCTTTACCTTGTTCAGTCACTTGCTAAATCGTTTTCTGTGTATGTATTAACCTTTCAAAGACGACGACGTAGTGCTATGTTATATGATAGTAACAAAGTTATTTCCGTTTTGGCTTTTACCTTGATTTTGTATGATATTTGTTAATACGACCATTCGTTACATCACAAATATAACCGATTTTGAAAGCTGCCACGCTAAAATTAAATTGGGCTGGACACATCTCCCGCATGTCAGACGACCCTCTTAATGGCAAGAGACATCGCGGCAGGCCCAAACGGAGATGGCGGTATGAGCTGGACTCCTTCAACAAGAACTGGTTCTTAGCAGCTTTGAACAGAGAGAAGTGGAAAGAGAGTAAGGAGGCATTTTTGCCCTGCAGTGGGACATCACAGGCTTTTAATAATAATGTAAATAACTTTATTCAAGCAACTCAACCTGTTGAGACTGAAATCTTAATTTAAGTTTAGGTGACTACGTAATTGTGTGTGTAATTAATTATGTAGATAGATACCTATTGTATTGTAGAAGTGGCTATCGCTTGGGGAAAATATTCCTACATCGAAGTTTAGAACTTTACGTAAGTTGTGAACTTCAAAATAGGAACATTTTCCATGGTAGAATATTTTCTGTTAGGCACGCAACCTGAAATTCGAAGAGTCTACTTTTTGGTTGAACCAACTTTACTGCAATTATTTGATTTATTCCTGAACCCCCCCCCCCCCCTCGATCCCCTGATCAAAACAAAAGAGCTTTTAATCATATTCTGCATCCACTTCAAACATGTCAAAATAGCAAACTTTTTGTAATTAATGACGGCCGGGAATTAATTAATTCTCTTAAACTTTTTCTACACAAAAAGTTTAACATTGCCGTGGATTAGATGAAAGTGAGTAAGCAGAGTTTACCATACTGACCCCTGAATCCTCATGTAAATTAGGAGGTGCTCACACACAAAGCGGTGTGATTAATTTTCTCCCGTCAATCCCCTTTCCTCCATGTTCCCTCCATTCCTCTGTGTTGCCCCTGAACTCTTCACATAATGCCCCATTCGTTTCTCAAGTATACTCCGCGCTGATACAGTTTTCAAAAGTTTTGTTTTCGTTGACTTTGCTAACGGTCCTCGAATAAGTTGTAAAAGGGGAGATTTGGGATGTGTGGCGCATCACTAATTTTTGGAGGTCATTGAGTTGGATTGCGCCGTTGAAATTGTAGCATTGAGCTCTTCGTCTCTGCTTTCTTTATTTGTTTTCTGTTCGAAATTATACTTACAAAGGGAGACAGGGACATCGATGCGCAAACTGCGCATCAAACACATGATTCTAGACCTCCTAGTATAGAAAAAGAAAGAAAATACATTTATTTAGCACAGACTAAAAGACACAAAATACACCAGATACATACGTCAAATAAAAAACAAAAAGTACCTAAATATTAAATAAAAAAGGATAAAGTCCGATGTAAAAAAAATAAGCAGGAAAGTGTGCCTCACGGCTGCGCTAAAAAAGGGCCAGTTCAGCAAAAATGCCAGACAACTAGTGCCTGACGCTGGTTTTCAACTGGACCTGGTGTGTGAGGTGAGGTGATGGATGTAAATCAGAAAGTAGAATAGAAATTTTTCGTCGGTTATAAAAAATAACCTGCGGAAAAATGACAAAAACTTTTAACTTCAGAATCAGGTACTGAATCCATGATAGCAGGTTGCACGTCGTTATCCCTGCCATCCTGTATACACTAACTCAAATGTATATTGTATATATGTCACCGGAAAATAACAAGAACCGAAATTTCCTAGGAAATTATAAACTTTCGTAGGATTCTAAACGAGAGATAAATTGTATTATTTTACGCTCACATTTTCGCAAATTGATAAACTTACCGAACTCACGCGTAAAATAATAAGTAAGCAATAACCAAACGCCATGTGCGCCCTGATTGGTTGAATAAGTCACGTGTTCTTTCTCCTTCCTCTCCACTGCCATTGTTCGCCACGGAACATAAACAAACCGATTGCTCATGTGTTTTTGTAAAGTTTTTATTAATGTTGTAACTGTGAAAATAGTTTTATTTTGCTAAGGTTACTAAACTAGACTCATAATTGTACCTAAGTCTATGGACACAAGCATCGCCTCTGTCAACATCGACCAATCAGAAAGCAGTGTGTTACTTACCGTATTTTAAAAAAGCGTAAAATTAAATTAAAAATTTAAAAAACCCCCGACTCAAACAAAAACCTCTAAAAAGTAAAATAATAATATATATTAGCCCTTTAAGTTTAATATAAGTTGCAGGAAATATTTTGATCCAAGCGTCCTTACGTCGGGGGACGGCTAATGAAAATTGGAAGTTAACAGCAGTTATGTTTCTACAATGGCTACATTCATTATTGCTGGGTAGCCTCATCTGTTTGGCGTTTTCATTAGCCGTCCCCCGACATGAGGACGCTTGGATCAAAATATTTCGTGCAACTTATATTAAACTTAAAGGGCTAATATATATTATTATTTTACTTTTTAGAGGTTTTTGTTTGAGTCGGGGGTTTTTTAAATTTTTAATTTAACTTTTATTTCTTGCTTTTTACTTTATAATATTATATTACTAGTAAACATACTATACGATCCACACGTGATTAGCCGAAATCTGCGCAGCTGTACGTACTTTTTTACCACAGTGAAGCGAAGCTGTTAGGTACTCGTGGTCGTTGGCGTTCATTCCATACTAACGTATTCCTCTGTGAATTCGCCATTTCTGGTGGCGGCCATCTTAGATTTGAAATTTGTAATACTGTATAGTATTCTACTGGTCAAGCCCTTTCATTTGATACCCATATTGAGGGAATTGTGAAAAAAGAAATATAATTCACCATTTTGTGGTGGCGGCCATCTTGGTTTTGAAATTTAGCATAGTGTTTGAACTTCTACTTGTCAAGCCCTTTCATTTGATACCCATATTGAGGGAGTTGTGCAAAAATATGTAATCCGCCATTTTGTGGCGGCGGCCATCTTGAACCGATTTTCTTCAAACATAGCTAAGAACACTCGCGACTAATTCACCTTTCAAACAAAAAAAAACAAAATCAAAATCGGTTCATCCGTTCGGGATCTACGATGTAACAGACAGACACACACACACAGACACGTCAAACTTATAACACCCCGTCGTTTTTGCGTCGGGGGTTAATTAACAGCTCTTCTGTGATTAGTCGAACCGTTTAGAATCTTACGAATGGATATCCGTTAGTTTATAAATTTACCACGAGACGTCGCAAATTGACAAATTTGCGAAAATGTGGGCGTAAAATAATACAATTTATCTCTCGTTTAGAATCCTACGAAAGTTTATAAATTTCCTAGGAAATTTATAAACTTGCGGATCTTATTATGTTCCGGTGACATATACATTATATTATTATGGTCTATATTTAGAATATATAAATCTCCTGAAGCTTGAAAATCGTCCCGCAAAAGCATTAATACTCGGAATCACGCTTTAGTAAGTCACACATTGACTTTATCTCTGAATAGGAAGAAAATGTCAGCACATGGGAATACTGAGATCTGAAATGCCTTTCTTAGAGCCACCAAAAGAGATAAGTAACCAGGGTTATCGTATATAGTTGAAGTTTAGTAAGTAACCGATAAATGTTTTCGAATGTTAAACTCCTTAAGTTTTGAGATGCATGATTACTGACTAATGCGTGCACTGGTGGACAGGTCCACTCAATCTGTGTGGTCCTTTCCTCTAAAGACCATTTCAAACACTAATCTATATGGTCTTCACATGATCTGACCAAGATTATGTCTGGATTTTGAAAGAGAGTGTGACCTCTGAATTTGTTTCGTCCTTTCTTCTCAAGTGAGATAGGAAACTTCGACCTCATCTAGTTTTTAAAAATATGATTAACATGTAAAACTGTTTGTACAAACCTACTTACAGAAATAAAAAACTTGATAAATGAACTGCTTGATTTCTATTAATTAAATTAAATTTTATTCAAAAACATCCATCGGTTTCTTACTAAACTTCAACTATGACGACCCTGAACTCGTTTCTTGATTTTTTTCTAATAAACAATTCCAAGAAATTTTTGAAATTTAAACTAGTCTAAAGCCCCCATCAAAGAGATAAAACGGTGTCACAGTCCGGCTTCTGGAGAACGGCTCGAAGGACCCGCGTCACCTGTCCCTGTCGACTTCGACCTTCTTGTCAAGTCGGGAGGTAATCCCTTGAGGAACAAGAAGAGAACTAACTGTCAGCGATGAAAGTCGGTGACCGCAACTTGGTAGGACTTAGAAGTATTCGCGTTTAGGAAAGTTTCTGTCTTGTGTTGCGTGGTACAGTTTCAAAACAGACTGCAAAGACGGCGTTGCGTCATTGAACATACACCGCCCCTACCGCGTGCCTACGAGTATAAAAAAAGAATATTATGACGACACAGGCATAATACAAAGATATAAAAATAGTATTGCACAAGCATAACCATAATCAGCCTATAATGTTCCCACTGCTTGGACACAGGCCTCCTCTCTGTGAGAGGGAGTGGGCCGTAATCTACCACGCGGGTCCAGTGCGGGTTGGTAGATGTCACATGTCTTCGAATTTTTGGTTCTAGAACATGCTGGTTTCCTCACGATGTTTTCTGTTTTGAGAGCAGTGGTGATGAAATAATTTACACAAAGTAAATCGCCTGTCTGGATTCTAACCAACAACTCGTAAATCGCGGCGGTTACCACTGGGCCGCCAATGCTCGTAGTGCACAAATAAGACGCAAATTATGCAAGCCTAATATAAAAAGAAGAAAAATAAACAAAGTAAGAGTTCATGGGTGATTCCCAAATCAGCTAACTTACTTGTAGGTAATTATTGTATTGCCTCCACAGTAGGTATGTAATCTTGTCTTAAATTAAAACCCAAAAGACAACACCAGAACCTACCTAGATACCATACTGACGCAAGGTATCTTCATTTATTGGAATCTAGAGAAATATAGAATATTGAAGTACATTACAATTTCTCTCCGTAATATCCGCCGCGAGTATAACAGACAGACGATATTACACCGCAGTCGAAATCCGAGTTACTGTCCCAGCCAGAACCGAACAGATCTAAATTGTCGTGACGTCTTTCTTAGAAACTAGAGGAGCTACGAACCGAGCGCAGACTTTAATAACGAAACGTTTGTTATTCTAGATATTGTAAGAAAAGGAAAAAAGAAAGAAAAATTGTTTACGATGAAAATTTACATTACAAAAAAAATACATAAAATACACTCTGACAAGGCAATTAATCATTAAAAATGTTGTCCATTGTCACAATTTAAGAGGTATTCCGGTCTTATCCCCTGAACCCCCCTCCACCCCCACCCTCCTCGATCTCCAGTCACAATTTAATTGTCACACCAAAATAAAATCCATTTATAGTTATTTTACCTCTGACAGCAGCAACGAAATAACTACCTTATTATAACGACAGTAAAAATCACTGTGATTTTGACAGACTTGTCAATGGCAACAACCCAATAACATGTTAACTAACAAAGCTCGTATTGTCATTAACAAATAACAACTACGACAAAGTGCAAAGTTCGACGGCTCATCTTGCTATGCTGCTGTCACTGCATGACGCTGACAGAATAGTCGAAGCGGCTCGTTTATCACTGTGATTTTGACAGACTTGTCAATGGCAACAACCCAACAACATATTAACTAACAAAACTCGTATTGTCATTAACAAATAACAACTACCACAAAGTGCAAAGTTCGACGGCTCATCTTGCTATGCTGCTGTCACTGCATGACGCTGACAGAATAGTCGAAGCGGCTCGTTTGCCATACAGGAAAAAAAACATCCTTATTGCAACTGCAAAAAGATCACTGTGATTTTGGCAGTGATGCAGAAGCAGAGGTAAAATAACTGTAGAAGGAGTGTAACAGTCATTATAATGACCTAAAAGATACCCTAGATACCAATTTACTTCAAATGTTCAACCTCAAAATGCCAGTTTTCATTTACGACTTGACCTTTTAGAATTAGCATAGTCACTCGGGAATTTAAAAATTTAGACGTGAAAGTCAACAGAAACCCTAATAGAAATAAGCTTTAGCGATATTGAAATCTGCTTTATTTTTTGGTTGGTTTGATGAAGCACAAGGTTGCATCTATCCCTACCGGTAGCGATAATTGGAAAAAATCTCCAAGTATCCCTACCAGTGGAGATACATCAGTAGGGATAAATGGAACAGGGGGAAAAGCCTACGTTGGGTGGAGTAGAAAATTCGACGTCATTATAATAATTGTATACGAGTAGCTGTAGTACGGTATTGTGTCCAGTAACCGCGGGATGTGCGTTAACGTAAGTATGTGATCCCCATCGCACATCATTTAACTGGGTCTCTGACGTCACACTCAAGGGGTATTACATATTTTCGATTCCATTTCGATTTGCAATATAATATGCGAAAACTTCCGCTTGTCGTTTGAAATTACTCGCTTTTATATTTCGACAATCGGCGTTAGGAGGCACTTCACCCAGCCTGCGGCGATAAAACGCACCTGCGAGATGAGATAAGACAAAATCCGCCGATAACATACCTACCCCTTTATCGAGGTGTTCACACTGATTTATGTCTCTCCAGAGTTCCTGCTGCGAGCAAATGACTCGCATTACAGCAAAATGGCTTCGTTAACCGACTCCACAGCTCACCTCGGTTACGTACAGGTTACTCGTACCTTTGGAATAAGTATTGGGTATATGTCTAGAAATCTTCATGAGATAAAGAGTAGTGATCATAACTCTGGGCAAAATAATTGGTTTTATTACATAAAATATGATTGGGGTAGGTAATCATGACCTGCATTTATTACGTATCAGTTTTCAGTATTACGTTTTCAGGCATCGACGAAAATAAAACGGACAGAACTATACCGAAAAAAATACGAGACGCCTAATGAACAGAAAAGATCAACAAAACTCAATATAAAAATGTGCTAAACTGAACTTTCAAATGTAAATTTGTAAATAGACTACGCTGTGCAAAGGATAATGAAATAAAGAGCCACGACCTGAAAAAGTGGGTATTTGGTAAAATTTGGTATTTCACAAAAAATATTAAAACTTTGAATGATTAATTTAAAATTATTTGTTTTTATAAGTTCCGTGAGTACTTTTGTCAATTGGCATTTACAATCGTTGCTTTCCTATCATGTAAACGGAGCTGGATGTCACTTCCGACGCGGAACATCTTGCTTGTATAGCATCATCCGACAAAGCGATTAATAGCTTCACCATCCGTTGCTTCACTGATCTCAATTTTAACCGAAATTCTTCCACATTCAGACGAACATTAACCATAGCTCATTATTGGGTCAACAAGCCCAATCCCCGGTTGTTTGTCCAACATATCGCCCCGAGACGTTTCTTAGACAGCCAATGAGTCTGATATTGTATGCGGCACACTGACTATTTTAAATAATTTCCCTTGGCGTTTAAGAAGGCAATTTGTCAACGTCGTAGAGCGGAGGCACTCCATGTGAATTGTGATGCAGAGCGAATTGCCCTCAGGCGCGCCCACCATAAATAACTTCTCTCATTGAATACACTTTTTATACAACCTCTTTCCATTTCATATATTAGCTGATTTCCTGATTACTTCCTTCATGAACGAATTTATAAATAATTCAGCAAATACGAGGGATCCTCTTGAAAACCCCCAAATATGTAGACTGAGAAGAGAATTCGCTCGTCACATGTTTGTCTTAAAACAGAATAAAATAAGGCTCACACACTCTTGAGCATCATCGAAAGTCCCTTCACTGATATTCATTCCTTGAAAAAGCAAAGTATTGAGAAAACAAATTGTTAGAATTACAAAAAATTATTACTCGTATTCAATCTCAAACAATAAAACGAAAATCTAAAACATTCTCTAAACAAAATAAATTTTTATCGGCTCGCGTTATTTCATATAGGTACCATATAATATAATAAATGTATAATATTAAAGTTTTATCAGTTTTTGTTTTAATTTTAAAAATGTATTCGCGGTAACATTATTACCACAATGTAAATAATGTGATGTAATTAATATTGAAACAAAATATTTTCACTATGCACCTTTTCAGTACCGACCGTCATTCAAGTCACCTTGAATTATCATTATAATCCTGTCAGCAACTGATTTGAAACTATTGATTGTACGTCCGAGTACTTCGCCCTTACTTTTAACATGATTTGGATCTTCATCTACCGCAGTTGGAGTTCAATAACATCAAGGTTTTGTCCTTTCTCTTTTTTATTTTACTAGAGACGGTCATACATATACGACTTCAATTTATGAAGTCAGCGACTAAAATCGATTCACACTCCAGTAGTTTATATCTTAACTAGCAAACCTGACAGACGTTGTCCTGCCCGAACAGCGCCACATACCGGGTCTTTATTGTGAATCTAAACCATCCAGGGACCCACTCAAGCACACACAAAATTTTATCAAAATCGGTCCAGCCGTTGAGGAAGAGTTTAGTGACATACACACGTAGAGAAGAATGATGTACCCATATAAAGATTATTGAACTTAATTATCTACAATCGGAACGAAAGTAAAATTACAAGAATATTAAATCTTAGCTATGCTTTGAAATGCTGAAATACAATGTATCGAATAATTTTGTATCAATATAGATAACGTGTACTTACCTAAAAGTAACAGTGTTAATCATTTACCTCTGACCGTACTTACTGGTGTTTTTAACTCTTATTTTAATTATCCTGCCCGTCAGCGTGATCTTCAAAGCATCTACAACGTATTTATACATCGTTCTGACAGGGTTATTACCAGGGAATGAGCTCTTTTTATAATTTTAAAATCACTGAACATTGTACGTGCAGATAACATCAAAGTAAATTGCACAGAGCAAAAACGTTCCGCAAACTTGCCATAAAAATAAAATGCGGCTAGTTTCTATTGTTTCAACTAAATAGTTTTTCCTGGAACTTTCCTACCATAGCTCCTAATTAAACTCTTGACAGTTCTACTTGGGCCGCAATCTTGGCTTTTGTCTTAGAAGATCCTGTTGGAGGAACGAAATATTTGTTGTTTTTATTAGCTACCAACCGGAAGTTAGAAAATACGTGAACTTTGCAACCGTAGCTTTAAATTTTCATCCATACTAATATTACGAGTACAAATGCGAAAGTATGACTGTCAATAGACAGTCACACTTTCGACACCTCTTCAAGCTTAAGCTAGCTTGTAAGTGTATTACTAACTTAGTTTGTAAGTATATTGTTACTAACACTATGAGTCTTTGTTGCTTGAAATTAAATTATTATTATTATTTCCTTTATTTCACTATATACATATAAATTATATTTTTAAATATTAGTATAAAAAATATATAAAAACATTTAAAAATATAAAAAATAGTAGCCCACCGGTATCGGGAACAGGGTCCAAGCTACCGGCGGTCAGGGCTCCAGAGAGAGGAACCTCCTGACAATGCGAGCCGTGTCCAGAAGTACCGCTTTCTGGATCAAGCCCTTGATCCAGCTGCCCAACGTGAGCCTCCTCAGGTGTTGGTCGAGGCTCTTGGCAATCAATCCATTGGCTGTGACGACTATCGGCACAATGATTGCTGAGTCAACATCCCACATGTCGACAACCTCGCGAGCCAAGTCAAGATACTTTATTATTATTATTATTATTAAACCGCTGAACCGATTTAGATGAAATTTTGTATAGAGATAGTTTGAGACCCGGGAAAGGACATAGGATAGTTTTTATCCCGATATTCCCACGGGAAATTTATGCGGGTGAAACCGCGGGGCGCTGCTAGTATAAAATATGTCTTCTAGGCAGAAGACATAATTCATCATCACTTCAGCCCGGAATCACCCATTGCTGGGTATAGGCCTCCCCGTTCTTCTGCCATACTTTCCTGTTTTGTGCGTGGTATTTCCCGCGACTTTGACGATATCGTCAACCTAACGCGCTTTTGGACGACCCTGGTTTCTTTGGCCTAACCTTGGCCACCTTTCGGTCACAGCTTTACTTCATCGGCCATCTCTTCGTCTAGTTAGATGTCCTGCCCTTCGTCTAGACGGATTTCGGTGTTACGCACTCGGTCTAGTTGGGTTATGCCAAGTATGGCTCGCTCCATGGCCCTTTGTGCTACTCGTATGCGGTGGACAGTCTCCTTTGTGAGCGTCCACGTTTCGGCACCGTAGGTCATTGTTGGTTGTTGTTTGTTGGTTGGAAGGCATAATTGGCTGTACATAAAACACGTACGGCTGACAAAATACTTTAGATGACCTAACAAGAACGTTAGTGATCCTTTATCTAAAGAAAAAAAAAGTAGATTTAGTATTCACAACTCGTGCACGCTTCTCAACCTCAAACAAATTTATTTCAATATTTTATTGTACAAACATGCAGAAAGACGACGAACAAAAGAGTCTTTGGTCAACTGGACCCACTCGAACTGGACCCGCGGGTCCAGTTGACCAAAGGAAAAATTTTCTATATTTTTATTGGTCAACTGGACCCACTGTCAAAATTAGACAAACATCTTTTGTTTTAAGCTACCCATGGATACAGTCGAAACAAAAAGACAATGGCACGAATCTGGTACAGAATCTACGAGTACCTCAAAATCTAAAGATAAAGATAAAAGATAAAGATAATTTATTTGTGAAACCATCGTTTACATAACATTTTTCTGTTAGTAGATTTCGGATCTTATTTTTAATTTGTTTTGTTGTCATGGCTTTATATGACTGTGGTATTTTGTTGTATATTTTCGGGGCCATACAAAAAAAGCTTTTCAAATTCAAATTCAAAATGATTTATTCGGGACAACTAGATCCACCGGTTAGTATACAATAACTTAGAAACTATTATTAGTACTTAAAATACAATAACAAAGAACAACACACATCCATCAATAAACATCACAACACAATTCACACATAAAAAAAAAACACACACACAAGGCACCTGTGCTGAGACACCCCGCCCAGACAAGATAACCAACAAGGAGATACCTCCCTACAAGATCATCAGACGAACGAAATGCCTCAACACAGGTGCACGCACATTTTCAGCTATAGTTTTCAGAATGCTGTTGTGACTCCCCCGCACCCTCCTCATAAGAGACACGACTTTTTTCCGAATGACGGCATAAAAACCGTCAGTGTGAGCCTGTGCGAACATTTCGGAGGCACTGCAGAAACGAGGAAGTCCCAACATCATCCTGAAAATATTATTGTATTGGACGCGCAGTGTGTCCAGGGAATTTTTGGTATAACTAACCCATAGACTACCCGTGTACAGACCCTGACAATACGCTTTAAATAGTGTGATCTTGACTTGGTCCGTACAGCGGGCGAATCTACGGGCCAGCATGTTGCCACGGACTGACAGAGCTCTGCGCTCCCTCTCTATGTCAACATCATCCTTAAGGCCGTCGGTAAGGTAATGTCCAAGGTACTTAAACTGCGACACCCTATCCAAGTTAACACCATTCAAAGTAATATACCCAAAATATTATATCGTAGCGTAGAAGTGATGCCACCAATCCATGAAAGGCCATCACTAAAGCATCTGGGTTAACTTCTGAGGACAGTTTGTACAAGACATACGTGACTGAGCTCAGTTTTTTGTTTATATAAGGTCAACTTTTATCAAGTACAAAAATTTAAACAGAACGTCTATCCATACGATAGGAATATGGCTCTAACATTTTATTTCAAATAATCAGGCTAGTTTTTATTTTCAGTTTTTCTAACATAAAAATTACAATATTTTAAAAAGCATACTGTATACCGACTCAGTTGTTCGGGTCTGCACCCCCAAAAAACCCAGGGTCATTTAACCCGGTATTACGTCATCGCTCGGACTGCATTGACTAAGACTGTGACACACGTTAAGAAACGATTTTAACCTTTGCGTTAATCTATCGTATTTTAATTTTCCATCACACTTTTTCAGGCTTTGGACTAACAATATAATACAGTTTGTTATTTTTTTTAGTATTGAATTAATGTAAAAATGTTAACAACTTACCTAACTTTTTGCATTAACTTGGCGTGTTAAAAATAGTCAAAATTCATTAACAGATTTACACTTATTTACACAATTTACTAGTTATTTACACATATCACATCAATACTTGTTGGACGTGACGCCCTTGTGGTCGCACACACTGTCTAGCGCGATCGAGACAATGCCTCCGCACTTCAGTAAGCACTTGATGGTCACTGGACATCACGTTAAATGCACTCACAATTCGCGCACGTAATTCTTCCACAGTACGGATTGTATGACCGTCGTTCCCATACACTAGGTCTTTGGCCCTACCCCACAGGCGCGTAATCCTCAGGCAGCAACTCCTGGATCCGAGTGAAATGGAAGGGATGGTAACCTTCACTGCGCAGGAGCTGCCACACGTAATTCTGGCTTACGCCAAACACATGGGCAGCGTCTCCGATGCTCGCCACTGGGTGCCGGTGAAAGAAATCCAGCACCTCCTCTTCAAGCAGCACTGGGTGTCGTGGCCTCCCCGAGTCAATACGACGAGGCTGGAAGTTCTCACTCTCTCTGAAGTGCTGCACGGCTCGAAGAATGGTGCGAATATTGACCACTCGTCCAAACCTCTGGGCGTACAGTTCTTGTGCCCGCAACATTATTTCACCTGCGTCGTGATAGCACATAGCCATATTTATGTATTCTCGGGATGAATACCGATACGGCATTTCGAAAATTTTCGCACAAACAACACGCACAATTCGGTAACTTGATTTTGGCGAACTGAAAGACAATCTCCAACTCTGAATGCCAGCCGCGCAAGGCGGGTGCAGCGGGTGCAGCAAGCGGGGGACACGCCGCCGCCGCACGTGTGCAGGCGCAACCATTGTTATCTGCCTAGAGTACGTTAGCCATTAATACACAGGTTGTTGTTATTTGAATTTTTAAACAAAATGGTTTTTGGTGTTTTTCTTGGAAACTAGCGTATAGAAAATATAATTTTTTTTTTTTAATGTCTATCTTTAGTTATTGGATCTGTCCTTAAAATTTTTGTACTTGATAAAAGTTGACCTTATATATTCAATGTGCGCTTTCCAGTTCAGTTTTGCGTCTATCATTACACCAAGAAATTTTGTGTCGTCGACTTTATTTAATACTGTGTCATTGTAGAGGGCTTTAATGTCAATATCACCATGTACCCGTTGACTAAAGTAAGATTAGGGTCATGTGGTAGTCAATAGCATCAGGCAGGTCATTGATATATAGGATAAATAATAGAGATCCAAGCGCGCTCCCTTCTGGGACACCGTAAATAGGCGTTCGCTCGCCAGATATGTAAATTGGTGGTGAGGTCAAACTGAAAATCCAAGATGGCAGATGTGAAAAATTATCAAATTTTTCATCATGGGTGTTGATTTCTTGGTTTTCTAGGGTGCTAAAACCGATGGTGAGGTCAAACTGAAAATCCAAGATGGCGGATGTGAAAAATGTTCAAATTTTTCATCATGGGTGTTGATTTCTTGGTTTTCTAGGGTGCTAAAACCGATGGTGAGGTAAACTGAAAATCCAAGATGGCGGATGTGAAAAATGTTCAATTTTTTCATCATGGGTGTTGATTTCTTGGTTTTCTAGGGCACTGAAACCGAAATAGGCGTTCGCTCGCCAGATATGTAAATTGGTGGTGAGGTCAAACTGAAAATCCATGATGGCAGATGTGAAAAATGTTCAAATTTTTCATCATGGGTGTTGATTTCTTGGTTTTCTAGGGTACTGAAACCGATGGTGAGGTCAAACTGAAAATCCAAGATGGTGGATGTGAAAAATTTTCAAATTTTTCATCATGGGTGTTGATTTCTTGGTTTTCTAGGGTGCTAAAACCGATGGTGAGGTCAAACTGAAAATCCAAGATGGCGGATGTGAAAAATGTTCAAATTTTTCATCATGGGTGTTGATTTCTTGGTTTTCTAGGGTACTGAAACCGATGGTGAGGTCAAACTGAAAATCCAAGATGGTG
Organism: Amphipoea lucens; assembly: GCA_947508005.1. Lineage (NCBI taxonomy): Eukaryota > Metazoa > Arthropoda > Insecta > Lepidoptera > Noctuidae > Amphipoea > Amphipoea lucens. The sequence goes on along the minus strand of OX382362.1, from coordinate 6,469,244 downwards.
GATGTGAAAACTTTCAAATTTTTCATCATGGGTGTTGATTTCTTGGTTTTCTAGGGTGCTAAAACCGATGGTGAGGTCAAACTGAAAATCCAAGATGGCGGATGTGAAAAATTTTCAAATTTTTCATCATGGGTGTTGATTTCTTGGTTTTCTAGGGTGCTGAAACTGATGTGAGGTCAAACTGAAAATCCGAGATGGCGGATGTGAAAAATGTTCAAATTTTTCATCATGAGTGTCGATTTTAGCACCATCGGTGAGTTAAGAGGTATGACCCAACTGCTTCGCCGGGAGTTCTTAAATGATCCTAGAGAAATAATTGAAATATAACAAATCCACCCCAGCATTGGAGCATAGCAAACTAATGTGGAAAAGGGTTGCAGGTTGCAGAGAGATAGTATTTTAGGGCCCCCTGCATTGATCTATTAATGAAGTTGTATTCTAGCTAAAAAAAAAACATATTATCATTTAAAATGGTCGATTTTTGAAATAAAGTTTAACCGGGATCACGAAATCGTAATAAAAAGAAAATGTTTTGATAATGCACTCAATTGATTCCATTCCCGATAAGGTCGTCAGTGTAATAAATACGTGTATTGAAGCGTATTTAACGATTTTATATAATAAAAAAATAATAAAAAAAAAAACAAATTATAATTATACCTAATTACAGTTGGAGGTGGTAACAAAAACTATTTTTATTAAGTAGAAAAATTTACCATTAACGCTGCAGTAGGTCCTCCTGTATTTAATCCCATTTTTAAGTTTGCTTACTCTCGCGTAGTTTAAAAATCAACGTGAAACGTATTGCAGTTTTTGGTTTCTTGTCAGTTTGGACTCTAGTGTTGTTACTCTGTAATTAACGGTCAGGCACTCGATTGGCTCGATCACAGAACATAATTATATACCCATCCCGATTATGTAGTTCGAAAACTCAATTCAAGTTGAATCTAAAATATCATGTACTACCTCCCTCCAGTACCTACCCTAAATTCAAACCTAGCAACAGTGTGTTTGAAAAGCACACAAAAAAAAATAAAGGAAAGAATAATAGCAAGATCCAGAATAAAGCAACCGTTCTATATTGGTACCTAAGTATTTCAGTCAGTATCACATGAAATATATAATATCTATTGCCTGGTTTATTACCGACTAGTACTACTACATCAAGTGGCAAATCGAGAGAAAATAAACTCGAGGCTTTATTTTATTTAGAGTAACGAGTTACATATAATCAAGCCGCAGCACTATCTGACACTATTAAAAAGATAAGTGTCAAGACTGTCATGTCAAGTGACAACATTTCATTAATTTATTTATTCCGTTTCTTTCGAATTGCATGAAATTGATATTTCTGTTTTCCTGTGTGTAATTGAAGGATTTTAATGAACATGGAATCTTCAAGACGGTACAGCATGTACTCCAGAAGAATGTTGTGTTAATTGTTGAGTAAGATTTCAACTGAACTGTTCGCGTTGGCTGTTGTGCACATGTTAGAGCTCTTGGACATGGTATCAAGATGAGAAGTGGAGCGACCTGCATAATTTTAGATGAAATACTATTTACTTTTATGTCGTCAGACGTTGAAATTGATATCCTACATAAAGTTATAAAAATAATTTGAAAATTATGTGATTTTTGATTTCATGAACCGTTATTCCTACTATTTATTACTGAACAGTGCACTATTTTACTAAATTATAAAACCGAGGCCAAACTTCTCACTAAACAAGAGTTATTTTAGTGTGTTTTAGGGTATGATGGTATTTCTCAGCTAAGACATCTAGGGAACATAAACATGCGGCTTTTAAGCCTCTGTGGCACTGAATTAAAATTGTGCAATGAGTGGCGTGGGTCATCCTGTAGCTTCGCCCTTTCGATGCAGCTGGGTATAGTCCTGCGAATTTCTGGAGGCGCGATGCGAGTCAGTGGATACAGCATTCGCAACGGGGTCGGTTTTAAGCAACCAGTAATAATCATTAATGTCTTATTTAGAGCTGTATCCACTAACTTATCGTGGGCTGATCGGTTCCATACTGGACAGGCCTGCGGAGAAACAAAGCGCCATTCCAGTTGTTCGCAGGACTTGAGCAGATGCCACCCATCTGGTGGAAGTTAGGCGACGGAGTAAGTGATTTCTGGTAGGTATGCACTTTCTGTTTGACATTTTCGCAGTTTCTCCGGAAGTTAGGGGACCTATCCACTCCTCGGGGTAGGTCTTAAGTAAGTATTCCTTGAGCCACCTGCTCCAAAAAATCTTAGAGAGGCGAAGAGCCTTTTTCCACTTTTTTCTTAACGAAAAAACTCCGTCGTCCAGAGAGGTAGGTAATTGCTGATTTGATGAGCTGCCTATTAAAAAATGAAAAGGTGTGAGGCTTTCATATTCACAGCTGCAACATACATATATGTCAAAGGCCTCGAATCAGACGTCTGCGTTACCATGGACGATATTCTTCCTACGATACGTCGGTGCGGGCTGGAGGCCAATTCTCAAGCATCTCGCATTCGTTATTGTCGTTCGATTCGAACTTTTCTCTCGAAACAATCAAGCCGAGCTATTCTCGCAGGAAAGACACGCGACATGCCTTAGTTTACATGCGACATATTTATGTAAAAGGAATTTTGTCATCTGATTATCATATTATGATATACCTATTATTATTGTATTACAACAGGGCCATCAAGCATGATGGGGTTTTCGAAAGCATTTCAAACAATAAAGATTTCAAACGATATTTTATTTTTTTCAATATAAAACATAACTAACACAAACAATACATTATAATAATCACTAGTGTATATGAATGGTCGGCGTCATGAGTCGCGCGCTGTCCGCGAGCTTAGGAATCGGCGGACCATTTCACCTCTCGCCCAATATCTTCATGAACTTGAATGCGGCAATTTGAACACAAATAAATTTGAATTAATGATGTGACGATACTCCTAATGCGACCCTCAGGGTAAAAATTGTTTTCGCAAGGATTTCTCAACAATCTTTTAGGATTTTGTAAAGTAATGTAGCCGGGTCACGTAGGTATAGCCACGTCATTGGAACAACATGCAGCAGGACGGTCCAGTTGGTTCAGTACCGCACTTTACGACAACCACAATTCCTCTTCTTCTTTTCCGTCTTGATAAACCTTGATGTTATTGTGGTAGTCATCAGCTTACTTATAACATTTGCAGTAATTCTGTTTTATTTTATTACTTAATTTATGTTGATAACCAATGTAAACAAACTACGATTTTGACTTTAATTTGATGTGACAAATATAATTGACATTGACAAATCAGCAACGGCCATGCATTCCGTTGTAACAAATACTAAGGAGGACTTATTTTAATGATAATAGTAAAATAAAAAAGAAAGAAAAAATTAGAAAGCTACATTATCACAGAATAACATAGGCTATAATTTATTTTTTTCTGCACTAATATTATAAAGAGGAATAAAATTCTATTACATATTATATTAGTAATTGATATCTTCCGGACCTCACTACGGCATCTCAAAATCCTGTAACGTTGTTTTAGCTCATTGCAGACAGTAAGTAAGTAAAAATAAGTAAATAAAAATTAAGTGTACCTAATTGAATAATATTATGTATATTTTAAGTCATAGAAATAAAACTAAAAGATTCGGCTTTACTCCTTAACTGTACTAATGATGAAATTTGACAGCGGGTCCAGTCGACCAATTCAAAATTTGACTTGGTCGACTGGACCCGCGGTTCCAGTTCGAGTGGGTCCAGTTGACCAAAGACCCGAACAAAATCCCTTCACGTAGAAAAGTTGAAGTAAATAATATACTATAAGATTATAATAAAACATGATATTATAAAACTGAGATCAAAGGAGCTTACTTTGAGAGACAAGCAACATGAGCTGAATGTCGCGGAGGCGCGCAGGCGACATCTTGTCTCTTGAAAGGCACATTTTTTGTTCGCCACTAAATTGTCTGTAAACAACGAAAACTATTGTGACGTCGCTCACGTAATGGCTCTAACACATTCTTGAGACATGTTCAAGCCGCTTATATCATCCTTTTCTAAACAATACTACATTTTTGTTGCGGTTACGGTTCACGAACAAAGCTTTTTTACAAAACTCTTTTGAGCTTCACAGAGAAAATTTAAATGAAATGTTTTCAGGTTTTCTCACCAAAATGACCATAACATCTGGGAAAACTGCATTTTCTGTACAAATGATTGTTTTATTGTTGCTCTAACTACGCCGCTGTAAGGCCGTAATAGTGCATTTGCCGTTTACGCCACAACGCCCGCACTAATGACTAGGCGAGTACAAGAATTAAGTAAATATTCCCCGACTCTGCTTTTGAATAACTAAGTATACATTGACGTAACATTGTAGTCATCATTTGAATGGAAAATAAAAGGCTACACTTCTAATTGAACTTCAATCAATCCTTTTTAAGTACGCAGTAAAAAGAACCCGCGACCATGTGGTTTGTATTTACGCTACCAACTCAATTAACTGGCCTGACTTACCACAGCCTGCAACTATTTAGGGCTAAATAAGCGAATGATCCAGATGTTAGTCGACAGAGCGCAGACTACATGAAACAAGCACGTTAATGTGATGAAAAAGAAACTTGTTTATGTTTTTGTAACGGTAATTTTATTTACTAAATACGGCCAGATGCTCACGGTACACAAATATGACCGGTATTAAGGTTAGGCGTCTGTTTATTTTCATATAATTCCGCTGCGATAATTCTGTGTAGTTCAAAATATCGGCAGGTAAGGGCGGCGTGTGTTCGTACGCCGGCTGCCTCCTCAAGCATGCAAGTATTTGCAGAATGCCTGAAGGAATTTTTCGATTAAGCCGCGTCCCACTGGCAAGAACTCTCCGTCATTGTATTAAACATGACTCGACAACACCTAGCTTTAGGGTTACTTTTTCTCGGATGAAATTCGCCTCAGTAATTCCCTTTTTTGTACAAACATTTGAAAAGAAAAACTTTTTTAATTTGATTAAAGTGTCTAAAGTAAAAATGGAAGACATATTTTGATCGTTCATTCGTGGCTTCACGGTAAATTTTTTCCCGAAGAGATAAAGTTCCCTGAAGGTAGGAATAAATACTTTTATTTACTTTTACTCAAAATCCGTGTAATGGTGATAATCTCATTGAATAGGAATAAGAACCTTGACCCGCTCCCTTACAAATCGTATAAGAGGATGAACGTGGGGAAAGAAGGAATGAAAAGTTTTTAGTTTCTGCGAAAGTTCATCGGAATTGCGGTTGAAATTCCCTTAGTTCTAGTTGGGCACGTGCCAAATGAGAATTCTCCGCAAATTAAATACGCAAATAGATGAATTCGCTCTTTTATATTACTTGTAAGAATGGCCATTTATGAGAAAATTATGTTTTTAGCAAATCGTCGACTGAAAAGATAGTTTAATTTTAATGGATCTGTGTTTTCGGTGTTGCTAATTGGCTAAAGGAGTCTACTATCTTTTCCTTTCTTAGTACCGATACATTAATTTCACGATTGACTAGTTGGATATTAACAACATTGCTGAAAAATGTAATCTTATTACTACCGACTAACTTTCAGTAATGCCATAATTATGCAGCCAGATAGGTCCCTTCGCCAGATAGGTACCTAACTATGTATTATTACTATATCTGCGATAACGTTCCACAATATACAATTCAAATCAGTCCCTAATCGAGATCCTGTGTCCAATACACAGAGTTAATTATCACGTTATCATCGTCACATGAAGCACCTTTGGGAAATCAATGGGTCAAAAGTTAGATTGCGTGAAATTGATAACAGGCCTTATTAGAATAATTGTGCGATGGAACTTTGAATGGGCAAGCATTTAATAAACTTATGGTACCTATGCAGGGTGGTCAAAATAGTGACGTTAAGAAAAAAAAACACATTCGTGGGGTATCCGAAAACACCCCATGTATGTTCCGCGATTTTTGATAGGTTAGGAGATATGAATATTTTTTTAATTTTGGAGAAATTCTTCGGGGACATTAAAAATTTATAACTTTTTACGACAAGCTCTTTTTATGTTTTTTTTTTGCGATGGTACTATCATGAAATACCCTTTCATGTATAAAAAAATTATCTTCCTAACATTAGTGCAAGGAATCAATTTTTTTTTACTGACGCCATTATTTGGACCAGCCTGTATAAACATAAGCTGCACACATGACTGAAAGTTTGACAAGCCTGCATGAAAACAACGTAGGTAATGTATGTAGCCACAGATCGCTATGGCTAGAAACTCTGGTATAGAAACTCCACGAGAAGACATGTAACATAAACAGAAGGGGGAAATTGGTTGATGCAGAAGAAAAAACTTGACGTATGGTATGTGATTGTAAGCAAATATTCGTTTTTTCGATCGAAAGTGATAGCGATTTGAATAATACAGCTCGCGTGAAACTCGAAGACGCGACGGCGACGCTCTCTCATAAGTCAAAGAAAGCCGTCTGTCAGCCACAGCGACACTTCTCGTTTGATATCGACTCCAAACAAATCAAACATGTTTTGGTTACATCATGACGTTGATGATGAAAACTTCGCTATCCAACTTGTAAAGCTGCGCACCGAATTTTACTGCATTAAATTTTGTATGTTGATTTTATTGAAAATCGGATTCATTTCACAATTGAAGCTGGTCACGCGTATGTAAAACGTAGCTGAACCAATCGTCACCAAAAGCCAATCAGCCAATGATTGCGATTCCTGAATAATGAACCAATATGGTTACAGCATTATGTACACCGACGTGGTTTGAAATATTTCAGTCATCAGTGTTTTTTTCAAGTCAGTATTTCATCATTTTATTAATAAAAATATATTGTTTATTAAAAGCTTAAGCAACACGAATTTAAGTTTTTAATGTACATTTTAAAAGCTTAAATAATAATGAAAGTGGTAATATCTCAATAAAGCTGTTTTTATTTTAAAATCATATTTTACTCTATACCTACCAGTTAACTTTACATCCTTATTGTACATATCGTATTTACAAATGATAAATGATTTATTTTCTGTAAGTAGGTTTGTACAAACACTACACTGATTGTTTATTGCAATAATCTCATAATTAGTCAAAAAATAAAAAACTCACATACAAGTCACTTAGATTGTTTTGGTTTCAGATTTCCCAACCTTGAGCTTTAGCTTATTGATCGGTGGAATGGGCACAATACACAACATCAAGGCGGCTATAGAAAAGGCAAAAAAGCGAAATTTTGTACCAAAATAACTCCCGCCCACAAACATCGAACTACCCTCCTAGTAGGAGTAAATCTGGTGCTCAGGGAGCTTTATTTTGTTTAACAAGCTCTCGGATTTAATACATTTACATTAAGGATTTATATTTTATTTTCTCTAGGGATATTCAATTTTTATTCCACTGGAAGGTTTGGCTATCCCATTAAATTATACAAACGGCAATTTTAGTTCGTTCATTTATATAAAGTAAATGGTCGGGAAACGCGAAAACGAGCGTCCTAATCGAAATTTTGAAGTTAAAATACCCTGGAGACAGTTTCGAGGATTCCCACGCCTGTCACGTTGGTTGTAGCTGTGTAACGCTGTGATTACGCCGACGTCAAGAGAGTTACGTCCATTGCTCGCTTTGTACGGAACAGGTTGATCAGTGTAGTCAGTAATGCAGCAATGGAGGTATTTGTCACTGTTGGATAGTCTGCGTATACGGGCAGGGTAGCGTTTGTATCGTTGTGTAGGTAATTATTCAATGAGCAATCCATTACATTGCTGTCCGTTTTGGAAATTAGTTTGTGTGACGATTTAGCAAGCTATTACATAATTGTAGGACTTATTTTTCTTGCAAAATGAAATAAAACAAGGGGAGCGCCATATACCTATTGTGTTTAAAAATAATAGTTAGTGCAAATGAAATCATGCTCGTGTAAATTAAGAAGCCAAAAATAGAAGCCCTTTAGAACAAAACTAAACGTATTCTTTCTAGTACAAATTACACACATTAATAATAATTTAAACAAGCTGTACGGTGCGAGGTAGAATTAACCGCTCCACACTTTCCTCTTCAAATAGTCCAAGAGTCAAGCAGTAAATTTTAAACGATATTTACTTCTCAAATATAGCTCTGAGATTCGTTTAAAAACAGAGCAATGCACGCATTAATGGTCTCATAGTACGACGTAAACTTCGGAATCGTAGGAACACTGAGTGGGGTGTAATCTTAGTTCGTTTTGTCATAGAATAAGAAAGTTGTATAGAAGTGACTATTAAAAAAAATATCCTAACCTAACTAACTATAACTATTACTAAACTAAAACATGGCGTGGAAAAATTCTTCCTCATCGCTGTAATGTACATAGAGACAAAGACCCCAAAAGAAAGGGGTCTCTGGCTAAGGTAGAAACCGGCCCTTGGGTTACGGGAAGTTTATTTATTTATTTTATTATTTATGTACACACAGTAAAATACAAAGGATATGATGGGAATTTCCTTTGTAAATTACCAATTACTTTTGATCTGCTACGAGTCGCGTTCGGTCGGCCAAATTCAAATTCATAATATTTCATTTCAAATAACCTACATGGGCACTTATGAAACGTCAGAAGCTATGTGCACGGTGGATCCAATTGATCTTTTCCTATGGAGAAGAGCCGACAAGAAACTCCACGGTTACTCTTTTTAAACAGGGATCTAAATTCTTTCGATACAATCCTGACTGTGTTGGACGTATCTTACGTCCGACAACTTTATCACGATTTTGACTGCGTTTGAACCAGCACTCTAATTGCGTAACAGCATAACACACACACACATACACACATAATCAGTCTATAATGTTCCCACTGCTGGGACACAGGCCTCCTCTCTGTGAGAGGGAGCGGGCCGTAATCTACCACGCGGGCCCAGTGCGGGTTGGTAGATATCACATGTCTTCGAATTTTTGGTTCTAGGACATGCCGGTTTCTTCACGATGTTTTCCTTCACCGTTTTGAGAGCAATGGTGATGAAATAATTTACACAAAGTAAAGCGCCTGTCTGGGTTCGAACCTACGACCTACAACTCGTAAGTCGCGACCGTTACCACTGGGCCACCACTGCTCTACACAGCATATCAATCTGAATAATTTTGCTAATTCATTGCTTCATATGTTTGAAACTTTTGTCTGCTCAACAACGTAAATAACGCAATGAATGTCGTTGAACTGTCAAAATGAAAGCCATTGCTACTGTTAGTGTGTTACGCAATTACCCCGCAGAAGATCCGTTTCTACAGGTGAGTGATTTTTATCGAAGCGTAAACATTAGGAACCACTTTAAAAAAAATCGGCAATCCCACGTAAAACAAAAAAAAATGAAGCAAGGAGAAAATTTCGGAAAAAAGATGAATGCATAGATTGGGGGCAATTCAGATAACCATAGATAAAGCCTTCAACATTTTTTTAGACTAGTTCTCAGCCTTCTTGTTAAAATTATTATTCTATGGTTCCCTAGTAGAAGCAGACAAGATGACCATTCCCAGTCGGGTTGGATCGCGCCCAACTGCTAGCAATTAGCAACGGATCGACAGTCACGGTAATGGTTGTCATTCACTACAGAAGACCTTTTTTATCGAGTGGTGGATCTTATCTTATGTAACAATAAATTAGGGTCTAATGTGCGTGTAGGTACTTGTTTGATATGGGTAATCAGGGTGTCATTATCGACGACGGCACTGTTGAAGTCGGTTAAAAAATGTTTAGATTTGTACTAAAACACTTGTTATTGAGGTTTATGACAAGGAAATAGGTTATTTATTAAATTAATTTTAAAAACAGGTTCTGTCTGTTTCTCCTTCCTTTGGCAGTTGTCTCAACGCCGGCGAGGAAGCGATTAACTATCGGCTATTTTCTCGCTCAAGAAACGTACAATAGATATACATTCCGTGCGGCGAGGACTCGCTTCACTGGTTTGTCGCTGAGCGATAAGAGCTATCAAAGATAATACTCGCTCAGCGATGCTCGCTTGGCGGTCAGAGCTCACGCCGAGAGACCAGCCGACCGACCGAAACCACTGTGAGACTAACCGCCCCGAGCGAGTGGCGCGAGTAATCGCCCGTCATACTTGGACACTCGCTGATAGCCCAGCGACAAATCTATCGGAACTACACACTCGCTGCTCGCTGCTCATCAACTCGTTTTCAGTTGCTAGTTCTAGGTACTCGCTACTCGTTCGACAACTGCCTTAAAAAGTATTAAGTTTTCTTGTTAGTTTGACAAACACTTTTTCGAATGTAAACGTGACCAACATCCTTTTCACACGAAACATTAGTGAAACCGACACCCAATCTTCATCTATCTATCATAATAAACACAATACTTAACGCTCGTAGGAAGGAAGATGCTGCCTGGTGTATATATGGGACACCCGGAAGCCATGTAAACATAGTTCGCCATTATAATGTCATTGGGACCGAATAGCTTCGCTGATGTATACCCAATGAATATTGTGGCTCGTGGCTTGCCTGATGACAATATTTTGTAACCGAATTACATTTCCCTCTCGTCTTTCCTTTATAGAGGACTGAGGAAGTCTTTGGAAGCGGATTTGATTAAAGTAGACTGTTGATTATTAATTAAGTTACTTAGTTTTGGATAAGGAGTGTTTGTAGTTTAAAATACAAGGTGGCAGGGACATCGACGTCCTAATTGAAACTGAACATGAATTCAGCACATGATTAATAAAATTGCTATTCCATACATTTAAACCGCGTAGATATTTTTACTGCGCTTTTCTATGCAAACAGCTGTTTTTTTTTTTTTATAACCGACGAATATTTTCTGATTTTTTTGTGGTGGAGTTTATGGTTTCAGTTTGCGCGTGGATGTACCTGCCACCTTGTATAGAAAGAAAAAAAGAAAGAAAGAAAAAAAACAAGTTTAGGTAACGTTTTGGTTTAGGTACACTATGTAGTAAATACTCTTTTTGTGATTCTTACAGTCAGTACTAAAAGCGGACCGAAAACAATTTACAGAAATATTTTTAAATAGTTTGCAAGTAAAAGGTTGTTATACTCTTTGCAAGAATAATAATTTATCATAGCTCTTAAAAAATATGTCCCAAACAGGCTGCTGTCTGCACAACGCATGACAGGCAAACATACATTTATTATACATTCCATCAAGGCCTAAATTCCTAAACAGACTTCCATTGTCTTTGTATTTCAGGGCTGCCACTCGCTTCTGTCATAAGTAATCAGTGTCACTACTACCATTAGTCTTCTCGTTCTGTTTCGTGACAACCCTTGCCTACTTGGCACTAGATTCGGCAAGAGCACTAATTTGTTACGTCTCTCCTTCCCTGCCCTAATTGCTTTCCCGTCTTCAATAGAATAAATTAGAATACATTAAAAACAGTACTGTTATAGTAGTTTTATTTAACGCATTAAGCTTTGTTGACATGAGGCTGTAATGTATCTTCTACGTCTATCTTCTTTTTTAATTAAAATCGTTTACTTTTACCATGTTTGTAAGTATGTGAGCACAATGTATCTATCAGATAATTAATTTATATGTCATGGTTTCGTTTTTAATTCTTTTACCCATTGTGGTATAGTAATTTTAGTTTAGGTGCATCGTCCTCGCATGTTATTATATAATGAATGTACCTATGCCAAATATTGTAAAACATTTTAAAAGAGTAACGGTGGAGTTTCTTGCCCACTCTTCTCCATACGAAAACTACCTTTTGAAAGGGGCGACTAGAATAAATTCTATTTAATGTAATGTTTGACGTTCAAAAGTGCCTTTCATGTGCCTATTTGAAATAAATGCTTTGACTTTGACGTCAAATTCGTAATTCGTATTTTTCTGACTGCAACTTATCCCAAAGTTATGGATATACCTACGGGGGCAGTCATTTAGTCCTGCCTTCCTTTCTAGGTCAATCGGAAAGACAAAACAAATACTGTGTACCTTTTTTTTGTAAGTGGAAGCCTTATTATAATATAGTTATGGTTGGTTATGGTTTGTGTGTTAATTTACATTAGTGTAATCGAGACTTGCTCGAAGAACAGAGGTACTTCATTAATTTTATTTAACCTTTATTCCATGTTTCCGAGTGCAGTATTATCGTCCTTAATTTATTTTCTCCATGCATTTTCTCTCATTCCATTTCTCCTATTAACAAATCAGCAAGACAAACAAATTCTACTAATTAAAGCAGTAATTTCTCTCACAGTGTAAGATCGGCTGACTTAATACTGTTTTAGTTAACGTTGTGGCCTGGCACATGCATCTGCGCCACACTTTGCCGCCTTACGAACAACTTAACGCTATCTATTGCACTTCTCAGACCATTACACACGTCTTGGATTTATTGTTTAGTGTTAGTTCAGGATGTGTTTCTCTTTTGTTTTACTGTGTGAGCAGAATTTGATGAAGAGGCAGAGGAGTTTATATACTAGTAATTCACTTGAGTGTTGCTCGAGGCGAAAAAAATGGCGAAACGGTATTCCGTCAAAATAAAAGGATGCAGTAATGGTGGCCCAGTGGTAACGCCCGCAACTTACGAGTTGTAGTTCGTAGATTCGAACCCAGACAGGCGCTTTACTTTTGTGCAAAGTATTTAATCACAACTGCTCTCAAAACCATCAAGGAAAATATCGTGAGGAAACCGGCATCCCCAACCAAAATTTCGAAGACATGTGACATCTACCAATACTGGGCTCGCGTGGTGGACGTTTTCAGGTTATAATGATGGAGATTCAGGATGTTTTTTTCTGTTTGCGGAAGGTAGCGCTTTTTTCGTTTTTAATTAACTTCATGTTTATTCGATTCTAGTCACGTATAGGGCTGGTTTTTGTAACTGCGTTGTTTTCGAGCCTCCTCGAATGTTTGTACGTACATAGGTTGAATGTAGGTACCTATTTTGCTTTATGCCTTCAAGTCAGTTGCCAAGCCCAACTTTGTCACTAGATATCATTGATCTATCAGTCTCATCATTATCATCTGCCTAGCCTTTTCCCAACTATGTTGGGGTCGGCTTCCAGTCTAACAGGATGCAGCTGAATACCAGTATTTTACATGGAGCGACTGTCTATCTGACTACTACCCAGTTACTAGGTAGTAAGATACCAGTTGATTGATCTACCAATATATTCTGGAAAAATCTCACCTTTTAGTGACGTGCTACACCGTTCTCTCGTCGCGAGATAAAGAAGTGTCAAAGTACCTTTTTCGAGTTTACTCGAGTTTAATGGTCATGTTAGGCATTAGGTTGACGTCAGAATCATAGAGAAATTTCGACAATTGAGATTGAGAGCGTTCTCGCACGTCATGTTAGCCCTGTTGTGTATGTTACGGATTGATCATAAGATTAATCCGTAACTGTCAGTCAATAATGACTAGAATTGACAGCTCATTTCAAGCTCACTGCTCCTAAGTTTTCACAGGGAGATTTCGCAGAATAGATCTGTTGGACTCTAAATTCTAGAGTGTGCCAGAAGACAGATTCTATTTTAAGATAATTTTTGACGTTCAAAAGTGCCTTTTTTGTGCCTATTTGAAATAAATGCTTTGACTTTGACTTTGACATAAACTCAGATTTTGATCTATACAAAGCGCAATTGACACCGATGACTTCCGATAACAGTCGTTTCTTTTAAAACAACTACAGTCTGAATATGGTAATGAAACATCTGACAGAAGCACATAATTCTACTATTTTTCTACCTTGATGTGTTGTAAAGGTGCTTCTTATACTTCCATATTAATTTGCCATAAGTAAGTAACTTCAGGGTGACACTTAATATAATTGAGTAGGTGCGTTAAGTGTCTAATTAAAAAGCTAACGAGTGAAAAATTAAGTGAACCTTAATTACATCATGATTCTGCCAAACTTCTAGGTAGCTCAGTTAGCAGAAAGTGGGATTGTACAAACATTTTTTTATAGTGATGACTAATTGGGAAGGTTCGCATGTCGCTCTGCCTTCATTACATAAAGGGTGAGGCTTAGGCCTTGAGAGCTAATAGCTTACACCTAGCGATCTGTGAGGTCACTGCTCCTATTATTGTCCTACCTTTTTATTACCTAGAGAATTTAATTATGGGCTACAGCTGAATGTAGGCACGGCGCGGGTACGTGACGTCGAGCGTTCGAGTTTTACCGCAGAATTGTTCCGTCAAATAATATATGATCATACTTTATCTAAAAGCGCGTTTCGGAATCAAGTTTTGGGTAACTTTAGTATATTTGACTGTCGGAACTGCGACGTTGGAGTACCCTGCAAAGGACGAAATCTATATTTCGAAAAGTACGTTATTTTATTTTTCCCCTTTTTTCAGCAGTAGCCAAAAGTTTACTGTTAATTAATTTGATAAATGTCGTGTCGTAGTCGTGTCGGTTGGTCTAAATGGGCGTGCACGAATTCATCTAATAGTGTCATGTTACCATGCCATTACTCACTGCAAACATTTTTACTGAAACGCTGAAAATATGAAGCATGTAATTTATTTTCATGTTATAAAAGCGACAAGAGATAGCGAAATTGGTAAGTATGTAAAGTTATTTTAATAACAAAAAGCTTTTTTACAAAAAATAAAAACACCGACTTCCAAAGTAAGACACTACAAAGTCAAAAATAACCTTAATTTTGGAAGTCGGTGTCGTTGGGTTCGCATTTTCGTTGTTTGTCACCAACTTCCGAAATTAAAGTTATTTTGTAGTGTCTTGTAAGTTATTTGGAAGTCGGTTTGTTTCTTTTTTTGGAAAAAAAAATGTTATTTTTCACTTTTACGTTGTACTTACCCCACACAAATTCGTATAACACTACTTGCTATGTAAATATCAATGACAGGAAGTTATTATAACATCATCAATATAAATTAAATGGCAAAAATACGTATTATTAAAGCTAACTCAAAAACATGCAGTCCAATTGAGAACCTCCTCCTTTTTTGAAGTCGGTTAAAAATACAGCAAGTTGGCTATTCTGTCATATACCTATCTTTTTTAGTGAAAATAAATTCGTTCTGTCTTCTGGCTGGTTACAAAAACATTTCATGTTTAATATTTTTGCAAATAAAGCACTTTTATGATGAGGACTCGAATATACTTAATGATGTATCAACATTGAATATTAATAATACACAAATACTTGTCCAAGTATATTAAGATTAGGTATAATATCTAACTAATCGTCAAAAAAATCTATCTATCCATAAGTAATAAAGTATCTCAATCTATTATGAAAGTCAAGAAAGCTGATATCATATAAAATACTATTTTATCTTGATGTTCGCCAGTACATTTCTGAGAATCCTACATATAAAAAAACTAATGTAACTTGTGGCGGGAAACGCGTGTTGTTTCTACAAACTAAAAAGTTTCTAACAAGAGTGTAGTTAGAGCTCAAGTCTCGTATCTTCGGGTGCCTTCGGGCGCCGTCGGCCACTTTCGTTGTTCCATAAAACATGAGTGCACACAGACAGTAGGACCCACTAGTGCTGTGCAGCACATAATCAGATTATCTGCTTCGAATATGTGCGGAACGGTACTTCAATGGTATCTGTTTACATGTCCCGAGGATTTGTGGTGCTTCCAGTACCCAGACGTGTTAGTTCCGACTTATGGAGGACGCCTGCGATCAGAATGCAAACGAGAATCGATGAATAATTCAATAATACTGCGAGCTTTTTGCAAGTCATCGATATTCATTTGATGGTGAACGTACTCCTCAAATTTAGTTTTGTGAGCAATCGGAGAAGATTACTAGTGGGTTTTGTGATTTAATAGGATGTAGATAGTGAAGAAATATACTATAGTTTGACGCTAGAACATGTCTATTCTATTAGATAGAGAGTCGAAATTGTTGCGAATAAAGCCACTATCAAAAGCCCCTGTTGCTATTTCAAAAGACTTTTCAAAGGCAAGAAAGTGACAAACAGAAACGTAAAAATATTGAAGCACTGCCAGCGACTCAAAAATATCGATTGAAATTTAAAATGTGTCCCTGCTATAAAATTCCCCTATTCTAGTTGAGGGATGACAGATTTGCGTTCGTCGTCAATTTGCTCTCGCCTCTCATGTGGGACGAAGCTCTGTGTACAGACGGCAGCACAATTTAAGCCGTAACTGAGTATGTATTGTACTAATGTTGTTACGAAACTTTTTGCGCTCGTCCCTCTTTTGGCGTGTGTTATGTAGGTGTGGTTTTGTGCAAAATACGCTTGTTAGTTCTGATGTCTACATCATCCGTCCGTCCTGTTAGCAAACAGTCTAAAGGGAATAAAATATAACTTTCATTTAATTAGTACACGTTTATTTAGCTTCTTAGTGACGTTGACAGGGATACTGGTAGGGAAAACCACATTAGGTGGGTAGGTACTAGAACTCTTTAAAGAAAACACAGTTTGCGTTATTTGCATACTGCTTTCCCGGTTTTCCTCTAGTAAGTTATTTCCTGTCCTTTAAATTGAATTTAAAGTAAATAAAGTTACAGTGACTAATATCACAGTATAAATATGAACAGTATGGAAACTAGGCCTATTTGTTGAAATAATTACCTACGCCTCATTGGAGCGTTAGGGTTGTCACTCTTAATGTCTGTAAAATTGATGTGTTTTATTGTAACGAAGTTTTTAACGTGGTGTGCGGTTAGAAGTTGACTGATTATCGTTCCCTCCTTCTGGTCAAAACGTAAATCCAAGATGGAGGCTGCGAAAAAATTCAAAATTTTCGTCGTGAATATCATTTTCATAGTTTTCGAGGGTGCTAAAGCCGATAGTGAAGTCAAAATGCGCGTCGCTCGACCGATGCCTAGTTTAACCCTGCACCTTACCGTTTCTACTCGAGAATGGGCTTAATAGTAATTAAAGAAAACAATATTTTTTTTAAATATCTTTATTCTTCGTAATTATGTTAAAACACATTTTTCGATACTTTAAACCGACTACTTGGGAAGTACTGCTACAGTAAAAAGAAAATAATATTATGTGGCGACTTTAACATAAATGTATTAAACAAAAACAAAGTGGAAGACAACAGGAATAAAAAAATGCTGCATGCGTAAACAGCAATTATTATGGAAGTATCGTAAGAATCGCAATATCATAAACAAAACCAATTTTAAAAATTACGCGAGTAGATTACTGTCATTATGCGAGTAGATTATTGTCAATTTTGTGTAATTTATTTAGTTTTCTACATGCTAAAAGATCGCGTCTTAGTTTTCTTTTTCTTGGTGTGTCCTGTGAAAGAAATCTGGAAGTTTGAGTACTCTCAATTGCTAAAAGTCCTATATTTTCATCTGTCTGTGTACATATTTCAACCAGCTTCGGAGCTTCGGTTGATGTTTGTACATGTTTTTTTTGCAAATCTGGTAGATGAAGAGATGGCAATTAACCGGTTTTAAGTTTTTTGCGTTGCTTTCCCGGTAGAATATCCATAGGGCTAAAATGTTCTGCACAAACGGTATAGTTTTGTGGCGGTCTGTTGCTCAAATCTTCTCGAGATATTAAACGAAGCCATTGGGAACGTCTGAAAAAAATAACAAAATATCCTCTTTTATTACGTAATTCTTATTAAGAACCTTCTCACGTATGATATAAAATAAAAACAGCCGCCATCTTGGATTTACATTTTTGACCTCACTATTGGCTTTAGCACCCTAAAAATTCATGAAAACGACACCCATAACAAAAAAAAAAATATCACAGCCGCCATCTTGGATTTACATTTTGATCTCACTATAGGCTTAGCACCCACGAAAACTATGAAAATGACACCCATGACGAAAAATTTTAAAACTTCACAGCCGCCATCTTGGATTTAGATTTTGACCTCACTATAGGCTTTGGCACCCTTGAAAACTATGAAAACGACACCCATGACGAAAAATTTTAAAATATTGAAGCCGCCATCTTGTATTTACATTTTGACCTCACTATAGGCTTTAGCACCCTCGAAAACTATGAAAACGACACCCATGACAAATAAATGGAAAAATTTCACAGCCGCCATCTTGGATTTAGATTTTGACCTGACTATAGGCTTTAGCAGCCTCGAAAACTATGAAAACGACACCCATGACAAATAAATGGAAAAATTTCACAGCCGCCATCTTGGACTTAGATTTTGACCTCACTATAGGCTTTAGCACCCTCGGAAACTATGAAAACGACACCCATGACAAATAAATAGAAAAATTTCACAGCCGCCATCTTGGATTTAGATTTTGACCTGACTATAGGCTTTAGCAGCCTCGAAAACTATGAAAACGACACCCATGACAAATAAATGGAAAAATTTCACAGCCGCCATCTTGGATTTAGATTTTGACCTCACTATAGGCTTTAGCACCCTCGGAAACTATGAAAACGACACCCATGACAAATAAATGGAAAAATTTCACAGCCGCCATCTTGGATTTAGATTTTGACCTCATTAACGATTTTGGCAACCTCTTTAACTACCTACGACACCCATGACGAAAAAAATGTTAGCAGCCGCCATCTTTGATATACAAATAAATTCACGTCGGTGCATGATCGCACGAGCCATTATTCGATATCGATTATAACAATAAATCATTCTTACCTTTCAAGATCAGCAGGGAGTTTAAAAAAGGAAAGTTCCGGTTTTGAAGAAGTCGAGTTCAAACAGCCGTATACCACACAATACGCTCGAGGCATTTTTACTCGTATTGAAAAGATGGACGATCCGTGGCGCAAGGAATAAATAAATTAAATACACGACTATTCGTTCCAACACGGCACCCGTGACTGAGAGTACCCCAACCATCGCTTAGGAGTATCGTAGATGCGCGCGTCTGTGTGAGTGTGCCGTTGCGACCGTTTGTATGCAGTTTCCGTACTGTTCGTAATCTTTCTACTGTGCTAATATGTTGACGCTCGGAGTCAAACGCTGATCGTAGAAACGTGGTCGAAGCGCACATACCCAATGTAGGTAACCACTGAGGCAAGCCTTTATACTACTTTTGCCATCGGAATTGAAATGTTAAAAGTATTTGTTTCTCATTGGAATATGTAATTGAATTATATTTGTTTTGATATGCACATTGCACATCACAGGACATAGGTCTTGTCCTAAAATCGTTACAAAATGGACATTCTAAGGGTATAATAAGATGTTAATTTCGCTTGGCATACGACTAAATTAGTCATCGAAATCTCGTTTACGGTCATACCTCTTTTCCCTTAGTCACCCTACAGCCACGTCTTTTTTTTTATAGAAACCATAAGAGAGAGAGAGAGAGAGTGAGTTTTAGAATCAAATGTAATGGAAAATACTAGGATTTTGATAGCTTATAGTGCGTTGCCGACGGTACCAGGGACCGGGTGTGTATGGTGAATAGATAATAATTTAGCTAGAGAAAGCTTTTACTGTGAACATTCCAGATGGTCTGGTTATTGAAAAGTATTGCTCTGTTATGACATATGCGTTTTCTGCACTCAATATGTTGTTTGTGGCCGTGTGGCCGTCCAAGTCTGTATTGTACGCTTTGTTGTTGTGTCCTTTTGATATTGCATTTTTTTTTTGCTGTAATGCTTAAAAGTCGCATTTTTCTTTCTTTTCTTTTACTCTTGTTAAAAAAAATACATAATAAATATAATATGATGCCTGTAATCCCTGATAGATTATTCAGAGATTTAGGTACCTATAGTACCCCCAAAAAATACGTACCTACCTACGTAATTTGACATAGCTTTGGTAAACTGTCCATCTATCTCTTGAAAGATGACAATTCGGAATGGTTTTATAGGTAATTGAGAGTTTTTTTTAGGGAAAACGGTACCTTAAGGACACACACAATAAAATTTAACACCACATGGCCGAAGCAAACAGGAAAAGCTAGCTAATTATAAGTAAGTGTATTAAAAATGTCTCCCCAAAACATTTCCAACAAAAGTTCCCAAAGTGAGAAAAGTTAAGGAAAATATTTATTGATATTAGTATTTCGAGTTCGACTCCATTTTGTTTCTCCGTCGCAGGTGGAACAGGTGTCACGGGGGATTAACGAGTTGTAGAAGGCCATAAAGGGCCTGGCTGGATTCAATCACAGGGATGCTGTTCACTGGGTTATCGAGAAATGGAGTAATCCATAGAGATTAATTAAATCCTGCGCGAGTGACGACCCTCGTTTTAACACGTAACCTACCGAAACGGGGTTCAAGTGTCTCGTAGTACGGGTGGAGTTATATGTGGGCCGGATGCCATGTTATGTTTAGGAGTTGGTGCAGTGCGGGGCATGATTTAACAGTTACAGCAGTGGGGAACTATTGCTGTTGTTTTCTTTGCCATCAAAATACTTAATGGGCGGCTTGAACTTCAAAAACACGCCGCATATAATACGCCTAATGTAACTTCGGTTGGAGCATAGGTATATTTTTTAAATTATGTACAGACGCCAGCACATCAAGCTACCCGAAACTGTCAAATTTTCCCAATCAACTTTGAACCATATGCTTTAAGGATAAAGTTGAAAATCTATTAACCTTTTAACCGCCTACGTCGGATTAATCCGACAAATGTTTTCGTGCCCATTCCGCCAGAGTTGTATATACTATACGACCAAATAACACATCTCGTTTAATCTGTATTATTATTATATCATCACAGCTCGTTTCATCGGTATTTATTTTTCGTTTTTTTTTCTCGGGCGCTGGGGGCACGTCAACTGATATAAAGTCGGGCGGTTAAAAGGTTAAAGAAATTTGACAGATTGTAGTAGCTTGATGTGCTGGCGTGTGTACCTGCATGAGCTTATCAGAACTTGAGTTCGGGATATTAATAAGGGGGCACAGAAGAAAGCTACATACGTTTCTTCTTTAAAACTTTTTGAAATAATCTAAATGGCTTTAATTTTAGTATTTTTATCCAACTTCATATCATATTTCATTCTGTTTTGAAAGGTCATATGAAATTTTCCCTTCATGGGAACATATCCGTTTAAGTGGGCAATCCTGGTTTAATCCGCAAGATGGTCCCCATCAAATTGTCTCATATTTTATTCGTCATTATAATGACGACCTTCAATTGTTCCGTTGATTCGTCGCCTATTTGTCAGCGAAGCTTTTGTCAGAAGAAGGAAGGGGGAACGATTTCTACTTTTGCTTTTTTCGCGTGATTCATTTAAAAGGGTTGCTCTCGTTCCGTTAAAGAATACTTATACAGGGTGTTACGGAAAGGGTATATCAATACAAACGGGTTGAAGAGTGTATCTGTAGGCTTAGCCAAGTTGACAATCTACAATCGTTAACGCTAGTAGAAAACTAATCAAATGTATAGGAATGACATCATCTCAACGATAAGTCACGTGGTCAGTACAAACGAATAGAAAAGTCGTAGCCAAGTTTACTCGTTCAAAATGTTAGAATAGAATGTAATCGTTTCTACAACGTAGATCGCTACATCCCATACAAATGGTAGCCAAGTTACAGTTTTGACAAGCGCTAACGAAACGCTGTCGAAGTTTTTGAACGATAGCTAAGCGATCGCCGAGACCCAAGAGAAAACGATAAAAAATGGCGTCTATTATGATACAGCTGGGTTAAAACCGAGAAGTGTTTTGTTTATTTACATTATTTTTGGACTATATTTATTATTTAGCATTTAAAAAAATATTTCAGAGAAACAAAGGGTCTATTGATTAAGTAGTAAGAGTCAATTGTTTTGTTTGTTTCTTTCGTAAGTATTAGTTCATGTTGCGGATCACGTCATTGTTTATGTTTCAAACTTTCAAGTGCCCGAGGTGGCCCGAGTATGATAGATTTTTAAATAACAAAGGAAGATATTTACGAAACAACTAATAATTTACGTACCTTTCCATGAATTCCAATAAAGCTGCGAACTGTTCTGGGCTTGCTCGAGATCTAGATTCCATCCTATAGGTACTTAAAAGTTATCACTTCATTTTTTTAAGGTACTCGTATCTTTCATTCATAATATTATATTATGCAGAATCATATCATAACATTTCGAGACGCAGTAATATTTAAAATTACATTCCACACTGTGTTATTATAATAAATTAAATATAAGAAGAGCTTTAACTTATTTCGCTTACTTTCAAATTTCAAAACACTTAAAAAAACAATTATTTGCCCGCGCACTAAGTACACAGCTGTGACTTTGACGTCTATCGGAACGCTCACCATAGACTAAAGTATAGGTTTTTTCTAAAGACGTTGTAGAATGAGCGTTCGACTCGGTCGTGTCAACTTGGCTACCAACTTATCGTTTTCTATAATCGCTTACGCCGAAGCGTTAACGATTGTAGAAAGAGATTCGATATGAAACGTTTGTAACTTGGCTAGGCCTACTGGTTTAGAATCTCTGTACAAAATTTCAGCTCAAAAGCATTAACTTTGAAAATGCTTAATATTTTTTTATTTCGACATAACGGCGCTGCACTGGCGCGCGGCGGCGTGATGTGCGTGTACTAGGCGCACAGACACACTGCAGATAATGGATAATGACCCTTGGAGTGCGGTGACACGTTTGTTATGATTTCAATTTAATAAACTATCGAAATAAAAATAATATCAAGCATTTTCAAAGTTACTGCTTTTGAGCTGAAATTTTGTACAGAGATTCTAGACCAGATACACTCTTCATCCCGTTTGTATTGATATACCCTTTCCGTAACACCCTGTATTAGGTAGGTAGGTATAGTTTTTAGTAAAATATTCATAAAATTATGGCGTGGGTAAACACCTCAACGCTCAAAATTGTTTTTGTAACAATATTCTTAATTAATTCATAATAAATAAATAATAAAAAAAATGCCTTTCCTGAAGCAGGTATGCTGGTAGAGATTTCTTTAGAAATAAGCATCACCTTTTTACGTATTTTTCTGTTCTTTTCTTCTTGTCTGTTTATATATCGCACTGCTAACACAAGACTGTATCAACACAAAATGAAGCTTTTTACAGAAATGTTGGAAAACTGATTACTCGTTTCCTGTTAACGATTGTAAAAAGTGAACACTGTTTTAAAATTAGTTATAAAACTTATTGGGTTTCTTTAGTTATGAGTAATTTCAGAGATTGCAGGTTATCAAGTATGAAGAATGAGTTATCTCGAATATGTCTTTTTTGAGTCGATATTACAGTCTTGTGTTAGCAGTGTGATATGTGTGTACATAAATGGTTAAATCAACAAATAACAAGTAAAAGCTAGCATAAATTGTATAACTAGCACCTACCACTTATTTCTTACACAAACAACTCAACAACTTAACAACAACAACTCAACTTGTGAGCTGAAAGGTGGAACGTACCTACCTACCTAGATACCAACCTACGACGAAATATATCACTTCAACAAAATGCGCGGTCAGCTGTTCAGAGACAAATTGTAACCCTTTTTACAGTACGCACCATTTAAAACCTAAAAGGGACTCCGTGGGTAATGGACTTTTGTTTGATGTTTGTTTTACGTCGTTACTCGCGAATGTAAATTATTCAAGAGGAAATTTGACTGTAATTAATGAGCTCGGATGGTATATGGATGATGTTTACTTTGCATGGGACGATCGTTTTTATTTAAGCTGTGCCCGCGACTTCGTTTGCGTACAAATACAAGTAGGTACATGTCGGAAAACAAATTGGATTTAGTTAAATTTTTGTTTTCGCGGAACCCTGATTCTTTTTCTAAAATAGCACAAGTTAATCGTCCAGCTATCTGCCAGTGGAAGTCCCTTCAAAATCATTCCAGCCGTTTTGGAGAGTTTCTTGATATAAGGATATAAGTATACTCCTTATATACTCGTACTTTCATATGCATGCTGTTATTTTGACATTACAAACAGACTTTTCAATTTTATTTATTTTTAGATATAGATAACATAACATCACCCAATGTATCACGCATTTCGCCATATAATAAGGCGCGAGTCTATTGCCATCAACCGGGCAAGTATCCAGACTCCGGGCTGCTACTGAGAAATTCTTGATAGATAAACCTAATAATACTTTGCCCGACCTGGGTATCGAACTCAGGATCTCATGCGCAGCAGTAGCGCCTGCGATCACTAACGAGGCAGTCTTTTTTATTTTCATCATCAGCTAAAGCAGTCCGCTGTTGGACATAGGCCTCTCCTGTTGCACGCCATTCAACTCGATTTTCGGCAACTCTCATCCATCTGCCACCAGCCATCCTGCGAAGATCGTCGCTCCACCTAGCTTGAGCCTAGCGTTTTTAGTTTAATTATGTTAAATATACTTACATTAATGATTCCAATCCTCCATATATAATATGGAGGTTTGGAATCAGTTATTGCATACTCAGCCTGGATAAAAGACAACGCAAACAGGAACGAATGGTCAAATTCAAATATTTTATTTCAGATAAAAATCCATTTACAATGAAAACAAAACAAGAACATACAAGAAACACATTAACAGAATAAAGTTATTCAAACCCATGTTAAAAAAAACTAATATCGAGAAAATCACATCTTTGTCGGAAATACACACATCAAAAGTGTCTAGGGATCAAGCATTTTTATGCGGATTTCTTGAGATTGAGATGTGGCTTTGTAATAAATTTATGATTTTATAAATTTATATGGATCCTTTTTGGTGCATTTCATAATTTGAATCAGGAACTGTGAATCAAATTCGAGTAAAAGATGAAAATCAGCTGTCAATATTTTCCCTATAAAAACATACAACGCATTGAAGACATTATTAGTGCTACTGTTTCCCTACTACTGATTAAAACCAACGTTATTATGGAGCGGCGACGTCATTTAAGCAGGGAAGAAATACTCAGAGCCGTGGGAATGATAGAAGCTGGTTCTCGGCAACGTACTGTGGCTTTAGCTCTGAATAAAAGTCAGAGTGTTATCAGTCGACTTTGGACACGTTACCGAAGCACTGGTATCGTGGCTGAGCGCCATGGAGGACGGTATCGCTGCACCACACGGAGACAAGACCGATACATTCAAATCTTAACTCGAAGAGCTCCAACAATAACCGCCATGATGTTAGCCGTGAGGCTTCATCACTCTTCAGGGAACTTAATTAGCGACCAAACAGTCAGAAACCGCTTGCATGAAGTGAACCTTCATTCCCGAAGACCGCTACGGGTACCACCTATAGCAATGCACAATCGTAGGATTCGATATCAATGGGCTCTTGAACACAGAAATTGGGCAGAAGAACAATGGCGTTTCGTGTGCTTTTCTGATGAGTCTCGTTTTGGTATGAGACCGGATACAAGACGTATACGACACTGGAGAACCCCTGGACGCCAACAGCGATTAAAATCCTGCCAGGAAGTCCATCCTTATAGTGGTGGAACCATCATGGTATGGGCGGGTATTTGGATCGGCGGAAGAACTGAGTTGATTTGGATCAGAGGCAACCTCAACGCTCAAATTTATGCTGAGACGATTGTATCAGACGTCATCGTTCCTCTACAAGTGCAAATCGGTCCCTTATTTCAGTTAATGCATGATAATGCACGACCGCACACCGCAAGAGTTGTAAGACAGACTCTCGCCGCAGCTAACATCAATGTCCTGCCCTGGCCTGCTCAGTCGCCAGACTTGAACCCGATTGAGCATGCATGGGATATACTACAGAGAAGAGCTCTGCCGAATATGGAGGGTATCCAGTCGCAAGAAGACCTTTTTTTGTTGTTGCAACGAACATGGGCGGCCATTCCACAGCGTGATTTGGATGAACTCATTTTGAGTATGCCAAACCGATGTTCTTGTGTTGTTAGTGTTCGCGGTAGAAACACGGATTATTAATTGTTTAAGTTACCCAATAAAATTTTAAAGAAAACTGTTATTTCAGTCTTTTTTTCGAACTTTTGTGTTAGTGGTTCAAATGTCAAAAATCCCTTTATTAGGAAAATGGCAAATTTCTTTATTAATGCAAAGGTGACTTGGTTTATCGTTACTGTGACAAACGAAAACACTTTATTTGATGAATCCTTAAAGAAAATTTTAATTAATATCAATCAGGAGAAAAGTTATTGCGAAAATATATGTTGATCCCTAGACACTTTTGATGTGTGATGTGTGTTTGATGTGCATTCAAGTAAATGCGGATTAAAATGTATTCGAATTCTGGACGAGATTTCCGCGCCTTAAAACCGTTAGGAGTGCTTCCGATAAAAATGTAAATCCCATTTTACGATTCTATTGAATTTAAGTTTAAAAAGTCCCTGAAACAGGAGTTTTGTCATGAATTTTTTACAGCCTACTTTTGCAAACCAGTGAAGTATATTGAAAAGTAAAAATTGAATAATATTATTGAACGTGGACGACGAAAAAGGCGAATGGAAAAGGAAGGACCTATGTCGAAATCTTAGAATATGGCGTTTTGTAAATTCTGCCTACGCTCATGGGGAAAACGTGTGAATAACAACGGGCTATTCAAAGTAGGTGTGACCACACCAGTGGCTGCTTTGTAAGTGTGTTCTTTACTCGATAGTTCGTAGTGCACTCGGAGTAATTCCGTGTTGTGTGGTCTCGCCACAAATAGATTACCACGACTGGGTTCATTCTAGCGATTCAAGGGGCGTTCCTGGAACGTTTTGTAGTCTTTCCGGTAGACTGGTAGTTTCACTATTTAACATTAAAAGTAATTTGTTTTTATCCTTGTGCTGAAAATTGTATAGTAGAACTTAGCTAGTGTGTATTTTTAGGACGTCAATGATTTCGGAACCGTAGCCGTGTAGGAAATGTTTAAATTAATCAATCATATTCACGGAAAGGTCCAAACGGTTGGTTGACACTTCCCGTGACCCAAGGGTTGGCTTTTACTTTGGCCAGTGGCTAAGCATTGCCATACAACGTGGCAATGCCGCCAGTCTTCTAGTACATTATCTACCAGTCGACAGCGAAGCGGAGGAATTTTTCGACGCCATATTTTAGTTTGTTAATAGTTTTAGTTAGGGTACCAATCATATTAGGTGACGATAGTTTTAAAAATATGCTTAAGTAATTAGTTAATTAATTAAGTTCCATTGCTTTTCTTGTGAGTTTGGTATCTAGTTGTGTTCTCAGTATGTGCCAGCCCTTACCCAGTTATAAGTAAGGGAAGTACACACTCGGTGGTAGATAAGCAGACATTTTAGCCGCACTAGATAAAACAGAACGAATGTATCGCAGTAGGCGGCCAATTTGCTGGCGTGTGGGGAGGCCGCCCATGAGCAAATACAGGGTGAACTGCAAATACAAGTAATACAGGTTGTGTTCTGCTTATGCGGCTGACGCAGATTTAGGCGAGCCGCACTGCATTGTAAAAATCTTCCTCCCTACATGTTGTATGAAATATCTCACACTATATAAAATAAGGTCAGAATATGGCAAAAAAAGTTTTTTTTTATAATCTTAATTGACTAATAGGGGTTTTTATCCCAATGGATACGCCAACCCATCATGCCTTCAATCTGTGCCAATTTTAGTTCCTGAGACGCTTGAATCGGCACAATAAAGTTGTCATTTCGTATTATAGTAGGTATATTTAGTCCAGCGTACTTCTGTAATATAGGTCAGTGACTAAAACTGCACTAATGCACGATTACTATAAAGTACAGTGCACATAATTCACCATAGCAGCAGTTTTCCGGCGACCGGCGAGGCCGCTAACCGCCGACCGAAACCACTATACGTTAACAGCTTAAAATATTATAAACGGACGTTGAGATCCAAATTGATTTTGAGGATTTTTAGTTGAATTTTAGAGTGGCTCTAAATAGAAGGTATACTAGAGAATAGTAAGAGTTAAGGTTGTGCTGGAGTCTTTGGTCAACTGGACCCACTCGAACTGGACCCGCGGGTCCAGTCGACCAAGTCAAATTTTGAATTGGTCGACTGGACCCGCTGTCAAATTTCATCATTAGTACAGTTAAGGAGTAAAGCCGAATCTTTTAGTTTTATTTCTATGACTTAAAATATACATAATATTATTCAATTAGGTACACTTAATTTTTATTTACTTATTTTTACTTACTTACTGTCTGCAATGAGCTAAAACAACTGGTAGTTTCACTATTTAACATTAAAAGTAATTTGTTTTTATCCTTGTGCTGAAAATTGTATAGTAGAACTTAGCTAGTGTGTATTTTTAGGACGTCAATGATTTCGGAACCCACTCGAACTGGACCCGCGGGTCCAGTTGACCAAAGGAAAAATTTTCTATATTTTTATTGGTCAACTGGACCCACTGTCAAAATTAGACAAACATCTTTTGTTTTAAGCTACCCATGGATACAGTCGAAACAAAAAGACAATGGCACGAATCTGGTACAGAATCTACGAGTACCTCAAAATCTAAAGATAAAGATAAAAGATAAAGATAATTTATTTGTGAAACCATCGTTTACATAACATTTTTCTGTTAGTAGATTTCGGATCTTATTTTTAATTTGTTTTGTTGTCATGGCTTTATATGACTGTGGTATTTTGTTGTATATTTTCGGGGCCATACAAAAAAAGCTTTTCAAATTCAAATTCAAAATGATTTATTCGGGACAACTAGATCCACCGGTTAGTATACAATAACTTAGAAACTATTATTAGTACTTAAAATACAATAACAAAGAACAACACACAT
The DNA here is from genome assembly GCA_947508005.1 of Amphipoea lucens. Classification (NCBI taxonomy): domain Eukaryota; kingdom Metazoa; phylum Arthropoda; class Insecta; order Lepidoptera; family Noctuidae; genus Amphipoea; species Amphipoea lucens. The sequence continues at coordinate 6,440,674 of OX382362.1, read as the reverse complement.
CCATCAATAAACATCACAACACAATTCACACATAAAAAAAAAACACACACACAAGGCACCTGTGCTGAGACACCCCGCCCAGACAAGATAACCAACAAGGAGATACCTCCCTACAAGATCATCAGACGAACGAAATGCCTCAACACAGGTGCACGCACATTTTCAGCTATAGTTTTCAGAATGCTGTTGTGACTCCCCCGCACCCTCCTCATAAGAGACACGACTTTTTTCCGAATGACGGCATAAAAACCGTCAGTGTGAGCCTGTGCGAACATTTCGGAGGCACTGCAGAAACGAGGAAGTCCCAACATCATCCTGAAAATATTATTGTATTGGACGCGCAGTGTGTCCAGGGAATTTTTGGTATAACTAACCCATAGACTACCCGTGTACAGACCCTGACAATACGCTTTAAATAGTGTGATCTTGACTTGGTCCGTACAGCGGGCGAATCTACGGGCCAGCATGTTGCCACGGACTGACAGAGCTCTGCGCTCCCTCTCTATGTCAACATCATCCTTAAGGCCGTCGGTAAGGTAATGTCCAAGGTACTTAAACTGCGACACCCTATCCAAGTTAACACCATTCAAAGTAATATACCCAAAATATTATATCGTAGCGTAGAAGTGATGCCACCAATCCATGAAAGGCCATCACTAAAGCATCTGGGTTAACTTCTGAGGACAGTTTGTACAAGACATACGTGACTGAGCTCAGTTTTTTGTTTATATAAGGTCAACTTTTATCAAGTACAAAAATTTAAACAGAACGTCTATCCATACGATAGGAATACGGCTCTAACATTTTATTTCAAATAATCAGGCTAGTTTTTATTTTCAGTTTTTCTAACATAAAAATTACAATATTTTAAAAAGCATACTGTATACCGACTCAGTTGTTCGGGTCTGCACCCCCAAAAAACCCAGGGTCATTTAACCCGGTATTACGTCATCGCTCGGACTGCATTGACTAAGACTGTGACACACGTTAAGAAACGATTTTAACCTTTGCGTTAATCTATCGTATTTTAATTTTCCATCACACTTTTTCAGGCTTTGGACTAACAATATAATACAGTTTGTTATTTTTTTTAGTATTGAATTAATGTAAAAATGTTAACAACTTACCTAACTTTTTGCATTAACTTGGCGTGTTAAAAATAGTCAAAATTCATTAACAGATTTACACTTATTTACACAATTTACTAGTTATTTACACATATCACATCAATACTTGTTGGACGTGACGCCCTTGTGGTCGCACACACTGTCTAGCGCGATCGAGACAATGCCTCCGCACTTCAGTAAGCACTTGATGGTCACTGGACATCACGTTAAATGCACTCACAATTCGCGCACGTAATTCTTCCACAGTACGGATTGTATGACCGTCGTTCCCATACACTAGGTCTTTGGCCCTACCCCACAGGCGCGTAATCCTCAGGCAGCAACTCCTGGATCCGAGTGAAATGGAAGGGATGGTAACCTTCACTGCGCAGGAGCTGCCACACGTAATTCTGGCTTACGCCAAACACATGGGCAGCGTCTCCGATGCTCGCCACTGGGTGCCGGTGAAAGAAATCCAGCACCTCCTCTTCAAGCAGCACTGGGTGTCGTGGCCTCCCCGAGTCAATACGACGAGGCTGGAAGTTCTCACTCTCTCTGAAGTGCTGCACGGCTCGAAGAATGGTGCGAATATTGACCACTCGTCCAAACCTCTGGGCGTACAGTTCTTGTGCCCGCAACATTATTTCACCTGCGTCGTGATAGCACATAGCCATATTTATGTATTCTCGGGATGAATACCGATACGGCATTTCGAAAATTTTCGCACAAACAACACGCACAATTCGGTAACTTGATTTTGGCGAACTGAAAGACAATCTCCAACTCTGAATGCCAGCCGCGCAAGGCGGGTGCAGCGGGTGCAGCAAGCGGGGGACACGCCGCCGCCGCACGTGTGCAGGCGCAACCATTGTTATCTGCCTAGAGTACGTTAGCCATTAATACACAGGTTGTTGTTATTTGAATTTTTAAACAAAATGGTTTTTGGTGTTTTTCTTGGAAACTAGCGTATAGAAAATATAATTTTTTTTTTTTAATGTCTATCTTTAGTTATTGGATCTGTCCTTAAAATTTTTGTACTTGATAAAAGTTGACCTTATATATTCAATGTGCGCTTTCCAGTTCAGTTTTGCGTCTATCATTACACCAAGAAATTTTGTGTCGTCGACTTTATTTAATACTGTGTCATTGTAGAGGGCTTTAATGTCAATATCACCATGTACCCGTTGACTAAAGTAAGATTAGGGTCATGTGGTAGTCAATAGCATCAGGCAGGTCATTGATATATAGGATAAATAATAGAGATCCAAGCGCGCTCCCTTCTGGGACACCGTAAATAGGCGTTCGCTCGCCAGATATGTAAATTGGTGGTGAGGTCAAACTGAAAATCCAAGATGGCAGATGTGAAAAATTTTCAAATTTTTCATCATGGGTGTTGATTTCTTGGTTTTCTAGGGTGCTAAAACCGATGGTGAGGTCAAACTGAAAATCCAAGATGGCGGATGTGAAAAATGTTCAAATTTTTCATCATGGGTGTTGATTTCTTGGTTTTCTAGGGTGCTAAAACCGATGGTGAGGTAAACTGAAAATCCAAGATGGCGGATGTGAAAAATGTTCAATTTTTTCATCATGGGTGTTGATTTCTTGGTTTTCTAGGGCACTGAAACCGAAATAGGCGTTCGCTCGCCAGATATGTAAATTGGTGGTGAGGTCAAACTGAAAATCCATGATGGCAGATGTGAAAAATGTTCAAATTTTTCATCATGGGTGTTGATTTCTTGGTTTTCTAGGGTACTGAAACCGATGGTGAGGTCAAACTGAAAATCCAAGATGGTGGATGTGAAAAATTTTCAAATTTTTCATCATGGGTGTTGATTTCTTGGTTTTCTAGGGTGCTAAAACCGATGGTGAGGTCAAACTGAAAATCCAAGATGGCGGATGTGAAAAATGTTCAAATTTTTCATCATGGGTGTTGATTTCTTGGTTTTCTAGGGTACTGAAACCGATGGTGAGGTCAAACTGAAAATCCAAGATGGTGGATGTGAAAACTTTCAAATTTTTCATCATGGGTGTTGATTTCTTGGTTTTCTAGGGTGCTAAAACCGATGGTGAGGTCAAACTGAAAATCCAAGATGGCGGATGTGAAAAATTTTCAAATTTTTCATCATGGGTGTTGATTTCTTGGTTTTCTAGGGTGCTGAAACTGATGTGAGGTCAAACTGAAAATCCGAGATGGCGGATGTGAAAAATGTTCAAATTTTTCATCATGAGTGTCGATTTTAGCACCATCGGTGAGTTAAGAGGTATGACCCAACTGCTTCGCCGGGAGTTCTTAAATGATCCTAGAGAAATAATTGAAATATAACAAATCCACCCCAGCATTGGAGCATAGCAAACTAATGTGGAAAAGGGTTGCAGGTTGCAGAGAGATAGTATTTTAGGGCCCCCTGCATTGATCTATTAATGAAGTTGTATTCTAGCTAAAAAAAAAACATATTATCATTTAAAATGGTCGATTTTTGAAATAAAGTTTAACCGGGATCACGAAATCGTAATAAAAAGAAAATGTTTTGATAATGCACTCAATTGATTCCATTCCCGATAAGGTCGTCAGTGTAATAAATACGTGTATTGAAGCGTATTTAACGATTTTATATAATAAAAAAATAATAAAAAAAAAAACAAATTATAATTATACCTAATTACAGTTGGAGGTGGTAACAAAAACTATTTTTATTAAGTAGAAAAATTTACCATTAACGCTGCAGTAGGTCCTCCTGTATTTAATCCCATTTTTAAGTTTGCTTACTCTCGCGTAGTTTAAAAATCAACGTGAAACGTATTGCAGTTTTTGGTTTCTTGTCAGTTTGGACTCTAGTGTTGTTACTCTGTAATTAACGGTCAGGCACTCGATTGGCTCGATCACAGAACATAATTATATACCCATCCCGATTATGTAGTTCGAAAACTCAATTCAAGTTGAATCTAAAATATCATGTACTACCTCCCTCCAGTACCTACCCTAAATTCAAACCTAGCAACAGTGTGTTTGAAAAGCACACAAAAAAAAATAAAGGAAAGAATAATAGCAAGATCCAGAATAAAGCAACCGTTCTATATTGGTACCTAAGTATTTCAGTCAGTATCACATGAAATATATAATATCTATTGCCTGGTTTATTACCGACTAGTACTACTACATCAAGTGGCAAATCGAGAGAAAATAAACTCGAGGCTTTATTTTATTTAGAGTAACGAGTTACATATAATCAAGCCGCAGCACTATCTGACACTATTAAAAAGATAAGTGTCAAGACTGTCATGTCAAGTGACAACATTTCATTAATTTATTTATTCCGTTTCTTTCGAATTGCATGAAATTGATATTTCTGTTTTCCTGTGTGTAATTGAAGGATTTTAATGAACATGGAATCTTCAAGACGGTACAGCATGTACTCCAGAAGAATGTTGTGTTAATTGTTGAGTAAGATTTCAACTGAACTGTTCGCGTTGGCTGTTGTGCACATGTTAGAGCTCTTGGACATGGTATCAAGATGAGAAGTGGAGCGACCTGCATAATTTTAGATGAAATACTATTTACTTTTATGTCGTCAGACGTTGAAATTGATATCCTACATAAAGTTATAAAAATAATTTGAAAATTATGTGATTTTTGATTTCATGAACCGTTATTCCTACTATTTATTACTGAACAGTGCACTATTTTACTAAATTATAAAACCGAGGCCAAACTTCTCACTAAACAAGAGTTATTTTAGTGTGTTTTAGGGTATGATGGTATTTCTCAGCTAAGACATCTAGGGAACATAAACATGCGGCTTTTAAGCCTCTGTGGCACTGAATTAAAATTGTGCAATGAGTGGCGTGGGTCATCCTGTAGCTTCGCCCTTTCGATGCAGCTGGGTATAGTCCTGCGAATTTCTGGAGGCGCGATGCGAGTCAGTGGATACAGCATTCGCAACGGGGTCGGTTTTAAGCAACCAGTAATAATCATTAATGTCTTATTTAGAGCTGTATCCACTAACTTATCGTGGGCTGATCGGTTCCATACTGGACAGGCCTGCGGAGAAACAAAGCGCCATTCCAGTTGTTCGCAGGACTTGAGCAGATGCCACCCATCTGGTGGAAGTTAGGCGACGGAGTAAGTGATTTCTGGTAGGTATGCACTTTCTGTTTGACATTTTCGCAGTTTCTCCGGAAGTTAGGGGACCTATCCACTCCTCGGGGTAGGTCTTAAGTAAGTATTCCTTGAGCCACCTGCTCCAAAAAATCTTAGAGAGGCGAAGAGCCTTTTTCCACTTTTTTCTTAACGAAAAAACTCCGTCGTCCAGAGAGGTAGGTAATTGCTGATTTGATGAGCTGCCTATTAAAAAATGAAAAGGTGTGAGGCTTTCATATTCACAGCTGCAACATACATATATGTCAAAGGCCTCGAATCAGACGTCTGCGTTACCATGGACGATATTCTTCCTACGATACGTCGGTGCGGGCTGGAGGCCAATTCTCAAGCATCTCGCATTCGTTATTGTCGTTCGATTCGAACTTTTCTCTCGAAACAATCAAGCCGAGCTATTCTCGCAGGAAAGACACGCGACATGCCTTAGTTTACATGCGACATATTTATGTAAAAGGAATTTTGTCATCTGATTATCATATTATGATATACCTATTATTATTGTATTACAACAGGGCCATCAAGCATGATGGGGTTTTCGAAAGCATTTCAAACAATAAAGATTTCAAACGATATTTTATTTTTTTCAATATAAAACATAACTAACACAAACAATACATTATAATAATCACTAGTGTATATGAATGGTCGGCGTCATGAGTCGCGCGCTGTCCGCGAGCTTAGGAATCGGCGGACCATTTCACCTCTCGCCCAATATCTTCATGAACTTGAATGCGGCAATTTGAACACAAATAAATTTGAATTAATGATGTGACGATACTCCTAATGCGACCCTCAGGGTAAAAATTGTTTTCGCAAGGATTTCTCAACAATCTTTTAGGATTTTGTAAAGTAATGTAGCCGGGTCACGTAGGTATAGCCACGTCATTGGAACAACATGCAGCAGGACGGTCCAGTTGGTTCAGTACCGCACTTTACGACAACCACAATTCCTCTTCTTCTTTTCCGTCTTGATAAACCTTGATGTTATTGTGGTAGTCATCAGCTTACTTATAACATTTGCAGTAATTCTGTTTTATTTTATTACTTAATTTATGTTGATAACCAATGTAAACAAACTACGATTTTGACTTTAATTTGATGTGACAAATATAATTGACATTGACAAATCAGCAACGGCCATGCATTCCGTTGTAACAAATACTAAGGAGGACTTATTTTAATGATAATAGTAAAATAAAAAAGAAAGAAAAAATTAGAAAGCTACATTATCACAGAATAACATAGGCTATAATTTATTTTTTTCTGCACTAATATTATAAAGAGGAATAAAATTCTATTACATATTATATTAGTAATTGATATCTTCCGGACCTCACTACGGCATCTCAAAATCCTGTAACGTTGTTTTAGCTCATTGCAGACAGTAAGTAAGTAAAAATAAGTAAATAAAAATTAAGTGTACCTAATTGAATAATATTATGTATATTTTAAGTCATAGAAATAAAACTAAAAGATTCGGCTTTACTCCTTAACTGTACTAATGATGAAATTTGACAGCGGGTCCAGTCGACCAATTCAAAATTTGACTTGGTCGACTGGACCCGCGGTTCCAGTTCGAGTGGGTCCAGTTGACCAAAGACCCGAACAAAATCCCTTCACGTAGAAAAGTTGAAGTAAATAATATACTATAAGATTATAATAAAACATGATATTATAAAACTGAGATCAAAGGAGCTTACTTTGAGAGACAAGCAACATGAGCTGAATGTCGCGGAGGCGCGCAGGCGACATCTTGTCTCTTGAAAGGCACATTTTTTGTTCGCCACTAAATTGTCTGTAAACAACGAAAACTATTGTGACGTCGCTCACGTAATGGCTCTAACACATTCTTGAGACATGTTCAAGCCGCTTATATCATCCTTTTCTAAACAATACTACATTTTTGTTGCGGTTACGGTTCACGAACAAAGCTTTTTTACAAAACTCTTTTGAGCTTCACAGAGAAAATTTAAATGAAATGTTTTCAGGTTTTCTCACCAAAATGACCATAACATCTGGGAAAACTGCATTTTCTGTACAAATGATTGTTTTATTGTTGCTCTAACTACGCCGCTGTAAGGCCGTAATAGTGCATTTGCCGTTTACGCCACAACGCCCGCACTAATGACTAGGCGAGTACAAGAATTAAGTAAATATTCCCCGACTCTGCTTTTGAATAACTAAGTATACATTGACGTAACATTGTAGTCATCATTTGAATGGAAAATAAAAGGCTACACTTCTAATTGAACTTCAATCAATCCTTTTTAAGTACGCAGTAAAAAGAACCCGCGACCATGTGGTTTGTATTTACGCTACCAACTCAATTAACTGGCCTGACTTACCACAGTCTGCAACTATTTAGGGCTAAATAAGCGAATGATCCAGATGTTAGTCGACAGAGCGCAGACTACATGAAACAAGCACGTTAATGTGATGAAAAAGAAACTTGTTTATGTTTTTGTAACGGTAATTTTATTTACTAAATACGGCCAGATGCTCACGGTACACAAATATGACCGGTATTAAGGTTAGGCGTCTGTTTATTTTCATATAATTCCGCTGCGATAATTCTGTGTAGTTCAAAATATCGGCAGGTAAGGGCGGCGTGTGTTCGTACGCCGGCTGCCTCCTCAAGCATGCAAGTATTTGCAGAATGCCTGAAGGAATTTTTCGATTAAGCCGCGTCCCACTGGCAAGAACTCTCCGTCATTGTATTAAACATGACTCGACAACACCTAGCTTTAGGGTTACTTTTTCTCGGATGAAATTCGCCTCAGTAATTCCCTTTTTTGTACAAACATTTGAAAAGAAAAACTTTTTTAATTTGATTAAAGTGTCTAAAGTAAAAATGGAAGACATATTTTGATCGTTCATTCGTGGCTTCACGGTAAATTTTTTCCCGAAGAGATAAAGTTCCCTGAAGGTAGGAATAAATACTTTTATTTACTTTTACTCAAAATCCGTGTAATGGTGATAATCTCATTGAATAGGAATAAGAACCTTGACCCGCTCCCTTACAAATCGTATAAGAGGATGAACGTGGGGAAAGAAGGAATGAAAAGTTTTTAGTTTCTGCGAAAGTTCATCGGAATTGCGGTTGAAATTCCCTTAGTTCTAGTTGGGCACGTGCCAAATGAGAATTCTCCGCAAATTAAATACGCAAATAGATGAATTCGCTCTTTTATATTACTTGTAAGAATGGCCATTTATGAGAAAATTATGTTTTTAGCAAATCGTCGACTGAAAAGATAGTTTAATTTTAATGGATCTGTGTTTTCGGTGTTGCTAATTGGCTAAAGGAGTCTACTATCTTTTCCTTTCTTAGTACCGATACATTAATTTCACGATTGACTAGTTGGATATTAACAACATTGCTGAAAAATGTAATCTTATTACTACCGACTAACTTTCAGTAATGCCATAATTATGCAGCCAGATAGGTCCCTTCGCCAGATAGGTACCTAACTATGTATTATTACTATATCTGCGATAACGTTCCACAATATACAATTCAAATCAGTCCCTAATCGAGATCCTGTGTCCAATACACAGAGTTAATTATCACGTTATCATCGTCACATGAAGCACCTTTGGGAAATCAATGGGTCAAAAGTTAGATTGCGTGAAATTGATAACAGGCCTTATTAGAATAATTGTGCGATGGAACTTTGAATGGGCAAGCATTTAATAAACTTATGGTACCTATGCAGGGTGGTCAAAATAGTGACGTTAAGAAAAAAAAACACATTCGTGGGGTATCCGAAAACACCCCATGTATGTTCCGCGATTTTTGATAGGTTAGGAGATATGAATATTTTTTTAATTTTGGAGAAATTCTTCGGGGACATTAAAAATTTATAACTTTTTACGACAAGCTCTTTTTATGTTTTTTTTTTGCGATGGTACTATCATGAAATACCCTTTCATGTATAAAAAAATTATCTTCCTAACATTAGTGCAAGGAATCAATTTTTTTTTACTGACGCCATTATTTGGACCAGCCTGTATAAACATAAGCTGCACACATGACTGAAAGTTTGACAAGCCTGCATGAAAACAACGTAGGTAATGTATGTAGCCACAGATCGCTATGGCTAGAAACTCTGGTATAGAAACTCCACGAGAAGACATGTAACATAAACAGAAGGGGGAAATTGGTTGATGCAGAAGAAAAAACTTGACGTATGGTATGTGATTGTAAGCAAATATTCGTTTTTTCGATCGAAAGTGATAGCGATTTGAATAATACAGCTCGCGTGAAACTCGAAGACGCGACGGCGACGCTCTCTCATAAGTCAAAGAAAGCCGTCTGTCAGCCACAGCGACACTTCTCGTTTGATATCGACTCCAAACAAATCGACTACTTTAATTCGTTCTGTCTCCGTAGCTCTGTCCTATATGACGCATTGCCATTCTCCACGCCGCCGCTGCGAGGCACTCTGTATTGGAAAATATATCACTTCCACGGTATGCGTTTGACGTCCGCTATCGACTGGAATTATACGTAGACATTGTTCTGAAAGTCCCAAAGGCATGATGTACGAGTTTAGTTTTTCAATGTCCAGCCCAAAAGTATTGGTTCGTTGTGCTCCAACTATTCGGACGTGGGACTAACAACAAACTGGATGAAAAAACACAAAAAGAACAAAGTTAGTGGACCGTGTCGGGACGCGCTCCGCAAATATCTGTTGTCGACGAGTCTAATTGTATTTGTAACGATACCCAATCCAATCTTCGATAAAATACGAATAACATTTAATTACAAGTAAAGCCGCTGAGAGCTATAAAACTTCAGGGTCTTTATAAAAGTGATATATAGCGTAGTAATTAGGAATAAAATGGGACAATTTCAGTCCGCAGATACGGCGTGTGGGAGCGAGCTATGAATATTAATTCGTACTACTTTAGGGGCACAGAGGGAGGTACCATCGACCGTTTACATTATGTATTAGTAAGGAATAAAGGTTTGATGTTTCCATATTTTTAACAGGAACATTGTACGCCACATCTAACAATAAGGAATAAAATGAAGAAGTGGAAGTCTGATCAGTATATGAGAGTGAAACAAGGGTATCGATATCGAATTTCATGTAGTGTGGAGTCCTGTAAACAAAAGGTTAAGCAAATTGACTATTTAACTTTCTAGTACGCACGCTTTAAGCTAAAGACTGTTGATACTTGTAAACCGTATTTTATAAGATACAAGATATTAACTTTGCCTTGTCCGTTTATCCTCGAAACTGTGATGTTTGTTAAAACGAATCCTAAATTGTTTCCAAGCCTACAGGACGCTGTCCCACGTAATAGACGGGATATGAGCACAATTCGCGTATATCCTGCTAAAACTGCACTCATGCGCAAAAGTATCATCTGCATGGCTCCAACGATATTTAACAAGCTACCTAAGCGTTGGAAGGAGCTAAGTATCAATGCGTTCAAGCGTCAGTTGATAATGTATCTGTCAGAAAAAGCTTACTATAGTGTGTCTGAATTTCTAGTCGAAAAACTTGTCTGATACTAATCTTATTAAAATGTTTATTGATGTTGTATTGATTAAAAGTAGTAATGTGACTGAAATATTTGTACGCCAATATTAATATATTGGCGTACAATAATTATAATTATTGCTAAACATAATAATTAAGGCTATAATTAAGGCTAAACATGATTGGACTTTAATATAATTTATGTCATCTTGCATGCTCTTGTATGTATATACCATGTTTATACAAATAAATAAATCTTATCTTATCTTATCACGAATATCAAGCTATACATTTACAGTATAAACTGACTTCTCATAGTACGAAAACCCTATACAATGTGGGATCAGCTAAAACTGAAAATGTATACTCGTAGTCTCATTGTACCTGTACTACTCGTAAAAGCTAATAAACAATACCGACATTCCACGTCTATCACACTAATATTATAAAGGCGAAAGTTTGTGAGTGTGTGTGTGTGTGTGTTTATATGTTTGTTACTTCTTCACGCTCAAACGGCTGGACCGATTTAGATGAAATTTGGTATAGAGATAGTTTGAGTCCCGGAAAAGGACATAGGATAGTTTTTATCCCGATATTCCCACGGGATCCAGTCTTATGCGGGTGAAACCGCGGGGCGCAGCTAGTACGACCATATTTCGCATACAATGTTAAGTCCCATATAAATCCTTTAAATATCCTACTCATTGATTCCACCCTACCGTTAAATACGGGATACCCTTTAAATACGGGATAACATCCAAAATCCCTTCGTAAAATAGAAATATCTTTAAAATAATTACGTCGTCGACGCCCGGACATCCCATAAAAGTGAAAAGCATAATCTAATCGGAAATCTATAAAATGGAGATTTAATTTCCATAATCCTGGTAATAAACGTTTGCTTCAGAATTTTCTCCAGGATTGGGGTACAGTACCTACCTACTTATTTATTTGCCTGTCCCGAATGAAATTGTTTCATACTTACCGAAATTCTGTTGGAACTTATAAAACTTCGTGGATTGAATTAATAACGGTAATTGAAAATTTAAATGAGTTTCACGTTGTTTTATGTTGTTTTTGTAAAATGATATGTAAAATTCGGGACCTAAGTTGGGCAACTAATTATTTTTAGAATTAGGGCTAAAATTTTCGGGTTTTATAATATCTAAAAATTTAATAAAGAATTGGAAGTATCTATGTAATTGTAGTCTGTGTAAATGCAACGTCGATATGGAACTCTACCTACGTGGGAGGAAAATAATCAATTACAAAGATTTTATATACCTCCAACACTGTCAAAATCATTGTGATCTTTATTTCCGTTGCAATTAGGTTGCTGTTAGGTTCCTACCAATGCCAAGTCTGACAAAATCACAGTGATCTTTATTTTTGTGACAATACGGTTGTTATTGGATTGCTGCTGTCAGAGGTAAAATAACTGTGAAACGACTGTAAATTTTAAACAAAAGTATACTTCACGGTAAATAATTTCATTTTCTTTTCTGCCTTCCCATTTAAAAATAAGGTCCTATAATTAAGGCTTGCACACAAGACAGTTCTTAAATCCTGGCCATTGGTGGCTATAACTCCGCTTGCTGTAAAGCCCGCATTTCTCCGGCTTAGGAAGCGCTGCTCAGCGCTAAGACAGCTAGCTCTGCGCTTTAAGGCCACTATTAGTGAGCAAACAAATGCCATACTCACGTTTTTGTTTAACTTATTTTAACCTAATTTTATGATTGTATGACATGTGTAATTACTAATATAGACCAATAACTTGTATGTGTGGTGCAAACTGTCAATATAAGTTGGTTATAAAAAATAAATAACATACCTATAGGAACACTTAGGGAACATATATGTAGGTAGTTTCAGAATTGGGAGGAACCTACATAATGTAGGTACAACAGTTTTCAAAGGACTATGTTGGTTGATGGAATACTTTATAAGGCTTAAATGAAGTAATTGGGAACAACATTGATATATACAGCATATATCAAAAAAGGTGTGATCAAATTTAATATAAGCGTGTGATAAAGACTAACAAACTAAACGACTTCCTCCATAGGAGTATGGGACATCGTAATCGCGAAAAAAATATAAAATGTTCCATACAAAACTTCAATACCAACTCGACTCAAATGTAAGGGACGGCTGATTATTTTATTATTTTTTGTGATACCTACCTCAATACTTCCAACGACTACCTATGTTACATTCTAATGAATTCATAGCGAGATCCACGATATTTGATTTCTATCCTCAGGATTCGGGAGCTATTTGTGAGCCTCTCAGGAGTCTCATTATCCATCTCCTAATACAGGCTTTATACGCTTAAAAGGAGGCTCCAATCACCACTGATGTAATATGAAAACTTGTAGATTCCAATAAACCTTTTTTTCATTTTTTTCATTGTGGTTGGTAGGTATGCCCAAAAACATGAAAACTCTCAATTTCAGCTAGGGAGGCGGACTGAAATTTGCACTTTTAATATTAATTATTTATTTATTTATTATTAAAACTTTATGCACAAGTAAAAAATACTGTACAAAGGCGGACTTAATGCCTGAAGAATGCCTCATGTTCTACCAGTCAACCTTAGGGTGATGCAGACACAAAACATGACAGGTGCAACATACAGGATAACTAGCTAGGAAATGACTATAAAATACAAGAATATATACATAGATACATACATATAAACCAAATGAACTCTCAGGGGAAAAAAGATCGGTAGAGGAGAAAACGAATCCAGCAAATCAGCGCTGAGATGTTAATTATCTTGCTGACTGTCAATTTTTTTTATCAAAGCAGGAGTCATTCTTACACATTTCTCTGCTCAATTACATCAATAATTATAACAAATGCGTGAACACAACTAATTCCTATAAGGGAAGAAAGTAACACAATTACATTGACAAATTAAGGTCACAGTCGTAAGGTAAAATCACAAAGGAAGAGCGTCAACGTTTATGATTGTTATCTTATTAGACAGTTATTCCAGAGCTCGTAATAAGACGAAATTACTCGCGTGCCGCCACTATCGATTAGCAATATATCTCTGATTATTTCTAGCCCTAATAATAAAGGCGAAGATTATTATTTGAGCGACTAGACATTACGTGGAAATAGTTGTTCGCTTAATTAACATAAAACTTACATCTTACATAAATCCACGCCTTCATCTCATGGGGGTAGGCAAAACGCCACCTGCTACGATCCTTATACAGGGTGTTCCTGGAAGTATGGATCAAATCGAATAGGGACGTGGGCAAGGTCATCGTTTTAGCAAAAAAAAAAAACTAAAAAAAAAGAGAAGAAAAATCGAATTCGTGAAAACTATCAGGGCTATCAATTTTTTTTTTTTTAGATAGCCCTGATAGTATTTTTTTATAATTATTTTCTTTGAGCACTAAGCGCAGTGATTGAAAAAAAAAATAAAAATCGGTCATAACTTTTGAACCGTAAAAAAATTCACTGACATTGTCAGGGTTAAAAAGTTTAGAAATGACCTTGCCCACGCCCCTATTCGATTTGATCCATACTTCCAGGGACACCCTGTATATTCCTTTTGCTTCATTAACGTTCATAAATCTGGTAATACACGAAGAAAAAAGGCCAAATTGATTTCAAATGAAAACTAAACGAAAAAATACCTCGTCCGTATTAGGAAAAGCCGAAGCCCTGAACTTCATTAGGGTCTAGAATTTTAAAGGATAAGTTAATACCTACGCTTTTAGAAATTAATTATTAACAACATTTTATATTAACAAAATTCCGATCATAATTTAGTAGACTAGGAGCTAATCCTTAATTATTTAGAGGAGAGAACTTATAACAGGATTTTCTGAATAAATAAGCAGAAACCTTACTTGGGTTTAACCTTACTAAACTTGATTCACAAATTCTCGACGGCTAACGAATTTCTGAAGGCCGGTACTAAGCCATCCGGTCCGCTCCGGTAATGACCTCTCGTGGGATAACATCTCACCAAGTAGCCGTGTTGGGGGCTTACGATTAGGACACCGAAGGATCTTGACCGTCCAATAATTGCTGTCATAACTCAGACTAATGCACACTTGCGATTATCCCGACAAGATTGTGTTGAAGTCGCTCACTTGTAACACCCTTATAACGACTGACACAGCGAAGTCACAAGACGAAATATCACCAATGGAGCACGCGTGGATAATCGCGTGGTGTGTTACGTGTCTGTTCCCGGCTTTAGGCACTTAACTGCGCCAGTACAAAGATACATAGGTACTAATAATCGCGTTACGGGAGGAGCTATACACATCGCATTAGTGGGAAAGCTTTTGCGTACCGTTGATTCAGTTATGGGACTGGCTGGAAAATGCGTAACAAAATTCAATTGAAGCATTATAGGCATATAATGTACCTACCTACAGGGAAATGAATTTGGAATGAAAATGGGAAAAAGAAAATTATGAAAAATAAATGTATTTCATAATGAAAAAAAACTTCGAATGCTCATTCTTTGTAATTACGCATTACCACAGCTTACATAAAGCTCCAAAGAACCTTCTCTTGTAGACTTTAATTCTTTGCTTTTATAGTCAAGTACCTACAAACGAAAATAATTCTTCCATCATTAAGTAATTTGCTGCTAGTTTCCGTTTTCCTTTTGGATACTGATCGTTATCTCTTCAACCACATTCATTTTACGTGAAAGGACATCGGATGTAACCAAGAACAAGGTACGTTGTTTCTCATTTGCTACTGTCAATTAATAAATTTAATTAATTAATTCCCAACCTACCTACATGTTGGGACACAAAAGCTCTAATAAACCCCTGCCTATCACACGCGCGTAACAAATCCCGGGCTCATATAAGCTGTGACATTCTGACCATCTGTTCATATACGCTTTGGCGTGGCCGTCATTTGCTTTCAATTAATAGCGATCACCGGAGCAGGCATTATCTTTGAACCATACGTAAGGTTGTTGGATCTTTTTTTTAATAAAGTTTGTTTTCCGGAGTCATTGCTTGAGGAGGTAACTGGACTAAGGCCTGTGTTCACTAACAATCTATCAATTGGCTAAATTATACAGTTACATGTTGAAATATAAGAAAATTATTAACGTAGGTATGTAATCGGTTTATTAAATGTTGGTGAACACCACATTACACCTAAATCATCACATTAATACAAATAAAACTTTAATTTCAATTAGACAGTAAAATATGCGTGCAAAAACGTAATAGGATTGATTACTTGGTTAGATTTAACGTACAAGTTTAACAGATGAACGTACATGACTGTGTTCAACATAGTCCGGGAGCTTTCGAACCAATGAATGAGGACTCTGTCGTATTCAGGACTTGACCGCGGCTTGTGGTTATCGGATTTCAAGCCGATGAGTTCGGTTAGTTACTCCACATTTTAGAAGATACCTGCTGTGATTGGGACCATGTCACGACCAGAAATGTGGCTTTCAATTAAGTTTTGGGGTTCAGATAATCAAACTTTTTAATCATTTTATTACCTCAACTAACATTTACATTCCGTGAATATTCTTGTCGAGCCGAAAAGGCCATTCATAGGAGTGAGTGGTTCGTATCAAAGTCGTAACATAGTTAGTACCAATTCACTCTACCCGGTTTCAGGTACTTTCGAAACACAGATCAAAGGAATTGGATAAAATCCTCACCGGCTTTTCAATTGGAAAACCGTGTTTGTAGCCGAAGGCTATTGTCGCTCCATTTATCACTGGACTTGTCACTTGTTGTTAATAAACGATCTTTTGGGTTTCTCATGTATTTTTATTACACGATAGAAGAAGGAGGGTTATGTTTTTCATGTGTTTTGAAGTCGTGTTTCAAAACCTTCTTTAGATATTTTTACTACGCGAACTGTTGGAGCGCGCCGACATTTCATGTTTTTATGGCTTCTATATGATAGAATGAAATAGAATAGAATACACATTGTTCTGATCTTACCATAATATCTCTATATATTATGTTTAACAGTTGCGTTAAGAAAAGACCCTCCCGTAATCTTAAATCTAGCCACTGTACCTACAATTCCATGTGAGGTATCAACGCCTCAAATACAAAATAATGAAGGGTCAAAGAAAAAGTTTTTATGCAGTTTTGAAGCTGACATACTGGCCTTCATTTTAGTGTCGTTCTTGTTCCGTATTTAAATTTACGAGCATTTAAAAAGCGACTTATATACAAAAAGTTCCGGGGTGCCTCGATTTAGGAATCCGAGAATGCATTTATAGCTCCTTAATTTTACAAAAAAAAGAGCATTTTTATCTTTTGTTGTGAAAACGGTGTTGAAGTGATAATATCGCGGGGGCGCCGTCGTGTTGGTTCTGCTTTGATTGTTTGCTCGTAGCCCGGTGTAATTTACAAGTTAGGGCTACATTACTTTTTGTATGGATATATAAACGATTAGATATTGTTTGATGGGGGTGCTGACTCTGATGAGGCGAAAAATATCAAGGTGCGGTAGTCGGACATTTGCTGTAAAACGCGTTTGTAAAATGGTTTTTATTCTTAAAATAAAATCCATAGGCACTGATTCTGATACCTACTTAACTAGGTTTTAGCCTGCAAATATGTTTGTCGAGGTACACTTTAGTATTCAGACATTTCACTAGTATCTTAATAGAAAAACATAATGAAGCAGTTTCGCACACTAAACTTTCACCTAAGCTGGGTCAAAGCTATACGTAACCATTTCCACGTCCAATTCACGAAAGTGTGGCAAGTGAACCGCGATTTCAATTTCCGCATTAGTTTCCTCCAAATAATTGTTCTAGCGAGGAAAGTTTTCGCCCATCACATCACCGAAAACTGCCATTTCGCTTCAAGTATTCACCAAAGTATTCTCTTTATACTTTGCACCGCCAAGCCGACGTGCACATGTGTCCAACTGCATACAACCAAGGACTAAATTTTGGATGGATCAACTTAGGCACGTGCCGCCTCCCGAGATCCCACTTCCTTTGATGTGTGTTTACTTTCTTTTTTGTCAAGGAGAAAAGAACGTTGCAGCCACACTGTGCACTAATAAAGGACGTGTTTGTTAGGGATATGAAGACGTGTTGGTTGGTAGACGGAAAATTACATGCGCTTAGTAGGTTATATTTTTAAAGGAAAATGCACTGGTCCCGCGAGGTGGATTACAGCCCGCTTCCTCTGCGAGGCGGACAGGCTAAGTGTTATTGAGTTTATCCATCAGTAATTCCTCAATAGCAGCCCGCAGTCTTGATTTGCAGTTTCCTGGTTAATAAAATTAATAGACGGGCCCCTATTACATCGGGAAATGTAGTTGCACATAGGTACACTTCTACCTAACCCTTTGGGGTATAAAGACGTGATGTTATGTTATATGATAAATTGTTAAGTTCCAACCCAACAAATGCCAGACACAGAGAAGGCGGGATTTTGGGGATGAAGTGAAATCTCAAGGCTTAGTTCAGACCCACCCTGTTGTTATGTTCTCTCTGCAAAACGGTCATTGAACCGAAGAGGACCATGATGCTTATTGTTTCAATAATATGTAAACTGTCCCTATATCCCTGTAAGGGAAGAACACAGGTATCCTTCCTAATATAATGGTTGGTAATATTCCCTGAGCTAAACGTAAATAAAACAGATTATTTCTATTATAAAATACAATACACATTTTTGGACTAAGTTTCTTAATGCTAAGTACTATCTTAACTTAATTACAATTGAACCAAGGATTTTAAAAAAACGAGACTCTTCTCCTAATTGCCATTAAACAATTGTAAAATGAACGCTCATCACGAAATATTAATTAATTACCAAAAATTGCTTGGTAAGATAAACACAGAGTTATAAAGTTATAAGCGTCTGTCTAAAATAAGCCCACCGAGGTTTAATATGATATTAATTATTTTTAAACCGACAGAAATAAACATGAAAAATGTATAATTACCTGATGAAGGCAAATTGAAATATAATTTTATTTGACTTTTTCAAAGGGAAAAAGTTCAACATTAAAGTACCTAATAATTATATGTTAAAGCGTGCGAATTAATGTCCCTTTGGTAAAGCTGGATGTTTATAAGTACTTTTGAGTTAAAAGTTGACAAGTAAATACTCAGTGCGCGCCTGTAAATATATTGCACATCATATTTTGGAAAAGGTTCTGTCGTCTCCGTCGCTCGACCGTAACTTTGTCACACAGGCTTTGTGACATTCTCTTTTTAAATTTGAAGCTGGATGTGTCAACGCCCGGGTAGTGAGAAGTATACCTTTTTTTTCTGGATACGACATACAATGCATTTTTGCGTGATAAGTCAGAGTAACGAGCCTACGAAGTATATAGATTATGTTATTATTATGTTATATACGTACCTATTAAGGGCTCGGCAGTACCTACCTAATATATAAAGAAATGTAGATAAGGCACATTGAATGACATTTTACGATCTTTCGATAAAATTGTCTCCACTTACAAAGTTGAATTTTGAAATAAGTTCAATCCAGCGTTATTTGTAATCAATGCATAGATAAGTACTTCGAGATGAACTCCGAGTAATCTAAAACGTATAAGTATCAAAATCTGAAATAGTTTCAGACTCCTCGACCTTCTCCTAAAAAAACGATTTCAATATCAAAATATTTCAATTAACACTATTCTTTATTGTATTTCAGATAGCGAGCGACTAGCACAGGTCAGTATCACAAATCCCCTGACAGTCAAACACCGGAAGAGTCTTGGCTTTACCCCGGTACCCCGGAACAGCAAACTGACCCTTTTGTGATATATTCAGGAGCGCCTTCAAAAATGTAGACTAAAACGTTCCTTAAGCTGCGCCTACGTGGGAGATTTTTACAGCAATTATTGCCCGGGAAATATTTACCGGTGGTACTGGAGCAATCTACATAGGGTCCGGCCACGCCAAATTTGCCAAAGATGTAAACTACAATGGCCACTCAAAATTGAATAAAATCGATACACAAGAACATTTATTACTAAAATAAATGTTCTTCAAAATCGATATACGAGTAGGTACATCGATTTTATTCAATTTAGAGCGTCCATGGTTGTTTACATCTTTGGCAAATTTTGCGCAGCCGGACATGTAACCTTTAGTCACTCCATGTATTCTTTATTGCTAATTAAAATACCTATTGCCAAGTTTCTTAAATCATTTATTATGTGGCGGTATCACTAGCAGCAATACAATTCGTACATACTTATTGGTTGGGATTGCATGTTATCGTGACGTGATATTTGGCAAGTATTGCCCAGAATTAAGTTGCTCGTGTAAAAGCACCTTTAGTATACAGCTTTGAAACATGGAAACTCTCTCAAAAGGTCGAGCTTTTAATGAGATGAATACGCTTTATCCGGATAAGCCTTTCAGTCTCGTAGCGTCGACTGTTTCTCCTTCGTTCAAGTCAAGATATTCTTTGTTGCTCTTTCTACGATATTTTTAGTAGATAATAGTATTGGGGACCAATAGGTATACAGGGTGGCATGGACATTGATGCACAAACTGTAACCACGAATTCAGCACATGATTCTAGAATCATGACCTAGCGTAGAAATTTTTCGTCTGTAGTCAAAAGAATTATCTGCTGTTTCATAGAAAAGTGCGCGAAACCTACGCGGTCAAAATGGACTGAACAGCTAATATAATTGTAATAACCGACGAAAAATGTCAAGGTAGATACTACAGAGTCATGTACTGAATCCATGGTACTCTTAGTGCTTGGCCAGACAGGAAGCGCGGGCGAGGCGTACTCAAACATAAGAACTTCATTTGAGTGTCCATAGTGGGCACGCGGTCGCTGTGAGCGGCGCGGGCTGCTCGGCACGGGCAGCGCGCGGTCAACTTACGCCATAGCTCGTTCATACAAGTGGCCGCAGTGGGTGCGCGGGCGGCCCGCGCGGGGACCGGGGTTCTCAAACTAGTTTGAGCTTTTTTCTAGTAAAAATAAGTATTTTTCATCCATATTATATTTTAACAAACACTGGACACGTCAACATGCAGAACGCAGCCGCGCTCGACTGCAGGCGGACAGGCAGATCGTGCGCGTTCCCGCATCCGCGCCCGCCCCGTGCGCCTGTCCCGCGCGCGCGCTGCTTGTCTGGCCAAACACTTCGATAACAGGGTGTGCGTCGATGTATATGCCAACCTGTATATTTAACGCGTTTATATTTTTAACACTACTACCGTCTACTAAGTAGACACAATAATTTCTGATCTGAACCATATCTGGTTCATGGGACAGGGAATGGGTTCAATCTCTAGCAATACACCTCAACCAAGGAATCTCTTAATCAAAATGGGATACCTACTTATTGCAAAGAAGGTTAAAATTTCAATGAATGATTTTCAGGTCATTGCAGTTGATTAAACGATGGAAACCAATGAGCTAAACAGTTGTTTAAGTACCAAAGGAAAGATTTCGTATCCATTTATCAGGCTACTCCACTCTCCAGCAATAACAAATTGAAATAGATATCTACGTAATTTTAATCGCAATAATCGAGCAATGCGGTATTCACAATAAGAGGATTATAGTTTAGAAGCTTTTAATTAAAAACCATTTCTGGAAACGATATTTAATACAATAATCAAATTGGTATGGACGGCTGTGTTTTCCGACAGAATCGTGAAATCATTATCTATCCTCATGAATTTCGTCAACTCCTGACAATGAAATCCCGATTGTTTTTTTGTTCATTTTTTTTTTTTACTCACTGAACTAATCTTTCAGGCAGTATCAACGTTTCGTCTAGCAAATGATGTAGGTGCTTACAACAATTTGGCTTTTACTACGGATTTTTTTAATTTGCTTTGATTTTTACGCCTGCTTTACCTATGTCTTTGTTCCATGTGAATTACAGATGTACAGATAGCGCCATCCACGAAGACGCGCCCCACTCTTCTTCCTAATCGCTTACAGTTTACAGTACAAGTATGCAACATTCCCCTAGTGTTTAGTTTTGACGACAGTAATTACTTATTACTTAGGGCTATGCTTGGAGTTTCCCTGCGGGACCGAATCAGAAATGAAGAGATCCGCAGGAGAACCAAGGTAACCGACATAGCCCGAAAAATTGCCAAACTTAAGTGGCAGTGGGCAGGGCACATTGCTCGCAGAACAGATGGCCGATGGGGCCGAAAGGTTCTGGAGTGGCGACCGCGTACCGGAAGACGTAGCGTTGGAAGGCCTCCCACAAGGTGGACCGACGACCTTGTGAAGGCCGCAGGAACTCGTTGGATGCGAGAAGCACAAAACCGGTCGATGTGGAGGTGCTTGGGGGAGGCCTATGTCCAGCAGTGGACGTCTTTCGGCTGAAATGATGATGATGATGTATAACTAAAACCCTAGCAGAATTAACTAGCGATAACCACTAGCGCTTAGTAAGAAGAGTGGGGCGCGTCTTCTTGGATGGCACTATCTACTCGTATAAATGTAGACTAGAAATACATAGGGTGACACAATCGGCGGTCTTATCGCCAAAAGCGATCTTTTAAATACAATACAATTTTCTATTTATTTTAATAAATACTAACTTATTACTAATAGGCCATTTATTTTATCTTTTGTAAGTATTTATAAGTACTTAGAACAAAAGTTATTCTCTTCGTCTGTTAGATAAATTGCCCTAAATAAACATTGTTCTTAGTTTCTCCCTAAATTAACATATCATTAAGAATACGGTTATAATTATGCGTAATAGTAGAACGTGTAGCCAAACTGAATCTCTCACCAGTTCAGAAGTTATTACATTAATCATGACACGCTAAGTCACGGACGTAATTACTAGCTGCCAAGATTTTCATTGTTATCTACTATGACATAGATACCTAATAACTTCTAACACAGTATCTCCTTGTTAGCTTATCTAATAGGACAAAGAAACTGTTCTAGACTAGGCAATAAGCATGCTAGATTATTTATTTTTAAGCCACGCTGGTCCGGGCGTATAAAGAAGAGAATATAGGTTGAAACTCTAAAGAAACTGCATAAGAACTATACCTAGGTACGGTACCTAGGTACTAAGAGTTGCTTTACATTTTATTTCCTGGTTTAACCATAAACACAATCAGTTGCATAGCTATTTATCTGCACTCAAAGTGTGCAGTGTACTTAATTGTACCATTATACATGAATTTAATAGCATCACGATTAAAATACAGTAAACTGCCACGATAAAACCGCTGTTTTTCTCTGATACGAAAATTACTACATATAAAATTATTTAATGAATTCTCAACAGCCGATCGAATTACACCTTAACAGCAAGTATACGCACTTAATGAAATTACTTACTCCAACATTAAGTAACTGAACCATACACACGTTCAAACAAGGCATGAAGTAAATATAAAATCTTTATGTGCTCGACAGTCACATACCTCCCATAAGTTGTACGCGATTTGCATAAAATAATTCCATTTCAAAGAAAATTACGTATGTAACCTCATCCTCCGGGAGTATTAACGTTTAGTGGAAAAGAGCAGAAACTTTGGCTCGCTATTTTCAGAATCTTGCGTTTTAAAATTTTCCGAGGGATAGTCATAGCGTTTACGGGAAATACTAAAGTTTATTTTGAAAGATATTTAAAAGAGAAGACAGAGTAAGAGGTGGAAGACGGGTTTATTAGTAGATGAGTGTGTTTAACTTATTAGTTTAAATGTGTTTTTAAGCAAAGTTACATACAGCAATCTAGGTCCCTTTCTCTCTATCTAAAGAAGATCTAGTCTTTCATATAGTATGCCAACGACACCGTACTTATGTGTAATGTGTTAGTGAACCAAAGATTTTTAACAAACTTCATAACTATCTCGTTTATAATTCAATCTTTTTACTTTATTAAGCTCCAAGTATGCAAGCACTCGGTTCCAACCGCGATCTGCGTCATTCGTCTAGACCCTTCATTACAGAACTCCAATCGACCTCGCTAGACGTCTGTGGCTCGTAACAAACTTTAAAGTGCACTTCGTAGCAAATGTTACACTTGTACTGAAACTTTCAGCCGTCCCGATACACTTTCAGCGGACAAAACCGTGCAACTTCAGCACTGAACAAATTATAAGAACATCGCAAACTTTTGTGTTTAATTGGCGTTCGAATAGTTTGCTTTCAATTTATTCTTGTAGTTTGGTGTTGAGGATACTATGAATAACATTGAATAGTATACCGGAGTCTGGATTTGTACGTGGTTAGTGGCAATGGAATTGCCCCCTATGACATGAAACTAAAACACAACTGTCTTAATGTAATGGTTACCTATGCCTGACTCTTCGGGAAAAAACAGGCTTGATGTTGTTACTTATGACAAAAACATCACTGTATTTTTAAATAAGTTTTCAAACGGCTTCACAACCATTATCGAGTATCTAATTAATACATTATAATTATAACTAAACTTCAACTGCCTTTGCCACTCACTGATTCGCAGTCGAGGCGACTTAGATTCTGACAATTGGAAGCCCGAACCCGGCTCTAACTAATTGGCTAAAGGCTAGATTGAAGAGGACTCTAGTATTTCTAGAAAAAAATATATATTTCCAGGTGTTTCATGTATTGATTTTAGCACAAGCCTTCCCGTTGCTTATTTGGGAAACAAACAAAAACATTCAATGGATCAGCTGTTCGCTGCTATCCATCCATACAGGTTGAATAAATCACCTTTGGGAAACAGTCCAGTGTGCAGTTTACAATGATGGTTTAGCAACACGAACCTGTGTTCTACCAGTTGTTATCGAAACTCAAATTCTGCATGCAAATCTAATCCTAACATGATCCTTCAAAGCGAATGAAACTCTTTGTGAAACGCTAGCAAAATGCAACAAAAAAATGTTAAGTATATATTAATTGGTATTAGTAGTTTGTTTGTAGGCTGTATTCGGATAGTCGAATATAGATGAACGTGATATTTCACATTCATACATGATAAAAAATCAAAGGCCTTCTGTGACTGGCATCCGTAGAATAATCGAATGATTATCCTACGGATGCCAGTCATAAAAAGTCAAAGGTCAAATTGCCGAAAGTATTTTTCCTACGTCAAAAATACTTTCGGCAATTTGAGTGTAAAAACAACATTGGCACTCACGAACTTATGAAAACCGGGCACGAGGGCACTCAACGTCCGATTGTGTCGCCGGTTACTACAAAACAGCAACCTTTGTCTCGCATTTGATTATTTTGCATTGTAATACTGTGGCATATAATAAAAACTAATAGCTTTATATAAAGGAGCCTCGGCTTACCTAGCCTATCTACCTGATATTAAGAAGTACCCTCGACGACCAAGATGGGGAGCGAAGCGCTTTAAATGTAAATTAAAACGTTACCTTACACAGGGCTTTTGTAATTCACTTTTCTTGCTTGAGCAAGACATTGAATCACAAGAATATATATAAACGCCTAAATTCTTAGAAACTAAAGATAGAAAACTACTTTTAAACTGATCATAACTGATAAAACATAACGCCTCATCATGCCTGTTTTTTCCCCAAAAGCTAAGACAAAGGTTTAGCCCGTATACCACACAACATAGAATAGAATAGAATAGAATAGAATACTCTTTATAGACAACGGTTTAGCCAGCATACCACACAACATAGACAACGGTTTAGCCAGCATACCATACCACATAGACAAAGGTTTAGCCAGCATACCACACCACATAGACAAAGGTTTAGCCCGCATACCACACCACATAGACAAAGATCTAGCCCGTATACCACACCACATAGACGCCACATTTGGCCAGTAATGTAGGTAAGTCCCATGAGCCAAAGTTTTTGGTTTAAGAAATATGTAGGTATTTAAGCTTTACCATTTAACCCAGTACAAGCGCGAGCGCTCTTACTTTTTTCTCCAATGTTTGTTTCGAATGGTTTAGCAAACGCATGGCAAGTGGTTCATGCCTGCTTCAACAAACAAAGCTAGCGCTGCGTTGAAAATAGAAGCTACCGGTCGTTCGAACGTTTTGATTTAGTATGCAATCACACATTTATGATGTGAATAGTGGATCGAATCGGATTGGTGTATGTGGTATTATTGGTGGAGTGGAATTAGGCTGCCCACATCTGGCGCATGCTTTTGGAACTGCGGTCGAAAATTACTGCGCACGCTGCATGAGTGATGATACTTATGATAAAGGATTTATTATTCAATATAATATAAGAAGCCTTCAGTTTTTATTTTCAACTTAAAATCTTTAAAACATTATGTCACAGACGACATTTTTTTTCCACAAACATTGACAGAAATCACTATTGTCGACAGTATTTTGTAAACATTTCCAAGACAAAGTATAAATATAAACAAGCAAATTTCGCCTTCTATTCTATTTATAGACGAAATATTCCGCTGTACACTTGGATGGAAGGCGAAACTGAAATGATGAGCCCTTTCGACAGCCTGTCAGAAACAGTATGCAAATTAGCTGTGTTTACTATAAGTAATCCGTCTGAGTTTGTTATTTTGAATAAGATTGATTATTAATATCTGACATCAATATTTTGCCACTATAGCTGCCTAAAGTAATTTAAAATACATTATTCCATGACTTTTGTACCTGGTCTGACAATAATGTTTTACAAACAACTCTACCATTTAGACGCTGGAAATCGACGATGTCGTTTAAAACACATAACAGCAAAATGTCGGAATCAATTTCTGGGAAATTCTTGACTATAAGAAGACTATGTTATGAAAACATTTTTACTTTTTAACTGGTTCGTACCTGAATATTCCGAGTATTTCCGAGTACCCTAGTTGAATCTACATGCAGGGGTGTTTTCTTCTCGATGTGGTCTACTGAATTATTACAAGAAAAGTGTAAAAAAGTGTACCTGCGCCGTTCCCGCCGTCTTTCTCCCCGTCGGTATATATGACGCTTAGTACACATTTTTCTTTACTTTAGAGGGGGTATATATTTTATGAAAATACGAATTGACTACTTATTCCAACCGACGACTGGAGCATTCTCCTTTTAGTAGGTACACGGAAATGTTTCTTTTGAATAATGAAATGAATATTTCATCAGATTTCCTGAGGGTGATTCATTTTCCTTGCTAATCAAGGGATAAAGGAACAACATTGTCGACACTGTTTGACATCGTGGTTAGTAATCTGTGATTGTGGCTGGACAAAGAATAAGGGAACTTTCCTTTTTTTATTTTCACTAAATATAGGTAGAATTTTAAACACTGGCCTTATTTGGGTACCTTAGATATTTAACGCTCTGTTTACCCATCACGCTTTAAAACGCCATCCCAAAACTAAAATCTAAAATCGAAGCTTTCAAGTCCCACTTAATATTTTTTTTTAAATCGCTTTTTGCTGTCGAGAACAATAAGTGTCAATACGAAAAAAATGCTACGCGGCACCCGCGCTTTTACCCGTCCAATACATATCAATGTCGGCCTTTAGCAGTATAGTATTGAGTTAGACAATTATAGGCTTTATTGGTGCTCGTATTTATTCATTCCGGAAAAAGAACGCAATAGTTCTCAGGCAAAGTACGTAAGAATTTACATAAGTTGATCGCAAGAAAGCTAGGGAGTGCAATAGCTGCCAGAGCTTTACAGCGTGATCCCGATACAGACAGTGCAGTCGTCTGCCGTGCCCGACAGTCGGGCGCAATCTGTCGCTGTCGACGACAGATGTGCCGTCGTTACCCCGGGTTCCGGGTTAGCCTTTCAAACGCAGGGTTAACACGGGAAAGTTTTCTGTGAATTTCGACGTGTTTATGAAATTGAATAGATAGACTGTCTCTGTAACTTCAATTACGTAATTTTCGTAAATTCGCCTTCTGATGTGATTCAGGGCAGGTTCCTATTATATCTTTCTATTTACCTACCCATGTGCAGTTCTACATAATCAGCCTATAATGTTCCCACTGCTGGGACACATGTGCAGTTCTGCATCATCTTAATTCAGTCAGGAGTTACATAACGGTTTTAAATTAGACACATTTTACGTCATCATCATCTGCCTAGCATCATCATTTCCCAACTACGTTGGGGTCGGCTTCCAGTCTAACCACTGCTGGTTAGACTGGAAGCCGACCGAAAATACTGGTATTCAGCTGCCTGAATACCAGTATTTTACATAGTGTGACACACATTTTACGTAACTAATAAAATTTAATTTCCTTTAAATTATTATAATGTCCTTCGCTAATGAAAGTAAATATGAAGTGAAATAAACAAATTAATAACGATGCAAACACATGCGCCTACATGAAACTTTACTTACAGTCTGAAAAATCTGAGAAAAAGCACAAAGTCTGAAAAGCAATCGGAGGAAAAGCATCGCCTTTAACTTTGTTCATCTTGTTAAAACTCTGCGATGAATGCTGGCTGGAGGCTGCAAACCAATCGCTTCACAAGGTACTACAGCATGCAATTAAATTGATTCGGACGAGCCGGCCAGCGCTGCAGCGCTGCAACGCTCGCAAAAGTGCTGTTAAAGCAATTGCTGTTTGCTACACTTCACACGCTAATAGGTTTTCATAACGAATTTCTTTTGGTACCTTATTCTGGAAATGATCCATAACTTGACTTTTCAATCTCATGCAAATTGCCATGACATGCCTATATTGAAAATAACTATTTTTTCTTATTCCGAAATCTCTTTCCCTGTCTGAGTGCCTACGGCTAACGTTATGGTTTGGATGTAGGCCTACATAGGTGAGAATCTTTTTTCAGTTTCAAGAACTGAAACCCTTACCTATTTGTAGATTAGAGACCAGAATGCAATCCTTTAAATTCTAGTAGGTATCTAAACCTACTGAATTAAGGGATGGTAACTCCACAGCAGAAATTGTATAATTCTGGTCTAGCGGCGCGGTTCGCCGATCGGCGACGAAACAATAGAAAATCAATTGTGTCTCATTAGCAGAGCTTGACAGATTAATGACGAAATCTGTTTCGGTATGCAACCCTGTTTTCTACGGCAGTGGCAACCCTAATCACTCGCGACATTGTACCTTAAACTGAAGCTGAAAGTTACTTTCCTCAGAAACATGTGGTCCGCTTCCTCTGTTTACTCGTCGGAAGATGGCTGCCGTTGATTGCGTTACGTTAATTAATCGACGTTTGTTTACAGGAAGATGTAGATACTTGTTGTACTTCCGCGTTTGATCAGCTTTTGGCGTGCCGATGTTCGATAAATTGATGGATTATCAGTTCAGCAATGGATTACATTAAGGCTCGCACGATAGTCCGGAAATGCGAAATTCTGTCAATCCTATGAAATTAATGAAGAGAGAAACTCAATCAATCTTGCCCTGATTCAGTATCTAATAAATACCTAATGCTTTAACAATATTTTAACATAAAACTATGAATCTAAATATGTAAAAGTTAAGAATAGGTACAGCGACTTCTCAATATACAGAAAGCCTGAACTTAACATACGGAAAACTGGGAAAAGTCTCCAAGAAAATTGAATATAATAAGAGAATAAATTCTGAAACTGAGTGTGAAATATCGCACGCAGTGAACTTGACAGGCGTTGTCCACTCGACTCGCGGGCTATTCCAGCAAATGGCGCTAAATGCTGCCAGTCTTAAACATCGCCATTTTATTTTACCCTGGTCACTTTCTTTAGCTGTTGAAACTTGGAAAAAATGTGCAGTAAAAGAGTGTTGAGTTGATATTATTAGGTAGGTATCAGATCAAAAACTGTTTACATTTGACAGTAAACAAACTATTGCCTTTCCATTTTCTTTCCTGGGCAGGCCCAGGCGGAGGGATGAGCTGGTTCCTCGTCATTATTATTATTAGCAATACCTACATTAAGAGCCCCAAAGTTACGGAACCAGACAACAATTACAAATTCCGACACAAGTCAATCAAAGTAGTTTGAACGTTAGGCCTCCTGAAACTTCATCTTCTACGGAACACGTTTATGAGATCCTTTCTTGCGTAAGACAACCTATCATGAGTCACGGTAAAGTTATCTATCCAAATATATGTATAGATAACAGCTCCAACTTTTGTTATTACTAGCTTTTGCCACTGCTTCTCCCGCATGGAGGTCGAAAATTATCCTACGTGACGTACCTAATGTCGAGATAAAAACTCTGTGTGCCTTTCATCCAAATCCGTTCAGCTGTTTTTAACCGACTTCAAAAAAAGGAGGAGGTTATCAATTCAATTTTTTATGTTTGTTACCTCATAACTTGCGACTGGGTGAACCGATTTTCATGATTCTTTTTTTATTTGAAAGCTGGTGCTTCCCGTGTGGTCCCATTGTCACCATTTCAATATCTGATGATGGGATCTTAGAGAAATCGAGGGCAACCCTCAAATTTTATAGGCTCACTTATTGTTTTTCGCATGTTTTATGAAGTATCTTGTGTATTTGCGTATGGTTGTCACCATCTCAGGTAGCTGGGCTGATGATGGAAGGTACAACTCCTTAACAGTAAGAAGTTACTCGAACAGGAAAGGACTGTTTTAGTAAATTGTTTTGATGTTTGATAGGGCATTTGCCACATTTGGTCTCATGATCATCCAGTCATGATCTGATGCTGCAGTCAGGATAGTCTGCAGAGTACCTAACTCCTCGATAACTAACAGCAGATATATCGTGTTTAGGCTCATTGAAAAGGGCTCGATGTGTGGATAAACGTACTGTTAATGAGGAACACCGAAGTACATAAAGACCTGATGCTGAAACCAGGAGCATCAGAAAAAGTACCAACCTTGAAAT
This sequence comes from Amphipoea lucens, assembly GCA_947508005.1. NCBI lineage: Eukaryota > Metazoa > Arthropoda > Insecta > Lepidoptera > Noctuidae > Amphipoea > Amphipoea lucens. Next base: position 6,410,217 of record OX382362.1, on the reverse strand, counting down.
TACAGCACCGTAGTCGTGTTTGGGCTCATTTTAAACAGGACTAAATTTTGGTTCAATGTAATGTTGACATAAGTCTGGCCTGATGCTGCAGCCAAGATTATCAGCATCTAGTCTAAAAGCATCAGGTCAAGATTTGATGATGGGATCCTGGAGAAATCGAAGGAACTCTTCAAATACACAAAAGAATAAGGTTCATATTCAATTGCGAATATTTGACTGATTGGAGTAGCTTGATGTGCTGGCCTCTGTACTACTAAAGGAAAACGAACTTATTATAGGCACACCTATAGCGATTTGGGTATTTTTTATAGTAACTCGTGCATTTGCTCTCGGAAAGCACTATTTGGTGAAGTGGAACTGATGATGAAGACCACAGATGGCCATCGGAAGTACTCAATAATATCTAAGTATTTCACGGGTTGCGATTCGATTACTTTAATATGGTTGCTAAGCAATTTATGCTCGTCACAATGTGAATGGTGATATGGAGCTGATGGTGGACCTGGAGAACTCCTCAACAAATTACTTCCCTGCATCGGGAAAAGCAATATTTTGTTTGTAAAAGGCGATAATCACTAGGCTATTGTAACTTAGATAAATTATAAGCAGACCCACTAAAAAGAGTGAAATAAAAACTTTTTAAGAAAAAAAAAAACCGACTTCCAAAAAAACACTACAAAGTGAAAAATAACTTTATTTCGGAAGTCGGTGGCAAAAAACTAAAATACAGATCCAAAGACACCGACTTCCGAAATAAAGTTATTTTTCACTTTGTAGTGTTTTTTTGGAAGTCGGTTTTTTTTTTTCTTAAAAAGTTTTTATTGCGTGATTGAATAACATCCAAAAATACAAACTTTCACAATTATAAAATTATTGTAGGATAGCTACTGTATTTTATAATTATATTTTATTTATTTTAAGATCACAATAAACATAAACAATTTCCATGCTATTATTATAGATTAAATTACATGAATACAATACAATAAAACCAAGTATTTAACTTGATTTTAAATAAAGCTACTAATAATTTCTACTCACTATTTGCGGATGATATTGCGGTGGTTATTACGAAGAATAAAATGTTTTATTATAATACTTACTGAAATTAATGAAACCGTTAATGCTACTTATTATAAAATGGCTAAGTAACAATAATCTAAAAGTGAACATTGATAAAACCTCCTTCGTTCAATTCTACAATAGAAAATCTGTTTCGGACCTTATGATCATAGAATTAACGAAGCATACGAAGCAATTTTTCTTGCTATAACAGTGGACAGTGGCTGCACATGGAAACCTCTCTGCTAGTCACAAATAAGATTGATCGTTTCGCTTTTGCCTTGTGGAGACTTTGTAAAATAGCCAACCTCAAAACAACCCTCTTAGCGTATCATGGTTACGTAGCATCTCATCATCATCGTAGCGTTGCTTCGTACCAAATTTCAAGATTCTGAGTTCACGGGAAGTACCCTGTAGGTTTTGATTCCCTTGCGTGTGTCGAAAATTTGCGGAAATTTGCAGCATAAACGGCTGTATCTTTTGATTGCGTTGGCTTAGGAGTTTGATTTTTTCACAGCTCCAAGGGACAGTAGACCTGAGTATTTGATATAAATTCCAGCTTGATACCTCCACGCGTTCCTGAGAAAAAGGGTCTTGACAGACAGACAGACGGACGGACGGACAACAAAGTGATTCTATAAGGGTTCCGTTTTTTCCTTTCGAGGTCCGGAACCCTAAAAACAAAGTATCCGTGCTCTTTGTGATGCGCCACCATTGACTTCATGTAAACCTCTTTTTAAAGATCTAAAAACAGTATGTACATATTTGAATGTTGTGTTAACTCACACTCCGACTTATTTCAACGTCTTGGAGACACTGCAATCCTGACATATTCATTATGTCATTATGAAATAGGTATATCTGTATTTTATGCTACGAATAAGATTCGTAGATTTTATGCCCTCAGGGAGTTGAGGAGAATAGCTAATTCATTTCATTTCACTTCGATAGATAATTTTGTGGCAGAATGAATGCACGTCTAAAATTGTTAGAATAAAAAAAAGACGGGTTGCACTCCGGGAGTGCCGGCAGAAGTGAAAACTTGAATATTAACGTTGAAATAAATCAATTATTAATTTAATTAATATAACTCATTTTTTTTCACTATTTCTGCGTCACTTTTTTCATTAATGGATGCACTTTGTTCAATTTCCATATTTTAAACACTTTATATAAACGAATTTTACGAATACACAGCAGTGTGGCTACTACACAGACGGTCGAGCCATCAGCTGTCCATCCATCCATCCATCCACTTCCACTTCGACTTCCACTTCGACTTCCACTTCGACTTCGACTTCCACTTCGACTTACACTTCCACTTCGACTTCCACTTCGACTTCCACTTCGACTTCCACTTCGACTTCCACTTCGACTTCGACTTCCACTTCGACTTCCACTTCGACTTCGACTTCCACTTCCACTTCGACTTCCACTTCCATTTCCGTCCATCCATCCATCCATCCATCCATTGTGTCCGTGTGTCACTTCACTTCGGTTGGCGCCGCCGTAGAAAGAGGGGGGGGGGGGGGAATCTCTCCTGACGGTCACGTAGTGTCCTGACGCGATGTCCTGACGCGAGTTTAACATTTTTTACCCACTACTAAAAGTGTGCAACGCCGCTAAAGAAGTTTCATCATCATCATCATCAGCCTATAATGTTCCCACTGCTGGGACACAGGCCTCCTCTCTGTGAGAGGGAGTGGGCTGTAATCTACCACGCGGGCCCAGTGCGAGTTGGTAGATGTCACATGTCTTTGAATTTTTGGTTCTAGGACATGCCGGTTTCCTCACGATGTTTTCCTTCACCGTTTTGAGAGCAGTGGTGATGAAATAATTTACGCAAAGTAAAGCGCCTGTCTGGGTTCGAACCTACGACCTACAACTCATAAGTCGCGGCCGATACCACTGGGCCACCACTGCTCTAAAGAAGTTTACACTTCAAAAAAGTTTAAAACTGAAGTATAAAAATTTAATTAAAATTCTTAAAGAATTAAAAGTCGAATTCTCACTTTTTTTAACCGACGAAAAAAAACGGAGGAGGTTATTGAATGACTGACTCCTTGACAATTTAAATTAAAATAAATGGTTTGAGTTTGAACTACGTACGAGTATATCCTCGAAAAATCGTGTTTTGGAAATTGGAAGTGTCTCTTATCAAAGCTAAACTCTGAACAAAACGTAGATACTTAAGGGTCAAGTCGAGAGAGGAGCTTTAAGCTCGACAGATCATGGCTCTCGAGCCATTTTTTCATTAAAACTTGAGCAAATAAGAATGACACACATTTCTCTGTGCCTGTTCTGTTCAGAATATGCTAAGAACTCTTTTTCAACGACCATCGACAAATCTTGTGAGTCTGGTGACCGGACCGAGTTGAATCTCAAAGTATACATACAGAAAGGAAAGGTAAAGCCTCGGATCCCTCACACCACACGACTTTACGCCAAGTGCCCGCAAAGCGAAATAAAATTCGCACCGCGAAGATTTACGAGCTGTTAACAGAAAACCTTCTTGTACTCATTTAATATTCACTCAAAGACTCTGACTTTAATTAGTTTCCCTTCGCATAGTAGATTCCACAAAATGTTTTCCACGTTTGTGTAAGTATCTACCAATTGTCTTTTTTCATGAAAAGATAGTTCTTTTACAAGACGTTTTTATGAAAAGCGGTGAATCACAACATGCTTCATTTGCTGAAAATCTGCAGTTTACATGTTTCAACAATTGCTTAAACAGTAGCAATAAATATCTGTGGGCGCGTGAAATTTTTGATGTAAGCAGCATTCGTTGGCTCTCGAGTGGGCTGGTTTAATGGACCATTTGGTCGGGAATGACCGCATTTGGCATCCGAGCAAAACTGAATCACGCGGCGCTCGTCGTGGCCTGATAAACTTTCCTCTACTGTACTTTTTTTTTGCATGCACGCAAAAATTAAATTGGACTACTTATGCGGTTAAGTTAGGGGTTTCTGATAGTATAGTAGATTAAAGTATTATAAATTTACCTAAAACCAACCTTAATCATATTTAAAGCATAAGATACAAAGCAGGAATCAGTTAAACCAAACTCAGATACAATAACATGGAAGTGAAGTACGTTATGTCCGGTATTTTACAGTTTTTAATAGGTTAAAAACTGTAAAATACCGGACATAACGTAATGTGTGTAAAACTGAAAAAGGCATTATTTATTTATTCGACAAAAGGGGAAAAAATATACTCGAAACCATTGCAATACGAAAGAGCCTTCCGGCTGCAAATACTTATAAGCCGAGTTCTTTTCACTTTAATTGACTTTGCTGCATAATTTACAAGTTTTCTACAGCTTTCGAATCTATAAGTTGGACAAAACGATGCATGAATGAATGGCACAGAGGTTTTAGGTACCTTGATTTTTGCTTAAACTATTTGAATTGAATTTTATTTAGGTACCTACTAAAAATTGTATTAAAGAAAAATATGTAACATAGAAGTTATTCGCACAAAAAATTGCGGGCTTCATTAGAAAGAAAAGCAACTTACAGAGTATGCTTAGGGCCTTTTTTTTGTGGATGGGAAATCATCAAAGGACTCCTCCCGCTCTAGGTGGAGTGGAAGGGAGTGTCAGACTCTTACTGACTAAAACCCACCCGTGTTCCTTCCTTAGCCCTTTATGTTCCGGGGCAGCGGTAACCCTTTCGGACAATAAAGCTAACCATGCTTAGGGCCTGTTCAGGGTGCAGACGGCGTTTTTTTACTTAGTGTAGACGCGCTCATACGCGCTGCAAACGCAACTTTAGTGCTTCTTTTTCAAGGCAGAAAACGCGCAATCGTCGTCGAGGTGCAGTCGACCCCCTTATCGACCCACGTCGCATGAAACCCGCGTAAGACGCCGTGTCCATAGGTCCTTAGGTACGTAAAACCCAAGTAGGTAGATAGGTACTTAGACGAATTGATTATATAGAGGGTAAAGTATAATAAAAAGTATAATTACCTATACTTTGTTAATTTATGTAGTTGGAATTAAATCTCGAACGAAGACAATAACAGCTGTGTAACTTTTGATAAACCCAAAACGTTGTATAACTTTTGAGTTGCAACTGTAACTTTATTAGGTACTACGTGTGGCATAACCTCAAAGCTATGCGACTGCGGAAGTGAGCACTTACACAGAGAATACTTTACTAATATAACAAATTACAAAGTTGCAACAGCATGTGTTACCAAAGTAGTTGCTTCAGTTATTTCTACTGTGAAAGCGCTGAACAGATTATGGGAAGTAGTACCTAGTACTATTATATATTCTGTGGTAGTACTGTCGGGATGTGTCGCTTTGTCCTGTAATATTGCCTTTTGAGTCTGACTGATCTGTACAAGCAATGATTAGATACCTAACCGTTTAATCTCTTGTCTTTGATGTGCATTATTGTTGTTGTCGGTGCAATAAACTGCAAAGCCAAAGCTTCGAAGTCTAAACGGTGGCATAAAAGCTGACAAAAAAAATCTGAGTGAAGAATTTAAGTAGTTCGAACCGAATCGATTACGATCTACGAATATCTATCAATATTCTTGGCAATAATTTGCTATTTCTACAATATGATATCAATTCCGATTTAAATACATAAACATAAACCCGTGCGAGCAGAAGTTTCAATAAACTGACTAGAGAACATAATTTGGACATTTTCAATACCAGAGTTTCTCGGCATTTGTTGGTGAAAAGCTTCTTTACGGAAAATAATAATTGTTTGCGTCTAAATGATTTATAGTTTGTATAAGTCGATCGTGTAATTTTATTTCCTAATTTATGTTATATAGTATAGGTATTTTGTACCGACCTTTTTTTGCTGTCTTTTTTGTTTTAAGTGTTTATCAGCGGAAACTTGTAAATGGCCTTTGGATGACAACACTGTTTTTATTAGCTGTAAATTTCCCGAACAGAATAAAATAAATTGAAATAGAAAAGTACCGCAAAACGGGGCTACTTTGACAGGTGTTGGAACTACTTTAACAGAGCGCCAAAATCGGTTTTCACGTGTGCTCAGCAAGTGTGCGTGACCTCGAGTAATATTGCGCGAGGCGCGGGGTGTGGGGAACGCGTCATCATAGCGTTGTGATCGGCCTTGTCAAAGTAACCCTGGAAGTCAAAGCAGCCCCGTTTTACTGTAACAACGCGTCAGGTTCCTTTAAGGTTCTGAATCGAGGGATTGCTCGACTGGTCGGACTGAAAACAATGAGACGCCGGTCGTCGCGTCCCAATCGTGTCTAAACATTTTCCGAGTCATTTGTTTTAATCGAAATGCCGGATCTTTTACTGATTTTCTAATTTTCACCTTGTTAGATTTATTATGCGAAAATAATGTTAGATACTTGGAAATAAATCGTACGATTTATTTCCGCTTAAAGTCCGCAGATATCAGGAAGTGGTTTTCGAATTCACAGTTCACCGGACGTTAAATTGAAACCGCACTGGGATATAATGTGTGCCATGCCATCAGCATAGTAATCTGTGCCATCAGTTACATTTGTGCCACTATGACGTCGTAGGTAGGTACTTAGGTACTTATTACAAGGTGGGCTGAATATTTCACTAATGTCAATCCATAACTGTATTATGGTGACAAATGACAATCAAGAGCCAAGGATTTGGAAGACGCCTATGAGCAGATGTGTGTCAACTTACTGATCTAATTACCCCCTTCTACTGACCCCTTTTTACGCCACTTATTCTGCTTAGAAAGATGCAGAGATAGGCTAACATACATACCTACATAAACCCAGGCCTCTTCCTCATGATGGCAGCCTGGTAGGATGGAATTACGCCACCATCTACGATCCTCATACTCCTTTTGCACTAACGAAAATCAATCTGCCTAGTCTTCTCCCAACTGTGGGGTCGGCTTCCAGTCTAACCGAATGCAGCTGAATACCAGTATTTTACATGACTATCTTTTTGACCGCCACAACCAAATTACTGGGTAACATGAATACAAAATCGTCTCTAAGCGCATACGTTCTTATATTTTCTGGACGAAAATATTCCTGATCAGGAAACCGAATCAGGAAACCGGACGTATGCGGCCGGAGGGGATTGTCAGCCTTTTGGGCTTCTGACTACCCGTAACGACTATCAACGATCTACGAATGACAGCCGGGGCCAACGGCTTAACATGCTTTACGAGGCACGGACGGGTTTCGATATGTAATGGATGGTTACTCATCCACAAACCAACCGCGACAACCATAGCTTAACCTTCGATCGACCCGTGCGGCCAAGAGCCAAAAGCCTTTCAGTAGGTAAACGAAGCGATATTGAAGTAGGTAGGTATTATGAAATTGATTATTCAATGGAATTTGCCCATAAGTAACTACTTACCTACTTGGAGAATAAAACTCAATCCAGAAACCTGACTCAGTAACTTAACCAATATGTTTACGTCATTACCAGCATTCGTATAACAGACCTAAATTGACGTTTATCATTCACGTAAACTCAGGTTATCCTCAGAGCAACCTACCTAAAGGCCAATTCTCCAATTCAATTTCCGAAATTTAAAACGTTCAAAATCTAGTCACAGTCTCGTCTCAGCGACAATCAATGTCAAAAATGTAGGGAAATTAGAGATATTTTAGACAGATTGAGACTGATATCAGACTGTGAACGTTCTTAAAATTACGAGAATTGCCCCTCAGATTACGGGAACAGATTTAATTACCGTCGCAGCGGAACACGGCTGTCTTATCTATTCAACCATTTGGGACTGTATGTAGTGACCTATGTAGGTAGGTACATACTTAGTAGGCGATCAGTCTTATATCGTTACAATCACAGAATAGATAAAAGAGGTTAGAAGGGCCTTGTGGCCACTGAGCGAGGTAGGCGCGCCGCCGCACTTGTGAGCAAACGCATCTAAGTCAACCAAAATTTGTTTTACCAGCCAATAATCGCGCTCTTATTGTGACAGCGTACGAAGTTAGTTCGAACCTCATTGATCTGTTCTGTCGTTACAATAGACATCATAAAGTACCAGATACCAGCGGGGTTTTCTTGAGACCCGCAGGCAAGTAGGTACGGTCAGCATCAAAAGTTGATTAACACTTCAGTTTTTTTAATCTTAGTTATTGAGCAAAATATTTGTTCAAAATTGCAGCAGAAGATTTTTTTTTAGAATAATACTCTTGTCTATTATGTGAAAAGCTAAAAATCAGTTTATTGCAAAAAGTTGTTGTCAATTTAATAACATGTAAAAATGATAGTGTTAATCGACTTTTGATGCTGACTGTACCTAAGCTATATGTAGGTGTAGATCTCATCTTTCATGGTTAGACAGAGGTGTACCCATAGTTTGGAAACCCACATTTCGCCAATTATAGGAAGCGAGGGTCTTGCCATCAACTGGGCACTTCGTGCATTATTGATCGAAGACTGGGCACAAATCCAGACTCCGGGCTGCTACTGAGAAATTCCCGGTGAAAAACCCAATAACACGAGGCCGGTTTAAGAATCGAACCTCATGCTAAGCAGATGCGCTTGCGACCTTTAGACCTTAGAGGCTTTGTAAATTAATTAATCCTAAATCAAAATCTAAGTGAAACTGGGGAAGACCCATAATTAATCCAAGTAGGTAAGTGCTCTAGCTAAAATTCTTGATAGGCAGAAAACCAGTAGGTTTCTTTTAGCACTAAAAATAACGTCACATTCGGTACCTATCGATTCTATAAATCCATTCATCCTCCCAGTTCCACTAAAAGCTTACACACAAGTAACTTGGAGATTTTCTCTTTGAGGTATACACATTCATTCCGAATACTTTTCATTCCGAAGTGGGAAAGGTTTTTCATCCACATTCAACCTAATCCCAAATACCGATAGGTCAGCTAGGACTACTACGATTCGTACGAGATTAAAAGGTTCGTAACCTTTTAAACTTAGGGCACATTATACTGTGCTTAGGGCCTGTGTAGTGTACATCACGTTTTTTAAACGCGCCGTTGACGCGCGTTTTAGAAACGTGCGTCAACGGCGCGCTTTTATCCTACAGCGATTGAACGCGACCGACCTGACTCGAGTGCGTATCGCGTCTGTACCGCTACAAACGCGCGTCAACGGCGCGTTTAAAAAAAGTGGTGTACACAGGCCCTTAGGTACCTACTTTGTACCTGTAAACAAAGAATTTGCTATTTTACTTAAGTACCTATAGGTAGGTATTGTTTTTATTTTAACCCTTTGATCATTGGATTGGAAAAGCAGCTTCGCTGACTTCATGGTCAACCTTGAAACGTTTGACTTTTTCAAAGCCTGACCGTTCTCCCGATTTGCTTTTTTCGCTAAGCAAAAGTTGGCCAAATAAATCATTTATCTACCTTTTAGCCAGGGGCGTAGCTACCGCTGTATCAATGATAGGGTGGCCCCCGAACTACAGGGCTCCCGACGCGACGTGAAACCATTTTTTTAATATCCAGAACCTGAAATTCTTATTGATCAATAAGAGGTCTGTAATGAATGAATGCCCAATGAAAATATGAAAGTTAACGTAAAGACACAAAGTAAAGCGGCTGTCTGGGTTCGAAGTTCGAACCCAGACAGCCGCTTTAATTTGTGTAAATTATTTCGTCACCACTGCTCTCAAAACGATGAAGGAAAAACATCGTAAGAAAACCGACATGTCCTTAGAACCAAAAATTCGAAGACATGCTACAGCTTGATGCAAACTTTATGGCGGCTTAGAACATGACGTCGTTGTCAAACCAAAATCTGCTATGTGCCGTTTTTTGAGATTTCAAGATTTTGACGAAAATCAAACATCAATCAATCAATTTTTGTCAAAATCTTGAAATCTCAAAAAACGGCACAGCAGATTTTGGATTGACAACGACGATGAGGCGAATCGCTGCGCAGTATCAAATTCACGTGTCAGCGGGGGTGAGGGGTGAGATACTGCGCAGTAAGTTGCGCACTTCAGAGGCGCCATAAAGTTTGACGCTTACCTACTAGCACAGAATACTTAAAGTAGGTACTACTAGGTATACTTACTAACCCGCACTGTACCCGCGTGGTAGATACGCCCTCTTGAATAAGGGAGGCCTATTTCCCAGCAGTGGAAACTTATTACAGGCGCGGTCAATTCTTAAGCATTCATTTAGTAAAAGCACACAGAAAATCTAACCTACTAATCTAAGTCTGGATGCTCCAATTTTGAGCTCGCTACGCTCGCTACGCTCGCTCTTGCATTCTCTTAGTAACATCACAACGACTGTTTACCTTTCAATTCAGTCATCATCTGCGTAGCCTTCCCCAACTTTATTGAGTTCGGCTTCCAGTCTAACCGGATTCAGGTGAATACCAGTATTTTACATGGAGCGACTGCCTATCTGACATCCACAATCGAGTAACTGGGTAATAAGTACCATACCCCTCTGCAAGACTAGTTGTCAGACTTCCGGGCTTCTGACTGTCAAAGACGACTGTCAAAGATCTGCGAATTGCCATGCGGGACCAACGGCTTAACCTGCTTTAAGAGGCACGGAAGGGTCTCGGTCAGCCATCCAAGGACCAACCGCGGCCAGCATAACTTAACCTTCGATTGACCCGTGCGGCTGTTATTACTTAGCCACGAACCCCCATCTTTCAAGTCAGTAGGTATGCTAATTTATTTATTTTGTAAAAATAATTACAGTTTCATCACCACAGCTCAGTCTCACAGTCTGCAGTAAGGGGCAACAAATGTTGATCAGGGATAAGCTACACCACTGCTTTTAGCCCTACAGTAAAATACCGGCCAATTTTCCATCCATAGGTAAAAACAAAATTTAAGTTGCCGTGTATTGTAGGTAGGTAGTTAGACAAGCCACTGAAACCGAAACAAACTATTGAATACCTACCTAAAAATTTCTGTTCTCTTTTATTTATTTTTCCAAGCAACAAATATGTGGAACGGCAGTACAGGTTCTTTGAATTTTAGGATAAAGAACACGCCAGTTTCGTCACTTTCATCAATCTTCATTCGGAAAATATAACGTGGTTTTGGTATAGAATATTGAACCTATTAGCAGTCCCATACAGTCCTAGAACTAAAACCTAGAGGCTGAAAGGCCTAAAAAAACAGACCCCAAAAACGTTCTCTATGTCGTATACTTTAAACAGCGCCATCTTTCCGCAACTATGAGCAACTATATGAAACAACGACACAAGTTCTTTCTCTCTGGAAACCTGTTATGCCATTGGATAACCAAACAATGTAGCGGTTTGTACTGCATTTAAACATATTACTAACACGCCATTGGCTCTAAACAGCTAGTTTGAAAAAGAACCAATGAAGAGCAAGAATATTGTACTAAAATTGCCACGTAAACGAGAACAAGGTGTAACGGAAAACAAATTCTTTGTGATCTGTCAAACAGATGACTGTTCAATCGGTGTATCCGCCTTGAAATAATTATTTTAAAGTGATACAAGTAAGTAGAAGTCTTTGTTTAATGTAATAACAGGTTGTTTGTAAATGTAATTGTGATATTTGTATAAGTTTATCTATGAATTAGTCAATATTCTCTGTGAATAATGCTCGAAACACGCTCTACAAATTGACGTCATTGCTTTGATTTCCATCACAAAACCAAAAGATTTTACAATATAATACACTATTACTGCAATTTCCTACAATATATTCCCTAAGAAATAGCACACAATACTTTCAGGTGCTGAACTGAAACCAGCACATTACAATGTTTTATAACTTAGGTCTGTCTAACGAAAACAGGTATTCTTACGTTGAATTTTGTATTGCCATTGTAATATTATTGTATTTTAGCACAATAGAAAGTGATTTAGAATACTATTACTCCAGTTTTCTTTAAAATCTGCCATAAAGCGCCACATGTATACCCCTCGCACATCGGACAATTAGGTTTCAACTATGTTTAATTAGGGGCTATTAGGAATATGTGTCAGCGCCTTGCAGTGCGCGACGCCCTAAATCGTACAAGCCAGTATTAATAATAATGAGAACAGTATTCGCGTGAACATAGATATCACATAATATGTGCATACTCCCTACTTTTGTAGATAACAATGATAAGATAGTGTGTTGTCAGTACTTTATGTTTCAATCCGTCCTTATAAACCGTGTTGGCTTAATTTTATAATCTTTGAAATTGTTTTAGGTGAGGGGTCCCAAAATGACGACCCAAGTACAAGCTCTGTACGACTTCTCTGGAGAGCCCAATACCACAGAGATGTCAATAGCCTGCGGAGAAGTATTAACATTAATTAATACAGAAATTGGTGAAGGCTGGTGGGAAGGAAAGAAGGCGAATGGAGAGACTGGTTTATTTCCAGCTGCTTATGTTCGTAAACTAGCACCTGAAGAATCAGCTCAGACAAAAGTAGCACCTGCAGCGCCCCGGTATGACCAAGCAAATGATGACTGGGGTGACCAACAGTTTAGTGCCGGTGACAGTAACTTTCAAAGAGGTACTTCACATGAAGAAGGCTGGGATGACGATTGGGATGATGACACATATTCTGAAATAGGACCAGTCCCCCAACAAAGTAAACCTCAATATAATCAGCAGCTAACCCCTTTACCAGGGATGCCTATTAGTGACTTTAACCATCAGAATGAAGAGACAGCTTCTAACTATGGATCATCAGTGGGAACTGTTAGAAAGAGTAAGTTTGCACCATCATCTAAAGTGAGTGGTGAGAGTTATTTACTTGCCACATTAAATGTAGAAGTACCAGATTCTGAAAAAGTTTACATAGTTCAAGAAGAAGACAGATATGAATGGTGGCCAATAACACAGCCATACAATGTCACTGTGGCCTCTCCTAAGAAAGAATCCAAGTTCAAAGGTATCAAAAGTTTCATTGCTTATCAATTAACACCATCATTCAACAACATTCAGGTTTCTAGAAGATACAAGCATTTCGATTGGCTGCATGAAAGATTACAAGAAAAGTTTACACTCATTCCAATCCCACCATTGCCAGATAAACAAATCTCTGGCAGGTATGATGAACAACTAATAGAGCGCAGAAGAGTACAGCTTCAAGAATTTGTAGACTGGATGTGCAGACACCCAGTACTATCCAAATCTGAAGTGTGGCAACATTTCCTCACTTGTACGGATGAGAAAAGGTGGAAAGCTGGTAAACGGCAAGCTGAAAGAGATGCCTTATTAGGTCTTAATTATTGCATATCAATAGTAGTACCTGAAAAAGCTTTATTACAGTCTCAGGTGGACCACATAACTGAGCAATGCCATATGTTCATCAACAGCATGGACACTTCTGTCAAGTCTGTCTCTAACATGTGTGTCGCACACACCAAGAAACTCCAGACCGCGTACAGAGCTGATTGTCAGAAAGTTGGTGAATCATTCTGCAGCCTCGCTGCTTCACTAAGTTTGGATGAAGGATCACTAGCATCCACATCGAAGCTAACAACAGCAGTTAAAATGACTGGCAGTGCATACATTGATATAGGTAGAATGTATGGTGACCAACCAACTTATGATTGGGAGCCTCTAGGTGATAAATTCCATTTATATAAGGGAGTTGTTGGAGGCTTCCCTGATGTACTAGCTACCCACAAGAGTGCAGTGCAGAAGAAACGGGAATGTGAGAGACTGACAGCTGAAAATAAGATGGAAATTGCACAACTAAATGAGGTACTGCGGAGAACCGACGTTATATCTTATGCACTTCTTGCCGAAATTAATCACTTCAAAGCCGAAAGAACAAAAGACCTGAATGCAACAATGCAAAAATTCTTGAGGCAGCAAGTAATGTTTTACAAAAAAGTAGTGGAGAAGTTAGAAACTACTCTCAAATATTATGACGAATAAGGAAATATTGAGCCAAGAATTGGATAATTAACTAAAAGCTTTTAACAAGATCCATCACAGAACCCTTCATAGTTTAATAAATTTAGTGTTACATAGTGCCAGGGTATGCTTTATACAATTTGACAATGGGCAGGGTTGTGATAACTACTTCTCAATGATAATAATACAAGTAGTCCAGAACACAAGCAAGCTACATCAACATAAATAATAAGTAAGGATTTAGGCGCATTTATTTATCAGTACTGATAAAGATGTTTAAAAGTACTAATAATAATATAATAATCAAACAAAAACTTGGAGTAATCACCTAAAATGTATAATATACATTATTTTATCAGGGAGAGGCCACATTGTGTCTGGTGACACCTCGTCTCTATCAAGCAGAAATATAACTGGTGAAATACTAATATTGGTACCACGGGGCCAATGTGACTAACACAATATATACAGTATTATAAGCTGCAATAATGTTTTCTGACGTTGTCACCAGGCGGTGTGGCCCCTACTTTACTTTCTACTTGTCTAATCTAAATTATATAAACCTAACTATTTATTTATGATAATCAAATATGTATTCATGTAATCCCAAGGATTATAAGGCAGTATTGAAATAAGGTTGCATAGAATGAATTTACATTGTGATGAAATAAATTAAGGACTGAATGAACTGTAATAATGTTGATCATTATTACATAACTTATACAAACTCAAATTTTCTGTATATATTTTTCGCACTCTTACAAGGTCTTCATGATACAATGTTTTTATTATGTATACATAGTTTTTTTTTTTTTAATAATTAAATGTACTAACTGTGGATCAATTATTTTGAGACGTTTTGTTGTATAATTATTTAGAATATAAGTGTTGTACTATATTCCACTTTTATAAGCTATTTTAGGAATTTAATTAAATAAACAATGTAATTCGTTTTCATGTCTTTCAATTAATTTCCTTGATGATTTATCGATAAAAATCTCGAATCAAATCTGTAAGTATTTCAAAGTTGTCTTCTGCAGATACTTATTTTTATTTTCTTGATTTAACATAGGTTTTTTTTTTATTTCCAGAATTGAAAACGAACATGAAAATTAGAGAAATCAGGTGAAGGAGACTAACGCGTGACCGAGGATAATTGACGATGGCTGAAGAAAAGAAGAAAGACGCGAGTGCACTGCTAGCCAAAAAGAAGAAAGTGAAGCCGCGCAAGTCAAGAGACGCGGACTGCTGTAGCGTCAACTTCTTGAAATGCGTCCTACATATCTTCAATGTGGTGTTTCTGGTGAGTTTTAACTTTCTTACTAAACACCTGTTTCTTATTTGCTCCATTCAAATCTTTCAGCTCCCTTGCATAGCATAAGATAACATCAAACCTGTTTTCTGAAGGGTTAGGAAGAGTTGTTAGCTCTCCATTCGAGATTAACGATATTCTGTTTACTACATTACTGTCAGTCGGGCTGTATGGTCGTTGCTGTCAGTCTACATTATCCCACTGCGGGTAAAGGCTATCTACCAAAATTGCACAGAAAAAGTATCAAAATAATAACTTAAAATTTTTGCTTACCTACTTTTGTGATCTTACGTAAGAACAATCCAGAACCCTACCACCCCCACGTAAGAAAAAATAAGACTTGTTCGGACTCCCTCCTCCCTCAAATCTTACGTAATAAATGAACAGCCCCCTAATACGAAGTGAAAATGACGGAATCACTTTCATAGGAAACCCAAGCTTTCGGCTGCGTTTCCACCAGAGATGTGCGAGGATGCGTAGCGAGGGATGTGTGTGAAACCAACCAATAACATCGCTTCATTTTCATAGCTTGAACTAAGTAAGCGTTGTTATTGGTTAGTTTTACACACATTCCTCGCTACGCATCCTCGCTCATCTCTGGTGGAAACGCAGCCTAAGGGCTGATTTTACCAAAGTCTGATATCTTTTATCCGTGGAATAAAATTGACGTCTGACAGTTCTAGTATGGAAAAACTGTCAAAAATTCAAATATTATTCGCAGGATAAGACTTATTCTAGGTATAAAAGTTTGGTGGAATGCGCTCTTAGTGTTACAAATTCAAAGGCCAACAAAAGCGAATCTAAAAGTAAAAGAAAGAAAAAAAAAAAGTAATGATGAAATACGTAAGCCCACTTTACGATCATTTTCGTTACGCATGTCTTTCGTTACGCATGTCTTTCGTTTCGCCATGTGGCCATACTGGTCATGGTGCATATAATCGTGCCCCTACGCTCTATTATTCAACACTGCTGATATTGCCGTGTCGTTTCACTGTAAAGAGTAAAGAGTACCTACGATACGGGTAATTAGTACTTATCGGTCATTAGCGATATCATGATTTTATTAATGCTATTCTTGAACGCTGTTTTGTTAGGTAAACTAGGTAGGTACTCAGTCATGCAAAAGCTAAAATGAAAAAGATATATGGTCCTGTACTAGATTTTTCTGGTTGCTGGTTTCTGTATTCATTGGTTGGTGTGGCGACGCTTGGGGAGACCTGTCCAGCAGTGGACGTCTTTCGGCTAAAATGATAATGATAATCTTCATTGCTATAGACACTATAGAGTATTAGTGAACGAGCAATGGTGGCCCAGTGGTAACGGCCGCGACTTACCGAGTCGTAGGTTCGAACCCAGACGGCGCTTTACTTTGTGGACATTATTTCATCGCCACTGCTCTCAGAACGCCGAAGGAAACTGGCATGTCCTAGAACCAAAAATTCTAAGACGCACTGGGCCCGCGTGGTGGATTACGGCCCACTCCCTCTTACCGAGAGAAAGCCTGTGTCCCAGCAGTGGGAACACTATAGGCTGATTATGCTTACGCAATAGGGTATTAAGGAAACGGGTAGTTACTGTTGTTCACAAACTAAACTAAATTTAAGTTCAGTGCATATTTTTTCTTTCTATTTCATTAAGAAAAGGACAGAACATAAATTTTAGTTTAGTCCTGTCAAATTAATCAGCGCCTGACGTAAATTGACGTAATTTTAGTTGGCAAGTTTTTAATCACGTCTAAACTTGTATGGAGTAGTGTCAGGCGCTGATTAATTTGACAAGACTAAACTAAAATTTATCTTCCGTCCTTTTTTAAATGAAATAGCAAGTAATAGATGCACTGAACTTAAATTTAGTTTAGTTTGTGAACAAGGGAATCGGCACCATTAGGTATCTTGTGAGCCTAAACGTCTCTTGAAAGATTACGTCAGTAGGTCATCTACGTCATAATCTTCTCACGGTCAAATGACGAAGCTAAATAGCTTACAAAACATGTTTGCGTATAATAAGGCTGAATTTTTCAGTAAATAGAGCGCGTACAAAACGCTTCCTGTAACAGCTCGTTATGCGATAAACCAGAGTTTTTTGTAACAGGATGAAGTTCTAGTAAATATTTGGGCAATACAATACCAGTATTTTTTATGTATTGTAATTAATGTTATCAAATGAGGGGAAAATAAGGTTTTTTTAGCCTATACTCCAACTGCTGAACAAAAGCCTTCCCCAAATCCTTCCAGGCATCCATTTCTAGAGCCACCTCGATCCAACACACGTTTAAATAAAATAAAATAAAATCTATTTGTCGTCACTAGTTGCCATATGCCAAGCCACAGCACCAGACTCGTCAATCTCCATACCGCAGTCATTTCCCAATTTATTTGGGATCAGAATACCATGTCTTTTTTTTTTCATACATCATTATCAGACGTCATTTTAATATTCATCATGCTTCAATGTGTACCTATAGCGCATTTTGTATAAAATATTATTGAAAAAATATAAAACCACTAGCATCGTCCCGCGGTTTCACCCGCATAAGTCAGTATCCCGTGTGAGAATTTCGGGATAAAAATTTCATCTAAGTCGGTTCAGCGGTTTAAGCGTGAAGAGGTAACAAACAGACAGAGAGGCACACTTTCGCATTTATAATATTAGTACGAATTGTGGTGTTATAAGTTTCCATTGTCCAATTTAGGCATAAGCCCAAAAACATCATAAGAATATACGTTGCCTTTGAAGTTCATGTAAGTACGAGATAAGAAAAAACGTGCTTACACAAAAGAAAAAATATCCATTCAATTAATCAACTTCAAATTCTCACCAAGGTGTGACTCAGTCCTAATTCCACGAACAAAGTAAACAAAACTGAAATCTAACTAAATTATTTGATAACAGTTATCAGTCACATCACTAGGTAAACAACATTGCGTGACTCAGTTTGCAGGCGCCGGCGTACTAGGGGTGGGGGCGTGGACTGTGACGTATCGACATCGATACGTGTCGCTGCTACCGACGCCCACCTACCCGGCTATCGCGTACCTGCTGATAATAGCCGGGGCCATGGGACTTCCCCTGTGCGCGTTAGGCTGCTGCGGGCTCAAGACTGAGAACAGAACCAGCTTGTTATGTGTAAGTATTAATATCAATATATTCATAGAGTTTCTTGTCCGTGCTTCTCCATAGGAACCTAGTACGCTTTCGAATGGGCAAAAAGCTTCATCTTACTGACTGACCGACTCCTTTGAAAATTCAAGTCGTAAATGGTTTAATTGAAATAAATGCTTTGAGTTTGAGTTATCTATCATAGACAAGTTTCAGAAGGTCTAGGCCAGACATTTATAACATGATCAGAATATTTAATAACTATAAGTACTGGATTATTTTTTTATGAAATGTCCTCTTCGAGAAACAGCTAACAGATTAAATTTTGTCTGAAACTTGCCACGATCGAGTAATCGTGTATAGCTCAACTCGGAAAATCCTATATGTAATCATGTGTCATTTGGATATAGTCTCTAATACGGACTTACCCATGAATACCATGAAGATATTATCATCAAATACTGTCAATATCAGAGGAAAATATGCAATCGAGGTTTATAGCACATGGAATTATGTACCAAATAGTGGTAAATATTGTAGGATTTTCCTCACTTGTGACCCTGGTTTAACTGCCAGCCACACAAGCTTATCATGAATATCATCAAATACTAGGAAAATTGGTGATTAAATTTTGTATTATGTGGAATTATGCACCAAGTAGGGACCCTGACCCTGGTTTAACAATTTTTTTAAAATTCGCTATATTTCTCAATTTCCAGTACACATACTTCCTGCTGATAACGTTCATCCTGGAGGTTGGAGCTGGCGGGCTGGCGTACTACTACGAAGTGGCCGTAGAGGATGAGCTTAGAGCTGAGCTCAACAACACGTTCCTGTCTAACTACGCACTCGACACCACTATCACTAACGCTGTGGATCGCATGCAGACTGAGGTTGGTGCAGAGATTATTTAACCACGAAGAATGTCGAGGGAGGAAACTAGCTGCACCCCGCGGTTTCATCCCGTGTCGATCCCGTGGGAATATCGGGATAAAAACGTATCCTATGTGTTAATCCAGGAAATGGTCTAAAAAAAGTGATGAATGGTCTGGTTGGTGTGCCAATTTTCATCCAAATCTATTCAACGGTTTACGCGTGATTGAGTAACAAACATCCAAACATCTTCACAAACTTTCACATTTATAATATTAGTAGGATAGGATACTAGAGGCTTCGCAAGTGCGGCACAATGCAAGAGACAAAGCTAAAAATATCTCATATGCCTGTAATGACACCGGCACCTATCAAACCGAAATACAAGCAGTGGTGGTCAAGTGGTAACGGCCGCGACTTACGAATTGTAGGTCGTGGGTTCGAACCCAGACAGGCGCTTTACCTTGTGTAAATTATTTCATCACCACTGCCAACTTGTGCCTGCATGTCGGATTACGGTCCACTCCCTCTCACCGAGAGGAGGCCTGTGTCCCAACAGTGGAAACATTATAGGCTGATTATGCTTGCTGCTTATCCATTTTCTAATATATTTAATGATTGCCAGGTTTCTGAAAGTTCTAGGCTTTTGTTTTTCACTCTTACTAAAATTAATTCTCCGAACTGGGTTAGGCTTAAATGTGCCCGTACACCAACATTATTACAAGAACTACCCGACGATAGATGATACTTGATCCTCTGCAAAGGGCAACCATATTTACCTAATTAAGCTAATTCGTTCTTATAGTAATCAGTCACACATAGAGCAATCATAATATTTTCTTTGTTGAGTGACTCAGTCTATAACGATTTTATCTGTATTTGGTCATGTAAACATATTGTCACGCGCTGATAGTGTATGATCAATTCTTGGCTACTCGCCCAGGATTGTAAAATAGATTTTCAACAAATATCTTGCAGCCATACTACGATGTTGAATGGATCTATCTAAAACTAACTTTAGACCGCGGCTTCGCACGCGTTCGTGTCAGAAAATATCCCACGTGAAAGTACTACCGGGATTTAAATTATCTTATGTGTTAATCCAGGGTGTCAGCTACCTCCATACCAAATTTTATCAAAATTGGTCCAGCCGTTTGTGTGTGAAGAAGTAGCAAACATACAAACACACTCACAAACGATCGCTTTTATAATATTAGTGTGATTATTAGTAGGATGGATTTTTTTGATTAGCATATACTGTCCCACTGTTGGGCAAAGGCCTCCCCCAAATCGTTCCAGGAACACTTTTTTTTTTGGATGGATTAAAATAAGAATTTCTGATTCTTTCTGGTTTTTTTTTTTGAGGTATTTTCGCTCTTAGCGATAAGACCGCCCATTGTGTCACCCATT
This sequence comes from Amphipoea lucens, assembly GCA_947508005.1. Taxonomy (NCBI): domain Eukaryota; kingdom Metazoa; phylum Arthropoda; class Insecta; order Lepidoptera; family Noctuidae; genus Amphipoea; species Amphipoea lucens. The sequence goes on along the minus strand of OX382362.1, from coordinate 6,389,657 downwards.
GTAGTTTCTATGGTGTACATAATAGAATAGTAGTCTATTCTAATTTAGAACACAATAGGAAAAGAGTAACAACAAATTTTAGTTATGCACCAAACATTGCTTCGAGATATTTTATGCTTCTCTAAGTTGATTGTAATGACATTATAATATTTTTGTTCATACGAAGTAAAGAATCAATTTGCGGCAGAGATCTACTATTAACGTTACTTAGCAAGTGCTTTATGAAAGCCCGTGATTCATTTATCAATAGCGTATTTTAACTGGAGGTTTTTAGTTAATTTTCGAAGTCTAGAAAAAAATTAAGCCACTGTAAAAAAGATTGAATAAATATCTCAAAAAAAGGCGAAGTTGTATGCGTTTAAAGCAGGGACCGTACAACCCCGAATATAAGTTAATTATTTCGAAAGTGTTACAAATTGTGCGCCTACAATAACGGAAAATGTTACCTCTTGGTAGTGGTAGCCCTATCAATAAGTTAACTAGTACAAGATGTTACCAGCTCTTATATGAAGAAGATAACCCTTTGAAAGGGTTTGTCGGGTTAATCAAAGGGTTTTAAACCAAATCATTTTAAGTTACGTACTATGATCGTATGTGTATGGAGTCGCAAGTGCCTAGACTGCGTGTTTCGACTTGACGCATGCCTGCCGAATGCATGCAGTTTAGTACTTTAAAGTAAAGGCACGAGAGATAAAATTACAATACTTGTAGTCCGAATGGGTAACTCTGTTACAGTCGTTAAAGGGGTAACCCGTTCAAAACGTCTTACCATTAAAAAGTATAACCCACCAAGAATCTGTTCTTGAATATACAGGTAATCATATCGAAAGGGTTTGGAAGAGGTTATCTATTGATGAGGGTTTTCGTAAAAGAGTAATAAATATGAAATTGGTTTTAAAGCAACACTTTGTCAAAACCCTATCAAAAACCCTTTCAATGGGTAACCAAAATGGTCCCTGGTTTAAAGTCTATGCTAGACAGAGATAGCACTGCTGCAATCTAACGTCACAATACAGAAAACGCCATAGTAACTTCGCGCCATTCAGTACAATGATCGTTTTGCATGACAAGGATAGATGAATCATTTCAATAGCTTCTCCATTTTTCCACCGATTGAATTTATTTTATCACAAATTCTTTGAATCTTTTTAAATAAGTATGAATTCATGTATATTATTTATAGGCGTCAAATGCCCTATTGTTCTTTATTGCTCTCTATAATTTATTGTCATAAACCTCCTACAGTTCAAATGCTGCGGCGCGGTGAAGTACTCGGACTGGCGCTACAGTCCGTGGCACGAACACGACCCGCGACTTCTCGTGCCCGACTCGTGTTGCAAGACCATCACCAACCGATGTGGCGCGAGAGACCATCCCTCCAACATTTATTATGATGTGAGTATCATTTTGTCATTGTTGAAGCCTGTGAAACTGAAGGAGGTGATATTTACTTTAATATTTTTCGGTGTATTTCACCGATGGAATCTTTCATACGGCATAATATGCTACGCTAAGGCTCCCTCGCTAAGGAACTCGAAGGATGCGAGAAGCACAAAACCTGTCGAAGTGGAGGTGCTTGGGGGAAGGCCTATGTCAAGCAATTGACGTCTTTCGGCTGAAATGATGATGATGATGACGAAGGCTCGGGATTGCCTATCTACATAATTATCTTCTTCTTCCATACTTCTCTATTAGTCGTCATCTCGGTAGTCATACCCTTTCCAGCCAGTTATTATATTATATTCAGTTATTTCCAGGCAGCCATATATTTCACAAAGTCCATTGATTGTTTTTTATGGTACCTATTCCCCAACACTTATAGCTATCTCCATTCATACTCAACGTTAAATGAAAACACTTCGTTTAGTTTTTGCTTCACCACAGTCAGATAAAATTCATCTGAAATACCAAACTTCTAAAATGTTTTGTAGCAGTATTCCTAAAGCTTTGTCGCTGTCATTTCTTTGTTTAAAAACCTTAGATTATTATAAATAAACGTAAAATGTATCTATCAGTGTAAGGAAAATAAAGGAAGGGGCCTGCCAGGGCCGAAGCCTGCCGGGGGTGCGGGATTGTCCGAAAGGGTTACCGCTACCCCGGAACATAAAGGGCTAAGGAAGGAACACGGATGGGTTTTAGTCAGTAAGAGTCTGACACTCCCTTCGCTCCATCCAGCTCATCCATAAAAAAAAAAAAAAAGTGTAAGGATAATGATATTACGGATTTAGATAACTCAGATTCGTATCTCATTAATCATTTTTTTGTAATCATATCAAGCACAATTAAACAGTTTCTTTTTAAATTCCAGGGCTGCATACGACAGTTCACGAACCACATACGGGACCACCTCATCATCTTAGCAGCAGTCGGGGTCGGGATGGCGGTCATCCCTATATTCGGGTTCTTGTTCTCGTGCGTGCTGTACGTGAAGATAAAGCACGTGATAGACTGACGGCGGGCCGCGCCGGCCAACGCTAAGAACCGCAAAGTGTTCGACAAGTCGGCGCGCGGCAGCGGCGGCGCGGCCCGGGCCCCGCGCGCTCGCACGGCCGCGCGGGTCCCGGGCCCCTGTCCCGTGCATCCTTCACAGGCCAAGCGGGCCCCTATATCGACCATCAGCGATAACGTCAGCATATAAACTTGTTGTACCGAACCTGTGTGAGCGAATTGTGACGAATGCAATCTCGATGTAGACTTAGATCATGTGTTCATCGGACGTTAATCGATTATTATACAGAGTTAATGTTCGTGTCTAATTATAGTGAAGTAGAAACTGTGACCGAATTTATATCAGAGTGTATCCGAGCCGGAGCTCGATAGTGACTAATATTGTAAGATGGTGCTATACTATTTTGTTATAGAATCGCGGGTAGCTAGCGCATCAAATGGGGAGGGAGTATCTTATTGTTTAATTAATGAGCCATTTGGAATTGCAAGTATATTTGTAGTTATTGTGTAATTAAATGTAACTCTACCAAATATTGAAACATTAAAAAATCTCAAATGATTTTCTTAAAATTATCACTGAGTCTCAGCACAATGCAAGCGCAACTAAATATCAAAAAAATCTTTCACGTAATCTCATAATTGATACACCTTCATAACTTATAACCTTTACTCATTTATAATTGCTTACAGTGCTATTATTTCTGAGAGCAAACACAATGTAATTGTTACTGGGATGATGACGAGAACATAATTTGCCATTCTAAGCACACGATGTCGGCAGTACGGTGTGCACCGAGGCAGCTAATTTATGAATTCCTTCGGTAAACAACATGAAAACGTATAGTTTGTGTTTTTATGTAGAATAGATGTAGATCGAACCCTGCGAGTGGCATACTGATCGAATCACTGGCGATCCATTCTGCAATTATTATACACACAGTTTAAACCTAGTCATTAAATTACGAGGAATTATAAACAAGATGGAAATCCGTGACTTGAGTTGTTAACTACATAGTCCTGTCGTTGTTTTTTTAATTCATCAATTATGTACCGACATCAAATTTAAGATCATAGTCTAATGTTACTATGTATGTAGAACCCAGAACCGTGTTTAATCAACTACACTTAAAAAATATGTGCCTTATTACTTATAAGATTGTATATAAAAATAATGTAATGAATGTAATTTAAACAACAGTTAAACTATAATTAAATTATTCGTTCATATTTTAATAATGAGTTGTAAAAGATTATGTCCAAAGTTTTAATTGATAATCAAAATTTTGGCTGGTGGGCCACTTATCAATTTTATTGTAGTGTTGACGGGAAACTGTTCGTAGTGTAGTAGGTAATACAAAGCAAAGCACTGACTCTTGATAAGAGTATGGCTATAGTTATCGCATTTTAGCATGGCAATACCGGTCTAGTTTAGCATATTTTGTTTAAAAAACTGAAATTTTATTTTATTTATTTTATTTTATTTGGGAAACAAACAGATGCAATAACAAACATAAGTAAATATACAATTAGTTCAACACAATCCAGAAACAGTTTCCACAGATTATTATACAAGTAAATTATAAGTGACTCAATGTAACAACAACCAGAAATTCACACCGTTAAAGTTTACAAAATTTAAAATTAAATATTAACATATAACATTATTTAAATTTCGATGCCAAAACATTTCTTATACTAAATTTGAATTTGGGTAGAGAAAGGTGAAAAGTATCTAAATCTTGATTTGCTTTGTACAGGCGACATGCTCTTTTAATAAAAGTATTCTTGCCATAATTGGTTCGGGAGAAACCAATTTGGAAAAGACTTCTCTTGCGTGCATTTAAGCGTGGACATCCAAAACTTATTTTGCTGAGAAGATAAGGGGAGTCCAATTGGCCTCTAATAATTTTATATAAATAAACTAGATCTCGCTCTGCACGACGTTCCTCCAGTTTCTGAAGCCTAGGTAAATTATCAGTTCCAAAGTTAAATCAAAGTGAAATAAAGCTCATCAATGCATCCGTTAATGGATGCGCAAAGGTAGCCTGCGAAATTAAAATTTTCCTACGTTTTTTACACAGTTCATGATCCGTGTCCCGTCCGTGTCCTGTGACCCGGACGGGACCATGGATCATGCACTGTGTAATATAAACTTGCTTCATACAAAATGTATGTAACGTTTTAAATCCGTGCCCCCTCCGCGCCACGTACACGGCACGCCCCGTGCACGGCCCGGTCTAATATAAATCATCCCTTATTTTACCTCTGAGTGCAACAAACCTTATTGTGACAACCGCCCAACAGCAACCATATAAGAATGAGAATAATGATCACTGACTTAAACAGTGATGCAAAATCGGAGGTAAAATAACTGTGAATGGACAGTAGCTGTGTCGGAATAGTCGAGGTCAAAACAAGTGACAGTCGAACGGTGAAACAACTCATTCGAGCGCCAAATAATCCTTGTAGCCTTGTACAGACGCCAGCACATCAACCTACTACAATCTGTCAAATTTCATTAATAGATTTTCAACTTTATCACTAAAACATAAGGTTCAAAGTTGATTGGGAAAATTTGACAGTTTCGGGTAGGTTGATGTGCTGGCGTCTGTACATACAGGGTCCCATTAAAATAGATGAACAAATTTTAACACAGCGCTCAGTACGTCTAACCAAAGATATCCAAGCAAAAAAACACTGATTAAAGTGATTTTATTTTGACCTAAAATAATAAATTGCTGGCACATAGCATGGCTAGCTGATTATTTATCTTTAAGTATCTAATGAGTTTTTCTTATTTATTTATTTAATACTTCAAGCACATAAATGTACAGAGGCGGACTTAATGCCATAGGCATTTTCTACCAGTCACACCTTTGGATGATGCAGAGACAAACAGTGGTAGGTGCAATCATGAAAATTAAGTTTAGAGAGTTAAGTTTTGAGTTTTTCTTATGTATTTTTTTACCATCGTCCTTATTTTGGTGGTCTGAATGATTTCTAAAAGTTTGTCCATCTATTTTAATGGGACCTTATGTAGCTGTACAAGGATCTTTTTTGGTATGGACTAACGAAATACGAATTGTCCATTCGTTCAATGCGGTCTCATGGTAAAAAGGTAGACGCCCAATGCGCTAACTAAGAACAATAATTGTCTAGTGTGCCACCAGCCATTTAATAGCCGCCATGCTGGCGTTTATGTTGTACAGAGATGTTTAAAGCCAAATGTTATGATAAGTCATTGTTTTGTACGGGTACTTAATTGCTGTTACTATCTATGTCTAATGTTTTCACTTAATTTTTACTAACACTTACACGTTTATTCAATTGATAAAATCTCAAGAAGAGTCTTTATTCCAAAATTGTTGAAATTGTTTCACTTCTTATATTGTGCAATCTCTTGGAAAGGAATGTTGTGGTTACACTTTTAATTAGGTATATTTAACTAAATACTACTATATCCTACCAACGCCCAGTGTCTTCATCCAGTTTAATTTTGCCACGTCTTTAGTTTTCGTAGCAGAAACCGGGTTTAACCCGGGTAAAACCGAGTCAAGCTAAATCCTACGTAAAATGAAGCCACAATGCAAGACAAGAGATTTTATTAATTGCGGTAAACATCCCCTGTTAACTTTGTCTTCACGTTTTAAAATTCTTGTTAATTAATACAGTTCAACTAAAACTGCACTGCACTTGTTTTATTCCCCTTTTTTTCAACCTTTATTACCTACAAATTAGTTTTAATAATGCTCTTAAATATGACTAGCAGCAGGTACCTACTAAAACGTTTTTGTAAATTGTTGGGATCTGAAGAATTAATCAATGTCTTGTAACCTTTTTTAGAAAATTTGGTAATCTGTTTTTTGAGTAGGATCAGTAAAAAATTGGCTGCACTGAATGGCTTATTCCCAGGAGCTCCAAATGTATTATTCTTCAAACAATTTCACTCCATACATTGATTCCCAAGAGCTCCATAATTTTATTAAAATAGGTAGGTACCTACTAAAATTGTTCCCATTGCTTTTTTAATTTGGAGCCGCCGGGAATAAAATAATGCAGCGCCTGGGAATAAGCTCACTGAATATTTTCGAACGCCAAAAATAAAAAAAATACAAATTAGTCATTTATTATTACTGCGAACACTTGCTTTTATTGATTTGTAAATAAGTAAAAAACCAGTCAGTGTGTATTTAACATAACTCTTGATATTTTATTCATACTATGTTCTACGTAACGCACACATTAAACAGAATTTTAAATAATGTTAATAGAATATTCAAATGTTTTCAATGAAACTTGATACTTAGGTATTCATCTTTTTGCTATTATAAATCGAAACGAAAAAAGAAACGAAGAGGCCAATTGACTTTAAATGACCATAATAATTTGATATCTGAAACCTACTCCATTAGTTTAAATGATTAAGTAATTACACTATACTGATAGGGATGCAACGAAATGCAGTCAGTGATCATTCCGAATTCCCTTCAGCTGAGCGCATTACCATTTGTAAAATGTTAGTTCGTGTCACACTGTTATGTGCAGTTATTACGTGTGCTTTATCCGATAAACTGATCCATCCAGACCTCGGTTCCATAGATGACGTACTAGATATCATATACAAGACGTCTACCGAACCACCTGAATACAGCAACGAAGTCGTACCACGTGCCAGATGGCGGACAGAAGAAACAGGTTTACCCTTCGAGCGTCCGTCAAACAATTTCGGCATCTACAACCAAGATACAAACTCCCTGTTTAAGATTATGAAGGACATGAACAAGTTCATGCAATCAAGTTTATTTCCTTCAAACATTGGCATACAAATAAAAGAACGGAATAATTTTCCGACGCCGAGCCCAAATGAAGTGAACTGGCGACCATATTATCAACCTCTCGGAGTGACCAAGCAGCGACCTCACATACAAAATCAAGGTGAACTGTTTGTCCACGGTGGAACGAGTTTGTCCGATAGGCCTGCGAATAATTATGACCAAGGTATCGCGTCAATACTTTACGGAAATATTGAACGACCCAAAGCTGAACAGAATATTAATGAAAATAATATCGACTACGACTACGATTTTGATCCCCGAAAAGATTATGTAAATTAACCATATCAATGCTAATTGAATTAAAAGAAAAAGTATCTAGGTATTGTCACCTCACAGATATAAGTACCTAATATTAGCAACGTTTGACTGTAAGCTGACACAATTAATTTAAAAAAAAAACTTCAAGAACCTTATAAATAAACTAGGTATATAAATAAAAGTAAAAGTTTTACCTTCAGTTTAAATTATAAATTTGGCCACACTAAAATAAATACCCACCCTACCGTCACAACTAAGTAAATCACATATCGTTGTATAGTGGATACTGGAAACAAACAATTAGAGGGGGGTGTCTAGTTTTTGAATAACTTTATAATTTTTCAAATAAACTTGTCAGTCAAAACAGGTTTCTAAGAGAAGAGCATCCTTATTGTGAAGATGACGCCTTAGTTGCGCACACGTAAACGAACGTCGCACTTAGTCAGACAAGGACGAGCGCATCTCTTCTCCATAGTTATTTATCAACTTAATTTAAAATGAAGTCCTTATTCTTAGTGCTTGTTATAATAGTTGTGAGTTATCAGTGTAACGCTAGTTTATTAGATGGACTCTTGGGTGGAGCAATACACGTACATTCACATGTGCATGGTGCGGCCCACGGTGTCGCTGATGCGGTTTTCGGAGGCGTGAAGGAAGTTCTGAACATTCATCGACCTAAGCCAGGTAAACCGCCGGGTGAGACCGTTGTCGTTGAAGTTGTTGTGAAAGATGATGAACCACCAAGAGGAGGAGGAGGAGGAGGAGGCTACGGACCACCAAACCAAAACGGATACGGCCCTCAAGGTAACAACTACAATAATCAACCTCCCCCCAACAACGGGCAAAACCATCACCATCATCACGGACACCACGGTAACATGAATCCCTATAATCAATATGGTAACCCTAACAACCAGTACGGGAACCCTAACCAGTATGGAAATGGAAACCCCCATAATAATCTATACAATAAGCCGAACAACCAATACGGGAATCCCAACAACCACTATGGTAATCCGAACAGACCATATGGAAACCCAAACAATCAAGGGAATCCCAATTACCAATATGGAAACCCTAACAACCAGAACGGAAATTACAATAATAATCAAAATGGAAGACCCAACCAGAACGGAAATTACAACAACCAAAATGGAAATCCCAACCACCAATATGCGAACCCCAACAACCAATATGGAAACCACAACAACCAGAATGGAAATTCCAACAACCAGGACCCCAATCCCAACAACCAGAACGACAACTTCGAAGACATATTCGGAAAACCTAACCCAAATAACGAAAATGCCAACGGCAACAACCCATTCAACAAACCTATCCCAAATAACGAAAATACCAATGGCAACAACCCATTCAACAAACCTATCCCAAATAACAACGACTATAATAATCAGCCTTCTGAGAAACCAAACCAAGGTGGATATCAAGATCAAACAAGTGAACATGTAACCACCAAGCCCGTAGTAGTAAATCCAACAATAGGCAGCGTCACTAAACCTGACTACGGATACAAGCCGGAAGACGCAACCACAAAAAAACCTAAAGATGATTATCCTCTATTCGTACCACTTGGACCCAACGATTATGTTTACGGCGGTGACAAAATAGAGGTCAATGCCCCCAAAAGAGAGACAGGTAACAGTAAACCAACCGACGAAGACGAGGACTTGCCACTAGACATAAGGATACAAGATCAATAAATGTAAAAAAACAGCAGCTGTGAGCAATGTAATGATGATATTAAAAATTTTATTCAGATTGATAAGTACATTTTTGTTTTATTCACTCCGTCAATATAAGTAGTAGGTACCCGTCGATTCAATCTACAAAATACATATAAGTATGTCTGTTTTTTTGCCCAATTCCTACCGAAATAACTTGTATGTCTGAGTCTGACCAAAACAAAGGAAAAAATCCAATTTTTTTATACTTAAGTAATTCTTATTCTTTGAGGATGTTGATGTTTCTTATTACCTATCGTTAATTTATAAAACTACTTCCACAATAATAAAAGATTTTTTACTACACCATAACAGGTAGTAGGTACCTTCAAAGTATACCTGTTATGAAGACAATCATTATATCTCGTCTATAAATAAATATCTGTGATTAACCTTTAAGGAGAATACCTACGGAATGTTGGTTAAATATTTATTAAAACAATCGGTAGTCTCTTTATATTAATTTCATTGGGTTTTCTTATTTTTCCAAAGCATCGCATAGCTCATCATCTACCTGCCTGCAGGTGACCTCACTTAGCGTAGAATGACTCCTTTATAATTAGATGTCTTGGTTATTTTGAATGTACACCACTAGATAAACCATTCTGTAAACATTGGTAGATACTTACTTCATTTTTGTTTTTCGTCTAAACATATGGAATTAGATAGGAAAACTTTATTAATAAGTAGGTAAGAAGACACCTGCAGTTAGTCAAGTTTGTGGAAACCGGTAATTTAATGCCATTTTTTCCTTATTGTTATACCTATGCTGTTGAGGAAATAATACCTGATATTTATAAGACACATTTAAATGTTACCTATTACTACGTATGAGTTGTACCTACTTTATTATTTATCATAACATTCCCGTAGGTAGATGAGCCAGCTAACTGCTATTGTGATGAATTACCATTTTATGTTCACGACCGACACCATAATTAGGTAACTTTGTGTCTTGGCCTTAAGTGCAAAAAGCGTGAAGCCCAATGAACAACAAACAGATACCTTATTACGCGTCCAGCTGTTTCCCAACTAACACATTATTTACTGTACAGTTAAAAAAGTTATTCCGCTGTAATAAAAAACCCTTCAGTGACATTACCCTGTCATGAGTGTATTACTCATTTTAGCGTTATTAATAGTAGGAAAAATCCACAGCCAAGAAGCAGTCGTGTCGCAAGTTACCAATAACCTACGACCTTGGCGCGCGCCTGCATTTTATCGCAGACCGATTCTATATCAGGAATATATGGAGCTTCGGACATCGCAACCTCCTCCGCGGCTGTACACAAATCCGCCCCGACCAGCTGATCGTGACCTGCCGCAAAAACTGAACCTGCCGTCGACCGTGAGAGAGAACCAACCGGAACGGAAACTATTTGTTTCTTCCAAGATCCCAGACAAGATGAATCGACCTTTATTCGATAGTAATCCAGTGAATAACACCGAAAACTATAGCAACGATGTGTACGAAAACATTAGTTTTGATAATAACAGAACACCAGGATACGTCATAAAACCAGCTATAAGGCATAATACCGTCAATGTGAAAAGTGTAAATGTGACAACAGTGAAACCAGCGTTCGTGAATACAAACATTTCGAATAATGGGAGCGTTCCAGCAATCATTTTAGATGAGCGATCATCCTTTAACGGCGATCCGTGTCCTGTAGGGTTCGCCAAGGTAAACGGACAGTGCGTCAAGGCAGACCAGTGACCTGAGTGCAGCTCACATAATGAACAATTAGAAGTTGTTAAAGATGTATCAAGTGACCCTGAAAAAGACTTCATCCCTTTCAGTGAACAATGCATGCGTGAAAAAGTGGTGGCTAATTAAAATTATGAAAAATAACCTACCTACTGCTAAAAGTTGGTAAACCTACATAGAGGTAGGTTGTGAAGCTATAGATAGATAAAATGGTAAATTATTTATTCTAGAATAAAAGGAATGAATGAAAAGTGATTTAGTGTGTCATATTGATAAATAAAGTTCGTTTGTAAATTGTACAGGTTAGGCGCATGAAGACATTTTTGTTTTTTCTATATACCTAATTAAGTTAAAAACTTTCATCGGGATTCCATTAGAACAGACTGTCAACTTTACATTCACAAAAGAAAGAATCGGAAATACCCCAAGTAGTCATTTTGTTTAGGTACCGTACATTAACTTTCTAATTTAATGAAAAACCCGAGACGTCAAGTTGATTTTGACGCCGCAGAAACCAGCGCGTGACGATACGGCTGTTAGGAAGTACAAATTGATGATTAAAGGTCATAGCACACATATCAACTCTGAAAAGAATCGTCACCGTATCGCCTTTCGCCTCGCCGCGCCCTCAAACAGGCATCAACCTTAAAACAAAGCGGATCAGCAGCTCCGATACGTCGACTCTGCTATGGTTAGGCGACGACGCCGCACTTACAGCTCGCCGACCGCTGATTGATGGTGCTGCAGGCAGGCCGTGGGAGGGATGAGAGTGGCAAGGGTGGACCAAGAGACGGAGCTCGGGTACGGAGAGACGTAAGCGCGGGGACGACGAGACATAAGCGCGGGAACTGCAAGTTGACCACGCACCGCACCGCGGTTCGTAAGCTTGTCCCGAAGCGAGGCTATTAGCGATTACGTTACGATTCCGATTAGTGCGCATTGCAGTAGGGAGTTTCATACAAAGAATACTGAATGGCTCGAGTTAATACTTTCCGGGTTGATATGTGTGCAATGACCTTAATTAGGTAGATACACACGCCGACACATCAAGCTATACATTTCCAGTTTTAGCTGACCTCGCATTGTTTAGGTTTTTCGTACAAAGAGAATTCAGTTTATACTGGAAATGTATAGCTTGATGTGTCACCGTGCGTAGGTACTACATAATTTTCGCACTTACAGGAATTATAAAAGTAGGTACTGCAAATTGCAATTTAGTTACAACCGTTGTGATGATACCAAACATGGAGCCTAGGTACACAAAAGCCCTGACCAAGATGATTTAAATCTAAAATGAAATACGGAAATTAGTGTGGACTGTAGACCCTCTACTACGTTATAAAAAATAAGGCTTCCTTGAGCTATATATAACTATTTAATTAATTAAGTTGTTTATTAATTGTAGTCATGATTTTAATCATCATTCGACAGCTTGGCATAGGCCTCCCGGCTCCCCAAGAGTCGCCACATCGATGGGTCCGGTTTGTCTCGCATCCAGCGGAATCCCGCAACCTTCACCCAGGTCATAAAAACAATCATGACATGCATTAATTTATTGTTGATTGAGTCATTATATTTATACCTACATGCATAGGTGAACAACAGGACGTAGCAAGTAAGCAAGGTAGGTAGAGTAGACATAGGTAGGTACTACTTCAAGGGAAGGGAGGGGCAGCTGCCCCCCTAGAGATTCAAATAAAAATCTTATAAACAAAAAACTTTTAATGAACTAAAATGTAATAAAAAACTTACGTAAACATAGACCATTATTATTTCCTTAACAGCTTGAGGCGTGAACGTTCTTCTTACACTGATAAGCCTCGAGCTTTTTATTTCATACTTTTTAGAATTAGAATTTGTTTAAATATCTTTTAAGTCACCTACACTTGAATTGTAGGTACTTGTAAAGAAAACCAAACAGGCCTTTACACAAGTCATGATATGAAGCCAACCGAATTGCAATAAGTAGGTAAGTATTCATGCCATACAAGAACGGGCTATCATAATTGAATTCTTCTTCGTCGTTCCCTCAATGCTGAGGCTCGCGACCAAATACTACGCGTCTCCATGTTATGCGGTCTTCTGCAGTCTGGACCGCTCGGTAGATGCTGCCTCCAACAGCCTTATTGATCGCGTGTGACCATCTTGCTGGTGGTCAAGGCGCGAGTGCCTTGAGCGGTTTTCTTACCACCCGGCCTAGTATCATCATAAACCTTTCCAGACCATGCTTAGGTGAACGCATAATATATCCGAAAAAGCTGAGAGCACGCTCCTGGCATATTGTAATTAGCTGCTCGGTGTTGAGTTCCTCCAGTATGGAATCATTTGTTCGTCAAGAAGACCATATATCTCGAAAGCATCGATCTTACTGCTTTCGCGGCTTGTAATGCACGGATGCTGCGGTTCTTCCAAGGTTTCGCTAGACTGGTCATTGCACTTTTGACCATACCAGTACAACGGCGGATTTTTTAAAGATAGCTGCCCTTATTCTTCATCAAGGACCGAAAATACACGTACTGCTGACTTTCGCATAGCCGTCGAGTAGATTTGAGCAGCTAGGAATCATGTGGTCACGGTCTACCATCATTACTTTTGTCTTAGCATGGTTGATCTTACATAAGTTTAAGTTTAGCGCTCTCTGCTTCTGCGCAGTCAAACGCTTTAGCATAATCTATGAAGTACGAAGCCCAGTGGCTTCTTAAATTTACGACATTTCTCGATGAGAATGTGGACATTCAAGATTTTCTCTCGAGTTCCCTTGCCGGCAACAAAACCGGCTTGTTCTCTCTCTCAGTATCGGGTGGTCTACATACCTACGCGGATAATCTCATATTGTTAAACTTAAATAGGTATGCGCAAAACGATTTTACTGGCGTGGCACATGAGCGATAGGGTGCTGTAATTTACACACTTCTTGGTGGAACCTTTCTTGTGGGTTTTTTTAATACGGCTTGCAACATTTCACTGAAACATATTAACTCGCTAACAAGGCAAGTTAAATAAAAGCTTGTAAAAATGGGTTTCGTACGAACACTTTATCACACTATCATCACACTTCACACTAATATTATAAAGGCGAAAGTTTGTGAGTGTGTGTGTGTGTTTATATGTTTGTTACTTCTTCTCGCCTAAACCACTGAACCTATTTAGATAAAATTTGGTATAGAGATAGTTTGAGTCCCAGAAAAGGACATAGGATAGTTTTTATCCCGATATTCCCACGGGATCGACATTTACGCGGGTGAAACCGCGGGGCGCAGCTAGTTTTAAAAAAATCTGTACCTACACTCATTTATCATAGCCAGACCATTTTTTTATTAGTTTTATTTAATGTACAGTCAAGACAAGAGCTGGTTTCAGCAAGGCAAGAGCGCCTTTTATTATATACAGGGTTATTGGAATAAAAACACCCACAACCTCTTAAGAGGTCATTGTACTCATCATTATGAACCACTTTTACTATGAGACAAAACCAGAAATCGCGAAAAAAAAATCAACTGTTCCCTACATTTATGTTCGTATAACTCGTCAAAACGAACGTAGGGAATAGCTGATTTTTTATCGCGATTTCAGGTTCTGTCCCATAGTAGTAAAAGTCATAAAAGTTATTCATAATGATGAGTATAATGACCTCTTAAAAGGTTGTTGGTGTTTTTCCAATAACCCTGTATGGTATTTATAGTTTATCTAATATATAAAAATCTCGTGTCACAGTCACACAGTGTTTTTTATCGAACTCTTCCGAAACGACTTGACCGATTTTTATTAAGGTGAATGCGCAGTTGTAGCCCGCGAAATTCAATTTTTCTTACGTTTTTTGCAATTTGTAGGTCAGTGTCAGGTTGTATCTTGATCAAAATATGATTTGTGACTATAATAGACATGTATTTACAGAATTATAGTCATTAGAATCATTAATATATCTCTTTAAGTTAGATTTCTACCATAAACACTTTTCCATACGAGAGGTAAAAATCTAACTTGGAAAGATGTATTAATGATTCTAATTATTATAATTCTGTAAATACGTACCTGTTATAGTCGCGAATCATATTTTGATCAAGATACAACCTGACACTGACCTGAAAATTGCAAAAAACGTAAGAAAAATTGAATTTCGCGGGCTACAACTGCGCATTCACCTTAAATGTACACATTTAAGGTGAATGCGCAGTTGTAGCCCGTAGTAGCCAGTATTTAGCAGTATTTTATTTTATTTAGCAGTATTTAGCCAGTATTTATTTGGTAGGTCTGAGAATTAAATAGGGCAATCGTAAGCTTTTTTTTTTTTGTAAAGCTACTTTTGCGGGGTCAGCTAGTAGTAGGTATATTTATAGTCCTACCTAGTCAGATTTTATGGGCATATTCAGTTCGAACACTATCATGCTCGCACGAAGATATAAAAATGAAAATATTTCCATAACTACAAAGTGACAACATATTCCTTTAATTTTTTTTTGGTAATGGAAGATAAGACCTAGCCGAGGTACTAGGTACCGGAAAAAAGGCAAAGGAATTAAGTAGTAGATTGGAATGCTATTTGCTGCAGAGGAGGATGTCCAAATCTTTCTTATGCCATGCATGAATTCCTTAAGTTTTTCAGCTTTTGTGGAAAGGTCAATAAATTATGAACGTTTTATAATTTATAGTTTATTTTAACGACAGGAATAACCTGATGGGAATTGAAAACCAAATCTAGGATGATCTGCCTGACTAAAGAACTTCAGAGATGTTAATTCTAGCATCTGCACGGCTATTTACAACCACCCGACAGGCTATCGTATCGAAAAAGACACATTTCGTTGGCCCCGACAACAAACAGCTGTCGGAAGAATAGAGACAAGACTTTTTATTTTAAGCAATGTTAGTTTTTGTCTGAATCTCCGAGCTAACTAGACGAAAACAAACATTACTTAAGGTGAATGCGCAGTGGTAGACCGCGAAATTCAAATTTTCTTACGTTTTTTGCAATTTGCAGGTCAGTGTCAGGTTGTATCTTGATCAAAATTTGATTCGCGACTATAATAGATATGCATTTACAGAATTATAGTCATTAGAATCATTAATATATCTCTTTAAGTTAGATTTCTACCGTTAAGAACAAATCTCGTATGGAAAAGTGTTTATGGTAGAAATCTAACTTAGAAAGATGTATTAATGATTCTGATGATTATAATTCTATGAATACGTACCTGTTATAGTCGCGAATCAAATTTTGATCAAGGTAAAACCTGACACTGACCTGAAAATTGCAAAAAACGTAAGAAAATTTGAATTTCGCGGGCTACCACTGCGCATTCACCTTAAGGCGAATGGGTAGTTGTAGCCCGCGAAATTCAATTTTTCTTACGTTTTTTGCAATTTTCAGGTCAGTGTCAGGTTGTATCTTGATCAAAATATGATTCGCGACAATAACAGGTACGTATTTACAGAATTATAATAATTAGAATCATTAATACATCTTTCTAAGTTAGATTTCTACCGTTAAGAACAAATCTCGTATGGAAAAGTGTTGGTGGTAGAAATCTAACTTAAACAGATGTATTAATGATTCTGATGATTATAATTCTGTGAATACGTACCTGTTATAGTCGCGAATCAAATTTTCATCAAGATACAACCTGACACTGACCTGAAAATTGCAAAAAACGTAAGAAAAATTGAATTTCGCGGGCTACAACTACCCATTCACCTTAACTACTCTTTTTTATCGATTTTATTCAATTTCGAGTGGCCATTGTTGTTTATATCTTTGGCAAAGGCGCGGTCGGGTTTTAGATGTAATATTATTACAATAGTTAGAGATACCATTTGTAGAAACTTATGTAATGTAATGTAATTTCGAGCGGCCATTGCTGTTTACATCTTGGCGCGGTCTGACCCGGTTAAAACCCATCTATGTATTCGACTGAAAGACTTGTATCTATGGTCATGAACGAAAATTTAAAAAAAAAATTACAAATATGGTAACACTGGAAACTATTGTCAGTGTCATTTCAATAGAACGTGGAGTAGCCGGCGTTACTCTTTTTTGTAAAAGATTTACTATTTTTTTCGGAAATCTATTTTTGAGAATTTACTCTTTACCACGCCAAGTTTACAAAGAGAAGATATTATAAATCCAGTTCTAATAAGGTTACTATTCAGAACAAGTTTCCAGTTAAAACAAACACCACGTGTGCGATTTTGTTCACCACATACTTAGGATCCTATAACAAGCTTCAGGTTTCTTCTTATGGGATCGACATACGTACAGTGTATATAGTCGTGATTACTGTATAGTACAGACGCTACAGATAGCATCCTAACGTCCACGTGCCACTAAAATGTCTGCCAAGGCCGAAGTAGATCTTCGCGATGGACTCTCTGCAGCACAGATCTTCGAAAACCGTGAAGGGCTGACCTACAATGATTTCCTGTTGCTACCCGGGTATATAGACTTCACCGCTGATGAAGTCGACCTAACGTCGCCTCTTACTAAAAAAATTAACCTGAAATCACCGCTTGTATCCGCTCCTATGGACACCGTAACCGAAGCCGACATGGCGATAGCGATGGCACTCTGTGGTGGCATCGGCATCATCCACCACAACTGCACACCGGAGTACCAGGCCAATGAAGTTCACAAAGTGAAGAAGTATAAACATGGGTTCATCAGGGATCCTGTCTGCATGGGCCCCGACAATATTGTAGCTGATGTTATTGAAGCAAAGAAAAAGAATGGTTTTACTGGATATCCCATCACAGAAAATGGCAAGCTGGGAGGGCGCCTGATTGGTATAGTCACTTCTAGAGATATTGACTTCAGGGAGGGAGATCCTCAACTGAGTCTTAAGGAAGTAATGACACCCATTCATGATATGATAACTGCTCAGTCTGGTGTCACTTTACAAGATGCCAATTGCATTCTCGAAAAAAGCAAGAAAGGTAAATTGCCTATTATTAATGGAGATGGTGAGTTGGTTGCTCTTATTGCAAGAACTGACTTAAAGAAGGCTCGAAGCTACCCTAATGCATCTAAAGATTCAAACAAGCAGCTCTTGGTTGGTGCTGCAATTGGAACTCGCGTAGCAGACAGAGAACGCCTCAAGTTGCTAGTCAATAATGGAGTGGATGTGATTATTCTTGATTCATCTCAAGGAAATTCAGTATATCAGATTGAAATGATAAAATTTATTAAGCAGACCTATCCTGACATCCAAGTGATTGGAGGTAATGTTGTGACAAGAATACAAGCTAAGAATCTTATTGATGCTGGGGCTGATGCCTTGAGGGTTGGCATGGGCAGTGGCTCTATCTGCATAACCCAAGAAGTAATGGCCTGTGGCTGTCCTCAAGCAACAGCAGTGTATCAAGTGTCATCCTATGCTCGTCAGTTCAATGTGCCAGTTATTGCAGATGGTGGAATACAATCTGTGGGTCACATTGTCAAGTCATTAGCGTTGGGAGCCACAACTGTCATGATGGGTTCTCTACTAGCTGGAACATCAGAAGCACCTGGAGAATATTTCTTTTCTGATGGAGTCAGGTTGAAGAAGTACAGAGGAATGGGTAGTTTAGAAGCTATGGAAAACAAGGATGGAAAAGGGGCAGCAATGAGCAGATACTTCCACAAGGAGTCTGACAAGCACCGAGTGGCACAGGGAGTGAGTGGAAGCATTGTGGACAAGGGCTCAGTCTTGCGGTTCTTGCCATACCTACAGGCAGGCATGCAACACAGCTGCCAAGACATTGGGGCTCGGTCAGTTGGCATCTTACGTGAAATGAGCTACTCTGGAGATCTGAGATTCATGAAGAGGACTTACTCTGCTCAATTAGAAGGCAATGTGCACAGCTTGTTCTCTTATGAGAAACGATTATTCTGAAAAAGTGTCATAATGTCTCCGGGACATAAAAACTAAACCAATATATGTATATTTGAACGTAAGGAAAGATCTAGTTAATTTTTGAAGAAAATAATCAATTTTTATATGATAAGACTATGAGTTTGAATGCAATTAGGTGTTAAATATAAATATTACTATATAAGTAAGTGTATGTTATCCATTGCGACAGAGTATTCCATTTTAATATTTTATCATGTTTATTTCTTGGTGTTTTAAGATATACTTAAGCAATTTGTTGCTTTGTGATAAAAATCAAGTTTTAAAGAAAATAAAGTGTGAATCAAAATATATATCCGTTTGTATTACATTTATACACACCAACAAGACTATTCATAAATAATACACAACAGCTAGGTGTTAATAAGATTACTCTTTTATCTTGTTAGCTGCCAACACAAACCTAGCAGGGCTTCCTGCTTCCAAGTCAAGTGGATGAGGGTTTATCAAAAGCTTATTTATGTAATGGCCATGCCTTATATGTGACAATGGCGTTCAAAAGGTTAAGGCCTGGTCACACATACCATAACGACAACACGTGTATGAATAAACTCATATGAATAGTTTATCCGTACGGAACACATTTGACCGTCAAAATCAACCCTATGAGCGATACCGACCACATCAAGGCCACGTCGCAACCACCAGCGAGACCGCGCACTAGCAGCCGGCCACATTACAAATAACATTGCGTCGACGCGACGACACTATCACAGCCGGAGTCGGTGTCTGCTTTTGAGTATGTGTTCTGTGTCTGTCTGTCTGCAAAAACTAGCTACAACGTAACCACATCGTAGCACATTTATAGTTACACAACGCACTGCAAGAAGCCGCAGCGACACTATTCACATTCACACGTACCTAAACACTGCATGCCCACTTTTTGTCGCTGCGATGTGTTGTGGGCTTGTGGCCCTTAGTCGCAAAGTATGAGCATAATGGCAAGCTTCATAACAAAAAAATAATGTGATAAATTGTTTGACACGTTTTTTTTACGTTCGAGAAACTGGCCCTAAGTCAGACCGTGATCTAGTAATAAGGGTCCACATCAAAAAATGTTAGCATGAATAACTAGAAAAAAGTCAATCGGTAGTCTAGGAAGCGGGCGCCTTAAACACTGGGCCATCACGAAAAATTTATCTTGGACATCACTCAAAGGAAACATCGTCGTGGGGAAACCAAACCATTTATCACACTAATGTTAAGTATAAAGGCGAAAGTTTGTGTGTTTGTATGTTTGTTACTGCATCACGCAAAAACTACTAAACGGATTATGATATTTACATAATATTGCTTATACATCAGAATAACACATAGGCAACTGTTTATCCCTATATTCCCACGGGATCGACACTTATGTGGGTGAAACCGCGGGGCGCTGCTAGTCATAAACAAATTGCCAATCCGCTTTTTATATGAACCACCGCACACTACAGGCGGACTGCACCGCCCCTTTTTTGTATGCAAATGCGTTGCGCTGAGGCCCGTTGCGGCTGTAATGTACGCATGATTTTATAAGGATTCCCGACATCTACAATGTGACGGATGACAGATTTGTAGATGGAGAGTGATCGATAAAAAAAAACAACACTTGTTCTAATAATCACAATTTATTGGAATTATAAATGCACAAGCAGGCATGATTATTTTAATTTGACAATAAATATCATAAAAGTGCTAAATAACTTAATAAAAATTATATGTGCTACAATCTATGATTTAGACTGGTGCGTCCAAAAATGTTATGCTTAACATTTTAAAAACTGCATCCTAGCTAGCAATACTACCGCATCTGCACGTAATTATCGTCTGTTGAATAATAATACTCCTTCATCATATAACCAAACTCATTAGTCGTCACCACTGCGAAATAAAACATCGTAGATCTCTAGAGAGCGTAGCAACCTTGTGATAATACAAATATATCTTAAATACCTAATAATGATATCAAGTCAGTATTACACTGGGCTTCAACAAGATCTTGGCGTCACGTTGGCTGAATTAACTATAAGTATCGTTTACAATTGTTAGCCTCAAAATGCTTAGAGTTGATCTTGCTGACTATATCAAGACAACCCAGCTGATAGTCTACCCTGACAAACCACAGATAGACGTAGGAAGCGACCGGCTAAGTCTCAGTTGTTACGCGGTTACAAAAACTATCAAAACTACTCATTTATTTCTTACTAAGTTCAAACTATCAAAGCGATAAGTTCGCTTATCAGTATTAATGAATTCAAGGCAGAAGCAGACTTAGCAGGTCTCAAATTTCGATAAGCACACTCGTGAAACCTGAGTACATGCCTCAACGACGTCTGTCTCTTACATTCTCAAACCTAACGCACCAGTCGGAATGCACGAAGTCAAGCGACCAAAGCGTATAAATCTTACTGAGATTACATCTTAGCTGAATTCAGCACGTTTAAGCGTGTTTATAATATTTAAATCATTGAATTCTTATATTGACTTAAACTAGAGCAAAAAAACTCGTGGACCTAGGAAAGAGTGGAGGCACCTTTGATACAAAGCTTTGTTTATTATGGTGCTGTTTGCGATAGCGATTTCGTTGGTGTCTGCGGAGGCGAATAATGTCGGTGTCGGTATAAATTGGTTCCATCCACATTTTCCAGGGCCATGGAAGCACGACAACTCGCTCAAACGTGCTGATAGAACTGTAACGCGGCACGATGCGTGTGCGCCTACTGCTTGGGTGCTTCTGCGTCGCCGTCATCGTCGTGCTCGCGCTGGAACTCGGGCCCGTGCGTGACGTCATCCTCGAACACGATCTCCTCTGGGTCGGGCGCGCGCGGCAGGAACTCCTCGCCTGGACAGATCTTCTTGAAGATCTGCTCAGCCTGTGAAACAAAAGTAACTTTTAATAATCATTTCCACAATTTCATTGAACCCACCATGTGATCAGTTCACTTATCTATAAACAATTATAATCATGTTTATATTACTCAATCGTCAACTGTTTTAAATATTTATTATAAACACCCAAAAGATAAAGATAACACATGATACCTAAAGATAACGGCAAAACTGCGTTGAGTACAATAGAGATGAGTTCCGTAGTAATTTAAAAAAAAATCATTACATTGCTAAAACATTCCATTTTTATCGCTATTAGTGCATTATTGATCGAAGGCTATTAGAAACTGACTAGACAATTTTCTGTTTTATATTATGTAAAGATATTATAGTGCACAATTGTTTAGGAAAACTGGGGTCATATTCTACCCGCGGCCTGACTGATCGGCCCCACCATGTTGAATATTTTAAGATCTCTCTGTGTTCCCAAGCTGTACCTCTGCCTATACAGGGTGTTACGGAAAGGGTATATCAATACAAACGGGTTGAAGAGTGTATCTGGTCTAGAATCTCTGTACAAAATTTCAGATCAAAAGCAGTAACTTTGAAAATGCTTAATATTTTTTTATTTCGACATCACGGCGCTGCTCTGGCGCGCGGCGGCGTGATGTGCGTGTACTAGGCGCACAGACACACTACAGATAATGGATAATGACCCTCGTAGTGCGGTGACACGTTTGTTATGATTTCAATTTAATAAACTATCGAAATAAAAAAATATTAAACATTTTCAAAGTTACTGCTTTTGAGCTGAAATTTTGTACAGAGATTCTAGACCAGATACACTCTTCAACCCGTTTGTATTGATATACCCTTTCTGTAACACCCTGTACAAGGTCAAATTAAATTAGCCAGCGAAACTCCGCGGACGCGATGGGTAAACATAATAAATACTAGCTGTTACCCGCGACTTCGTCCGCGTGGATTTTTTTTCGTAGGACCATTTTTTTCTGATACAAAAGTAGCCTAAGTTAAGTTACATCAGCTATCTGCCAGTGAAAGTTCGGTCAAAATCGGTCCAGCCGTTTCAGAGATTAGCCGGAACAAACAGACAGACAAAAATTGTAAAAAAAAAATATTTTGGAATATGTACCGTGTATACATCCATATGCATTTAGTAAAAAGCGGTTATTTTAATATTACAAACAGACACTCCAATTTTATTTATTTGTATAGATGTGTAGATGATAAAACACAAAAAAGATTATTTTTGTGGGGTCACCGACCGCAGTTATTGTAGTCACAATGTGAAATGTCAGTTTAAATCAACTCTTTATTGTATAAACTTCACAGACGTGATGCGAATCGAATGATATCTGAGGGGCAATTCTCGTCATTTTAAGAACGTTCACAGTCTGATCTTAGTCTCAATCTGTCAAAAAATACTTCTAATTTCCCTACAATTTGGCAAGTTTTTGACATTTTTTTGTCGCCGCGATGAGACTGCGACTAGATTTTGAACTTTTTAAATTACGAGAATTGGCCTTCAGAACACGACAAAACTAAAGAAAACAAGATTTTCTCAACACATACTTCAAGTAACAAAACATTCAGTGGTCGTTGAACCCCAAAAAAAACATTTTTTTTTTAACTCTTCACCTCTGCAGAGTTTCCTCAACTAATTTAATTTAACCCTGTATAATACGGAATGCCTAAGTACCGTATTTTTATAACACGAACCATTTTTGCCTTCCTTACCTACATATAAAATTAGGATTTTTTTTTTGTGGTAACCTATAAAATGTTTTGGCTAAGTAAATATTTTCAAAGGTCATATACGATACGACAAACACGTCATTAGTTTTGTGAAAACTTGGGCTTTTGCACTCTGCGCGCATAGATAGTAAAGGAGTAGTACGTAGTCATAAACGATTAGATAGATAAAGACGTTATCGACTACTGAACCCTATAGATAAACCGACGCTACAAACTTACAATCTGTATTGAGTAATGAAAAACAATAACAACGGTCATCTGATAACTGACTACTGATAGACTGACGGAAATAAATAATTATCATGTTTTAACTTTCTTATTAAAGTTCTTTTCGTGTTATTTACTTAACAGAGGGCAGGCATAAAAATAATGTTTCTAAGTGGCTAACTTGTTTAATCAAAATAAAAAATCATTTATTAAATTAAGGTGAGAATCAGCACATTTTGAATTCTTCCTAGTTTTAGCTGGGAAAAAGTAGTGGCGCAACAAACTCCCATAACAAAATTATTTATTTTTCTTACTCTATACCTAATGCCGTGGCCACACTAAACGGGAAACGCCGATAGTTATCTCGATAAGTTGTGGCTCATTGGCTGCACCTGCGATGTCAGCTAATGAGCCACAACTTATCGCGATAACTATCGGCGTTTCCCGTTTAGTGTGGCCACGGCATAAGGAAAATAAATTGACACTTTATAGGAACTTTGATTGTTTAAGTGGCCCTAATTAATGGCAAAATTTATTCTACAACCTGGTTATTTTTAAACCTGCACCCTAATTTCGTAACACACTATCAATCTCAATCTGAATCATTTTGAAGGATATTGCTAAACCATTGCTTCATATGTTCGAATAATTTGTCTGTACAACAACGTAAATAAAGCAATGAATGTTTTTGAACTATCAAAATTATAACCATTGCTACTGATAGTGTGTTACGCAATCACCCCGCTGCGAAGACTTTTATTTTACGTCCTCAGATGATAACTTCATAAGAGACCAGCCTTGAACGAATATAAATAATACCTATATTCATGGAAACAGTGTTTCTTTAAAAGCATGTCCCATTGATTTATTATGGCTTTTGTTTCTTCTTTCAAATAACATTATATAGCAAATATAGCACACAAAATTAAATTTTCCACCCCATTCACTGGGAGGCCTTGGAGTTTTATGCAATCAATCCATACTTAATATTATAAATGCAAAAGTGTGTCTGTCCGTCTGTTACCTCTTCACGCTTAAACCGCTGAACCGATCTAGATGAAATTTGGTATAGAAATAGTTTGAGTCCCGAGAAAGGACATAGGGTAGTTTTTATCCCTATATTCCCACGGGATCGAGACTTATGCGGGTGAAATCGCGGAGCGCTGCTAGTTGTGCTATACTTATTTGTTATTTTAAAGCTCATTTTAAAGGTATAAACTTGACAGAAAACGCATCAGAGTTAATGGTTTTAAATGTTTCAACGTGGTAGTCAAAAAGGCTAAAAATGTATTTGCAAGTATAAATACCTACACAGTTTAATTTGCCCTATTGAATTAATAATAATATTAAGTTTATTCATCAAAAAGTAAAATACAATGTGACGGATTCGGTGAGCCACAAACTAAGCATCGCTTGTATCTTGTGGCTCTATACTAATTGAATGACTATTTCATGAAATCATGACATTTGAGGCCAATTCAAACTTAGAGAGTTGTGTTAATGATTATAATAAAATCTGTAATTTTGTTATGGTCGCGAATCATAATTATTTTGATCAACTTAAATTTGACACTCACGCTAAACCTGCATATTGCTTAAAAATCACGATAATTCTAATTAGGCGGGCTACCTTATCGCATCCTCCATAACTATGATAGGTTCACCTTGAACACGAGGCAAATACGCCAATGAAAATTTCCAGTATATTTCGCAATAGTTTCATTGTTATCAAGTTTTTTACCAAATAACGTTGACTTCCTTATGGTTATCACAGAATCATGTTTTCACAACGTGACTATGTTGCTAAAAAAACTTAGGGGTCACGGCTCCATCAATGTAATTGAATTGTTTCGTGTTCATCCACAGTGAATGTTAATGTCAATAGCATGGCAGCTAATTGTTTGAGGCAATAGAATTGTATAATAGCTTATTGATGTCTATGTAGCTACGGGTGTTGACCAAGTATTGTTTTGCGAACTGACACAGAATATTTATGGTCGATTATACTTTGACCCGAATAAATGATTAAGAGGAATGAATAAAATAGCATTAACGAAGATGAATGATAGTATTGTTATGGTAGGGGAGCCCAGAGGGTTTTTGAGCAAGCATATTCAGGGCGAGAAGTTGATAGCTGAGTAGGTCTGGCATGAGGAGAGAACACCGAAAATATATTTAAAAAGTTTCTGATAGGAGACCCCTGGTCAGGAGACCACTTTCAGATTTCAAAAAAGGGCCGAAATTAAAGTGATCTTCAGAGGCGTTGGTTTTGGCATGATCGGGTCTGGCCTAACCCATAATGACTTAAATAGGCAAATCTGACGGAGAAATTGTGGGCTTTCCCCAAATCTGACGACTTTGAAAACTCAGATTTGGGCCATTTCTAAAAGGATATTCAGGGCGAATGAAAGTTATTCTGTGCAATAGTGTTACATGTCCTGATAGTGAATATATAAATATCTGACGGGATGATGGAGCCTTTTGGCAAATACGAGGAAATTTCATCAATTCAGAAAATTACCCAAAAGTGGCCATAATTTTGCATTTATCCCTAAATGAAGGAACCTAGTAGCTTCGATTGCTGTTTGCATTGGAAGGTGACACGTTTGTGAAGATTTCTCCATATTCAGAAGTTCGAAAAACCTAAACACTTATACGTAATGATTAAAAGTTAAGTAGCAAAATTAAAACTTCGACGGAGTACACCATAAACAAAGTTGATTATTTCAATATTTTACTATGACAGTAAGAAAACCAATTATTTTAAAAACATCCTCATCTTATGGGCTATCTAACGAACTAGCAACGTTCTAAAAAATATTGAGAGATGCCCGTCAATTGTTTGATAAAACTGGCAAAGGTGGAAAGCCATACTTACTAAAATTTACGAAAACATTAAAGTAACGACTTGTTTACGTCGTAATACTTTTCCATTCGAGGTTTTATTGTAACTACAAACCTCTGCGCTCGATATCGTTACTGATATCGCCTCCAATTCTCAGTGATAGTTCGTTATGAGAGTTTTGTTAAATAAGTCCCAACACTTCTGCTTAGGCTGCCAGCTGCTAGTTAACTCGATTAAATGACAGATCATGAGATACAAATTTATTTCTAACCGATTTCTAAAAGAGAGAGGTTATTAGTTCGTCTGTATATACAGGATGAATGTTTCAAGTCATCATGTGGATGACCAAATCCGAAACTATAGGAATACCGAAAAAATTTTAAAGGAGTTACGGGGTGGATTTTGACGAATACTAAAACTACATCATTAAATTTTTCAAAAATCAATTGCTCTAGCCAGGAATCGAACTCGTAGATTTTGAAAAAAAAAACACAGCCTGTTTTATTGCACCTTTCGACGGTGTCGTTAGTAAGGATCAAATTCTGAAAAGAAATGATACACGCCAAAGTAAAGGAAAGTGGACATTTTTAAGATTAACTAAAATCAGATAAACAAGTTGATTAATTATGGTTTAACAATGAATTCAAAATATAATTTATTATATTAAAAACATAAATTAACGGCCAAATAACTACTGCTACAATGCAAACGAGCAAATCACTTACATTCTATATACTTAAAAACTGTTACTATCTTAAAATAATGGTTTTCTGTTAAAAATGAGCCCTTTACTTTACTTTGTCGTATACCCCCCGATAGTGTCGCTAATAAGGATCAAATTCTGGAAAGAAATGATATACGACAAAGTACAGTAAAGGGCGCATTTTAACAAAAAGCAATTACTTTAAGATAGTAACAGTTTTTAAGTATCAAGAATGTAAGTGATTTGTTCGTTTGCACTGTAGCAGTAGTTATTTGGCCGTTAATTTATGTTTTTAATATAATAAATTATATTTTGAATTAATTGTTAAACCATAATTAATCAACTTGTTTATCTGATTTTAGTTAATCTTAAAAATGTCCACTTTCCTTTACTTTGGCGTGTATCATTTCTATTCAGAATTTGATCCTTACTAACGACACCGTCGGAAGGTGCAATAAAACAGGCTGTGTTTTTTTTTTTCAAAATCTACGAGTTCGATTCCTGGCTAGAGCAATTGATTTTTGAAAAATTTAATAATGCAGTTTTAGTATTCGTCAAAATCTACCCCGTGACTCCTTTAAGAATTTTTCGGTATTACCTATAGTTTCGGATTTGGTCATCCACATGATGACTTGAAACATTCATCCTGTATATACAGACGAACTAATAACCTCTCTCTTTTAGAAATCGGTTAGAAATAAATTTGTATCTCATGATCGGTCATTTAATCGAGTTAACTAGCAGCTGGCGGCCTAAGCAGAAGTGTTGGGACTTATTTAACAAAACTCTCATAACGAACTATCACTGAGAATTGGAGGCGATATCAGTAACGATATCGAGCGCAGAGGTTCGTAGTTACAATAAAACCTCGAATGGAAAAGTATTACGACGTAAACAAGTCGTTACTTTAATGTTTTCGTTAATTTTAGTAAGTATGGCTTTCCACCTTTGCCAGTTTTATCAAACAATTGACGGGCATCTCTCAATATTTTTTAGAACGTTGCTAGTTCGTTAGATAGCCCATAAGATGAGGATGTTTTTAAAATAATTGGTTTTCTTACTGTCATAGTAAAATATTGAAATAATCAACTTTGTTTATGGTGTACTCCGTCGAAGTTTTAATTTTGCTACTTAACTTTTAATCATTACGTTCAAGTGTTTAGTTTTTTCAAACTTCTGAATATGGAGAAATCTTCACAAACGTGTCACCTTCCAATGCAAACAGCAATCGAAGCTACTGGGTTCCTTCATTTAGGGATAAATGTAAAATTATGGCCACTTTTGGGTAATTTTCTGAATTGATTAAATTTCCTCATATTTGCCAAAAGGCTCCATCATCCCGTCAGATATTTATATATTCACTATCAGGACACGTAACACTATTGCATAGAATAACTTTCATTCGCCCTGAATATCCTTTTAGAAATGGCCCAAATCTGAGTTTTCAAAGTCGTCAGATTTGGGGAAAGCCCACAATTTCTCCGTCAGATTTGCTTATTTAAGTCATTATGGGTTAGGCCAGACCCGATCATGCCAAAACCAACGCCTCTGAAGATCACTTTAATTTCGACCCTTTTTTGAAATCTGAAAGTGGTCTCCTGACCAGGGGTCTCCTATCAGAAACTTTTTAAATATATTTTCGGTGTTCTCTCCTCATGCCAGACCTACTCAGCTATCAACTTCTCGCCCTGAATATGCTTGCTCAAAAACCCTCTGGGCTCCCCTACCATTAATATGATGTAGAAATGCTAACTGAAATGTTCTGTACAACTACAGTTTGCAAACAACAGTTACAGTATGCAGTTTGTTCTGGACGTTGTATACAGGTTGAAATTGAATACATGCGACAAATCGAAATGGGAGATTGTACTCATCATTATGAGCAACTTTTACTATGGGACCAAACCTGAAATCGCGAAAAAAAATCTGCTCTTTCCTACATTTTGACGAGTTTTGCGAACATATGTAGGGAACAGCTGATTTTTTTTTCGCTGCAGTAAAATGACAGCATAAGTGTTACCACTTTTTAACGAAATTTTTAACCAAATAATCGATTAATTTTAGTAACATTCAGTTCAAAACCGTTATTTTAACATGTACATTATCTACTTACATAAAAACACACACTGAAACTGATACCCTATCATAGATGGTGACACGGACAATGAATAGTAGCGAATAAAATATTTTTTGTTTTCTGAGACAAGTTTTCGATATTTTTTTATTTACCTTAATCCATGGATTGAAAATCGGATCTGGCAACACTGGCCACACTGGCCACCTACCGAGCGATAGCTGAATATATTTTGACAAATTTAATTCATGTTTGCTATATTATGCCGCTCAAATTCTGCTATATTATGCTAGATGGCGTCAGTGAGACATGGGATCACAGTTTTTGTATGACATTTCTTTGCATAGCCTCTCTATTGTACCTATCTTAAATCTCTTTGTATTATTTAGTAAAGCTTCCAAAAGATTTCAATTTTGGTTGGCTAGCAGCCGTATGCACTACGTAAACGCCACTAGGATATTTTTGGGCCTGAATGACATTGTCATGGGGACAAAACAAGATGGCGCCGTAAGTTCCGATTTCGGCCACGCGCCACAACAGCTGGTAGCGTTTTATGTACTAGTGCGTAGTGTGAGGTGTGTGTACCTGTTCCACGGCGCGGTCGAAATCTAGTCCGGCGTCGGGTCCCGAGCATACGTGCACGCTGTCAACGACACTTGTTACTGGAGCACTCGTGTCTTTCACGTTGTAGAACAACGACCATAAGCACTGGAACAAGACAATATACATTAGTAAACTAATAATAGTCCTCCAGACAAAGTTTCGACAATGGCGGCCAATCTCACAGGAGACTGGCCATCTACGCCGGAGATATTATAGTGCAGGCGTGTGTGCACAGACACAGTCATGTGCATTCTCTCATCCCTCACTCTAAGCCCCTTCGTACACAAGGCTACTCAAATCTTAGATACTCAACGATTTTAGTCTTCAAGTGACTGCCGTCATACAAATCCATTGAAGTTCGTACACGAGTCGCGTCGCCGACATTTTCAACTTAAATGGATTTGTATGGCGGCAGTCGCTTGAAGACTAATTTCGTTGAGTATCTAAGATTTGAGTAGCCTTGTGTACGAAGGGGCTTACATTCCGATACGAGGGCAATCCGGCACGACCGAAGAGAGATCAGACGCAGGACCAATGGTTTAACGTACTTTCCAGGACATGGGGTATCACACCGCCAACTTCTAAACTCCATGCTGTTACTGAGAAATTCCTAATGGAAAAACCCAATAACACTGTCCGACCTGGGAATCGAACCCAGGACCCCACGGAAACGAGAGAGAGCTTGCAAGACGGTTTGCAAGATGTGTAAATAAATGTTCGAGTTCGTCCAGAATCAACCCTGTGCAGTGGTTGTGTACACAACCAGCCAATCGCAGCTCGCCTGAACGCCAAACGTGATTTCAACAACAATGGTGGCGAGGGGATTAGCCTGCTAATCAAGCTAATTGATAATCATCATATAAGACATTTATTGCTGGATGCAGAAACAGATCGCGGCATTTGTCTAATCGAATGGCCAAGTTTTATCTTTAGTCTGCAATAACAATTAGGCCCTCTTGCACCACAAAACACTAAATACGTTTAGCAATAAACGAATATAAAACATCGTTCTGTTTCTGTCAATCGTTTGAAGAATGCTTTAAATGTTATGTTTAGCTCTAAACGCATTTAATTATTTGTGGAGCAAGCGGGCGCTAAGCGCCGTGTATAGTATTTTTATCTCACAAAAGCGATGCGCGCTGAACTTGTGGTTACCAAGTGTACAAACACGCTGTGAATGTGTGTGTAAGCGCAGGAGCTCTCGGTACCGTCCGAGACCATGGCGAAGTTGGAAGTGTATGCGTGCGTGTGTTACGTGCTGACGCTACCCATCTTCACGCACACATTCACAGTGTGTTTGTACGCTTACCACTAGTAAAGCGCGCGTCGCTTCATGAGATAAGAATACTGTATTCTATTTAAATTGGATATTGAGCAGTTAATACCTTAGGTTTCTCGCCTTCTACAGTTTGATCGCCGCCGGACATGTCGAAGATCTTCTCTGCGATGCCCATGAGGTCGGACTCAGCATCCTTCACCTTGTTGGTTATGAAGTACACCACAACTGCAATATACAAATTATAATGTACTTTTTATTAGCATAAGCAGCCTATAACGTTCCCACTGCTGGGACACAGGCCTCCTCTCGGTAAGAGGGATGGGTTGTAATCCACCACGCGGGCCCAGTGCGGGTTAGTTTGATTTTTTATTATTATTCAGGTTTTCAGAATCAGACCAAGGTTCAAAACATGGTATGTGTAGTGCAGGGATGGCGATTAGCGAACCTCTATACATCCACGTGCCATTTTTTCCAAATAAATATTTATGCGGCCATGCCAACTAACAATCTTGGCTTAGTGATTACTGGAAAAAAACGATATACTTTCGCATTGTTATTATTATTTTACCTTTGGAAGGTGTACGAGGGGCCGAAACCAACTCGCAGAGGCCCGTTAGACGTTTTTAATTAAATGAGACACTAACCGACGATTATCCCTGTTTGCACTATGCAAGTGCACCTAAGGACAACTCATGGTTGGTGTAGGACTAATGTTAATATTAACAGTTTTATATGTTGCCGTGCCCAAATTATTTTGTTACGTGCCACTAATGGCACGCGTGCCATTGGTTCGCCATCCCTGGTGTGGTGGTATGTACTTTCTATGATAAATAAAACACCGCAAATGACTGCGTCTTGCAATGGAAAAGGGAAAATCATCTCAATTAATTTGTGACATTAGCAAATGGTCCTGTGTGACTGACTTGATTTTAATAATCACGGAGATTAAGATCAAGTAGATGAGAGCTGAGTATAACTGGGTAGATAATATAGCAAAAGACTTGCTCTTTAGAACTTAGAATATAAGGATACAGCATACTTTCATGAGTGAAATGTGACGAATCTATTTCAAACATACCAATTGCAATTTTGGGTGTGGACTGTGGCCTGACAGTTTCTCTAATTAGAAAAAAAATTGGTCTGAATATCCTAAATCTTGACATTTATTTAGGTTTTAAAAACTATACAATTAATAAGCATTGCTTATTCATTTGTTACAGTGCGTTTTAAAAATATATTTTTGCACTAAGCAACAAAGTTATCAGTACGCACTATTTAAAATTAAATTAACATTAGTTGATTATTAAAAGAAGCGTGAAATCGCTCTAGTTTTATTATCAACGTTTTGTACTAAAAATTATTCCATAATTGCATTCATTTATAATCATTGACCACACCCAATATACCTAACTGCTACACTTACATAATATCAGTAAATATTGATGGCAGTTAAATTCGCCACGGCCACATACAATTTAGGGATACCTGTGCTAATAAAAAACCCATTCCAATATCTGGATCGAAGTGGTTCACAATGACTCACATATTACTCAACAAAATGACTGAAGTGTTACCGAGTGGCGCAACTGTACAAAAAACTGCAGTAAAAAGTTAAACGAGCTTGTGACCCTGGGCGAATTTTTGTGTAAGTACTTTGCGGGCTAGTTGGAAGTATCAAACTTACAAGCCACAAGCCAGTTTGAATATCGTCAGTGGCGCGGCTATGATTTATCTGGTCGTAAAGTACGACCGATGATTCATGCGTGGCCAATTAGCAGATGTTTTTTGGATCGCTTTGAAGGAACGGTAGCGCGGTTCAAATAAAGTGCGTTTCAATACCGTATCGTATGCGTAATTGTACCATTCAATTATTATGTTTTTTTGGACGCTATAAGGGGAGGCTGCCAATAGGCAAGTAACACAAATGTATAATTGCAACAAATCTCATCAAATGCCTAATTAAGCATCCAAATTAAGTATCTATCTACTGATGTTAACTACCGGATCCACAACGTGGATGTTAAGAGTTAAAATAGAAAACACTTCAGACGGCTTCTTGCATCCTAATTTGTTTCATCGCGTCTAGCCGTAACAGTCGGAATTTTTCACAAATGAAGGTCAAGAGAGAATGTTTAAAATAATGACCGTCTGCGGTAACAAACCGCACACAATGTGCATTCTATACTTACACAGTCCTTTGGGGCAGGAGCCGGTGGCCGGGCCAACTTCCAACACGGTCACAGAGTGGTCGCCATCATTAATGGGGGGGAAACGAAGCAGCGTCAGTGGCTCCTTGTCATTCTTCATTATTGAGCCATTTGTTATGAACACGGCCTTAGATATGTCGCTACTCTCGGCCGGCTCCGGCGAGATCAAGTCCTTAGGACATTCGTTGATGCCGATCACCAAGTGGTCGCAGTTCAAAGTCTTTGACTTGCTGTCAATCGTCACCACCGTCTTGCCTTCGTCCACAACCTTTGTCTGAACCTTGTCGATCGGCCGGTTCAGACAATACACGCCGCCGAAAACAGCGCACAATCTAAAAATATAACATACAATTTATTGAAGAATGCTAAACTTTTGAACTAGTGGAAGATTTTGACGCACCCGTTTCTGATCGCTCATAAAATATAGACATTCGCTATTTCGACGAAGTAATGTAAGTTTCCGCTATTCGATCTTTATAGCCAACAAGCTACCTACATTCAAAGAACATCAATCTGGAATATTTAATTAAATTATAATGATTAAACCAAGCATAGTAGCAATTGCCGAATTTTAATTATAAACTTCCTCAGTGAATAACCTTGTGAAAAACGCAAATAAACCGGTTCAATAGTTCTATGAACATAAAAGTTTCAGCGTGTCTATAAAAGTCTGTTTATTTTTGACTCGACCCACATGTTTGCTGTCTTTGTTTCCCTACCTACGACCTAAACTCCTGAAATAACAAGAAATTACCACACAGCTTTAGAATCAGTAATTATGATGCTTTATTATTATTTTAATCCGTATTACCTATTATTTTCCAAATATAGAATGTATATCTGTCTCATTCCGTGGAATGTGTTCGCATAAATATTGAGACCTGTGATTGGCTAATGGGAAAACGTGAGACCAAACTCTCAACATTCTCTCATTTGATACGATTGTGACCGCCGATGATTCAGCGACGTTTTTCTAGTTATAGAAGTGTAAAAAAACCGCTACGCGCAAATATGTTAACAATTACGAAACCCCCTTCCCGCCTTCATTGATTAACTACGTAACAAAAACTGATAGATTTGGAATTCCTATAGCATACATTAAATAATAAAGTGATAAATGAAAAGTCCGTTTTTAAAATTACGATATCTTAAATCGTGCTGCATGCAACATTAGAAAGTTGCTTCATTTTTGTTTGCGTAGTCGAGTTGTGCACATTTGGGTCATTGTACCGGCGACCATCGAGCCGGCACCTTCATGGTGCACTTTTTTTGCAATAACAATTGATAATGTAACATCAATCTCTCTGCTGCTTAGTAAGATGGTCTTACATTTTGAAATAATCATTTCAATTGACATGAATTGGTTTACTAATGTGGATTAATCTCATAAAGTCAAAATAAAACATTCACCGTGTCGAATTCTGTTTTGAAGACTATTCTACAACAAATTATACACACAGGTGTTGGTTGAAACTATCCCATAAAAACCTAGTAGCATCGAACGACTTGATAAACAAATGATCAGTCATTCACCCACTCGATCTGATTTGTCGTACACACCTGCAGAAGCATTGTGGTAATTCTCCGCTGCCGTACATGGGCCAGAGGAAAGGCGTGTTGCCGTAGCGTCCGAGGCTCATGAGGAACTTCTTGCATTCCTTCACGCCCTCGAGGCAAGGCATGGTGTTGGTGCCACCGGCGATCGCGTACAGCACGTAATGGATGAGGTTGGGAGTCAGACCCTTGTGTGCTAGGTACTCTTTGAAGGTCTTGTCGTTCCAATCTAGAGGACAAGATGTAGATAAATTAAGTGTTTGGCGACATTGCATGGATTCTTTTTGTGGCAAACTAGGAATACCCTTTGAACGCCACGGTCGTGTATAGCCGACAAATGAAAACGTGCCCAACACGCCACCATCGTCTATAGACGACAAGAAAACGACATTTTTTTTAAACAAAATAAATATACTTAATTTAGTATATTTATTTTGTTTTAAAAAAATGTCGTTTAAATTGGGTTTGGGTGGTTGGGTTAAATGGAACTGCAAACATGAAATGAAAACAATTGGTCCCCACAAATAGCCGATATTATCTGATAGTTTTGTGGATTTATAAAAATTTCTATAATACAAAAGAAAGCTGTCCATAAAACTTACCTTTAAATTCATTATTCATCTCCTCCTCATTGTATCCAACGATAGACGTCAGCATCTTCATGAGCTGACGTTTCTCCACGATGCCGACGGCTTCGGTGGCGAAGACATCGGCTCGGGAGCAGGGAACGGGCGTCAGTCGGTCGCTGAGCCAAGTCAGAACCCGCGTGACGCAGCGGAACTCCGCGTAACGAGCGATGTTCGAGGATATCAGCAGCTCGACGAGAGGACCGCGGGAGAACAGCAGCTATGTTAAGGAAAGGCAGTCGTAAAGGTGAACAACTGATTTGTTAACTTTAATTTAACAACAAATGACGAAGTCTGGGCGAAAATTAAGATTCCAAGACTACTATCGACTCCTGTGATTATGATCGCATTAAACCAGTCACTAGTCTATCTCAGATGGATGGATCAGGTTGAACATATTTTTGGCTTTCTATATTGCTTTGTTTTGACTCATAATGTATAACTGGGACAAAAAGTGCAAGAAACAGGAAACATAATGGATAGGGCAATGTTCCTTACCTTAGGTGTCATATCAATGTTGAACTTCCTATACTCTGACGCGAAGTTGGCCTGGCTCCACACCTTCTTTCCTGGCTCTGGTTTGGCATCTTCAGGCTTTTCCTCTCCTTCTTCTTTTTTCTCATCTTGTGCAGATTCCCTATTCAATTCAATAAAATGGAGTTCACATTTTGTCTCTTAGTAACACAAGTCTTTTAGCTTATCCCGAGAAACGGAAATTGTAATTTTATGTGTTTTATGGGAAACGCTTGCAGATCATTAAACGTCCACAGGTTTGGTAAAGCTGCTACAATCTAAAGAAAACACGAAAATTGAAAAATCCCTTCTTACTCACTTTTCAATATACCATTTTTCAGCTAAATTGTAGACTTGTAATTGTCTTTTTGGGTCAGAGTTGACTTCTTTGATAAATTTTTGCAGACCATCAAAGTTGTAGGACGCCCATAGGCCTCCATAATGGTCGCTTGAGTCTAGATGTAACACATTTTTTCCTATTCTGCTGCAGGCGGCCGCCACTATGGACTCCACCATTCCTAGACAAAGGTAAATAGTACATCTTCATGAAGTGTTCTTCAAAAAAAAAAAAGTAAAGTCGAAAAAATATAAATACTTGTGTAATAATACTGTTCTTATGGAGGGACTCTCTCCCTTTCTTGGGAAGGGACTCTCTCTTTCTCCTGTCCACTCCTCTCTGTCTAGCTCAAGACAGAGAGGAGTGGACAGGAGAAAGAGAGGCATTTGCCCTGGAGTGGGACAATATAGGCTAAAAAATAAATAATTATGGAGGGCAGTTTTTTTTTTTATTTTATACTGTGCAGGATATTGAAAACCTAAAGATGGATGCACTTATTACTAATTAGTGTCACTGCGACAGAGATGCCTATTTAAGAACAGACTCAGCCTGTCCAAAATGTACCTAATTAATAATTAATATATGCAGAAATTAAGATAAAGTAAAAAGTTTTTACAAAAAAACAACCGGCTTCAAAAAAAAACACTACAAAGTGATAAATAACTTTAATTTCGGAATTCGGTGTCGTTGGTTCCGCATTTTCTCTTTTTGATACCGACTTCCGAAATTTAAGTTATTTATCACTTTGCAGTGTTTGGTTTTTGAAGTCGGTTGTTTTTTTTTTTTGTAAAAAACTTTTTATTTTCACTTTTTAGTTGCACCTACCCCACACAAACTCAATTAACACTAGAGCATAAATGCCGGAGAAGCAGTACATTTATGCATATAATGATATAACTTCGTACATAAGAATAATTACCTAATGTATTATATACTAAAACCTTCCTGAAAGTATGTAGATCACATTAATGAAAGAATTATAAGAATTATCAAAATTGGTTTAAAAAAAAAAACAGAACCTCCTTTTTTGAAGTTGGTTAAAAATATAAATGATGTCTAAGTTACAGTTTGTTTCTCAATAAAACTTTTACAGACAGTCAGTATAATTTCTTTTGTTCAGTATTTTTGCTGTATTAGGTAATCCTTAATTGCTTCCTTATTACAACACAAGCAGTCTCAAAACAAAACAAAAAATGTTTTGCCATTGTTAGATGCACTTCAGTATAAATCTAAAGCAAATTGAAACAACAACACTCTGTCCACTAGATTAATCGTTTTTTGACAGATGGAACTAGTGATTGCAGCAATGGTGTAACACACATTTTGATAATTTCACTTTAATTTGTATGTAGTATCAATTATCGTCTTTTTGCTGTAGAATAAAAAATTGTGCGGTTGCTATGCCTGCGTTTATTATTATTAAGTACAAAACAATATAAATCAGCCGCTTTGTTTACTTTATTTTCAATTTTGCAGGTTTTATAGCAAATATCAGCATAAAAATAAAGTATGCACTGGTTTGCAGTATCAATTGTGTTGTAGTGTATACACATAAATATATATACTACATATTAAAATACAACGTTTTTTTTATTCATAACACTAGCAGCGTCCCGCGGTTTCACCCATATAAGTGTCGATCCCATGGGAATATCGGGATAAAAACTATCCTATGTCCTTTCCCGGGACTCGAAACTATCTTTATACCAAATTTCATCTAAATCGGTTCAGCGGTTTAAGCGTGAAGAGGTAACAGACAGACACACTTTCACATCCATAATATTAGTATGGATTTTATGAAAACTTTAAAATCGAAATAAAACATTAACATCTTGTTTATGGTGGCAAATCTATATCCAGGCAAATAATTAATATATTTTATTGATATTTGAGTGGATGCAAGATTTTTCTGTAATGATTTACCTATAATATAAAATGATTATTTTTGATTTATTCATTTGAAGCGAATACATTTTGATCCCATCACTTAGTACAATAGAATGTAATTTAATATGGATAACAATAATAATTTTTTTTTTTCAAAAGTGTTTTATTATAATGTCTGTAAGTCATAAATAAGAATCCAATAAGATAAGGCAGATTATATAATATTTATTTTATTACATATTTTTAAAGTTAACTTTTATGTAATCTGGAATAGTAATGTTCTAAGGCAGATGTAGACAGAGAATAATTTTATTGATTTAAATTTTAAAATTACTGATTTAATGTGATTATTTATGCTGATGACAAAAATACCAGCTAGGGAAATGAAGGGTAACTATACCGATAAAAGAGTCATCATCATCTGTCTAGATTCATACCCAAAAAAGAAGGATTGGCTTTCAGTATAACCGGATGCGGCTGTGTACCAGTTTTCTACATGAAGCAACTACCTATCTGATCTCTACAAACCTTAAGAGCCTATACTACCTCAGCTAAAATTCACTCTTTATCTCGCTCATACGATACTGCTCGCTGACTGAGTAAGAGCGAGACAGAGTGCGGTGTTGGGCGGCAGGCAGCGCCAATAGTTTAGGTATTTGCTTTTTACAGTGAAAATAATGGTAATTATAAAAAAGTAAATAACATAAGACCTGCTTTAAAGTAAGTTCAGTTAGTATGCAAAGTTTCATGATCTAATTTCAAGTATTTTTTGAATACCAGCGGTTTATTGTTCGGGTTAGAGGTAACTTTGGGTTTATTTTCTATCGAGAAAATTTTATGGAATCGTGTTTTCGTCTAACATAAGACTTAGCATTAATCCTCAACTTTACCATATATTTATTTCAAAATTAATGGTGCAGTATTTTCGACATAACGGAGGATCACGCTAAGCCATTTGAGGTAGTATAGGCTCTTAACTATTACTGAACACTAAGAAGTCAACTAAATTAACAATAACAAAATATCTTATGAACAGCAAAGCATGCTGCGCATCTTCTTGCCTTAATGGTTTTGTAAACAGTGCGCATCACGGAAACATTCTCCTATGTCAGCCATGGGAAATGTCTTACTTCTAATTAGATTATATTTCAACTAATACATTTATTTTGGAGAGGTAGTAGTTTGATATTGGAGTTAATTTGAACTAAATTAATATTCAGAGTAAATTAGTTTCCAATTAACTAAATTACTCTTTAAAGTCATAATTAGGCCTTAGGCCTCACCTAGTCACGACTGTTACAATGAAAAGCAAAGCTACTTGTTATCTTGATAATATCAAATAGATTGCCTAGTAGTTCATAATTGTTTTTTTGTTATAATACATGGATTGTGCACATGGTGACTAGTTATTCATTTATTTTACTGCAGACATACCAAGCTGTTTTCCAAACAGAAGCTAGAACCTATAATTTAATACCAATCTAGTATAAAGATATCATTAGCAAATAATGATTAAACCACAAATTGGTACTTATCCCCTGGTAAAAAAATCAAATCACTATAATAATTTTCAACCCATTAGAAATGGTGTTTTAACTATTTCTTGGCTTACATTCTGAAACGGTTGAACGTATTCATAAATTTTATTGTAGGCAGACAATGACCGCAACTCCACTGTCTGTGCAAATATTTAATTAATGACTAAGCTGCAGTATTGGGGCGGCACTACACGTTTTACTGCTACTATTATTACTAAAAATTACGTAGATGCAGTATTAACGCCAATTTTTTCACAAAATAGGCCAGAATATAGCATTTTCAAAAGTAAAATTGATGACTAGACAGCTATGAAAAAAAAGGATCGATAAGTAGGCTGCTATCGCCATCATGACCGGTGCAGTATTACAAGGATATTATAGCATACCAGTCCCCACGACGATGACCTGGAAATCGGTCGGTAAATCGTCGTCCATGATTTCCGCTTAATTTCTATCCACAAAAATTAAAAGTTATGAAATTAACAATTACAAAATTGAACAATCTCACTTCTCTAGATTTGCCACTTGACACTTTGACAGAGTCTGTCAAACGGGCGATGACGTTTGACAACCAAGCATTTGCGTTCGAAAACTTGCCACGGAAGACAACGTAAAAGCCCCTGTTTAGTATAGTATTTTTATCTCACAAAGCGACTCGATCTTTACTTGTAATTACCAAGTATACAAATACGCTGTGAATAGTGTATAAGCGCAGACGATCTCGGTACCATCTCAGACAATGGCGAAGTTGGGTGTGTGTGTGTTTTATGTGCTGATGGTGATACTAGTGCTACTCGTCTTCACGCACACATTCACAGCGTATTTGTAAACGTTAAGCGCTTTACTTGTGGTTACCACAAGTAAAGCGTGAGACGTTTCGAGAAATAAAAACACTTGTAGTAGGTAATGGTCTATGTTCTGAAACACCTACGTAAAACCTACCGGGAGTTTTCATAGGACTAAAGAAGCTGAATTG
Source organism: Amphipoea lucens (assembly GCA_947508005.1). NCBI lineage: Eukaryota > Metazoa > Arthropoda > Insecta > Lepidoptera > Noctuidae > Amphipoea > Amphipoea lucens. Next base: position 6,348,847 of record OX382362.1, on the reverse strand, counting down.
ATTATTATCATCATTATAGATAGCTTTGTTCCACCCACTGCTGAGTATTGGTCTCCGCGTGTATTACTGTCTTATCCAGGTCTTCCCCACGATCTTCTGTAGGTCGCCCACCCCTGGCCGTTGCGTTGGTCTGCCAACGGCAACCACTCCGTAAGGGCTCAACTTCACCTGCCATCACCACGTCTAGCCAAGTGTCCTGCCTACTTCCATTTCAGAGCCGCTACCCGTAGTCCGACGTCTTGAACCTTAGGGAAGGTTCATATCTAACGGAACATGCGTCGCGTATTATCGGTCGCGTAACGCCAGAACAGACAAATGTATAGAAAAACACTTGACCGTTCACACTCAACCGATGATGCGTTAGTGCGTCGAGCGAATAAATAGACGCAATCGAAGTTACGCCCGACGCATTTTCCGTCAGATATGAACCTTCCCTAACTACGTCCTACCAAGGGCTGACTTTAAAAGGGTTGATATAAAATTGGCGTCTGACAGTTCTAGTATGGAAATACTGGCAAAAATTCCAAATTTATTCTCAGGATAAGGGATAAGACTTATTCTGGGTAAGTATAAAAGTTTGGTGAAATTCGCCCTTAGTCGGATCTCTGAGTTACGGACTCGGTCTTTCAATCTTTCTTAGTGTCGATGCCACAACAGTGTTTTATATTATTTTGGCTCAAAACTCCGCCACTTCCACGAAATCGTCGATGGCAGTGCAGTGGAGCTACCACTGCACTGCCATCACCTCGCCTGCACTGCATAACTGCATTTTTTGTGGCAAAGAGGGCAGAAAGCTAAAATGATTAATATGGCTTCAATCAACTGAAGCAATCGCAGTTTTCTACTAAACATATAATTGTATACTTCCCATAAGCGACATAACCACAGAGCACGGTAACGCCTCGGTGGTTGCTGTTAAGGGTGGCATTGTCAGCACAAGCCAAGTGTGCCAGTGCGTCACCGATTAGGCGTTTTAGTTTCCTAGAAGAACGGAGACCGCATACGGCCATAATGTTCAAATACAGAGCGTTTTTCGACACCTTAAATGTAAATACTGGTGAAAATTTTAGATTTTCATGACGTTCGTTAAAAATATGACGGAAACGCTCTTCGAGGAAAACCGCCCGGCTCAACTTTTTGCTTAGCGGCAAGCGGCGTGCTTTCTTTTGTCTAGCGTTGACGCTGCGAGCGGCGCGTCGTGGCATGGTTCATATATTTTGGTATATTTGTTTTAACTAGTTGTTTTAGCTCGCCGCCCCGCGCTAAGCTGCGGCTGATAGCGGCAAGGCCGTGGCCGGACCGGAGTCATAAATGAGAATGAAGTTTGTAGTGTAGTACTAGTAGTACTGATGCCTATGACTGGCGGCGGCACGTGACAGAAACAATGCGCTAAACGCATTAAACAAACCCCTTGGTCCACAACCTTTTGAGCCCACATATACTATGGTCTTCTTTGGTGATAAAATTACAGGAACTACTTACTACTGCAGCTGCACTCCATAAACCAGGCGGTTAAAATATTTTTTATTGATTGTCCGATAGCCGGAAAAAATATCCGATCACACTATAATCTTGAATCAATGTTTAGTTATGTCAAAATTGCCAATAAACAGCCCATAAAGTTTCCGCGGGAACTTTCAATTTTCTATAGCATGCACTGTGCGCGTCGAATTTGAAGGTGTATTTCGTCCACTATTTTGTTTCCCGAAAACCTGCAGGCAAGTCTCATAATTTTTAAGAGCGTTCACAGTCCGATGTCAAAAATACCTCAATTTCCCTAAATTTTTAACCAGTTTTTGGCATTGCTTATCGCAGAGATGAGTTTGCGACTAGATTTTGAAGGTTTTTATTTACGGGAATTGGCCTTTTGCTCTATCGTAGTGAATGGCAATTTATTTATAAGGTAACTATAGTTATGATTTAGGGGAAAATTCGATTTTTAGTTCATCCGATTAGCTCATTGCTGATAAGGCATTGATATATCTAAATGTGATTAGGTAGGTATTCGTATTTAATTTATTATGAGAGCTCCCGCTCAATAAACAAACCAAAAGTTGTACAGGAGAATTAATTGAATTGGCGCAACCTGAATAAAATTCTATTGATCAATATGAAAATGAGGTGTCCTATCCATGAGGATGTTTTATGTAGGTAGTTCAAATCTTTGTGATAAGAAACCTTAACAACTCGTTATTTTTCCATTGATCATTTTTTACGATTCCTATATATCATTTCATCAGACGTTTGAGTATTTCCTTCGTACCTGAACGCTGATCGTAGTTTTACGACTATGCACTTTCAATGACTTTTTTAAACTAGACACAACAGATAAAAGGCCCCCTATTATCTGTTGTCTATAGTTGCGTAGGTTTTCCCTTTGATATTTATCTTATTTATTTTTCTTATATCGTTTATTGTAGCTACGATATTCAAACCTATTTTATTTATGGTACTTACAGCTTTATTTTTCGTTTTATTATATTCGAATAACCTCAAGTGTTGCCCAACAAGCCTGTTACGAAAGGAGCCCAAATTTTTGTTCCTACCAACCTTTTCATCTGATTTTTTTTATTAAATTCTTGGGGCCTTTGACTTGCCGGGCCGTTTAGGTGCAGGGCACATGGTATTCACCCAGAACTACAAGAGCGTAATATGTTGTTTTATTTGGTCTAGCGTTACTGAAATAAAACCATATTCAGTTCGTCTTAATTACTACTATTACATGAAGTACAAATAAATAATTGGGAAGTAAACAAACGACTTTTTGAATCATGAAAATGAAACAATAAATGAGTTGTGTTTTATATTTACAATTTTTTACATACATTTCAACATTTTACAGACTACAGGGAGCTCTTTTTAATTCGAGCAACGAACATTACATAAACTAACACGTAAATCTAAATCGTAATAAAAACGACTTATGCGTAATCAATCTACTGGGCCCGCGTGTGGCTGTGGCGGGATCGAAACACCCAGAATCAATAAAACCCCGGTGTCCGCGTAACATCGTTACTAACAAGAACTTACAGTGGCAGTTTACTTGGAAAATGACATTGGTACGAGCAACATCTTAGGCCGCTTCCAACTTCAAATTATTGTTCAAAGGACGTATTGGTCTTCTGTGCCCTTGATTTCTAAGTAAAACTGTAGTTTACAAAACTAAGTAAGTAAGTATAATACAAATACATATTCTCAATTGACTTCACTGACGATTATCTACCCTAACAAGTTAATACATATCTACATTGTACAAACACCATGTGAGTCGGCAATGCTTTGGTTAGATCATCAACCGCACTTTCAGTGGGGTTGGCAGTTAGCCCGGTAGAGTTGAAAACTTTGTAAATAGAGTGGCGATTTACAGAAGTTAAAAATTCGTCGAAAACTATTATATTAAATAATTACATTAATTTAATGTAACTACAAATGACTAATTCGGCAAATCTTTACATTTATTACTTTTACATCGAATCGAACACTATGGTGAATACCAGCGGAATTTGAGAAGTATGCGTGGGTTATTATTTTTATTGTACTGATCAGCCGTTAGCAAAATAAATACACATGAGCAAAATTTAACTAATTTGCTACCTATGTATACACATACGCAACATATATTAAGTAATTAGTACATTGTTTACATTTTTTCGTGGGCTGGGAACATCAACATTATGAAACATCAATTTATTAACAAAAACAATCTATATACATAAATGATTATCACATATTAAAATATCGACTCTTTTCAATCCAATTGATAGTCAAAAATAATAAGCGCAAGTACAAGCGATAAATTACATTAATCATGCTTGTCAAGAAGCAAGAGCAGTTTCATAGGTTTTTACAGTGCGTTAGTTAAATAGAGTAGGTACTCGTATGAATAAAATTTCAATTTGGTTGTTTTAAAACCAAATGATATGTCGAATTTTATGATATGTTAAAATACAAATAAATAGTTTTGGTAATGAAAAATGTCGATATTTTAATGTGTTAACTAACATTAATTTTGCCAACAGTTATATACAACCGTTCGGCATAGACTAGAACAACGTTTCTCGTGAATGTGAAGCACGGTCCAGCTGCAGTGGCAGTGTTGTTGGACGACTAGAAAGCTCCGTGCACTCGCCTACCAACGTCGCCTCACCACCTCCACTATCCGTCGAAAACTGCTCCACTTCGTCATCAGTGGAGTCCGCATCGTCCTCTGCAAATACTGAATCCGCACCCACTGACGCTAATTCACACTCTACCGCATAGGACGGGCCTACGCTGCCTACTGACGCGAGAGGGGCAAGTCGCTCACTAGGGCAAGGCGATAAACGGCGTTCTGGCAAAGCACACACAACTGATGAACCGCGTCTCTCCAAATAGGAGCTTCCTGAGCTGGAACAAGTCGCAGAGCTCAAACGTCGGTCGCGGGGACCAGCTGATGCTCGACGCTCTGCGAAACGTAACGCTGAACCAGGAAGCGAATCACCGCGTAAGGTCGACAACCGACGAGGCGGCGTTAATAAGCTCCCATATCCACCTCCATATGACGCAAAACGAGCTGTCCGAGGCCAAGGGGGCTCCTCACTTATTGATGGACGAGAACGCGCACGTTCTGATAGCGCTTCCTCTAGCGCTGCCGTAAGTTGCCTTTCCTCTTCAACTGCTTGCTCTTCGGCAACAACAGCTTCAGCCATTTCCACTAGTTTTGGGTCGTTTAAAGCCTTTACGGATTTGCTGCGGCTTTTATAGACGATCAGAAAAACCATTAATGCGAAGAAGCCACCAAGAGTAGCGGCTATTCGTACGCCCGTCATGACGTCATAAGTGGCATAGAACTCGATGCGCACCCGGTCGCGTTCGGCGGCCCGGGAAATATTATCAGTAGAGTTCCCGGTCGCCACCGGCTCGATGCCAGTCCATCCATCTCGGTGGTCCATCGCGCGGTCAAACGTTCATCGCCTGCGAACAATGAAACCAACTATTACTAAACTCGTCTGATTTTGAGACAATGTTTACACAAAATTATTTAGAAACCTTTTTTCTACATTATCTTTTTAATGCTCTAGATGAATGAAAGTGGTTTATCAAATAAAAGTCAATTTATCTTTGTTGACTAAGTCTCCGGATAAGTGCTTATCGGATAGATACACCTATAGATAGTAGTAACATGATGAATATGACTATTTCACCTAAACGTTCATAACTCTACCTATAAATAGAGGATTCATTTGAAAAATTATTACTACGTAGTTAGGTAATTAGTAAAACCCAAGAGAGATTTGCTCCAAATCGATCATGTGGATGAGGTTTACGTTGGTACTGGGTACCTACTTCATAAGTCGAACAAGAGAGACCGCACAACAATGTTGTCGCTAGGCGATTTCCGTTCGCCAGTTGCATCGGACTACACTCCCGACATATCTGGGACACGGCGTGCATATTGTGGAATGGTTCCTACATTTCAAATTTTCATTTAAAATATTTAGTTTTCATCACGTCGCCAATAATATAAATATGGGTACTTCTACAAAGTTTAAACCTGAAAGCTCACGAGTTTTGGTCTTTTTTTATATTTTGTCCTACCGGAGGGTTAGAATGAGATTTAAAGTTTAAGTCATAAAAATCTACCAAACATACCACATTTATTATAACTTTGTGAGACTGAGATGAAAAAGATAAATAAATAGCCACAACAAATTCAATCTGCGTCTTTAGAGCAATATTGGCATGGTTGAAAGAAGAAAAATATTGTTACACACCGCATAAGTTACTAGATTAGATGCATATAGACGGAACAGGATGTGTTCCTACAGTTTATCTCTACTGATCTTCTGAACACAAATACATAACAAAATACGTGTTATGTCATGTCAGTTTCAAACATTTCGTGGAACCAACATCCATATTGTCCGATTGGAGCCAACAACATCAACCTTTTACGAAAATATATTATGAAGAACATTGAAGGAAAAGGAATAGGTGTTGATCACGTTTCTGGTTAGACACAGCTAACACAAACTTAATATTGAATTCAGTTTGATCCTTCAATCAAGTTTATATTCGGTAGGTGGTACAAAACAAAAAATCTTCTCGGAAATGTGTACTCCTATTAAACTTGATTTTATACTCGTATATAGCACAAGGACTTGCATGGCAAAAGTAAAAGTTACCAGTTTACCACACTAATCTGAGAACTCAATTTGTACTTACTGAAATATTTATGCCATAAATAAGATGATATTTATGAGGGTGCGCCAAAGTTCACCTAAATTTTCAACTCCGATAATTGGAAATCCGAAAATGTTCTTCCTAACATTTTTCATCCTAACAATCACAATTCCTAACTACTCTGTCTCTAATGTTCATAATTCCGAATCATTCAACTTCATAATGTCAGTAGCAATAAACATCTATTATACTTTTATTTGTTTTCCTATATTTTCTCAACATAACCATCTTTTACACTATTATTCAAAGTCATATCTTTTTTGTTTAGATCTTCAACATAGGATGCAAGGGCGAGCGAAGGGCACCCCGAGGTTCGGTTTGGTTAGGTTACTTTAAACCCTTTACACAGAAATAGGGGCCCCGTGAAGCGGGGCTCCGTCGACATAGGATGAAAAAAGTTTTTATCATATTAGACTAAATAGGTTTTATGTCTATTGAGTGGTATATCAAACGATTTTTTATTAATTGTCTGTTATTCTTATAGAAATTAGTTACATTAAAATTATATCAATCGTTTCTTATATTAACTGATTATTATATCAAATAAAATTATAGGTTCAGTTGTTATATCTTGTAAATATTAGAGGTTTTGTAATTATATATATTACTTACCCGTATAAACTACCAGGCCATGAAAATATTATGGTAATTATGTTTAGGGATAAAAGCGTTAGGATAAAAAACAGTAGGAGTTTAAAATATTTACATTAATGATATTATTGATTACAATTTTCGGAAACATGAGTGTTATGAACATCGCCGGTAGCACTACAAATACTATGAAAGGCAACTTTAGGATGAAAAATTTTAGGAAGAGTGATCATTCGGATTACAAATCGTTAGGAAGAACAATTTCGGGTAAAGAACTTTAGTTGAGCCAATATGGACCCTATTTATGAGCGTGAAAAAAAAAAATCCAAAGGCACGGTTCCTGTTGTTATGTAGGACAAGTATTTAGCTCTCACATCGGTTGTCTAAAACAATGAACGGATATTCACGAAGGAGGCTAATACCGACAAGGGTGCCCGTCCTAATTATGTACCTGCCTACTCAATCCAGATACCCAGCTCAGAAAATAGGTGGGAGAATAAAGATGTCTACACGGTATCAGTTTTTGGACTAACAATATTTATAGAAAGAGTCAATTTTGGCGTAAATTCCGCATATCGTAAAACACCCTATTTTAATATATTTGGAGTACTTCTCAAGACCTCCAAATACAGAGACAATCAAGTTTCATGCGATGACACCAGTAAGTAACATACAAGCCATCTTGTGTACCTATATAATAACGTTATTAACGTAGATATAGGTACACAGCGCAGTTCTAAATTGCACGGCAGATCGATGTATTACACCCAACACACAATGAAACTAAATATAGCGACGCAGGTGGAGCACTCGGTCACTCATGAAGGAGTAACAGCTCAAATCATTACCTACAATATGGGCGATGTTTGTTTCGTAAAGATCGAAGCTTATTATGCATCTACGTAACAAAGGAAGTCCACAATTTTATTTTATAGCGCAAAACTGCTGGACCTAAATATACATTTTACGGACGAAAGCACCAGAGAATATGAACAGAAACGTGAATTATGTTTTACGTAATATGGAATTTTATAAAAATGGAGAGCTCGACTACGCTTTTATAATAAATAACACTATCTATATGATTTTATAAGAAACTGTATGCAAAAGAAATTGTTTATTTGAAATTTTGAACACAAAGAAGTAAGAACTATAACTTCGTCGAAAAACATGAAAAGTAAATACAAAATTGATTTTTGCTTTTGATTATTTTGAACGATTTGGATTACGGAGGATTACGTATACCTACTTAATAAAAATAATTACTACTATGTCTTTAATAGCACACCAATCATATTAAGCAAATCACTTGAGGTTATCTCCAAATGCATGGAAGGACCCACTTTAATCTGATAATAATCGATTGGAGGCTCCAATGTTGTGCATAGCCAATTAAATAAATCTAAACAAGAGAACACGTACGAGACATTTACCACCACCACATACTAGAGTATTATATTATTTGTGACCACACTGACCACATCGGAAAACATACAAAGGTACATTCATGCATACCTTCTGAAGATTGTTGAACAGGTAAAAAGTAACAAGACCTCGTGAAAAAAATTCTCCACTCAGTTAAATGAATAAAATCACAAGTTACTAGATAGTTATTTACTTGAATATGGGTAATCATACCGTTTTGTTGGTGGCTGGTGGATGTACAGACGCCAGCACATCAACCTACCCGAAACTGTCAAATTTTCCCAATCAACTTTGAACCTTATGACTTAGTGATAAAATTGAAAATCTTAAAGAAATTTGACAGATTGTAGTAGGTTGATGTGCTGGCGTCTGTACAACAGTAACATTCAGTGAGACTTGGCAAGCGTACAAGAAAATATTAACATAGTGCATACCATGCGCATGGCAAGGAATTGCAAATGTGAATCATAAGGTCTAAGGCCTGGCTTTGTCATGCAATCCTTCAGGAATCTGCCATAACATTTTTTTTTTGTCTGAAATTATACATCACGTTTCCACACTTTTGCTTATTCACTCAGGGTTTTAGGACCTTGTTCTAGTCTTAAAAGCCCTCATCGAGTGACGGTATCTACAAATGCATATGCATTTAAGCTCAGGTCAACACAAGAACTTCAGAAGTCTAAAGTTATAAGCTGTACTGGCTTATTGCGTTTGCAGGAGGCGCCTCTTTTGTCATGGTTATTGGACTATGTTAGCGATCGTTTTAGCGAACGTTTGTCACGCGGCTTTAAAATGGTGCACACACGCCAAAGAATCACGGGCCTTTAACATACTTACAATCAAAATGTTATTATGACTTCACGCGGCTTTAAGAGATGCGCATTGTTGAGACATTAAATGCGTAGTCGCGTAGGCACAACAGCTAGAAAACGCTAAGGGCGTTACCGACAAGTAATATTTTACTAGCTGCGCCCCGCGGTTTCACGCGCATTAGTCTCGATCCCGTGGGAATATCGGGATAAAAAGTATCCTGTGTTAATCCTCGTTATAAACTATCATAGTTTTTGCGTGAAGAAGTAACAAACATACCAACATTCTCACAAACTTTCGCCTATATAATATTAGTGTGATGAGAACTCATCAAATTAATTTGTTCGACTGTGTTAGCAGATTTATTATTAGTACGGTTATTTTAAAATTATTAAGTAGATCGTTTGAAAACAATATATTATCCGGGTAGAGGTCGAGCGAGACGTAGTTCCCCAGACACTGGCACGCGTTGGGCGGTCTACGTGTCAAGCGGTAGGAACTCTAGATTTATTACTTGCAGGTTCCCTGGGGCACCCTGGGTCAGTGAAGTAGATTTTTATGGATGGTTTTATAGAAACTAAATTTTACTTTATGAAACATTATTTCAAACAATTTAGTTTCTATTGTTTCAATTTTGAACAAAATATCGGCGCTTTTTTGTTTACGAAGTTTGAAAAATACTAATATAATTTCCGACTACGGCCTTGAGTACCTTCCGCAGCTAAGTGCGTCGATCCAGCCAGCCTGATAGAAGCTATAGCCATGTGCAACGCTAATGTATTATACTTTAGATAGCCACCTACACTGAGTGTATTCAAGTGTCTGTGTAGGTAATTACTGAATGTCCTAACTTAATTACATATAAATATAATATCATGCAATTGCAAAGTTTATTAGGTATACAAATGTATAATATGTTGTTAAGTTTAGTAAGGGTATTTTACTGTTTTATTTTTAGTTTATGTGTATAGTTACTTAGTTGAGTAAAATCTTCAGATACTTTGTTCTAATTCATTTTCTTAAATTATTTTTTTGGAACTACCTAAATGTATAAATAATCAATATGTAGTACAGACAAAAATAAAAGAAGTGGCAGCTAGATATTCTGTCCTCAGAAGAAAGAAGCTTAATTTATATGTTTTGTGCTGTCATCTCTGTTTTTAGACTAAGACAACTGTTATTTTTATTTTCCAAGGCATTTTATTTAGGTTTTAACAACAGTTTTATGGCTATACCTTCTACAGATCAAATCTATAATAAAAGTCAGAGTACTAAATACAACACTGAGAAATGTCTACTTTTGATTCAGTAGTTCTAAAAAAATTAAGTACTGCTTGTGTTAGCATGAGCTGTGCTTTTTTTTTAATACTAAGCTCATGTTTTTGTAAAACAGTATGGAAGACATAATGTCAATTGTGAAGTCTTTTTGGGGAGATATTCATTAGGAACTTTCTGTAAGCCATAGAGTGGATCTATGTAGGTACACAGCAAAAAAATTGTGCGTATGATTATGCAAGCAATTGTAATAATGTCATCAACATTATTACATCCAAAAAACAACATAAGTAATTTATTTATTCATAAATAAAGGCTTACCAACTAAATATATATACTATAAGTATTAAGCTACAATCTTTGTCATAATTATAGATCTCGCATGTATCTAGTTTTTGGGGGCATTACAAATCCTTTACATCACAGCAGAGAGAGAGTGGTCTTGTCTCAAATTCAAAACATTTATTTCAATTAAACTAATTACAGGCACTTTTGAACTGTCAAGGGGTCAGTCAATCAGAAAGATGAAGCTAGGTGTCTCTTTTTTGTTTCACCTTGACAACACTCGCATAGATTGTTCATTAGTAAAGTTATATGAATTGTATATGCTGTGGATAACGGTGTGAGTTTCACATTTATATTATATCTTTGTTTATATTATTTGCGCAGATATAATGTGTTGCTGTTTGTTTGTCCCAAATAAATAAACACAAGATTAGAATGATTTATTTGACACATAATAACTTACTATCTATTCTCAACCACATAGGTACCGCATGAGCAAGGATTTCCCTGTGTAATAAAGCCAAATGTGATTAGAATATATTATATTAAGTACATCTAATGAAAAATGCACCATTATGAGATTATGATCAATCTTCAACTAACAGTGAAATCATTGTGCATAATTATTGATTGCATAAAATTCTCATATGATGAAATCTGACTTGTAAATTATGTTGAAAGGAAATAATGTCATAGTGCCAGGACAACAATTTAGAAAATTACCATTTCATAAACTACTTTACACATTAGCAAGCAATTTTAATAGAAGACTGACCACCAAGGGATATCAGATACAACTAAATAAATATTAAAAGCTTTTGATCAGACTATGTCCCACTTGCTGGAGTGTCCTAAACGCCTGTTCATTTGCACCTTAGAAGACCTAAATAATGCCAGTCATGCCGCAATCAACGTAACTGCCTACTGGGCTTAAACAATATAATAATAAATCACCGTAATGTACCCTTGACAGTTGACATGAAAAGAAGCTTAATTTTTATATTAAAAGGAAGAAGAAATAATTATTATGTCTTGAATGAGTTGACAGGCAAATCTTTTAATGACAAAGGGAATGGTAAGTGATGGCATCAATTTTGATGGTTCTTGATGCAACTGAAGGGCAGGCAATTCAAAATACATACAATAAAATCCAGAAAATTGCAAATATCAAAATAGACATCCTGTTGTACAGAAATGCTATCAGCTGATGGTTTTCTTACACTCTACTCCCATCATGTTATGACAATAATCATTAGTAAGTACCTACTAATAAAATACATACTTATAAAAGCTATATCTATTATTTAGCTGTAGCTAGACTCCACAAAAAAAAACGTGTGAAAAAATTACTAATAAATAAAAACTGAATAAATTTAGAGAGCCTTTTCAAACATTCCACAGGTCAAAGGAAATCAAGATTAAGAAGATTTATATATTTACCAGCTGAAAAGCATGATTCGTCGCCCGCAGAAATTGAAGAACGTCGTGAGTAACGATGATTTATTATGTACATGTCCTTGGTAAATTATTGAAAAATTCTATACACCCATTCATTGAAAACACTTAAAATAATAATAACTACATTGTGCACCGATTTACAAACGTTAACATTTATGAAATTTATCGCACCAATGAATTTGAAAATTATTACTACACTACGTAAATCACGTTTCTGACATTATTTCAATTAAAGTAAATAAAACACCAATTGTCATCTTCTGGTTGGTTTTTATCGGAAAGTAACGAATCCTTTGCAATATTTAGTAATTTTATAAAAAATGGTAATCCACTCTATCTCCTCCTCGAATCATACGAATGACACAAAAAATTTAGAAAAAAAAATTGTTAAAAAATCACAATTTTTCAGGGTTGTTCATTTTACGGTTCACGATGCTAGTGTCGCCACTCGGCAAGTCGGCATTTCAAAGTTATTGAGTAGGCCACACTGGGCACACCTTTCTGGTAAATAGTTTCACACATTGAGTTTTTATTTTGTCTTTTGTTTTGCTAAAACTTACGTAATTTTGAATAAAGGCTTGTAAACATAGCTAATAACGACCTAAAAAAGGTGGGAATTTACCTGCGACTCCTGCGAGCGAGTAGACTTCATGTAGCTAGTCTGTTCCAGGCTTGTTGGCAATGGAACAAGGGACAGCCTCATCCTCACATTACAACAAACAGTTCCGAACATCATTTTAGCAAAGCTTGCTGTAGTCTAAACCAAGTACGTAGAAGGCAGCTCACCGTTATATTTTTTGAATTTACTTATTATTTATTTTTTGAAACTACTGGAAGTCAAAGCCCACAAAACTTAATTTACATTGTGCATCTGTCAAATGGCTCGTTTCATTTGACATTGACATATTCCAACAAACATGATGTGAAACATGTCAGTTCATGTCCATCCACAAAATTCCTCATACATTAAACGTATTGTTATGTTCCTTGCATACTGAAAAATAAAGTAAATACTCTCAGAACTTTGTGAAATCTTGTGAATCGGCTGACTGAAGTATTGACTCTAAAATGGCAGATGAGTGGAAAGAGTACGTGAACGATCCAAGAACTGTTTGTAAATACGGAGATAAATGTTATCAAAAGAATCCGGAACATCACCAAAAATTCAAACATCCACCTCAAAATACTAGAAAAGATGTTCATCGTAACAAGAGGCGATTCTCTCCGTACACCAGAGACTCTCCACGCCATTCACCTAACCCTCGTGGCAAGGATGAACCACCTAACGGTAGTAGTGAAGATAGGGCGGCAAAAGTCGTTAATGATAGAAATGAAATGCCGGCAAACGATGACAGCAATGATAGTAATGAAAAAATGGCAAACAATGACAGTGATGATAAATCAAAACATCCTGAAGCACCCAAACCTGAATGTGAAAAACTTAAAGCTGTAGAACTTCCAGAAAATATTAAATTTTATGATAAAAGTACAGATAACAGTCTCCTAAAGGAACTGTTTTTAGTAGAAATGCCTACAGACTTTTTCAAGTTTTTTGAATGCATCAGTGATTGTGGCAAATCGGTGGAAGATACATTAGCTGGTGTGAATTTGATGCCAATTGGTCCTTATGAGTTACTGTTAGGAAAACTGCCTCAGTTGGACAATAAGGAGCTGTACTTAACTCACTGGAGATTCTTTTATGACCCTCCAGAATTTCAGGTACTTTATAAACATTTTAAATGTATTATGCATGTTCTCCATGCGCAGGTAACTGGGCTGAATACTAAAACACTAAAGCTTATGCCATAAGATTTGTTCTGGTTTCATATTCATGATATCTCTTATTATTCCATTTTTCACAGGCTGTTCTCAAGAAGAAAAAGAATAGCGAGTACCACATTGGATACTTTCGAGACGATCCTGATGAGAAACCAGTATTTGTAGCCAGTAATGACAGTGAGAAAGGTTACCACATCACTCCTATGGCTGAGAACATATTTGGAGCTGTTTAGTAAGTATTTATTAGAAGCGAAATACTTAACAATAATAAAAAAAATTATCTGCATCTTTCAAAGGAGAATGGGCAAATCTACCATTTCCAATCACATTAAGACACACCAATGGAAAGATTCACCAAGGAGTGTCTTAATATTACGATTTCTCCTGATTGTATGATGTAAGGAGCTAAAGAGCTCTAAATATGAGTTATTATTAATTCTGGTATTTGGTCAATTAATTAACTTTAAATAACTCTTGGAAACATCATATTATAAGCCTATAAATGGATATTTGAAAACATTGTCCTCCTAGATGCCATTTTAGGAACAATGTTTTTAAGAGTTGGTCGGCCGGAAGAATGTTAAGCCTGCTGCATCCCCCAATAGTGTTAAGATTTATGCCAATGGAAAATGATACTAACACAACTTTTTCCAATTGTTAGTCAGTACTCAGTATGGAGAAAATAACCTTAAAAGGTGATAATTGGGGCACTGAAGTTAAGGAATTCTTGGTGCCCAATAGCCATAAGATATACCTTGAAAAGCTGTTTCTATTGGTGTAAGTATATAATATTATGCTCATTGGGTGCCAAGAATTCCTTAACTTCGGTGCTCAAGTTATCACCAATTTAGATCATGAATAAATCTGAACTGATTGTTATGATCGTAATTTTATAAATAAATATTTGTTACGGCTGTGAATCATATTTAGATCAACATAAAACCTGATACTGACATGCAAATTGCATAAAACTAAATAAGAAAGTTTGAATTTCGCAAGCAACCCTCTCTTAGATTAAATTTTAATCTTCTGTGCTTACTGCCTAGAAACTGAAGAAACATGGTTATTACTAATAGATACTTAATATTTAAAATTCTCTTTCAGTGTGTATTTGCAAAATGAGAAGAAACACTCACCTTTTACTGCAATGTCTTGTCAAAAATTAATGGATAATATTAAAGCCTATGCTGAGAAGAACAACATTTCTTTGGAAGAATTCAGTATGAAGAAAAGATTACCTCATATGGTAACAAGATCATTCCATGGTGCAGGCATTGTGGTGCCTTATAACAAGAAAACCCAATTAGGATACAGGCATTTAGTGGAAACTGATGGTAAGATGATGTCATTTAGTTTTTTTACTTATTTTACCAATGTTGATTTAGAGGCATTTATTCAGCAGTTGGGAAGTGAAGACGTTTATTCACTAGTTTGTGTCTGACTGAAATACTATTTTTAGCCTTAACTGAATATTGGGCTCCTTTCCTAATTGGAGCCAAAACCAAAACTTATCTATTAAGCAAAAGTTAGTAGTGTACATTCGGTTTTGGCCAAAATATCCGGTTAAGGCCGCAAAGGGGACATCATTATAACCACTTTCTGGCCAAAACTAAACCTTCAGTCGGATACTATCGTTGGTTTTGAATTAGAGGTGTTAATTCACCAGTGTTGTATTGAAGGTGTTAATTCATCAGTGTTGATTTAGAGGCGTTAATTCACCAGTGTTGATTTAGAGGCGTTAATTCACCTGTGGTGAATTGAAGGCGTTAATTCACCAGTGTTGAATTAGAGGCGTTAATTCACCAGTGGTGATTTGAAGGCGTTAATTCACCAGTGTTGAATTAGAGGCGTTAATTCACCAGTGGTGATTTGAAGGCGTTAATTCACCAGTGTTGATTTAGAGGAGTTAATTCACCTGTGGTGAATTGAAGGCGTTAATTCACCAGTGGTGATTTGAAGGCGTTAATTCACCAGTGTTGAATTCGAGGCGTTAATTCACCAGTGGTGAATTGAAGGCGTTAATTCACCAGTGTTGAATTAGAGGCGATAATTCACCAGTGGTGAATTGAAGGCATTAATTCGCCAATGTTGAATTGAAGGCGTTAATTCACCAGTGTTGATTTAGAGGCGTTAATTCACCAGTGGTGAATTGAAGGCATTAATTCGCCAATGTTGAATTGAAGGCGTTAATTCACCAGTGTTGATTTAGAGGCGTTAATTCACCAGTGGTGAATTGAAGGCGTTAATTCACCAGTGTTGAATTAGAGGCGTTAATTCACCAGTGGTGAATTAGAGGCGTTAATTCACCAGTGTTAAATTAGAGGTGTTAATTCACCAGTGGTGAATTGAAGGCGTTAATTCACCAGTGTTGAATTAGAGGCGTTAATTCACCAGTATTGAATTAGATGCGTTAATACACCAGTGTTGATTTAGCAGTGTTGAATTGAAGGCATTAATTCACCAATGTTGAATTGAAGGCGTTAATTCACCAATGTTGAATTGAAGGCGATAATTCACCAGTGCTGAAAGAGGCATTATTTCTTAAATATTTGACCATTCAACTGTTGAAATAAAGGCGTCTATTAACTAAATAAATAATGAACATGTTTCTTTCTTCCAACAGCCAACTTGAAAAAATTGTTTGCTAGCCTAGAGAAAGCAACAGATCAAATAGAAAAAGATAAACTACTGTCAGACCTACAGCCTGTAATAACTTACGCTAGTATAGCTGTAGACGAATGTGACTTCGGAACTGGCTTGGAGGTTGGCATAGCTCTATTCTGTTCTGGACTCAAGGAACTGGAATCCAGCGCAATGAATAGCTTGACTGCAGCATACTCTGTGTTGAAAAGATCATCATTTGGCGAGATAATACAGGTATTTTAGGCCTATATCAAAATTACGATGTTATTTTATTCAGTGTTGAAAATATTACAATCAATAATCTGTTGCCTTTTTCAGGCACATCTGAAGTATCGTCGCAAGGGACCAAATGTTTCGCTGCTGCATCTAAAATAGTTTACATGTAATGCATTTGTAAGGATCGTAGCTGATGGCGTTCTGTAGTTTCTGTCTACCCTCATGGAAAGAAGGCATGAGTTTAAGTATGGGTATGTAATGAAAGTAAGAGAAGTAGCTAATATTCTCTTCTCAGCTACCTTCACTACAATATCATAAACTGACTGACAATAGAACCCTACAACTAAGAGGTTACTGGTAATTTTTGGGTGATGTGAATGTCAGCAGTAGACATAATAATATAATTATAACAAATGTAATATTGATGGTTCCATTATTTCTGAATTCTGATGCATTTGATAATATCCATCATCACCTTATTGAATTGTGTCGCGTTCCAAAACGGGGGGCGGGAATCCGTCTAGCGCCCCGTCACCAAGGCGTGTCGCATTGTGTGATCCTCTTAAAATACAGTTGCTGGCTTAGCTTTTTGCCAGTTGGCCGCGTTTTAAGATCATCTGAGACCAACTGGCACGTAAAGTAATTATTATTGACTGTGATTCGTCATATTTAACAAGTCCGTTTGTGAGGCACGGAGATGTTTGTTGGAACTCATACTAAACAAATAGTGCCTTTATTATTATTAGTACCTAATGAAGAACAGTATATCTAATCTAATGTACCTATTGCATTATTTATTTCGATATTGAATTTGATTCGATGTCTTTTTAACACTATTACTTTAAAAATTGCTTAAGAAATAAATGTACATACTTACCGAGTTGTTGAAAATCATGTTTTTTAGCCTTTTTAATAAACTATTGAATTTCTTTTGTCTTATCTTCTAAGTCATCATCTGCCTAGCCTATTCCCAAGTATGTTGGGGTCGCCTTCCAGTCTAACCGGATTCAGCTGAATACCAGTATTTTACATGGAGCGACTGCCTATCTGACCTCCACAACAACCACAACCCAGTTACTGGGTAATACGATACCACTTGGTTGCCACTTTCGGGCTTCTGAATACCCGTAACGACTGTCAAAGATCCACGAATTACAGCCGGGACCAACGGTTTAACGTGCTTTGTGAGGCACGGAGAGGTTTCGGTATGTGAGGTCACCCATCCACAGACCAACTGCGCCAAGCGTAGCTTAATCTGATCGATTGACCAGTGCAACTGTTATTATTTAGCCACGGGCCCCTCGGGTCTTATATTCTAAATTCTAAGTAACAAATTAATGTAATGTCCCATATCATGTCATCATCATCATTGGCGCACTGTTCCACTCACTGCTGAGTATAGGTCTTCTCCCTTTTGTGCCCTTCTTATATCAAGTAATTCCAAAAAAATGTCTAGTACAGTCTCAACGAAGACATGCCAGTAGGAAGAGTGCGCTTCGTATGTTCACGTCACGTATAGTGGGAGAGACAGTACTGCCAAGTTTCACGACTAGTGGCGCTAGCAGCACAAATAGTAAACAAACATTTATAGCGTTGAATCAGTGTTATTCTTATGGTGTAATAGACAATAATTAAAGCATAATGTATTTTACCTATCCACAGCCATTAGCAATCGAAAGCTGGCTGTAGTTTCAAGTTCTATTCAGGTAGTCCTCTGCCTATACCGCCACCGCCGCCGCCGGCGCCGCCAGGCGGTGCACTGTGCATGATAGACGCTATCAAATGGCTTTATCTATTCCAATTAATCGAGGACTTAAGTCCTAGTTTAAAGTACTGTTGATTAGCTATGTATTTTATCTTGTTAATATTAAGTGAAGAGATTGAACATTAATTGATATAAGTACGCGATAATCGAAAAAAATAAGTGTGGAAATCGATTAAGCGAATGTTTAGATTTTAAACGAAATTATTGCGCACCTAAAGACTATTCAATCATAATAGGTCTGCAGCGCTAGAGAAAAAATTGTGATTGTGTTAAAAGTTAAATTTCTAAATAAGAAAATCCAAGTCGATAAGACCACGGACCAATTAGGTACTGTCATGTTTAAGATAGTCTTGCTACTTGCAATAATAGTTATTGGGAAAATCTTCTGCGAGGAATCAGACGAGTTCCGTGTGCACATACGGCATCAACCAAAATCAGCATATCATCAAAAATCACATCACGGTAATAAGCACCGTGAATATCAAAATCCACCAGTAGGACTGCGGAGATATGAAATATTTTCGAAACTGCTTGCCAGTGACACCTTTAAATTTTCACCGAGTGTCGTGCGAAAACGTCAATCTGAAGATGATATTTTTGTAGCATCACCGTCTGGTGTGAATCTTGACTTGTACGAAAAAATTATATCTTTGATCAGTGGACATAACCGGAAGTGGAAATAAAGTGAATATAAACTCTGCGACAAATATTTTTGGATACTCGATTTTGTCCATAAGTCCTCTTGTTAATCCTAACTAATATTATAAATGCGAAAGTAAGTTTGTTTGTTACCTTTTCACTCCTAAACCACTGAACCGATCATCCTAAAATTGTGCATATACGTTGTCAGAAACGGACATAAGTAGTACATTTCATCCCGAAAGGAAGTGCTGTTCCCGAGGATAACAACAATAACGTTACTATGATAATAGATGGCGCCACGTGGCTATTGAACTTTGTCACATTATTTAATTCTGAGATTCTGATAATGAGAGACTGACCACCGCCGAAAATGACAGATCACCCGCACCAAGTGTAGCGACGAGGGCACAGCGCTGTTGGGCCTAAGATGTACTCCTCCAACGTATGTTGTGGCGTGTCCTCGTGGCAGTCCACACAGTGATGACAAGCAGGCGTCCCCGACCTATGCGACGCAGGTATTTCCCGAAACATCCATGTCCAGTAAGCACCTGCGTCAGCTGGAAACTCAGGGCGCCATGCTGCCTCTCCAGCCATTCTTACATAACAGGCCTTACCGCCACTATTGTGGCGAGCCCCCACATGGGTTGCGCAAGTCGCTTCCTCCATTCAGCCACGAGGATCTGACGGAGCTCAGTCCTTCGTGGATCGAATTCCCGAGAAACCGGAGGCTGACCACGCGCAAGCTAACGCAAATCCTTGCATCCCTATATCGCTGGTAGAAGGTGGACTTCCGCCAGCGATACAGGGACGCACGGATTTTCGCGTCCAGATCCCAGGGCGTCGATCCGACCAGGAGAGTTGCTGCCTCGTAGGCGATCGTACGGTATCCTCTTATCACCCTAACAACCATCGCTCTTTGCGGCCTTCGCAATATTGTAATGTTGCGGGCCGTCAGTGTCCGCCCACACGGGCGCCCCATACAGGGCCATGGACCGCACAATCTCCACGTACAGTCTCCGGCAGGAGGCGTTGGGCACCCCAAATTGGGTAGCAGTCGCGCAAGACCAGCCGCAACGCTCATCAACCTGGGGACCAGCCGCTGAATGTGCGGCCCGAAGCTGTCGAGGACAAGTTCTAGGCAGGGCTCTGAACCGGTTTAAAAAGAGCGGTTAATTTCGATTAAATACCGGTAAATATATCGTTCCTTCATGAACCGGTTAAACAAGTGAACTGTTCTTATGTAACCCAAAAGATAATGGTTACCGGTTACAAAGCTCAAACGGTTTTGACACCCAAATTAACCGGTTAATTCCGTAATTCGTAAATTTTTTTCGTCTACTTTTTTAACGCTTCCAACAAGTTCTAGTGACAATGAGTTGACATCGCAACGTCCAGACCGTGGGGGGGGGGGTTCAAACTTGGTTTTAACCGGTTAATTTTCACTATCAAAACCAAAATTCATGAAAAACCGGTTTGTCGCATAAACCGGTAAAGTGCAACCTTTAACCTAAATCGATTTCGGTTTGGGGTCAATGACCATAACCGGTTAAGAATTTCAACCGGTTTCCGAGCCTTGGTTCTAGGTACTTCATCGTCAACTCGAAATCGATGCCTCCTACCACTATGTGTAAATCGCGTGGTGGCTTGTTCCGAGGCCCATGGAAAGAGAGGGCCTATTGCTTTTGTGTGAAGTTATATAAGTATCCAGCTTAAAATTTCGAATAGGTCCCCAGACATCCTAGGGTGGGCCCGAGACCATTCTGGGGTGGGCACGGAACCCCCTATACAGGGTGTTACAGAAAGGGTATATCAATACAAACGGGTTGAAGAGTGTATCTGGTCTAGAATCTGTACAAAATTTCAGCTCAAAAGCATTAACTTTGAAAATGCTTAATATTTTTTTATTACGACATCACGGCGCTGCACTAGCGCGCGGCGGCGTGATGTGCGTGTACTAGGCGCACAGACACACTACAGATAATGGATAATGACCCTCGTAGTGCGGTGACACGTTTTTTATGATTTCAATTTAATAAACAAGGGAAATAAAAAAAAATTAAGCATTTTCAAAGTTACTGCTTTTGAGCTGAAATTTTGTACAGAGACTCTAGACCAGATACACTCTTCAACCTGTTTGTATTGATATACCCTTTCTGTAACACCCTGTATACGCCAATGAAAATATAACTTTGATTATAGTTCGCGTCAAATAACTTTGCCGCTCTGAAGCTAGGCTTTCCAAACGCCGCACATGCGCGCTGCTGTTTTATTCCTATTATTAAACTACTTTGTAGTGATTTGTTGCCTACTTCAAAGCGGCAAATTTATTTGACGCGAACTATACCTAGCTATTTAGTCTAAACTCATGTGACCATCACGGGTGCGCCAAAGTTCACCTAAATTTTCAACTCCGATAATTGGAAATCCGAAAATGTTCTTCCTAACATTTTTCATCCTAACAATCACAATTCCTAACTACTCTGTCTCTAATGTTTATAATTCCGAATCATTCAACTTCATAATGTCAGTAGCAATAAACATCTATTATACTTTTATTTGTTTTCCTATATTTTCTCAACATAACCATCTTTTACACTAGGTATTATTCAAAGTCATATCTTTTCTGTTTAGATCGTCGACATAGGATGCAAAAACGAGCGAAGGGCACCCCGAGGTTCGGTTACTTTAAGGCGACTACACGACCTAAAGCGCGGTCACTGTCGGACTGCATAGAAAAGAAAGAGAAGCGCGATGACACAACCGTGGTAATTTATTGCAAATATGAAGCAATTATCTATTTACAAAAACTCTCAAACACCAAACAAATAAAAACCGTATACTAAAATTCAGGGAATTAAATTGTCTTTTAGATGGTGAAAGTTTTATGAAAATACACCCGATAGTGTTTGCGTGATTATCGTTTTTATGTCCGCGGTAGACATTACTTTACAAATTAATTACACTATGTTAAAAAAATATAATTGCAAATATTCACATATCAAATTACGAAGCAAATGGTCTAGTATAACATTTATTTTTTTCAAAGAAATCAGTTCGGTCGATTAGACGTGATGTTGAATTTAAAATCATTAGAAGTCGTATATCTGCGCCTTAAACCCTTTACACAGAAATAGGGGCCCCGCGAAGCTAGGCTCCGTCGACATAGGATGCAAAGGCGAGCGAAGGGCACCTCGAGGTTCGGTTTGGTTAGGTTCCTTTAAACCCTTTACACAGAAATAGGGGCCCCGCGTAGCGGGGGGCTCCGTCGACATAGGATGAAAAAAGTGTTTATCATATTAGTCTAAATAGGTTTTATGTCTATTGAGTGGTATATCAAACGATTTTATATTGTCTGTTATTCTTATAGAAATTAGTTACATTAAAATTATATCAATCGTTTATTATATTAACTGATCATTATATCAAATAAAATTATAGGTTCAGTTGTTATATCTTGTAAATATTAGAGGTTTTGTAATTATATCATATATTACTTACCCGTATAAACTCCCAGGCCATGAAAATATTATAGTAGTTATGTTTAGGGATAAAAGCGTTATGATAAAAAACAGTAGGAGTTTAAAATATTTACATTAATGATATTATTAATTACAATTTTCGGAAACATGAGTGTTATGAACATCGCCGGTAGCACTACAAATAGTATGAATGAAAACTTTAGGATGAAAAATTTTAGGAAGAGTGATCATTCGGATTACAAATCGTTAGGAAGAACAATTTCGGGTAAAGAACTTTAGTTGAGCCAATATGGACCCGACCATCACCACGTTTCTGACACGGTACCTATAATTTATTAAGTATTTAAGTATAATATAATAAATAATCTTTTATGATCAATCCAAAATAGCTGCAATTAATTTTTTTTAAAGGGTTATAATGATATAACTAACCTACCATTGAATTATAAACAGCCACATAGAGTAACATCTTTATTTTTAAAATGTCCTTCACAAAAAATACAAAAATATTCAGGAAAAATTGTTGATTATTTCAAAATGCGTTTTAAAAACCAAATTAAAGCAATTTAAGTCAGATCTATTAAGTTATTCCTTAGGTTTGTCAGCTGTGCTCAAATGTAGAAATAAAGATAAAGGACAATGGTCGCTACCATATACACTGTCTCTTATAACATTATCACACAAAGCTGGTACCAGTCTTTCTGAGATTATAAAGTAATCCAAACGCCTGAAACAATTAAAAAAGATGAAATTTAATGTTAAAAGTTGCCAATGTTATTTTTATCCTCAATTCCAAATTGTTAGGTATGAATTTTAATTAGGTACCGTCAAACGGGGTAAATAGGGATGCAGGGGTGAATCGGGACAAAACTTTAAAAGGGATTTTAACAATTAAAATAATATAGTTTGTGGCTAAAAGTGTTTACTGTTATTTAATTAACGATTACGTGCCCTTATTGACAACAAACTATATTATTTCAATGTTAAAATCCATTTTAATGTTTCGTCCCGATTCACCCCTGCATCCCTATTTACCCCGTTTGTTGGTACGGTATACTAGAATAGGGTTGCTAAAAAAAGTATGCAGTCATGTAATGGAGTGATTCGTCAACTCGTTCTACATGCCTACGGCCCATTTGGAACGACTTGACGAAATATATTTTGGTTTTCGTCAAGTCGTCCCAAATGGGCCGTAGGCATGTGGACGAATTGACGAATGAGTGATGTAATGGAGCTTGCAATGTTTTAGATTCCAACATGTCGAAACTTTGATTGTGGTTCAACTTTCCTTTCTTGCAAAACTACAATCGTTCCTTCTCAATTATATATAGTTCAATAGAACTAAGTAAAACAAGAAGTCTTACTTACCATCCTACGTTTTTCGCCCGACTATTCATCATGTAAGTCCAGAAGGTGTAAGCGCCGGTCTTGTCCGGGTACAAGTGGCGGAACGTGTCTACGAAACCGTCCCCGAGCAAATCAGTCATCCCAGCACGCTCCTCGTCAGTAAAGCCGGCGTTCTTTTTATTGGTTTTAGGATTGGTTAAATCTGCAAGTCATCCGTTTACGTTAGTCAGATTTTCATATGTAGAAGAAATGCTAGTCTCACTTATGGTTTTCCTGATGGGAACAGCATACTTATATGTATATCACCAACTACAGCTTACCTTACTTTCAAGCGAGAAACAGACTAAAATAACGTGTTAGTTAGACCCATCCCATAACCTTACAAATTAATGTTATAAATAAGAATAAAATATGTACCTATTTCTTTGTGTGAAACATTCATGTCACCACAAATTATCACAGGTTTCTTCTTATCTAATTCCTTAATATGTCGACGAAACTCTTCGTTCCATTGCAGTCTTTTAGGAAGTGTAACTAGTTTTCGTCCCGAGTTTGGCACATATGTGCATACTAAATAAAATTGCTCGTACTCCGCTGTAATAATACGACCCTCGCTGTCCAACTCCTCGTTATTTAACCCATAAACGACGTTCATCGCAAGTTTTGTGGTATAAATGCCTACGCCTGCGTAGCCATCTTTATCGCCGGCCACCCAATATGCATGATAGCCAGGTATATTCGCTACTTCAGTCGGCAGTTTATCTTGTGAACATTTTGTCTCTTGTACACATAATATGTCAGGTTTCTCGTGTTTAAAATAATCAAGACAACCCTTAGTTGCCCATGCTCTAATACCATCTACATTCCAGCTTGAAATTTTAAAATTCCATTCTTTGCCCTGACTATTGATGGAGGAATTGGAGAAATCAATAGATTCAAAATCTGTTACTGATTTATTTTTAGGGGGTGCTTTCTGTTTCGGTTCTTCTTCAGGCGCTGAAATACATTACATTATGAAACTGAACATACGACAATTTAACAAGCTGTACATTACTTTGTCGTATGTTGTCTCATTTTGAGTAAAGATTGCGTGCATTACCGCCATCCTCTTAGTCTACGTCAATGAAAGCCCAATGTAACATGCACATAGTACTTTATCTAACTGAACAAGTTAATTTTTCCATGAATAGCATTCCTCTGCATTATCGATTTTCACAACAGAAAAAACAAAACATCTATGCACTGCAATGACTTAAAATATAATACCTCTAAATAACCATACATAAGAATTATCATGCGAATAATTATATTCTTATATTTCGTTTACAGCTGTCTTAATTACTATTAATTAGTCACCACATTGGAAAACCAATATTATTTAGTAATGTTTGATAATAATGAACTAAGTTTTATTGTCTTGATACTACATAATGCGCTTGATTGTTAGCCTGTCCCTTACTTATATCCAAATAATTTATAAAGCAGACCAAGAGCAGCATTTCTTACATTAAAATATGTAAGTACATAGGTACTTGTATATTAATATTTTTTTATACTTGAGAGTACAGAAAGGTAGAAAAAATAATAAAGCATTGAACATATACATTTGGAAAAGTTTTATTATGAATAATATTTAATGATAAACACACATAATAGTAACTCAAAACAATATTTGTCAAATTTTTAAATTATAATCAATAGTACTAGTTACCCTTTTCTGCGGCTCCCTTGCGCCGACGTTTTGATGTGGGCTCACTTTCTTGTGGTTTCTCTTCGGCTATATCTTCATCTTCTTCATCATTTTTTGCCTCTGCTGGAAAGAGAAAATAATACAATGGTTTAATTTAGATCATAGGAATTCACTTAGGTCTGAGTTTTCTATAAAGTTACCAGAATGTTGTCTGGTAACTTTTATTCGAAAAATAAATATGCCAGTTTGACAGCTTTCATATAGAAAATATGTCAAACTGTCATATTTATTTTTAACACTGCTGGACACTTAAACACCCCTCAACGTAATAACAATAATATTTATTATGTCTCGTTCAGTGTCCTTCAATGGGTTAAGATAAAAGTTAGCTGACAATCGAAAAATGGGCCCTTAGTAGAAATAAGTTTTATTGTAATATAATTAGGTTTTGAATTCACCTTTTTTGGTCACTTTTCTTTTCTTAGAGGATAGTGCTTCATCATCATCATCGTCATCTTCCTCTTTAGGTTGGGCTCTCTTACCCTGGTTCTTCCTACCTCTCGCTTCTTTCTTCTTAGGCTCAGGTTTGTCTTCTTCTTTCTCATCATCCTCATCTTCATCTAAATCAATTTCTTGAACCTTAGCCGGGGCTCTTTTCCTGCCTTTTGGTGCAGGCTTTTCTTTGACTTCCTCCTCAGTAGTATCAGACTTATCTGCTTCAGGATCAGGGTCAGCCTCAACTTTAGCCGCTTTCCTTCCCCTGCCCTTAGCAGCTAGCTTAGGTTTTTCTTCTACTTCATCTTTAGGTGTGTCACTTTCTTGTTTAGCTTTTCTGCCTCTGCCAGATTTTGGTTCTGGTTTCTTAGCTACAGGTTCTTTCTTTCCCGCCCTCTTCCGACCTCTACCTGAAGCTGGGGCTTCCTCTGTGTGACCATTGGCTTCTGAATTTTCATCACTCTGTTCATTCTCCTCAGCTTGGGCAGACAACTCCTCTTCTCCTGATTGATCACCATTTGATGGTTGTTTGTCTAGAGAATTTGAATCATCTACATTCTTCTTGCGACCCTTCTTGGCAGGAGGCTCTACTTCTTCAGGTACTTGTGGTTCCCCTGAATCACTGGCAGCTTTCTTTCCACGCTTTGGTTTCTTATCAGCAACAGGGGCAGCTTTTTCATTTAGTTCAATGTCTGCTATAAGATCTGGCTCTGGTGCAATTTTTCCTTTCCCTCTCCCTTTTTTGGGAGCATCATTTTCTGTTACTTTAACATCAGCAGCTTTCTGCAAAAATTTGCTATGCTTGATTAATCTTTCACAAAACAATTCCAATTTCAACCAGTGGATAGGTTTAAGTTTGGATTCATAGCATAGTTGTATAGGTATATACCAATTTTAACATAAAAATAACACTAAAAGTAATGATGCCATCTAATCTAATGTTTAAATTACAACTGTAGGTATATCATCAAATAACAATGAATTTCTAACTCTGGCTTAGTGGCCTACGATTCTACGAACAATTTTCTGTAATACAAATGCTTTGTAGTTTAAATAATAAGTAACGGTCAAGGAACGAAGTACGCCATACACTTCAACAACAAAAGTGGCGCCAATTGCCGCCTATGACTTACATTTTGCATAGACATGTGTTTGCAAAACCGCGACGTAATGCTAACGGGAAAAAGACGAATATATTCGCGTTATAATTTTGAGAAAACAACAAAAAATATCATAGCAATGGTTTCCTGTAAATTGAAGTTGAATACGTCTGACACTAGTACTGTTTAAGTGCCTGTCGATAACAATGCAAAACCCGTTTGTAAATTCAATGCAGATACTCGAGATTACAAGTGGTTTACAGCAAATATAGCATACCTTAGCTTTAGCAGACCTAGGCGCCATTGTCACGAGGCAAATGTATCAGGAAATATCACCGATTTCACAATTATTCCAAGCGAATCTCTGCTTCACCCGTCTGAAAACGCGTTGTTAAGAGCAGGGGTAGCGGGCGAAGTTTCCGGCAAAATGACAGATATCGCGCACCGCCACTGCCGCCAAATTTTTGCCGTATTTTCTAAGATGGCGGATTACTAAAGCTTGGAGCACACTATAAAACTATTGTCTATGAAATATATTTACTGAAACTCTGAAACTGGGAACCAAGTTTCCCATACTAACCCATCTCAATCCCAACCATACGGATCACCTTGGTAAATCCGCTATCAATACATGTCTATCTATATCTATCTATCCTGGTAATAAAGCTGAAGATTTGTTTGTTTGTTTGAACGCACTAATCTGGGGAACTGGTACTAGTCGGATTTGAAAATTTATTTTTGCATTTGATAGCCCAATTCTTGAGAAAGGTTATAGGCGAAGGCTTAACATTAACATCATGCTAGGGCTGTGAGCCGAGCAAAAAAAAAACTCAGATAAAATGTTAAGCGAAAACAAAGTAATAGCGCGGGCAGCCGATGCGGTGTCAAAAGCTATAAATCATATAATATTTATGTGCTTACATCAAAAATCATTATCATTTAACTGGTCTTTTCCTAGGTTGGGGTAAGCTTTCAGTCTCATTGGATGCAGCTGAATACCAGTATTTTACATAGAGTTACTGCCTATCTGACCTCTACAACCCAGTTACTGTGTAATACGATACCCCTTGGTAAAACTGGTTGTTAGGCTATCGGGCTTTTGACGACCCGTAACGACTGCCAAAGTTCCACAAATGACAGCCGCAGCCGGGACCAGCGGCGGCATGAAGGGCTCTTTATATCTAAGTTGGACACCCAACCATTGACCAGATAGGGCTAGGGTAGCTTACCTTAGCTGATCGATCGACCCGTGCAGCTGTTATTACATTGCCACCAACCCCGCAAATACAAAGTGTAAATATTTGTAAAAAGTGTATTTAGGTTTGTAGGTGTATTGAAAATACGAAGGTAAGTCGGTGCCGTTGGTTTCGCATTTTCGTTTTTTGACACTGACTTCCGAAATTAAAGTAATGTTTCACTTCGTAGTTAGTGTTTTTTTTTGGAAGCCTGTTTTTTTTTTTTGTAAAAAAGTTTTTACTTTTTAGTTGTACAGACGCCAGCACATAAACCTACCCGAAACTGTCAAATTTTTCCAAACAATTTTGAACCTTAAACTTTGGCAATAAAGTTAAAAATGTATTAAAGAAATTTGACAGATTGTAGTAGGTTGACGTGCCGTGACGTGTCTGTACATACCCGACACAAATTCATAACACTACTTGCTATGTAAATACCAGTCACAGGAAGCTATTAAAACATCATCAACATGAACTAAGTGGAAGAAATTCCTATTATTGTAGCTAACTCAAAAACTACCCAAGCAAAGTTAATAAAATTTATATGGGACCACCTTTGAGGCATACGTTATCCATTAAAAAATGAGAGAATTTTGCCCGAACATAATTAAAAAAAAAACAGTGGCACTCCGGGAGTGCTGACAGAAGTGAAAACTTGAACAATTCCGTGTGTATTTTTTAAATCGCCATGTCAACAAAACACGAACAGAATACTTTGCCATCACTCACTGACATACCGGAAATACTTAAAACCGAGTACATCCCGAGAGCAGTCGAACACATCCGAATATAGCGCGGTGTCGGTAACAGTGTCGCGAGTTCAACGGTTTTTTCCAACTCAAAAAATGCCCAACGCGCCTAAAGAAGTTTTCACTTCAAAAAAATATAAACCAAATTGAAACCTCCTCCTTTTTTTTTGAAGCCGGTTACAAATATGATTTTTGTGTTTCAACCTCAAATCCGCCCCTAAGACACAGTATAATTAATATACAGTAGAACATCTTCATACAAACGTGCCGCTCTCGGTTTGAATGTGTGCGTGCGCGCCGCGCGCCGTGTCGGCACGCGATTTCACGCACACGCTAGCATAATATATGAGGGAATAAGGTGGCGGCAGTGCGGGCTGTGCAGCGCGACTGTGAGCACGCGCGTACGCTACATGACCGCTTGCGTTCGTCAACTCTCGCCGGCGGCGGCCACTTAAATTACGAGTATCATGACTTCAAAAAGGGGAAAAAAATATTGTAGTGTTTTCGGGTGCCTCAATAATGATTTCGCAAACCCGGACTTATCATTCTTCATAGTTCCTACTCAACCAGAAATGTAAGTACATACCTACTTATACTTAAATATTATTAGAAAATGTGGTATTGTATTGTTTATTTCACAGTTTATTTGCTTTATTAAGAGCGTAGCCGAGTCGCATTTTTCCATATAAATGTATTCCCAAATTTACTTTCTGAATACTATGTTTAGAGCTAAAGTTTATTTTAAGAAGTCTAGTTTTTAGTGTCCTTCACCACACAATCCTCACTTTTGAAAACTTCTTATAAATCAATTTTGAGAACGCCAAAAAATAGTCAAGAAATAGTCATAAATAGTCACCAAGGTCAAAAAATTAGTCGCATTATGATTCCAAAGTTATAGCTATAGGTTGGTGAGGATTGTGTGGTGAAGGTCTCCACACAATCCTCACCTCTAATGCAACCAAACGGCTGGGAGTATCGACTTGGTTTCAATTCCAAAAAATAGTCAAGAAATAGTCGTAACGCTATGCCAAATCTCGAAAATAGTCAATAAGTGATTCCAGAGATATAAAGGTGCCTTGGTGAGGATTACGTGGTGAGCCTTTCTCGCCACAATCCTCACCTGATTACCGCGGAACGCTTAGGTTTTTGAATTTGAATTTGGTGTCAAAAAATAGTCAAGAAATAGT
Source organism: Amphipoea lucens (assembly GCA_947508005.1). Lineage (NCBI taxonomy): Eukaryota > Metazoa > Arthropoda > Insecta > Lepidoptera > Noctuidae > Amphipoea > Amphipoea lucens. The sequence continues at coordinate 6,318,454 of OX382362.1, read as the reverse complement.
CGTCTCCAACCATGATAATTTCGACCTGGTTTACTATATGGAAGTATGTTAAATATCCACGTGAACTTCTACATACATTTTCGAGTCAAGTACAGTCGAGCACAAAATTATTAAGTACTTTTTATGGTCATCTTATTTTTTGGTTGTATTAAAAACGGTATAATTGTTGGTTATGTAGCTATTTTGGGTAGTTATTTTATTTATTTATTTTATTTATTTATTCTTTACTAATAAATAAGGGCAACAAAGGAGCTAAATCAATAATAAATACAAACTGATGAGTTACTTGCTTGATATTATTTTGAGAGCTTGTCACATCACATCACTCAGAACTACTTACTACTGAAGTCTCTTGTGCGAGATCTAAGCCGGAACTGATTAAATACACAAGCAAACTATCAAAGACATATTTTTATCAAAGGGTGCCGACAATTTGGTTTACAATACCAGCAATAAAACATGTTGAGAATAATAAAACAACACAATGAATTTTAGTTTTGGGAAAACCAATAATTACCCTGTGTCGCCCCAGCACCGTGGGAATTCTGCGTGATCATTATTTCAAAATTGCATAAAATTGGGTTTCCCAACCACCGAAAGTAAAATTAATGAAACTAATAGGTCGATCGTCCTGCACACTAGGTATTTTATTTAGTAATATAGTTAAGTAGGTAGATAGTCTTAATTAAAATAATAGGTGATAAATATTTTTTACATATTCGCGAAAATACGTATGGAACTCTCTATTTATTTCACTTAACCAATTTGTTTAATTGTTTCAGACGCTTAAAATTGGTAAAATATTCAATCATAATATGCTTTTTATTTCATAAATTTAGATCAAGTGCTGCTTGTTCGAAAATATTAACTAAAAGTAAAAGTGACAACCCTGGGGATCAACGCAAGAGTAGGCTAATAACTCGGCGGGCGGCCTTAGATAACGTACTGTATATTAATTATACTGTGCCTAAGACGACCCACTGACCCAAAGAGCAGCCAGAGGGTTAATTATAGAATTTCGTTGTAATAGAAAAAAATGCTCAAAATGTTATCACTTCTATGTTATGTAACCAGTACTTTTTAACTGGCACTTAAGTTTTTCACAGCTGATTTGTCGCCAACATTGCAGGCAAGGAAAAGCAGCGGTGAGTCAGGAATATAACGCAGTTTTGTTCACTGTTTGTTGGAGTTTAAAACTGAAAGCTCGTTCGTGCGATGACAGCAGTCCGGAGTCTCCTGACTCTCAAATGCTCATCCCGTATTCCTATACGGAATGAGTATTTGGGCATGCACAGTATTGATTTTATGGACCGCAAAAATAAGTTAGTATTTTATAGTATTTCTCTTCTATAGCTATTGTTCTACTTGCGGTTGCTCTCCCCAAACAAATCAATAAATCTTTTTTTGTATTTATCAAGACATCCATCACATCTGCAGAGTTTCGCTCGCAATTTTTTTATCTCGAATATTCCGATAAACTAACTATAAAGTACGTACTAATTCCATGCGCAAAATAAACATTGCGTGGGGGTTATTAGTTTGACTTTGACAGCTTGACATTGATCGCGTAACTGTTTGACACGTGACGGAAGCTGTCAGTGTCGTGGCAACGTGCAAATCCTTCGTTTCCATTTTTATGAGGAAGTATTTGTGCATGATTATAATTGCTGACTAAAACCCCGCGGTAATGGTAAGATTTCTTAAACTTAATAATGTTTTAAGGCCCATTCTAGTATATCGAGAGCGTGCGGTCAGGTAAACTGCTTCCCGCAACCATTGGCAATTTTCCTCAAGCCGGGAGTAAGAAAGGATACTATGAGTAACATAGCATATGTTGTTTAAAATATTAATTGAAATTTCAGGCTTCGTTAGATCGTAAAGGCACCTTTAAGGTGGAATATCTGCAAGATATTGAGAAGAAAGTCCAGGCGAAATGGGACAGTGAGAAAATATTCGAAATGGAAGCACCGGAAGATGGGAAGCATCATGAAAAATTCATGTGTACGTTTCCCTATCCGTATATGAACGGGCGCTTGCATCTTGGTCATACATTTTCTCTATCAAAATGTGAGGTGAGTGCAAACTGCTATATATAAATCAATGTTTATAATATGAGCTATCAAGGTAAACAAGGTGAGCACCTAAGATGCATGATGCAATAATATGCCAGAAATCTCAACAATGTAAAGCTGCAAATTGAATTTCTTACATTATTATTAAACTCATATTAATACAATTTTCAGTTTGCCTCAAGGTACTATAGACTGAAAGGTAGAAAGGTGCTGTTCCCATTTGGATTCCATTGTACTGGTATGCCAATTAAAGCTTGTGCTGATAAGTTAAAAAGAGAAATGGCTCTCTATGGTTGCCCTCCAGTATTCCCTGAAGAAGAAGAAGAGGTTGCAGTAAAGGAGGAGGGTGATATTGTCCCCAAAGACAAAAGTAAAGGGAAAAAAAGTAAAGCAGTGGCAAAGACAGGAGGGGCCAAGTACCAGTGGCAGATCATGCAAAGTATTGGAGTCCCTGAAGAGGACATCAAACTGTTTGCTGATGAGAGCCATTGGCTTGAATATTTTCCTCCGCGGGCTGTAGCTGATTTGAAAAGAATGGGTATTCATGTAAGTATCTTTCACTAACAGTGAACTCAAATACTCAATCCTGTGTAATGAACAATGTGAGATTATAGTGCAATACAACTAGTATTGCACCATAGTCTCACAAGTTTTTACTTTAAGTTTTATTATGTGTGTACTTATATTTATTGTAACTTATTATTTATTTTAGAACATAGGTATTTTTAGGAATATTCTGTATATCTTATTAAAATAAGGGCTTAAGTACCTATTCGATATTCATGTAAAATTTATTTGCATGTCCTAAACAGGCAAAATATGGACTGTACATTAAACCACCAAATTTTACAACTGGTAACACCTATTATTTTTGTAAATAAATTATTCTTATTCTTATAAAATAAAGGTAATGGTACTACTATTACAACTGACATTGTAAGTACTCTATATTATTAATAGTAATAATCGTGGATAAAATTACTTAAAAGTCAAAGTTCTGGACAACTCCACATTGAATAACTAAGAGACACAATTTTATTGTTGTTCTGCAGGTAGATTGGCGTCGTAAATTCATTACTACTGATGCGAATCCGTTCTATGACTCATTCGTTAGGTGGCAATTCTACCATCTAAAAGAGCGTAATAAGATCATGTATGGTAAACGCTATACTATTTTCTCCCCCCTGGACAAGCAACCGTGTATGGACCATGATAGAAGCACGGGAGAGGGGGCTGGCCCTCAAGAGTATACGCTCCTCAAAATGGAAGTGGTTGAACCATTCCCAGAAGTTCTCAAGTATGTAACATCATTCTTTATAATGTTATGTGCTTACTGGTGGCCTATTCCTGCCCAAATCAAAACAAGCAACTTCCAAAATGTGTGAATTTCAAATAATCTTCCATTTTAGGCCTCTTAAAAGCAAAAATGTGAGTTTGGTTGCTGCAACATTAAGACCAGAAACAATGTATGGCCAAACAAACTGCTGGGTGCATCCTGATATCAAGTACATTGCCTTCGAAACAGTCAATGATGGAATATTTATTTGTACAAAAAGAGCAGCCAGAAATATGGCTTACCAAGGCTTTACAGAAAAGGATGGAGAGTTTAAAGTATTACTAGAAGTTGTAGGACAAGACCTATTGGGGACTGTTTTAAAATCCCCATTCACTTGTTACCCTAAGATATATGCTCTTCCTATGTTGACCATCAAGGAAGATAAAGGCACAGGTATTGTTACTAGTGTACCCTCTGACTCTCCTGATGACTATGCGGCACTTGTAGACTTACAAAAGAAACCAGCTTTCAGAGAAAAGTATGGTATCCAAGATGACATGGTCCTCCCATTCAAACCCGTGCCTATACTCGAAATTCCCGAATTTGGAACCATGTCTGCTGTACACGTATATGAAAAGCTTAAAATTCAAAGCCAAAATGACAAGGATAAGTTAACACAAGCCAAAGAGATGGTTTACCTGAAAGGATTCTATGACGGCGTGTTACTAGTTGGAGAATACAAAGGAAAGAAAATCCAAGATGTCAAAAAGAATTTGCAAACAAAACTTATTGAGGAGAATGGTGCAGTGATTTATTATGAGCCTGAAAAAACCATTATATCAAGGTCAGGGGATGAATGCGTAGTGGCGCTTTGTAATCAGTGGTATTTGGACTATGGTAACGAAGAGTGGAAGAATCAGGTGGAGAAGGCTCTCGCTGCTATGAATACTTACCATGATGAGGTAAGGAAGAACTTCCAAGCTACCTTGAAGTGGCTGCATGAGTATGCATGCTCCAGGACTTATGGTTTAGGTAGGTTGTTTGTTTAGAAACCTTAATGCAATCTAATATCTAATTTGAGATTTAATATTTACCTGATTTTCTTCCCCAGGAACAAAACTACCCTGGGATCAGCAATGGTTAATCGAATCTCTATCAGACTCGACTATTTACAACGCGTACTACACAATCGCCCACTTCCTGCAAGGCGACACATTTAGAGGGAATAAGGAAAATGCTCTCAAAATTAAACCTGAAGACATGACCATGGCGGTTTGGGATTACATATTCTTCAAAGACGCACCCTTCCCGAAAAATACAAAAGTGCCCAAAGCGTCTTTAGATCGTATGAGGAAGTCTTTCCAATTTTGGTAAATAGTCTTTCAATGTTTATAATTTTTATCTACCCATTCAACACCATCAAAACTACTGTTTTAGCGAGTTGCGGCGCGTAGCAGTATTTGTTTTGACGGCTATCGACATATGCCGGACCCGATAAGAAATTAAAAATACGCCGTCATTATCCATATCGTATGTTAGTATCAAATAGGTTAATGTATACAATTTTCGCGTTCGTCAGATTTTAATCCAATTTATTCGGGGTAAGCCGGTAATTTATTCGGGGGAGTAATAAAACGGGAAAGTATAAATATTTGGGGTTGACGCATTACATCTTTTTGTTCAATTCATATTTAGATAATTTGCCATCTCAGTGTCCTTCTTTTATATGTGATCCTCTTATCTATCTTCTTTCTAATAAACTTCATTATTTTATCTTTGTAAAGGTATCCCGTAGATCTCAGAGCGTCAGGAAAAGATCTGATCCAGAACCATTTAACATTCTACATTTATAATCATTGCGCATTGTGGCCTAAAGAAGAAGACAAATGGCCGAAAGGCGTCCGGGCAAACGGTCACTTAATGTTGAACTCTGCCAAGATGTCCAAGTCTGACGGAAATTTCTTGACACTGACGGAATCTATTGATAAGTTCAGCGCAGATGGAATGCGTCTTACTTTAGCGGACGCGGGTGATTCAGTAGAAGATGCCAACTTTGTTGAGAACACCGCTGATGCGGCGATCTTGAGGCTGTATACTTTCATTGAGTGGGTGAAGGAAATTATTGCGACGAAATCGACTCTGCGCACAGGTAAAATGTTTATGCTACTTTATAATGGATTTTAGAGAGTTTGAAATGGCTCCGTCACCTTATCTGGCTAGGCTAATTGAATTAGGGTAAGGGCAATTTAGAATGATGATGGTAATCTGGCTAGGCTATACAGGGTGTTACGGAAAGGCTATATCAATACAAACGGGTTGAAGAGTGTATCTGGTCTAGAATCTCTGTACAAAATTTCAGCTCAAAAGCATTAACTTTGAAAATTTTTAATATTTTTTTATTTCGACATCACGGCGCTGCACTGGCGCGCGGCGGCGTGGTGTGCGTGTTCTAGGCGCGTAGGCGCACAGACACACTACAGATAATGGATAATGACCCTCGTAGTGCGGTGACACGTTTGTTATGATTTCAATTTAATAAACTATCGAAATAAAAAAATATTAAGCATTTTCAAAGTTACTGCTTTTGAGCTGAAATTTTGTACAGAGATTCTAGACCAGATACACTCTTCAACCCGTTCGTATTGATATACCCTTTCCGTAACACCTTGTATAAATGTACTGCGTTTATTCAAACACCGCGAATGTTAACAATTTAATAGCCTTAAAATAGAGTACACACACAATGTAATTTTAATTTATTTCTACAGGAGAACACAATTTCCATGACAAAGTATTCGTAAGCGAGATGAACACTAAGATCAATCAGACGGACGAGAACTACAAGAAGATGTTGTTCAAAGAGGCGTTGAAGTCTGGTTTCTTTGAGCTTCAAGCGGCTCGGGACAAGTACCGGGAGTTGTGTTCTGAAGGAGGCATGCACGCTGAGTTGGTGACGCGGTATATTGAGACGCAAGCGAAGCTGATGTCGCCGATCTGTCCGCATGTCGCTGAGCATGTGTGGGAGCTGCTGGGAAATGTGGGTATTTTGTAATTATACCAACTTTAAAAAAAGGGAGCAATAGGCGTGACTTACGAGTTGTAGGTCGTAGGCTCAAACACAGACAAGCGATTTACTTTGTGTAAATTATTCACAACCACTGCTCTCAAAACGGTGAAAGAAAACATCGTGAAAAATCGGCATGTCCTAGAAGCAAAAATGCGACGACATGTGACATCTACCAACTCGCACTGGGCTCGCGTGGTGGATTTCGGGCCCACTCCCTCTCACCGAGAGGAGGCCTAAGTCCAAGCAGTGGGAACACTATAGGCTGATTATGCTAAAAAAAGCGGAGTTTTCACTGCAACAGATCTAACAAATTAAATCAAGTAGATTATTGAGTGTATGTACTGCAGTTTCAACTCTGAAAATTGCAATCTACGCAAAGTATCAATGAGCATGTAACCACAAAGTTCCTAGTCTATCTATGATAGGATAATAATTATATCAAAATTGCGCACCCAGTCCAGAATTACTTTTTACAGAATGAAGGAGCGAATCGTTAAACGTAATATTGTTTTCCGATTCCCTTTCATCCCATCCAAAGGCTGTCCCAATAAATTTTAGAAATAGAAATACTTTCTGATAATTGATCTCTTTCCACCAGAAAATAAGTATTCTCCACGAACGCTGGCCAGTGGCGGGCGAAATCGACGAGGTTTCAATCAAAGCCAGCAACTACTTGATGGATGCAGCGCATTCGTTCCGTATCTACTTGAAGAACCACTGTGCAGTAAAGAAACCTAAGAAGGGCGAGGCACCTAAACCTGAAAAGAAGCCGAATAAGGCTGTTATTTGGGTCGCTAAGGAGTATCCTAAGTGGCAGCATATTATTTTGACTACTTTGAAGGAAGTTAATGGGGTAAACAAATCTTTTAACTTTCTTCTATATTAACATAAAATATTTCAAACATGATGTTCATAAACAAAAGCGCTCATTTTTCCATTGCCATCCTTTGATGAATAATCATGATTACCTCCAAACTCTTTGCTTTTTTGCATCTACTACTACTCTACTCTTGCTATGCATAATTATAAGAAGTGTAAACGCTTTACCATCTTATATTTGCAGCCAGCAGGTCTTCCCGACAACAAACTGATATCCACCAAGCTAGGTGCTATTCCCGAACTAAAGAAGTACATGAAGAGAGTGATGCCGTTCGTGCAAGCAACCAGAGAGAATATGGAGCGCATCGGTATTGAAGCGCTGTCTGTAGGCCTGCCCTTCGACGAGGCCGCCATTCTGCTGGAGAATAAACTGTATTTAATTAATACTTTGGATGTGAGTAAAACTTTTTATCTTCCTACTTCCTTTTAGAGCGAGAATGAGTCATTCCTTGTAATATGTTCTTCTCTATTGTACCTTTGACACATTAGAGTGCTATGTTTCTATAGGAAAAACTATTTCACTAATTATATTTTTTTGGATAATGCGAAGAACTATATTCTTACACAAATCGTATCACAAAATCTGGCTATTATGTAGTTGTTGCATTTCTCGAGCACGTCTCAATCATTGCAATTCAATTAATTACTCAATCGTGGAGTTCCGGACATCAGCCCGTCATACAATACAAAACTGCTTTATAACGCCCGTTTTAATCTTCTTCGTGTCGCTAGCACGACAGTATTTCAAATCTTCTTGGGCAAAAACTTCGCTTGGGCAAAAAACGCTTGTGGTTCGCAACGACTACATAAGTAAACTGAATAACAACATTACCATCCTCTTCCAGCTGGACACAATAGAAGTAAAATTCACGGATGACGTTGAAGCTCCCGAAAAAACAAAAGAAGACTGCGCGCCGGGCCAGCCTCACATCTCATTTAGCGTGGAGTCGGGCGTCGACGCCACGTTTATCAATCCGTCGGCTCTGAATGGACTGTTCACGGTATCGGCCACCCTGTGCGATGGTGATACTGTGGAAAAAGTGAAGGTCAAGATTGCTAAGGAAGTCAAGGCGATTAAAGGTGAGGCTTTTGATACTGATGGTAATATAAAATAATTGCACTCTTGTAGAACAAAAAAAATAAATTTTGGCATTTCATTTACTACCACCACAATTTGATCCATATTTGGGCGAATAGTCGATGCAGGGCAAGTTTGGACGCCAACATTCGATACTCTGTCTTGCTTCATAAATCTCATCTTGATAATGATGATTATTCTCATCTTTTTCAGACTTGAGCAGCCTTAAACTGTGGCGGTACAAAGATCCCGTGTTAGGTCCCCGAACGATTCCCGTTCCCGGAGACCACGAGAGCAAATGTGTAGTTTTAGACAACGCATCGGTATTAAAAGTGGACTTAACTGCAGCAACTGTCGAACTAGTCTCCAATGGAACGAACCTGCCTGTGGGCAGTCAAATGGTTTACACATATGAAAAATAATAATTGTGTTCTTGTAATTTAGGAATAAATTATTTATTGTCAGTTTATCTTGTTGTTTTATTCAAATGTACCTACAAACGGGGTGAATAGGGATGCAGGGGTGAATCGGGACGAAACTTTAAAATGGATTTTAACGTTGAAATAATATAGTTTGTTGTCAATAAGGGCACGTAATCGTTAATTGAATGACAGTAAACACATTAGGGTCCTTTTTGCCCTCAAACTATATTATTTGAATGTTAAAATGCCTTTTAGTTTTGTCCCGATTCACCTCTGCATCCCTATTCACCCCGTTTGACGGTACTGGTTAACCTTTTAACCAGTAACTACAGTAGTGACTTTATATCAGTTATCGTCATTGATATATAAAAAACCCAAGATGCACAGTCTCGAATAAAAGTAACGCTCGAAACTGTCACCAATTATACCTACGTAGTTATAGTTATGCTGTACGCATATATTTTTACAAAATCAACCTTACGCAAATTGTATAAAGTTGTTTTTACAACGCAGTAATCGAAAAGCAATAAAATTTTACGACCGACGGTGGTCGGTAGGACAAGGCATTGAGTGGAGACGAACATTTTTATATATTTTTTTTTCATAAGAAATTTATTTAGTATTTTAAGAGTTTGTTAAATTGTGTTCTAAACACATAATTATACTTTTATTTGAGCGTAAATATGTTTTTGGGTAGGACATGGGTATATCAATAAAACAAATATTAACTGTTAAAATCGTTTATTTTAAGTAATTGAGGGTATTAAATTATTAAAACAGATTTTTTTATAAGTTTAAACGCAAAATAACTTAAAATCAACGTCACGAAACACATTAATTTACGAACATTAAAAAAAAAGTCAAATTGACTACCTTTTCTCCTATATTAAATTATTTATAACTTTAACATATTCGTCAAAAACGAAATACAAAAAAGTTCAAAAGTACATAAACTTATTAATTAAAAAAATAAACAGAACAAAAAAAAATCGACTCCATTGAACAAGAACAGGGTAATTTTTATTATGCGACTAAAATAAGAAGGAGGCTAAAATGCATCGTTCTTACACTGAAAAAGGGGCTATTGAAATTTGCCGTATTATACTTTGATCGTTGAATGAAGTTTTTAGAAAAATAAATCAAAATCTCATATTTACTTCCTATATTCAGTCATAAAAACAACAAAAACTAATCAATAAACTCTTTTGCTTCCCGAAAATATGATATCCCATCCTTTTTTAGCCTTTTTGACGTAATATTTCTACAATTTGTCAGAGAACACTTCGGCATTTTTAACGAGTGCACCTAGACGCGAGCGACGCAAGACTATTTGAAATAAGCGCACAATTTAGAATGTTGCGCTTATTTTATGGGGACGGTTTTGAGACGTTGACTGTGCATCTTGGGTTTTTATATATCAATGGTTATCGTGCCCCCAGCGCCCGACAAAAAAAAAAAAAAAAAACGAAAAATAAATACCGATGAAACGAGCTGTGATGATGTAATAATACCAAAGACATTAAAATTTTATATGTATCTTAAATCTCTTTGAATAATACAGATTAAACGAGCTGTGTTATATGGTCGTATACAGGGTGAATTTTTCAAGTGGGCGTGGTTGGCCAAATCCGAAACTATGAGGACTAGCGAAAAGTACTCAAAGGAGTCGCGGGTTCGATTTTGATGAAAACTAAAACTGCATCATTGGATTTTTTTAAAATCAATATTTCTAGCCAGGAATCGAACCTGTTGATTTTGAAAAAAAAAACACTGTATTATTACACCATTCGATAGTGTCGCTAATAAGGATTGAATTCTGGGAAGTAATGATATACGGCAAACTAAAGGAAAGAGCTCATTTTTAACAAAATACTTTTTTTTTCTTATGTTACCTACCTCATCATCATCTGCCTAGCCTTTTCCCAACTATGTTGGGGTCGGCTTCCATTCTAACCGGATGCAGCTGAATACCTCGGTATGTAAAGATGGTCACCCACCCACAGATCAACCGCGGCAAGCGTAGCTTAACCTGATGGATTGACCTGTGTGGCTGTTATTATTTAGCCGGGCCCGGGTTATGTTACCTACCTACTAAACCTTAACTGATTAATTGTTCAAAATGATGACCATTGTTTTCAATACATAGCTAGATTCAACGTCTCAAGGATTGTACTGCATTCAGCATTACAATATTATTGATTCCATTTGAATATTTTCCAAAGATCGTAATAGAAATTTGAATTTAGAACCTAATGTTGTGAAGGTGACTGCGCTGCGGGTGTGTTAATAAAAATATTGAGCATCATTTCGAACAAGGTACGTAATGTATGTATGAATACTCTAAAATAAGAAGCAATTTATTAAAATTCAACATTTTCCTTAAGTTTGCCGTATGTCATTACTTCCCAGAATTTGATCCTTATTAGGGACACTATCGAATGGTGTAATAAAACAGTATGTGTTTTTTTTTTTCAAAATCAACAGGTTCGATTCCTGGCTAGAAATATTGATTTTTCAAAAATCTAATGATGCAGTTTTAGTTTTCATCAAAATCGAGCCCGCGACTCCTTTGAGTACTTTTCGCTAGTCCTCATAGTTTCGGATTTGGCCATCCACGCCCACTTGGAAAATTCACCCTGTATGTATACGACTCTGGCGGAATGGGCACGAAAACATTCGTCGGATTTATCCGACGTAGTCGGTTAAAAGGTCATTGGGCCGGCGGCGACGCATTTTTGGTGATGTCCAGTGCGGCCGATACTGTCCAAAATTATCAATATTTAAATAATAATACCGATAGACCAGGGTTAGGACATACTCCTAACCCAGGTCTAAAAGTAATCTATTAGGATACTTCGTCAAAAAGTATAGGAGAGTAGGATACTTTTTATCCCGGTAGTACGCTCCCATGGGATAACTTCTGACCTCCATGCGGTCGAAGCCGCAGGCAAAAGCTATTGAGAAATAAAACACAGTTTTTTCTGAATAAAAACAAAATCAATCTTATATTTCGGTATAAATAGATTAAATTCATAATAATATGTATATTTAATGACATAGTAGAATAGCCAACAACAACAAGGCTGCTAAGTAGGAGCGCTGGGAGCGAACAGTCGTTCCAGGCCGGCGCCCTCGGGGGCGTCGATGGCACTGCGCGGCTTGTCCTTCACCACGTGCATTGTTGGCAGGTCTAAGATGTACACTTCTTTCTTGAATAGCTGGCCCACGTTGCGGCCGATTAACTGGAATAGCAAAAAGGTTGTTCAGTTTAGTCTGGCAATTTAGGATGTGAAGATTACACCGCGATAGCGTACAGGGCGAGGTTTTATTTTTTTCGAAGTTTAAGAAATGAGCTGGATTTCTGAGAAAATTAAAATTGCATATGAGTTTGCCCAACAGTGGTACGGTCAGCATCAAACGTTGATTAACACTTCAGTTTTTTAAATCTTAGTTATTGAGCAAAATATTTGTTCAAAATAGCAGCAGAAGATTTTTTTTAGAATATATACTCTTGTCTATTATGTGAAAAGCTCAAAATCAGTTTATTGAAAAAAGTTGTTGTCAATTTAATAACATGTAAAAATAATAGTGTTAATCGACTTTTAATGCTGGCTGTACAACAAAGGCTACTTAAAAAAATTGTTTCTTGAAAATCCTGTGGTTTAAAAATCCTACCTGAATTATTTGCAATCGAGAAGTTTTTTTATGTACAGACGCCAGCGCATCAGGCCACTACAATCTGTCAAACTTTAATAAATTTTCAATTTTATCGCTGAAACATAAGGTTCGCGGTTGATTGGAAAAATTTTACAGTTTCGGGTAGCTTGATGTGCTGGCGTCTGTACATCAAATTTTACACAAGAGGCTTATGTGGGGTCTGACGGATAGGGCCGTCATCTACCCCGGTCATCAAGAAGAGTGAAACCGGCGAGAGATGTCGTGCGGTGCCCCTCAGGGATCGGTCTTGGGGCCGCATCTGTGGGACATCGGGTACGACTGGGTGCTGCGCGCCGACCTCCCTAGAGGCGTCAGCGTAGTTTGCTACGCTGACGACACGCTGGTCCTGGCGCAGGGGAGGTCGCACCAGGCGGCGGCTGAATTAGCGACACGCGGGGTTGCGATGGTCGTTGAAAGGATCCGGCAACTGGGACTCGAGGTGGCCCTGCACAAGTCCGAGGCCATGTGTTTTCATGGCCCTCGGAACGCGCCACCGTCGGGTTCCCAAATAACGGTAGGAAGGGTTCATATCGGCGTCGAGTCGACGATGAAGTATCTGGGACTTGTCCTCGACAACCGGTGGAACTTCGTGGAGCATTTCCGACGTTTGGCTCCCAGACTGGAGCTGGCCGGGGCTGCCTTGAAGCGGCTCCTGCCCAATCTAGGGGGTCCAAACGCCTCCTGCCGGAGGCTCTACGCGAGGGTCGTGCGGTCCATGGCCCTTTACGGAGCACCGGTGTGGGCGCGTTCATTGAGGCGGCGACCAGCCCTGCGGTTGAACGCGTCCCAGAGGGTCATGGCCATCCGGCTTGTCCGGGGATACCGCACGGTCTCCGGGGAGACGGCGAGCCTCCTTGCCGGATTGCCGCCATGGGATCTGGAGGCTAAAGTCCTCGCCCACGTATGGGAGTGGCGAGAGGAGGCAAAATGCCGGGGCATAACTCCGCTGCCGCGAGAAATCGCGGCAAAGCGGACAGAGCTCCGGCGGGATCTCATGGTGACATGGAGAGCACGACTGTCGCAACCCAGTGTTGGGCACGCCACAATTGCGGCGATAAGTCCCCTCTTTGAGGAGTGGCTGGAGAGGCGTCACGGCGTCCTCACCTTCCGCCTGACGCAGGTCCACACCGGACATGGCTGCTTCGGGAGGTTCCTGTTTCAGATAAGGCGGGAGGAAACGCCCGGGTGTCACCATTGTGTGGATCGCCCGGAGGACACGGTGGAGCATACGGTGGAGGCCTGTCCAGCTTGGGCAGAGCACCGCCGCGTCCTCACGGCGGCGATCGGCGGCGGCGATCTCTCGCGTCCGGCCCTGGTCCAGGCCATGGTACGGAGCGAGAGTACATCTGCGAAGCAGTAATGCTCGCGAAGGAGGAGGCGGAGCGCGTAAGGGAGGGGCAATCTTGGCGCCCCTAGTCGCCGCAGGAGACGCCCTGGGCGTCGGGAATCGATAGCCGATTCCCGGCCACCGTAGGCGCGGGCTTGCGGACGGCGAGCAATGGGCAGCTCGCCGTCCGGTAAGGACCAGGCCCGGGGCGACGGCGCGTTGTGTTCCACGCGCGCCTCAAAGAGATGTCAGCACTAACTGACGGGGGTCTACCAGGACCGAAGCCTGCTTGGGTCGCGGGTTGTTCGAAAGAGATACCGTGGCCCCTGGCACAGGCAACTGAAGGATGGGTTTTAGTCAGTAAAAGTCTGACACGCCCTCTCGCTCCGCCCAGAGCGGGAGAAGTTATTTGAAGATTTCCCAACAAAAAAAAAAAAAAAGGCTTATGTGGGTATGTTAAATTAACTATAAATAAATCAATAATGTGCAAAATCAAAGTACAGGGCATTTTTTTTAATTTGTCTCGAAATCTTGATCATATAAGTTTTTCTTATAAAATTCTACAAATAGATCATTGTTACATACCCTAGAAGTAATCTTCTTGAACAAATCCCGTTTGCTCTTGTCTATCTTGGAAGGCTTGGTGTTGTGCGCGGTGAGCTTCTCATCCAATCGGTGAAGATCGTGCGCGTCCACGTCGGGGATGGAACGTAACACCGCCACTATGCTCGGGAATAGCGGGCGCAGGACCTCGTATGTCTGGGAAGAAAAAAAAAATTTGTAGCAGAACTAAATGTGGGTGAATTCAAACTCATTTATTTAAATTAAGCCATTTACAGGCACTTTTGTGTCAGTCTGTGAGAAAGATGAAGCTAGTTGCCCATTCTAAAGAAGAGAGAACTATGGAGAAGAACGGGTAAGAAAATACATGGGCATTCTTTTAAATAAGCAACATTATTGTGGGAAATTTTTTGACTGCGTGTGTCGCATTTATGCGACACATATTTCCGTGCCCCTACCGCTCGTGTCGTATTTCTGCGACAGAGAACATGCATGATTTTTTCGTTCTATTTTCGTCCTATTAACTGCGTGGTACAACAAACCATTATTAAATAGAGATAAAAACTTTTTGACTATTTTTTAATCGATACAACGATTTCTCCTCCTTATTTATTGTGGGTATTATTTTATCTTGATTTTATAGATTTGTAGCCGCGCGCTAGGGGCACGGCAATTCATATTTAGCCAAGCGCTTAAAAGCTACAGCTAGAGAAATATATATCTTTACACGATGCGCAATTTGGTTCCCGATCTAGCTTATCCACCGAAAGTGCAATCTCGTGCCTAAAGCAATCCATCAGGTACTACGCTGACAGGAGTACACCAGTTTATGCGGCGTTCCTGGATCTCTCCAAGGCCTTCGACCTGGTCTCATAAGACATTCTTTGGGATAAATGAAAGGAAACAGGGATACCTAATGAGCTGCTGAACGTTTTTAGGTACTGGTACGGCAACCAAACTAACGTTGTAAGGTGGGGGAATGGCTGTTCTCTGCCGTACAGGTTGGAGTGTGGCGTGAGGCAGAGGGGCTTAACCTCCCCTAATCTTTTTAACTTGTATCTGAATGAATTGATTGAGGGACTCAGCAGTGCGCATGTGGGCTGTTTTGTTGACGGGTTGATTTTTAATAACATCAGCTACACAGATGATAATTATGGTGCTATTGGCTCCCTCGGTCACTGCATTCAGAAAACTTGTAAAAATCTATGAGAACTATGCTGCCAGCCATGGGTTACTATATAATGTGAAGAAGTCCGAACTCATGGTTTTTGAGGCTGTTAGCAAGAAATGTCCAGTAAATGTGCCACCAATAAATATTAACGATGTCCCGATTCGTCGGGTACATCAGTTTAAATACTTGGGACATTTGATTGCTGACGAACTTAAAGATGATGCTGATGTTGAACTACGCAGTGCTTTGGCGGTACGGGCGAACATGTTGGCACGTAGGTTCGCTCGATGTACAGAAGCGGTCAAACACGCAGGAAAGATGCAACTTTTACTTGTACAGCCAGTGCCAACAACGCCGCTTGGTTGGCATCATGCTGCCCATGCACCCGCAAGGCCTGCAGCACCGCGGTGAGCGCTCCGTTGGCTTCGCCTGCGCCGACTCGGCCCGCTTGCAGCGCGGCGCGGAGCGCGGGCATGGCCAGCGCGGTGGCGCGGAGAGAAGATGGCGAGTCGTTCCATGTTAGTGCTCGTATTACCTGAAATATTTTCGAGATTTTATTAATATATTATTTGAATCGAGCGGAAATTCAGTTTCACATTTGTGTTTTTGAACCAATTGGTTTAATGGGTTTCGGAATGCGCTACTGAGCTCGATCAGGCCAAATATGATTGGATTTTACAATTAGAAAGTTATTTAAAAGCTGAATCAGCGTCAGGTGGACACCTTGTGTTGTCATTTGACATTACGCTGAGTTGAGGCCCTTTTGGCATGACAATCTTTGTTTTCTGTTATTTAAAGCTTTGGTAAGGTGTATTTTTCTGCTGTAATATCAATAAAGGCATAAAAAAAAAGTAGCAATGCATAGCCACGGTAGATGGCATGAGGCTCACCCTATTACATGGGACTTAAACTAGGCGAAATGTAGGTGTATTGCACTGACATCTTCCGCCTATCCCTTTGGGGTATACTGGCGTGATATTATGTATGTTAATGGCTCACCGTATATAACGCGGCGGGTCCGGCACAAGGCTGTGCCAGTACTAACGCTCCCAGTTCGGACACAGTGTCGGGTGACCTTTGTTGTGCGCTGCTTGTCGTAGTGTCGTCTTCCATGTCATCTGCGTTGTTCTCGACACTCAGTCCGCCGTCTACAAGTGATATCTGGAAATTACAAGATCACGTTATCGAAATTTTAAAGGAAAAGTATAAAATCTGTCACACAACATCTTTGGTAAGTTACAATTACATAAACATAAATGCAGACAGGATTTGCAGCATAAGTACAAGTGTATAAACCCTACTGTTCCCTTTTGTATTCCGAACGACGAAGTATGCTATAAAAAAAGTGCCTACCAAGTTGTTTAGCTTCATAATAATGAGCGATCAACTTAATGCGCGCAGCAATGCAATGTGTATTATAGTAACTTGAAAAATGTAACTGGACGACATTCGGTCAATATGCATCCGCAACATACCTTTAAAACTTCAAGATGTTCCCTCGTCAAGTTCCTAACGAGGATATCTTCGAGTACTTCCTGTGATTCACTGCCACCTTCCTCCTCAAGCTTCCCGGATTCGTAGAGAGACGAAATGTAATCCCAACGTAATGAGAGATGGGTCAACACTGTAAGAATGAAGAGTTGGTTACTGTAGAGAATCCGGCGATATTGTCTGCTAGGCTGTATGGAACTGTTTGGATATGGAACTTTGAAATGAATAATGTTGCTTTCACGAAATGTGATTATTAGAAGTCAGTGGGACAGTGGTTCTATGTGCAACTTTATGGATATGAGTTTCCATCCCAGGGAAAAAGTTGAAAAATTGCCTAATTTGCCTTTTATTACACTGGCACCCTTGCCCTTGTTTCTAGAACTGGGTTGCTTAGCGTACTACTGTGCTGAAAATAGTTAAAAACTTACTGAAAGGCGCGAAATGCTCCAACAGAGGTAACGCAACATCCGCATAATGAGCCGGCGGACAGTGATGCAGTAGTGGTTTCAACGCATTTCTGACTATCGGTCGTAGCCAATGGTCGGGTAGATATTCTAGCCCGTATAACAGAGAGTCTGCGAGGAAGCCGGCCAGGCCGGGGACTGCGTACAGCTCGCGGCCGAGTGTCGTGGCCGCGGCGCCGACGAGGTGGCACACGTTCTCGTGTAGCGTGTGGAGGAAGCTCTGCATGCGGTCCTGTGGGAGATTTATGTGTAAAATAAAGGTTTTATCGATCGTTTGGTTTTGGTTGATAGTCTTACCGCCCGGCCACGAGTTTTGGCTTAGCGGCAAGCGGCGCGGTTTCTTTTGTCTAGCGTTGACGCTGCGAGCGGTGCGTCGTGGTATGGTTCATACATTTTTGTATATTTGTTTTTACCGCTCGCCGCCCGCGCTAAGCTGCCGCTGATAGCAGCGAGATCGTGGCCAGGCCGTTAGAGAGTTTGCTCAGTGAATGTGATGATTTTACATCCAATTCACTGATCAAACTTTATCATGTTTGTTGTTGTAATTGGTTGATCGCAATATTTAGCAAATTACATCGATCGAGACCTTGAAAACCGCACACATGAACATTGTAATTAAACAAGAATGACGTAGGCTACAGCGTATTTTTGTAGAGAAATCTGGAAAAAAAAAACAAAAATATTTACCAGGGCGGGAGATCCACAAACAGTAACTATGAATTCAGCATTTATGATTCTAAACCGCGACCTATGCGGTCAAAATGTATGGAATAGCCGATTAGAAAAAAAATAACCAACGAAAAATTTAAACGCAGGTCTAGAATCATGGGGTGCCTGGGCAGAAAACCTCCACGTTTGCCCGGGGACTGGAGTTCCCTTCTGGATACGTCCGGGGGGAAGACCAGTGTTCGGGCCGGTGCACCCTGGGGTGCGGGCAGCGATTTCCCATTGGGATTATTTCCCAGTGGGATGCCGCTGTCCGCATGCTAATGTTCTGCCAAGAGGATCGCTCCAAACATGTCGCTCTGAGTAGCAGAGCGGCAGTTGTGGTGGAGTGAGAGCGGGCCCGGTGTGCACTTACCCTGCCGCCGGGCAGGCAGAAGGGGTAACCCCCCCCTGCCACCGTTAATCTCGTAGCCCCGGAGACAGTTAGGGGCGTCGCCCGCACGAGCTGCAGCCCCGGCTCTGGCTCGTGTGGGCGGCGCCCCGTAAGGTCATGTCTCTGGCTGTTGAAGGGGGTCGAGGGTCTTGGCTTAACCGCCCGGACCGCGAGGAAGATTAACCTCTATAAAAAATTCCCCAAACCTCCAAGCGGCGGCGCACCGTGAGGGAGGTTGCAAGCTTGGCTAGTGGGTAGCTTGATTTAGTCGCTAGTGCGAACCGATAATTTTTTGAGTAAATACAACATGTTTCATACTCGTGGGAACAACTATGGTAAAAAATTCGAATAAATCGCAAACTGAAGAGGGGAGGAGTGATGCGGGGTCGGAGTCCGACGCTGCATCAGGAGACGCAAGCACGGGAGGCTCAGAGAGCCGCCGTGCCAAGGAGACGGCCGCTGCGACGACGAAGGTCCACAGCAAGCGGCCAAGGTCAGAGGACGGCCAGGGGTCGTCCACTGACGGGGAGCTGGCCTCGGCCAGAAAAATCCCCACCAGTAGGCGGGGAGGAGTAAGAGAGCGAGGCAAGGGGCGGGGACTCACTGCCCGGGAGGCGGCAGAGCGAGCGGAGGAGCCCGCAAAGGAGGGGGGGACCGGTCGCGCGGTCGCTTCGGGGCCCTCAAGTGACGAGGCGAGTGAGGCTGGTGGCCCCGATGCGGACCGCAAGCTCAGGTTTGCGGCGGTCGTGGAGGCCGCGATCCGGGATGCAGTGTTGCCAATTTAGCATATTTTATGCTAAATTTAGCATCTTTTTACGTTGGTTAGCATAATTATTTGTTGTTTAGCATATAGCATATTTTTTAGCATATAAGTATAATTATTTAATGAATATTTCTTTTTCTAGTTTCTAAGTTCCACTGTACGGCGCGTAATTTTTAACCTGTTTCGGAACGCAACCTTATACGTCAAAATTTTAAGGAGTGAAAAAATGTTGTTTGTCTATGGTATATTGAATGAAATTTGTAGGCGCTCTCCGTAGACAGAGAATAGGAGGACCTCCTATTCTCTGTCTACGGCGCTCTCTATCTCGGAAACTCCCCTACAAACTTCATTCAATATACCATAGACAAACAGCATTTTTTTCACTTCTTTTACTTACCTATACAGAAAGAAGTGAGATAGAAGTAAACTGCTATACTAGTATTTGCTACTGAAAGAAAGTTCTTACAATTTATAAAATATTTCGTCCATTAATAAATAAAGTGCTTGATACTTGTTAATGTGCTACCTAAATACAGTCAGCATTACCGATCAGACTGGGAGCAAATGTCGGATTTCAAGGCTTGGATACAACCTGTCGAAAATGATACGACGAAGGCCTATTGTATTGTAAGTACTGCAAGTGCGAGATGGTTGCAAAAGTTGCTGTTTTAAAGTTACATATTTCATCAGTAAAGCATAAAAAAGCTATAGAACCCGTGAAGAGACTTCTTACACTAATTTTCTTGATTAGGTATTAAAGATTCAAAATTAAAAGACCTTTTATTTCGCATTAAAGAATGTTAGCATAATATTTTAGCATAGTTTTATAGCATTTAGTATATTTTTGGCATAATTTTAATAGCAGTTTAGTATATTTTGTATTAGTCGTGTTGGCAACACTGCCGGGATGTGTCCCTGAAGAAGCTACAAGCTTCTAAGAACAGGGCCATACTCTCGGCACAGGCCTCCATCATGGCGGCAGCGGAGGCGGCCAACTATGCTGGTCCTTCAGCCAGCGAAGTGGCCGAACTGCGGGCGGAGGTCGCCCGCCTGAAGGCCGCCATGGAGCTTCTCCAAGAGGAGAATGGGAGGCTCCAAGCAGACCTGGCCGGCCTGAGGGTCGCCGGCGGCGTGCAGGCAAAACCGGCAAGCCAGCCCGTCCCGGTGGAGAACCAGGTCCTGAACCTGGTTCGGCAGGAGCTGGCAACCTTCCAGGCGCGGTTCTCCGCTCTGGAGGGTATAGTCCTGCGCCCCCCCCTGGCGGGCAGGACGGCCCCGGGGCCGAAGGCGGCCTCGTACGCGGCCGCTGCGGCAGCTGCCGCCCCTGAACCCGGGCCGTCAGGCCGGGCCCAGGCGCCGGCCAAATCGGCGTCGGGTCGCGGTGCCCCGGCGCCGGCGAAACCGGCGCCTGCCGGCAAGACCCCGGCGCCGACCCAGAAGGGCGGGACGACTCGGGAGGGAAAGGCCCCGGAGCCTACGCCCCGCCCTCAAAAATCTCCCACGACTGACGCCGAGTGGCAGGTGGTCGGGGAGAAGAAGAAGGCGGCCAAGGCGGCCACAAAAAAGGCGCAAAGGAGGCGTCGCAAGGAGCGAGCCGTCGCGGCTAGGCTTCGCTCCCCAAAGACCGCGGCTGTAGTTATAACGCTACAGCCGGAAGCGGCTAAGAGGGGAGTGACGTACTGCGACGTGCTCACCAAGGCACGAGAGACGGTGGACCTCCAGGAGCTGGGGATCACCGGGGGCCTTCGGCATAGGGTGACCGCTACTGGCGCCCGCATGCTGGAGATCCCCGGTGCGACGAGTGGCCCGACCGCTGACGCCCTGGCTGAGAAGCTAAGGGCGTCCCTCAACGCGGACGAGGCTCGAGTCTCCAGGCCCGTCAAGTGCGCAGACATGCGTATCCTGGGCCTGGACGACTCCGTAACGGAGGGAGAGGTGGTGGCCGCCGTCGCCAGGACGGGCGGGTGTCTGGCCGATCAGGTGAAGGCGGGCACCATTCGTCCTGGTTTCGCAGTGTGCGTACGCGCAGCGGAATGTTGTTGAATTTAAAGATTTTAATTATGCAGATATTTAGTGTATGACGTCGTATAATTGTGTATGGTAAAAAAAAATTTGTGCACGCAACCATTGTGGAGAAATTCACCAAAAACTGATTCCGCTGGGCGAACGTTGTCCTGGCGGAACTTTTTTTAATCCATAGACTTTAGAAGAAAAGAGATGTGTCCAAAAATTAGTGTGTATTTGTGTGTAATTGTGTATGTATGAATAAAACTAGTGCATGCATAAACTTCGGAGAAATTCAAGTTTCCGCTACGCGAACGTTTGGCCATTAGCTATTTTTCATATAAAGCGCTTACATAGAGAGCTGTAGATTTTTACATACGTTGTTTTGAATTTGTTTATATTTGTTTAAAAAACAGATTTAGAAAAAATCGTAGGGCTTAAAAGATAAAAATATAAACGTAAAATACGCTTATTAGGTCTTAGTTCATAAAGTTTGCACTTTGGGGTCTAGATTTTCACGTTTATACAAACCTTGTAAGTGTCTGCAACATGTTGCCAAGTATCAATGATGTTCCGTTAGTAACTAAAGAGTTATAGGACAAATTTACCATGAACAGATCACTGTTTACAAAGCAGTCAAATATCACGACGTTCTGAAGGAATTGCATGGTAATATGTATGTCAATAATTAGTGTATTCATTCAACTATTCTTATGCAAAATTTCATGTCATTAAATTCAGTAATTAAAGAAAAACAATTATAATACTGACGAAGCATCGAAAACCTACATAACCCGACCAAGTTCGGATGGCTACCAAAAAGCGGCCGTGCAATATATTTAGGTAACATCCCAAAATTTACAGTATAATACCGGTATTGAATTGGTATAGGTGATAACACAATTGTTGTTTCGATATAATTTATAGGTAATTTATTTTTGAACACCTACTTTTTTAAATGTATTTGACTACTAGCTTCTGCCCGCGACTTCGTCCGCGGAAAATTTCTTGTTTTAACATAAGATAACACTCGATTGATATTATATTATTATATAGTATTTAATTTTATTAGTAAAATATTGTTTGGAATCAGATCAGTAACTTCAAAGATTACCTAAGTTCTCTTTTCTGCTCAAGGTAACTTAACCCTTGGTCGCCTTTTACTTATTTTATTTATTTAAGTTAGGTATCTATTTAATTTAAAGCTTCTCTATATACAATGTTTGAGGTTGTTTTATTTTCCGGTAACAGAATAATCTGCTTTTCGGATGATCCCACTCTTGATAGACCAACATATAATTGCCCATGGGAAAAACATTCTTTTCGTAGCCAACCAAAGAGAATGTTTATCACTGGGACTTGTTAATAGTCAGGGCAAATGATGTTTTTATTGGAAACTCAGATAGACGCTGTGCACGTTCATCGCTGGATTCTCGAGCGCGGGCCTGCGATGTTATGGCATTTTGCCTAGCGAGCCGCTGCGAGCGCTCAGCGCTAGTCTCCCTATCCCTTGTTTCAGAGACATGCTGCCTTAAAACAGATAGACGCTGTGCACGTTCATCGCTGGATTCTCGAGCGCGCGCCTGTGATGTTATGGCATTTTGCCTAGCGAGCCGCTGCGAGCGCTCAGCGCTAGTCTCCCTATCCCTTGTCTCAGAGACATGCTGCCTTAACTCAGATAGACGCTGCGCACGTTCAGCGCTAGATTCTCGAGCACGGGCCCGCGACGTCCTCACATTTTGGCTAGCGAGGCCCTGTGAGCGCTCGGAGCTAGATTCTCTAGCGCGTGCTTGCGAAATATTTTCTCTATTTCTCGAGAGGCGCTGCTCATTTTCAGGGGCAGATTCTTCCGTACGGCGTACTCGAGCGGCTCTTGTCTGTGATGGTCTGCCGGGACAGTTGAGATTTCCTTTTAGGCATGCTCTCGACAAACTACGCACAGACTTGAAAACAATTACGAACAAAGGGAGAGCGACTCGAACACCGTCCGCCTTTACAAAACAAAACAATCGTAATATCGAATAACTTTAACTCGTATCGATTATTACGATAGAACGAAGTACGAAACTACGAACATACAAAACAATGAAAACAAACGTACAACGAAATTACGATATTTTCGAATATCCGTGCTCATAATCGAATCGTTCGTTCGTATGGAACTCCAATCCAACTAACGTGGGTATAAAAATTCGAGAGGGTCATCAATCCACGGAAAGTCTTAACACCGCGATTCAGAAAAATGACGTAATTGCAGAACGCCATCTATGGGCAAATAGGTAAAACGTCTGCACAAATGAAAGTTATGCTAGGGGCATTTTGCGTTTTAGTAATTTTATATTATCTCCGAAACTGTATGACCAATTGATATACTGTAAATGGCAAATCTTATCTGTATGATGTTCTTGTGATACTGAAATAATTTATTGTCATAAGAATTAATATTTTGTTGCTCAAATAATCAACCAAACGTAAGTATACCGAAAAAAAATTTTTTTAATGCAATAAAAGAAGTATAAAAGATAAAATATAAAAGATAGAGATATGGTATCGCGGACTTTTTTGTAGAAATAATGAAGACGAACCAGGTAGCCATACATTGTTTTTAATTTTAAGCAACTGTTTAGGCAGCGCACGCAAATAATTCTGTTTTATGTGGTATTTTTTTCCGACTTGCTAGACAAAAGTTGTGATAGCTCGGTTAATATACATGCTATAGAAACAATTTATAGCCTATAGCACTCAGGAATAATGTAGCTTTCTGCCAGTTAAAAAATTGTTAGAATTGGATTATGAGTTCCAGAGATTACCCATTACATACAAACTTACAAACTTACAAACTTACAAATTTTACCTCTTTATAATATTAGTATAGATGACAGAAAGTAGGTACTATTTACGTAGGTACTTTATTTAAGTATGCGCTTGAGACTTGAGATATAATCTAAATATATTATTTAAGACAAATAAAATTCATACAGCTAATTTCTATTGAAGATTTCACGGATCAGGATTCTAACTATAGACCCCTTAGGGAAATTAAATATTTACCACATGTAAGTATGTACTACTGTTTAGGTAAATATTTATCATATTGTAGCTTATTACACTATTTAACCAATAGGCTAGGCATGCACGAGCGTTCCCCTTTGCAACTTTAGTGGATCAAACAATCTAATAACTTAAAAAAAACTACTTCTTGAATCGATTTTTTTTTCTTATGTATGTGAGCGTGTTCCCCCGCACCCCACCAAAATATGCAGAATTATTTTGTTCGAAGTTCGGTACGCTTAATCCTTTAGTTAAATAGTTTTGTACGCGGATATTTAAATAGAGAAGTACTTGTTAATTGAAGATTTGTTTTTATCGTAGATAGTGGCGTTATTATTAAAAAAATATTTTTCATTCAAGAAATGCAATGCATCTTCCTAGCACGGCGGGCGGTGCTGGGGCGGCTGCTGCAGGAGCAGAAAACCTCAAACGGCGCAAATATAACAACCTTATTGGGAGCTATATGTTTGAGCCGTTTGGGGTTGAAACTCTAGGGCCTTGGGGTCCGAGTGCTCATCGCATATTTCGCGATATCGCCAAGCGTTTGGTTGACTCTTCGCGTGACCAGAGGGCTGGCCTATTTTTAGCCCAAAGAATAAGCATTGCCATCCAACGTGGCAATGCTGCCAGCCTTTTGGGCACTTATCCCATTGACAGCGATGCGGACGAATTTTTCGATGCCCAATGAACTCCTTTTTTTTTATTATTATTATCATTTGTATATAGTATATTTTGTAGTTTGTGTGTACATATGTAAGAAATGCAATTGTTTTATTTTTTCCTAATGCTTGTGTACGCAACTGTACCATATTAATAAATACTATATTGGAAGGTTAAGAACGTTTCTTAGATATATGGCACGGCCGCTTTTTGGTAGCCATCCGAACTTGGTCGGGTTATGTAGGTTTTCGATGCTTCGTCAGTATTATAATTGTTTTTCTTTAATTACTGAATTTAATGACATGAAATTTTGCATGTGAATAGTTGAATGAATACACTAATTATTGGCATACATTTTACCATGCAATTCATTTAGAACGTCGTGATATTTGACTGCTTTGTAAACAGTGATCTATTCATGGTAAATTTGTCCTATAACTCTTTAATTACTAACGGAACATCATTGATACTTGGCAACATGTTGCAGACACTTACAAGGTTTGTATAAACGTGAAAATCTAGACCCCAAAGTGCATACTTTAAGAACTAAGACCTAATAAGCGTATTTTACGTTTATATTTTTATCTTTTAAGCCCTACGATTTTTTCTAAATCTGTTTTTTAAACAAATATAAACAAATTCAAAACAACGTATGTAAAAATCTACAGCTCTCTATGTAAGCGCTTTATATGAAAACTAGCTAATGGCCAAACGTTCGCGTAGCGGAAACTTGAAATTCTCCGGAGTTTATGCATGCACTAATTTTATTCATACATACACAATTACACACAAATACACACTAATTTTTGGACACATCTCTTTTCTTCTAAAGTCTATGGATTAAAAAAAGTTCCGCCAGGACAACGTTCGCCCAGCGGAATCAGTTTTTGGTGAATTTCTCCACAATGGTTGCGTGCACAAATTTTTTTTTACAATACACAATTATACGACGTCATACACTAAATATCTGCATAATTAAAATCTTTAAATTCAACAACATTCCGCTGCGCGTACGCACACGTTTCGCAGGCATGCGAACCGTGACGGTAAGCTGCCCCGTGACGGCGGCCAGAATAATCGTCGAGGGCCGAAGACTCCTGGTGGGCTGGGTGTCAGCGCAGGTTAAACTGCTGGAACCCAGGCCTCTGAGGTGCTTCCGATGCCATGTGGGGCACCACGTTGGCGTCCAGTGCACCTCGGAGGACCGCAGCACTCTGTGCTTCCGCTGCGGTCAGCCCGGACATACGGCTGGCTCGTGCAGCGCCGCGCCGCACTGCGTCGCATGTGCGGCTGCTGGCAAGCCGGCCGATCACCGGGCGGGGAGCAAGTCCTGCGCTCCACCCACCGGGACCAGGAGAAAAGGCAGGCCCTCCGCCGCCGTCGCCACCCCCACCGTCGCCGCCGCTGCTGCTGTCGCCGCCGCCGCCGCCAACGCCGGGGGGCCCTCACAAAGGGCCCGGGAGGGGGCTGAAATGGAGGAGTAATGGCTCCATTGCGCCTCCTCCAGGCGAACATCAACCACTGTGCCTGCGCTCAGGACCTGCTGCTCCAGAGCATGGCGCAGTGGTCGATTAACATCGCCGTGGTCGCTGAGCCGTACTTTGTCCCGCCCAGGGATAACTGGGTGGAGGACCTGAGCGGCTCAGTGACCATAGTTTCGTCGGCTGCCGCCGGTACCCCGTCCCTCGAAGGTGTCACGAAGGGACAGGGGTGCGTAGCGGCACGGTTCGGAGAGATCGTAGTAGTGGGAGTGTACTTCTCTCCGAACCGAACTCTCGCCGAGTTCCAGAACTCTTTAACAGAGTTGAGTGTCGTCGTCGCCGGAAACCATTCCTTCTCCGTGCTAGTGGTCGGGGACTTCAACGCCAAGAATTTGGCCTGGGGTTCCCGTTACACGGATGTGCGGGGCAGGATGGTGGAGGACTGGGCCCTGGAAACAGGCCTGGTCGTCCTAAATCGGGGTTCTGTCCCTACGTGTGTGCGGATGCGGGGTGAGTCCGTAGTGGACATCTCGTTCGCCAGCCCCGCTCTGTCACAGCGTGTCAGTGACTGGCGCGTCATGGAGGAGGTGGAGACCTACTCCGACCACCGGTATATCCGGTTCGACGTCTCCACCCAGACCTCTAGCGCGCTGGTCCAGCAGGCCCCGAGTGGTCCGCGGTGGGCGCTGAAGCAGCTGGACCGGGAGCTCCTCCTGGAAGCCTCGATCGTGCAGGCCTGGGTGTCATCACCGGACAGGCCTGCCGATATTGACAATGAGGCGGAATGGCTCCAGGAGGCCATGTCCGATATATGTGACGTGGCAATGCCCCGAGTCCGGCCAGGATGCGCCCGACGTCAGGTGTACTGGTGGTCGCAGGAGGTGGAGTCGCTACGCAAGGCGTGCGTCGACGCGCGACACCGGTACACCAGGCACCGCAGGCTCCGCATCCGCCCTCCGGATGCGGAAGCCACAGAGGTGGAGCTGTACGAGGGGTACAGAGCGGCGAAGACCGCCCTCCAAGGGGCTGTCCAGCGGGCCAAGGATACGGCCCGCGAAGAGATGGTGGAGACTCTGAACAGAGATCCATGGGGGCGCCCTTACAAAATGGTGCGGAATAAACTCCGCACCTGGGCCCCCCCGCTGACGCAGAGTCTCCGCCCACAGTTGGTGGAGGAGGTGGTGAGCACTCTGTTCCCTTCACGGGGGGAGCATACTCCCCCGCCCATGGCTCCGCCACTTGCGGTGCCCGAAGCGGACCACGAAGACGACGACGACGACATCCCTGAAGTGACCGGGGTAGATCTGAGAGCGGCGGTAGGCAGGCTGAAGGCCAAAAATACCGCCCCAGGACCCGACGGCTTGCCGGGTAAAGTCTGGGTCCTGGCCTCGAGGGCTCTCGGGCCTCGACTAGAGGCGCTCTTAAGCGCATGCATGGAGAGGGGCCAGTTTCCACTCCGTTGGAAGACGGGGAAGCTGGTCCTCATTCAGAAGCCAGGGCGCCCTGCGGACTCTCCGTCCGCATACCGGCCCATAGTGCTGCTCGACGAGGTCGGCAAGCTCTTTGAGAGAGTGATTGCAGGCCGCCTCGTCGGGCACCTAGTGAGGACGGGGCCGGATCTTGCGGATAGCCAGTTTGGCTTCCGCAAGGGGCGCTCGACGGTGGACGCCATCATGCGCGTGAGAGCCCTCACGACGGGGGACGCGGTGACCCGGGGTGGGGTAGTCGTGGCGGTGTCACTCGACATCGCCAACGCGTTTAACACCCTGCCCTGGAGCTGTATTGGGGAGGCACTCCGGTATCACCGGGTGCCGACCTACCTCCGTCGAGTAGTTGGGGCGTATCTGACGGACAGAGCCGTCATCTACCCCGGTCGCAACGGGGAGTGGAACCGGCGAGAGATTTCGTGCGGTGTCCCACAGGGATCGGTTCTGGGGCCGCTCCTGTGGGACATCGGTTACGACTGGGTGCTGCGGGCCGACCTCCCTGATGGCGTCAGCGTGGTTTGCTACGCTGACGACACGCTGGTCCTGGCGCAAGGGAGGTCGCATCAGGCGGCGGCCGACGCGATGACACGCGGGGTTGCGATAGTCGTGGAAAGAATCCGGCGGTTGGGTCTCGAGGTGGCATTGCACAAGTCCGAGGCCATGTCTTTCCATGGGCCTCGGAACGGGCCACCATCGGGATCCCAACTAACGGTGGGAGGGGTTCACATCGGCGTCGAGGCAACGATGAGATACCTGGGTCTCGTCCTCGACAGCCGGTGGAACTTCGTCGAACACTTCCGACGTTTGGCCCCCAAACTGGAGAGGACCGGGGCCGCCTTCAAGCGGCTCCTGCCCAACCTGGGGGGGCCAAACACCTCCTGCCGGAGGCTTTACGCGGGGGTCGTGCGGTCCATGGCCCTATACGGGGCCCCGGTGTGGGCGCGTTCTCTGCGGCGACGAGCCGCCCACTATCTGAACGCGCCCCAAAAGGTGGTAGCCGTAAGGCTGATCCGGGGGTACCGCACGATCTCGGGCGAGGCGGCAAGCCTCCTTGCCGGACTGCCGCCATGGGATCTGCCCCCTTATTCACAAACACTCGATATGCTTTCGTATCGTATCGAACATTAATCATTGTTATCGTAGGAGTCTTCTCAATGCTGTTCACAAGTCCAAAAACCGAAAATTTTGTCAGTTTAAATCAAATCGTTATTCTTCCAACAGCTATTTGCTGTTGAGGGGAAGTCAAATCAGGTTATCGAAATGTCAGGTTTTCGATACGATAGCCTGTCGTATGTTTGTGAATCAGGGCTCTGGAGGCGATAGTCCTAGCGCGCCTGTATGAGTGGCGCGCGGAGGCACTGAGCCGGGGGGAAACTCCGCTTCCGCGGCAAATCGCGGCGGAGCGGACAGACCTCCGGCGCGATCTCATGGTGGCATGGAAGGAGCGACTTTCGCAACCCAGCGCAGAGCACGCCACGATAGTGGCGATAAGACCCCTCTTTGAGGAGTGGCTAGAGAGGCGTCACGGCGTCCTCACCTATCGCCTGACGCAGGTCCTCACCGGACACGGATGTTTTGGGAGGTTCCTGCACATCATCAGGCGGGAGGAGACGCCCGGGTGTCACCACTGCGAGGATCGCCCAGAGGACACGGTGGAGCATACGGTGGAGGTCTGCCCCGCATGGGCGGAGCACCGCCGTGCCCTCGTAGAGGCGATCGACAGCGGCGGCGACCTCTCGCGTCCGGCCCTGGTTCAAGCCATGGTCCGGGGCGAGAGGGAGTGGGAGGCGGTCATCTCCTTCTGCGAAGCAGTCATGCTAGCGAAGGAGGTGGCTGAACGGCTGAGGGAGAGAGCCTCACACCCCAGCCGCCGCGGGAGACGCTCCGGGCGTCGGGAGCCGCGGCCGGCCACCGTAGGCGCGGGCCTGCGGACGGAGAGTAATGGGTAGCTCACCGTCCGATCAGGACCAGGCCCGTGCCGGACGGCGCGTACGTGTTCCACGCGCGCCTCAAAGAGATGTCAGCAGAAAGGAAGGGGCCTGCCAGGGCCGAAGCCTGCCGGGGGTGCGGGATTGTCCGAAAGGGTTACCGCTACCCCGGAACATAAAGGGCTAAGGAAGGAACACGGATGGGTTTTAGTCAGTAAGAGTCTGACACTCCCTTCGCTCCACCCAGAGCGGGAGGGGTCATTTGATGATTTCCCATCCATAAAAAAAAAAAAAAAAAGGTCTACAATCATGTACTGTATCTATGGTAACAGGTTGCGCGTCGATGTCCCTGCCACCCTGTATACCTTGGTGTAGCTGCGGCGATTTTTTTTAAACCTCAGAACATTCGAAAAGTTTTTGCAGCGTCACTAGAATCTAGACTTTAGTAATACCTGAGGAAAAGTGGAAATCGGTGCGTCATGGTCCCTTTGTCCCAATAAGTTCCGCCTTTCCGACGCAGGCGGCGCTAATGCCCTCGCATGAGCTGGATGCCTGAGGCCTTGTGCGTGCGGGTCGTGCAGCTGGTGCAGCGCGCGGTTGAGGGCCAGCGCGGCGGGGAACAGCGGCAACACGTGCGCGGCGCAGGGGTTGCGCCACACGGGGTTGCCGGACAACGTCACGCCGCCGCCGAACCCGCCGCGGGCCGCCTTGTCGGGGTCCGTTGGTACGCACGTGCGCTTTACTACGCCTGGAAGTTATGGTACAATCATTAGGAATAATAGCACCGGAAGATAAGGCACAAGTGTATAGTAAAGCCACATTTAACGAGATACCATTATGTCCTGTGTAAAAAGGGCCAATCGATAGCCGTAAACCAGATACAAATCCAGATCCTGGGATGCTACTGAGAAGTGGCTGATGAAAAACTAACATTTTATCCGATCAGATTCAAACCCAAGACCCCATAATCGACCGTCACGCTACTAGAGCAACGAGACAATAGGCTAGTTTCCTAAAAAATTCTAATTAGTCCGTCAGTTAGATTATCAAAAAATATTGGACCCTTATTTTTTCTTATGTCAATTATATAAAAAATGATGAAGATATCGCCCGTTAAGGTTCCGCGTAACGTCACGCCGTGCGACACTTTTTAGCACGGCGTGACGTCACGACCCCCCACTCCCAAATTTTGACGCGCTTTATCTTTGTCATTTTTTGTTTGATTGACAAAAGAAAAAATAAGAGTCATTATTTTTCGATAATCTAACTGACGGACTAGATCTAATTATTATTTTTTTACCCAGGAAACTCCCCTATTGTCGTTGCCACTATCACCCAAATAATTATATTGAGCAATGACGATTGCCAATTATTATGAAAAACATGAGGAGCAAACACATTCTACATTATTAGTGCTACAATAATCATCGAACAATAGCTTCAAATTCTTACCCAGTAACAACGTAAGTGCGTGTAAGAGCGTGCGTCGAGCTCGTCCACATTCATCCTCTTCTTCTGTTGGCGGTGCATCTAGACCTACTAAGCGCGCTAATCCTTCTGCACTGGATAAGTGTGGGCTTAGACTAGCCCAACGCTCGCTGCAGTCGCCGAGGACCTAAGGACAAATGTGAATCATTGTAATTATTTACTTATATGCCAGAAATCTGAACCATAATGTGTATTACGGCCGGAAAACTGAAAATATTACGTAGACAGCTAGCGTGCTGAATGAGAATGGAGCCATTACCACAGCAGTCACATTTGAATGCACTTTTCTACGAGGAATTTCTCAGTAACAGCCCGGACGCCGTGTGCGGCGTCTGGTAGCGACACGAGTGTCGGGTTACGTGGCTCCTATCGGACTACGAGAGTGAGGGATGAGAGTGCAGCTGTGTGACACACACGCTGCACTATGATATCTCCCGCGACGTAGGCTGGTCTCCGTTGAGATTGGCCGCCATACGGTCTGGAGATCTATCAACCGTCGGCCAGTCACCTGGTAGACTATACTTGACTAGAGGATTCTAAATTTTTGCTGAAAGAACAACACACCTCGTTTCTCCACCTCCTTAAACCCTAATCCTAATAATGCTTTGGATGTTCGTAACTCATTCACGTTATAACGGCTAAACGAATATTGATGAAACTTGGTAAACAGGTTAGACTATCCTATAAAAAGATATCCTATATTATATACATTTTAACACAGGTCGTGTTAAAATAATATAGGATACTTTTTATCCAAGTGCATTAAAGAGTTTCCCTAGGATGCAAGTCAATTACCGTACCTGAGCCACCAGCGCGCTCTGTCGCTCGTAGCAACAGAAGTGGTTAGAGACGAGCAGCAGTGCCTCTTGTAGAGTGACGCTTTCGACTGCGCTGAGGTCGGGCCGGGCCAGCGCGGCGCGACACAGCTCGTGCAGGCGACCGAATACCGGCAGCAGTAGCAGTGGGTACTGGAAGTAAAAAACACAAGAGTTTTAGAAACAGGCCTAATCAATCAATGAACTCAGCCTATCGCAGTCTACTGCTGGACATAGGCCTCTCCCAGACTGTGCCACAGCACTCTGTCCTCCGCCTCCCGCATCCAGTCTACCCCAGCCACCTTCTTTAGGTCGTCCGTTCATCTGGCTGGGGGACGTCCCACACTACGTTTGCCGAAACGCGGTCTCCACTCCAGGACTCGTCTGCTCCACCGGCCATCGGTCCTTCGACAGACATAGCCAGCCCACATGGCCTAATAAATACTTGATAATATGCACGGGTTAAACTGAGATAGCAGAGCTTGCTCCTAACTACATTATTTATGTTTTAGGGACAGGTTAAAATTATGCTGACAATTTGAACTTAAACTAGTGTCATTAAAAGCTACACCACGCAGGCACTAAACTCTAAACGCATAGGGCGTTTAGAGTTTAGTGCCTGCGTGGTTTAACACTAACTTCTGGTTTGGTTTTCCAGATCAACCGAATATCAACCAACCCAGAAGATAGTGATAAACCATACAGGCAATAAATTCTACAAGGCGTTACCGTGAAATGGACTTGATTATATTATGATCTGAACGAACGCTTGTTGATTCATAATATTATGTCACAAACGAGACTGAGATAAACCATTTAGATGAATCATTACTGTGCTCCTTTCCATGCTGCATTTAGACATTTTGAGTACTGACCTTCGAGCCTAACTTAACGAGTAGCCCAGCAGCATGACGTCGCACATTCTTTACAGATCGTGATCGTCGATCGTCAGGCGGAGTGCCCTCGTACACCAGCGCGGCGAAGATCTTGTCTAATACACGCGGTAGTAGATCTGCACCGGCATTTCCCACGCCTGGACCTGTTTTTTATGGAGAAGGTATTAGTGAAGATGTTTGAACTGAATTTTGTTCCTAACAAGCTTATATGAATAATAATATGAAGACAGTGGCTGAACTTCTGATAATGAGAGACTTATCAAGATTTCAAGTGCATGAATGTAAAGTCTTAATGAAATCTATCTCATGTTGTAATCTGAGCTGCAGTATGGTAGCGCGAAACAAAGAAATCTTTATTTATCTAAAATCTGCTTTTGTATAACTCACCGGCCAGTTGACTGTAGGCACAGCTCAGGAACACAAAGAGCGCGGATATGAAGGACAGTAATAGCGACAGTATGAGCGGCGCGTTCGGAGTACACACCACGCAGCGCTGCAGTAGCTGCAGGCCTTCTACCACTGATGGACGAGGGTCCGCTTGGAGTAGTCGGGATAGTACCATGTCTAGTACCTGTAAAGGGAAAACATATTATTAGATTCAAAGAGACAGCTGGCAGCAAAGTGTATTCAATTGGAATCATAATACCAGACTTTTATCGTCCCTCTGCAGGGCAAAGACCCCTTCCCATGTGTATTTCGAAGTCACGAGCAATGCTAAGCAAGCAGGTGACTACCACGAAATATTAATTCTTTTTTTTGAACAGAGCAGTGCAAGAACCATCTCACATACTGTATATTTGAGGTCGCCAATCGAACACACGGATTATGGAAAACGCCAAAATGTAATCCATAAGTAGTACACACAAATACAGAGAACGACTTTTTCATATCAGTAATATTTCCTGTTTAGAGCATAGATACATTGCTTGCCTAACAGTTTTTTTATAATTTTACTAGCTGCGCGGTTTCACCCGTGTAAGTTTCGATTCCAAAAAAATTCTGGTGAGGGCCACCTTTATCACCTAGGGGTATAAAAAATAGCCTTTGACCTATTCTCGGACCTACCAAATATAAACAAAAATTTCAGAAAAATTGGCCAAGCCGTTTCGGAGGAATTCGATAACAAACACGAGATTTTTATATAAAAGACTAGCTGCGCCCCGCGGTTTCACCCGCATAAGTTTCGATCCCGTGGGAATATCGGGATAAAAACTATCCTATGTCCTTTTCCGGGACTCAAACTATCTCTATACCAAATTTCATCTAAATCGGTTCAGTGGTTTAGGCGTGAAGAGGTAACAAACATATAAACACACTCACACACACACACACTCACAAACTTTCGCATTTATAATATTAGTGTGATAAGAGTTTTCCCTAATATGCTTATTATGATTATATTATGATCAGTAATAAAGACTTACCTGAGATAGAGCCTCCCATTCGATATACATAGGATGATGTGTGTCAATCTGTTGTGGACAGGTATCCACTTTGTCGAGAGCGGCGCGCGTCCATTGTTCCACGTAACCCCATGTGACTAGAGGTGCCGCTTTCATGCAAAATCTGTAAGTTTTTGTTATAATTAACAAATCATTCGATTTTGAACCTTGTATGAGTGTCATAAAACTCACAAGGCAATGTGTTGTGGGTGACTCACGGGATTTAGCGTGATTGACTTGCTTTTGTGCAGACATTTTCTAGGCTTGTGAAAAAATGTGTAAAACATTATGTATCCATACATAGTATAAAACAAAGTCGCTCCCGCTGCCTGTAAGCTTAGATCTTTTAAACTACGCAACGGATTTTAATAAACGGAGTTTTCAGCAATAGATAGAGGGATTCAAGAGGAAGGTTTATATGTATAATACATGCAAACTAAAGAAGAGAAAAGCCGAGAAATTCAAAGATTTGTAATGTGATGTCGTAACAAACATATTTTTGTGCGCTTACATTGCAAACGCTGGCTAAAACCTTACGAGATAGATCAAAGGAATGTGATACGGAATTGTGTATCTTAAAAAGATCGATACAAAAGTCCGCGATGGTATACGTTTATCTCCTAAGGATAACCCATAGTAACCATTTTTATCTTTTCTATAATACAAAACAATTATGGGATATTTACCAAGCTATTTTAAATAATACAGTATTATTTCTTATCCAATTAGATACGTTGTGCATTTTATGTAGATCAAAATTGCCCTTTACAGCATATCATTCAAATGAATATCTTAGAAGATATCAGAGATTTAAAATGCAGGGGCAGAGCGGCTGGCGGGGCGGTGCGAAGTTCGCCGGGTCAGCTAGTACTACATAAAATGTTGCATTACGCATACATATCGCTAATTGGTCTTGCGTTATAAATCTCCATAGTAATCACACTAGAAAAGTCTCGATCGTAGATAAGGTTTACTGGAGCAAACTAACAAACCGTTCTCAACCTGCCTTCTCTCTTCTCAACTATGTTGAGGTCCGCTTTCAGTCGAACCAGATGCAGCTGAATACCATTATTTTACATAGAGGATACATTATTTTACACACATTTTTTCCTGGGTAACAAGATCGATACCCCATGTTAAGACTGTTTTTCAGACTTTTGGGCTTCTTACTACCAGTAACGACTGTCAAACATCTACGAATGACAGCAGGGACCAACGGTTTAACGTGCTTTCTGAGGGACGGAGGGGTCTCAATATGTAATTGATGGGTCACCCATTCACAAACCAACCGTGGCAAACGTAGCTTAACCTTCGATAGACCCGTGCGGCTTTTGTCATTTAGCCATGAGCACCTCAGCCAGACAAACAGCCCATATAAACAGTTCCATGCCTAAAGTATATTAAACTAGCTGCGCCCCGCGGTTTCACCCGCATAAGTGTCGATCCTGTGGGAATATCGGGATAAAAACTATCCTATGTCCTTCCCCGGGACTCAAACTATCTCTATACCATATTTCATCTAAATCGGTTCAGTGGTTTAAGCATGAAGAAGAATATTGGTAAAAGTTCTCCAACTTTTTACAGTGGCACATTAAATTACATTTGAACTTACTTAAAACTGTCTAATATCTCGGTGCGGCACCGCGAGAAGAATATGGCGAATTCCTGTTCACTGTCGTAGTCCATACAAGCGTACGTTACGGCGTCGTTGGCACTGCTCACACGGGACGAAGGGTATGACACCTGGGGAAATAATTCGTTTTCTTATTTAACTGTTTCAGATTTTTAATTAGCTTAGATATAACTTAAAAGGTTTTTTGTTATTGTAAATAGTACTATTTATGAAAGTGCGATTATTTAGCAATGAACTGGCATTTTATTGAGACTATTCGAGACACAATTTCAGGCTATAAATATATGTGTGGAAAGGCGGCGAAAAAAGTATACCTATGGTGCATGTTTTACTTCAGTTGACTAAGGGTCCTACAGCAGTGCACTCACACAAACGCTAAGCTGATGTTTCAAAGCGAAACCGTTTGGAATTTGTGCATATCACTATAAAATACTTTAGTAGTTCTATTATTTACTGTCAAACTTCCTCCTAAACAGTTGTCTATAGTTGAAATAAAGTCTAGTAGGACTTACCTTAAGTACTTTAGGAGCAGACGCCTGCAGCCACCTCGGCACGATAGCCAACACATACGGCAGCTTCGATATCTGCTCATGCTTCAAGAACGCTAACCACACCGAGTTAGCGGTATGCGCGAGCGTTAAAGATGGATGTGACGTCAGTAGCAACATTGTCTCTAAGAGCATCGGCAACCATGACTCTGCGTCGGTCGCGTAGCTCCAAAGAGATGTGAGTTGTTGGGCTAGACCTGCTAGAACCTGGGAGAGAAAAAACAGTCTGAGTAATACGAGGCATATTTTATAAAAAAAAGTGGAAATAGAAAAAAAAAAGAGTATGTTAAATTGTATCATGTCCCATGTGGTGTTCTGCAGTTTTTGCATATCCTCATGGAATAAAAGTTATGAGTTTATGTGTATAGTACGTAATATAGCAATCAGAGATAACTAAAGTCTTGAACTTATGGTTATTATGAAAAATAAAACTAAATAAAAAAGGTTGTATGTGTAATGAAAATGACAGCATGTACTCAAATAAGATTTTATGAATGTCAAGTGGTTTTATAAAGGGATATAAAATTTTTCATGAGAATTTTGCCTACTTAAAAGGAAATGTGAATCATAATAAAATAAATGCCCTCTTACCTGTGAGAACTTCTTTAGGAACAAATAATGAGCTTCATCAACAGTATTGATGCTAGCGACTGCAGCACGGTGCATGCACGATATCGCATCCTTACTAAACAATATTACAAGGGGCTTCTTTTCTTTTGTCTGAAAGAAAAACAAACAAATGACAGTTTTGATCTTTCAAAAATATATTTCAATTATCTAGCAAACCAAAATCCGTTGCGTGCCGTGCATACGTTGCGGCCGGTGCGGACCAGTGGACGTTCACCTTTATACGGACATAAATGTGGTACATCTAGTTTTAGGGAAAGTTCGACTTCGTATAGCGTCTTTCTATCACTCATCGAAGTCACTGAATTCTGGTCGAAGCTTATTTATAACACATAAATGGAATAATGGATACGACGAAAAAGAAGACCTGTCTGTGACAGCCTCTTTTTAACCGACTTCCAAAAAGGAGGAGGTTATATGTTCGACTTTATTAAACCTCGATGTGCCAGCCATATTTACGGCCGCATACTGAACATGTTACTTACAGATCCCTTCCTATTAACTATTTGTAATAAACATTCTGCGGCGGGTAGCTGGAAGACATCGTCTTGCAGTAAAATGCAAAGAATTTGTAGCAAACGCCCGTTGTTCATCACTACGTGGTTTATGGACACCCATTCCACGTAACCCGTCAGAGTCAGTAACACAACCTGGAATGTAATGTTGATGTATCAATTACCTACATAAAATATTGTGCTACTTTTTTCATGTGACGAAAGTATAAGTGATAAAAATAAACTATTGAGCACAGTTATGTAATTATCTTGGTTTCTTGAATTACGAAAGACATTGATACACCCAATTTTTTACTAAGACCTGCACGTGTTCAGTTCGGATAACATTTGAACATTTAAAAAGTTTTTTTTTCACATTTTACAAAGGTTAAAATTATTGTTAAAAAGTCATTTCGAGGTGGTTGGGTTTCTTTAGTGTTATACCTTTTATCTATGTTTTCGTGCGCTGTTCAAAGGCAATAGTTAACTTTACTTCTGCAAGGCTAGGCAAATAGGCGTTAATTAGTTACCAGGGGTAATGTTTCAAGGATATTTTTTATGAGGCATGCCCAATCAATAAATGTTCATAATGACATTGTCAATTACCTGAACCACCTGACCGTGGCTAGCGGCGGCAGCGTAGTCCCCTGCGGCAGTCTTCTCTCTAAACTCCTGAACATGCATCTCTATGAGACGCATGAAAAACGCGAATATCTCCGACATGTTGCTAGTTAGGCCTTGGTTTATGTCCTTCCGTCGTTGGTTATTTTCTAAAGTCTGGAAAAACGAGTTTTTGTGATTATTGGTGTTAAGAAGAGTTAGGACTTTCATATATGACGTTCTATTGTTTCTATACATTCAGTTTCTTTGGCAGAATCACTGTTGAATTTAAAAAAGGTTTTTCTATATGATTCGGTTGTTACGAAGTGTCTGGAAAGGTACGTATATTCATAACTAGCGTCTGCCAGCGACTTTGTCCGCGTGAAGTTTCTTGTTTTAATATAAAACATCATAATTATGGCATTCGCACCTAGTGTAGACTTCTATTAATGGAAGAATTTTTGAATTGGGATTAGTACCAGATACTACCTCTTACAAACAAACCAACAATTTCACTTCTTTATAATATTAGTTATCACACTTATCACCTAGCTAGAGTATAACAGCAGTCAAGTAGCTTGGTCATAAAATGTTATGAGTAAGTACCACTTAAAGTATTTTAAATCCATACACACATTTATTCCACTGCGCGGAACGATTAGCCTCTAAAACATTACACGATAGTAATCACAGGTAATTTGAAATGGTTGAGGTCATATTAAATAACAAAAGTTTTGGAATTTGACATAAAATTGGACTATTTCTTCAACTATTATTTTTCGACTTAGGAATTTAGAATAGTTAACAGGCTGACGGCCCCTAGTTGTTTATAAACGCATTTATTCGCTTGCAAGACCCAACTGATTTATCAATTTGTTGCCCATCTTAATCTTAGGGTCAAAGGTTATAATCTTATAACCACACAGACACATGCATCTGCATGTGTCTGGGATTTACCAGCACATAATAACCTGTAAAATTCGGTGCAGCAATAATTATTGTTCGGTTCCAATATACGGGTAATCGGGGCAGTAAGTTCCCAGTCGAAATTTATAGGTAGTCTAAAGGGGTTAGAAGATTTTTGTATGGAGGGTGGCCCTAAGGTCGGCCGCCATTTTGATTTTTTTTCAGAATCGCGGTGTACAACAAAAGTTATATATTTAGATAGAGGACGCTTATACAAACAAAAAATGTTATGTAACATAATATCCTAAAGCGTCAGGTTTCGGAGTTATTCACCGAAATATAAGTCGAAAACAACAAGGATTTTTTTGTTTTTTTTCCCTCCAGGAAAACACATTGAACTATTGGGGTAATAGAAACGTTATGAAACCTTTATGGAGAAGAAACAAATGAAGAATAGACATTTTTTAAACAAATAATTAAAAACGGCTATTTATAGTTCGTTTTTTAATCCCAGAGACTAATCTGACATTTAAGTCTATTGTGTTTTCGTTTTTTTTTAGTATAGAAGTTTGACTTTACACTTGTCAGATTAGTCTCTGGGATTAAAAAACGAACTATAAATTGCCGTGTTTAATTATTTATTTAAAAAATGTATATTCTTCATTTGTTTCTTCTCCATAAAGGTTTCATAACGTTTCTATTACCTCAATAGTTCAATATGCTTACCTGGAGGGAAAAAAACAAAAAAATCCTTGTAGTTTTCGACTTATATTTCGGTGAATAACTCCGAAACCTGACGCTTTAGGATATTATGTTATATAACATTTTTTGTTCGTATAAGTGTCCTCTATCTAAATATATAACTTTTGTTGTGCACCGCGATTCTGAAAAAAAATCAATATGGCGGCTGATTTTAGGGCCAAAACCTTCAAACCCCTTTATTAGTAATTATAAAATTTTAATTTAACAATAATTATGCGTCAACAATTAGGATAAGTCTTCATAGCAAGAACTTCTTTTGCGATGTCCCAAAAATCATCTTTTTTGAGTTAAGTCAGTATTCCAATAAGCATGCGATAAGTCGAGAAAATGTTCCAAACGCTTCCAAGTCTGGACATTTGCGTAATTCAGGAAACATTAAAACAGGATGCTGTCTCTCATAAATAATGCTTTAGTATTTTCTAACTCCAGCATACAAATTCTATTTTAGTCGAAACACGACACAGTGTGACATCATCAATGCAGTTTGTACACAAACATTACGTAGCTTTAGGTATCGAAAGTAAATCTAATATTCACGCGCTCGTGTAGGTTGGTCGTGGCCAGTGTCGTTAGATATTCATTGTCGCCAGATAACGTGCCAGTTATCTAACTTCAAAAATGTCTACTTCCTCTTATATCATTTACTAGCAGCGCCCCGCCGTTTCACCCGCATAAGTTTCGCTCCCGTGGGAATATCGGGATAAAATGTATTCTGTGTTAATCCTGGTTATAAACAATCTATGTGCCAAATTTTAAGCAAATCCGTTTAGTAGTTTTGGCGTGAAAAAGTAACAAACACAAATACACTCAAAATTTCGCCTTTATAATATTAGTGTGTAAAATTAATTTTTATTTTTACCCCAATACTGAGTTATTTTTTTACTAGCCATTAATGTCCCACAGCTGGGCAAAGGCCTCCCTAATCTCTATCCAGAGCTGCCAAGGACCAATCTTCATTAAAGCAGTCCAGCTCATGAGTTAATGTGTAACATAATTTCTTAATCATTGCAAAAGGGGGGAATTAATAAGTCACAAAGCTGACCTACAAGTGCTCTTTCACTGCATATAACTCTTTGAACAGATCAAATACAACTGACCTATTTCACTACCTACTTGCACACATGTCGATTGCATACATTATCTTTTTATTAGTTGTACTTTAGCACACACATTATCGCCTGAGTAGGCTTTCTATACACGCCATAGTAATTCTATAATGCAGACATGAGGTGTCTTAAATAATAGTGACTCTTTGATTCTTACGTGATTTAATGCCATTGCCATTAGCTAATAAAGCTTGTAAATGTGCACTACTGAACAGAGCAGACAAAGATTTAATCACCTTTTGCAAACAGATTAGGTAGTGATTGAAACATGTTTTCACGCTCACTCAATAAACTCCACCTAGTTCTAGAAACTAATGAAGTCTGCTAAATCTATTACTATTATAAATTCGAAAGCAACTCTTGTCTCTTTGTTGCATTTTCACGCCAAAACCACTAAATGGAAATCGATAAAAGGCAACAAGATAGATGGCATCCTGGGGAAGGATATAGGCAACTTTTTTCCCAGTAACACATCCCGTGGGATAAATTTCGACATCCATGCGGGCGAAGCTGCCAGCAGAAGCTAGTACTCTATACAATTGTACTCACTTGTAATATAGCTACATCTTCAGCCAGTCTCAAGAACACATGCAGCACTATCTGTGTATGCCTGTGTCCCCTGGAACATGCGTCACTCAGCTCGGCCAGAAGAGTAGGCCACTGTTGAGGCCACTCTCTCTTTATCATCTCCACAATGACGCGCGCCAACGCGTCGTTCAGGTGGCTGGTCTCCCAACCACCCAGATAAAGGAGTTTCATTGCATTCTCCTGCAGGAAAAGTTTAAGATACTGAATAGATGACATGGATCATGGATGTTTTGTTTGGTATTAATTTTGATTGTAGATTTAAGGGTCACCAGGATATAAGGAAGTTATCATTTCCTGTACAGCTCCAATAAGCTACGATTACTTTTGACTCTGTTGAGTTGTCAAGGCTTAAAAATTACTGAACACTTTCTTTAACAATTAAACCCAATAAATTAAATAACAGCAATAGCTGTTATTAATCTGCTAGTATAATTAAACATAACTATTTAAACATACATCTGTTTAAATCTTGAAAATAATAAAAATTATACTACACATATTAATCTACTAGGATAATTAACCATAATAATTATTAAAGCAGATGTAATCTTAACTAAAATAAAAATTTGAACATTGCATAAAAAAATAATTTTCTAATCATTTTGAGCAATGAGTATCTGATCAACATATGTACATCATTTTATATTACATTAACATCAATTGGAATGGCCTTGAATAATTTCTTCACAGGCTACGATTATTATCTCTACAAGTACAGAACATAGTTTTAGCAACCAAAGATCTTTCAAGATCTGTGTCATTATTGACAAACATTGAACCACAATAATATGAATTTGAGGAAAATGCTACATGCAAGACTTATTCATATAGTGTAGGGAAAATTATTAATATTACTTACCTTAATGAATATCTTCTCCGCTTGAGTAATCTGTGTCCATCTATACTTCACAGTGTGTTCCATGAGCTGAAGACCAAAGTGTTTCACTCCGGGAGAGTATTGATTGCCACTGGCCAGCAAGAGACCAGCCTGGGCACACCATGGTGAATTCTCTTTGAAGCTACAAACATGAACATGTTGATTTCACAAATAGGATTTTAAAAACCATAGCAGTTTAAGATAAAAAAAAATTGGATATAGGTTAAAAGATATTTCCTCTTCTTTTTTCCAGTTTTAAATACTTTGAATAAAAATAGGTCAGTCAAAGTTACAGAATCAAACTTGTTCAGCATAAAATTTTACATTAGTTTCATATTTATTTGAGAAACATTATTTTACCTTTCACATGCATTATAGGCCTGGCTGCGTTCTTCATGAGAAACAGTGGGGATCAAAGTGAGTTCAACCGCCCGGCTGAGCTCGTCAACTAGGAGAGCCACCTCCCCAGTGGCCTCGCTACCTACACCTACTATGTTCATCGCAGCTCAATACTACACCTAAAATAAAAGAAAATAATATTTTAGTTATTTTGCCTCATAAATGCAAAAATAAACATGAAGAGATTAACAGCTAGACATTGAATCATTTGAATATATGAGAGCATACTTTGTTAAGATATCATAAATGTGCAAAATTTGTGCCAATTTGTTTATGTTTTGTTGGTAACCTCAGACTGACACATTTAGTTTACCTTTGTTGTTTCAGGAATAACAAAGAAAATTATTTGATTTTTATTCACATGTATTGACTTGAATCCATGTAGTATTTTTTTGTAAATTATGAATTTAATGTGAGAAATTTTCAATTGTCAAGTTACAAAGTGATTTAATATTGAAAAATAATTTGGAATCTGATGCAACATGGAAAAACTTCAATCAAACTCACCAACAGCAGTCAAGAATATAATCCCCATAGAATATTATTCACTTCATATTGACTTTCTCGATTCTGCAAATTAGTGAAAATTAAAATCGC
Organism: Amphipoea lucens; assembly: GCA_947508005.1. Lineage (NCBI taxonomy): Eukaryota > Metazoa > Arthropoda > Insecta > Lepidoptera > Noctuidae > Amphipoea > Amphipoea lucens. Next base: position 6,274,678 of record OX382362.1, on the reverse strand, counting down.
TACTCGTAGAATTATTTAAAATTTTAAATATTTTAATTTGTTCCGTAAAACAATATACGAATGCAACCGGCAGGGCATGCCATTAAATTAGCAAAAACAAATTGGTCAGTATAGTAATATCAATTATAATTACATTTTATGGTTTGGAACTAATATTAGCAATTATTTTACCTAATTCTAATGAAGGAATTTATTTCAATTTCAGAAATCAAATTCAAAACATTGGAAACACCTCGTGTCTACCGAAAAGGAATCGAATATCGGCCACAGACTAAAGTAAGTAGACAAGCAAGCAAGTAGAGATGGGATGAGATGACATACGATTTATGTTGTAAGCAATGAATATACTACTAGATTATGTTGTAAGACTTGTAAGTAATAATTTTGTTCTGCAGCACAGCTGATTCTTTCATAACTTCATAAATAAATCTAAAAATTATATACATAATCAGCCTATAATGTTCCCTCTGCTGGGACGCAGGCCTCCTCTCGGTAAGAGGGAATGGGCCGTAATCTACCACGCGGGCCCAGTGCGGATTGGTAGATGTCACATGTCTTCGAATTTTTGGTTCTAGGACATGCCGGTTTCCTCACTTGTAAGTAATAATTTCGTTCTGCAGCACAGCTGATTCTTTCATAACTCCATAAATAAATCTAAAAATTATATACAAGTACGCAAAAGCCCGAAAATATTCTTGGTTCGTTTTGCCATAGTATTTTGGGTTTTTACTATTGTTGAGAATGTCTTGCTTTGAATTTTGGGCGAAGAAGACAAACTGAAGACAAAGCGGCGGTCACTTTTCAACTTTTAAAGGTTTTGACTTTTCTTACGTCACAAAAACTTGACAGCAGTTTGATTTGAATACAGTACAGTTTTGAATTCTGTTTATGTTGGATACTATTGTTTTGCGCTATTTCATTATATCAATAAGGAAAATTGTTTATTTCCGGCATGGAAAACAAATTTACTTACCTTGAACCATCTTTAGAAAAACAACTAAAGGGCCACCGCAATGGAATTACTGCGTTATATTTCAGTCCCAATGAACAACAAATTGCTAGCAGCTCACTGGATAACAGTGTTTTGGTATATTTATTGTATTAAACTATAAATAAATAAGTGCCATACCTCTGGAATAATTAATGACAGTGGCATATTTTGTGCATTGACTTATGTTTTCTGTGTTTATGTCCTAGCTATGGGATCTGCGCGGTACTATGAGAAGCTACAGGTTTCAAGGCCACGACGAAGCCGTTATGGATGTAACGTTTTCGCCTTCGGGCAAATATATGGCCTCCGCGTCGCGCGATAAAACCGTTAGGCTGTGGGTGCCCACTGTGACAGGTAGCACGGGCATGTTCAAGGCTCATTCACAGACTGTGCGGTCAGTGCAGTTCAGCCCTGATGAGACGAAGGTAATATAGAAAAGTTTACACCTAGTTAACCAGTACTTACTACGGTTCCAGTTTAAGATTTGGTTTTATTTTAAACTTTCCTATAAAATTTTCTCCATGGTTACTGTACTGATAAATAAAAATTGTACTTGGTTTCCAGATAATCACTGCCTCGGATGATAAAATAGTGAAGCTCTGGTCAACTGATAAACACAAATTCTTAGCTTCATTTGTTGGCCACACCAACTGGGTGAGATGTGCCCGCATGTCCAGTGATGGTTCAGTTATAGCCTCTTGCTCAGATGACAAGTCTACCAAGCTCTGGAACCTGGAAAATGGAGAGTGTATCCACACTTATAAGGACCAGAAAGGCCATGGGTTATGTCTAGCATGGCACCCATCAGGGTGTTATATTGCTGTTGGTACTTCACAGGGGAATGTGAAGTTATATGACGTGAGGACACATAATCTAGTGCAATATTATAGGTAATTAATACATTTATTTATTAATTAATAATCTCATTTTACATGTTTAGGATTGCTTTCTTCTGACTAATAAAATCTTTTTGTACAATTTCAGTATTCATAATGATGCCATAACTTCAGTAGCATTTCATCCTAGTGGAAGCTACATCCTAACTTCAAGCAAAGATGGGAAGATGAAGGTATGCACAACTTCAAGTACCCACAGTATTAAAGGAACTGGTTCTACAAATATATAAAATTGAAGTGTCTGTTTCTAATGTCAAAATAACAGCTTTTTACTAAGGGCTGAAACTGCGTTAAGCGGATGCCCGCGCAGTTCCATACAAAGGTGCTCCGTTGCAGGGAAACACGCAGACATCCGTCGCAGGGAGGTGGGCCCCGCGCCCGGATCTTGTCCATATTTATAATGATATCTTGTCCACCCGCGTAGACACGCGACGAGTGCCCGTCGCGGGCGCCCGCCTAACGCAGTTTCAGCCCTTAGGCACGGGACAAATACAACCGGCGAGGGGCGTGGGCGCGGCGCCGGCGAGGTCCGGGCGAGGCGCCTCTCATTACGTGTTTTATATGAAATGTATAAAAGCGGCGGGGCGCGGGACATAAACAAGCGGTGAGGCGAGGGCGGGGTGCGGTCGGGGTTCGGACGCCACTCGCCTGTAAAGGACCTCGCCGGCGCCGCGCCCGCGCCCCTCGCCGGTTGTATTTGTCCCGTGCCTTAAGCATATGAAAGTCGGTCCGTAAAACAAACAATTTTTGTCTGTCTGTCTGTTCAGGCTAATCTCTAAAACGGCTGGACCGATTTTGACGTGATTTTCACTGGCAGATAGCTGATTGTTAAATAAGAACTAATAATATAGAATACTTCTAGAAAAGGAATTAGTAAAGAGACACATTATTGGAATCCGAAATCCCGAAACGAAGTTGCGGGCACAGCTAGTTAAAGATAAATAAAAAATTAATTAATTTTCAGATACTGGATCTTTTAGAGGGCCATCCAATATTTACTCTAAGTGGACATTGTGGTCCAATCAATGCGGTGAACTTCTCAGCTGGGGGTGATACCTTTGCCTCTGCAGGAGATGATAAACTGGTAAATATATTACTTTATTAAATAAGGTAATAATGTCGAAACAATGTTTTTGTAATTGAATGTGTTACTGTGGCATTACATAGAACTGCTGTGTATTTAGTATACATTGACATAGAAGAGAATTTAATTTACATAACAGAAGTTTGCCTGAATCATATTTGCACACATGTTAATGTATAATATTTTATTCATGTTTGCAGGTTTTCATATGGAAAACGAACTTCACAGAACTATCAGGCGATTTAAAGGAAAACATTGCAGAGAATGGATCAACTATACCTAAGTGCAACTCTCAATCTTCCAAACTAACTTCCACATCAAAAGACAAGAATCAGGTTGCTCATAAAAGATTCTACTTGTAGTACACACAGTAGCACATAGTCACTAGCTAATTGTAATTAATTGTATATATTATTTTATTTTAAATGGTATGAAGAAATACATTATATTCTAAATTAATGATAAAATTCTAAAACTCATTACTCTCCCTATTCAGGACAATTCATTGAGATCCATTTCAAACAAGTACATGGTAGCCTTTCAGAAAATAGAATTCAGAGAAAACTGCAATAATTACTTTGCATTAAAACGTTCCTCTTCATACTAAGTTTGCAATATGAGTCCAAGTATTAATACAGTTTTCGTCATCCATAAAATAGGGCTCAAAAGCTTGGTATCAATGCTATCACACTCATAAGATTCCTGCAACTACATTTGACCACCTGGATGATGTCAATCAAAGTAACCAATCCCCAAGACCGAATTGTTCTGAAGAACCAAATGCTAACAGTACAATTGTTGAACCAAGATTGTGCAGTCAAACAGTACCTTGTTTACGAGGTTCATATACAATTGTAAATCCAGTTCGAACAAATACACCAAAGAGTTGTGCATGTGTACCAAAAACTACACCAGTTCTGTCTGAATACTCATCTATGGATAGTTCAGTACACAGTGTTGGACATATAAGTCATATTCCACGAATCCCACCCAGCCCTGCTACATACACACTACCCTCTGTTTTGGACAAGTCCAGAGGGTCCACAGGGACATGTGGAGGTGGAAACAGACAAGATGATGACTTGTTTGGAATGATCAAACTAAAGGAAAATGATGTATGTTATACTAGTGGCACTATCGAGTGGGTGGGTAGAAAGAGGAGCTTTCCTATAAACAATGGATTTAAATTAATTAATGATGAATTTGATACACAAGCGAAGAAAATAAAAAAATTTAATACTACTAATTACTGTGATATGCACAGAGATATGGAATGTGATTGTCCTGATGTATTGCCCACTGTTAATGCTATGGTTGACCATCTGAATGCTCTCCATGAAGCTGTAGATCTTGTTGACTTGAGACTCAACACTCTAGAAAAGGTTTTGAGCAAGACAAAAGAAGGAAGTAGATGTGGTCGATTTTAATTTTATCTAATAAATGATAATTTATTTTAATCTCTTAATATTATTAATAAACTTGGTATAGCAAAAATGATTTATTAAAATACTGTAATAGTTACATTCTATACACTTAGCAAAATAACATGAAAAATAATATACATAATACAACCATAATAACAATAGAATATTTTTCAAAATTAGTATAATGTCAACTTTTGGCTCAAGGCATTCTCAGCCTTCTAATTTGGAGAGACTATAATTATACCATAGTACAAAGATTGATAGCATCAAATTGTGCTGGTCTTGTCTTCAGAACCTTTATATTACTATTTTTTTTAATTATCTTACACTAACACAACTATTGTGTGCCCACATATGTTGTTTTCTTGCCAGTTTTCTTAATAACTTCCAGCAGCTGGTCAGCATTGAGTGATGATGTGACTGAAACCTTCTGGTCTGGCAAACTTATTGAAACGTTGTCCACACCCTGACCCTTTAGCCTGTTGAGTACTCTTTCTACAGCACCTGAGCACCCCTCGCAAGTCATTTCTACGTTGAAAATGTGTGTCTGTAATTACAAGTCTAGGACTTTAGTATGAACACAATATTTATTAGCAAAAGTAGATAATACTAGATAATAGGGTTCACTCACCGATGACATTGTTGCTCTTATTATATCCTTTTACGTGTGATTTCTAAATTGATTACAAGTAGGAGAAAGTCCAAGATAGATACGAATGATTGTGGATTTACGCTTATCAGTAGTGTCAGTAAGCAAGCAGCTCTGTGTGTGACGTTGTCAAAAATTATTCAAGCAAGTTGAACGTACCCTTTCAGTGCAGGTAGTTAGTTCAAAATTAACACATAGTGCTACAGAATATGATTCAATATTCCTTCAATCTTGCTTTAAGAAATGAAATGTTTGTTTATTATCTCTGACACGCAAGCTGTCAAGTTTTACATGCTTTGTGTCTGTCATCTCTGTGACAGGACTAGACCATAGACATAGAAATTCCTATCTCAATGGACTAGACGGATAAGTAAGATTGGATCAGATACAGACTGCCCAGGGTATAAACATAAGAAACAACCAAAATAAATATTATTCTCATTACTTGCTAGCTGGCGAGTGCCGCCGATTCGCCTAATCTCTGGAATCTTTATAAGCTTATACATGACCCAGTAACGACTCTAAACCGCCTGGCAAGAAAACATGGTGAACGATTCGTGCACGCACACGGTTGGTGCGCGCCGGGCAGCTGGGCGAGTTTAATTCCCGCATAGAACAATATTTATAAATGGTTTACGATGGTAAATGGTCCTACTATACAGGGTGTCCCTGGAAGTATGGATCAAATCGAATAGGGGCGTGGGCAAGGTCATTTCCAAACTTTTTAACCCTGAGAATGTCAGTGAATTTTTTTACGGTTCAAAAGTTATGACCGATTTTTAATAGGTTTATTAGGTAGGTAACAAAAGAAAAATAAAAAAAAGTATTTTGTTAAAAATTTGCTCTTTTCTTTAATTTGCCGTATGTCATTACTTCCCAGAATTCGATCCTTATTAGCGACACTATCGAATGGTGTAATAATACAGCGTGTTTATTTTTTTCAAAAACAACGGGTTCGATTCCTGGCTAGAAAAACTGATTTTTCAAAACTCCAATGATGCAGTTTTCGTTTTCATCAAAATCGAGCCCGAGATTCCTTTGAATACTTTTCGCTATTCCTCATAGTTTCGAATTTGGCCATCCACGCCCAGATGAAATAATCATTCTGTATACATACCTATGGGACCAGCGAGCGGCGGGTTTGCGTTGTGTCCTCTTGTGCTCCTTAAATCAGGGTCGGTTCGGTTACCGGTTCAGTTGCCAGCATACACTAAGTAGCACTGCTAGTTCAGTTTCTAACGGAACAGTGCGAACAGTATATTCTCCACGAAACAACGAATGAAAGGCAGTATTATTGTGGAAAGTGTCCATAGAAAAACCACTTAATTTTTAAGTTCCTTCGCGTGATATTCGAGGGATCAAATGAATTTATTTTTTTTAAATAATTCGGCCCTATGAAAAATGTTATAATTATGTTCTAGTTTTGTTTGCCCGATTTCATAGATAACATAAAAATCTGTAATGATTGCATTGCATGCATATAATCTGTTGTACACTTTACCGTGGCTGTCATTTCATTGATGGTGGTGCCGTATGTCTTCGAGTTTTATTTTTATTTTCCTTGAAGTCATGTTAATTTAACCACTAATGAAAACATGTCACTCAGGGAAAATTTAAGTGAACTAGGCTGGTAATTATATTTTTGTAGAAGTCGTTGTTTTCATGGAGAATACCCGAATGTTCATAGTCAAACTAATATCTGATTTTTTCAGGCACCTAAGTGAAGAGGGTTTTGATATTGTTAGTGAAAATGGTCAAATAGAGGATATAGATATCCTTACGAAGAAGGCATTAGATGTGAGTGGTTAGCGCAGCTACATTTTATTATTTGTCAAGGTCTGGTGCTCAATTGGTTCTGGTTGTGTTAATGTTCATTTCTTATTGTTTTCCAGTATGATTTAAGAGATATAGGAGATGCAGCGCTTCCTGAAGACTTTACTAAAGAACCAACTAAGTTGGAGAAGCCTGTGATACTCCAAATACAGAAAATTAGAAATGTGTCAGCACCAAAGGCAAATGAGGAGTCTACCTCTGCTCCTCGAATGCTTAAGTTGACGTTACACGATGGTAAATCAACATGTACAGGCCTAGAAACAAGTCCTATCTCCAGTTTAAGTATTAACACTCCACCGGGTACAAAGGTGATGTTGAATAATGAAGGTCTCGAGGTCTGTCACGGTGTGGTGTGGTTGGTTCCTGACGTCATAACAGTGCTGGGTGGGAAAGTCACTCATATGATTGAAAAATGGGAACTAAATAGGAGTCTTGCTAAGCATACTAGAGGTGAGTTGTTTCTGCTAATTTCAGAATAATTCCCAAAAAAAAATGAGAAAGATTTAATTTGACTTATCACCACATAATACACAAATATTTATTTAAAATAATAATTTTTAATGTTATCAGTTAGTTTAGTATTGGTAAAAAATACTGTTTATAAAATACCTTAAATGTAGTTAGATGTAATGATATTTGTCTGCTTTATTATATCATGGTAACTGTTGTACTGTAATTTTTTTAAATATATTTCAATTGTTGAAAAAAATATCCCACATAAACATACAGAAAGTTGTATTTTATGGATACCCTTTCATATTTTAATATGGCCATCTGAATAGGATTGATTTCATCATTTCATTGGAATATTACTTGATTTATGAAGATTGATGCATTGATGTAGTGAATACAGTACATCAATGTATAATATAAACATAACATGATGCCTGTATTTGCCCAAGAGTTTGTGTTGGGCAATGCATGTATAGTCCAGCGTTTCTAAATTTGCCAAAGATGTAAGCAACAATAGCCACTCGAAATTGAATAAAATCGATTTACAAGAACATTTATTTTAAGTAATGTTTGTTTTCGTCTAGTTAGCTCGGAGATTTAGACAAAAGCACCTACCCTACCTGACCTAGGGTACAAATATAAAAATAATGAAAATACAAATTCAATAATTATTTGTTTAAAATAGATTTTGGGTCAAAAGTTACTGCAAACAAAACAACCACTCTTTACCACTTGCCAAATGTTTAAGTAGTGTCTGAAAACATTAACATTATTTTTTAGGGGGCCCTGGTGTGGATGGAGGTCCTCCCCCATGGATACCGTTTGGTCAGAGACTAGAAGCTCTAACACTGGACAAGCAGTTCAAGAGTTTAGAAGCTGCTAAGCAAGATAATGCGGAGTTCGAAGCTCAGAGAAAAGGTGCAATTGCTGAAGCACAGAAACTGTCCTCTGGTGTTAAAAAAGTAATATGTTTTTTTATGATTACTAGTAATTAGCTAAAAAAATAATAATATCTGATAACTTTACCTGCAGTGTAATGCTGGTTTTACCAATTACATAGTATGACCAGCAGCCTAATTGTGTAACATGTTGGCATTTGCTTTCATATTAACAATACAATGAAATACTTTGATGAATACATGATCTAGTTCTTGCAAGAGGTTTTGCAATGTTTTTGTGAATTGTTATTATGCTAAACTTAAGTAGTTTATTAGTATTGTTGAAGGGTTGCTGCAAACACTGAGTTATGCAATTATGGTATTGATTTAGGAGAGGTTCAAGTCTAACTATAACCCACATGCTATAGTTATTCTAATAATGTCAAGAGATTTCTTATCTTTTTTTTTTAGTCTAGTTTTGCTTAAGCTTTCCTGTATGTTTCCCAATCAAAAGTTCAGCTACTCAATATTATTATATCTAAATAATTCAGTTTGTAATATCTGTTTATATTTTGCATTTTAGGTGTTTGGTGGTGGCACAAAACCTCTTTTGGATGCAAATGTACAGAAGATAGTTGATGCTGGTTTCTCAGAAGAGCAAGCTGAAAATGCTCTCAAATATACTAAGAATAATGTTGATAGGGCTCTTAAGATTCTGCAGAAGAGAGACAACTCAGAGAGTAGAAGTAAAGAGAAACAGCAGAAAGAACCAGAACCACCCAAACGAAAGGGACGGAACAAGGAAATGAATGATGAGGACATACAAGTGAAACCATCTGGAAAAGTGTCCTTATTTGACTTCTTAGAAGATAAGCTGCCTAATGTACCTGATAAGGATAAGAACAACCGCCAGAATAGCTCCTCGCAAGAGGACAGGAATGATCGGAATAACTATAGGGAGAGGAATAGTGGCAGAAATAACCCTCGTAATCAAGGAAATAGATTTGATGGTGCCAATAGACAAAGATCTGACACTAGAGGACATTATTCTCATGATAATAATCATTCACATAGAGATGATAGAAAATATCAAACACAGAGTGAAAAGCCACCAAGGTTTCAGAGGAAGTTGGAAGAGAAAAACAAGCAACAACAGCAGTTCCAACATCAACAGCAGAACCAGAATCAGTTCCAAGCTAGCACCAATAACTTGAACATGCATTACAACAATTCATATCACACTCTGCCCCCGCCACCACAGAGCCACTTTAATGATAAGAATATGAGGACGGACAGGAATTATAACAATGAGAATAAAATGCAAATGCAGCAGCAGCAGCAGCAACAGCAGCAACAGCAACAGCAACAGCAACAGCAGCAGAATTACCGCAACGCTGCGAGCGCGATGGAGAGTTTAGTGGACGCTACGGCGAACTTGAACTTATTGGCGACTCAACGGGCTGTGGAGGAGCTACAACAGCCGCGGAACTACCCGCCGCTAGACCAGGTGTACGCCAAGCAAGCCTACCTCGCCGCGCAGGGCATGCCGGACATACCGCCCTTCAGGAGGGGCAGCGACCTGCAGAAGTACCAGGAGCAGTCGTACCAGCGGCGGCAGCAGCCGAACGGTTACGTGGAGCCGCGGCAGAGTAACTTGTACGGCAGTGTGGCCAGCTACATGGGGAATGCAGCGGCTGCAGCGGCTGCAGCGGCTAGCGGGTACGCTGGCAGGCAGTACGGGTACGGCGCGCGGCCCCAGGAGTACGCCAACGTGCGCGGGGCCCCCTTCCTCGCCAACTCGCTGCTGGGCTTTCAGAACGCGGCCGTGAACGAGCAGGCGCGCGCCATGCTGGGCGTCGCTGACATCAACTGGAAGGTTGGCGACCGCTGCCTCGCACTTTACTGGGAGGACAATAATGTAAGTTGGCATATAGCTGTACAAGGATTTTTTGTTGCGCGGCCAAAATCGGGACTAACCGCCATCTTGATTTTTCAATACATTTTGTAAATGTTTGAAACCAACAGCGCCTCTTTGTCAACGTCATTCGATCGCCAAGAGATCCTTTAAGCATTGACTTAGAGAATATAACAATATTTTCCGTTAGGGTTTCCGAACGGAAAATATAAGAATGTGTACGCTAAAGACAAGATTTTGTATTGATTCAGGGTCTCCGAATCTGAATTCCTGATTCGGAAACCGTATCAGGAAACCGGACGTATGCGGCCGGCCTTATGAACATAAAACGTTCGTAAAGGGTCCCCGAAACGATAAATTGCAATAAATTGCTATTGTAGTAATATTGTCAATCGCTTTAATTGCATTTGATAGACGATCAATTTGCGCTCCAATGTGAATCAATCATGTAAATATTGATATTCGTAATTGATTGTTTCGGGGACCCTTAAGACTTATCAGAGTTATATTCTCTAAGGTAAAGTGATGAAATAGAATTCTGAGCATGAAGTGGATTGTAAAAACTAACATGACAGGTTTTGGATAATTATATTTTCTTTACAAGCAACACTCATTACATTTAGTCATCAGTCTATTTCAATATATCACTTTATATCTCCTAAGTAAGTTTTCCTCAAAACCAAATCTTATAATTTCAGTTCTACGAGGCCGAGATCACGGGCATATCGGCTAACACTGTAGTTGTCAAGTTCTGTGCCTATGGTAATCACGAGGAGATACTCAAGACCAACTGCCTGCCCTTCCCTAACCAAGGTTCGTGAGTTTTAGCTAGTAGTAAGTATTTGAGATATTTAAAAAACTTTTTATAATTTTTTTGTTTAACTATAAGTATTTTTTTTAAAACTTATCTGAATTATAAAATATATGAATATGAATTTAAATCAAATAAGCATAAGCATAATCAGCCTATAATGTTCCCACCGCTGGGACACAGGCCTCTCTTCGAGAGGGAGTGGGCTGTAATCTACCACGCGGCCCAGTGCGGGTTGGTGGATGTTACATGTTTTCGAATATTTAGTTGTAGGACATATTTTTTTTTTTTTTTTAATCAAATAATCACCAATAATATTGATGATAATGTAATGTAAACTATTTAAGTGAAATTATGAAATAATTACGCTAAAACTGTTCTACCCATTTATGGAATATAAATAATAATAAATAAAAAAAGGCTTTGTTTAAGTTTTTATGTATTTAATTAGTAAGTATTTGAATTAAGACTAAGTAAATTTTTATATAAATTGTGATAGCATGAAGGCCGATTAAGTAATTTTCACGTGCCGCATCTGTCCACGCAGGCTCCCACCCCGACAGCGCGGCGTACCTGGCGCAGCGCGGCGTGTTCGCGGCGCGGCGGCCCTAGTGCTGCGCCGCGGTGCCGCCCGCCCGGCCCGCGCGCCCCGCCAGCTGACCGCACCGCGACACGCACTAAGCCCGAGTACCCACGCTCGATTTTTAACGCGCTCTGGATTCTCAATGCTCGACTCGACAACCGAGTGTTGAAAATCCAGTGCGTAATAAAATATCGGTCGTGCTACCTGGGCTGACACACAGCTGAACATGCAGCCCGATACAACCCGACACACCCGACACAGGCAGCTACATTAAACCCCCGTTCTAAAGTAGTACAACATTGTTTCAGCAACATGTTTCTGTGTGGAACTTAGCGCCAACAACGTGATAGTCTTGTATTCATGGGGAAACAAGTGGCGCAACGTTGTTTAGCAACTGTTCTACTTTTTTTTTTCGTTTCCCATAGAATACGTGGCTTTATTTGTACCCACATTGAGGAGTGTCTAATTAAAAACTAATAAAATATTTCCATGATAACTAATTACAAAAAAAAAAACTTTTTAGACTTTTATAATGTCCAGTACTTATATTGAAAAAAATAGTGTTGTTTTAAATGTGAATTTTTTGTATGAATTGAACAGTTTTGGTTTCAATTTGGAAAAAAAGTTTTTAAACGTGGATTTATTGGTTTTTGGTTAGTCAACTCCTCAATTTGATTCTCGGTACGGATTTGAAGTGAGCATTTTTGAAAGTTTGCAGTGTTTTTCGTTATCGAGTGATGTTGCATAGAACATTTTCTATGCAGTGCCACGATATTTGGTATACATAGACTGATGTCGCGTACGCATCTATACGTTATGAGGAAGATGTTGATAATGACGAGTGAACGAGAGTGTTTCAAAACTAACTCTGAACCATACAGTATTATCTTCCACATAAAATGTAAGTAGTCCATAATTAATGCATTATGTCATAACGCATAAATTATGGTCTGCGTACATTTTAGCATTATGCTACGGGAAATCAGTCTGCCTAATAATGCTTTTGCGCTGCGGTCGCGTCAATACTGCTCAAGGTATTCCGCTAAGTCCATGTTACCGATGCCACGAGTATCCGCGTCGCGTACTCTATCCGTGCGATGGATCCCAAGCCTCATACAAGACGAAGCGATTGCGAATAACTTCTTCCTAATTTTGAGGCCCAAATTACATTTATCAGTATCGATTTGCTATTGTATATTGAGAGATTGCACTTTTGCAAACGCTTTATTATCTCGTCACACCTTTTGCTAAAACTTTCTTCACGATTACCTGAGAAGACTGAAAATACAATAGATTTCACTGCTTACTGCAACATTTAGTTGCATATAGTACGTTTTGGTTCGTTTATTCTAGCTCACATTCAGTGCTAATAATTTAGTTTGACACGCGATATGCGTAGTAGTGTATTAAATCTTATAGCTGCGTGCGAATCGGTATTGATAAGAGTGGCTTGAGCCGAGCACGCTCTCGAGTGCCCGAGATGATTCGGTTGAATGTTCAGCTACATTTCTAGTTCGGGATGAGTGAATGAAGTTGAAATATACTTGCGATCGAAGCGTTTGGTAATAGCTCCACAGATAGTTCTAGCTTGCAGTCAACATTTTAAAATACCTCCTAATGATGTATGTAATAATAATAAGTACGTGTTAAAAGTTCATATTCAATTCCGTATGACACGCGGAAGTTTGTGAGTTTTCAACTTTCTTCACTTCATGTATAAAGGGAAATGAAAGGGCTCACGCGCCGCTGCGTAGCTTCTTACTTGATACTTGTAATGTTTGTGTACAAAGGATTTGAACATGCGTTTGGATATTGATAGAAAATTTTTGAAATTACTTGCATTTATTTGGTTGTTTTCTATTGAAATATATATTTTTGTTTGATTCGATTTGAAGAAAGTGCAGATTTTTTATATTAACACGTTCTATAAGACGTAAAAGTACATAATACACTAAAATCACTAGACTAATGTTTTGGCACAATTCTTCAACAACGAATATGCAAAAAGCAGTGTTTTTATGTCTATAAACTAAGGAAAATAGCGTTATTAGAAAAGTTATAGACCGAAATTATACTCATAAAAATAGGTAGGTTACATAATGCGTGGTGACGTCAGAACACTTGTGCCTACACAGACGTGAATCATTTTGTATCAATCCATTACAACAGTTTTTGTTGTCAGTTGAATAGCATAATACATTTTTGGACTACAAGAGGCAAAATTCATAATGGATGTTATCCTGTCTCTTCTACGTTTTTCTTTGTTCTTAGTCTGTAGGGATCGGAAAAAAACGACAAAAAATAAAATATTATTTATCGCTATTAGGCCATGTTTGAAATTAAATATTATTTATTGTGTTAAAGTTTTTCTACATGCAAGATGTATATTTTAACTTGAAGGATTTTATTGATCGAGGAGTTTTTATATGTCGTTCTGGGCTCAAAACAGAACCCTGCGGAAACCTTAGTAGAGCTTCTGAACATTGAACGGCTTTTTGGATTCATAGGTTAAAATCTGGGAGCCCGATTAACGTTCCTTCCTATTGTTTTTGGTTCAGAATTCAGTCTTCATTTGACTTTGCTTTGACTAAAATATACAGCTTATATGGTTTTATCTTTGTCAATTAATTTATAAGAGAAGCTACGCAGGTCGTGTTGTGTATTTAGGTCTAATTAAAGCGTTCTTAATGTTTAAATATAGGTAATATAATGTTAAAAAAGATGTAACTCTCATGCGTTAATTTATTGTCAATCCGTATGTAATCAACAGCAGTAGCGAGTTGCTTGTAAAGTGTATTTCGTTGTATTTTTAGCGCAAAATATGTAATATATGACTATAATTTCAGTTAAAATATAATTTGAAATGTATTTGTTTTATTTTATATCTGTGTCTAAATAGTTATAAATAATTGTACCTATGAAATCACCTACCGTTTACTGCTTCATGTTTTAATTAAGTTTATAACAAATGAGATGTATCTATAATATCGTTCATTTATTATACGCGATCACTAATAATTCGCACTTGCTACATGTTTTTTTTTTCTACTGAAAGACTAGTGATGGCTATAATATCAGAGCCAGTAGCAGGTGAGAATATATTATGGCATTAAATAGGACCTACATGCTGAGAGAAGTATTCACATTACTAAACTATCCACATCTATTCGATATCATGTTATATTTCACAAGTTCAAAGCACTGGGTTGTCTATTTATTGCATAGTTTCACTTTGTTATGAGCTGCGCGCGATCGGGACAGATTACTTGAGACTTTTAGGTATGCCTTAGGTTTTGTTTAGAGTTATTCAAAGATTTGTATAAGACGGGTATTTTTGGTCATATTATATAGTTTTAATAAGTGTAGATAAAGATCATCTAAATACTCGCTGAAGAAGTTATAACAATATAAAGATTTATCCACATTGAAGCATTGATAGCTATGTGGTCTGCCTAAATATGTAACCTTTACGAACGGCCTTATGTTCCTATCTTTTTAGATGTTTATAACTTTAACAATTAAGTAGAATTTAAACAATTTGGAACCAGTTCATTGGATCTTTGCTTGATCGCGCGCAGGTCATAGATTTTCTTGAGTTTTTAAATCTAAAACTTTTTTTACTAAACTGATGGCAATATTAGAGAATGATTTCAAGTGAACCAAAGCTCAATGACATCTTAGTTGGTAGTAGACGCAGTAATGCTCATATTGATGTAAAACCGCGTTGATTACATTTGTACCACCAGTTTATAATTATGTTGAGTTGAGGTGAACGTTTATTAACAAAACGCTAATAAAAGAAACTGTGACAAACTGTTGTTTTATTTAATCAGCCTAGCTCAATGTTGTTTGCTGCAATTATCAATCAATCAATTATTAGTTTTATTACAACAGTGTACAGATGTTACAATTGTTATTTATTTATTTAATACTTCAAGCACATAAATGTACAGAGGCGGACTTAGGCATTTTCTACCAGTCAACCTTTGGGTTATACAGAGACAAAAAGGTCAAAAATCATGAAAGTTGAGGAATAAATAATTGTTATATTAAGTATAGTTTCTCTATGTTTTGACATTTGGCGTGCAAATTATATACATGGGAGGCTTTTGCCAATTAAGTAAATTAATTTAAGTATATTAATTCAATAGTATCAAAGCAAATTTTTTCAATGTAATTTATTAAAATGCAACAAGTGCCTAATAATAATATTTAACGATATGCGATAAACTCAAAATCTAAACAAATATCTAATTGGCTTTACGCAGTCATAAGCTGGCAAACAAATATCTGGGAATCGAGCCTCGGAACCTATTACCCTGAACCTGACGTTCAACAGCTACTAGATACTGGGTCATTTGGGCAGCTGATACTATATGGTTTGCTTGAGATCAATGAATTTGTAGAAGAAATCACAAAAACTAAGCACCTTTTAGTCCATCCAATAAATCACCCATAAGGGGTTGTAGAGTGCGTGAGCAAGGCCCTAAGCAATTACTTCAGAAAATTGTTCAGAGTGCTTAGAGAGTTAACATACTAAAAGTCCTGACATCTAGGGGGTGAGGCGGAGTGGGGGGAGGGAGTTAAAGTTCCCATTTTTCAGTTTTTCGCTAATATCTTTAAAACGGTATGTTTTAGAGAAAAGAAGTTTTCTGGGCAATGAAAGCTTATAAAATTTCCTACAACTGTAGTCTTATACACTCTTTCGGATTACTACCCATTTTTACATATACATTCTAAAATAGTGAAAATTTTCGAAAAAACTACTTTTATGAATCTCTACCTGTTGCCTGCTACTTTGTTTGCGTTATTTCGGGATAAAAGTAGCCTAAAAATCCAAATCTTTAATCATAACGAATTTCATCCAAATCGGTTCAGCAGTTGAGTAATCAAAACTTGTATCTTTGATACATATTATCTTTTATCTTTTAATTCGTTTAGGCTGTGAGGGTCCTGACAATGGTTCTTTTTCCAAGGCTCCCTCATCCTCAGTAGATGGTACTTGCTGAAGAGGCTCTACGTCGTCTTCATCATCGTCAACGTCAACAGACACGCCACTTCCAGCCATGAAGTAACCTATGCCGCCCAAAAAGGACATCAGCAAATGAAACCCTCCGAGGCGCACTACACAGTTCGATATCTTAGAGTCAAGAGGTGCAGCAGCGACTATTTCCCGCGCTTTCCAGTACAGTGGCTGGTCAAAGGTTATTATTACTTTTAGGTGGTTGCTTTGGTCATCCTTGTCAGTTACTTGGGTCAACTCGCAGGCATAGTGTAAAGCCGTATAGATGGTGTCATAGTTCGAAGGTGGCGCATTGATGATTGGAAGGGTAATCACGCTAGTTTTTTCACTGTAATCCCCTGTTGTTATGGTCGTCATGTACCCTTTCCATTCTGGCAGGGACATATCCTGGTGTTTGGCAACGAACCAAAGGACAGGAAATATGGAATGAAAAGTGACGACCCGCTTCTGCTCCATTACCACTGGTAGAAAACGAGAGCTCAAACTGTTACCGCCTTCACCGCTTGGAGGTACTCCCAGCTTATGTTATCAATAAAATACCTAATTTATATACTATTAGCTCATATTTAACATTCGGTAATGCTTGTCACATCACACTAAATGAACTCCATTTTCACTTTCTTCGGAGCACGATACTCGAACACTGGTGAAAATTTGGAAAAAGTGTATAAGACAAGTGTAGATAAAAGTTTTGATATCCCAACGGCTGTACAGATTTGGATAAAATTTAGTAAATTGATATAGTAGGAGTTGATTTAAGATATAAGATACTTTTTATCCCCAAATAACGTGAAGGAAGTAGTATACAAAAGGTAGTGTTCAATTTAAGTAGTTTTTTTTCAATTTTCACTTTTCCGGAATGTGTAGTTCGAAAATAGGTAGGAATGTGAAAAAGTGTATAAGATAAAAGTTGTACATAATTTTATAAGCTTTCATTGCGTAGAAGACTTCTCATCTCCATGACGCACCGTTTAAAAGATATTAGCGAAAAACTGAGAAATGGGAACTTTAACCCCCTCCCCCCACTCCGCCTCACCCCCTAGATGTCAGGACTTTTAGTATGTTAACTCTCTAAGCACCCTGAACAATTTTCTGAAGTAATTGCTTAGGGCCTTGCTCACGCACTCTACAATCTCTTTGTTGGATGGACTATTTCTACGTCTAGATCTCAATGCAAAAAAGTAATGTTATGCATATCCCTCATGCATAATGAATAGCATCGTTCGTTATAAAAGTGAACTCAAAAAGTTCGTTTATTTCAAACGTCTTCCGCTGAGTGACGTCAACTTGTTTGGTGGTTTTATTTTGTAAATATAGAGTAATGTAGTCGTAATCTTTTCTCTCCGATCTTTCATTGTAAATTATCGCTGCGTTACACGCTATTTACCTGACCTAGTTGCGAACACATAAACACGTTCGTAGGACCCTTCGAAGGCTGTCCCATTCTTCCTACAGCCTACAGCTTGGTTGGTGGGGCGTCGCCCGCGTGCTTGACTCGACAAACCAGTTGAGTCTGTACTACCGGCCACGACGCACTTGTAGTCTTCAATAACAAACAACTCGTCAATGAACTGTTCAAATTAACGTAGTAACTGTAGTGAGAAGTAAGAGTGATGTTAAAGTGAAACTGTTTCGGCTAACGGTTCTATACAAGACGATATTGGATTTCGTGACAAAATGTAAGTAAACGCCACGACGCGACCGACGCAAAACTTATGTTGATGTTGACATCAATCGGGAATTTTCAAACTTTAAACTACTGTTAGCACGTTTCGGTCGTCTCCTATGTTATTGTTTTACGTGCTCGTTTAAATGAAGCGTCATACAATGCTACTTTCACTTATAAACATCGTTAAGAGAATGGATTAGATGGACCTTGTGTTAGCCGGGGCAGCCGGGGTATCACCTTGAGTGTTTGCGTCCGCGCAAGTCGCGTAGCTCCTCTCTGCAAGTGGTCGTAATACTTCATGCACACATGACATACATAGCATTACATTATGACAAGTAATGACATACATAACATACCTACACTGTAGTCAATAACATTGCACAGTAGCTAAGCAGACTTAGTTATGTACCCAGATAATTATTTAGGTACTTAGATCCTTATTTCATTGCTAGTAGGTAGATAAGCGACCTATTATTTTTTGTAAGCAAAAAAAATCGGCCAAGAGCAAGTCGGACTCGCAAACGAAGGGTTCCGTAACACAAGGAAAAAAAACGGCAAAAAAATCACGTCTGCTGTATGGGAGCCCCCTTAAATATTTATTTTATTCTGTTTTTAGTATTTGTTGTTATAGCGGCAACAGAAATACATCATCTGTTAAAATTTCAACTGTCTAGCTATCACGGTTCATGAGATACAGCCTGGTGACAAACAGACAGACGGACAGTGGTGTCTTAGTAATAGGGTTCCGTTTTTACCCTTTGGGTACGGAATGCTAAAAAGAATGTAAACGCCTATTAGCGTGATGTTTCTGATAGGTCAGCAGGAACATATCCGAAATAGTCTAAGTAATAAATATTTTCTTTTTTTTTTCTGTTATTGCACCTACTGTGTATTGTCTCTGCATCACCCTAAGGTAGACTGGTAGAAAATGCCCAAGGCATTAAGTCCGCCTTTGTACAGTTTTTTACTTGTGCATAGAGTTTTAATAAATAAATAAATAAATAGTCCTCTGGCTTCCGGATTCAACCTTTCTAGGTGCCTCTACTTTTTTTGATTCAATGAAGGATTCAATGGAGTCTGAAAATGGCGTTCGAACTACCAAAACCCTAAAACTGGGTAGCTACGTAGGTAGGCCCTTAAGTAGCTACCTGTTCTTGAATTTTGGACCTACCTTTTATTTCAATTAGTTTCGGTTTTCACAAAACAACATGAAAAGAAAATAGAACAACATTGGGTTACCTACCGTACGCACATAGGTAAGTAGGTATTTGTCTTAAGCCATACACGTAGGACTATTAAATAAGATGGTACGTACTTGTGGGTACAAGGAAAACAATCCATAGCAAATAAAATCAAATGTCATTCCAAGCCTAACAATAATCACATATTCCAGTAACATGATCAGTATTAAAAATCGTTTTAAAATACATTTTAAGTTGCGAAGAAAAACGAAGTCAACTTATTGGAGGTAAGAACTGTGCTATTTATTTATCTGTTGTACCGTGGCTTACTGGATCACCTAGCTGTGTACAATGTCGACCACATCCTATTGACATGAGCAATGATATAAAACACGATTAATTATAATTCTCTCGTGGCAGGTAGGTACTCAGGCTTAATTAATTAGATTCAAGTTTTTATATCAAGCTTAGATTTATTACAAGGATGTAATTAGATTCTTTGCAATATCTGATCCTTATGATAATACCTTTGTCATTTTGATGTGTGTAGATTAGGCTATGAATTGTTAATTAATCCTAATTTGTAGTTTGTAGTAAAGGTGTACGTAGGTGAGTATTGTTACCTACTATAGGTACATTAATGTCTTTAGTCAGATCTCATAATTGGTACGTGGGACTATGAAGGTCTAGCTCATGGTGTACACGTACAGTGTAGGTACTGTACCTGCCCACTGTTACATCAATAGATCCGGAATGGACTCCTGTCTCAAATAGGTACGTGTCTCTGTCAGCGTCGGCATTAAACCCCAAGATTAGCCACTATATTCATGTAAAAACAGCAGCATCGCTTGCATTGCATCGAACGCTTTATGACTCAAAGTAATAATAATAATAAGTTTTTTTACCAAAAAGTAAAAATACAATGTGACGGATTCGGTCAGCCACAAACTAAGCATCGCTTGATATCTTGTGGCTCGGGAGTAGAATTTTACAATGTTAATGATTACATTAGGTACAGTTTGAGAATGTTAGATAGTTACTTCGATCAATAATTAGTGACATAAAACATCGTGCGATTCTGATTACAAAATAAAATAGTATTTTTTTAAACCTAAGGCTTGTACAAGCCTTAGGTTTAAAAAAATACTATTTTATTTACCTATTTTATTTATTTTATTTACCTAAGGCTTGTACAAGCCTTAGGTTTAAAAAAATACTATTTTATTTTGTAATCAGAATCGCACGATGTTTTATGTCACTAATTATTGATCGAAGTAACTATCTAACATTCTCAAACTGTACCTAATGTAATCATTAACATTGTAAAATTCTACTCCCGAGCCACAAGATATCAAGCGATGCTTAGTTTGTGGCTGACCGAATCCGTCACATTGTATTTTTACTTTGTACTATGGTGTGGGGGTGTGTCGGGGTGTGTTAGAGTGTGTGTGTGTGTGTGTGAGAGGGTGTGGGGGTGTGTTTACAGGTGCTATAGCAAAGCTTCGGTGGCTTCCATAGAAATGTATCTTCCATATATCTATGGTGGCTTCTTATGATCATTTTAAAAGAGCTGAAGTTAGGATTTTCTTACAGGTGGTGGTTGAGCAGTCTTTTAGGTCGCAGATTTTGCTAACTTTATTGTAAGTGTTGGGATGGGAAGCATGGGTACAGCGTCTAGCTAGTTCGGATTTGGCATTTGGTATGGGTACTCCGAAGACACGCTTGTTTTAAATTATGTCATTGTTATGTGCCTGTAATCAGGCCGATTTTTTCTTGTGGCATGATATTTTTAAAGTGTTGCTTGAACTCATAAAGGTCAAAAGGTGGGATCAGTCGTGCAGACTTCTGACCGGCGAATTTTGTAATTGGCAATATTATTCTCGCATCTAGCTCGTGATTTTGACACGATTAGGCCACGATCTCAGGATATAAATTCTATAGAAGCTTTCTTTTTTCTTTGCCTTTTTTTTTCACAAGTCGTTGTGAGGACCACATATGCACTGTCACTCTCATTTGTAGGAGATGCCAAAGCGTACAATAAGTACCTACTGTGCTATGCACGTGAATGGCTTACAAACAACTGGATATATTGTAATCAACTTTCACTGTTTAATACTCAAGGTTGTCGTTAATATGTATGTATGTGCTCATGATACTCTATATGCACCTGTGACTGGACGTTAATCTAACCATCTACAAAGACCAAAAATTATACAAAACTAGAATTGCAAAGCGAAAGTTGCAATGCCCGTGCCCTGCAGGCGTAACTGCCGAAATTCATGTGAAACCTTCACGTGCCTATAATACACACAACAACTTCTAAGCCGCATGCATTTCTGGTGTCACTTTTGTTTTTATGCTCCAGAAGACGAAATTTCTCATAATAAGCTAAAATTCTAATTTGAGAATAAACAAGCACCAGAAACGTGGGAGTCGTAACAGATAACAAAAACTATAAACACCGCAGATTGGTTCCATCTGTCGTTATAGTTCAGTCAACACTCCACCTGCACGCATGGTTGAGAAAGTTAATAAGATGTGCATCAACGCCAACGCACCCCTCTCGTAAGACCCAAGTCTGGGTTAAAAAAGTATGGGTATATTTTGGAAGGCGCGTCTTTTAGTTCAGTGACAGTTAATATAGCGAAGTGGCGAAAAAAAAAAGACAGAAAGAATACTAAGCGAAAAAAAAAAAAGAAACGGCGGTGCGGGAGATGTGACGCGGGGGTCGAGGAACAAGGAATATTACGCGGACGAAGTCGCGGGCATAAGCTAGTTTATAGATAAATAATTTCAGATATAAATTATTTTTTTTCTTATTAATGTGTCCACAGATTCGCCATGGGAATGGGAGGAGCAATGGACAGTTGCGGGAGATGTATGAAGTTCTCATTAATATGCATCAATGTAGTCACCTTCGTAAGTATTCACTACTTTATATACCTCTCATCTACCTCTCATATAAGGCATTAGAATCTTTACAATTTCCGTCAAGCAATCGCGTCTATGAGTGGTACAAATATGTAAAAGGATGTGAAATATATGTGAATAGATCTTTAAGTAAAGAGCTTTAAGAGGCATTTACGTTTAAATGGGCAACCTTAGATGTTATCTTACCTACTCCTTTTAACTTCAAACCTCATGGAACATCCTGGCGATTAAATGAAGCAATATTTCAAGACGAACGCATTAAGACAACAACATGAAGCAATTTAGATCGTATCTAAACATTAGACGGACGTCCACCTGCATTAATCAGTTGAAAAAATGGTCGAATTCACGATAAAAAACTCTTGTGTCTATTTTATTGATGGGGTATACTATACAGGTGTGCACGAATTACGAAGTTATGTTTTGTGAGGCAACAATATTAATGCAAGTGCGTAGGTTCTGGCATCAATTGCATCTAAAAACCTGTACCTAGTGTACCTACCTAATAAGAAAATATTAGGATGACCATGTAGTCAATCCATCCATTAGATGCAGGTATCCATGCATCCGTTGCGTGTCGTCAATGCCAAATGTGAGTGCATTGAGTGACCTTAGTAGTCTTTAATGTCTGGTGCCACTTATAGGTATCAATCAAATACAACCGGTATATTTACTGCTCATCACACAGATTTAATGATCGGACCTTAAAATTCGATAAATATAGATTTATCCATGCATGAACGTCGAGGATTGAACTTGAAAAGTAGCGTTTTGTAATAAGTATATTTTAGGCCCTCTTGTGTTGAGTCCGTGGTCTAGACTCTAGATTGTCCACATATTTTTCTTTTAGACCATTCAGAGGTCAACTAAGATTTTTCACTTTATTATTTACTAGCTTCTGCCCGCGACTTCGTCTGCGTGAAATTCGTACTTTCCTCTAAAAATTTCGAAAATGTATGTAGGTATGGTCTTTATCATTTATTTAGATAAATAAGTATTCGGGCCAATTTTTAAGTTTATAGATCAAAGGAATCAGATTTTTCAAATAAACTGTATCCCGCGTTTGGGGCGCTGTGGGGGTGCCACAGGGGTGAAATTTTGAAAAATCGTTCGTGATGTGTTCATAACTTGACTCAAAGACCCATACTCATTTTCGAGTTAATGGAAGCAAGCAGTAATATATCCACCCCTTAAACTTTATTACTTACCCTTTTCCACCTTGGTAGGAATCGATTTTTGAAAAACCCTAAAACACATACTTGTTTTACTTTTTGTTTTAGTGGTACCGGGTTTCGTGTTAATCCGACAGCAGGTTACATTATATTTTTCTAACCTATCAATTTTGTCACCCCCTAAATCCTCTGTAAGGGGTTTTTTTTAACTAATAGTTACTGACCCAAATATTGCCAAGTTTCATGTTTATTAACCAAATAAATAAGATTTTTCATATAAACTGTATCCCCGCTTTTCAACCCCACAGGGGTGGAATTCCGTAAAATCGTTTGGGATGTGTTCATTACTTGACTCAAAGATTATTTACACCAATTTTCGAGTTAATCAAACCACGCAGTAAAATCCTCCCCTGTAAAATTAACTACCCCTTTTCACCCCGTTAAGGGTAGATTTTCGAAAAACCCTGATACACGTTATTCTTTATTTATGGTCTTAAGTATAAATACCGAGTTTCGACGTAATCGGACCACGCGTTAAAATTCTTCCATACAAATTTTCCAACACCCAATCCTCCTTTAGGGGGTAGTTTATGAAAACAAAAAATGCCAAACTTCATAATTTACTTACATAAATATTCGTGTCAAGTTTCAATGTTATTGACTCAAGGAATAAGATTTTTCATGCAAACAAAATCCTCCCTTTCCACCCCCTTAAAGGTTGAATTTCCATAAACCCCTTCTTACTGGATACCTACTCTTCACAAAGAACACACCCTCCAAAATTCATGTCCCTAGGACCAGCGGTTTAGGCTGTGCGTTGATATCTCAGTCAGGTCGTTCATCCCCCTTTGGGGGTGAAATTATCAAAAACGCTGAGACACGTATAAATTAATTTTCAATCGTCAGCCTAAACACGAAATTTGAAGATCCTAACTTTTAAACTGAGGGACTTTCATACACAACTTCATCCCCCTTTTTAACCCTTTGGGGGTGGAATTATCAAAAACGCTGAGACACTTAAAAATTAATTTTCAATCGTCAGCCTAAATACAAAATTTGAAGATCCTAACTTTAAAACTGACGGACTTTCATACAAACTTTCATCCCCTATTTAACTCCCTTAGGGGTTGAATTTCGAAAAATCCTTTCTTATTCCTTGTCTAAAATATAAAGGGAACCATTGTGTAAAATTTCAGCTTTATAGGTCTAAGGGTTT
This sequence comes from Amphipoea lucens, assembly GCA_947508005.1. Taxonomy (NCBI): domain Eukaryota; kingdom Metazoa; phylum Arthropoda; class Insecta; order Lepidoptera; family Noctuidae; genus Amphipoea; species Amphipoea lucens. Next base: position 6,249,969 of record OX382362.1, on the reverse strand, counting down.
GGGCTGGGCGTTGATGAGTCAGTCAGTCAGTCAGTCAGGCTTTTTGTTTTTATTTATATAATAATAATAATAGAAGATAGATTGAATGCAACCTCTTTAGTTCGAATATTTGCGATAAGTGACAATCACTGGCCATCCGTCTACAAAATAATGTTTAGATGCCATTAAGATTTTCTTTTTCTGTTGTTTTTTTTCGTCGGTGCTCCATGGACTATGGGGAAAATGACATGTTTCCATCGTCCAAATACCAACTGGACTATGGAGCACAATGGACGTAAACCAAAACTATGCTCCATTATAACCCTGAGTTCACACCAGTTTTCTATATACTTTCGGTTCAAAGAAGCTTTTGTTATATTATATTTTTTGGTTCACATCAAACTGAATTCAAAAATATTATAAATAAATAAATACAATATAGCTAATTATAGAGCGGTGGCAAGCTCCAGCGAAAGAGTCAAAATGGTCTCCGACACACGACATCCTTTCCACGACAACACCCTTGTGCCACAAAGGCTGAAAAGCCGAAACAGTTTCTTAAAGTGTGTCGTCCCACTCACTGGCGAACCACCACAAGAAAGACTGAAGCTGTGGCGAGACAGTGCTTCCTTACCCAAACCGTTCGTTCCACTCGCTGAGGACCTCCCACCTGGACATGAGTTACCTTGGATAACCTGGAAGTCTTTAAACAGACTCCGGACCCAGGTTGGCCGAAGCAAGGAAAACCTGTTCGGGTGAAGATTTATATACGACTCCGCCTTGGAGTATAAATGTGGTGCTGTTCCACAAACGATGGGACACTTAATATCGTGCCCTGCGTGTCCTGTCAGCTGCACATTACAGGAATTGATGGACGCTAGTAATGGCGCCAAACAAGTGGCCGAATTCTGGGCCGAGTACATTTAGATTGCTATCGACACGCTAAGAAGAAGAAGATAATAGAATCTTCAATGAAAATATAGGAAGGTATGTAAACTTTTTGAAATGGCACGGCCACTTCACAGAAAACTTTAAATAATAATAATTCTAATATTAAACCCATCGCCGTATCTCTACGTTGACGTCGTGGTGGGGCTAGCGCGCTCCGAACTCTAGGCCTGTGCCGGAAGAGTTTACTTTGGCGAAACAGGTCTAGGGTGAGGAGCCAGACCAAAAGAGATATAGAAACCCGCAGGGCAGCAGGTGGCGAGCTGTTGGGCAGTAGCGACCCCACGGACCCTATCTCCCGGGAGAAGTCTTGTTTCTCACCCCTGGCTTGCCTTTATTGGCCGGCTTGAGTGGAGATTCGCAAGAGCAAACGTGCTCGGAGGAAGGAAGTATTTCAGTAAGATGCTGGTAGGGATCTTGACCGTACTTCCGGGATTGTCCTGATAGCCGTGGAATACCTTTCCACTCCTCATAAGCACTTCAGGACATGTTGCCCCCTTGTCGCTACGTCACTATGTGCTAGCGACCGTTTCCGGGGGCTCATTATTGAGCGTGCAAGTCACCCCCTGCTATTTTATCCGTGTATATATAAAACATTGATTAGGCAGGGGTCATAGTTCTTCCATAGTTCTTGGTACCCAGTCCACTTTAGCCACCCAAACCCATAGCCCAACTTATTTTTCCATATCCTGCAATAGTCCTACACCAACCGGGGGTTGTCCTTGGGTGCACCTGCATAGTGCATACAGGGATAATCTTCGGTTGGTGCCACATTTCATTAAAATTTCCTAAGGGGCCTCTGCGGGTTGGCTTCGGCTCCTCGTACGCCTTCTAAAGAACCGGGACCCCATGGTCCCGAGATACGTAAAATTCTAATATTTAAAAATATAATTTTCACTTCTCATGCTCTAAAAGTTCGTCTTTATGTTGTGCTTAGGCGACATAAAATCGCTTTTTATGTTCTAGTGCATAAAGTAAATTTTTTTTCTGAGACTAAGGTAAAAACTTCGCAGATTAAAGTCGTGATTTATTTCATTTTCTTTAATTTATACCACTTCCGTGTTTTCTATCGTTAATTTAATAAAATCAGGTAAAATAGTTGTCGTTTATTATTTAAAAACGCAAAGAAACGTTTTTATGACTTGGCAGTATGAAGTACCTACCCAAGACGAATGACAAATGTTGAAATTAAAAAAAAAAACTTTTAAAAAGTTTCGTGGCGGTGTTATCTGTGGTGGCGGGAATTAGCTATGCTTTGCAACATTTTTGATTAATTATGTACTGTATACTTTATGCCTGTTTCATTTTCTCGCAATCGAAGTGAAAAGCAGGGTGTATAACTCAGGCATAAACGAGCCATTTTACCCCTCGACTTAACTATCCACCCTCGCCTGCGGCTCGCGTGGATATAAACGTCTCGGGGTAAAATAGCTTCTTTTATGCCTTAGTTGTACAATCTACTATTACATGTATATGTATAGTGAAATAAAGGATAATAATTCAATAAACTATTATTAAGCGGTTACAAAAATTGTTTATGATATATTTTTTTAAATAGTATGGACAAGGCTTTACGATACTATTAAACTGGACAGTGGAACATTTCTCAATTCTCCATAGTCCAGTTGGTATTTGGACGATGGAAACATGTCATTTTCCCCATAGTCCAATTGGTCAAATTCCAATTGGTCCATGGAGCACCGACGTTTTTTTTTCATGGAAAATGGCTTTTGTCATTTTATTTTCACCAGAGTTGGCCAGCCTTATTCATTAGGTAATCGATAGCAACCTCTATTATAGTAAAACATATTGTAAAATGGACGGAATATTTGCTGCTCTCTTTCGAAGTGGCTCAGATAAAAATAATATTTGTATTCAGCTTTTTTTTGCCTTTACTTTTGATGTACCTAAACAGTGCAGAGGTTTAAAGGGTTGCAGGAGATATTAATTCAATTCTACTATCCCTATTTAAAATCCTAAACCATGAGAAATCATAACTGAGGATAAAACTAACACATGCAATTTCTGCATTCCAGATTGGCGGTGCGATCGCGCTAGCCATTGGCCTGTGGGTATGGATGTCCCGTTCCTTCTCCAGCACGCTGATGAGCAACAACATGTTCATAGCGTCGGTGGGCGTGGTGGTGGCCATGGGAGCTGCGCTGATGCTGCTGTCGCTGCTCGGGTGCTGCGGCGCCGCTAAGGAGGTCAAATGTATGCTGCTTACGGTGCGTTTGTAATAAGACGGTCCCCCACATGTGAATAACACTTGAATTACGAAAGCGAGCTTTATTGCTGCAAAATAAAGAAACTCTCAGGGTCAACCCAGGGCATGGAGACGCCTCTGCGGTTGCTGCTATAGACGGATTTGTCAACACTTTCCATACAAACTACGTGTAAGAGTACACTTCACCGGTTACTTAGAGAAATTGAAGGCCCGTGACAATTCTGCCCATGCATCTGACAGCTGAATTCGTGCTCAGCGCTAATTGTTCGGGCACGAATATTATTATTAAGTACTGGCGTCTCCTGTCGCTGCCGGCACGGGCAGTGAGTCCGCGCTCTTAGGGGTCAAACGATTATTTAACGTGTGGTTGACTATACCTACTTAGTTTAGAGTATTATAACTGTATGGAAAAAGGGCACACGCTGCTAGGATGTTCATTTGAAATTTGGCCTGCTAATATGCTGGTGTCTATTTCAATGTTAATTCTTCAAGCTTAATTTATTACGTAAGACAACTTTGATCACTTTCTGACCCCCCCCCCTACCGCTATGTAAGAAGAAATAACACTTGGATGAACCCCCTCCTTCCCTTTCAATCTTACGTAAGATCTACCAAAATAGCAAAGAAAAAGTAGCTAGTAGGTAGTATAATTTTTTGCTTATTTTTGTGATCTTACGTAAGAACAATCGAGACACCTCCCACCGCCACGTAAGGAAAAATAAAACTTGTTGTACCCCCTCCCCCCTCAAATCGTCTTACGCAATAAATGATCAGCCCCCAATCAGATAAACCGGATAAAAATAGCAGGAAAAAAAATCTGAATCGCCTCGTCAGTAGCGACGAGCATAAATAGAAATGAGATTACACACAAATCATAGTCTAGTTAAATATTTACCAAACAGGAAAACCTAATACCTACTTAAGTCAAAATTATCTAAATTGTTTGATATTTTTTTTTATTTGTTCCTGTGTTCGTCCAATCTATTAATCGCCCAAACACCCCAAACACAAAAAATCCCATAAACAAAGTTATTCGTCTAATCATCATTTTATACCATTCCAGTACTACATCCTGGTATTCATAATCTTCGTGGTGATGCTGGTAGGCGGGATCCTCCAGTTCGTCTTCAGAGAGAAGGTCATCACGACCTTAGACCGGGAGCTGTATGCCGCCATACCTTACTACGGGGTCAGGCATGAGTATACCAAGTCCTGGGATGACACTCAGACGTACCTGAAGTGTTGCGGCGTCAAAGGGTATAAGGATTGGAATGATAACGTGCCTGAAAGCTGCTGTCGGGAAGTGTATCCGGGGAAGGTAAGGGTTTTTGAATATTTTTTACTCTTGCAACATCAAAAACTTTGCTGAAACAAAGCAGTGCATTTTTTGTCTCGTAAATATGAGGTTTTGCTTTCTAAATGCAACCTCTTTTGATCTTATTTTGCCGATGCCATGCAATGACTGGCCATATGCCATCAAAATAATTTTAGATGCCATTAAGTTTGTATTTTTTTTTTATAAAAAAATAATGGTAAATGGCTATTGTCATTTTCTTTTTACCAAAGGAGGCCAGTATTTTCATAATCGGACTAATCTCCTTTGTAAAACAGTTTCATAAAAGGGGGTTCAAAGGTTAATTTAACAATACAAGTTTCATGTTATTTTTAATTGTTGAAGATTTATAAGAGGGTAAGAATTTCAGGAGCGATTTAATTATCCATAACCTTCGTTAAATAACGCAACACTGACGTTTACATACTGAATGTTTCAGAGGATGGATTGCAAGGGGTCTCCAAATCCTACCACGATGTACGTGGAAGGATGCCTCACTAAGGTGATAGACTTCCTACGAGAAGACGCCGTGTATGTCGGCACAGCGGCCGTTATCATAGCTCTGATAATGGTGAGTATCGCAGATAGTATGCAAGTAGGATAGATAGAATAAAAAAACCGGCCAAGAGCGTGTCGGGCCACGCTCAGTGTAGGGTTCCGTAGTTTCCCGTCCGTCACAATAAGTGTTCCCACGTACAATTCGATAATACCCGACCCAATGTAATAACTTAATAAGTACCTACATCGCCATCTCTCGGGGAATTGGGTTACTAATTAATACATAGACGTGCCAGAAGTTTTCGGTGGTAATTTTGGATTGCGAGAACCGATTTTAATAATTCTTTTTTTGTTTGAAAAAAGATACGTTCAGGATAATAAAATATGTAAACGAAGTTAAAAAAAATGCTTGCATATACGATTATACTACGAACTTAGTCCAGAAATGATTTTGTACAACTTTTTGTCTTTTTTGTACAAAAACTGTTGTTTCTATCAAGTTCAAAATAATTTTCCTAGAAAGTCCTTATAAAGTTCTGCTTTTCAGATTTTTTTCATATTTTCTAAACTTATGGTTCAAAAGTTAGAGGGGACACACACATTGTTTTTTACTTTTGGAGCGATTATTTCCGAAATTATTGACATTATCAAAAAATGATTTTAGTAAACCCCTATTCATTTTTAAATACCTTTCCAACAATATATGACACGTTAGGGTAGAAATTAAAAAAAAAAATCACTTCCCACTTTACATATAGGGGGGCTACCCTAATAAAACATTTTTTCCAATTTTTATTTTACCACTTTGTCGGCGTGATTGATATACATATTGGTACCAAATTTCAGCTTTCTAGTGCTAACGGTCACAGAGATTAAGCGAGGACGGACAGACGGACGGACAGACAGACATGGCGAAACTATAAGGGTTCCTAGTTGACTACGGAACCCTAAAAAAGTGTATATCAACACTTAACACCACAGCAATAATTAAATGAGTTTAGGAAGGAATCAATGAAATACCTACAATCAATTTAAGGAGCAGTGGTGGCCCAGTGGTATCGGCCGTGACTTTCGAGTTGTAGGTCGTAGGTTCGAACCCAGACGGGCGCTTTACTTTGTGTAAATTATTTCATCACCACTGCTCTCAAAACGGTGAAGGAAAAGATCGTGAGTAAAACCCGCATGTCCTAGAACCAAAAATTCAAAGACATGTGACATCTACCAATCCGCACTGGGCCCGCCTGGTGGATTACGGCACACTCCGTCTCACAGAGAGGAGGCTCGTGTCCTAGCAGTCTGAACATTATAGGCCGATTATGAATTTAAGGAGGAAACATTTTTTTGTCGTAATAGTTCCGCTCAGCTTGCATTAAAAGTAAGATTTAATACAGACAATATTAGTTAACTGGTGATCTTAGCGATCTTCTCATTGGGGCAAAAAATACAAAGGTAACGGTATAAGCATTCCTACGCGTAGCCTACGTGACTTTGAACCAAAATAAGGTTAAAACATCTCATATTCGCATTGTTATAATATGTTTACCAACTTAGTTTAATTTACCAATTCTCCAGTTTCAATGGGCACCGGCGAGGGCTATGCTTAGAGTTTTCCTACGCGATCAAATCAGAAATGAAGAGGTCCGTAGGAGAATCAAGGTAGGTAACCGACATAGCCCGAACAATTAGCCAAACTTAAGTGGCAGTGGGCAGGGCACTTTGCTCGCAGAAAAGACGGCCAATGGGGCCAAAAAGTTCTGAAGTGGCGACTGCCTACCAGAAGATATGTACCGATGACGTTTTGAAGGCCGCAGGAATCTGCTGGATGCGAGAAGTACAGAACTGGCTAAAGTGGCGATGCTTCGGGGCCTATTAGTATGTATATGTCCAGCAGTGGACATCTTTCAGCTCAAATGATGATGATGATTAATTCCCCTGTTTCAGTTGCTGGCTCTGATATTATCGTGCGGATTGTTCGTGAAGATAGAATGATGACCACACAATGACAAGACCAGGAGTTAAGGACTTGACTTGTAGAAGAAAATCGAGTATTAGTTGTACGATTATGAATGTGTACTAGTGATTTATTTGATTCGTGTCGTGTATTTCAGACTTTTCTACTTATTTATATAACTATATTTTTGCAATAAAAATGTGATTGCAGTCTGTTATGTTTTTAAAAGCTTTATTTTCATGCTTGATTTTGTTGTGATCTGTGCGCAACTTGAATTTAGATCATAATTATTGTGAGTTAGAATGCATGATCTCTTTTTGTTGATTAAAGAAATGCCGGGCGATTTAATATGGCAATTTAATGATAAATTAAACTTGAGCGTTGCTTGTAGAACTTCCATCTAAAGACGAAATTATAACCATGTGCCTAGATCAGAAACAAAAACAAATTGGTCTTTAAATTTTAATTAAAAAATCTTTAACACATCTGGAAAAATGAAAATACTTAAAGATTTCGCCTCATTTCTTCTGTTTTCGTCTTGGTGGAAACTTGATGGTGTTAGGGAGGCCCTCACGATATTGACCAGTGCGGGTGAACCAGCCACAGGAGCGGATGATACAGTCCGATGTGGTGGTGCCGAGGGGCAGCCCTAGCGCGCTGATTCGTTCTAATGTTGGAGGCGGCCCTGCTACTATCTATGGTCACACAGTTCAGTCAGTTCGGATGGTTTCGTTCCAAATACAAGTTCGAAGTTTATATTTTAAACTAGCTTCTGGATGCGTGGATTTGGGATTTTTCTATAAAAATCTTTAATTAAAAAAGCAACAGACATGACACATGCCAGGCAGAGTTACTTTCACACTATAATATTAGTATGGACCTAAGCCGTCTGCAATCTTAAAATTGCTTGGTGGAAAAGGCATTGGGATTTTACTTGTTCAAAGGATAGGTACCTATGCTGGTTTATGGGTAGAGTCAACAATATAAAACTTAATTTTTTTTTACTACTAACACGAAGAAGACGACCAGCAGTCCAGCACGTTCTTCAAAAGTTTAAAAAATCGACTTACCCTTCCGAACACCACGTGCTTTTTATCGAACTGTGGCAACGGCTTGAATATAATGTTGAACTGGCCGCTAACCTCATTGTCAGAAGTAACCACCATAGACAATACACCTGTAAGTAGTACATTTAAGCAGCTGTAAATTGTGCCGTAAAACCTCCTTTTAGCGATTACAAATTGTAATATAAAACTATCCTGACATAAGTCACAGATATCTCGTCCACTTTTTATAATTGGTCTTGTACCATAGGTACAAGCTCTACCATCATGAACCACTATTTGCGCTCAGGAACATGCTTTGATGCTATTTATCTATTATAAGAAATCAGTCTATCGTCCTTAATACTAGCCTACAGAAAAGGAGCAGCCATTTTAGGATCGAATACGAAGCCACGAAGGGCAAAATATGATAAGTATGTGTTTTGTAATCGAAGGGGCGGCTAAGACCACTAGCACAATATACCACTAGGACGGGTTCAGCTAATGCGGAGGTACCCCACGATCTCCCCTGAAACAAACCAGCGCCCATTCTGGGGTAGTTATATGACGTTTAGAGAAAGATGGAGCTTGTACATGGCTTGAATGAATGAATGAATGCTTTATGAACGATTTACAAATAATGTACATCGTTTATGGTAAAGTGATATGGATTCACTATATTCGACTTTCAAGTCGTGCTTTTTAAGTGACATTGTAACAATGATCGAAGCATATTAGCAAAATTACAGTCTTCTTACATTATTAAAATACAAATATTACATTATTAATTAATTTTTAGACCACATAACTACATACGCTGCGACAGGTTATACAGAAGACCGAAGAGTATAACCTGCCTCTCTGCTTAGCGTTTGTGGACTACGAGAAAGCCTTTGATCCGATCGAGACATGGGCTGTACTGCAGTCTTTTCAACGGTGCCAGATCGACTATCGGTACATCGAGGTGCTGAAGTTTCTGTACGAAAATGCTACTATGTCAATCCGACTCCAGGACCAGACCTCGAAACCTATCCTTCTGCAGCGAGGTGTGAGACAGGGAGACGTTATCTCTCCGAAACTGTTCACCGTTGCTCTGGAGGATGTCTTCAAGGTTCTGGACTGGAAAGGGGCTGGCATTAACATCAATGGCGAGTGCATTACACACCTTCAGTTTGCCGACGATATAGTAGTCATGGCTGAGACTATGGTGGACCTCAGTAGAATGCTCGATGACCTCAGTAGAGCCTCCAAAAGAGTGGGTCTGAAAATGAACATGGACAAAACGAAGGTCATGTCAAATGCCCATGAGTAACACCCACTCTCATGAAGCTCGGAGACGCTACACTCGAAGTCGTGGACGAGTATATTTACCTAGGTCAAACTGTCCAGTTAGGTAGGTCCAACTTCGAGAAAGAGGTCAATCGTCGAATCCGACTCGGCTGGGCAGCGTTCGGGAAGCTACGCAATATCTTCTCGTCCCACATACCGCAGTGTCTCAAGACGAAAGTATTTGACCAGTGCGTGTTGCCAGTGATGACATATGGCACTGAAACGTGGTCGCTCACAATGGGCCTTATTAGAAGGCTGAAAGTCACCCAAAAGGCAATGGAGAGGGCTGTGCTTGGAGTTTCTCTGCGTGATCGAATCAGAAATAAAGAGATCCGCAGGAGAACCAAGGTAGCCGACATAGCCCGAAGAATTGCCAAACTTAAGTGGCAGTGGGCAGGGCGCATTGCTCGCAGAACAGATGGCCGATAGGGCCGAAAGGTTCTGGAGTGGCGACCGCGTACCGGAAGACGTAGCGTTGGAAGGCCTCCCACAAGGTGGACCGACGCCCCTGTGAAGGCCGCAGGAACTCGTTGGATGCGAGAAGCACAAAACCGGTCGAAGTGGAGGTGCTTGGGGGAGGCGTAGGTATGTCCAGCAGTGGACGTCTTTCGACTGAATTGATGATAATGATGAATTATTTTTATTTAAACTACGATTATATTGTTATACATAATTTTGTTTATACGTTATACGCAAGACACAAAAAAAAAGAAAAAATATATAATCACTACCTATATCAAATACAGCACTTAAAACGTCAAAAGGATTTAAAATTTATAAAGTCAGAACATTATTAATTTATTTTTAGTCAAAACTGTTACTCTTATACATAATTATGTTTATACGATTCACGCAAGCCACAAAAAAATCACTATGTCAAATACAGCACATAAAATGTCAAAAGGATTTCAAAATAAAGTCATTAATCGAATAAAAACATTTGTCATACAACCAATTAAATAAAGCTCTACTGAATTCTAATTCATTGTGTTTTCTCATTTTTTCCGGTAGCTTGTTATATGTATAGCTTACCCGCCATACTGTAGCAGTTCGTGTCGCAAAGTTTTAGTCGATTTCGAGGCACTATCAGGGGCTTTTGTGCTGCCTTTCTTTTTAAAGGAGCTTTTTTATCCTTTTCAAAAAGCGAAGGTTGGTTTCTAACGAACTTACACATTTCAAATATGTATAAGGATGGGAGTGTAAGCAGCCTTTTATTAGTAAACACTGGTCGACAGGAATCAGTCCACTTAAGGTTATATATCTTGAAATTATTATATAGCTTGAAAAGCACCTTCCTTTTTCTTTACGGAACTTAGAGAATATAACATAAAAAATAAAAACTCCCGAGTAAATATCGATAAAAAAATCGATGGTACGGACGTCTCTTTCCGGGCGGTCAGCTTTTGTTTTTTTTTGTAGTAGCTACTGTGAATGCCTTCTCTAGTGTTATACTGTCTAAGTTACGGAATTATAAGGGCTTTGACACTTCATAAAATTGCTCAGTCGCTAGCTCTTTACCTGGTACAGAATGATTCAAGTCGCGGCTTTCAGAAGTCATAGGAACAGCAACCAGTCCTTCTTCAGGTGGAGGCTGCACGTACATTCCGAAACCATTATCTTTCATGACGTCACCACCGCAGCAGAACAGATCAGGTACTATTCTAAAAACAAAGATTTCTGTTATAAACTTATAAGTGATTACTACTACAAAAAAGCACCTAAACCGTATAAAGAACATACATGTAAAATTTTAAGTTAGTAGGTTTATTAGGTAGTTCCTGAGATTTCGTGATTAGTCGGTCAGCGAGTGGGTGAGTGGTAAGTACCTATTTCGTTTTTTTTTTTTTTTATATTTAGAAGATATATTACTAACCTAAAGAATCTGGTGCCAGAATAAGCATGGCCAGTTTTAGTGCCCTTGACAAGGCTCAAGAAAAACTTGCAAGTTTCCGGCACGATATCACTGAAGATCTCAATCATTACTTTACCGATCTTCGAACCACCTCGGACCCAGATGTCCATAGATACCCTGTAATGATAGATAAGCATTTATTACAAAAGTAAACATTGTTATAGAAACTACTCTACTGGACCGGTAATGAAGCTCACATGATCTATAGCGCTTCGAGGTTCTATTGGGAAGTGGCCAATATCATAACTAATGCCGCCATCTTGTTTCTTAAATAATTTCACAAAACAATAGTCGCACTAATCTTTACCAACAGTGTGCAGCGCCCCCCTGTCAACGTCATTTGAGCGCCAAAAAGTCCTTGTATGCATTCACAGTTTTTTACCTTTGATTTTGCATCACTGCACACTGTCAAAATCATACTGGTCTTTATATTCCTTGTAATAAGGTTGCTGTTGGATAGCTACTACTGACAAGTCTGTCAAAATCACAATGAGCTTTATTCTCATTCAAATAAGGTTGCTGCTGGGTTGCTGCCACTGACAAGTCAATTTAAATCATTGTGATCTTTATTCTCGTTACAATAAGGTCGCTGTTAGGTTGCTGCTGTCGGAGGTAAAATAACTGTGAACGGACTGTAGTAGGTACCGCAAAACGGGACTACTTTGACTTCCAGGGTTACTTTGACAGGCGTTGGAACTACTTTAACAGAGCGCCAAAATCGGTTTTCACGTGTGCTCAGCAAGTGTGCGTGACCTCGAGTAATATTGCGCGAGGCGCGGGGTGTGGGGAACGCGTCATAGCGTTGTGATCGGCCTTGTCAAAGTAACCCTGGAAGTCAAAGTAGCCCCGTTTTACTGTAGCTGTTGTTCAAGCAAAAACTAATCGTACAACAACAATGTAAGTACTTAAGTAGAAACAGGCGCCGATTCCCTTGTTTTGTGAACAAGGGAATCGGCGCCTGTTTCTACTTAAGTAATTAAATTAGTCCGTGCCTGACGTAAATTGACGCATTTTTAATAGCCAATTTTTTAATCACGTCTAAATTGTCTATGGAGTATCTTAATTTGACAGGACTAAACTAATATTTATCTCTTGTCCTTTTCTTAATGAAATAGAAAGAAAAAGATGCACTGAACTTAAATTTAGTTTAGTTTGTGAACAAGAGAATCGGCGCCACTGTGTGAAACTAAATACATAAGTAGGTATAACTTACTTAGGTCTGTTGACGTGCATAGGTTTATCAAACGCGGGGTCTTTTATATCACGATCAATTTTACCAGTCTTGAATAAAATGAATGGTAATCTGAAAATCAGCATCAACATTTAGCAGAACGTATTATCGGTTTGAAAAGGGTGAGCTAGAATTGTTAGGTGTTACCCATTCGCGCTAAGTTTGCCGGTCCGCGGAATGCACATCTCCTCCCCCAACCGCCTACCACGCCGCTGAGTCGCCCTCTCAGCACCGTAATCAACGTTATCGCAAGCGCAATAGTAAATACTTAAAAAATCTTTTGTTTTTCTTTGACGGTACCTCTTAAGTGACGTCACATCGTCCACAGCAAACTTAGCACGAACGGGTTGTACTCACGAGGCGCCTAAAATAAGTTTATGTTTTGTTTCTTTCCATTCTTTATCCAATTCCCAGGTGAGTAGCTGCTCCGATCTCTGTTAAAACATTTGTTACATTATTACACGTACAACAATTACGTGCTTCGCAGGCAAAGAAGATTAGGTACCTGCAATGGCTGCAGTGAATCATTGATTTCATGATAACAGTAAATATTGAACCGGGTACAAGAAAATGCGGGATGCTTCATGATTTTAATAAGGATCACGACGAACAATACATGACACAACATAAAACAAAAAACTTAAAAAAAAACCGAGTTAAAAAAAAAAACTACAAAGTGAAAAATAACTTTAATTTCCGAAGTCGGTGTCGTTGGTTCCGCATTTTCGTTTTTGACACCGACTTCCGAAATTGAAGTTATTTTTCACTCTTTTTAGTTAAACAGACGCCAGCACGCGATAAGCTTAAAAATCTATTAAAGAAATTTGACAGATTGTAGTAGGTTGATGTGGTGGCGTCTGTACCTACCCCACACAAATTCAATTAACACTGGTGCATTGAAGAATTGAAGACACCGACTAGAAGAATCATCAAAATTCGCATAAAAATGCCGAAGATGCAGTACATTTATGCATATAACTTCGTACATAAGAATAATTACCTAATGTATTATATAGATTTTATATTTTCACCATTTTCATATTTTCAAACTCAAATGGGTCCAACCTGCTTCCAAGTTTTATTTAATTTAAAATGGGTATAGAGGTACCTATGAGGAACAGGGTGTAAAGTTCACTCATACTCTATAGAAAAGGGAGGATCCTCCGACCAGACGGGTGTTGTGTCTGGCGGTAGATACCGCTACATGGGCTTGTTTTTAGCTTTTCAGGTTTTTTTTTAACTTAAGTTTTTTGGGAATGGCATCTCGCATTTCAACCTATGGCATTGGCGGATCTAGGGCTTTTTTCTAGGGGGGGCTGGCCCCTAACCTTTTTTTTTTCGTGGGGAAATCCTCATGGATACCCTCCATCCGGGAAGATCGAAGTGTTGTGTCGGACTCCTACCGACTAAAAAGTAAAACCCCACTGTTCCTTCTACTACCATAAGTCGGGGGCCCGGGAGATACTTGTACATTCGCCGCACCCCCGACTGGTATCAGCCCGCCATGCCTAGTGGGCCTATCCCCAAGTGCGGGCGATCCCAAAACCGCACGTCCTTCCATTATACAAGGCGCGCATACTGCGTGCCACTTCTTTGAGCCCGACTGCTCGAGCGACGACGCGGCCCCAATTTCGCCGCCCGCAAGCCCCTTCTTATAGTGTCCGGAAATCGTTAATCGCCTTTCAACGCCCGGCTGCTCTTCTGGTGCGGGTGGAATGATAGGTATGCTCTCTCTCCCTCTCCGCCGCCTCCTTTGCATGCATCACCTCCTCGCAAAAAGAGGCCACAGCATCCCACGCGTTTTAGCTTCCGACCATGGACTAAACCACCGCCGCAAAATGACAGATCAGCCGCACCAAGTGTCGCGACGACGGCACAGCGCTGTTGGGCCCAAGCTGTACTCCTCCAACGTATGTTGCGCCATGTCTTCGTGGCAATCCACACAGTGATGATGAGAAGGCCTCCGCTCCCGACCTATGCGACGCATGTATTTCGCGAAACATCCGTGTCCAGTAAGCACCTGCGTCAGCCAGAAACTTAGGGCGCCATGCTGCCTCTCCAGCCATTCTTCCATAGCAGGCCTTACAGCCACTATTGTGGCGAGCCCCCCCAGGCATTAAATGTGGCGCGCAACAATATAAAAAACCATAGATATAGATATTATATTAGTTAGTTTTTTATTAATTATAATTTAACCACTTTGAATGAAAGAGTCATTTTCAATAGGGTTCCTCCTATGGGTGAAACGAATCTATTAAAAAAAACTTAAATCAATTAATTGGTTTTTTCGCAAGCTAAAATGTTTTCACGTTTCACACTTGATTGATGGGAACATTTTTAGAAATATTTTGATGTTTTTTTCGTTTCTAATGCATTAATTTTTTAATTTATTTTTATTTTAGGTGCATCGTCCTCACATATTATTATATAATTAATGTACCTATGCAAAATATTGTAAAACAAAAGAGTAATGGTGGAGTTTCTTGCCCATTCTTCTCCATACGAAAACTACCTTTTGGAAGGGGCGACTAGAATCAATTCTATTTTAATGTAATTTTTGACGTTCAAAAGTGCCTTTTATGTGCTTATTTGAAATAAATGCTTTGACTCAACTTTAAAAAGTACAGAATTCATCTCCATTAAATTATCTATACAATCCTAACTCATCATCATCATCTGCCTAGCCTTTTCCCAACTATGTTGGGGTCGGCTTCCAGTCTAACCGGATGCAGCTGAGTAATAAAAAATACAGGTATGTATTTTACATGGAGCGACTGCCTATCTGACTGTTATTACTTAGCCACAAGCCGCTCTATCTATTAACTATGAACAAAAAAACAACTTACAGCAACGAGTAGTCTGGAGTAGAAATATAAATTGGACTTCTCTATTTCATTCAGTCCTCGTTGACGTTGTTTGCAGAGCAGCTTGTTGAGCTTATCGCTAGGTTCAGGCGACCAGCAGTCCACGTACCCCTGGAAATATACGTCACGTCTTAACGTGGTGCATCTTATTGGTCTTATTGGTAGAGTACTCTCGTTACCTCGGCTCAGAGAAGCTTAGCATAATTATAGTGAATGGATATGGATTATCTATAATAAGTTTTATAACAAGGCCGCCTCTTGTCATGGAATGTAACTTGATCTAATAGAAACTGTGGCTTAGCAGCAGTACATCTTTACTTGCTATTGTTGTCTCTTAGAGATTGCAGTGTTTCAAAACATGTTGTAGAACATTGTTTTCCATATTTTGAACAATAGCTAAAAAACATACTCCAGTCCTCTGTATATGATTGATTCTCTTGAGCAGATCTTTGTTAACGTTCATGTTCTCTTCCAACTGCCGCGCGTAGTAGTCCAGCCTTCGAGGCTTCAAGTACAGTTCCGGAAAAAGCTCTGGCGGGTTATCGTCCACTATATGCTTCGCCATTTGCAACTAGATCAGAATAAAACTTGTCAAGTGTAATCTACACTAATAATAAAGCTGAAGAGTTTTTTGTTTGAACGCACTAGTCCCTGGAAAAGCCGGTCGGATTAAAAAAAAAATGCATCTATTCTTGAGGAAGGGTATAGGTTATTTAAAATCACGCTAGGACCCTTAGGAGCCAAGCAAAACAAAAAAAAGTCAGAAATAACACTGAGTGAAAACGATGCAATAGCGCGGGTATGCGATGCGAAGCGACGGGGTGTGACGGGGAACCAAAAAAATTCACACGGACTAAGTCGCGTGCAGAAGCTATTTAAAGATATTTGTGTGTATGGATATTGTATTGGTAGGTATTATAAAACCATTGTTGATGCAAGCAATGACGAAATGTCTACAGATGAAAAAATCGGCTTTTGAAGCTACGATTTACCTCTTTTAGATGACTACACCAGCATTGGTATTGTTCTATCGATATTAACGGAAATCTTGGCGGCTGTGAAGTAAGACAATTAAGATTTATTATCCAATTGAGAAGGTGTTAATTTTATTAAATATTTATAAACAATGATGAGGTTACAAGTTTAAAAACGCGTGGCCTGCGCACACGCGGTGGCCTGGGCTTCTCAGGTTCGGGCGGTGGAGTCTTCAAGAGCGGGTTTTCCAACAATTCGTCGCATGTTCTTTGTCGTAGTGGATGCATGGTTCACTGCTATAGAAACTGGTTTTTATAATCCTTCTTCTGAGCTAGAAAATATTTTTAATTCAACATGAACAACACTGAGATATAAATCAGAACTATACATATATATTTGGTATACAGTAGCGGCAGCCATATAAATGTTAAATGAAATGCGTGATACCTTTGTGCTGAATTTGGAATTCGCGTGCGATAAAAAATATACATGGATAGCAAGCACATGAATTGACACTTTCATGCACATGAATTGAATTCTATAGAGTGTGTAATTAACTAATGATATTTATAATTCACTTTTATAATTTGTCTTTGTTGAGCATTCATGCCAGTTCATGGTTCATGCTTCTCATTTTCAGTCTATCAAAAAGTACTCAAATTTTCTTTGCTTCTCATTCAACTTTGAAAGAAGATGACTGTTGTCATAAATATTTTCTTTTTATTATCGCCGTGACAGAATAGTACTTGAATAGTCTTTATTCGTCCTATACTTGAATAAAGAAGTATTAATATAAATGTATTTTTCATTTCTCATACTCGCAAAGTAGTGTTTGTTTGATCGGAATAGCGGGTGGAAGACACTGCTTCCCACCTTTGGGCAGAAAAAACTCATAGTAATTGCTTCCCTCTCTAGGGCGGGAATGAATTGAAAAGCACTTGGAAGTGGTGAAGGGCGGGCGTTTTGGCGGTTTGTCTTTTGTAATTTTGACGTTCGAAAAGTGCTGATAGTCTATCAAAAAGTACTCTGTGGTGTTGATCATAGAGGAAACATTTTAATGTGCTGATTCCGTAGGCTGATTCTCAGTCTAATTTGACTTTTGATTTTGAAATTTAAAAAATAGAACTCCGAATTTTTTTACATAATTAAGAAAAATGCTGTGGACTTGTGAGTGTATAAACAGCCAGTGTGAATTAAAAAAAATACCTATTAAGCGGGACGGCACGCGGCGGTGACGCGGTGTGTTTCATATTTAAAAATGTTGCTGACCTACCTTGCAGACAATGATCTCCTCAGTGACCGTCAATATGGCTTTCGCCGGGGGCGGTCAACTGGCGATCTTCTTGTGTATGTCACGCACTGTTGGGGCGAAGCCATCGAGAAACACGGCGAAGCACTTGCTGTATTGCTTGATATCTCGAAGGCCTTTAACAGGGTCTGGCACGCCGATCTACTCAGTAAGCTTCTTGCTTATGGCATCCCAGCTGGTTTTTGTAGCTGGATATCAGACTTCCTTAGTGAGCGGTCGATCAGAGTAGTCGTTGATGGCTGCTCCTCTGACCTTATGGCTATTGATGCCGGAGTTCCTCAGGGGTCTGTTCTCTCTGCAACTCTTTTCCTGCTGCACATCAATGATTTACTTCAGCCTGGTAGTGTTGGGTACGCAGATGACAGTACTGTTTCAGAGAGATACTTGTCCAATGCAAGGGCCAGCGGGTCCGATGTTTGTTCCTTGAGAGAGGCCATGGTAGAGCGGACAGATTTGATTCCCATTCGGGTGATGACAATCTGGTCTCTTTTAACGCCACCAAAACACAGGCGTGTCTTTTTACCGCCAAAAGGAGTCGTTTTGACCAGACTCCTACTTTTCGGGATACATCTGTTCCTGTAACTGATCGGCTCGAGCTCCTAGGCATGGAGTTGACATCTAGTCTCAACTTCGGCGCCACCATCGAGTACAAAGCCCAAACTGCGGCCAAGAAGCTGGGCGTCCTAAATAGGGTGAAGCGATACTTTTCGCCTGCACAGCTTTTAACCCTATAAAAAGCACAAGTCCGATCCTGCATGGAGTATTGCAGCCACCTTTGGGATGGCTCAGCGAAATACCAACTTGCCACGCTTGACTCGGTGGAACGCAGAGCTAAGAGGCTCACTGGCGACGTAAAACTGGTGGATGCCAAGCTTCACAGCTTGGCTCATCGCCGCAAGGTTGCCTGCCTGTCGGTCTTCTACAAACTGTACTTCAGTGAGTGTGCCCAAGAACTCCACGACCTCATTCCATCGGCCCCTTCTACCTTCGGACATCCAGGCGCACTGCAAGTTACCATCCCTACCTGGTTGCTATTCCACCAATTCGCACTAAGCGTTTGCAAATGTCGTTTATAATGCGCACAGCAAAAGAGTGGAACTCTCTACCTGCGTCTGTTTTTCCGAGCGCATACAACCTGAATCTCTTTAAAGTGAGAGTGAACAGGCTTCTTCTGGGTAAGCTCGCTCCATCGTCGACTTTGTTTCTGTCACCTTTGACCTAGGCTAGAGTCAAGAGCAAGCCCATTTCAAATAAAAAATTTAAAAAAAGACTATAGTATAATTTGGCGGGATACTAACTCTGTAAGTTGCACCGAAATTCAAAAATTTGGTTTTATAGACTGAGTTATTCCTCTCAGAGCACTATTAATATTTATTTATTTTATTTTTATTTTACCATTTATGTACACACATATATAAACAGACAAGAAAAAAACAGAACAGAATATTTGATTAAAACCGGCCAAGTGCGAGTCGGACTCGCACACGAAGGGTTCCGTACCACCGTGCAATATTTAACACTACATTTATATAAAAATCACGTTTGTTGTATAGGAGGCCCCCTTAATTTATTTTAATTTAATTATTTATTTTTAAAGTGAATGTAGTACAACTAAGTACCTATTCTGTAAATGTTTCAAGCGTCTACCTGTTGCCTTTATTAACCGGTCAAGCGGCGCAGTTCGCCGATCGGCGACGAACAATAGGAAATCAATTGTGTCTCATTAGAGGCGCTTGACAGATTAATATCGGGCAAAAAACGGCAAAAAAATCACGTCTGTTCTATGGGAGCCCTCCCCAAATATTTATATTATTTGAATTTAATCATTTATTTTTAAAGTGAATATACAACTAAATATTCTGTGAATATTTCGAGCGACTACCTGTTGCCGTTATTAATATCGAGCAAATAACGGCAAAAAATCACGTTTGTTGTATGGGAGCCCCCCCTTAAATATTTATTTTATTCTGTTCTTAGTATTTGTTGTTATAGCGGCAACAGAAATGCATCATCTGTGAACATTTCAACTGTCTAGCTGGATTATCACGGTTCATGAGATACAGCCTGGTGACAGACAGACAGACGAACAGTAGAGTCTTAGTAATAGGGTCCCGTTTTTACCCTTTGGGTACGGAACCCTAAAAATGAGTTCAAGGGATTCTGAAATATTGACCCCAGATTCGGTTAAAGACGAGGCAAATACAGTAATCGAAAATCTTTTGCCAGTTTCAAAAGAAAGATACTTAAATACATACATACATGATTTTATGAAGTGGCGAGCTGATAAGAAAATAATAAATATTTTAGAAAAACTAAGATTTTTTATTTTTCTTATATTCGAAATGAAAAGTAGAGTGTATGACACGGGTCATCAATTCCTACTCGGACTATAGCCGCTCTCGCTGCGCTCGGGCGTCTAAATACCTCGTATGGGAATTGATTCCTTTCGGTCCTTGTATAACAATCTACTATTTCGAGATAGCAAAATTTTTCTAACGCACAAAAGGTTGTTTGTGAATTTGATGTAATTTTAAAGTCAGGGAAATCAAATACATTTGCTTACTGCTTAGAACATTTTTATTAATCTCTCTTTTTGTATCCAAAAACTTGCTTTTTATTCAAAAGCTTGCTTTTTATCCAAAAGCTTGCTTTTTTATCCAAAATCTTGTTTTTTTTTTTGTCCAAAAGCGTGCTTTATTTGCCATACACTAACTGCAGTGTGTCCGATTTTGCAGCGGGTACAGGTGCGTTCTTGCATGCTTCTTTCTGCTTGGCTTTCGCAACTATATCGTACGTAGACATGCTGATCTGCAGCGGTTTATAGGAGATGGTTACGATTTGTGTCAATTTGTTGTAATATACAGCAGGATTTGATAACATGTTGTTCACTTCAACCCTGACGTAATCTATTTCGTAACATTCTGGCACCTGCAAAAAGATTGTTAGAAAGGACACTAAATATAGATATTTCTGTGCTTGAGAAGATATGTTTAAGAGAGCTTCAAAATAAACTTTATGTAGATGTGACGGTGTTTATTATTCGTGATAGCTTTAGTTTTTAAAATGATTTATAGTTAGAAAATAAAAACTCTCCTAGGAAATTAATTTAAATTCAATAACAAAAAAAGATGGAAAATATTCCTAGTGTTCTCAAAATATTTATTATTGTGATTAGGAAAATCGATTGCTTACGCCATGTAACGTCTGATATTGTACTTACGGTTAAGAGTATAGTTCTTGTTTTCTCTAATAGCGATATATCACCTTGATTGTGAGATACGACTCTACTACTCGGAGCATTGTCACCAAACTCCCATACTTCGGCAAACGCAAAATGTGTAATTGTAGTGATACAAAAAATAAGAGTGGTGTGTAAACTCATTGCATTAGCAATTAAAAGCTGCTTCTGTGACGAATAATTGACAAGCTCCCAATGTTTAAATTGTACAATGTACAATCAATAAAACGTTTCAACCTTACTGATGTAGAGTGTAGTACTTACCTACTCCATTTTAGAGATTCATGTATTTAAATAATTGTTATACTCACTGTAATGCTTTGTATTATGCAAAGCAAATAAAATTGATTCGTTCAAATTGATTGCTCCATATAATTACATATATTTTCACGGTGTAGTTAGTTATGCATATTGAAAATGTTCGTAAATTCGTATAATATTATTCTAATAAAGCAAACTTACAGTTTGTCTTTATATCAAAATGTATGACGTTCAAAAGTGCCTTTTATGTGCCTATTTGAAATAAATGCTTTGACTTTGACTTTATGTTGGAAATGGGTGAAGCAGCACATACTATTATATAGCACATAGTATATTAGGATACATGTGTACTACGTTGATCATTACGCCCGAAGCGGTATTCTTCGCGCGAGCCGCAGGTGAGCGCGATAAGGAAGCCGAGAGTATAATGATCAATGCACACGTGTTTCATACGACGTTTTTCAACACACTTGCGAGGAAAAAAACAGACTTGTATTGTAAAATATTAACTTGTATACCTATGGAAAATGGCGCGCTGGTTTTGTGTTCCGCGCGCGAGCATCGCTAGCGCGGCGCGCGTTTATTTACATAAAAGCACTGACAAAACCGCTATACAGCCTATAGAAAAAATATAATAAGCACAAAATAATGTTTAGACTGATCGTAGTGTTGTCGTACATTAGATCAGTGAGAATCCGCAATAATAGAACGCCAGTGGTCTTTTCCGTTTGGTTCCGGGAGGGACCACAGACAATTTAAGGTGAAATGCGCCGTAGTGGTAGACCGCGAAATTCATATTTTCTTACGTTTTTTGCAATTCGCAGGTCAGTGTCAGGTTGTATCTTGATCAAAATATGATTCGCGACTATGATATACAGGGTGTGTCGTAAATAGTGGTCCACCGTTAAGGATTCGATATACCAGATAATTTACTATAACATATTACAATTTTAATCATTTTTACCCAAGAGTTCCGAAAATATATATTTTTTTGTCTTTTATTTACGAAATTTCTACCTTTTGTTACAAATTTGGTTGTAGTTTCAACATAAACCATTATTTTTTCATTTTGATTTCTGTTAATTACTGCTGAATACTAGAGCTAACGTGTAAAATTATGGTTGTTTATGTAAATTTAGAGCTTTTGAAGAAAAAGTTAGTTCTTGTCTATTTTAACCCAAAATTTTAACATAATCGTGCAAATTCAAGAACGATTTTTGTAAAAAAAAAATTACTAGTAAAATAGTTAAAATTGTAATATGTTATTGTTAATTATCTGGTATATCGAATCCTTCACTGTGGACCACTATTTACGCCACACCCTGTATATGTATTTATAGAATTAGAGGAATTAGAATCATTAATATATATTTTTAAGTTAAATTAGTTCCCTAAGAACTTTTTCATAAGAGATTTGTTCTTATGGAACAAATCTAACTCAGAAAGATGTATTAATGATTCTAATGACTATAGTTCTGTAAATACGTACCTCTTATAGTCACGAATCATATTTTGATCAAGATACAACCTGACACTGACCTGTAAATTGCAAAAAAAACGTATGAAAAATTTATTTTCGCGGGCTACAACTGCGCATTCACCTTAAGGTATATAAATAGTTCATTTTGGGACCAAGGACAATTCAGACTATTTAAAAAAAAAAGTGAAATATAGCTCGCAGATTCCTTTTGACCCTTGGATGAGATTAAAAAAAAACGCACATCTACGACCTCCGACTAGTAAATTAAATAGTTATCTGTGGCGTTATAGCACTAGTGCCGTAACGTAAAGTAAAAAAAGCACGCGTTTTTAATACACCGCATTATGGACCTAAAAGCGGTTCATTAAGAGCCACTTTACGGGCAAGTGTGTGGAAAAGTTATTTTTTGCCACGTTGGTGTGGATTGCTGTATGGCGCAGATCCACGACTTTTTGACCACCCTGTATTAAATACTTAAATAAATGTTAGAAGGTTCGTCACCAGAATACATTTTTGCCTATTATCATAATTATATCTACCTTACAAGCATATTTTCAAACGTACACAAGCTATCCAGAATGCCATTACTTAGTAGTTAGGCGAACTAGACAGATTCGTTATTTAAATATGCATAATCAGCCTTTAATGTTTCCACTGCTGGGACTCGGGCCTCCTCTCTTCGAGAAGGAGTGGGCCACGCGGGGCCTGTGCGGGTTGGTAGATGTCACATGTCTTCGAATTTTTGGTTGTAGGACATGCCGGTTTCCTCACGATGTCTTCCTTCACCATTTTGATGAAATAATTGACACAAAGTAATGCACCTGCCTGGGTTCAAACCCACGATTTACAACTCGTAAGTCGGGGCCGTTACCACTGGGCCACCACTTTGCTCTCTATATCTCTTTAGATATTACAAAATAATGATAGGGCCAATGTCATGTCCCTGGGGTACCCCACCCTTATAATGATATAAGGCTAAATAAAGACAGGCTTCTAAACGACAGGTACGATAAAAAAAAAATATTAGCCGTTAATGGCCCATTGCTGGGCAAAGGCCTCCCTGCTCTCTATCCACCTCTCTCTGTCCAGAGCTGCCAAGGACCAATCTTTATGAAAGGAGTCCAGCTCAGGATCATACAAGATCAAATTTAAATTTAAATTAAATTTGAAATAAAACGCGCGCAGTCGGTACATGTGTTCAAAAGGCTCGTAAAGGCGCGCTACTTGTCGTTGTGATCTTGTTGTTCTAACTGCAATCATCTACTGTCTTCTTTTATTTTCGTTGCTTTGCTTTTGTTTTTATGTATCTATAATTTTTGATATAACTGTATTAGGTATTTATCTGTGTAGGTATCTATTTTAGTGTATTGTGTACATAATATTTGCACCAACGACAGCCCTTTATGTCCAGGAAAATCACTGTCCATTCCAAGGTTGCCTGGAAATATAAATAAATAAATAATAATAAATTATATACATATATTTTTTAAATTCTTTTCTTTCGTTGTATAAAACAGGAGTAGATATTTAAGTCGCACCTGATCGAACGCTTGTTGAAGGTTATGATTTGTGAGGAGGTGTCTGTTTAACGTTTAAAGTGCTGTCCTTCTGTTAGCGATGTTAATATGCTTGATTGTTTCATTATGAATTCGAATACCATCGCATAGTTCGTCTTTAGCGAAATCAAAGGGTCACAAGCAGTCAACGGAACATGCACGGCGAACTTAGCCTACGATTCAGGAGAATTATCTAAGATTTTTGAGCATCACTTTTATGAAGCAGATCCGCATAAATAAATTAGTCGTTGTAAAGAGTCCATAGAAATATACAACCGTAGGTACAGTGTTGTAATTACTCATTTTTAGGGTTCCGTACCCCAAAAGGAAAACAGAACCCATACAGGATCACTTCGTTGTCCGTCCGTCCTTCTCTCTGTCTGTCCGTCCGTCAAGAGATGTTTTTTTTTATCAGCAACTATCTGTGTCTTTTTATCAGAAACGCCTGGAGATATCAAGTTGAAATATCAAATACGTATGTATATGTACAGTCCCTTGGAGCTCCAAGGAGAAAACCAAGCTTTTAAGTCAACGCTATGAAAAAATACGGCCATTTATGCGTATATTTAGGTACTCACAAATAAATTAAAACCTATAGGTTACCTACTTCACGTTGACCTAAAACCATGTTTGGCAAGAAGCAAGGTCTCACAAGTAAAGGAAACAGTCCGAAAATCGTTACTTTGTAGTTTTATTTTACAATATATATTTTTTTAAATTTCAATCTTATGTTTGCAGTTGGAGAATTGACCGTGACGTATATCGATATATGGGAGAACATGTTTCTCAACTTCAATGTTAAGTTTGTTCTTGGGATAAATTCAACGGAACTACGGAACTCTTCATTGTGCGTGGTCCGATACGCACTTTGCCTGTTTTTAGGGTTCCGTACCTCAAAAGGAAAAAACGGAACCCGTATAGGATCACTTTGTTGTCCGTCTGTCCGTCCGTCCGTCTGTCAAGACCCTTTTTCTCAGGAACGCGTGGAGGTATGAAGCTGAAATTTATATCAATTACTCAGGTCTACTGTCCCTTGAAGCTGTGAAAAAATCAAACTTCTAAGCCAACGCAATCAAAAGATACAGCCGTTTATGCCGCAAATTTCTGCAAATTTTCGAAACTCGCACGGGAATCAAAACCTACAGGGTACTTCCCGTGAACTTAGAATCTTGAAATTTGGTACTAAGTAACGTCTTATAGTACAGATAAAGGAAAAATTGCGAAAACCGTAAATTTTTAGTTACATCATATAATAAAAAATATTTTTGAAAATTTTAAAGTTACTTCTTTTCTCATGAACGCGTATAGGTATTAAATTGAAATTAATATCAAATACTCAGATCTATAATACCTTGAAGCTGTAACAAAATGAAACTTCTATGTCAACGCAATCAAAAGAAACGGCAATTTAAGCCGCATATTTTCAAACTCGCAACTACTCGCAAGGGAATCAAAACCTAAAGGGTACTTCCAGTCGACCTAGAATCTTGAAATTTGGCATGAAGCAATGTTTTATAGCACACATAAAGGAAAAATTCCGAAAACCTTAAATTTTTATACGGAACCCTCGGTGCGCGAGTCCGACTCGCACTTGGCCGGTTTTTTTAATGATGCAATTGATTAGTGCAATCACAAAACCGATGTCACAGCTTGAACTGTGAAATTATAATTTGTTAGCTTAAGACTTACGTGAAATTATAGACTAGGAATGTTTTAATTACTAACACGCAACAAATTAGTAATGGTGGATTATACTTCACTCTTTAATCGTGTAGTAGTAAAGGGACTTAGATACTATGGGAAAGAAAACCAGTGTAATGTAAGTAATAATCTTTTTTAAATAGTGAAAAACATTTTGTATTTGAATTTGTCGTAGGCCCACGTAAGCACAGACGTAAAAATGTTTGGATTGGACTGGATTTTCAACTGTCGCTGTTGAGACGAGCATTGAAAATCCAACAGAGTGCATCCCAGCGCTTCACAAAAACATACTGTTGGATTTTGAACTCTCGGCGCTAAGCAGTGCGTTGAAAATCAAGTGCGGGCAAAAAAAATCGCCGCGGGAAAAGCAAGCCCGTGCGTACCTGGGTTAACAGTCTATTTTCTTGAACAGGAAAATTCTTAAGAATAAGGCCTGCCACGTTGTTGTTGCTCTGGTGATATAATGCAGCCCTGCTTCCACACGGCTTTCGCCACTATGTCATAGGTCGAGGGGCTGTGTTGCCATATCTTGTAGGCAATAGTAACCACACTCGTATGAGTATTAAAATCCACATT
This sequence comes from Amphipoea lucens, assembly GCA_947508005.1. Lineage (NCBI taxonomy): Eukaryota > Metazoa > Arthropoda > Insecta > Lepidoptera > Noctuidae > Amphipoea > Amphipoea lucens. The sequence goes on along the minus strand of OX382362.1, from coordinate 6,223,558 downwards.
CGGGCTTGATATCAAGTTATCAATTTGTACACTTACATGTGTTATTACGTAACATTGTGGAATCTGTAAGAAATCAGTTATTAGTTTAGTGACCAACTTGAGGTTCTGGATACGGTTTCCAGGTCGATCAAAGTGCTATTGAGTTTTTCCATTTGAAATTTCTCAATAGCAGCCCGTCAGAGTCTGGGTTTGTGTCCGGTTGATGGCAGCAGGGTCGCCCCCTATTACATGGGACTAAAACGTAACTGGCGAAATGTGGGTGCTATGGGTACACCTGTAACCCTTCTGGGATCATAGGCGTGATGTTATGTTATGTGATCATCATCACAGATGTTTTTATTGAGTTACAAATTGTCAGCAATTTTGTAACCGCTGGGCTTATTGTTGTCTCGTGAGTTGTCAAGCACAGAACCGGTCAAAGTGGCGGTGCTTGGGATGTCCAGTCCTATGTCCAGTGGACGTTTTTCGGCTGAAATGATGATGATGAGTTGTGGTGGCAAGGATACTTTTGTTATGGCTCCAACAATATTTCAACCTTACGTATCTCAATATTTATCCAGCATTGCTACACACAACCATTCGACAGGTAATCGTGTCGAAAATTACACATTTTCGACTACCTGATTTGCCTTGCCCCTGACAGCAAATAGGTTTCGGAAGAATAGCGAGGAAAATTTTCCTGTTTAGGATTTGTGAAAAACGTTTAGAGGACTCCTTCGATAACATTGTTTGATGTTCGATTCTGCGAAGAGGCATATTGATTGGTTGTAAATACCTATCATCATCATCAGCCGAAAGCCGCTCACTGCTCGACATAGGCCTCCCACAAGCACCTCCACTAAAAAAATAAGTAAATACCTATGCTGGTTCCGAAATCCATCTGTGGCTTATACTTACCGCTAAGTTAATTTTCTTAGTACGTTCGAATAATCCGACTTCTCCTTCAGTATGAGCGACTACTATGCTGCCCGGAGTACTAGAAACACCGAATTCCCATTGTTCGCTCTGTACGATTTGTGCAACAGACATCGACAAAACGATGCTGAGAGTAAGTGATGTGTAGGATCCCATCGCACCACGATCAATCGATTACTTACCTACATTAGTAATAACGTCTCAACATGCTAACACTTTTTAAAACCCGGTAATTTTAAATTTGACTTAACTCGTATTGGTGTTATACGTAAATTAATCTTGATAGTACGTAATAATATACGTATGTTACACCCTCCGATTGCAAGCGAAATTGATTCGTTCTATCAGTTTGTACAATTTAACATTTTCGTATTTTTTATTGTGGAATTTGTGCCGCCTAAAGCAAAATTTCTTCAATCTTGCTTATAGCTTAATGGTGGCACAGGCCCAAACAATGAGGAAAAGATAAATAATTACTCCAAACACAGCTCTTCTCATTTTTTACTGAGCGACTGTGACTTTGTGGACCAGCTCTACCGAGGAGAGATGATCTTCGCTGAGTGACTGGTAGCAGCTGGATAAGAGTGGCTGGCAATTGAGTTAAATGGCATGGGATTGGAGAGGTCTAGGATCAGTAATGAAATGGGTTAAGATGAACAAAGATAAATCTACTACTAATGATCGCAATTTAAGTTTATATTAATATTAAAAAAAAAATCATGTCATCTTTTTGATCTTTCTGAACACACCACAACAAGATGAGATTTTATTGTGTTCTTCCTAAGCAAAGAAAACGAAATAGTTTCACATATTTATCACTTTTTATTTTAAGTTTACTTAAAAATATTTCGTTTTACATAAGTCACTGGCAGGCGACTCTGATTCGTTTTTGTATACTTAATTCGTTTTCAGTTAACCATAATGCGTCCGTCCAGGAATGGCGGTACATCCCGGTATCCATACACCCTTCCCAATTATAACAAACGACGAAAGACTGCTTGACAATGCGGCATAGTGGATGGTCACTACATTTGTCTTTGAGTTAAATTGTACCTCTGGGGTTGAAATTAGATTTTTGACTTCTACTTTCACGTATGTTAATACATAACACTGTGGTACCTGTAATGAATGCGTTTAATTATTAGTGATGATAAGTTGACGAAAGTTACAGGACTTTTATTACCGACTTCACAAAAAGGAGGAGGAGGAGTTCGGATGTTTTTTTTTTGTATGTTTGTTCATCGAATACTCCGCCAATTGTCGACGGATTTTCAAAATTCTTGTTTTGTTCGAAAGTAGATAGTTCTAGAGTGGTCCCATTGTCACCAAGTTAGGATCTGATGATGGGATCTTAGAGAAATCGAGGGCAACCCTCAAATTTTATAGGCTCACTTCTTGCTTTTCGCATATTTTATGAAGTATCTTATGTATTTGCGTATGGTTGTCACCATCTCAGGTAGCTGGGCTGATGATGGAAGGTACAACTCCTTAACAGTAAGAAGTTACTCGAACAGGCAAGGACTGTTTTAGTAAATTGTTTTGATGTTTGATACGGCATTTGCCACATTTGGTCTCATGATCATCAAGTCATGACCTGATGCTGCAGTCAGGATAGTCTGCAGAGTACCTAACTCCTCGACAACTAACAGCAGATATATCGTGTTTAGGCTCATTGAAAAGGGCTCGATGTGTGGATAAACGTACTGTTAATGAGGAACACCGAAGTACATAGAGACCTGATGCTGAAGCCAGGAGCATCAGAAAAAGTACAAACCTTAAAATTACAGCACCGTAGTCGTGTTTGGGCTCATTGTAAACAGGACTAAATTTTAAGTTCAATGCAATGTTGACATAAGTCTGGCCTGATGCTGCAGCCAGGATTATCAGCATCTAGTCTAAAAACATCAGGTCAGGATTTGATGATGGGATCCTGGAGAAATCGAAGGAACTCTTCAAATATTATAGGCACACCTATAGCGATTTGAGTATTTTTATAGTAACTCTATGAAGACCACAGATGGCCACCGGAACTACTCAATAATATCTAAGTATTTCACGGGTTGCGATTTGATTACTTTAATATGGTTGCTAAGCAATTTATGCTCGTCACAATGTGAATGATGATATGGAGCTGTTGGTGGACCTGGAGAACTCCTCAACAATTAACTTCCCTGCATCGGGAAAAGCAATAATTTGTTTGTAAAAGGCGATGAGCACTAAGCTATTGTAACTTAGATAAATTATAAGCAGACCCACTAAAAAGCGTGAAATAAAAACATTTTAAGAAAAAAAAAACCGACTTCCAAAAAAACACTACAAAGTGAAAAATAACTTTAATTTCGGAAGTCGGTAGCAAAAAACTAAAATACAGATCCAAAGACACCGACTTCCGAAAGTAGTGTTTTTTGGAAGTCGGTTTTTTTTTCTTAATTTTTTTTTTATATTTATATTTCTCCATGTGAATGACAAGAAATCGATACCCATCGCGTCTGAAGAGTTTGACTAGCTAATTAAATTTGAACCTACATAAAGATTTATGAAATTTCGTTTATATTAGGAATACAAAAATGAGTTTTTTTTTCCTAGATTATGATTTGATTCCCTATACACGTTTTTATAGTCTTGAGAATTTCTGCTTTAAGAACAAGGACAAAAAATGCAGAATCTTCTCGCTGGATAAGTGAAGAAAGAAAACCACGATGACGTCTTAAGGTAAGAAATGTGAAATACAATTGAAAACAGATTTCACCACAAAAATATAGGTTATTGGTACGCCGGTCTGCAAATTACTTGAGGTTAGTACTGTGAACCATATTACTTACAGCTAGTTTAACTTTCTTATTGTGTTCAAATAGTCCCATGTGACCTTCCTTACGGACGACGCTTAAACTTCCTGGAGTATTAAGTTTTCCAAATTCCCAAACCTCGCCAAATGCAACCTGTGCAGCCGACAGGACTAAACAAAATACAGATATCGTGTGAGGTCCCATTGCACTACAATCTACCGACTATATAAATAAGTGAACCCGATTCAACGAGCCCACACTTCTTATAACTTTCCTGTTAGTATGTGACTTTGTAATCCCTATGTTATACATTCATTTAATTTAATCATACATAGCAGTACACGTTGTTAGTTACCAAGTTCGGATTCAGTAAAATTGATTAGTTTTTTGTTTAATGTAGGTAATATTTTGTATTTCTCATTGTTGAATTTGGTATACATTGAAGAAAATGCTGGTACATTTTTGCGTTAATTGTTATTATTTAAGCAAAATCGCTCGAACTCAGTGCGCGTGTAGAAATATTAATAAAGTAATAAATGAAAGATGAATTCGCGACTGATTCGCGCGTTCATTTTTTTCAAGTAGTTATAATCTTTATATTTACTAAACTGGATCTCGGATTACGTTGAAAGGAAAACTAAAATAAATGAATAATAATTGATATTTGAGCTTGTTTAAAAACAATTTAAAATACTATTTTTTTAGACTAAAAATAAAGGAAAACACTACGTGGTTTAACTTTTAAGTAGTTTTTTCTTAAATACTTTTTATTATAACAGACGAGTTTTTTTAACAAGTGAGTAACAGTCTAATCATGTTTATGGTTAGTAAAATAGTTTTAAGAATTGATTATTTTAAAGACCTTGCCTTTCATAGCGAAGGTAGATACTGAATTCTCCGAATCTCTTTGATGCTCAATTAGAATCAATATTGGTCCGAAAGTGCTATCCAGTGGTATTCCTTGTAAAAGAGGCTAGTAATCGCTTCCGTTGATTAGAGTTCAGCTTGAATAAACTTTTTAATGGCTATGTATTAGCCTAAAAATAAATTCCGCATAATTATGTTTCCTAAGAATATAATTATTATGGTAATACTTAGAATAAACAGTGTCAAATGTCTTCAGCTAGTCAAGTTACACGAGGACTTGTGATTCATCACAAATAGGCTGAATACGGAGTATGTACCTTTTAGAATTTTTGTTGTGGTAATTATGTTTTCCTCCATGTCCACCTGTCCGACATAAATCTTTGCCATCGGCGCGACCACTCACGACGACATTGTTGGAGATTTGGCATTTGCCTACTGAGCCCTTAGCACCTACCTATTTAGTCTCAGAAATTTTCTTATGGCTTCATTTTACAAAGTCATATCAAGTCAATTCTCCAAATCTGTGACTACCCCAAGATTATCTTTACTAACAATACATGTAGAACAGATGAAGGAACTTATGTTAACTCCGGGGCGAGCAACGCTTACGATGCGGCTGTTGGTATACTACTGCTGTCTTCATTGCCAATACTTCATTATATTGCCTCGTTGGTCTAGTGGTCGCAAGCGCTACTACTGAGCATGAGGTCCTGGGTATCGATTCCCACATCGGGCAAAGTGTCATTGGGTTTTTTCATCTGGAATTTCTTAGTAGCAGACCGGAGTCTGGATTTGTACCCGGTCGATGGCAATAGCCTCGCCATTATTACACTTAAACAAGTGGCGAAATGTGTGCGTACTATATGTGCACCACTGGTTAACCCTTCGGGGTATACAGGCGTGATGTTATGTTACTTCATTATTAGAATGTGCGCAATTTTTGTTTAGGTGAGACTCAATGTTGTTTTTAAAATATGCCGATGGCACGATTACAGATGAGGTTGCGCAATAAAAGAAGGAATTTGCATAACCAAACCATTATATTTTCTTATCATTTGTTACTTTTACTTTCACCATCCTATTCCTATTGGGTGGTGGGGTCTGTCAGTCCTGTGGATCTTGTTCGTCCTGTGGGTTGACTTGGATCTGTGGGTCGTCTAGGTTTTGTCGGTACTGATGTCCCTGTTGGGCAAACTGGCCCTGTGGAGCAAACTGGCCCTGTGGGGGAAACTGGCCCTGTGGAGCAAATTGGCCCTGTGGGGGAAACCGGCCCTGTGGAGCAAATTGGCCCTGTGGGGCAAACTGGCCCTGTTGGGGAAACTGACCCTGTTGGGGAAACTGGCCCTGTGGGGGAAACTGGCCCTGTGGAGCAAATTGGCCCTGTGGGGCAAACTGACCCTGTGGGGCAAACTGGCGTTGTGGGACATGTTGTATCTGTTGGCCCTGTACCGGACCCGGTGGCTGAACGTAACAACCCTGTTGCCATACAGCCTTTGCAGATATAGTATAGGTTGATGGACTAATTTGCCATAAGCTGTAATGTATCGTTACTATTTTCGTCTCGTAGTTGTAAGAAACAGTTGGACTTGAAATGTGATTCTCCACTTGCACATTTACATATGTTACTATATGGCATGCAGGTACCTGAAAAACAAAAAAGCTTTATCAATGCTGCTGTATCATACATAATTGAGATCAGGATTATGCTTTCTCTCTCTTGAGTCTTATGCCGTGGTTAAAGAATGGCCATGCTCTTATCTAGACAGCCTCAACTGGAACCAGACCCCTCTGGTTTAAACTTTAATTTACGAGTATTTTTAATTTCACCAACGATACTGGAACAACTACAAACGTGTCATGTCATTTGAAACTATGCAATTCTACTTACAATTAATTGTATATGTTGTTCTTTTTGAAAAAACGAAAATTTTCCGTTATACTGGGAAATGAGTACAGCCCCCGGTATATTATCCGATCCAAACTCCCAAAGCTGTCCGTACACTATCTGTATAGCCGACAGGCCAATACAAATGAGGAGTATCGTCCGAGATCCCATGGCACTGTGACTCGGTGACTCCAAAATGATGACAATTTGACGAATCCTTTGTTTTTATAATAATTGCTTTATTATATAGAGCCTTTCTTTGCAATAATACATTTCCAATATATTTCAATTGTAAGTTAAATTGATTCGTTCGGTCGTTTGCACATTAGTAGATGTATTTTGTTGATTTTATAAGGTGTAATTGGTTATGGAGCTGATACAATATTGCCAAGTTTAAAATATGGTTTCGATGTAAATAAAAATAATAATATTTTTATTATAATATGTACAGACGCCAGCACATCAAGCTATCCGAAACTGTCAAATTTTTCCAATCAACTTTGCACCTACTGTTGTAGTGATAAAGCTGAAAATCTATTAAAGAAAGGGGTTAGAAGATTTTTGTATGGAGGGTGGCCCTAAGGTCGGTCGCCATTTTGATTTTTTTTCAGAATCGCGGTGCACAACAAAAGTTATATATTTAGATAGAGGACACTTATACAAACAAAAAATATAATATAACATAATATCCTAAAGCGTCAGGTTTCGGAGTTATTCACCCAAATATAATTCGAAAACAACAAGGATTTTTTTGTCTTTTTTTCCTCCAGGTAAGCATATTGAACTATTGAGGTAATAGAAACGTTATGAAACCTTTATGGAGAAGAAACAAATGAAGAATAGACATTTTTAAAATAAATAATTAAAAACGGCTAACAGTGGTGGCCAAGTGGTAACAGCCCCGACTTACGAGTTGTAGGTTGTAGGTTCGAACCCAGACAGGCGCTTTACTTTGTGTAAATTATTTCATCACCACTGCTCTCAAAACGGTGAAGGAAAACATCGTTAGGAAACCGGCATGTCCTAGAACCAAAAATTCGAAGACATGTGACATCTGCCAACCCGCACTGGGCCCGCATGGTGGATTACGGCCCACTCCCTCTCACCGAGGAGGCCTGTGTCCCAGCAGTGGGAACATTATAGGCTAATTATGTATGTATTTATAGTTCGTTTTTTAATCCCAGAGACTAATCTGACATTTAAGTCTTTTGTGTTTTCGTTTTTTTTTTAGTACAGAAGTTTGATACACTTGTCAGATTAGTCTCTGGGATTAAAAAAACGAACTATAAATTGCCGTGTTTAATTATTTATTTAAAAAATGTCTATTCTTCATTTGTTTCTTCTCCATAAAGGTTTCATAACGTTTCTATTACCTCAATAGTTCAATATGCTTACCTGGAGGAAAAAAACCAAAAAAATCCTTGTTGTTTTTGACTTATATTTCGGTGAATAACTCCGAAACCTGACGCTTTAGGATATTATGTTATATAACATTTTTTGTTTGTATAAGTGTCCTCTATCTAAATATATAACTTTTGTTGTGCACCGCGATTCTGAAAAAAAATCAAAATGGCGGCTGATTTTAGGGCCAAAACCTTCAAACCCCTTTGACAGATTGTAGTAGCTTGATGTGCTGGCGTCCGTACTTTTAAATGGTGTAGTTTCGATTGTAAATGATGACTTAAATTTAAGTCGACTGATGACTTAAAATTAAGTCGCTATGGGTACTTCATCGTGAGGTGGCAAAGGCGTAGTACAGGACAAATTTCAGTGCGTTTCATAGGACACTCCGGACTATCTTCCTCATGTAGGTAGGTATTAACATTGACCATCGTGTGACTATCGTCTGTATACATAGTGTTGGAGGTCCCTTCGCAATGTCCTGGCTCCTTGGACTTCTACTCGAGAAAGAGATTTATGGAGTGGGTAAAGCTAATCGGCCTGGACTGGTGGCGGCCTGTGATGTTAAACGTTGAAAATAGCATATAGGTTTTCAAATCGTTCAATTAGGTCCTTCATTTTCGAGGAAAACTACAAATCCTATATTTGGAGTGTAACGACAAGTGGTGATGATTTATGTTGTATGTAATATTTCCTCGCTCTATCAAAATATACTGAGGACTTGCCACCCCAAAAACGATAGTACCTATTGTTCATTTATATATAGATTAATATAATCGTGTAAGTATTCTACAAAGTGTGAGGCTGCATTCACGTAACCAAGACCAATACACGTGTCATACGTACTATGGACGTCATTGGTGATTAAGAAAACGAAAATTGACATGCATATATCACTAAATACAGGGTTAAGGTAAGTTGTAAGCAATATTTCAGCTCAAAAAAAATCCTGAGTGGAATCGATATATTTTTACATTAGTAGAAAAGTGTCCCATAGTTTGTGGTGCTGTTCCACAAACTATAGGACACTTTATCATGTCCTGCGTGTCCTGTCAGCTGCACGTTACAGGAACTGATGGATGCTAGGGATGACGCCAAACACGTAGTCGAATGCTGGGCCGAGTCCATTTAGATTGCCATCGACACGCTAAGAAAAAGTATAGAAGCCATAGATCGATTCGAGGAATAATTTTGACATTTTTACAGTTATTTCATACAAATACTTTCAAACTTGAAGAATAAACAAGGATAATTAAAATTTTAAAACAAAAGAAAGATTATTTTAAACATACCGGATAATGTTAGCACACGCGAGATGACAGATAAAAAACCTCTTGACACAACACAGTTTCGTGACAGGTTGCATGCTTAAACAGTGCAGGCGTCCATACTTTCAACAAAACTTCATTTTAATTCCTCGAATAAAAGTTATATGGCGATTAAAAAAAACATTCTTGAATAAAAAAAAGAAAGGACGATTAAAAGTTGCAACGGCATTGATCTTTCCCATACACTACTGTAATCACATACTTACAACAAGAAGCAAGAGAGATCCCACTCTTATAAAACACGGGTAATGTCACGGAATAAACCTACATAAAACGTTCCGTCACTTAATTGAACCTATACGAGACAACTATAAATTACTGTCGAAAGCTGTACAACCTTAATGACTATTTTAATTTTGACGTGTTACTTAATCTAGAAATTAACGCTTTTTTTTTTCATTCTATGACTAGCTGCAGCCAGCGACTTAGCCCGTGCGGATGTCGGAAATTATCCCACTGAAACATGCTTCCGAGATGAGATAAAAGTAACATATATGCCAGTGAAAGTCTCGTCTAAAACGGTCCAGCCGTTTCGGAGATTAACCGGAATAGACAGACAAAAATTTTAACAATTGTTTTTTTGTTATAAGTACCGTACCGTGTCCTTTCATATATGCATTTAGTAAAAATTGTTATTTTGAAACAGGCACTTCTTATTTATTTATTTGTGTAGAAGATGTATAATTATATATGCGTATTAGTGCAATGATGGATTAACGTAACCAACTTTGTAACTTTAATAATTGAAATGCAAATAAGTAAGTAAGTATGTAGTGTAACATGAATGTCGCTGTTGACGATGATAACATCTTCCTTATGTGAAAGGAGTATTCTTGAGCAAAGCTGTGGAGGTTGGGTAGCACATTGAAAAGACCCGAGCAAGAAAATATTACAGAACTATTAATTCCTAGATTTTTGCTCAGGGCACTAAGTTGCTAATTCTGCGACTTAATTTTTGGCAAAATAATTTTATTGAAGTGAAACTTCTTTACGCACGCTTGACTTGGGGAGTAAGCTGGCGAACGCGTGACTTAAGCGTTACGAAAAGTGTGATCGGGCGAGGCGAACGGGAGTTGAGTGGGGGATACAAGCAAGAGAAAGCAGTGCGCGCGCACATTTTCTTTCTCTCTTCCTCTCATAGCCAAATACGTTTGAAGTTTCACTTCAGTCGTGTGGTCATAAGCACACTCGGTTTTTTTTATTCTGTTCGGGAAACTTACAGCATTCTTAAAAGCAGTGTTCTTAAAAATATACAATTGAAGGCCTTTTACAAGTTTCCACTGATAAACACTAACCCCCTTACTAATAAACGTATTTTATCAGATGAATAGTTATACACCGATTTCTCTCTTTCAGTCGTCAGTAATTTGACTTTCGATAAAAGAAGACAAAACGTTGTGTAACTATACAGACGCTATACAACGTTCAGTAAGGGGGTTAAAACAAAAAAGGTCGGTACGAAAAAACTATAACACAAATATTTTGCGTATAATGCGAAAGAAACTTCTTAAAGTACGACTCTCGATTTGCTGCTTTTCTTCATTCCTACATGGTGACTTCTAAAAGCAATCACTAACCAAACCTGGACTAAAACTATAATGTAGGTACCTCCACATATTACCGACACGCCCGATACAGGGGCAGTACACACGAGTGGTTCGCATTGGGAGCGAAAAAACCAACACCGCGCGTACTGAATACTGAAAATGTAACTAATTTAACTCGTGACTTGTATCGAAGGGAGATGAGGTGTACCGGAGATTCTGATGCGGCATATATGAAGATCAAGGAAAAATTTTGGTTCTAGCAAAAAATACAAATAACTAGCTTCTTAGAGTGTCCATTTCCATTCTACACGCCCGATCTGATGATCTGATTTTCTTCAATTGCATTATTAATCCATGTGTGTTGTAATTTAGCTCCTACACAAAATATAGTTAAAGTTCCTTTAATTTTATTTTTCTAGCCATTATAGTCTCTGCTTACAATCCACATAACTTTCATCCTACACAGGACAGCAGGAATATCGACGCGCAACCTGGTACCATAGATTCAGAACATCATTTTTTGTAAGGTTATCAAAAAAAGAAAAAAATGCTGTTCCATACATGTTGACCGTGTAGGTATTGCAATTTTCTATGAAAGGTCTGATTTTTTTTTGATAACCTACAAAAAATTGCTACGCTACGTCTAGAATTTTTGATGAGTCCCTGCCAGCCGTTTAACCACAGAATACTTAAAGTACTACGTACAGAAAGGACACTCCCTTTCCCGCACTAACATCAGTTACCGCACCTCACCCCGCACTTCGGCGTATTCGTCGCAGTTCTTTAACAAGAGCGCTCGCAAACACAAGTACCTCACGCACACATTCATACGTATACAAACGTCATTTTTGAATGTAGTAGTAGGTAATTATTTTGCGAGCGTTGTATGGAGTGTCCGGGGTGTGGTTTAACGAATGCAAGTTAAGACCGCTGTTTTTAACGTTGCCCGTTCAGTATACAATCACGAATATTTTCTATTTATTTATTTGTGTATCTCCTCAATGCCACATCCACAGACCGCTTCCTTAGGACCTCCATACAATTGATGCACGTATGGTCAGTAAACGGCGTGTGTTTGCTCCGGGGCCGGCTTTTTGTCCGTCCGTGCGTCTCACGGTACCTACCCACTGTTTAGGGCAAAGAACAAAATACTGTCAATATTCTTAGTAGTGTAGAGGACTACGTGGTTTGGGTCAACATGCTGTACTGTAGATATATAATACTGTGTAGGTTTATACTGAAGCTTCTCTAGATCAAAATACATGTACTGTTTCAGTCAAAATAAACCAGTGTTTCATCTACAATACATTCAGTTAGTCTACCCATTTTCATTTGCTTTCTTTTTATTATTAGTTATATGGAAAGTTAGCATATTCCTCATACCTTAATAAGTTACATGAAAAAAAAAAACGTGTGCGTTCGAGGCACCCCCGTCAGGAACGAAGTTCCTTACTCGATACTAGCACGCACACACACACTCGTATATAACGTGTCGTGGAAGAGCCAGAGAGAGAGAAAGTCCCATGGAGGGGGGGCATAATGCTTTTCCCTTACTTGACAATTTCTACCAGTCAACTCCTATCGCTTTTATCTTCTTCTTAGCGTGTCGATAGCAATCTAAATGGACTCGGCCCAGAATTCGGCTACTTGTTTGGCGCCATTACCAGCGTCCATCAGTTCCTGTAACGTGCAGCTGACAGGACATGCAGGACACGATATTAAGTGTCCCATCGTTTGTGGAACAGCACCATATTTACACTCCAAGGCGGAGTCGTCTATGAATCTCCACTTGAACAGGTTTTCCTTGCTTCGGCCAACCTGGGTCCGAAGTCTGTTTAAAGACTTCCAGGTTACCCAAAGTAACTCATGTCCAGGTGGGTGGTCTTCAGCGGTTGGAACGAACAGTTTTGGTAAGGAAGCACTATCTCGCCGCAGCTTCAGTTTTTCTTGTGTTGGTTCGCACGTCACAGTGAGTGGGACGAACTGTTTCGGCTTTTCAGCCTTTGTGACACAAATCTTTGCACGACAACATCGCTTTTATGAAAAAGTACAAATATGAAATAGTGCAAAAAACAGACAAAAATTTTTGTAACAGGTTTATTTCAAATGACTACGAATACGCGAACTGCAGCAGCACGATGGCGTATTTCACGGTGAGGGCCATCAGTTCCATCGCCAAACTGTTGATGGCGAACATGCGGTACACTGACATCGGCTCCACAGTCGTGATGACACGGATTATGTTCTTTATGTAGCAGCGAGAGGTTACTGGAAACATAGAAGGAGATTAGTATCTGACCCTTTTAATCAAAGCTGTCCCAAAAAGTTATAAAACCTTTATGAGGAACAGGGTGGAAAGTTCCTCATCCTTCATATATGATTATAAAAAAAAAGCTGTTGCATAGAAACTGCAATACCTATCTGCGCTACGCGGTCAAAATGTATGGAACAGCAATTGTCAGGAGATTCAGAATCATGTACTAAACCCATGGTAACAGGTTTCATGACCTATGTCCCTGCCACACTGTAGGTATATTTTAATCGCGCCGATAGCGCCGATGTAGGATACGTCAGTGTAGTTTGTATGAGGCGGTATACATATCACCCCATACGTTTTTAGTGTGTTAAAGGCAGAGCTGGAGTGATCGAATGACGAGATACATTATTACATAGTATTGAATTACAGATGCCTTAGTTCATTAGTTGCTGCTACATAGACTGAAAAAGGTTATCGATCAGGTATTGCTATAATTCCCGGTCGATGATCGTATTAAGTATCTTCTAGTAAAAAGTAGATGCTGTTATCCTACGTGATTCCTAGAAAAATAAACTATCTCGTCTACTTTGACTGGATTAGAATAAACGACGAAAACTTAGTTAAGCAACAAGAACTGGTCCTTAGCAGCTTTGAACAGAGAGAAGTGGAAAGAGAGTATGGAGGCCTCTGTCCTGCAGTGAGACATCACTGCAGGACTATATTAATAATAACTGGGTTAAGGGGCTTACAGGACCTAAACGCAAAAAACGCAAGTTTTAGAAACAATAAAAGTATATGATGACTACAGTAAACAAAATCAGAAAAATATATGATATTATATACGATAGAAAAAAAAAACACTACTAAACTAGTGTTTTATTTTTTTAGTCCAAACAATAAATTTTTTGTAAATAGATAATTGCTTCATATTTTGCAATAAATTACCAGCGTTGTGTCATCACGCTTCTCTTTCTTTTCTATGCTGTCCGACAGTGACCGCGCTTTAGGTCATGTAGTCCTTAAGCACAAAGTTTGAAAATGATACACGGTTTATCACCATGCTTTGTTAAACGCAACCCAGCATCTATTTATTAGCTGCTACTGAATTAGAATTAACAGAATTATGCAGCAACACGGCAAGTCGACGTGAGGCATCGTTGCGGACCGTCTGCCGTCAATGTTGCACGCGTCAAGAGTCGCGCGACAATGAAATTGTGCCGGTGAATTCGCTTTTGTTGCAATGTATGAGTAATTGCGCGAGTTTATTACTGTGGCTGTGTTCGTTCTTGTTTGGAGCAGGGAACCTATGTACATTAGGATATGGTGTAATCTCTTTACGAAAGACTGCTTCTAGGGAAAAATTAGCTTATCGTCTGATGGGCGTCTTAGAAAGGCAACTGACAGACATAATATGGGAAACGATGAGAAGTCTCACTGTATTTCTGTGCATTTTCATTTTATCAAGCCGTTTGCCAAAGTAGTGGTTATAATGACACTCTTCTATAATAGTATTTAACAATGCCATGGTTGGATGTGATGAGATACGTACTTCGGGAATTATAGCAATACCTGATCGTTAACGCATCTCATCTACAATTGTGATTTAAAGTGATGCAAAATTCAAAGCATTAAATTAAAATACAAACCGTTTTCAATTTTCGCCAAAGCTTGAATACAGCTCTCTCTCGTTTGAAACAGTTTGCCCTCCAATAAATTTATTAAAATGCATATCAAGCTTAGTCTTATAACAAATCTGATACTTTCCGGGTCTGGTGTTACTACGAGCTGACTCCATCGGAAATTCTGTAAGTAAAAAAGATTGCGGATACTTCATCGAACGGGCCTACCATAAATATTAGACCTTGGTGAAAAACTCTATAATTCCAGGGGTTTTCAAGTTATTTTAGGAAATTTCACTGACATTAACCAGCCAATGGGTTACTCAAGTTTCGTTAAACCCATGTTAATAAAAATAAATAAAAGACAACAATCCAATTATTTGTTTGTGTAGGAGGTCATTTTTATCATCAAATTATTTCACATTAAACATTACTCCCAAAGGTTGACCGGTCGATAGTGGGGAATTGAGTATTGGTATAATTATATACATTTTAAAACTTAAGACACTTGAAGAGCGATATCAAAGAACTGACTCTTTTATTAATTAAAGGTAGGTAAGTATGTACTACTACCTATCTTTGTGCAGAATATGATCATGAGGGTAATAAACACGGTGTCGTAAAACGAAAGAAGTATCGTGGTCAAACCCCTGAAGGCGGTGTGTAGGTAATGAGTAGCTCTTACCTTTATTTCCACCGTAGTTAAAAGTTTCCTCGCGCCCAGCAGATGGTAACAGAATAAATGCGTAACTATTAGTAGCATCTGAAAAACAATAAGCTCAATAAGGCTGATTTCTTGTTCCAACTTTTTCATGTATTTCATCGGAAATTGGTATCTGCAGCAATATTAAGAAATGTTGCTCATCCATTTCCTTACTCTAGAAATGCTTTTCATTCCAACAAGATACATACTTTTACTTACATAAATACGGAACACCTTTTCAGTTAACCGGATAGCTTCAACAACACCGTCAAACGCCTGCCATATATTTTGATACACCTGGATATTTAAGAGCGTCTGCTGCCATCTTACTTCTGCACTAAAATCTATCATCTTCTTGATATATGCAAGTCTTTCATGTAAGATCAGCAGTATCGTTAGAAATAAAACAGCTTCAAAATCTTCTACACAAAACAACATTGCTATATGTGGTAAAAGGTATGCCGTGCTCAGGTCGAAGGCGAAAATATCTAGTACAAAGTCGTAGCCATGGTTTATCATGAGTATAATTAAACTTAAAGTATTAAAGACGTATATTTTTCTGTTGTGTCTTCTTTTACCTGTAACTTTTAAGTGTCTGTCTATCTTTTGCAACGTTAGAAACAGCTTTATGTTATTGTCTCTATTTGTAAAATTGTTGGTGACAATGATAGCAGCGTTCAAAAATATTCCCAAGTTAGTTTGGAATAAAGTCAAAGCTACTTCAAGGTTATTTGTCGTAGAATCTACGCTACGTGTGTCCCAATTAACGTTAATAAAGCATATTGTTAGGCATGTAAATGAAATGAAAAATAAAGAGTATGCACTTTGGATCCACGCCGGCGGAGAGACGGCGTTATATCGTATATTCACTCTCACAGAACCTATAATTGTTTGTACATAAATTAGCGGTATAAACAATTTTATAAAATTCTTATTTACAATATTTTTGTTTAATTCCTCGTGATTAGACGCCATTATTTCATCGTGGGACAGTTACTACTGTCCACTGTCGCTTTGTCGTTTAAACATAAATAAATTGTTCTAGTCGTTTGTCATTCAATCATTAAAATGGAAAGCATTTAGCTGAGTAGTTTGGTATTTATTAACACGTTAGCTGCGGCACCAATTTTTGCAAACTTTCCGTTCCTGCGGCACGAGGTCTTATCGGCCCGCACCGTGACCAGACGTTAGGGCGACACGAGGTCTATTAGACCCCACCTGCTTTAACAGACTAAAATCCATTTTCTGGCGCGAAATCAAAGATAAATGAAAATTTTGATCCTTATCGATATAGACAGTGAATTGATGAACCCTAATCTACCGTCGCCCCTGGATCTGATAGCTAGTTTGGAATTTATTGGCAAAACAAAATATGGGATCTTATACACCTCGTAACGCACTGAAATAGGGTAAACTTTCGCTAAGATTAGTGATGGGAAAAATAATATCGACGCAACGACGTTTATCTGTTTTTGTGTGAAAATCTTAATGCGGTTCATATAATAGAAAAAAAAGAAAACCAGAAGTAGAAAAGAAACTATTTATTCTGCCTCGGGCTTTAAAAATACACTTATTAAAACTTGAATTAACATTTAAAAAATCAGTAACAACATACTTTTTTATAAAAATCTCAATTTATATCTTGTACATATTTATGAGTGTTTTTCATTATAACAGGGTAGACAATAAGATTTTTTGCACTGAGAGCACTGAGTCAAAATCTTTTTGGATTTTTTGTCAGCTTCACGAGATGGTAAAATTGTGCGTAGTTTCTGGTAACAACCAACACATCTTTTTCTTTTTTCACCCTTTTCGAGGCAATGAGGTGCGCTGCTTTCAGGTGCTGACCTGAACCTAGACAAAGAACTACTGAATTATTAATTAATTACTTACCTGTTTTGTCAACGGCTGCTTTGCGTTTTTTGTGGAGTTTTTCACTACCTACAAAAATATCAATTAAAAACTTACCTGTTTTGGTTCTGTTTCTGGGTTTTTTAAAATTAACTTCTTCCGACATCGTTTAGACATGTTCGGCGATGTAAAAGGACGTGCTCTCCAATCGACGTGATGCACAACATGCACAACACTAATCGCGGGAAGCTCGCGTTGGGTGCGGTACGAGGTCCGGGGGGATATGGGACGTTTTAGCCTCGTTCCGCACTGCATTAAAATTATATTAATTCAGTGCGGTACGAGGCCTAAAACATCCGGTACCAAGGTAGGTATACCACCGAGTCCGGGACCATTAGCGCATCTCAAATATACATTTATCTCTTTTCTATACTGGACCAAACCAAAGCTATGCCCTTCGCACGACAGAGATGTTCACGTTTTTCCTTGCCGCACCACAAGGAAGTTGCATGCGGGGTGATTTAGGCCTCGTATCGCACTTAACGTGTTAACCTCAATAATTATAAAAGCATTTTCTGGCTATTTGAAATGTTGCCACCAACGTATTCTTTAATAATAATTCAATAATAATAATTCTTTATTTCGCAAAAAAGTGAACAATAACACTAACTAGTAACTATGAGCGTCCGTGTGGTGCCGGACTTAAAGAATAGCACCACCCCCCTTCTTCCCATGGGTGTCGTAAAAGGCGACTAAGGGACGTACCGGAGAATGGGCAGCAGCGTTCTCTATGCATTTAATATCATACTGCGATCGCCAACCCGCATGCCAAGCGTGGCGATTATGGCAAATCCCCCCCCAAATGACAAGCACGAAAAATACTTGGCCCCTAGTGCCCGGCGGCCCGCCTACCCTTGGCTACGGTAGCGGCCAAGGCCACGGTGAGGCAAGGGGTGCTAAGAATCCCCGGAAGAGATCCGGCTACCAAAATAACCGAAAACTGGACCTGGCAACATACAACACGCGTACACTCCGGACCGACGAGAAGATCTCCGAACTCGAGGAAGAATTGAGCAGGTTGCGATGGGGCATAGTGGGATTATCTGAAGTCCGAAGAGAGGGGGAGGACTCGATAATCCTTAAATCTGGCAACTTGCTCTATTTCCGGGAGGGCGACCAGCAGTCCCAAGGTGGTGTCGGGTTTATCGTCCACAAGTCCCTTGTGAGCAACGTGGTGAAGATCGAGAGTGTGTCGACCAGGGTGGCGTACCTTATACTCAGAATATCCGCAAGGTATTCGCTGAAGGTCGTACAGGTTTACGCCCCGACCTCGTCACACCCCGACGATGAGGTGGAGACCATGTATGAGGATATTTCCAGAGCCATGCATGGCTCTAAAACTCACTTCACCGTTGTCATGGGGGACTTTAACGCGAAACTGGGTAAACGAAGCGATGATGAGCTGCGAATGGGGCAATTTGGAGTTGGACGACGGAACCACCGGGGCCACCTACTGGCTAGTTTTATGGAGAAGGAAGGCCTCTTTATGATGAATTCCTTCTTCAGAAAACGTGAGTACAGGAAGTGGACCTGGCAGAGCCCGGATGGTGCAACTAAAAATGAGATTGACTTCATTATGTCGACGAAGAAGCAAATATTCAATGATGTCTCTGTGATCAACGCGGTGAAAACCGGAAGTGATCACCGCATGGTAAGAGGCACATTGAACTTAAATATAAAGCTGGAAAGGTCTCGACTAATGAGGTCTACGCTCCGCCCAGCGCCGATCCAAGTTCAAAACCCCGAGAGCTTTCAGCTCGAACTTCAGAATCGTTTCGAGTGCCTGGGGAGCTCCGTGGACGAATATAACGATGGGTTCGTGGAAGCTGTCCATACGGTCGGGTCTAAGATCTTCAAGACCCGTCGTACGAATACGAAAAAGAAGCTCTCTGATCCTACTTTGCGGCTCATGAAGGAGAGGCGCGAGATGATCCTGCAGTCTTCAGATGATGTTCTAAAGTACCGGCGGCTCAACAGACAGATCTCTAAGTCCTTGAAAAGCGACCTTCGCCGCTTCAATACAGATCGTATTGAGGAAGCGATAGAGCAAAATAGAGGCTCCAAGGTTTTTGCTAGAGATCTGTCTATTGGGCAGAGCCAGCTTATGAAACTGAAGACTGATGATGGCAGGATCGTATCCGCCAAACCTGAGCTGTTGAGAGAGATCGAGAGGTTCTATGGACAGTTATACACGTCAACAAGCAACCCCGTTACAAATCTGGCAAACGACCCAAGAGCTAGATTGACCCGACACTATACCGAAGACATCCCGGACGTCAGCCTGTACGAGATTAGGATGGCTCTGAAGCAGCTTAAAAACAACAAGGCACCGGGTGATGACGGAATTACGGCCGAGCTCCTGAAGGCCGGCGGAAAACCCGTTCTTAAGGCCCTTCAGAGGCTGTTTGATTCCGTCATACTCGAGGGTAAAACACCACAGGCATGGAACAGAGGTGTGGTGATACTTTTCTTTAAGAAGGGTGACAATGCCCTTCTTAAGAATTATAGGCCCATCTCACTTCTGAGCCATGTCTACAAGCTGTTTTCGAGAGTCATCACGAACCGTCTCGCGCGCAGGTTTGACGACTTCCAGCCTCCCGAACAAGCCGGATTCCGTAAAGGCTTTAGCACCGTAGACCACATACATACGCTGCGACAGGTTATACAGAAGACCGAAGAGTATAACCTGCCTCTCTGCTTAGCGTTTGTGGACTACGAGAAAGCCTTTGATTCGATCGAGACATGGGCTGTACTGCAGTCTCTTCAACGGTGCCAGATTGACTATCGGTACATCGAGGTGCTGAAGTGTCTGTACGAAAACGCCACTATGTCAGTTCGACTCCAGGACCAGACCTCGAAACCTATCCTTCTGCAGCGAGGTGTGAGACAGGGAGACGTTATCTCTCCGAAACTGTTCACCGCTGCTCTGGAGGATGTCTTTAAGGTTCTGGACTGGAAAGGAGCTGGCATTAACATCAATGGCGAGTACATAACTCACCTTCGGTTTGCCGACGATATAGTAGTCATGGCTGAGACTATGGAGGACCTCAGTACAATGCTCGATGACCTCAGTAGAGCCTCTGAAAGAGTGGGTCTGAAAATGAACATGGACAAAACGAAGGTCATGTCAAATGCCCATGTAACACCCACTCTCATGAAGATCGGAGACGCTACACTCGAAGTCGTGGACGAGTATATTTACCTAGGACAAACTGTCCAGTTAGGTAGGTCCAACTTCGAGAAAGAGGTCAATCGTCGAATCCGACTCGGCTGGGCAGCGTTCGGGAAGCTACGCAATATCTTCTCGTCCCACATACCGCAGTGTCTCAAGACGAAAGTCTTTGACCAGTGCGTGTTGCCAGTGATGACATATGGCACTGAAACGTGGTCGCTCACAATGGGCCTTATTAGAAGGCTGAAAGTCACCCAAAGGGCAATGGAGAGGGCTATGCTTGGAGTTTCCCTGCGGGATCGAATCAGAAATGAAGAGATCCGCAGGAGAACCAAGGTAACCGACATAGCCCGAAGAATTGCCAAACTTAAGTGGCAGTGGGCAGGGCACATTGCTCGCAGAACAGATGGCCGATGGGGCCGAAAGGTTCTGGAGTGGCGACCGCGTACCGGAAGGCGTAGCGTTGGAAGGCCTCCCACAAGGTGGACCGACGACCTTGTGAAGGCCGCAGGAACTCGTTGGATGCGAGAAGCACAAAACCGGTCGAAGTGGAGGTGCTTGGGGGAGGCCTATGTCCAGCAGTGGACGTCTTTCGGCTGAAATGATGATGATGAATGATGAGTAACTATGATACGCTAAGAGCTGTGTTACCAGAATTTTTCCAAAACTAGCGTAATTTGAACTCTGGTACTCAAAGTAAGATCTAACTTTTGTTATGAGTACCAGTGTTCCAACAAAAGTTATTACACAAAGGTATACAGGTTCCCACGAGGGACAGCAGGGGCATTAGTGCAGTTTCATTGTCACAGAGAAATGAAATAAAAATATAAAACAGTAAAAATTATACAGAAAAATAAAGTGGACAACGTATGTAAGTGTGCGAGGGTGAGTGAATGTTTAGGGATGTGTAATGTATGTATATGTAATTAAAATAATTAGACTTGAATGAGAAATCATGTATAAGTTACAGTGAGTGACTAAGTAGATATCTTAAGCAGATGTTCGGTGTCTTCGTAATTAAGTTTTTGTAGCCATCCCTGAACACTTTTCTTACATTCGAACCTAGTCATTGGATAAATGTTGCAGTTTTTGTTTTCGATATTGTACAGGTGATTGCTTATAATATTGTAGTGACGTTGGGCAAGAGCTGTTCTGGAGTATTGGGTGGTACAGATTTGATATTTCCTACGGTTTAGTGTGTAGTTTGCAAGGAATGGGAGAGTAGAGTGCTTTCGTAGCACTATTTGTTGGATGAAAAGTTGGCGCACTGTAAGTACTCGACAATTTTCGTAGAGTTGTGTAGTAGGGTATCTGTAGGGCTTGAAGGTCATTTCAACAGGTCAACCTTTAAGACGGCTCTTTGTGCTCGTTCCAGCTGCAAAAGGTGAGTTTTGGCCGCTCCACCCCAGGCAGTTATGCAATATTTTAGGATTGAGTGACCAAGTGCACAGTAAACATTTTGCAGTGTCTGAATGACAGCAGAATGTCTGAGTTTTTTCATTATAGAGACAAGTCTACGTACTCGCACAGTCAATGTCCTAAGGTGGAGTTTCCAGGTCAGTTGATTATCGATTTGTACCCCAAGATATTTAACATTATCCGTCCAAATAATGCGAGGACATGAGCAAGGAAGGCGAGGCTCAGTTACGGGACATTTGTGGACTTTAAGATTGAAAGAATCCTGGTCTGGTTGGGAGGAGGCTTTTATAGAAAATGTCATGTACATGGTCTTGTTAGGATTCAAGGTGAGAAGGTTGCTAGTTAGCCAGTTCATGACGGTCCTAAGACCCTGTTCAGCGCATTCAAATGCGTGTGTCCAGCTGTCCCCATGAACAAGCAATGCAGTGTCATCGGCGTAGGTAAAGACTGAGCAATTGGGAAGGGAGAGTCCGCAGAGCGCGTTAATGTATATCAGAAACAAGGTCGGCCCAATCACAGAGCCCTGAGGCATGCCGTAAACAATGGAATTGCTGTCACTGATAACATTATCAATTGTAACGCACTGGGTTCGATCAGATAGGTAGTCATGAAAAATTTTGAGGGCGTGACCACGAATTCCCAGACCCTCCAACTTCCGCAATAGGTGAGGAACAGACACGGTGTCAAAGGCCTTGGAGAGGTCTAAGAAAATACCCAAACATTTTTTTCCCGAGTCAAGGAGACCGACAGCATTATCCACAAAGCATCCAACCGCATCCTCGGCTGACCTTCCAGCCCTAAAACCATACTGATTCGGAGCGAGAATCTTGTGGGATTCAAGATATTTAGTAAGGCGATTATTCAATATTTTTTCCAAAATCTTAGGCCTCATTTACGGAGACGCGGGGCGTCTCGCGTCGCGTGTGGCGTGGCGTCTCGCGGCGCGTCGGACGTTTTTTCTGTTTACGGTGGGGCGGCGCGTGAAGCGGCACGCATCATCGCACGCGTGAACACAAACGTATAGCAATATACGACCATGTTCATAGGGAAGCGAGACGGGAAGCGTGGCGGTGCCCGCCGCGGCGCCCGCGGAGAGTCCTCTAGCGTGTAGCGAAGCACGCTGCGGGCATCGCGGCGGCGCACGCTCGCCTCGATCAAATCGACTAGTTTTATGTTGGCGAGAGATGGGAGCGCACGTGTCGCAACTTGCAGCATGATCATATCATACTCCATTGCGACGGTGACTACGTCTGTGTTGCGCGATTTCTAAATAAGACTGACAGAAGATTCCGCCTCGGACATAGCTTCATCGAGAATTGCCGCTGCGTGCGCCGCCGCGATAAACGCCGCGTGGGACGCGTCGGTGCCATCCGCGGGCTCGGTCGCAAAAAAACGCCCTAATTCAAACAAACGCGTCTCAAATCGCTTCTCCGTAAACGCACTCATACAACGCCATATATTTGAATTCAGTGTGGGCCGCGCCGCTCAACGCAACGCGTGACGCCCCGCGTCTCCGTAAATGAGGCCTTAGAGAGGCAGTACCGAGATGGGCCTGTAATTGTTGACATCGCGTCTGTCCCCAGCCTTATAAATTGGATGCACCAGCGCTTTTTTAAACACCTTAGGAAAACGACCTGACGAAATTGAGCAATTACAAACATGAGTGATAACTGGAACTAACACTGGGCAGCAGGATTTGAGTATTTTTGAAGATCCCAGCCAACCGCGCAGTCTGTACGCAGATCAAGAATTATGCTTTGGACCTCGGCTTCATCAGTAGGCCATAGAGCAAATGAGTGTGGTGACTGAGTAGTATAGACGCATCAGTTGTAAAGATTGTGTCGTGATCATTCGACTACATCATCATCTGCCTAGACTTTTCCCAACTATGTTGGGGTCAGCCAACCTGAGGGGCAACTCTCCGTAATTTTAAGAACGTTCACAGTCTGATCTCAGTCACAATCTGTCAAAAATATCTCTAATTTCCCTACATTTTTGACATTGATTGTCGCTGAGACGAGACTGCGACTAGATTTTGAACGTTTTAAATTACGAGAATTAACCTTCTTTTTTACCATTATTTTACATGAAGCGACTGCCTATTTGACCTCCACTACGTAGTTGAATAATACAGTAGGTACCCTTGGTAAGACTGGTTGTCAGTCTTCCGGGCTTCTGATCTGTAGCGACTGCCAAAGAGTGGATCTTTGGCAGTCACTACGGGTTGAATGACAGCCGGGACCAAAATTCACGAAGGGGTTTTGATATGTAAAGATGGTCACCCATCCACGGACCAACCGCGGCAAGCGTAACCTAACCTGATCGATCGACCCGTGCGGCTGTTATTATTGCTTAGCCACAAGCCCTTCGACTACATTTATTTTGAATTGATAGTTAATGGAAAACAATTCGTTATTTCTAAAAATGTGATGATTTCTGCATGAAATCCACAGTTAAAGCATGACTTTGTGAACAAACTTCTGTCTAGTGCCTTTTGTTACAACAATCATGGTTATTTATAAGCTTAGCCTTAAGTACTATAATTCTTAAAATTGGTTCTAGAGCTTGTCTAGGAACTGTTTGAGGATGTGTATCATGGGACATGATATTCAGTTTCTTTAAAGTCGAGACCAATTTAATAACACTAACAAACATAATACGAAGGTTTAAAAATTTAATGGGAAGTTGGTTCTCGGTGAATCAAGAACGAATCAGCTTGATTTTGAAACAGCAAAACATGGCATTTCACCAGAAATGAGCGAGTATGCGTAGCGAGTGATGTGCGTAAAACTAACCAATACACTAGCTTAGCTCAAGCTATGAAAATGAAGCGATGTTATTCGTTAGTGTACGTTTAGGGATGTGTATCCCTCGCTACGCATCCTCGCTCATTTCTGGTGGAAACGCAGCCTTAATCTGTTCTTCTTTTCTATTTAAAAGAGCACAATTACTTCAACTAAGAAGAGATGTAAGTAATTGTATTGGCACAGAAATAAGCAGTGATGTTATTCACATAATTTAGGTACTCAATAAATAAATAAATTAGATACTACTTAAGAACACTATGTCAGTATTATATTATCTGTGACTATGTTAACCTTTGTTTTTTCAAACTATGTTTATTTCCATTGACAGGACTAAATTGATCTAGAGATTTCCGAACATAAAGGAATACCTACCAAACAAATCTTTTCAAAAATCAAGTAACGCTTAGTTTATGTATTCCCGAAAAAAATAGCAACACATTATTTTTATTTAACCACTAAAATTCCGAAACGCATTCGATTTACCGACACTCCAGTTAAATTATTTGAAAGGTAACAATTTAATATACGTATTTCACACTATACGCCGGGCGTGGCGGCGTACCGGCATAGTGGCGTAGTACCTGCAGTACGCGCGGCTTGTCATTGTTCCCACACAGGTTCATCAAGTATGCGCCTCTGAATTTTGAGCGGCGTATTCAAACATGTCCCCGTAAGCCTCTACAATACGTATTTTATTGGCGCTTCACACGATATTCCTGTAATAAATGATTTACACAGAATTGTTCGGGATAGCTACTCGTAGAAACAAGCAAATCAAACCAAGTGCTTCGATTTTGCCAAATAAATTAAATACGTAGTTATTTTATAGTAATTTCGGCGAACTAGCAAAACCATTGTTTCTTGCAGCAATAGGTTAAATAAATAAATACTGGGAATATTAGTTAGCAAACTGATTATATATTTGGGACTATGATCGATGTTTGAGTTGACATGGCAACAGGATATTTTTTTCTGATTGTTCAAATTCTCTACCTAAATATTTCGATTTTATTTTTTTCGAAAATTAATACTAATCTTGTTCTTCGGACGAATTTTTTGATGCCCTTTGATTATTTTCCCTCCCTTTTTATATACTTGTACATATTATTATTTTAAGATTGTTAGCTTTTTAAATTATGTAAATATACAAAGAATAATTAATAATAAAACATCTTGTTCTTAATTTCAGTGTTATACGATTCTTGAAAAGTTGCTGCAAGGTTTATTTATTCCTTTATGTTCAGAAATGAGTTGTACTACCAATAGAATAGCTAAAAGACAAAAAAAAAAAAAACAAACGAATCGGTATTTTGATGTAGAAGCATACAAAATATCCAACATAAAACGTTGCAACTTTTTACCGTATCGAAAAACTAAGCACTAAGTTCTCGTGACTTTTCCATTTACGAGAGCGACTAGAATCGTATTTTAAAATATAATACGCTTTTATTTTGGAAAATTCCGCGAGTGGCTCTGGGGAGAGAAAGCTAATTTCAATTTCATTTAGTTCTGGCGCGATTCCATGTGCCGACCAGAGAGTATGGCACGCCTGTACCGGCAGACCGGATTTTTACTTACCCACAAAATTGTACTGTGAGCAAGTTACTTTCTTGATTGTTTACATAATATTAGTTTCGTTTATTAGAAGGCCCTCTGTGAATCTTGCATTTTTCTGAAACCATCATACTTAATTAAATTGGTTTCTAAAAATATAGTAGAAAGTAATGGACCCGAATATTATGAGTACCATATCATTTCTGAATTGATATGAAAGCTGACGAAGGTGACGAGAGTATGGATCTACGTCATTAATATAACCACCACGAGTGGCGATTGGCGCAGCTTGGGCAGCCAGTCCGATTTTCACCTTACTAACTGTTTAATATATTTTCCACGGCATGGGCATGAGCGTGGCATGTGTACGTACGATACAAGAGAAGATGTAGAATTCTTCAAACACATAGACATGTATACGCTACCACTATAAATATTTTTTCTTTGTAAGTACGCAACAATGATGATATGACGACGTTTTACAAAGCCGATCAATTTGTTCATCTTCATGCGTTATATGACGACCGGATACTATACCAAAATATTCAAAACCCAGGTATTTTCAAAAGAGGCACACTTTACAGAAACACGTATCTAATCTATGGTGGTGAGTGCAGCTCCACGGAACCCTTGGGAGCGTTTGGGTACCGTAGGCAGATTACACCCTGTCTGAGCCCCAATACGCAATTTCATTGCAAGAGGATTTCGCATTTTTATCGGCGAATCTATCCGGTGTCTTTGCTATTAGAGTGCCCGCGCTTGAGAGGGTTTTAAGGTCTTTATTGTTTGTTAATGTAAGGGGTTGCGTTTGTTTGTATGGTGGTATGGAGAACTAATAGGTATTTTGTAATGTTTCCGACAACTCAATATACTCTGACGAATTTTTCGATGCCCCATGAAGTCTTCCTTTTTGTCCTTTAAATACTTGCACATAATATTATATGTATTAGTGTTAAATTGTATATTTTATTTAAGATTTATTATTAAGAATGTAAATAAATGTACATAGAATGATAAAAAATACACTGTGTAGCTTGTGAAAATCATCGTATGGCGGAGTAATCTGCTTGTTTTATATTGTTTATGGTCAAACTGTCATAATGATATAGGATGCGACATGAAAAACGACAAACGAAACCAAGTAAACAAGTATCAAATAAATAAAGCTTATTTTTGTTTCAACCCCAGTTAAACCGTATTTCTTAATCCTCCCTATCAGGCACAAAGTAATAAAGACTGACAAATAAAGTACATAAATAACTTCTAAACTTAGGTTCTAACTTTATCCTCGGTACAGTCTGAGTGACGTGGGGACAATTTAACTCGTGGTACATTCCGTGCCAAGATATCAAACCGCCCTTACGGTAGATGATTCATATTATTCGCCTTCAAGACTTGATTATGCCAGTGATATTGTAAGGGAGCGAGCACACGAGACAGACGGCTATATTGTACCGGTTAATTTTCGTAAGTAGATGTCGGGTGTATTTTCTTGGAATGAAATGCTCTAGAAGAGGAGGACTTGTAATACATAGAGAGGGTTTGTATAACTTTGAACATATTAGAAGTTGACTCCGAGCTTTGTCGTTTATGTCATCATTGCGAAATGGTGTCTATATTGAATTCATAGAATATCTTCGTTCCAATATTCTCGTCTCTTTTTGTTGTCAAATAGAACACAAAGTGACCTAAGCATTTCTTGCTCTGGCCCACGTGGCATAATATCATCAGAATCTCGTAATAAAGCCAATTAGGTACGCCTGGAGTCAAAGTGGTGTAATTACAGGATCTTACACAGAAAAGAAGGGTGCACATGAAAACTCGAGTGGAGCCGTTATTACGAAATGACGTGTTAAATGAAAACACGTCTTATTTGCATAATAAGAAGCTCGACAGCTCCCCTAGGAAATAATGACAAGGATGTTTTGAGAACGCAATGGGCGAGAAGTGAAAAGCTACACTAAAGAAAGACACATTGTTGTATGTAGATCCTGTGGTAGCTTAATAAAGTTATTAGTCAAAGATGAAAATGAAGTGAGAGATAAAATGAGAAAATAATGAAGATATATTAGATTATTTATTTATTTCTCTCACAATGTTTTCGTGGCACTTTACAGTTTTTAAACTATATAAATTCACACTGTGAGAGCTGGTGCCTGAAGTAGGTTTTAGAAAAAAAACCCGTATTACAGGTCACGAGGACCCACATAGTGGCATCATACAATTAGGGAGGCATAATATGTAATTCCACTAAATAAATAAAACCAAAAAAAAAAAACAAAAAAAAAAAATAGAAGAAAATAAAGAAATTGAATAACAACAAAAGCAGTCGAAGGGTGTGTGGTGAATGTGTAGGTGAATGGTGATGAATGTGTAGGTGAATGGTGGTTAATGTGTAGGTGAATGGTGGTGGCTGGTGTATAAGACGTAGCTGCAAACTTTGGCAAATATACTTAGAAATATAAAAGTATTTCATCTGTTTTAATTACACACATCCTTTGGATCACAAATTGTACAGTGTGGGCTTATTGGAGCTCTTATATTCAATTTAAATTAACCATAATAACATCAAACATTAATATTATTATTCACCAGCTCGCTTTGATCCAACTATTGAATGACGCAGTGTGCAAGCCTCCCACTCAAAACCACCTCGTTAGAACTTGATTAGAGAGGCCACAATGCGATAACAAGCCGGGCTTACAAGCCAAAACTTCTGATTATCTCGTTTATGGGTTCTGCAACTTTTTAAAGAAATGTCTTCGCGAATTAGTTGTATATCAGGAAATAATGCCGCGGGGTGCGGGTAGGGGTGCGGGGGCGCGGCGTCTGGGGGAACAAATTGACAATTTATACCGTATTAACAGACTGTTGCTTGGAATTGCTTGTGTTTGAGTGGACGGGTTTTTAAAGCGATAGGGTGAGCAGACTTGTCTTGTAAGTTGGTTTCGTATGAAGTGTGTAAGTCATACATACTTGAATTTACCTAAGTGTAGACGAGAGGTAATTCCATTATCTAATAGAGCTCTAACGATCTCTAAGTGACACTTCTGATAAAGATAGAAAGTATATAATCAGCCTATATTGTTTCCACTGCTGGGACAGAGGCCTCCTCCCTGTTAGCGGGAGTGGGCCGTATTCCACCACGTGGGCCGTAATCCACCACGTGGGCCGTAATTCACCACGCGGACCCAGTGCGGATTGGTAGATGTCACATGTGCATGTCTTCGATTTTTTGGTTCTAGGATATGCCGGTTTCCTCACGATGGTTTCCTTCACCGTTTTGAGAATGAATGAGAATGTACTTGAATTGAATAACATAACACATAATTCCAACGAAATTTCATAATAATGAAGAATTGGTATTCACTTCCTACTTATAAAACACACATCCACCACCATTCCCCTATTACATAGACCGCCGAGCAAGTGAGAAGTTTAACACTTTCGCGGACAGAACGTAATTGTACGTCATCACTTGAGATTTTGATACGGCAGAACGTATGATGACGTTCAGAAACAGAATATTATTTACGGCAGGACGTTGATGTTCGTTGAATTTTAAAGCAAAAGTTCGTTATATTGTACCTTGTGTCACAACATATCAAAAACTCAAAATTCTACTGTCACCCGAACTTTGTTTTTAACCGCTTCAAAAATGTATTGTTGACAATGTGCGGCGACACTACACACATACGCACAACGTGATTATACGTCCCCCGCGCCTCACGCTTCCCTACATTCAGTGCGGCAGTGTCACGGTAGCGAGGTGCGCGCGTTCCGTCAGCGCGGGAGTGGCGAATCATAATATTTGCAGACAAATAAACATCGTAAGTAATTAGATTATGCTATTATCTTATTATTATTAGGTTGTAAACTAATTCAATTATAACTATATTGTATGAAAATTGTATTTCATGAGTTATTTTGTTTGTTTTAGATGGATAAGCGCAAGAGAAATCTAATGAGAATTTTTGAGGATTCCGATGACTCTACCGAGGTGGACCCATTCCAGGATCTGCTGAGGAGTTTGTTGCGCCACTTTTTCTTCCCAGCGAAAGCACTAGACAGTGGTGAAGGGCGGCGTTTTGGGGGACTGTCTTATGTAATTTTGACATTCGAAAAGTGCTGATTCTCAGCCTAATTTGAATAAATGACTTATGATTTTGATTTTTTTTTTAATCGTGATGGCTACTTTGGACATGACTAAGATTTTGACCCTCAAGGATATCTCCGTCTCTACCAGATGTATCCATCTGCTGGTGTTCTCGTATTTGTTACTGCCAGAAATCGTCAAAAACCTCTGCTAAAGTACATTCAAACGATGACGTGATAAGACGTTTTTGTCATATTGTCTTTTAAACATGTAATATCATACAACACAACGTATTTATACGTCAAATATATTTGTATGGCAATTTGTTGTGTCATTCTAGAACACGATTGAAATTGAGACTGTCCGCGAAAGTGTTAAGTAGATAGTTGAAAATTGGCATATTACCCGACAATGGCTATGCAATCGCAAATGCATTAGTCCAAGAGTGCTGGAGTCACTCGGCTTCTAGTCCTCGGCTGACCGTATGCAAACCTACTCGGTAATCGAACCGACGTACCGTCTCAAGTGATTCTATACAGGGTGAAATTGAACACATGCGACAAATCGAAATGGGAGATTATACTCATCATTATGAACAACTTTTACTATGGGACCAAACCTGAAATCGCGAAAAAAAAATCAGCTGTTCCCTACATTTTGGCGAGTTATTTTGATTCTAGATTTTTTATTAAATAAAATTAATAGTGGGAATATAAGTGTAAAAGGCTACTTTACTACTTTCGCTAGAAGTCACTAATTACTTACAGAGGTGTCTTCAAGTGGGAGTCGAAAAGGGTGATTTGGAGAATGTGATCGTATTTTATAGGGCAGCAGAATCTTTTTTGGGTGCTACCACAGGCAAAGCCACTTTATTTACCAACATTTCTTCATTTAACGTAATATGTACGCTTTTAATAACATACTAACAATTTGAGATAACTGGTGTCAAAATTCATGTGCGTAGATGATTTTTGAAAATGCTTATACAACTTCTTCCTTTAACTTTTAACTTGTGTGATTTTTTAGAAAATTTGGTTAAATCGAAAGGTGTGTTAAAATACCAGGTAGGTACCCAATGCAAAAGCAATAAAGGGCATTCAATTTGAGACTTTAAAAAAAGTGATGTTTAGGGACAGGTTCTGGACGAGTTTTGGTCTAGACTTTAAGGGATACTTAATTGTTGAAAATGGGTCACACTGTCACTGGAAGGAATACGTCAAATTATAAGTCACTCTGCATATTCCATCTAAAATTTTACCTATTTAGTTCAAAACCAAAATCCCAATACAAAATACACACATAGCCCACAAATTCCCTGCTCGTATCAGGGACTCGTAAACTGTAAATACCAGTTAAGAGCCCAAAGACAAATGAAGCACCTTATCCGCACGGCGCGAAATCAAGACTAATATGCTCACGCTTGCAATTTAAAAGGGTAAGTCAGGAGTTCAGGACGGAACTCTTTAAGACTTTGATGAAGATTTCCTTGTTAGGGAATTAGTTGGAGGAGATAAGGAGTTGAATGATTGCTAGTTAGGTTCTAAGTAAATAATAGTAATATGTTTTGTTTCAGGGTTACATTTTCTTCTTATAATTATGTCTTCTTTTTCTTCGTGTCGCTGGCACGACTGTGCTTCAGATCGTGTTGACTCAAAACTTCGCAGCTTCTATGGCGTCGTCGGTGGCATCGCAGAGGTCACTTTGACTTTGGGACACAGAGGGCAGGATAGTAGGTGGAGCATAGTTTGTGACATAGCTCCACATCCACACCCTACTGCCAATCTGTCAAGGTAGCCCCACTTTACCAGGTTGGAGTTACATCTTCCCACTTATGTCCCGAGACGGTTGAGGGACTTCCAAGTGGAACACGACAGGTTACATCCTGCAGGGAGATGTTCATTTGGTGCTAGATAGTAAGTAGGAAGGGGAAGAGTATCCTGCCACAGCTCACAGTTTGCAACAGGCGTCGGCAGTTCTTAGAAATCAATATTATATAAGAATGATCATGCAGTTTAAAAAATAATAGAAAGTTGGCAACGTGGTAGCGGTCCAGGGTGCGCCGTACGTATGTAAGTACCTATGTGCAGTCAGGGAAATTAATTGTTTTACAAATTGACGTCCTACGTCAATATGTCGTGTAATAGTCATATCATACAACTGTCAAAGAATGAAAGTTGCGATTCGAATATACGGACAATGTAAGTTGATAGGTAGTCAATTTGATAAACAATCTCTGACTTTCGTTTAAGTACCTATCGCCACTCCTGTTGGCTAATTTAATGCAGTGAGATATATGAACGGGATTTCCTTATATGATATATACAGAAAAAATTGTCACCAGTGCGCAAAATGTAACCATGAATTCAGCATTCGATTATTTTCTTCGATTCATAGAATAGTACCTACGCGGTCAAAATGTGTCGTAACTACAATTTTTTTTTATAACCGACGAAAAGTTTCTACGCTAGGAGTCTGGAATTCATGGTTATAGTTTGCGCACTGGTCATTTTTTTCCCTGTATTTATAATACTTAGATAAGCCTACTGTACCTACAATGAATATTTAACTAACGACATTAGAGAAAGTAAAGTTTACACCTAACCCTTAAACTGTCTTCCAAAAACTTATTTTAATTACAAGGAATTAAAGTTAGCACCCAACTTGATGGCTGTCATCGGCCATAAAAATTAAAAAGTAATAAATATGCAAACGAACCAAGTTCCCAACTGAGACGATTGGCGCAAAAATCTTCGTTAAATAACCCTTTTTATGAGCTAGGTGATTTTAATAACGATGTCTTACGGAAGTATTTCAGTAAGTAATCAAAGTTGGTTTCGTTTATTTAAAATGTACATATTATATACGTTTCTGATTTATATGATTAAGGGCTGGTTTCTCCAACGCCAGATAACTTTATCAAATGAATAATTTCGAATTTTTTACAGTATACTAAAACAAAAACTGACAGACGTTAATTTTATTTCACGAATAAAAATTATCGGTCGATTGTATAATCAGCCCTTAAAAACATGGGAGATACATACAGCTGTGCAGTTTGCTGTTTTCATTTTTCAAGTCATTAAATATTAAAAGTGCCTATAGTATATAAATAAACTCACGCCTTCTCCCCATGGGGTAGGTAGAAACTACAGAACGGCACATGTTACAGGATCGTAGCAGGTGCGGTTCTGTAGTTACATACGAGTACACCTGTATAAGTATTTATAATAACATCAATCAAGACTCCGAAAATATTGCAACCTGATTGGGAGTTATATGTTCGAGCCGTTTGGGGTTGAAACACTAGGGCCATGGGGTCCGAGTGCCCACTTGGTTTTTCGAGATATCGCCAAGCGGTTAGTCGACTCTTCACGTGACCAGAGGGCTGGCCTATTTCTTGGCCAAAGAATTAGCACAACGTGGCAATGCTGCCAGCCTTTTGGGCACTGTTCCGGTTGATAGCAATGCGGACGAATTCTTTGATGCCCTATGACTATTTTGTTTATTTTTTCATATAATTGTACATAATAATAGTATAATTAGTTCAAGATGTTTCGTACTTTAATACAAACTACTACTTTAAATAAAAAATCAAGACTCCTCAGAATTTCTCTATTTTTTTTATCTCTATTAATTCCTAAGCTACTCTCTTAGTTATGCGCTTACCTATTGCTGCCCAATCTCACTATCACCCTTACGCCAACCGTCATAATAAAGATACTCCTACATAATCTCTACCGGGCAGTGTTTATGCCCGTCAATACAGTATGTAGTTATTATGTGATTCATCATTACGTGTCAGCTATGTTTTATGACCGGCGTCGCCCGGCGCTGCCCAATTTCACGCACCAACACCCGCTATATACTCGCACCGCACCAGTACGAGTATTTCCAAATATGCGGGAGCTTAAAGGGTGGGTAGCTGTTTTAGAATGAACTGTGATTTTTACACAATGGATAGTGTGAGTTTTTAATTGGTATTTGAATTTTGAATGGAATGAGTACTTAATTTATGATTTTAGTCTTTTTTATACAGGGAAAAAATTTAACCATTGCGCAAACTGTAGCTATTAATTTAGCACATGATTCTGAACCGTAGCATAGCATAGAAATTCGTCGGTTATCAAAAAAGCAATCTGTTGTTTCATCATCATTTCAGCCGAAAGACGTCCACTGCTGGACATAGGCCTCCCCCAAGCACCCCCACTTCGACCGGTTCTGAGCTTCTCGCATCCAACGGGTTCCTACGGCCTTCACAAGGTAGTCGGACCACCTTGTGGAAGGCCTTCCAACACTACGCCTGCTGTTTCATAGAAAAGTACAATACCTACGCGGTCAAAATGTATGGCAGAACAATTTTTTTTAATGACCCTCAAAAATTTCAGTGCGGGGTGATTCCGAATCATGTACTGAATTCATGGTTATAATTTGCGTACGGTTAAAAAATCCTGTATAAAAATCAGGAAAATATTAAAAAAATATGGTTCAATATTGTAACACATAATTTTTCTCTTCTTCTCTTACATATCTTAACTTCTATATGGATAAAAAACCCGACTGCGTAAAAAAGCACCCCAGTTACTTCTTTAACAATAAAGACTTATTGCCTCCTACTGTATGAGATTGTACGGCTTAGGCGTACTTACGGGGTGTGGGATTCGAGACAGAAATAGGTCATCTTTCCATCTCTTTAAAGGTTACTATTTTTGTTTGAAAATGTTCGT
This sequence comes from Amphipoea lucens, assembly GCA_947508005.1. Classification (NCBI taxonomy): domain Eukaryota; kingdom Metazoa; phylum Arthropoda; class Insecta; order Lepidoptera; family Noctuidae; genus Amphipoea; species Amphipoea lucens. Next base: position 6,188,567 of record OX382362.1, on the reverse strand, counting down.
AGTAGTCCAAATTAGGTTTTTATGGATAGAATAAATTTAAAAAAAATCCCGAACATATTTTACAACTAAAGGTCCTTTGTTCTTTAGGATTTTTGTATGAACTATTGAAATTTGGACAGGACTCCATCTGTCGCGTCAGCTATTCCATAAATAAAACTGATATTTACTAAAACTTAAAGTTCACCAATAATCATTTTGTATCGGTTTGCATGTATGAATACTTCAAATGCTCCTTCCCTTCTTTATAAATGTTTATCCATTACAAAGTGAATCTTAGTAGTGCTTCGAATTATTAAGAATTGAGTGCCAATAAGTGATTTTGTAAGTACAGAATAATAGGACTGTTCTACCGTGATACAGTGATACTGGAACTGGCCTCTGTCCTCTGTACTAAATGATAAATGATTTTATTTCTGTAAGTAGGTTTGTACAAACAACGTCAATCATATTTAAAAAAAAATCGATGAGGTCGGCGTTTCCTATCTGACTACTCTGAGAAGAAAGGCCGAAACAAACTCAGAGGACACACATAATCTTGGTCAGATCATGTGAAGCTGAAGACCATGTAGATTGGTGTCTGAAATGGTCTTTTGGACACAGATTGAGTGGACCTGTCCAGTCAGTGCACGCATTTGTTAGTAATCATGCAGCTCAACTCAAAACTTAAGGAGCTCAATGATTCGACGAAGAATACCAAAGAAGGGACATTTGGGTAGGCCGCATAAATTGCTCAAACTGCTGGCAGATTGGGTATGACTAAAACTAAATGAGAAAAAATAAAGACAAAAGAAAATGAACCAACATAGTCTTCACATTCACAATCATTAAATAATATAGTACTTTACAAAGTAAATATTCATGTCACTGTATTTGTACTACTAGACTTAGGACAGTGGCCAACCAGTTCCTGCTATGAAATTATTGTTTCACCACCTTTTACTCGTAACATTGTAAGTAGCAACCTATTCTTATAACACTTTTGGAGTGTAACGGGAAATTATGTAGGCAGCATATACTTTTTTTTTTTTTTTTTTTTTTTTTTTTTTTTTTTTTTTGGCTTCGCAAAGGTCTGCCTTTTACTGTTTGTGTTTCCTGTGCGTGTCACAAATAAAACCATATTTTTAGTTTTTTTTTTTAATATCTATAAATGGAATCTAAAGAAAACATGTTCTATATGAAGAAAGATCACAAGGAGAGTGAATATACCGTTTGCTTTGACTGAATACCAGTGCACCGCCTGTTTATGCCTATCTGAAGATAACACTTAATCCTTGAAATTATCGCAATAATTAACAAATTAAACACTTAGTTAATTACAGAGGCTAATTCTTTCAACCCACCAATTCAACCCGCAAATGTAAAACAGTAATAATGAAGTTCCACATTGAGCTCCGTCATTGCCCCCCACGCGCCAATAAAGCCGAGGTCTAGATTTATGAGAACACACGATAATCATAAGCGGAACACAACACGCGTTTTATTGCCCGCCGGCATTCTACACTCAGCTTTATTTGCATATTATTCCTTTATTACTCTCTCAGAATTCATATGCTAATGTCAACGACGATATTTTCGATCCCAGCGGTATCCTCACGGATGTGACCCTAAAGATTTCGACACGTTTTATGTGTGTTTCAGTGGGTTTCATTTGAATATGTTTTAAGTTTGCGAATTTATTATGTGTTAGGAAGTTTTGGTCAGTTTTCTTTGGAGGGTTATGGCTCTGTGGAAGATATTTTGTGTTTGATGGAGTAAATAAAGGTTTTTTAGCTGCCTTGTCATGCGTTTGGTGTACATATACCACGCAGTTTGGTCATTGATACCTATTCAGCCATTGCTCAAACGAACTTGTAACCTGCTGAAAACAAGTAGTGGTATCTCCTTATAATATGGGGAGCATGGAATTATGCAGTTTTAAAACACAAAAGTCGTCAATGTATATTTCAGCAGAATGAAAATCTTATCAGTGTTTTAAACTTTCTTAATTTTCCTATTTCATAGGATTAATCTGAACCATACTTATTTAAATTACCTAATTTAAATATGAAACTTGTCGACTGCATCAAAGCTCACATTTTTTTCTCATCCTACCCCAGGACATAGATACCCGTGAAAACGCAACAAAGTACAGCTAATGTATGGGAACCAGCCACCCATGTAATGGTTTTATTCCGAGCAGCGATACCCAGCCGTCTTGTTCGACGCACCTGTGATATCCCGGGCTTACTTCTAACCTGCTAATTGCTAAGAGGATTTCAGAATTAACGAGAGCAGATCACGTTTTTGCGTTGAATACCTAATTTAGAATTGAGATGGATCGTCTTTTGTTGAGTGTTAAATGTTTATTGGCTGAAGTACTTAAGTGTTTTTAGGATGCAGGCAGATGTTTATTGTTCCCTTATTTTTAACATAACAATTTGTGGTTTATTCAATTTGTTGATTTATTTTAGGATAAGTTACTTGTAGATGGGTATTGGGTATTAATAAGTTTTGGAAAACTCTTAGTAATCTTTGTACCCACATTTTTAATTAAACTTGTTAAAATAAAAATATGCCACAATAGGCAAGTTTTTAAACCATCGTGCGATGCGATTTATGAACAATGTTTGGCTGAACTCGAATAAAGTCGAGTAAGTAAGGATCGCTGAAAGAATTAAACTATCTGAGTGACACGATACTTTCCTCATGTACCTATATATTCCGATTGAAGTTCCGATGACATAATTATATATGTGAATAACTGCGGGTTTAAAAATTTTATAGTCTCCCATCCATATAAAAAATTATAGCAATCAATTTGAAATAATAAACAAGTAGTACAAAATGCCTAGTGTCCAGTGTACAAACATTGAACGACAATTGCGACCAACTGGGCGATTTTAATTTGTAATCCAGTTCGGCGATTAAACGTCGACCGGTAAATACGATTGCCGGATTAAAAGTCCACAGTTCATTTAACAGCTGCCTCAGTAATACCGTGAAAGCTTATTTTAATTCGGCTAATTAATGTCCAATTGTTTCATGTATCCAGTTTCCATAGTAAATTGTTTTAATAATAACGCTTTTTTTTCGTTAATAAGTTCTTAATTGATCTCACATTGATTATTTTTTTTTTGTTTTGTTTGATCTCACGCTGATGTCAATGTATCTTTTATAAGTGTTTTATTTTGATTGATCACAGTTTTGGTTTATGGTTTTGTCATCCAATAATCACTTTGGTAATGTCGCAAAACCGACTCGCAAGATACAGGCAAATGCCTAGTTCACCGGGGTCACCGTCCGTCCAATCTATTCTTGTAATCAAATTTATGGTGGTAATTGTGCCTTTTGACTTTTTTGTTATGATAGTACCAACTTGTGTGAAGGTATGCGAAAACAAAAATGGGTGGTTGGCGTTTGTCACAGTTTGAGCTGTGCATAAACAGCACAGTTTTGATGACTGAAAAAAAAAAAACTAATCAGTGAAAGAAATACAAATGATTTACGTGGACTTTATAGTCTTTGTTTTTAGTTGAACTCTTTTTTTGCGGAAATATAGCCATAATGAGCATTTATTTCTCCAAAAATTAAATATTTACATAATATAAGCTAAAATATAAACTACTAGCGGCCCGCCCCAGCTTCGCACGGGTGCAATTTTTTTTTTCGAATTTCCAAAATTTTCTTTCATACAAACCTTGTCCCGGCAATACCGATCACAACAAAAAAAGAATTAGCGAAATCGGTCAAGCCGTTTTCATGTCAAGTCGTGACAACGGAAAACGGGTTTCATTTTTATATATATAGATAATAATATGTAAAGTTATATGAAAAAATAAACAATCATTATCAAAGAATTCATCCGCATCGCTGTCAACAGGAACAGTGCCCAAAAGGCTGGCAGCATTGCCACGTTGTATGGCAATGCTAATTCTTTGGCCAAGATATAGGCCAGCCCTCTGGTCACGTGAAGAGTCGACTAACCGCTTGGCGATATCCCGAAATACCAAGTGGGCACTCGGACCCCATGGCCCTAGTGTTTCAACCCCAAACGGCTCGAACATATAAGTCCCAATCAGGTTGCAATATTTTCGCCGTTTGTGGTTTTCTGCACCTGCAGCAGCCGCCCCAGCACAGCCCACCGTGCTAGGAAGATGGGATGGCGCAAGGGTGTCGACACATGTTGCATCCCACACCAAAGGTCTGCCTAACTTCCAGGGCATTATGGTCATTCCGTCTGGTCTCTTTCCATCGTCGCGTGCCAGGCCGTTGGGTTCTAAAACAGCTGGCACCCCGGTAGTGACAAGAGCACGACGGATGATGTCATTAATGCTGGCGTGCCGTGCTACCCGGCCTGCGCTCCTACTGCAGGATAGGCCATGGTGTCCAAGGCAGTCGACAGCTTCACCGCACTGACAGCGATGCGGAGCCCCGCAAGGAGCGCCCAAACGCAGGCAGGTAGCGAGCCGAAAGGTAGTGTCACCCAGCATAGTGCCTATATTGGGTGACGGGAGTGCTTGAAACCACAGCCCCGACTCCCACTCACCCACAGCCAGCAGGCGGGCACGCTCAGCAGAATTGGTGGACGTATTGATAAGATTATTCCGTACCAACCTGCAGAGCGGCTCATCCCACTGTCTCTGAGAAGATGGGTTTACGGGCCGATCTGTATCCGGGCAAGCCGCTTTCCACGCGTTCACCGCGTCGGTCAAGCACGGCACTTCACAGTCAACCAGGCAGGGAGCTAAAATTTTCCCGGTCAACTTTTCAGTGCTGTGGACAGAAGACAGGAACGCCGGTAAGCTAATACTGGTAATTTTGCAACTCTTTGTTTTTAACCGACTTTAAAAAAGGAGGTTCTGTATTCGACCCGTATGTATGTATGTATGTATGTATGTTTGTATGTCCGCGATTATCTCAAAAACTACTGAACCGATTTTGATAATTCTTTCATTAGTGTGATCTACATACTTTCAGGAAGGTTTTAGTATATAATACATTAGGTAATTATTCTTATGTACGAAGTTATATGCATAAATGTACTGCATCTCCGGCATTTCTATGCGAATTTTGATGATTCTTCGAGTTGTGTCTTCAATTCTTCAATGCACTAGTGTTAATTGAATTTATGTGGGGTAAGTACAACTAAAAAGTGAAAAATAAAAACTTTTTTACAAAAAAAACAACCGACTTCAAAAAAAAACACTACAAAGTGAAAAATAACTTTAATTTCGGAAGTCGGTGTCTTTGGTTCCGCATTTTCGTTTTTTGACACCGACTTCCGAAATTGAAGTTATTTTTCACTTTGTAGTGTTTTTTTTTTAATTAGACACTATCTCAAACTTTTTAAACTCGACACAAAGTGATGTAAACTAATATAATTAAACTTTAAATTATACAGGCTGTACGCAAGCTTTCCTATAACACGTAACCTACATGTTTCTCGAATTTCCAAGAAAGGTATCCTGGTGTACACGATGTATTCGTAGACGTTGAACTTTGCCTCACAGAGGTCAGGCCGAAGGTTCTATTTACAGTGAATATCGATGTTCTATGGTAGACCCTCAGATTCTAGCTTCAGTATACAGTGTATTTCTGAAGAGTATTGGACTCCATCTTTTATTATATTATGATGAATTATATTTCATTTTGTGAGTGTCAATTATTTACCTGTACTCCTTTTAACTTGTTTTTACGAGTTTAGTTTAGGGACTAGAGGACTGCTTCGTTTTTTTTAGCAGATATGTATTACAGCTACATAAAAATGCTAGATTTTGTTGTATAAAATGTAGATAAAATATGAGATATTTATAGCTCAAATCTGTATAAAATAGCGTACCTTGCGTAGCTCGTCCAGCTCGCAACATGTCAAGAGTGGCTCTTGCTGTTTGAACTCCCTGTTCAAACATGGCGGCTTCTCACTTGTTTATTTTACTAACATTATCATTTTATTCTGTGCTTGTTGGAAAATTGATTCTGTGAGAGAGTGTGAAAATATTGTTAAAATTCTTGTAGGTCTGAGTGTCTGACAGTGGTCATTCGACTACTATCAGACCTACAAGGATTTACAACAAACGCTACAACTTTTTTGTTACAACTGTTTCGTTTTGCTACAAATGATACAATATTTATACAATATAATTACAACTCTCTAGGGTCTTCTCGTCTTTTTAATTTATTTCAAATTATTTATATATTAATAATAGGTATATATTTTTTTTCTTAAAATTAATTTATTAATTGATTATTTGAAATTATAAAAAAAAGAACCGGAGTTACCGACATAGCTTGCAGAGTAAGCAAACTGGGCAGTGGGCTGGCCATGTTTGTCGAAGGACGATGGCCAGCAGACGAGTAGTGGAGTGGAGACCATGTATCGGCAAGCGTATTGTGAGCTACACCGCAGTTACATGGGCCGACGACCTTAAAGACGTTCACATTCATTTATTATTTCATCTAAATACATATTTGAGTTTTGGCCTTATAACTAAGTCCGTCAGTCCTTTTTAAAATGTCATTTTGGAACCGAGATGGTTAGTAACTTCAATGATTTCGCTGCAATGACATTGAAGGTCTCTCTAAGTTCACACCAATCATTTATTTCTAAGTCAAGTGAGCTTAGAATTAAGTATATTTCATGCAGGAATAACCTAAAACATTTATAAACCTAAATATAACTCCGCATGTTTCGGCATAAGCCGCGCTGTGCGCACTGAGAGCAAATCTCAAGTGTACCGGTTACGTAGCAAACGAGGCTCCTACGTAATTGGTTGGAAAATTCAGAAGGCTTACCCGGTTGGCCGGCCTGTATCGACATGCTTGTGCTGTGGAAATATTTTGCCTACACGCTTTTCTGATACTATTAGTGCAAATTGTAAGGAAAATTCGGTGAGAAACTGCCGAAAATTGGGAATAAATTTTGCTGAAAATGTGCTAGAAGATACCAGATTATAAACATGTAGGTATTCATATCATATGCGTAGCAATATACTTAAAGAAGTTTTATCTGCTCAATGCTGAGTAACTATATTATTAGATAGATATGAGAAAATGTATCGTAAAACTCCATGCCTGCCTTGCAACTTGCTACCCATTTCAGCAGAAGTTCGAAAAGGGGAAAAATAATTTGTTTTATTACAAAATAACAGGACTATTTCGGCTATAATTTGAAATATTTCAGTCGACAGTATTAATATTTAGACAGGCAACACGAAGTTCAAAATAAGTATAAATTATCCGAGCGTTCAGTCCATAAAATAGTGTAAGGTACCAATGACAAATACCTACATCCAGTTAACTTAAAAGCCTTTAATAACCCTAAAAGCCTTAAAGCTGAGACCCTACCATAATTAGCTAAAATTACTATCAAACGAGAATAAAACAATATACAACTAAAAGTTAGTTATCTACGGCGCGGCGTCGTTTGTCAAAGCTCTTGCGTCCAAAAGTTTGGCTATTAACCGAACCTATCGGCTTCAGTTTAACTCCTGCTTAACGTGACGGGATCATAATTGATGCGCTTAACTTGCTTTTGGCATATTTTGGATTAATTAATTAATTAAGTATTGATTGTGATTAGGTTTTGTATTAGTTGTACGATCGTCTGTAATTGATGTAATTTATCTATGTTCTGTGCTAAATTATCGTAGTAGTTAACTTTAATTTAAGAAATATCAATGCATTGGCTATACAGTCTGTTAGTAAAATAGGCCTCTCTTGGATACTTTTGAGTCTCATAAAAGGGATTGTATTTTGACTGCAAAAATCTAATAGTACTGCGAAAAATCAACCCGTTGGCCAAGCATTTATCACAACGGCAATATTCTTCCATGACAGTTTTTTCATTTTATTTTATTACAAAAGGGAAAACAAACAGTAGTATATTAAAAAATAAATGGAAATAACTTAACAAATATACTACCCACTTAACAGTTATATTAGATTAGAGGCTCATGTTAAGCAATTATCGTTTACAGTCTGTTATGATAAAGGGCACCCGCCCAAACCATTTGGCAGCATCATAACCCTAAAAAAGATAAGTGTTAAGCAAGATGTAAAAACTCCGTTTAATCCGCGACCAATTCGCGGTACCAACACTTTTATCGGTTTAGGCCCACATTAAAAAAGAAGAATACCGATATAAAATTAAGTCAACAAGCTCCTCCGAAAAATTATTCATAGAAAAAGATCGCGAGGTGAAAACTGTGGGGTGGGTTCGGGTAAGGGATGAAGAAAGGGAAAAAGTTGGATAACAGCCTTCATGAATTGGAAATGTAATTTGGCGGGTAGGTGTGTGTGTGGCAATTGTTTTCGTTCTATTGCCGGATTACGACGTTTCTGATTGACGACGCGTGTGGCGTGCGTCGCCTCGGTGGGATGGCGCTAGTTTCGTTCGGAGTGGGATGGCGGTATCAGTTGCTTGTCGTCGTTTCAGCTGATGGAATATTGAGTGATGGGGAGTAATCTGTGACGTTTCTGGGTCTGAAGTTTAGGTTCTATCATATTGAGTAAAAGGATTTCAGTTGGTTAGTATGCGAGTGTTTTTATTAGGTAGGTAAATATTTTCGTTCAACTTAAGGTTTCGTAATATGTCGAAATAAAAGAAAAATTCTTTTGCAGTCATCACTTACTCGCATCTTCTACTCAAAAAACCATGCAATCACAATCGTGCAGTTGAAACAAACTCAATTCCTCTGAATAGCCCAGTTACACGTAAGCTCCACATAATAGAGAGTATCCCCACATTCCATCTGCCATCTCATCTGCAGCTCTCGGCAGACAATCTTGTGACAGACACGCAGACAACAGAGGGTCTGTCTAGCCTCGTAAAACACACGTTTTACCGACTTATTATACGACAACGTTTTGTAAAAACGACTTTCTCCGAGTAAAGGGAATCTAAATTGGCGTAAATTTTACGAGCACTATTTGAAGTGAGATGTAATTTTGTCAGGAGCTGATGGTAGTTTTTTTCGTGGACGTGAGGGCGCCATAAAATGTTTGAAGGGCGGTTTAGCTGCCGTTAGCCAGGGCCAGTGATAAACACGGCGGCCATTAAAGTTCAGTGTTATCAGGTAACGCTACTAAGTTTGTTGTTGGGAGCAAAATGAAATAGTGTCTGCTGTACTTGTAGAGGTGATCGACGAAAATAGAACACTCTGGTGTCGACGAGTGCTAGTTTGTTTTGGCGTAGACAATGTACTAAGTTTAATTAAGTAGGTACATCATACTAATATCAAAGTTTCACAAATAAAGTCTCCTCGATGAGGTAAGATTTCTGAGACATCTATTATTAAAGCCAGGACAATGTAACCTAGAAATATACCCAGAAAAGAACGGCAATGACACTGACCAGCACCCTAATTACGTAACATACTATCAACCACAATCTGAATAATTTTGAAGGTTATTGCTAATCCATTACTTCATATGTTCGAGAAAATTGTCTGCTCAAAACCGCAAATAACGCAATGAATGTTGTTGAACTGTCAAAATGAAAACCATTGCTAATGTTAGTGTGTTATGCAATTACCCCGCTGAAATACCTCTATTAGACACTAAACTTAGTTCCCATGTTTCTATGTCCATAAAGGTGTGTATCCCTTGATATGCCTAGCCATTGGTGTCATCTATCTTAGGTACACACTAACAAAGACTGATGACCCGGCCGTACAAGGTAAGGGGCATATAAGGTTAGCCTAAGGACATAATAGAAAATGTAATTTACAGAAAAAGTGGCTGTAAAAGTACCTTTATCGCAATTTTTATAGGCAGTGAATAGTTTATAAGTACATATATTATATGGAACCTTTAGAAATGGATTTGGGAGCAAAAATAATAATAAGATGGGGCAAGTCGATGAGTTCTTTTATTTGCTGATATTATGACTCTTTGCTAAGTTTTTTAATGTGGAAATAACGATTAGGTACCTACTTAACTCGATTTTAGCTTAATTATGTTCGAAAGGAAATTAGAATTCTAAGCGTATTTTTTACTAATTTAGGGCTGATTTGACTAAAGTCAGATATCTTTTTTCTGTGGAATAAAATTGCCGTCTTAGGGCTGATTTTTCATTACTCAGATAACTTTTCACCGATGAATAAATGTGGCTAGCTGTCATATTTATTTATTCTTCGCATAAAATTTATCTAGCTTATTAAAAATCAGCCCTAGACGCTGATTTTTCCAACACCAGATAATTTTAGCCGAAGAATAATTTTGAGTTTTTGACAGTTCTTCCATACAAAATCTGTCAGTCGTCATTTTTATTACACGAATAAAAATTATCTGTCGATTGAAAAAATGAGCCCTTACAGTACTAATATGGAAAAACTGTCAAATATTCAAAATTTATTCTCTGGTTAAGACTTATTCTAGGTAAAAATTTTGGTGAAATTCGCCCTTAGTAGTTAAAAACCATATGATACTTATCTAAAATCAAGTTTATTGGCCCAAAAAAACTTAAAAACATTACACTTTAAGTTACAAAATAATGGCCAGCTAAATGAAGCAACATAAATGATCAGTTCGTTCTTGCTTTGACTCCATTCCGTGGGGAGTACAGCGGCTGGTTGCGGCTGATAAAATGCGCCTCCAAGGAGACCGGTACACTCACACGCGAGGGTACACTGGCGGACATTGTTATTTGGACATAGGATAAATTTAAAGAATAAAAAAATGCTGGAGTATGAAACGTGAAGTAAAAACCGATTTTGAAAAAATGCACTTTCAAGATGACTACCGCCTTTTTATTGCTTAACGTTCCTTAGGAAAGGTCCTCGATGTTTGGCCTTTCTTTGCGCATTGTGACACTCAAAACTTTAAAAACACGTCCGGTCACATTGCCCTAATGTGACTTGATAAGGAATACAAGAACCGACCTTACATTACTTTTAACTTTGTTTACATCAGGAATGAACTGCGGAAGGACCTGTTAGACAATAAAAGTTGCTTCAGTTCTGGCCAAAGACCGAGAAAACCTTAAAACAAAAGAAAAAGTAGTACCAAGTTTCACTGTGCCAATACTTTTGTCCCAGATTGTAAATATCCGCTTGATCCTATATACTTAATACTGTTTTTAATTAAAGTTCAAGTTACCGTGAAAAACTTTTCCCGATGCAAATGAACGCATTTACCTTACGAAGACCAGCCTTACCTTCCGGTACAAGTTTAGTTATTACTTAGAAATAATTAAACAACTTATTTCTTTGATCTTATCTTTTGTATTGTGGTTTCTGTTTTTGTTGGGAATAGGATTTAAAGCTAGCTACTGTTGTGGTTACATTTGTAATTGATACTGTTGAGCGTGAGGTTTTGGCATGGTCTTGGTCATGTTATTCTGGTTGACCAAAGTAGGTATAATTTTATTTTTATTTTAGGAAATTTTGAGCATTTTTCAATAAAAAGTATCAGGTTATCACCTGTTCATAATGGTAATAATTCTCAAAAAAACCGAGTACCTATGCTTATGACCACACGACTGAAGTGAAACTTCAAACGTATTTGGCTATGAGAGGAAGAGAGAAAGAAAATGTGCGCGCGTATTGCTTTCTCTTGCTTATATCCCCCACTCAACTCCCGTTCACCTCGCCCGATCACACTTTTCGTAACGCGTTCGCCAGCTTACTCCCCAAGTCAAGCGCGCGTAAAGAAGTTTCACTTCAACAATTGCTATTATATTAACGTAGCTACCCACTGGGCCCAACGAATCAAAATAGTACCTTCTACCCGCAAAGAAGAACAATTATTATTGTTGTTATTAAAAGATTAGCTCGGAGGATCCCCAGTGCAATTTTGCTTCAACAACAAGATAGGTAGGTAAGTACTCCTAACACCCAATTTGAGATAATTATTCAAACCATTTCTGCATGAATAATTGCAGTCCTTAGAGTCTGTTTTCCTTGCCACAAAACAACCAAGAAACTCCCATATATTTACAACCGCAAACCAAACACATTATATCGTATACAAAGCAGGACATTCACGGCAAGTTTAAAATCTAGTTGTCTGAAACCCATTCGGCGGTACCTGGCTAAAGCTAGGTCCAAGCTACTGCCTATGGTATGACTCTGTAATCAGCCATTCCGATGCAAATTCGCTCGCTGAACCAACTATGGCTTTATATAAAGGGCTGTATTCGCGTTTACTGTTGTGTGTTTGATTCGAATGTTGCTAAAGGGTTCTCTTATGATGTGGAGACAAATATTTACCCCAATATAAGCCTAATTCACATAATCTTATGGAAATCTGTGTGTTGTGTGAAACTGTTACCGCGTTTTAATCCATAATAATATTATAAATTCGAAAGTAACTCTGTCTGTCTGTATGTTACCTTTTCACGCCTAAACCACTGAACCGATTATAATAATAGATTAAATTTGGTATAGAGATAGTTTGAGTCCCGGGAAAGGACATAGGATACTTTTTAATCCGATATTCCCACGGGATCGAGACTTATGCGGGTGAAACCGCGGGGTGCAGCTAGTGTTCTATACAGGGTTGCAAGGAAGTCGATGGGTTTACTGTAACCATAAATTCAGCACATGATTCTAAACCCCTTAGCGTTGAAATTTTTCGGGGGTTATTATAAAAAAAATTGCGTAGCGTTCAGTATCATGATTGTACGGAATCCATGGTAACAGGTTGCGTGGTATGTCCCTGCCACTATTATGAATTCTTGTTGTGTATAATAATCGCATGCTAAACCGGTCAAGCGGCGCGGTTCGCCGATCGGCGACGAAACAATAGAAAATCAATTGTGTCTCATTAGCGGAGCTTGACAGATTAATGGAACATTGACCCATTAGTAGATGGGTCAGAATTGAGTTCTTTCCGGATTGTTTTAAATCAGATCTCATCAATAGTTAATCGTACGTTCAAAATACAAGCATTCATGATTAATTTATTATCAAATCAGTCTTAATTTTATGCGTCAACAAGTAGGATAAGTCCTCATAGCAAGATCTTCTTTTGCGATTTCCCAAAAACCGTCTTTTTTGAGTTAAGTCAGTATTCCAGTGTAGATGCCATGAAGATACTACCCTCTATCCTTAGGCAACTTCGAAGTATTGCCTGGATATATTGAATTGCGTTGCTTAGGTGATTGTTCCTACAAGCTACAGAGTAGGTAAAGAACTTGCATTGTTGTGGAGTTTCTTGCCGGTTTTTTTTAGAGAAAACGACCAATTGGAAACAAACTCCTAGCTTCTGATGTTCCATAAGTGCCTATCTAGGTAAATGTGTAATAAAATATTTTGAATTTGTTGTATTTTGGTAGTAGTCACATTTTCCTTTTTAACGAAATGAGCATCAAATTCCCCGTCCACACCGCGACTGTATCTTCATCCCAATGTTTGGAGCCGCGTCCGCTATAGGAGTAAGTGAATTTTCCCCTTTATGCAGCCACTTGACTCTGGCTACAGAAGGTTTTATCCTTTGATTACACTTGGAGAAAGTTGCGAAGGAACTCAATGAGGCCCCGGGCGCGACGATAGATGAGATCGTTTCAAAACTTTTGTGTTTACATGTCAACGTTACTCGATCCGTCTAGATTGTTCTAGAACAATCGAACACGGAAGATGATAAGCGATATTGGTTTCTTAAGAAGATAGTGCTTTAGTTTTTTAATTACGTCGCGCGTTTGTATTTGGTCCTTTATGCGTGGTTTATTGGATCTTTTGATACGAACATAGAAACGTTATACTGAAGATGAGAGTATGTTCCTGACATGTTTCAGTATTTTATTGTATGATATTATTGTTACACGTGCCAATTTGCGATTGCGATAGTCCAAGAAGTTGAGTACAGTCGGCTTCAAAGAAAGGGAACCCCTTTTGGTAATGACATTAAACCCATTTAAGTTTTTTGTAATGTGTTGTATATGGCGTGCTGGTCTAGTGGTTAAGACTGCGGCTTAGCAATGCGATGGTCTCGAGTTCAAATCCTCGGACGAGAAGTTCTTTTTCTTTTTTTTTTGTTTCTTTTATAGGTTATTAGGTGATTTTTGTTAATTATTATTTAAGAAATCAAATGTTGAAGTAGGTATGAGGTTTGTAAGAAAATCTAGGCATGTTGCATAAACAATATTCATTTATTTCTCTAATTACATTTCTAGGACTTCATGGAATCCACTTCATGTTTGAATATACAGTTTTCTATGTGTGTTAAATTGGGGTTATTTACTTAGAATATTAACTAAACACAAAATAGATACTCTGGGTGAGGTTTAGAACGTTTAACATTAGATAACGGTTCATTTATAGATTTTTCTAGAAACAACTACAATAGGTAATATTTATTCATTTAAAGTTGTGAAAACATTATTTTTTTATACTTTGTATGATCTTATCGGAAAAAAAGATTAAAAAATTAAATGTTGTCATTTGTGCCTGTGAATTACAGAGGAAGAACCAACATGCTAAACTATAAAAGTATAGCAATATACATCTTTCTCTTTTATCACATTTTCTGATAACCCTTATTTAACACAACATTAGAAATTATAAAAATATGTGAGGTCAGATGGTGCATCACACATTACAAGACTACTTGTAAACAAAAGTATCTGGATTGATAATAATAAAGGTTGTTTATTTTTGATTAACTACGAATTAATGATCCCACAAATATTGGGAATCATTAACACTTGCTCATACGTTCCAATGTAATTTTATCAGATCAGTTACACAATAAATCTGCCGAGTAAATTGCCTATTAATAACGGAGAGGATGGCCGTCACTGTCTATCACTTCTTGAAGTCACACTTGAACGCGTAGTTTTGAAGGGTGTCACTGAGTGAACTTCCACAATATTACGGTGTCGCCCCGATTCATTAGTGTAAACAATTATTGAGCGAGGGCCTTGGCGATCACATTTCACATCACCAGTCGCATGATACCTTTGTGGATACAAAGGTATCATGCGAGAGAGAGAAAAACAGTTCGTAGATGGATATCTACGAACTGTTTTTCTCTGGAACGAAAATAATAATATTAGGAATACATAAAAAAATCCAACTTGTCAGTAATAATGCAACATGATTGCAACAATAAATACATATATGTGTATAACGTAAATCTTACCGTTATGCCCATATCTCGTTCTTTATGCTTTGTTCCTGTTCCCAGAGAACAACAATTTTAGAGTCCGCGTATCACTGGTCAGTTTCCCTCAGTCGTCAGTTTATTTAATTCCAGCCTTCAAAAAGTTATTAATCGAACAATACTATCGGTTAATATAATCAACTGTTCAAAAACTTAATAAATCGGATAATATTTCGACGAAGATAATTACGCACAAGCGGATCGACACGAAAACGAAACGATTTGAAAAGTAATTATACCCTCAATCACAGTTTAGTAAATAAGGCGAAGAAGTATTCTAAATTAAAATTACGGTAGGTAGGGCAACAATCGGAATCAAGCACATTCTATTCAACCAAACAAGAAATCTATGCAAATTTCAACCTTATAATTTAGTTAATTGAGGAGTTACGAATTGCATTTTGTAAAACAAGACGGTAAGGTGTTAGTATTTATAATACGTGGTGGAAGTTGAAATTTAAACCTTAATATCTAGAAGATTAGACCGTTATCAACCTTGTTCGATAAAAGGAGTAAAGCTATTCAAATTTTCGTTAAGATGGCTAACTGATTCAATAGTCTAGTGGTATAAGGCGCGGTCTACGTGATCGGCTGGCGCCTGGTGATGCGGGTTCGTATCCTCAATCGCACATAAAGTGTCTTTTTGTAAGTTAAGTTATTCTTGGGATACGGTTCGGGCAAAAAGCCGAAAAAATACCATATTATAATTATTTAAAAACTTGCAAATAATATTTGAGTGGGATCGGTGGATGCTCGGGCAGAGATGGATGCGGCGCGCGGCAGCGGGGGAGGGAGCTGCTCGAGGCCAGAGCCACGTGACGCGCCCGCCGTCGCTCGAGCGACGAGCGACGGCGGGCTCGAGCGCGCTCGGGCGATAATCTTTAAAGTCTTGAGGGGTTCCGTTTCTCTGAAGCTGATCGTACCTATGACAGAAAACCATTATGATAATCTTTTTTTGGTCATGGTACTTACAGAATAATGTTATCTAGACAAACGCCTCCAGAAAATAAATAAATATAAGCCTCAACTCAACATTTTTTTTAGTCACAACGGGGAAGCTCTTGTTCTTCATATCACCTGATGGTAAGTGATGATCAGGCCGAAGGTGGAAGCGATCTTCACCCGGAATCCTCAACCACAAGAACTGGCTATCTTACCTCTAAATACAGAAACAAAACAATGCTGTTAAAATTGTTGCTATGGCGACAGACTTAGATAAGATGAGAAGATGGTTGCTAGCCAGACGGACTTAGAACAAGACCTACTACCAAGGAAACCGAGCAGAAAAAATCATTATCTTTAGGTACCTACTAATACTTTTAATATGAACTGCTAAAGGAGCTAGTGAGCACAAAGCGAAAATTTGAGTTAGATGTTTCTTACTTAGAGCAGTGGAGTGACCCAGTTGTAACGACGGGAGTTACGAGTTATAGGTCGTAGGTTCGAACCCAGACAGGCGCTTTACTTTGTGTAAATAATTTTATCACCACTGTTCTCAAAACGTTGAAGGAAAACGTGTGGAAACCGGCATATCCTAGAACCAAAACTTCGAAGACATGTGACATCCACAAACCCGCACTGGGCACGCGTGGTGGATTACAGCCCACTCACTCTCACCGAGAGGAGGCCTGTGTCCCAGCAGTGGGAACATTATAGGCTGATTATGCTGTTTGTTACTTACTTATCAATTACCATGCATAAACGACCGACGGCTTAATGAAAATTGGCACACAGACAGACCATATCCAGGATAACCCCATAGAGTATTTTTTTACTAGGTGTATCAATTAGTCCTCTTAGGATACGAGAGAAATTGTGAGCAACAGCTAGTATAAAAGTAAATTACTGTTCGTTTAGAAAAGTGTGATGTATTGACACCCACCCTTTTATTCTTTGATGAATAAACTTATTATTATGTCGTTTATTTATTCTCTTCTCTTATTTTATTACATTTTTAAATCTTTCTTAAAATATAAAAAATAAGTATAAAAAACATTTAAAATATAAAAAATAGTGATCCGTCGGTGTTGGGAGCAGGGTCCAAGCTACCGGTAGTTAGGGCTCCAGAGACAGGAACCTCCTCACAATGCGAGTCGTTTAAGGAGTACTGCTATTATTATTGAACTTATTATTCAACTAGCTGCGCCCCGCGGTTTCACCCGCATAAGTGTCGATCCCGTGGGAACATCGGGATAAAAACTATCCTATGTCCTTCCTCGGAATGTAATCTATGTCTGTACCAAATTTCACACAAATCGGTTCAGTAGTTTAGGCGTGAAGAAAAGACAGACAGACAGACAGAGTTACTTTCGCATTTATAATATTAGTTTGGATCTACAGTGCTACAAGGATCTTCTGGCGCTTTAATTACTTTAACATAATAATAATTTATTTAATAATTTATTTATCTTCCCTTCAAGACACAAACATCAGTATAGGCCTGACTCTTGTGCTAGGAGTTCCTGTAACACAAGAGCCAATCATACTACATAACAGGGGGTGTTGTCGGTAAACATTTGTGAAATTGGATACAAATAACATATAATGGATAAAAATACAGGATATTAATTCAGATTTGTTACAGTTGTAATGGTAATCATGTCATTTGTTTTCAATAGGTTTTTATTTTTATTATTTTACTAGCTTCAGCCCGCGACTTCGTTCGCGTGAAACTTCTTGTTCCCCCGACCCACCCCGTCGCAACGCATCACCTGCCCGCGCTATCACTTAGAGTTCTTTCTGACTTTTTTCTATTTGCTCGGCTCCTAAGGGTCATAGCGTGATGTTAAATAGCCTTCTTCATGAATTGGGCTATTAAATGCAAAAGTATTTTTTAAATCCGACTGGTAGTTCCAGAGATTACCCCCTACATACAAACTTACAAACAAATTTTACCTCTTTATAATATTAGTATAGATGATTATCTTTTATATTTTGTGAATGTGCGAACGTTGTAGGCCTTGTAGACTGTAGATTTGTAGCAAATTTTCTATTTTTTTATGTACCTGGTACTGTCCCCCCATACCTGTTAGCACGGTAATTTGAAAACATTGTAAAAGCCAATTATTTTTAAAAGAATAACCGTGGAGTTTGTTTCCGGCTCTTCTCCATTGGAAACGACCAATTGGGACCGTGCACCTAGCTTCGGAAGGTTTATGTAATAAAATATCTTGATTGATTTTGATTACAAACATGTATTGAAAAACCACATTTCGTAATAAGTTCCGATTTTTGCCACGCGCCAAAAGACCCATGTACCGTTGTATCTATTTTCATGACGACAAGCGACATCTTCCAACAAGAGTAAAGCCCAACCAACACAAAGAAACTTGTACAAGCAGCATATTTACCCATCACCCATTCAAGTCACGTTCACTGTCGTACGCCACGAAACCAAAAATTGCAGCAATGCCGAAACAGTCTTGCCAAGTGACTTCATTAGGAAAAACTTGTGTTGTCAACTTTCTGCCGGTTGTTCTCTGGCGCCAAGGTAAACAGGACTGGTGTCGGTTTGTGATTTGGCTAAAATATCCTAACTAGATTATACTTGGGGTTGCTAATTTTGGGACGCAGTTATGCAGTTTTGAACGTCAATGTTAGTTGAAGATTCATACACCATATTTCTGGTACTTAATGGTTTATTAAAAATGTTCTAAAGTAAAGAAATATATATCTTTTCGAAGTTTATTTCTAAGACAAATAAAACATGGTCTCTGAAACAAGGACGCTGGATCTGTACTTAGATAAGAACAGAACTAGCACCCAAGTGTTTTAGGGACCATATTTTGTGGCCAACACGTCTAACAAATTTCAAAACGTTTCCAAACTTTTGTAGCCGTATGAAAATTATAGCCAGAACGAAGTACTTACTAAGTAACAAACTTTCGACAACAGCCCCAAAACTTCATGCACTAACTGCGTTTAGGTGCTAATTCAAGCCCTTAATTACTATTTATGAGTCCGAAATACATCTCCATAAAAAGGACCAACTTTAGATTGTAACTTGGAGAGTAACTATCTAAATCGTTACAACTTAAGCCATTCATTACTAACTTAATCTTGAATACAGCAAGCAAGTCAAATATTGACAGGAGGGTGTCTGGTGGAGTACGGGAGTGATAAGCCGTGAAGGGTCCAGTCTTATTGGATGAGCACACAGGCAATCACGGCCGGACACAGCCACCCAACTGGCCGTTTCGCTCCTGTGACGTATAACTGGCTAGATTAAATGTCGTAGATGCGACAATTTTAAAGTGTGTTTGATTTCACTCCTCTTTATTGTACGTTTTTTAAAACAAAAGTTGTACGTTTTTTGCAGGAACTATTGGTACATAATCAAGAGAAAGACAACTTTTAGAACTTTGTACAAAAACAAAAACGTTGGGACATTTTAGTGATATAATATCCGTTATGTTTATAATCATCTATGTTTTTAGTTATTTGAAACAAGCATTGGCACAAGTACGCACTTTTAGTACTGATGCATATCATGAGGACGTACGCATAAGCATAAGAAAAATCAGCTTATTACATTCCCACTGCTGGGACACAGGCCTCCTCTCTGTAAGAGGGACTGGGCTGTAATCCACCACGTGGGCCGGGTGCGGATTGGTAGATGTCACATGACATGTCTTCGAATTTTTGGTTCTAGGACATAAACTCCTCAAAATGTTTTCCTTCGCCGTTTTAAGAGCAGTTACACAAAGTAAGGCGTCTTGATTGTCTTGATTTAATTCCGAAAGCCCTTATCGATTAGAGAGAAAATACAAAATCCAGTGACAATTCCTAATGAAACTTTGTCACCACTGCGGAACTATTTCAATCTTTGCCACTGAACCTTCAGTCCATTTATTTGCATTGGTAATTCATAATAATGCTATTATTGCCAACTCGACAATGTCCAGCTCCCTTTGATTGTCGGTCCTTGGTAATCGTGTTTGTGTCTGTCCAAACTATGTTATATTGATTTTTGTTATTAAATAACACGCTTTAGTTGTCAAGGGACGTATTGACCTTTCGATTTTGCTATTTTCATGACCCGAGAGTTGTTCCTCGTTTGTTTAGTAAAGCCGTAAAGGTTAATTGTACGGAATGAAAACGCTCGTGAGGTGGGCGGTCGCGAATTTACTTGTTCTGAGAAAATTGTATTATATAAAGCGACAGGTAGCCAGTCACAGTTATTTTACTCGTACCTCTGGATTTTGCATCACACATAATCAGCTAACAGCATGTTCCCACTGCTGGGACATGCCTGTGTGGGAGTGTGTGGGCTGTAATCTGCCACGCGAGCCCAGTGCGGGGTGGTAGATCCCACATGTATTCGAATTTTTGGTTCTAAGATATGCCGGTTTCTTCACGATGTTTTCCTTCATCGTTTTGAGAATAGTGTTGATGAAATCATTTACACAAAGTAAAGCGCCTGCCTGGGTTCGAACCCATAACCTACAACTCTTAAGTCGCGGCCGTTACTATTGGACCACCACAGCTCTAATAATATCACAGTGATCTCTAATCTCGTGGCAATAAGGTAGCTGTTGGGTTGCTGCAACTGTTAAGTCTGTCAAAAGTAAAATAACTGTGAAAGGATTGTACCTATGGAATTCCATTATTGGGCGGTAGACGTGTACTTAGATTTGAGGGACTCGTGCGTAAGTACAGCCGCACGTGTCGATCGATCAGGTTAAGCTACGCTTGCCGCGGTGGGTCCGTGGATGGGTGACCATCTTTACACCCCTCTGTGCCTCGGAAGACACATTAAGATGTTGGTCACGGCTGTCATTCGTAGATCTTTGACAGTCATTGCAAAGTCAAAGTCAAAGCATTTATCCCAAATAGGCAATTTGAACATCAAAAATTACAATAAAATAGAATTGATTCCAAAAGGTAGTTTTCGTATGGAGAAGAATGGGCAAGAAACTCCACTGTTACTCTTTTAAAATCTTTTGCACACATTATTATACTAATAATAATATGTGAAGACGATGCACGTAAAATAATAAAAATCACTATACTACAATAGGTAAAAGAATTTAAAATGAATCCATGACATATAAATTAATAATGTGATAGATACATGGTGCTTACATATTTACAAACACTGTAAAAGTAGACGATTTTTGTTAAAAAAAATTAATAAGTAATAAGTCAGGGTGTGAGTTAAAGTAATTATAGAATGTAAATCAATGTCAAAAAAGAATAAATTTTGCAATTAAAATTAGCAACAATAGCATCCAGTTTAATTTTTCTAGACTCTAGATTGTCCTATGGAGCAGGACCAGCATATTTCCAAGCGTTCTTATCTTGGATATAATCATCTAATTTATAGTATGCTTGTTTACAAGATGTACTAATGTGAGTTTTAAATTTTCTTTCATTTAATTGCAATATATCACAAGGTATTTTATTGTAACATTGAATCCCTTATAAGATGTATGTAACTTTGTCTAATGTTGCGGGTCGTCAGACGTCCGAAATTGTGACAACCAGTCGCACCAATCGTTTTACAAATAACTGGGTTGTGGAGGTCAGATAGGCAGTCACTCCATGTAAAATACAGCTGCATCAGGTTAGACCGAAAGCCGACCCCAACGTAGTTCGGAAAACGCTAGGCAGAAAATGATGTGTATTTAGATTTGACATTTCCCTCCAAGTTTCAATAGGAAAATCTCTTTGAGAGAGGAAAAGATTTTCCGATTTATGACATCCCTTTACTATTTGTGAGAATCAATATCTTTATTTATTTCTTATCGCCCCCTCCGTGACACCAGTAGCTGGCGTCCGTTTGTCTCAAAGACAAAGCTGCTTTTCTTGTCTAAACCTCCAACGATAAATCCATTGGTGTCCAGTGCAGCTTATGCGGAACCCCGCTGCTTTCTCTGCCAACACAACAGCCATATAAACAACCGAAAACCACCCTTATCACAACAACATAAAGTCTTCACGCCCTGAAAAGTTATCTGTGTATGTCACGCCATAAGCAATACATTTTTTGAAGTTGGATCAGTGAAAAATGACCTTTATGTCACAGTTTTAAAGGTGCAATTGTCGGTATAAACAATTTGCGATTGTGTCATGTTTCCGATCATAGTGAGGGCTTGTTTGTCTTTGCTCCGTGTCGACTTTAACGCAAATAGTAAAAATATTATTATTTTAAAGAATTTTATTGGAATAGGTAATGGAGCGAACAATAAATAAAACAAAAATTGTCTCATCAAACTGTAATGTGATCTCTGTTAAGTGAGACTGCAGAATTTGTATGGAAAAAATCAGTTTTTCATTCGGTGTTCGGTTTTCTTTTGTAAATCTGGCTCGAATGCTTAGGTAACAAAGACTAAAAGAAGCATAGAAAATGAGAGGACTTATGCTTCTTTGCGGAAAACTGAGACATCACCTTATTTTTGAGAAATATAGCATTGTGGCCCGTGAAACGAGGTCCAAAGCAAAATTTTAGAATCCATTTCTGATGTTCTTCCTAGCATCCGATTAAGCGGGAATTTGGCAATGTAATTTGTTTTTAGAAACGAGACCAAACACGATGGGGGTTTCTTTAGTTGAGGAGTTGCTATGGCCACTTTCCGGCTGCATCATAGAATAGAATAGAATACTCTTTATTATGTACACCATATAAATTACAGACATAAATATAGAAACTTTACAATGGGCGCATCATCAGACCAGTAGGTACCATGGCACCATATTTGTTGCATTGTCATCAGAATCATCAAAATGAAGGATTTATAATTAAAAAAAGATACAATAAATGCGACACATAAAGAGAATAACACTGGTCTGCAACGAAATCCTCCTTTCAATAAAAGTATGATCCGTATAAAGAGTTTAGCATGCTAAATCTATATCTGCTTTTTATTTTGTGCTATCACGTATACTTTTTTTTTAAAGTTGATTTTAATTATTTAAAAATTTTGAGATTTTTTTACTGTCACTCTCGCTTTAACGCAACTTTAATCAGTTGAGATTGTATTTGCTCACAAAAAAACGGCGTGCACTGATAGAAAGAGAGAAAGATATTGTCTGAAAAAAAAAATGAAAACTATCAGGAAATCATACAAGAACTTCTTGATTCCTATAAGGCCCTAAAATGTATATCATGTCTCTTAAAATTCATTTTTTGAACTCTCACATAGAATTTTTCCCACCAAATCTCGGAGCAGTATCTGATAAGCACGGTGAGAGGTTTCATCAAGATATTTTGCACATAGAGAGGCGGTACAACGGGAAATGGTCCAAAGCAATGCTTGCAGATTTTTGTTGGTCGATTTGTCGGGAAACTCCATTAGAAAATATGAAAAGGAAAAAAACTACTAAATAAAATGTGATTAACAACTAGTAATGATACTGTCATATGCGTTTTAAAGTTTTGTGATAGTGTACATCGAACATTATTTAAGTTATTAAATTAATGATTAAAATTTCATGTTAAAAAATTGTTCTATTAAAAAATTCCATCCCAAAAAATATATACGTGATAGATGACTTTAAATGCTATAATTATATTCAGTATTATTGTATCGGTCATGATAACTGCATAACATTTGAAGGAGAGAATTTTTTTTTTTTTTGCATACCAGTGTAATCTATAGGTACTAATATTATAAAGTGTATGTCTGTTTGTTACCTCTTCACGCTTAAACCGCTGAACCGATTTAGATGATATTTGGTATAGAGATAGTTTGAGTCCCAGGAAAGGACATAGAATAATTTTTATCCCGATATTCCTACGGGATCGAGACTTATGCTGGTGAAACCGTGGGGCGTTGCTAGTAAAACATAAGCGCTTTGGACCTCGCTTCAGAGCCCCCCCTGTATAAAACCTTTTATAACAACAAAATATTTAGTTTCCATACTCCCCAACAGTAGGCAACATACTCGTAATTAGCCGTAGGGCTGGGGCACTATCCATTGCGGGCGACATCAAATAGTTAGGAGGCGTGACGGCGACGCGTTTGTGATGCTACATTGAGCACGATTTGCGAGCGGGCGCTCGGGAGCGCTCGGCAATGCTCGGTAAACCGATTTAGGAGCCAAGGAAAATTTTAGTGTTATTTTTGCAAGTTTGTGTCGTTCCTGTGTTATGATTTTCTTGGTGAACTGAATACACAGGTGCATTTGACACAGGAGTCATTGGAGCGTGATGAGAAGGCAGTGGCGTGCATTGGTTTTCAGAATAGGTAGGCACTAGGCCGGGTCTAGTCTAGGCAAACGCGGTCACTAATCAGAAAAAAAAGTGAGGTCAAAAGTGTGGTTATTTGGGTAGGCATGCCTACTTAAGGGTGATAAATTGCGAAGGTCGAACGTCATGGTATTACGCGTGAGACGTACGTACTTTTAATTTTGGCGTATTACCTTGAACGTGTAAAGGCCAATGACAATGTGTGAATATCACGGGAGCCGAGTAGGCCGTCCGGCGACTGCCTACTGCAGCGCGTGTTTGTATGAAGATTTTGTTTTTTTTTAGGTATAATAATTTAGTGAGTTTCTTAATTGTGGGGCACACACACTAAAATGTAATTGACAGGCTTATGTTGATATGTCGAGGTAGGCACTGCTTATATGCCTATATGCAATGCACGCCGCTGTGAGAAGGGTACTTACTGAAAAATAGAACATTTCAGTCACTAAAGTAAGTCGGGGTTTGGCATAATGACCCGAAACTCCTACCAGCTTGAAGGCTTACTTGAACTTGATACGTTAAATAACCAATCGTGAAATCAAGTATCAAGTAGTAGTAGTGTAGTATTTATGCTTAATATCACGATGGGCTTTTTAACATTATCACCATCATTTCCAGCACTGCTTTCGCCATGTTATCTTCATTTCAAATGAATTGTCGACAAGAACCCTGTACAAACCTGGCCTCCGATCAACTCACCCTTCGCAGTCCACTGCTGCACATAGGCCTCTCCCAGGATGCGCCACAATACTCTGTCCTCCGCCTTCCGCATCCAGTCTATCCCAGCCATTTTCTTAGGGTCCGCGTCGGTCCATCTAGCTTAGGGGTCCACGTTACGCTTGTCGATACGCAGTCTCCACTCCAGGGCTCGTCTGTTCCACCGGTCATTCCACTGCTACTTCAGTTTGCTTACTCTGCAAGCTATGTCGGTAACTCCAGTTCTTTCCCTATCTCTCCGGCCTCCGGTAGTCAATGTAATTTTTCATAACCTATGGTGCCACTACTCCCTAAAAGCATGCAGGCTACACCAAGTAAATCTTCCCAACCGATCAGTACACACCACGCTCCGTATTTCATCACGACTCGAAACGCTACACACTTCATTCTAAAACTTGAGCAATACGTTTGTTACATATAATTTGAGACTAAACAAAGCGAAAGTTGTTCTTGTATCTGTTTAGCATCTCTGCAGAAGTTGCCGCCATCGGAGGGAGTATGATACACTGGCGATAAATTAAGAGGAGAGGAACAACAAAGTTGGCGCGGATAATTACTACACTTGCGTGTCCATTCACTTGTACTTTCATTATTCTTGGGGCACGTTTTCGTTGTTGTGTCGAGAAGCTCTTGTTGTGCTTCAAAAGTTATTAGTTAGTAGAGGTTTTTAATTACAGAATTGTAAGCCGTGTGGACTGAAGACCGCGTATCGGCAAGCGTAATGTGGGACGCTCCAAGCTAGAGGGACGGACGACCTAAAGACGGTGGCTGGAATAGACTGGATGCGGATTGCGGAGGGAGAGAGGAGAGAGAGTGGGAGAGGCCTATGTCCAGCAGTGGACTGTGATAGGCTGAGTTGATTGACTGACGCAGTATCTTTAGCAAACATTTCTGTCGTCTATCGAGTATCCCACAGTAGGAATATCGTAGGTGACTTCTGCCAAAAATGAGGTTTTCATATTACTTATCACATTGCCCACTTCAGAACATTATCCATGTCAGTCAGTTTGAGGACTGACTAATACATTAGGAATGTCTTCAGAAAATCTGGCAAATACAACCAACTTTCCAGCTGGCGGACCAGATGTTAGAACTAGATATGGTGGATCAGATGTTTTTACAATAATCGGATCAAATCTCGTATCGCGTACCAATGGAACTGTACACCAGTAGCGACGTACCAGTAGCACGTGTACGTAATGACTCCGCGAACTGTTTGATTTAAAGTCGCAACAATTGTGTTTACGAGCTGACACCCCTGCCTGCCCCCCCCACTCTTGTTGCCCTGCCCCCCGAATTAACACTACCGATGATAAAGCTACACAAGTTTTGTTAAATGGACGGTGTTGGGAACCGGTGCTGTGAACCGGTGCTGTTTTGGGATGATATTGTATGCAATAATCGAGGATTCACTGAAGGCATCGATTTGAATCTTTATGTTACAGGAATTCTACAATTATTAGCTGAAATAATGACGGGTCACCTGTAAGGAAATGGTTGCATTGTAAGATGAGTAAGTTTTGTTTAATTTTATTGAAAAAATGATTTACCTGTACAGAATTGGCAAATCGAATGGCATGTACAGATGTTGAGTTTCAAAATACTATTGTATTTTATATTCTTATATTAAATTCTGGCCATGATTTGTTAATCATGGCCAGAATTTAATTTACTTCTATACAACAAAGTATTTTTCTTCCCCAACAAGAATCTTGACATTTCATCTGAGACAATACATAAAAACTTAAACAATACCCAATTTTACAAAAGACGTCGGGTAATAAACAGGTATTTGTCAAACAACTGGTGCGAATGAAGGTAATGCTTCGTGAAATACCGAAATGAAATATGTATTAAATCCAGGGCCACAGAGATTAAGCTGCTGACAGGAGATCAGATATTAATGAGGGCGAGCACCCAGCGAGAGCGACGCGGGAAACAAGAGATTTTCAAGATGGCGGAAAAGGTTTAATGATAGTTGGGGTCATTAGTTCGTGTATTACTTTTGCCCTAATCTGGCAGGGTTGATCACCAAAATTAGATATTTGCGTAGGGTAGGATATAGGAGGAAACCACCAAAATTAAAAGTACAATCTTGGTATGTTCCAGGTTTGTACTTTCAGTTGTCATTGGTTTTTTTTTCAAAATTATATTTCTATTTAATTTAATTGTGAAGTGTGAAAGGCTTTTGAAGAGGCTGTAGGTAGCTATCTTTCTATGTCAAAGCTTTACAGAAAATGCAGAAGCCACAATTGAATTAAGTATATTTTTATTTGTTCGTACATTTTTAACCACCTATACCATTTTTATACACAGCGCTCGCTTTGCTTCCGCTGGAAGCTCACTAGGTGAGCGGGGAATCAAAGAATTTAATCTACAATGAAAGAAGTTGGAGGTTCTTTGTGCGTGTCACCCGCCCCGACCCTCGGAGCTGGCGTGATCTGAGACATGGAGCGAGGAAGGTATACTCTGTGGTTTTTGAGGAGATATGAGAGGCAAGAGGGTAATAAATCTACCTGAAAGTTTTTAGCTCTCAGGGTATTGTACATTTTACCAACATAAAAGAAACAAAATATGTTGACAGCGAAATCATTTCTTTATCATAGACAATTAAAAATGGGCCTGTCTCACTATTTCCGGATATAAATTATATCCTAGATAAATTAAATTAAAAAAAAAAAACAGATTTTGTACGTATCAGAAATAAAGACCAGGTCAATTTATCTGCCAGATAATTAGTTTCCAGAGAAATAAGTGCATTGAATATACTAAGTCATTGTTTGAGGGGCCATATCGGTAATTTTGCTACTGAACACATCGTTTCCGTAGTGTAGCGGTTATCACGTGTGCTTCACACGCACAAGGTCCCCGGTTCGATCCCGGGCGGGAACAGTATTTTTTACTCAACCATTTTTTTAAAAAGTATTTTCAAAAATACCTCATCCACCACATCGTAAATCTTCACCACCGTTCCTTACAATTCAATATCATCCCTTTGTTGCTGGTTTTCTCTTTAATAAATGCGGCGAATCCCCAATTTTAGCTCGAATAATATTGTCACCTCACCACGCCCGAGCCACAGTATTAGTAGAGAGGGTAGTTGACTTTCATAGGCTCTTTGTAGATTTTTGAATCGGGAAAAATGCCATTTGAATAGACGTGTCCTGAAAAAGATTGGCTTCTGTGAGTTACCGCGGCTTTTAGCTTTCGAGTAAAATGTTTGGACTTTGAGATCGGATTTTTTTATAACTTGTTACTTTGTAAGGATTGATAGTGGGATGCACTAAGGTAACCTGCAACGTTAGCATTTTGTTATATTTTTTTTGCAATTTGCACTTCACATTAGGGACACTGACCTGAAAATTGCAATAGAATAACTGTTTTATGTAATACTAGCTTTTGCTTGCAACTTCGTCCGCGTGAAATTTCGACCCCGACTTATAGCCCGCCCGTGCTACTACTTCGTCTTGGCTTAGCGATCTTTCTGGCTGTTTTCCTCTTGCTCTACTCCTAAGGGTCGTAGCGTAATGTTAAATCACCTATAACCTTCCTCAAGAATTGGGGTATCAAATGCAAAAATATTTTTTCAAATCGGGCTAGTAGTTCCGGAGATTACCTCCTACATACAAACTAATAAACTACCTCTTTATAATATTAGTATAGACGTATAGATCAATCAATCAGTGACAGCGTGAGGAAACCGGCATTTCCTAGAACCAAAAATTCGAAATCCGTGTGGTAGATTACAGCCCACTCTCTCTCGAAGAGACGAGACCTGTGTCCCAGCAATAGGAACATTATAGGCTGATAGCAGCGCCCCGCGGTTTCACCCGCATAAGTGTCGATCCCGTAGGAATATCGGGATAGAAACTATCCTATGTCCTTTCCCGGGACTCAAACTATCTTTATACCAAATTTAATCTAAATCGGTTCAGCGGTTTAAGCGCAAAGAGGTTACAGACAGACACACTTTCGCATTTATACTATTAGTATGGAAGTACTAGCAGCGCCCCGGGGTTTTACCCGCATAAATCTCGATCCCGTGGGAATATCGGGATAAAAAGTATCCTATGTCGGACTCAAATTATATACCCAATTTCATTTAAATCGGTGAGGTAACAGACGGATTGCATTTATAATATTAGTATGGATGGATTATATGAATTTAGAGGCTTATATTGATGATTTTAATGATTTTAATTCTGTAAATACATATTTTTTACCGTCGTGAATCATATTTTGTTCAACATACAACCTGACACTGACCAGCAAATTTCAAAAAACGTCTGAAAAGAAATTCGCGGCCTTCCCTGGCGCTTTCCCCTTCACTATAGGAAAGTGAGTTTTGATAAATTAACATTTATTTTAAACAAATCAAGGAGGTATATTTGAGAGGGTACGCTCAAATATACCTCCTTGATTTATTTATTTAGTTATTTTTATTATTAATTTTAAAAGAACGTACTGTCGCACTGCAGGACAGAGGCCTCTCTTACTAATTAGTTATTTAAAAAAATAAACAAATATGTCTGGCATATAACGACTTTTATATTTATTACCAGCTAGTAAAATTCTACTGAAATCCGCCATGATTCGAAAAATCAATACAATTTAATCAATCCAACCACAACACTGCCGCCTATAACAGTTACAAAGTTATTGAAACAAGAGTTTTCTACGAGTTAATTAAAATATATAGAGGGCCAATCAGAGGCATCAAATGGGAGAACTTGGCGGTACACTGCGAGTATCACTTGACGACTTGTTAATTGTTGCGGGATTTTATTCGTCTGTTGCCCTTTGTTGATTACTGTATTAGAAAATTAATATTTGAAAATTTGGAGCGGTAGAGTTGTAATTTAATTGCTGTATTATTGTTTTTGTTGGATGGAAAATAACTATCGTTTTAAATTGTGCTTGAGGAAAATAAATGGCAAAGTTATAAATCATTTCTAAAATTAAATTGCCTTAAGATTCTTTCCCTCTTTTATTTTTTTTATTTGTTTAAATACATGAACATATTATTATTTATTATCTTATATTATGTACATACCTATTATCTGGTTTGAAAATATCTCTTTTAAGAAGGAACGATAAAACGGCATTCTTTGCAATTTGCCTAGACTTTATACTACAGCATCATTTAGTCCCGTATAGGTGCCCCTGCTCCACGTCCGTCTTATCCAACACTAGCATCATTATGTTGTAAGTAAATTATTCATGGAAGTCAGCTAAAAATACATCCAATAATACCATACCTCACTAATAAATCGACTGCCCGTCTCGATTAACGGACCATGAAATCGATTCACTCGAATATTTTTTTACCGATATTATTAACAATTACGGAACACTAATTTCGCAGCGAATGATACATCAATCCTTGCCGAAGGTAGATTAACTCCATAATACGCGGCAGTCGGTGACATATTGTATCATTAATCTGTGCCGAGAGGCTGGCCAGTATCACCTGGCTTACATGTAGCTATACTATGTGGAGCTGCACTATTGTATACTGAAATTGGAATTGGATAGTGTGTTCGATCTTGAAAGGTAATGATTGGCCATAGCTTGTAATCGAATGAGCAGTTTTGTCTGAGTGCAAGTCTCCATTTACTCTTGCAAGCTAACTTTGTATACGTTGCTCTTAGGTCATCAAATCCAAAAATGAAACTCGTTCCATTCAAATAACAATGTCTTCATTTGGTAGAGATTGAATGATATTTATTTCTATAAATTGGTTCAAAAAACCACTTACAGTGCCCTCCAAAAGTTAGTCGACATTTTATCACTTCATTTGTGATGCCACATTATGATTTAAAATTTTACCTATGAATTTATAATAAACAATAATCAGGTAACCCCTTAGAATTACCTGATTATTTTTTTTTTAAATCGTTATGTGGAAAAACGCAACTGAAGTGGAAAAATGTCAACTAACTTTTAGAAAAACATGTAAAAAATATAGTTTCAAAACTAGAGACATCATCATTATGAAGACGTGCAGCATTTTCTTTCAAGGTTATTTAAAAAGTTCTTTAAGGATTTATTATACCATTAATCTATGCCAAGGGGCCGGGCAGTATCACCTAACTTGCATATATTATGTGAAGCTGCACTATTGTGTACTAAAATTGGAAGTAGATGGAAGGAAAGCGATTGGTGTGGAGTGTGGACGTGTCGACTATCTTGAAAGGTAGTGATTGACTGAAGCTAATACGGGGTTGTCTCAACATCCAGTCTGTAGATTTTCATTGACATTCTATAGAATTTAAATAAATAGTAAAATGTGATCACCTGATTTGATCTAAGCCTTAATTGGCAATTGTTGTAGTTTTCTTTTTTGGGAAAAATTACAGTCCGTATCAGACTGGAATGAGAAAGTTTATAGTGGATAAGACAGAGTTAAAAACAGAAGACGAACTAGCAGGGGATCGAGGAGGGGGCGTGGAGGGGGGGGGGTTCAGGGGATCCGGAATAACTCGTTCACAGTTATTTTACCTCTGATTTGGCATCACTGTCAAAATCACAGTGGTCTTTATACACCTTGTAATAAAATTGCTGTTAGGTTGCTACCACTGACAAGTCTGTCAAATTCACAATGATCTTTATTCTTGTTAATATAAGGTTATTGTTGGGTTGCTGCTGTCAGAGGTAAAAAAAAACTGTGAAAGGGCTGTACTGGCTCACACACACATACCACAGCCATATCTACTTCTTGAAGAATTCTAAATGATTTTTAAGGAACGGAAATTCTTTTGTACCGGCAAGGATGTAAGAGATTACACTTGTAGTTTATGCGTGTCTGAAAAATCGTTGATTCCGCCTTTTAATATCGACAATAGCATGCTGAGTTTCCCACAGGGTTTATATATGCAGATGCGATCCCGTTCAATCTAGGGCCGCGTAGGCTAGACGTACGTTACAATATTAATTATTCATCGGATCGAGCGAATAAACCAATTTCACGGTTCTTTGGTCGCGAATCGCAGCGAACCGCCGCGGCTTATACAGCGGGTGTCGGAATACCTTGGCGTGCAAGTGGCGAGATGATTTTCTTTTTTGGTTTTGGATAGCGTAGACAATAGTGTTTTGTAAGGGCTATTACAAATAAATAAAATTGAAGTGTCTGTTTCATCTGTTTGTAATGTAAAATAATAACAGCTTTTGACTAAATGCATTATAAAAGTATATACGGTACATATAACAAATAAAAAAATTTAAAAAAATGTCTGTCTGCGTGTCTGTCGGCTTGTTCCGGCTAATCCCCGAAATGTCTATACCGATTTTGACGCAACTTTCACTGGCAGATAGCTGATGTTATAAGGAGTAACTTAGGCTACTTTTATTTTAGAATAGGAAATTTTCGTTCCTTGAAAAAAAAATAACACCCATGAAATCCAATTTGTTTTCCAACTTGCGAACGAAGTCGCAGGCACAGCTAGTAATAAATACAAATGTAGTCACAATTAATTTCTGGCGCTGAAATGACATTGACAGCGAGGCGTTGTTGGTAAACGTTTGTGTCTTTTTTTGTGAAATTGTATTGAAAAATCAAGATGGCGCCGTTAGTTCCGGTTTATGCCACGCGCCATAAGATCCTAGTATGTACAGACGCCAGCACATCAAGTTACTACAATCTGTCAAATTTCTTCAATTTGATTTTCAACTTTATCGCTAAAGCATAAGGTTCAATGTTGATTGAGAAAATTTGACAATTTCGGGTAGCTTGATGTGTTGGCGTCTGTACCTACTACAGTTGTAGAGGGAACAACACTTGTCATTTTGAATAACATGCTTATTGGACACTTGCGTTCTCGTTATGATTGCAATTCTTGTCCATTTTATTATTATTGTAGTAAATAAAAACTTCTGTCATAAAAAAAGTTTTATTTTTAAAATGTACGTACTTAGTGCTACGGTAGAACCTATCTCAGTTAAAACGAGGGCGACAAAAACTGTTATTTCGAGGTAACTTGAAATTATGCTCGGGGTTCTACAGGGTCATTTAAGAAAAGTTAGGCTATATAAAGATACGACTGTTCTAATGTTACCAGTTAGAAGCTTCTTTTCTTTCTTCCATTTTTTGCAGAAAGGTGAATTAATGTACTTATCTCCGTCTATGGGTACTATCGATCTATGGCGAACATAGCCTACCAAAACCTAAAATTATGAACTGTACATACTACGAGTACTGTAACAATAACATAACATAAACATCACGCCTGTCCCTAAAGGTTTACGCAGAACAGTAACTATAGCACACCCACAAAAAAAAATACAAATAGCTCCTAGAAAATATGAATGACTAGCTGCGCCCCGCGGTTTCACCCGCGTAACTTTCGATCCCGTGGGAATATCGGGATTAAAACTATCCTATGTCCTTTCCCGGGACTCAAACTATCTCTATACCAAATTTCATCGAAATCGGTTCAGTAGTTTAGGCGTGAAGAAAAGACAGACAGACAGACAGAGTTACTTTCGCATTTATAATATTAGTTTGGATTAAAAAAACATTACTAATTTGCAGAGCACCCTATAGAACAATAACTAAACGTATCCGTTAAGCCGAAACCGCGCGATCAAATTTGCAGCGTCAGCGCGCACGCAACCGCCCGAGCGAGCGTGTGACGTCACTATTCAGTATACATACGATAATTGCACCGCAAAGATTTTACGCGGACTTATTGAAGCTAGAACCCGAATTAGTGTCATTTTAGAAATAATCATGGCTCCTATTTTGCGCGATACGGCAACTGTGTTGATGACTGTGGATATGGATTCAACCTTACCTAATTATGAGGTCAGGTGTCATAAATTTTAACAAAAAGAGTCGACGGGGGGTATTGCTTTATGAGATTTTAGAAATGAAAGCCTCAGGATAAAAAAAAATTTGTCTCAAACGGTTACATTTACAAATGTGAATGAAACAGTCCCAAAAAGTTTAATATTTTTTTTTTAAATTAATATTTGGGTCACCTTTACTATACTTATCATCTTTTTTTTATTGCTAAATGGGCCTGCCCGCTCTTGACCCCGATCACGTCTGATGGAAAGCGATGATAGATGAGGTCTATGATGGAACAAGCGTACCCAGAAGATGCCTGTTTACTCTTGATTTGAAGGCAGACGGGTTAAATGTGGGAGGGAACACAGATCATGTTCTCATTTCAGGATTTTAGAGTTATGGGTGCCAGAGTGTTTACGGTATCAACAGTCCACTTTCACTGTTAAATATGGGAGATGAGCATTTATTAAGCTAAAAACGTAAGCCAGCATAAGCAGGCATTCCGGAAAAGTCCCCATCTCAAAGCTGGACACACTTGTAACCTAAAAAAACTTTTTAACAAAAAATTAAACCTCCGAAAAAACTGAAAAGCAAAAAATAATAAACTTTTTTTATTTAACCTTAATAAATAAGTTCTTAAACTAATGCAAGTATACCTAAGTAATTTAGAGTCGGCGCCAAACAAGCAAATTAATTCGTTGCGAGTGGTCGTGCGGAGAGCGCATTTTTTGTTTGAAATGTTAATGTTTATCGCTATAGATTTCACGTTGCTTATTTCTTTAAATTTAAGGTAATTTAGTAATCTTTGTTCATTGATTGTTTGGCGCCGACTCAAAATTACTTAGGTATACTTGCATTAGTTTAAGAACTTATTTATTAAGGTTAAATAAAAAAAGTTTATTATTTTTTGCTTTTCAGTTTTTTCGGAGGTTTAATTTTTTGTTAAAAAGTTTTTATTTTATAATTTTTTGAGGCTATAATTTACTAATTACTATATGCTTAATGTTTGATTACTTTTAAAATACCTACCTTACTTTAGACATTAACTGTTATATAATCCTACTTTAACTATTATTTTTTGTGTAATATAATACTAAATAATATAATGTAATACTTAAAAAAACAGGCTTTATATACCAACATAGATAGGCCTTTTATTTTAATTGTAATACACAGCTCAGCATTAAAATCTGTGAATGAACAATAAGTTACCCCTATTTTCCCACCCTTAGGGTAGGTTTTTTTTTCCAAATTTACATGGGACCAACTTCGAAGTATGTCCTATCCAACAAAAGAAGAACTATCAAAATCGGACTACTCTGTAAAAAGTTAAGCGTGGTCATACATTACAATCAGTGAGTGAACAATCAATCATCCCCTGTTTTCTAACCCTTAGGGTTGGAATTTTTTTTCCAAATTTATATGGGACCAACTTCAGGGTATACCTTTTCTAATAAAAAAAGAATTATCAAAATCGGACTGCTCTGTAAAAAGTTATGCGTGATCATATATAAAAAAAAAAAAAAAAAAAAAAAAAAAAAAAAAAATATACGCGTCGAATTGAGAACCTCCTCCGTTTTTTTTCGTCGGTTAATAAAAGTTACAGCACACCTCACGCCGAAAATTCAGCACCGAAATTTCATACACACGCATTTTAATCACCAGAATAAACAGTCCCGAAACTTCTATACATTCTATTAAATTAAGCCTTTCGGTTTGAATATGATAATGCTCGTTAATTTTTATTCGCTCTGGCGGGCCCCATCAATTACCCGGGCGGGTGGATCCGACGGATTCCAACGTGATGCGATGGGAACCGGTCCACCCGGGTGTCTTCGTTTTCACTCTTCGCTGATTCTCTGACTTGGGTACCCTGATTTAGACAATTAAATTAAGTTTTGGGCTAGAGTTTGGTGGATGGGTTAGGAGAGCAAGCTGTCAATATGTTGTCGGGTTGTAATGGTGTTTGGGTCTATGATGGTAAATCTAAAGTCCGGTGGAATGGCAGCAGATCAGTGGCGAAGGGTGGATTTATAACAGAGGTAATCCGGAGCAAAAAAAAAAATGCCAAAAAAAATTTTCAATTATGAATTGACTATAGTGTGGTTATGTTCTGAATTTTCGAAGGGAAGCCGGTGGGAATCGAGTTGTATGGTACCTTCGCCACTGCAGCAGATGTTAGCATTGTTATTGCAGTCATTACGCATAAGGTACTTACATATGTACACACAAACTAAAATATATATATACTATATACAAATAATAATAATAAAAAAAAGGACAGGAGTTCATTGTTATTAGGTATTAGCCAGCGATGTTGTAATCTTAATCCTCGTCATGCCATCTTCATGAAACTAGACAACGCCATTTACCAGGGCCCATAACAAAAGCGTACTTTGCAATTTTCTAGCAATCTTCTACAATTCAGACAAAACAAAAATATTTCAAATATAAACTAAACATATTAAAGACATTCAGTTTCAAAACACATCTCAAACATTTGCTCAAAAATATGTAAAGTTCAGCAAAGTTCAATATTTCATGAATGATTTGTGTTCATCAACTCGTGCGCAACGGCGCGTGAAATCGCTCGCATCGTAGTACCTACGTGAGTCAGAGCTCGTGATCTAAACAGCATGCAATGCTTCGCTCCCGATATGATTTATATTTAGGGGCGGCTGTCCAATCGAAATAACCCGAAATAAGGGAGCAATTTTGCCTGTATTGTTTGAAGATCTGAGGTTAGCGGCTTATTCATAAAAAGCGAATTGTTACTTAGCTACTTATTCGAGCAGAATGATCTCATTATCATGCAGTCTAACACCTCTGACAACTTTATAACTTATTTTATTTTTGCTTATTGAACCGTTGTTAAAGTATTTCAGAAAATGGTTCAGGATTGCTTACATCTTAAGTATTTTTTAGGATTTCTGAGGATACTGTTTTCCTCCCGTGTTTAACTACATAAATGAAATCAAGCGATTTATTGTGTATATGGGGGGGTGCGCATCTCGATACACATAAACAAATAAGGTCAGTACTGCAACACTATTCGAAGTAATTAATGTTCTTACGGGTAAACTTATATTGAAAACATCCCCTTTAGTCACAGGAACCACTGTAGTCAGTTCGTTGTAAGCCGTAATAATTTCGTCGAAATCCGTAACAACTCTATGAGTAATTTTAAGGTTTCTCGAATGGGCAGCGTCCAGTTCCGTCTGTTTCACATTTAATACAATATTCTAGTTGTCAACTCTGAATTGAGTTGTGCATTTTATGGTTTTCGTTAATTTTGCGACGGCCATTGTTCGTAGTTTGTTCATTATATTATTTAAAAAGGAAATACTGAGAAATGTTTTTGTTTTGAGGATATGAGAAGAGGCCTTTGTTATTGGGTAGAACAAAGTCATGGACGTATTTTTTTGTAGTGAATCTGAAACTGCCAACCCGGTTTCAGTAAGCTTGGTGATCAATGCTCATGCCTTCTGTGTATCCGAAGAGCCTTTGCTCTGCAGTGGTTCATTTATAGGATGGTATTAATATTATTTTGACGTGATGTCGTCTTATAAATCGATGAACACCAGCTGCACGCACGAAAAAGCATGACTCATTGTCACGTTCCGCCTGAACCGAGCGTGCAAGCGAGAGCGCGGAACAAGCGATAGAGAGGCATGATCGGCCTAAGCGTTCGGCTTGTGACGCATCTATCTGATGTTTTCTTATAACGTTATCACGTAAAATTATCGTCCGTAAACCGACTTTACAGACAATCAATTTATTTTTTAAATTTATTTTGGGTTCACTTTTCTCCAATAGGGCTAGTATTTAAACGATTTACAAATTCTATACCCCTATTTAAGTAATGTTGAACCAGTAATTCGATAGTAGGTAATGCAGGTCCCTTATTGCTGCCTCTGCACTCAAAGCTGGGGCCCGTAGCTTTGTGCTCTGAAAACGCAATTAGTGTTGCTAGCTAATATCAAGCTATTGTGTAAGTGACCGCACATATGTACGATGATATATGCGTTTCCGAGAGACTGCTACGATATGCATGCCCAGAAACCGAAAACATTAATTTCACTCAAAAATTAGGCAGCTTACTGCGATCACCGAATTGTTTTACTGGTGGTGATTATAATCATTTATTTATTTTATTTTTTAATTTATTTCTTTAATTAAAACGGTTTAAAACCAATTATAGAAATTAAAGATATAGTTTGTATATAGTAGGTACACATAAAAGATAAAGATAAAATCGTCAAGTAAAAAGTTAAAAAGTCATAGCTTACTTCATCATCATCATCATTGACCACAGACTTTAAGTTTCCTAAAAGATAATTATTAGTATAGATTAATAAGATTATGTTCACCATTTCTTTTTTATTGACTAGGTTTAAATACAATCAATGTTGACAATTATGAAGCAACACTGAAACACTATTCACTATAATTACGAGTATATTCGAATATTGTATATAGAAAGTAAATTCTTAAAACTTTGACGTCATTCGCAAGCAATAATTACCTATAGTCATCATCTGCCTAGCCTTTCCCCAACTATCGCTTCCAGTCTAACCGGATGCAGCTAAATATCAGTATTTTTACAAGGAGCGACTGCCTATCTGACCTCCACAACCCAGTTATTGGGTAAGACTGGTTGTCAGATTTTCGGGCTTCTGACTACCCGTAACGACTTTCAAAGATCCACGAATGACAGCCGGGACCAACAGCTTAACGTGCTTTCCGAGGCACGGAGGGATCTCGGTATGTAAAGATGGTCATCCATCCACAGACCAACCGCGGCAAGCGTAGCTTAACCTAATCGATCGACCTGTGCGGCTGTTATTATTTAACCATGGGCCCCTATTAACCTATTATCCCTATTACCTATAGTAATCATTGTTAATCATAGTCTCATAACGGTCCTTGGTTTTGTTCCCTCTATGAAAAAACTAAGTTTCCCATACTATAATCTTTCTCGTACACATATAAACAAAAACAAATGTAGGTGTAGTACAGCTACAGTTAAATAAATGCAGTGTCAAATGATAATGTTAATCCGTCACATGCAATGTGTCGGTGTCGCGTCCCACGGGATTTATTGGGGCGAACACACGGGCGGGCCAAACGTTGCGTTTATTTATTTTTTATTAAACGCTTACCTAATTATGAAATTCAAGTTACAAGTTTTTTGGCATTGCCTGTAGTGTATATTACTGATAACTGTAGTTTTGAATGAAAGAAGTCTAATTCCTACTGAATACTGAAACGTCTAGTTTAGTATTTACTATAAAAATATTGTACCAACACCGTAAGAAAGAATTTCTTATTGTTTTATCAAATCAAAAGGTTAGTTCGTATAGCTTCTATAAAAACTTTATAATCTTTCGTCTTGTTACTTTAATTGTAACGTTTGGTTTTATTACAGGCAGGTTCGAATAACGTATTAAATTAAAATAATTTGCTCCATCCATAGATTCTTTCAATCCATTGCAAAAACATGCTCAAAAATTCAAATGAAATTGAGAAGTAATTTGCCGCAGAACCCGCCGTGTTAGGAGCCCGCCTTTGGACAGTATTTTTTTATTTGTGCATAAAGTTTTAATAAATAAACAAGTAATT
This sequence comes from Amphipoea lucens, assembly GCA_947508005.1. Taxonomy (NCBI): domain Eukaryota; kingdom Metazoa; phylum Arthropoda; class Insecta; order Lepidoptera; family Noctuidae; genus Amphipoea; species Amphipoea lucens. The sequence goes on along the minus strand of OX382362.1, from coordinate 6,149,169 downwards.
AAAAAAAAAAAAACACGGCAACAAAACGTTCGTCTGCAACTCATAAATCAAAGGAAAATGTGGAAAAGGGGTGCGAAATGACACGTGTCGCTGTGTGCTGATTGGTCACATCGCACCCCCGGGTGCTGGGGTCGCGTGCCAATTATATGCAATAAGGGATAAGCTGATTTCGCTATGTGTCGAATTTCTGCTACTTTGCTAGGTAACAAGTGACTGATGTACGAGACGGTAAGGTTTTTGTTTATATTTGTAAAGGGTGAAAAGATACTGGCAATTTGAGATTTTCTACAAGTAAATAATCCATACTTAATATTATAAATTCGAAAGTATGTCTGTCTGTGCGTCTATATGTTACCTTTTCACGCCTAAACCGCTGAACCGATTTAGATGAAATTTGGTATAGAGATAGTTTGAGTCCCGGGAAAGGACATAGGATACTTTTACATAGATACCTATATGTAGGTTAAGATCGGCTTTCGCCTCTTAAAAAAAGGTTTTTAATATTATATCCGACATTGAATATCCATCAGTTTTGTATCTTTAAAAATCATTTTATTGTAACGACATTTGATTCAACATTAGGAAGCAAATCACAGTACCCAAATTTGTATAAAGAAATGGGTCCTCGGACATCCATTCTCCAATTCAACCACAATGTTTATCGAACCGTAAAATGATGTCCAATTAATGGGTTAACTATTCTCGCAAGCAAATACTTCGTTCGATTACATTATCACAAAGTGAGTATACTAAATCCAATTTTATTTAAACGGGGTAAAATGAAGGGCGAAAAAGAGCAAAAATGTACGTCAACAACACGGGAGCAGAGGAAGGGTCAATTTATTTACGTATTGATAAACCCTTGGACAGTTGACAATGGTGACGGTTGGACGGATCAGCCAGTGTAATTGGACCCGTTTTATTTAGAAATCGAATGTAATTTGAGTTTTTGTTTATTTGTTATGTGATTATTTTCGTTGGTCTTTTTGTAGGGTTATTTAATCAACAATTCATCATGACTGGACGTGTTCCTGTAATGTTTGGTAAAAGGGTCACATCGCCACAGCCACAGCTATTTATTTTAGAAATGAATTTAAACACAAACTTTTAATGAAACAAGTAAACGACAGAATTATAGCTTAGGCTAGCTATAAAGGTTTAGGCTAGCTGTAATAGTTAGCAACAAGGATTAAGACAGGTTTACCAAGAAAAGACAGGTATCATCTTGCTTTTTTCTTCTTCTCTATTCTTTTTATTATTTCTCTATTGTTCTCTTTTTACTATTTCCTCAACCTAACCCTTTGGGTATTACAGGCGTGATGTTACGTTGTGTGTTATTTGTAAACAAAAAAAAAAAAACTGCAGAATTAAATTACAGTTTCCAGCATCTAACACTCCAACCACATAAAGATTTATTTATTTATTTTATTCATTAACACATAAGCACCAAAAAAAATTAGTAAAATATTATTAGATATATTATTTCCTTTATTTAACTATACCTATACATCTAAATTATATTTTTAAATATTAGTATAAAAAATATATAAAACATTTAAAAATATAAAAAATAGTAGCCCACCGGTATCGGGAACAGGGTCCAAGCTACCGGCGGTCAGGGCTCCAGAGAGAGGAACCTCCTGACAATGCGAGCCGTGTCCAGAAGTACCGCTTTCTGAATCAAGCCCTTGATCCAGCTGCCCAACGTGAGCCTCCTCAGGTGTTGGTCGAGGCTCTTGGCAATCAATCCATTGGCTGTGACGACTATCGGCACAATGATTGCTGAGTCAACATCCCACATGTCGACAACCTCGCGAGCCAAGTCAAGATACATATTATTATTATTGTTATTTATTTTGTTATTAATAAAATTTTAAATTGGACAAACTTACATATAAAAATACGATCTTTGTGCAGTAATACCAAGAAACTTATTTAGTATTTTCGCATGATAAATCCTTAAAAGGCCAGCATACACTGGCGGCAGATACCGAGCATAAAGCGAGGGTCGGTCCCCAAGAGGTCCTATTGATACTGTTAATGAAATCCGTGACCCCCGCCCGATAAGTGCGTCTTCTTCATACATTTTTATCTTGGTAACTTTTGAAATGAGACGACCAGTACTTGAGATTAAGATAAGTTTTTAATTTTAGAAATATTTTTTAGTCGGTATGTTTTTGCTATTATTTTCTATATACTCAAAAGACGTTGATAATGGTTTATGCTAAATCCGTTAGAGTTGGCATAAAATAACCTCTCTATTTTAGAAAAATATCTGGTGATTTCGAATTCAGTATCATACCTATCTGCCTGTATCATTTCGAGAAAATTGTAAATAAATGATATTAGTACTTAACTGACATTACCAAATTCACAGAAAATCAAAATAGCCAATCATTAATACCTTTAGAATGGTCAATTCTAAAGCAGCATTCACACTATTGAGCAACTGCGCGCGTTCATAACGACCATTACGCATTCAGGTGGCGTGCGATATGAAATGTGCATTTACACATAATGTAGACTAATTGTAATGCAAACGGTTACGTGGCAAGAGGAGGCTGATAATTGGCATCCACCTACGTGCCCATTGCGCTCGGCGAAAAACACGACAAATCGTTCCCTCTGATGTGAATAATAATTCCCTATTTGGTTTAATCACATTATCGGCGTAATGGCTTAATTTTTCTGCAGGCTCTTGTAGGGTTATGTTTTAATTTTTAATGCGTTGAAACTAATGTGTTTTTTTACTTTTGCTTTATTTGGATATCGCTAGCTGCTTAAATAGTTGGTTTTGATGTAAACAATAATTTCTGTATCTGCTGAAATCATGTTTTCGACGCTGTTTTTGCAGCCATGAATATGCACTGTTCTTAACCATTAGTGCCATTGCCTTGGTTGGTCATCCAAGAATCTAAAGTCAGATGAAAAGCCCCCCCCCCCCCCTACCTAAACGATTTTATAGATCATCTTTATCAGTCCAGTTTATAATGATATTTCGAAAATCAAAATAATTTATTCGAATAAGGCTGAGTATCAACACTTTTTTAGCGTCAAAGTTACATTAGACAGACCCCCAAAACGCCTGCCCTTAACCACATCCTAGTTGGAAAGAAGAAGTGGGACAACAAACTCCCCAGAATGTATGATAGGTACTCCTTCGACGATAAAACAACATACCTCCTAATAAAAACTGTATTTTGTTAATCCCTTTCCTCATTCGCAATCAACTCAATATTTATGTTTCCCCACATTAGCATAAACTCATAATGAAATTCAAAGTTTTTCACACGTGCTAATTGTAACGAACGCCGTCGCGGCGCGCCCACAAATTGTATTATCAGACCTCAAAGCTCAGACGTCTGTTTGCGCTGCCTTCGTTTGACGTTGCACTAACTCGTGTGTTGCAGTATCACGTTCTGCTGTTGACTTGAAAACTGTGTGTGAATTGTTCTTTAGGTTATTTTTACATACTTGTGTCTTTGTGAGATTAAAAATCTTGAAAAAAAAAAGACGGGTTGCACTCCGGGAGTGCCGGCAGAAGTGAAAACTTGAATATTAACGTTGAAATAAATCAACTATTAATTGAATTAATATAACTCATTTTCTTTCGCTATTTCTTCGTCACTTTTTTCATTAATAGATGCACTTTGTTCAATTTCCATATTTTAAACACTTTATATACACGAATTTTACGAATACACAGCAGTGTGGCCACTACACAGACGGTCGAGCCATCAGCTGTCACCATCCATGGATGCGCGTGGCACGCTGTAACATAAACACACACGAACATTCGCGTAAGCGCCCTGCGCCGCCTAAACGAAACAGCAGGCATACATTTTCGCCGCGCCGTAGAAAGAGAGGGGGATACTTCCTCTCCTACGCCGCGCCGGCTGTCTACTCTCCATCCATCTTACGAATTTTTGATCGGGTCACGTGTCCTGACGCGAGTTTAACATTTTTCACTCATTACAAAAAAAGTGTATAACGCCGCTAAAGAAGTTTTCACTTCAAAAATACCGTAGAACCCAAAATTTGAGGACATGTGACAATCACCAACTCGCACTAGGCCTACAGACCACTCAGAAAGTAACTTCGACCATGCAGATGCAGAGCAGGCCTGAGTCCCAGAAGGGAACGTTATTGGCTGATTATATTTGTGTGGTTTTAGTGAGGACGTTCCCTTATTGTCGTTTTCAATCCCCTATTTATTCATTAAAGAGTTTACTATGTTCTTTTCATAAAAAAAGCTTGTAAAAATAGAAAGAACCCTTCTAATAATATCAATCAGCGATAAATATAATCTGTTTTCATCCCTTGTTGTTTTCCCCTGCTGCGCTTAGATTCTATTTTAGATACTAGGATAATCCGATATTAGTTTTAATGAACATGTCAATCACGTATAGAAACATGTTTTGTATTAAATGTGAACTATTGTTAAAGATTAATGAGAAAATTTATCGATGAGAGGATTATTGACTACCTTTGTTGGCAACGTCTCTCGCGGATTAGATTGTTAGAGTGATATCATGAGCAATTTTAATAAAATTTCGCAAGAACTATTTATTCCAATTGCCCTATACACAGGAAAAAAAAATCCAGTGCGCAAACTGTTATCAAGAATTCAGCATATAATTCTAGACCCCTGGTGGAGACTACTGGTTAAAGTAGTAGACATTTTCCGAAGGTTATATAAAAAAAAACCGAGTGTGCTTAGACCACACGACTGAAGTGAAACTTCAAACGTATTTGGCTATGAGAGGAAGAGAGAAAGAAAATGTGCGCGCGCACTGCTTTCTTTTGCTTATATCCCCCACTCAACTCCCGTTCGTCTCGCCCGATCACACTTTTTGTAACGCTTACGTCACGCGTTCGCCAGCTTACTCCCCAAGTCAAGCGTGCGTAAAGAAGCTTCACTTCAAAATTGTTTTTCCATACATTTTGACCGCGCAGGTATTGCACTTTTCTATGAAACAGCTGATTAATTATTTTATGATAACTGTTTGTAGTTTAGGTACGCACTGGTTAAATTTTTTCCTTTAGAAAGGACAATGGAAATCTTGAACTTCATGAAAAAAATATTGAACTTCATGTTGTATCACAAAACTATCTATTGGCTATAGTTGAGTAAAATCCTAAAAAGCTAGCATGCCGCTTTCAATCAATTTTGTCACTCACTTATAATAATAATAATCTTTATTGCAGTAAGTAACAAGACTCATATGTGTTAGTAACAATATTCCTTACCCCTATGTTAGTATTCCTATTCTAATCACTTAGCCTAAAAAGAAAAACCACGAAATATATATAAATCACTGCCACGCGCCTAACACCGAGGTGGACAGCTTGCAGCAGTGATTCACATAATACAATTTAAATCGAATGTGATCTGTTACAAGCTGTTCCCACAGACATGCAACTGCACACAATGCCACAATATTGGACAGTCTATTTTTTCCGATATAACGCTTAGAATGCTGTTGCTACTGCCGCGGACCCGACTAAGCAATGACGCCGCTCTCTTTCTGAGTATGGCATGAAAGCCATCAATGCGAGCGTCGGCAAACATGCCCGACGCGCTGCAGCGCCTCGGCAGCCGCATCAGCATCCTAAAGGCATTGTTATACTGAATGCGCAGGGCGTTGATTGTCTTCTGCGTATATTTGACCCATAGACTGCACGTATAAAAAGATTGACAAAACGCCCGAAACAGTGTTACTTTTACTGGCTTACTGCAGCGTGCAAATCTACGAGCCAACATATTGCATCGAACAGCCAACGCCCGGCGCTCTCTTTCAATATCCTCATCCTCAACTTAATCAAAACAGAATTGCAACAAAGCAGGAATGCTCGATACACGCACTGCCTCGCTTTGTGCATGAAAAAGAAAGACAGAAAGTCACCAGCCCTACATCCACATGAATGCGCCTCGACAATAGCCAATTTGACACTTTAAGTGACAATGAAAAACTTAAAAAAGTAACAATTAGGGTTGTTCCCACCGTCCCATTGTACGCTACGGAAGCAAGCATTTAAAATTCCATTAGGCACTTTGAATCGAACTGGTAATAATTGGTGTAACCCTATTGACTTTTCATATTGGTGGCACTCGCGTTACTTGGACTATGTGATAACCGTTTTAGCCTTAATAGCCTAATCGATGGTTGTTACACTACAATTTCTGTCCTAGGCTGTGAAACGATTGGATTTTTATTGTAAGTTAAAAAGCTTTTCAGAGCTTTGTTTCAAAATGAGATGCTATAATTGTAAAAGTTTTCCTTACTATTACTCAACTTATATTACTATTACTTTCTATAATGCTAAACAAGAATATGTCGCACGCGCATCAGAGTGGAAGAAAACAAACCTCCAAAACAAAGCATTCTAATTTCCCCATGAATGGAGTGTGAGCATAGTTTTTTATATGACCAATTAATTTTTCAGTTTCAACACGACTGGCTGGCCACAGCCGCGGAACAAAATGTGATGTCGCTTGTCAAATTAGTGACGGTTGTGACGGCCATTTTGCTTTTTTAAATTTCGAATGCCGCATGATTGGCGACTGTTATTGAACGCTCGCTTTGGGCTGGAAACGGATGCGTTCAGTGAGTGAGAAAAGTTTACATGAAAGTTTTGTCACATTATTTTGTTTGAAGGTACTTTTGTTACAAATGTTCTGCAGAAAAACGGATAATATGCAAGTTTGCTGCAAGAATGACATAAAATTGTTGCGTTTCAACTACTCGTGAACAAAAAAAATGTCTAGGTATACGACCAAGGACTGATTTTACCAAAGTCAGATATCTTTTCCGTGGAATAAAAGTGACGTCTGACAGTTCTAGTATGGGAATACTGTCAAAAGTTCAAAAAAATCTCAGTGCAAGACTATTCTAGGTATAAGGGTATTCTAGGTAGGAGTTTAAAATATGGATCAAAGATATCTGACTTTGGTAAAATCAACCCTAAACCTAATATAACCTATAAGAGCAAACCTTGAACCCATTTTCATCTCAAAATTAATCCAATCAGTAAAGTTGAATAGCTAAAATAATAGTTTTTGCCCTTACAATATTTTTATGGCCATCGTAAAGTCTCTCGATCGTATAAAGCTTATTTATTGTTCCAATTAGTGGAAAATTGGCGTAATTAAGATCGGACGTCAACCAATTTGCGTCAGTTGTGTATCTTTAATTTATACAGAACTAAGGGAACCTGATAAGTATATTATTCCACATGTATGATAAATACGTAACTTTTTAATGTTTGCCCTTCAAAATTGCGTGTTTATTTGTTAAAAAAACAGCGCTCACTCACTCTCCTGAACGCAGCGTGGTGCATGCTAAACTTTGCCTTTCTTGGCAATATCGCAATTTATGTATGACCTATACGACATAGAGTGTGAAAATAGTTCAGATGAGACTTCGCTAAAATGTGTTAAGACTTTCCGGTGATTTTGATTAGTAGGTATTTTTCATGAAAAATGCTCATACGACAATGGATCACATATTTTTCTTTACATGTTTTAGTTTTTCATAACAGTGCTATTGTGTCTCGCGCAATGGAAATGACAACTCAAGGTTTGAGCATTTTAGTTATTTGGTAAAATTGTGTCTTAAAAAGAAATCTAATGAGATTAAGAAACACGCCTTCCTTCCTAGATGCAATCAGCTCACAGGTATAAAATGGCCGCCTTCTTGCAAAAAAATTCAACTGTGCGGCCACTTTTAAAAAAGGCGAGTTTTGTACGAAGCACCGGCGGCGCGGCGCGGTTCGATGTAATTTAATTTCATGAGTGGCCTACCAAGCCTCGTACGCTGAATCGTAATAAGCAAACTTCGGAACAAGTTTGATAAGCTTTCGGGGCAATTACCAAGATTAAATAGCTGCCGGTAAGGGCTTTCTTAATGTAAACGCTGTACGTTTTAATGTTATAGTGAGGTTTTTGAGTTTTATTGAGAGTTGTTGAAGTGCGTCTTTTGTGGGGTAAAGTCATGTATTGGTTTCATAAGAGGGTAGACCGATTTTGGTTAACAGAGAATTTAGATTTCCAAATTATTAGCTACCTACACAAAAAGTCGTTTCTGAGTTGTCGACATGCTACTTACCTTGCAAGTACGTTGCCATCTCACGGAAGAAAAAGCAACATTTCAACAAGTAAATTCTTCAATAAAATGCCATAAAAGACCAACAGTGTACTATGCTGTCTATTCAAATATAAGCCAAGAAATTTCAAGCTCGAATTACCTTAAACACACAAACAAAGGCAAGTACACAGGCACTGATAGTCAAAATGTCCCCTAGGTAGCCAATTAGTGTGCCTCCCGTCCTAACGAGCTGTCAAACTTTTTGTACGCGCACCCTTTGTTTGTCGCAAACTGGCCAATAATGGCGATACTCGCGTATTTTCACTTTTAGACGTGAAAATATTGAAAATGTTAGAAGGTTTTATAGTGCAGTGTTGGAGAGTTTAAAGATGACATTTCTTTTGTGGGGGACTCAAAAAATAACAAGGGCGGTTTTGGTAAAACATAAAAATGTCAGCCTCGGCAAACGACAAGCAAGTAATCAAAATATGAAAAAATGAAAATAGGTCTTAAGTGGATCCAGGCAATAAAAGAAAAATGCACAGAAGACTTTGATGGTGGAAAAATATATAATTCTGTAGTCAGACTCCATCCGACTAAACACGAATTTTGCCTATCTTTTAAGCACATAAAGATAGTCGATTTCCCAATGAAAGAATTAGCCTGGCATAGTGAAGTGATGATCATTAAAAAATTCTAAAGCCATATTTTATTCACAAATAATAACGCATATTGAGAGAATTCGCCAGTTTAAACTGAAATGTTATATTCAATCAAACGTAACAAATTGAATTGTGCGGAGCCGGTCCGAACGGGATGGGGTTTCCAAACAAATGGTGGACCAACGAACCGATGGCACCGTCAGCTTCCTTCAATATTTCTTATTTACATTTTGATTTATATGGGAAAGTATTTGCTGGAGAGTTATGGGACAAAGTCTCTGTGAATTTGTGCTTAAGTGTAACGTTTAGAGTGTTTAGTTTTGTTTATTTTTTTTTTGACGATGCTGCTGGTTTCTGATCCATATTTATTTATTAAAACTTTATGCACAAGTAAAAAAATACTGTACAAAGGCGGACCTAATGCCTGGGGCATTTTCTATAACCTTAGGGCATCCTTAGGGTGATGTAGAGACAAAACTTGGCAGGTGCAACATACGGGTTAGCTAGCTCGGAAATTACTATAAAATACAATAATAAATACTGATATATAAATACATACACACCTATATATAAACAAAATAAACTTTTTCATGAGAAATAACGATCATATTTTCTTCTCTTATTATGTATTCTCCTACTTATTGTTGCTCAAATTTTTAAAGAGTCAATTTTACATAAAGAAAATAACATACAGTTTTTGGTCGTTCAGTGTCTTTGCCATTACAAGCAAATAATCGTAGATTGACATGAGAGTAGTAGTTTTAGCAGTCAGTCAACTATCTGACCTGTTTCTGTGACCATTGTTGACTTGAATAGTCACCATTATTAGGGATGGATACCATCTGTAACCTCTCGTCATGTCACCTACAATACGTTTTCCCATAATACTTTAATAAACTCAGCCTATCGCAGTCCACTGCTGGACATAGGCCTCCCCAGGCTGTGCCACAGCGCTCTGTCCTCCGCCTTTCGCATCCAGTCTGTCCCAGTCACTTTCTTACGGTCGTCAGACAATGTGGCTTGGGCCCACGCCAAAAAAACCTAAAACTATTTTCCCAAAATACTTAATGCAATGAAAACAAAAACAAAATTATCACTCCATAAAAAAGCTAAGCGCAGACTCCAAAAATAAACGTGACCTCAATAAGAAGGCGAAGTATTAAATCTGCGTTAAAGATTACAAGCTACTTTCGTTCGGCAATAAATTACTCGTTGCGACGCCGTGCGACACCGTGCGATACGCTGCGAATGGCGGCGAATTAGCGTGACGTCACTTTGGAACTTACCTAAACGATAATGATGAAATTTAAGGATTGTTAAGGCAAAGGCTTAAGGGCTGAATAGATTTTTAATGTGACGAGTTGATGACCGTTGGGTATTATTGGTTAAATATTATTTTTAGGGTTCCGTTCCTAAAGGGTGCCTACTGGACCCTGTTAAGTCTCCGCTGTCCGCTTGTCCGTCCGTCCATTCGTCCGTCCGACCGTCTATCAGCGGGCTGTATCTCATGAACCGTAATAGGTAGACAGTTGAAATTTTTACAGTGTGTATTTCTATTGCCGCTATCTATAACAAATATAATACGTTAAAAATAAAAGGGAGTCTCTATACAAGAAACGTGTTTTTTCGACGTTTTTTTGACTTGTAGTACGGAACCCATCGTGTGCGAGTCCAACTCGCACTTGGCCGCTTTTTATTTAATTTGGTTTTCTTGGCCGTCGCGAATGAGGTGTGATACTAAGTAAAGTTATTTTATTGTGAACGCTAGAAATATGTATGAGCTTTTCTCTATAAGTATTGAACACCCAGCTTACAGATTTTTTTATACTTACTTCAAACTAAATTATGAAAGAAAAAACTATACAAAAAGGGCACCATTTTATTTCCGCATTCAACCCGGAACCGTAATCGTTGCAGTTTAAATAAAAAGCATCCCTCGCTTAAAACGCCACAAAACTAAAACATTTATTCGCGATCGGTATTGACAAATTAAATCGTTATTAATTTGCAAGCGTTCGGCTTCAACCAATCGCGCCTTGAATTCATAAACACCGATTGTCAAATATGTGTCTATTGTCTCGTCTGGTTTAATTGTTTAATCATTTACACGTGGGGTGAGGAATCATTGAGCGGTGTTGGATGGAGGACCAAATTGCAAAAAAAAGAATTTATCCAATAACTCATGGTTTAAATAAAGAATATTTATAACATAAGGCACCATATCGTATGTGTTTGCAGTCCAGTATATTTTGATGAAAAGAGAAGATTAGAATTTTCATACTCATAATATCATATACTTAGTTGCAATAGGCGTTGTTAGTGTTGGTCTTAAATTCAGTAATTAAGTTTCCTAATAAGTATATAGTCAGACATTTGACACATACCTACAAAACATTACAATGTATTTAATGCTAGAGTATAATATTATGTATTACTGTATGTCTAATAGCATTTCTATTATTCATTAATTTTACGATGCTTTCAATATTAATTATCGTCACATTAATTTAAAGCATATTATTTAGCATTATTTATAAATTAATTTATAGAATAAAATCGTTTTTCTAGCAGCCGTAATTTAATTTTGTAAAAAATAAATGATTAGGTAACTCTACTTAAGGTATGTGAAAAAGACTCAAAAGTCTAAAGTGTTTGCCAAAGCCCTAAATACCTACTCCTAGACTAGTTTCAGTTCAATTTTAGTTTTCTCTTAGCTCAACTTTACAAAGAAAGAAGAAAGAAAGAAAAAGTATTTATTGCGACTCGTACAGGAAGATCACAAACTAAACTAAACACAGTAGAAAATAAAAAACCAAGTTATATAAAAAAAAGTAACAAAAAGAAAAATGAGACAGAAAGTCCTATAAGAGGCCAAAAGGCTCCTATCTCAGCATGATGCTGCGACATTTAAAAAATAAATGTCGCAGCGCTGGTATTCTGATAGGGCCCGCCTTTATGATTTCTTTCACTTGTTTCCTCTATTCCTGATTGTTTTCTCCATCTCTAGGTCCCTGTATAATTAATCTAATACTTGATAGGTCTCTTGATTGCCAAGCTTGCGCTGCTCCTTTACATTATTACCAATGTAGATGTAGTCACATTATGATTGACGTCACTACGTCTAACGATCCCAACACCCAACAATAATCTTATCACCCGCCCAATTCCCAAAACACAAATTATTCGTACAATCCTTGCGGCCCAAAATCACGGAATATGCATAATTTAGATTTTCACAGCGCAATCTAGTACGTAGACAAAGCAAATCAGTGTGTAATGATGAAAGTTATACTAGTTCGTCACAATCGTCAGCCGCTACGAATATTTGCATACAGCCCGCGGGACTCGGGGCGGGTAGATAGTTTGCACTTAACTACATACTTTCATTTACAAGTCATGTGTGTTTCTCAACTTGCTGATTTTTTGGGTGTTTGTTGGAATATGCTTTGAGTTTATGCTTAGGTATAGTAAATAAGATTAGATTACATAATTCACAGGTATTTTAAGCTCTTTGACAATTTTTTTTTGCGTTCTTATACAGGTTGAAATTGAAAACATACGAGAAATCAAAATGGGAGATTGTACTCTTCATTATGAACCACTTTTACTATGGGACCAAACCTGAAATCGCGAAAAAACAATCAGCTGTTCCCTACATTTTGACGAGTTATGAAAACATAAACGTAGGGAACATCTGATTTTTTTTCGCGATTTCAGGTTTGGTTCTATAGCAAAAGTTGTTTATAATGATGAGTAAAATGTCTCATTTCGATTTGTCGCATGTTTTCAATTTCACCCTGTATAATTATTTTACTATCTCTGTTCAATCAAATGTTTTCTAGCCAACCCGAAATCCTTCTGCCAGTTAAGTGTATGAAGTAACTCTTTATACTTTTCAGAAAAATGTATTTTTCGAAACTGTTTCCGCAGTGTTACAGTCATGTGGACCGAGCAGCCATGCCCAGGTCGATGTAGGGTAGGTAAAGAAATCCTAAGGGAAAACCTGCCACCCTCTTCGAAATTGTTAATATACACAGATCGATGTCTCAAAAGATCTCAGCTGCAAATAATGCAGTGAGAACTTAAAGATACAAAATACGGGATTATGTTAATTTTAAGCTACTTTACCATTCAAATCCTATCTCGGGGTGTCTGGATTCGGCTCTCAGAATTCGTGAGTTTCGTACCTACCTGTCGGTTTACTCTTAAGAATATTGTTGAGTATCGGGTGTTTACATTGCTTAAGATATACGGAATTACTCGCGAAGTAATGTTTCAATGGGCAAGAAAAACTTCCTATATTTCAAATCAATTATTCAACTGGGTAGCTTCGAATAGAAACAAAGAAAAAAACAAACATATATTATGTTGTAACAATGACGTTTTGGGCCACTGCATTTTAATCATCAATTTCTACCATCACTCCTGCCATCGTAATTCAAACAATGACTAAACATTTTAAACCAATCTAAAAAAGACCTATACCGTAGCTAAGGACATTAAAAAATAAATAAAAAACTTACTTGGTGACCCTTTAATTTTTTCACATGGGTTTTTCGTTGACCCGTGCGAGGGGCGCTATTCTTAGGGTCCGGTTCTATGGTCACCCCGTCACCCCGTCACTGGTAGTTATACGCGTCACTTCACACATTACAAGGGTTGGTGATTGGCCACGTTTCTCTAGACCTTCGTTATTTTATTTAGTTATTAACTTTTGTTCGGTGATCTCGTCACGGTGCTTTCTGATCTTTGTCGCTTGACTCGTTATGGGGTGTGGAATTAACGTCGATTTTCGCTAATTTTGTGGGGTTTTGTTTTAAAAATTAGTCTGGTTTTTGGTTAAGTTACGTTTTGTATATTATTGTTTTTGTATGCCCTTTATTTACATAATTTAAAAAGCTAACAATCTTAAAATAATAATATGTACAAGTATATAAAAAAACCGGCCAAGAGCGTGTCGGGCCACGCTCAGTGTAGGGTTCCGTAGTTTCCCGTCCGTCACAATAAGTGTTCCCACGTACAATTCGATAATACCCGACAAAATGTAATAAGTACCTACAGCGCCATCTCTCGGGGAATTGGGTTACTAATTAGTACATAGACGTGCCAGAAGTTTTCGGTGGTAATTTTGGATTGCGAGAACCAGTTTTAATAATTCTTTTTTTGTTTGAAAAAAGATACGTTCAGGATAATAAAATATGTAAACGAAGTTAAAAAAAAAATGCTTGCATATACGATTATACTACAAACTTAGTCCAGAAATGATTTTGTACAACTTTTGTCTTTTTTGTACAAAAACTGTTGTTTCTATCAAGTTCAAAATAATTTTCCTAGAAAGTCCTTATAAAGTTCTACTTTTCAGATTTTTTTCATATTTTGCAAACTTATGGTTCAAAAGTTAGAGGGGGGGGGGACACATTGTTTTTTACTTTTCGAGCGATTATTTCCGAAATTAATGACATTATCAAAAAATGATTTCAGTAAACCCATATTCATTTATACCTTTCCAACACGGGGTTGAAATAAAAAAAAAAAATCACTTCCCACTTTACATATAGGGGGGCTACCCTAATAAAACATTTTTTTCCAATTTTTATTTTACCACTTTGTCGGCGTGATTGATATACATATTGGTACCAAATTTCAGCTTTCTAGTGCTAACGGTCACAGAGATTAAGCGAGGACGGACAGACGGACGGACGGACAGACAGACATGGCGAAACTATAAGGGTTCCTAGTTGACTACGGAACCCTAAAAAGGGAGGGAAAATAATCAAAGGGCATCAAAAAATTCGTCCGCATCACTGTCAACGGGAAACGTGCCCAAAAGGCTGGCAGCATTGCCACGTTGTATGGCAATGCTGATTCTTTGGCCAAAAAATAGGCCAGCCCTCTGGTCACGTGATGAGTCGACCAACCGCTTGGCGATGTCTCGGAATGCTAAGTGGGCACTCGGGCCCCATGGCCCTAGTGTTTCAACCCCAAACGGCTCAAATATGTAAGTTCCAAAGAGATTGGAGTATTTGCGCCGTTTGAGGTTTTCCGCACCTGCAGCAGCCGCCCCAGCACAGCTTACCGTGCTTGGAAGATGGGATGGCGCAAGGGTGTCGACACACGTTGCATCCCACACCAAAGGCCTACCTACCTTCCAAGGCATTATGGTCATCCCGTCTGGTCTCTTACCATCGTCGCGTGCCAAACCATTGGGTTCTAAAACAGCTGGCACCCCAGCGGTGACAAGAGCACGACGGATGATGTCATTGATGCTGGCATGCCGTGATATCCGGCCTGCGCTTTTACTGCAGGATAAGCCATGGTGTCCGAGGCAGTCGACATCTTCACCGCATTGGCAGCGATGCGGAGCCACGCAAGGGGCGCCCAGACGCAAACAAGTAGCGAGCCGGAAGGTGGTGTCACCCAGCAATGTGCCTATGTTGGGTGACGGTAGTGCCTGAAGCCAGAGACCCCGCTCACCCACAGCCAGTAGGCGGGCACGCTCAGCAGTATTGGTGGACGTATTAATAAGATTATTCCGTACCAACCTGCAGAGCGGCTCATCCCACTGCCTCTGAAAAGATAGGTTCGCGGGCCGATCTGTATCCGGGCAAGCCATTTTCCAGGCGTTCTCCGCGTCGGCCAAGCACGGCACTTCAGAGTCAACCAGGGAGGGGGCTAAAATCTTCCCGGTCAACTTTTCGGTGCTGTGGACAGAGGACAGGAACAGAAGCTAATACTGGTAATTTTGCGGACGCCGAGGCCACCAAAGCGGATGGGTAGTGTGGCTTGCAGCCACGCTCGGTCGTCCAAGGCCACATTTAGAATTGATGTTAATGTGCTGCGAAATATTTTGTATGCCTGAGAAATATTTATAAATTCCTTTATCAATCTTTACCAATTAATAAAATACTTTCTCCCGTTTTGTACCTTAAAAATTCTTAAGGATTCTAATAAATATAATAGTACATTATGATACATGTGTGCTATGTTGATCATTAAACTCGAGGCGGTATTATTCGCGCGAGCCGTAGGCGAGCGCGATAAGGTAGCCGAGAGTTTAATTATCAATGCACACGCGTAGGGGAGGATGGGGGAATTGCGGACGCTGAAGGGAAATAACGCACTACATTCGTACTATCAGTAATAATCAGTCTGTCTTTATTAATTATTAATCTTTTGTTATACATTTACAAAAACAATTATAGTTATTAAACGAGATGTATTCTATTTATAATTACTTACATATGTACACACAAACTACAAAATATACTATATACAAATGATAATAATAATATAAAAAAAAAAAAAAAAAAAGACAGGAGTTCATTGGGCATCGAAAAATTCGTCCGCATCGCTGTCAATGGGATAAGTGCCCAAAAGGCTGACAGCATTGCCACGTTGGATGGCAATGCTTATTCTTTGGGCTAAAAATAGGCCAGCCCTCTGGTCACGCGAAGAGTCAACCAAACGCTTGGCGATATCGCGAAATATGCGATGAGCACTCGGACCCCAAGGCCCTAGAGTTTCAACCCCAAACGGCTCAAACATATAGCTCCCAATAAGGTTGTTATATTTGCGCCGTTTGAGGTTTTCTGCTCCTGCAGCAGCCGCCCCAGCACCGCCCGCCGTGCTAGGAAGATGGGATGGCGCGAGGGTGTCGACACAGGTTGCATCCCACACCAAAGGCCTACCCAACTTCCAAGGCATTATGGTCATTCCATCTGGCCTCTTCCCATCGTCACGTGCCAAGCCATTTGGTTCTAAAACAGCTGGCACTCCGGCGGTGACAAGAGCCCGACGGATGATGTCGTTAATGCTGGCGTGCCGTGCCATCCGACCAGCGCTCTTGCTGCAGGATAGGCCATGGTGTCCGAGGCAGTCGACTGCTTCACCGCATTGACAGCGATGTGGAGCTCCATATTCTCATTTATTTCGTCTTGATCAGGTACATTCAGAACGGATTCATCGATAATGTTTATGTTACTAGAGGGCTGAGACTCTTGTTGAGATCTTACTTCACTAGGAATGCTGTTATTAGCTGCATCACTAATTTGAGATTCGCTATGAAACTCTCTTTGGCTGTTATGATCAGGACCCACATGGCTGGTATCACATGGAGTTTCTGGTGTAATTATATCACCGAAACTTTCGAAAGTGCCCTTGAATTTATCTTGATCAACTGGGAAAATTCCAGCACTCTTGAAGCCATTTATAGCTTTATCAATAGACGAGCATCGGTTAAAAGCTTTTGTATAAAGACCAACAATATCAAATGCTGTAATTTTTGCTCCAGGATGGTTAACCATATAGGTTTCACATTCTCTGTTGTATGCTGTTTTTAGTGGTCCATGAAAGGTCAAGTCTAATGGTTGCATTCTATGCGATGTATGTGGAGGCAATGTCAAAACATGGATAAAATTTTTACGACAAAACTCGTAAGCTTTCAGACTAATATGGCTCTCGTGGTTGTCTAGAAGTAACAAAACGGGATTGTCAGCCGATGGTTTAGCAAATTCTTTAAAATGCTGGAGCCAATCAACAAATATCGATTCATTGATCCAACCAGAGTCTGAAACACAAGCTACCATGTTGCTATTACTGTCTTTCATAAGCTGAGCATTCATCCTTTTTCTTTTAAAAATAAAAAATGGTGGAATGTACGAGCCTCCAGCATTAAAGCAATTCACAACTGTAGTTAAAGAACCACGTTCTGCACTGGTACATTTTCCAACCTGTTTTAGTCCCTTTGGTGCAAGAATCCTGGAATTGCGTTGTACCGTACTAATCCCAGTTTCATCTATATTGTAAATTGAATCAGATTTAAATTTGTATTTAATCATGAGAGCTTTCAGATTCACAAAAAATATATCGGTTTCTTCTTCATTAAATGCGGTAATTCTATTTATGGAAGTAGCTTCAGGCCTTCGAAGTGATATATTTGGATGTCTAGCCAAAAAATTGTAATACCAATCCATTCCTGCCATACCAGTTTCTTTATTGAAATTATGTTTCATGTTGTTTGCGGTGGCAAAATCGAAAGCTATCTTTCTCAAAGTAGGTATTGTTATCCCAAAGAAAGCCTTACATGACTTTAAAATAAAATCAACCAGTTCGTTTTCTTGTATTTCGTTAAAAACAGATTTTTTACCTCTCTTTGGTATTGTAGAAACACTGCCTTTTTTCACTTGGTCAAACAAAGTAGCTCTAGGAATACCATATTTTTCTTCCGCCTGACGAAAAGTTATCTTCTGGTCTTTTATTTCTTGCACAGCTTTTTGTAATGATTCGATGGTGTATGATTGTTCTTTTTTTCTTATATATTTCCGAGGCATCTAAAAATGAGCAGTTATTGATTAATTTCATAATAGTTTATTGAATTAGGGGTAATTGCGGACGTCCGTATTTACCCCGCAAGGCTTGTCCGCAATTAACCCAACTGGAAATTTTTAAATCAAAGAGAGAAATTTGTAGGTTATGAAAACGTTCCATAAAAACAAACATTGGCGATTCAAACTCCATTGACGAAGCTATCCATAGAAAATATCACTTTTTACCATCACTTATTATACAGACCCGTCCCTCGAATTAAAAAACACTAAAAATTAGATCAATATACACTTTTTCTTTTAATTTTACCTACCTTTCAAACTGTGCGCAGCCGGCTGTCGTAAGTTTTTGCGTGGCACTAAAATGGCGGAAAGAAACAGATGACAGCACCGGGCTGCCGCGGGGGGAGGGAATGAGTAGATACTTGCTAGTCCGTATTTACCCCGCGTCCGCAATTTCCCCACTCTCCCCTATCATACGACGTTTTTCAACACACTTGCGAGGAAAAAAACAGACTTGTATTGTTAAATATTAACTTATATGGATAATGGCGGGCTGGGTTTGTCATTCCGCGCGCCGCGCTGACGTGCGCGCGCAGGTTTACCCATAGAGTAAGTAATGGTCATTCCTACACCTGCGCGCGCATTGCTAGCGCAGCGCGCGTTTATTTACTTAAAGGCAAAGAAAAAACCGATATACAGCCTATAGAAAAAATATAATAAACACAAAATAATGTTAAGACTGATCGTAGTGTTGTCGTATGTCAAATTGTAGTTTAGTTAGTATGGAATTAGAAAGTACTATTTGCATAGAGAAATATACATTAATTCAGTGAGAATCCGCAATAATAGAACGCCAGTGGTCTTTTCCGTTTGGTTACGGGAGGGACGACGGAAAATTATAAGGTGCATCCAGACAGAGCGAGCCATGCGCCGCAAGTGCTTTTTTTGTATGTTAGATGCCTCAGCCTGAGGCAACCGTACATATAAAAAAATCATTTGTGGCACATGCCTCGCTATGTGTGGATGCACCCTTTGGTGAATGCGCAGTGGTATACCGCGATTTTTTTTTTTTTTAAGTTTTTTATAATTCGCAGGTCAGTATCAGGTTGTATCTTGATCAAAATATGATTCGCGACTATAACAGATACGTATTTACAGAATTATAATCATTAGAATCATCAATCAAAAACGTTAGAAAATTTTAATTTCGTGGGCTACAACTGCGCATTCATCTTAAGGTAAATAAATTTTAGTTCATCTTGGGACCAAGGACAATTCAGACTATTAAAAAAAAAAAGTAAAATATGGCTCGCGGATTCTTTTTGGCATGAAGTCTCTTTGAAGAGATTAAAAAAAAACGCACTTCTCCGACCTCCGACTATTAAATTAAATAGTTATCTGTGGAAATAAAGCACAAGTACCGTAACGTAAAGAAAAAGCACGCGTTTGTAATACACTGCATTATGGATCTAAAAGCTGTGCATTAAGAGCCATTTTACGAGCAAGTGTGTTGAAAATACTTTTAATAGATCTACTAGGTGTCTACAACTTAAAGCTTCTTCAAGTAAGTAAGATTGCTTATTTCTGTAGAAAAATGGTTTGTTATTTATTGGTTTGTAAAACGGTATAATGATGTCGGAGCTTAAAAAAAACTTTATGCTTAGCTGATGGGCTTTGGCAAACTTATAAATTATGAATCCATGTTTTATTTATTAATCGAAGGCTTTCTCAATAAGGGTGCTCAAAAGGCGAACCCTTCCGAATGAAGTTGGTTTTAGATTTTTTTATTTTAGAATCTTTTAATAAAGAAAATGTAACGTACCTACTAAAAGACAAGCTTTTTAAGTCGTTTCTTTAACTATCTCCGTTCAATCGAGTGGAACGACTCAGTTATCAATTCCCTATATCGAGAGATGAGTTTCCATAATGATGGCAATATGGAGCTCGCCGTGTATCTCCGCTTATGTAGTGGTGCAAGTTATAAGATGGAGAGTGTCACTCAGAAAAAGAAAATCTCGCGCAAGATTGCCACTATTGGTTGGGGGAATGTTTTAAACACATACAGGGTTTCTCAATATTTGAATTGAAATAAAAATACATTGAATGTTTACAGTTAGGTTACATTTTCTATTTTGACGAAAAATTGCGTCAATTGACAATCTAATATGGCCGCCATCGGCTGTCTAAGATACCTTGTCCCTCTTGAGAAAAACCATATATATTTTTTGGCAATGAAAAGGTTGGTAATATTTTTCCAAACTTGAACATGAATGGTTTGGAAAATGTTTTAAGAAACCTCCCTCCTTCCTCTTTCCACTCTTGGTACTTAAGATCAAGTTTATCTACCTCTAATAGTTTCCCTGTTCTAAACTGATCCATCCATCTTAATGAGTCACCCTGTTTCACATATAGCAAGATGTTGACAGCATTATTTTTGAGACCTTATTAAAAAATCTGACTTTTTATCCACCTTGGACCACGCGCAGTCTTAAGCCGGTCATTTGGCCGTAATAATCGTCCAGTGTGCACGTGAAAGAAACAGGCGGGGCGTCCACCCTTTATTATCTTCATTCGCGTGTAATTGGACAAGACGCGTTCAGGACAGTTAGCCAGTGTGCAGCGGGGAAGGTTCAAACGGATTTATACTTTTGAGGGTTTAGAGATATATGCTATACTTAGATGTAATGTTGCAAAAGATATAAATGTTTATGTTTGGGTTTCTAGGCGTGTGTAGTCGCGATAAGCCAGAGGAATAGAATTTCGTAACTAGGCAGGTATTTGAAATAAAAGTTTGCTGGGTCCAAAAGTGTTTAAAATCCGCGGGTGAAGTAAATTTAAAATCTGTAATTAATGTTATACTAATTTTTTTCGCTCAAAACTTAAAATGGATCAAAGTTAAGCTCTTACCTTTTCGCTCACCGTACGCAAAATACGCGCATTGACGTGGAGTTGCGGACACCAGCCCGTATTACCTATTACCTTTTCGCTCAATAATAACCATTACGATAAATTGCTATTTTGCTCTTGACAAGTTCTTATTAGGGTACATATTTGAATATCGAACATTAAAATACCTACGTGTAAAATGTCAACGTTCAAAACATCGAAAATTTAAATATCGGTTATACCATAATATCGAAAATTGTTACACCTAAGCATAAAATGTCTAACATTGAAATGCCGAGTTATAAAAATATCTAATGATTAAAAACATCGATAATCATTATACCTAAATTCAAAATGTCAACATTCAATACACTTTAGTTCATTATATTTACGTTAAAAATACCTACTAGTTAAAATATCGAACTTGCAGGCAGGCATGGTTGCAGGATGCAAGAGAGAGCGAAGGGCACCCCGGTGTTAGGTTAGGTTAGGTTACTTTAAACCCTTTACACAGAAATAGGGGCCCCGCGTAGCGGGGCTCCGTCGACATAAGATGCAAGAGCGGGCGCGGCCTACAAATGTGTTTTTTTTTTAAGTTATTTATTATGTGAAAATAATATTACTTAAGCATGCAGAGTGCAAGCGAGCAGGCATGGTTTCTGTCACGGCTCCGGCGCTGCGGGGCTCTGGCGGTCCCACGCGAGCTTATCGTCGTCGATGGTTTTAACGCTCACCACCGCAGCTTCGGCTTGCTGGCCGGCTTCGCCGGCCAGCCTCAGCCGCGGCGGCAGGCGTTAAAGCCACCTCCGCCTCAGCTCGCGGGCCGCCTCGCCCCTCTGCGCCTACGCGGGCTTAAATTACACTCGAGGGGTAGGGCAGACAAGACCACGTGGAGTCGGTTTTGCAGCGATTTGTTTCTGTCACTAATTTTTGTAGCACAACATATAAATAAATATCGATATTTAGGACATTCGATACTCTGTACTTCGATATTTACATCATTAGATAATCTGTACTTCGATATTTAAGCCTTTCGATGTCATGTTCGTCGATAATTAGATTTTAGATTTATTGGACGTAGGTTATCTAACCATTCGACAATATAAACTTACGTTATTTTAATTTTCGGTTTTGTGGTCGTTCGATATTTAAATTTTCGATGTTTTGAACATTGACATTTTAACCGTAGATATTTAAATTTTCGAAATTCAAATATGTACCCTCTTATTAATTAATATTTTTTTTGATTTTCAATCGTATCTATAACAGAGTTATATCTGCAATTTTAAACCTAAGTTTAAATACCTATTTCAATGACAACGTGAAAATATTGCCAAGCACTTACTGGAACCCCCTTACACAGCAAACATGGCAACTACCGTGCAGCTTAAACTGAATTAAACATTACATTTGATTGATACGAGTACGCAAGTAAGAACGATTCCATTACTCGCACGCAATCTAAGTTGCAAGTTGTGGGTCACAGCTTAAGTTCAAGTTAGATGGCTCCTACGTTTGATCAGATTGAAACTGTTGAAGATGCTTTTACGTTATGAGTTTAGGAGATTCTTTGTTTAGCTGACTTGCAATCTTGGATTATTAAGTTAGGGAGCGGATTTCAATTAATTTGGAAATAGTTCCTTCAAGGCAAAAAAATAAAATTATACCGTGGCGGGGGCGTGGTGCAGTAAGTGTAATATAGATCGGAGAGTGAAAGAGGCTAGTTTTTATCACGGTAAATGCACGGTTCCTGTGGTATTGATGTGAACCACGGGAACGAAACCTCGGGTAAAAGCATCATCATCATCATCTGCCTAGCTTCTCCCCAACTATTTTTAGGTTGGCTTCCAGTCGAACCGGATGCAGCTGAGTAAGAGTATTTTACATGGAGCAACTGCCTATCTGACCTCCACAACCCAATAACTAAGTATCGTACCCCCTTGGTAAGACTGGTTGTCAAACTTTCGGGCTTACGATGACGGCCCGTTACGACTGTCAAAGATCCACGAAAATTTAGTCATTATACATTTACCCAAAAATATACATTTTCTTTCAATGATACACATGATTCATGTGCAGAGGATCTTTATAAAGTTCAAAGTATCAGTTCTCATTACTCTATTTATTTACACTGTAGTTTAAAAAACGTAACAAACACAAAAGAGTGCAATGTTATAATATTACTAGTTTTGTTAATCTTCAACGAGGGGTATAAAGCCGCGTGAGAATCGAAGGGCCGGCGCGAAGTTTTTTAATTTAATCTTGTTTGATAATAATTGATTTTCAGTTTTACATTTTACTTTATTATATACATATTTTATATTGGTGTTATGTGTCTTAGTTACCTGTACACCAATTACGATATTCTCATTCATAATTAAAGTAACATCTTTTAAAATTATATAACCGTATATTTTGATCGTTAGAAGGATAATTAAGTATTTATATTATTATGATAAAGGAGTATTTGGGTCTATAAGATGATGGCAATTACAGTTTCGTCGATGCTCAGAAGAGGTATTTATTCTCTCTCTTTACTCGGCAGAGACAACAGATTTTTTAAAATTTGTAAACGATTTTGTAAAAGAAGATTTTTTTTTGCCATGCCGTTTTCGTCGATTTCGTCGTATGCTATGGTATTATGGTATGCTATGTAAGCTATGGGTTACAAAAATCTGTTCCTATGTACTCTAAGGCTGACGAATTAAAACTTCTGACCTTCCTGATGCTTACATCATCTTTAACACCACAATATCTGCATTTAAAAAAATGTTTCACGAATAAGGTTCGTTTTTTAATTGCAAAACAACTGAATATCGGAGTACTCTGAACAGAAACTGACACATCAACACAACTTGACGCAAAACTTGAATGGCTTGATGATTGACATTACCATGATCAACGGCAGCTATAATTGAGCACATAAAGTGGTATAATGAATGTAGCGGTCCTACCCCGCCATAGTTAACGACCGCAAACAGTATATGAATCGACGGGACGCAATCAGCTACATTTTGTTTGATTTGCAACACATCTCGTTAACACCACGGCCAATATTGCCAGTTAAATAATCACTATCATTGTTGCTATCTATGTAAAAGTGCTTGTTATGTGTTGTAGTTTATTGTGAAATCATATGAGGTGCCGGCCGTCACACACTGAAACAACTGTAAATCAACTCAACTGAAAGTAGCAATTTTTACAACAGTGTCAGAAATTTTTTTAAGTGTTTGCGCTGATGAATGTAGTATTTTGATAGAAGGACGCTGTACCATTTACCATATCATACCATTTAGTAAAATACGATTAAAAGGAAAAATTGATAATAATTATGGTTACTTATAGTTAATTTGGTGAAACCAGCGGTACAATTGAGATATCATAAGTGAGAGACAATGAAAGTAAAAGAGCTTACACTTCGTCGAGTGAATAATCTTAGGAACTAACAGCTCCGCCATAACAATTTTGTCTGGCTAATTCAATACTATTTGAGAGGACTATCCTCATATTCCTCGTGCTGGCTCAAAAAGAGACTAAATAACGAGAATCTGGTATTATTAGAGATACGACAAACAAAAGCCTTGTTCATCACAATCATCACATGCAAAAATCAAGACACACAATCAAACAAGGAGAGCTGAAAACGTAAAACAAAAGGCATGGCTGACACTGCGCAAAAGTTAACAGTATTAACTTGTTACTCAGTTATTCAGCTGAACTACTGCGAGCGAACGAACCCATATAAATGAAGTGAAATCGAATGAACCGATGTGTTATTGTCAACGGTTTATTATTTGAATTATGTTCAAGCTGTTAAATTGTCATGGGGTGAGTGGAATGCTAAGCTTTGTTGTGTAAATTGATTTATGTATTTTTAGTAAGCGATATTTTTATGATTGTGCCTTCCGATCTAACGATGTGGAGCTGGCGCGCTTGAAGACAGAGTAAATTGGTAGATATATTGAAAACTTATAAAAATATAGAGTAAAACATCTGGACGGTTACCATATGGGGAGGTTTTGGATGTCATTATAGTCAAAGATGCTAATAGAAATCTTGTCATGGGTTTCTTGCCATTTACCCCAGCTTATCTGTCGAGCTCCGCTAATGAGACACAATTGATTTTCTATTGTTTCGTCGCCAATAGGCGACGCTCGGTGCTTGACCGGATCAAAGTAGTTAAAGTACATATAGTTACAGTATAGTTATAGATGGTATAGTAGTAGTTTTTTTCTGTTATTGCACCTACTGTGTACTGTCTCTGCATCACCCTAAGGTAGACTGGTAGAAAATGCCCAAGGCATTAAGTCCGCCTTTGTACAGTTTTTACTTGTGCATAAAGTTTTAATAAATAAATGAATATAGTAATAATGGCCTCTTCCTACCTTCATACAACCTATACGAACTAATTCCTGTAAAAGAAGAAAAAAGTTCCGTCAACCAATAGTTTAGTCCGGTCACAGCTTTATACAGGCCGGCATGACATCGACACGCAACAAAGAAAATGTGTATTCTTTGTTACATAAAAGTTACTCCCTCTCCCCACAAAACCATAGTTCACAAATACTCGCGCACCTGTGGGAAGGTATTCCTCCATTCCATAAAAGATACCCGCTTCATGAGTGGTTGGATCTGAACACAAACATTCAACTATGCAGACGGTCCCGTCTAGATGCACTCCATTTAATTAATGCCGATTTACTAGTTAGCAGTTGTTAAGCGAATGTGTGGGGTTGCTGCGAACTGGACCGGTGCGATGCGTTTTGTGAGGCTGTGGATTGTTGCGAGCTTCGGTTGGACAGTGAAAAATAAGGTATGAAATAAGGAATTTGTACCTACTTTAATAGCATGGCTTTCATTGGCATCCTATCAGAGTGGTCCTTGTTTTAAAAGAGTTGTTCGTGCGTGATGTGCGTTTATACACTAGGAGAGCATGAGGTTTATTCAATTTGAACAATTGAGCGTTTTCGTCGACACTAGAATTACTTTTCCTTGTGCTTTAATAATATTAATCGTTTATTTCAGGTATTTACACCAATACAATTGAAATTACAAAGTCTTCCTTATATAACATTTAAAAAGAAACAAACAATACTTACTTCATTCTTTTTGTAATATTAATTTTGCCTACACTTCCAGACATGCTCTTTACTTTGTGTGAACGAAAACATCGTGAGGAAGCCGGCATGTGCTAGAACCAAAAATTCGAAGACGTGTGACATCTACAAATCTGCACTGGGCTCGCGTGGTGAACAACGGCCATCCCTCTCACAGAGAGGAGGCCTGTGTGACCTGTATCCCAGCAGTGGGAACATTATAGGCTCTTGCTATGCTACACTTCCAGAGCTCGAACATCTCGTTGTGTTGTCACACGTATATCGAAACGTTACGCTCTAGTGTGTGCGAAGGCTCATAGTTTATCGACTTGCTCGCGGTAATCTAATAAAGTCGATGCGCTCGCATGACCAGCGGGAAGACGGCTGGGTTACATAAATGCCTTTCGACAATGGTTTTAAATAGTTCGAAGAGAATAATTAACAATTTTTACTTTTTGTTTCGGGTTTGTCCCGCATGGTGGATTAAGGCCCACCCTCACAGAGAGCACAGAGAGGAGGCCTGTGTCCCAGCAGTGGGAACATTATAGGCTGATTATGATTTATGACTATTTAAATCCAATAATATTTTGGAATATAAAAAAAAATATTTTA